>CM068368.1:58107785-60507785 GCA_034769895.1 Magicicada septendecula | reverse complement strand
ACGTTTGGAAATAAGTTAGGCCTAAAGAGATATACACGAATGAAAGTTTACAAGGTAATAATCGTTGGAAGGTTTCGTAGGGTTTGATCAGCAACTAGACTCGATTTAAAAAAAAGTTGTGTCAACGTTCCGACAAAATGTCTTATCATTATGAGGACAATTAAAAATGAGTTATTGTGACACCAAAAACACAATTATAAGTTTGTGTTCTATTTTTTTTTTTTTTTAATCAACCCATCTTCAGTTGCCCTAAAGACGACAATACGTTTTGTCAAAACGTCGGCACAATTATGTTAAAAATTATGTTTAGTTAACGGTGGAATCCTACTAAATCTTTCAACGATTGTTAATTCACGGTCACTATTGAAACGGTAAAAGTTAACGTACCATGCTGTATGGATGTGAAAGTTAGGTGTTAGCTAAACGGGACAGATGATTGTGGAGTCAGGAAACTGAAATAGGATTAGATAGTGAGACAGACAGAAGATGAGCTTGCGTCTGGTTTGTGTACGTTGTCCGGGCCGGAGCTCGACGAAGGCAGGGTCAAACGGTGCAGCACGGTCGTGTGCTCTGCGCAAGGACTTAGGTGCGGTCCTCCTATACACGATTAGCCTGTATGAGGAGGGTTCGGAAATTTGCTTCATCCTGTCTCCACTCAGTGGGTCGCTATGGTCGGTAGGCTCCACTGCATGGAGGCGAGTCGCCCGTAACGATGGGTTGTCACGCCAGGGCGGATGGCTCTTGCAATTAGGCACTTCCACACCTAGGATAGAATAGGATATTTAAAGGATCCACAGAAGAAGACTGGATTTTGATCAGTGGCGTATCTAGAATTTGGTCTGGGGGAATCCGGGTCGCGTCGCCTACATATAAAAGAAAAAAACAAGTTAAGACTAACCAACTTTACTATCTTTAAAGTGGTTGAAATCAGTTCCATTAAAGTAAACGGTAATAACACAATAAAAATACGCGTTATTGAAACACTGTTTAGAAGATACTTATTGATTGAATTGATTTTCCTATATTTCAAACCTATACGCTAACGCTGTATAATAAAACTGTTTGTATGCCTATAGGTTAAAAAACGTTACTACTTTATTAGCGTACATTTAATAACTGAAAAAATAATAAACCAGCTTAAAAAATTAAGAGATTAATAAAATTCGTCAACTTTTTCTACCTTCTTGGGGGCCCGGTCCTGTCCCGTTAGTACTCCCCGTAAATAGCCTACGTACGTCTCTGAATTTTACCCGAAATAAAAATTATAGACTGACGGAAAGACAGCTAAAGGTAGATGGATAAAGGCGGTGGCATCAGGAAAGAAAGCGGAACTTGCAAAAATGTTTAATCCCTGAAGTGAAGAAGAAGAAGAAGAAGAAGAAGAAGAGCAACAACAACAACAACAACGACGACGACGACGACAACAACAACAAGAAAAAAGAAGAAGGAGGAGGAGGAGAAGGAGAAGAAGAAGAAGAAGAAGAAGAAGAAGAACAACAACAACAACAACAACAACAACAACAACAACAACAACAACAAGATGTTGATGATGAATCAGAAGAAGAACATGATGATGATGATATGTCGAAAATAAAATTGAAAATTCGTCAGATTACCAGATTATTGCTACATTGAATGTTGCAATAACTGTATACGGGAATAATACGTATGTGGTAGAATATGGAAATTGGCATTTTGAAAGGAACTGAAAAAAGACAGTAAATCGTAGACGAACAACATTATTAAAAGACGCTCAGAATAGAATTGAACACACGTTACAATTTAAAAATTCTTAATAACAAAAAAAAAATCGTTTCGTGTAAACACGTACTTCAGAACAACTGTTTTCCGTGAATTTTAGCACAGGTGTTGTATAGAGCACTTCGAGGAATTTATTAAGTTGTCATGTCACATTTTTTTCACTTGTGACTAAAATCGAAGTTTTTAACGTTACAAAAAACTGCACGATGTTTCGTATGTACCAGCAAATATTTTCGCGATCCTGGGTATAGAGGTATATAAACTAGGAGTATAATATCGTCAAATAAATACACTGCACGTAATAGGTTTATTTTCACCTGACGCGCGTTTCACAGAAATTATTCTGTATCTTCAGAGGTTTGTCTGAATTGTAATTGAAGTAATGTAAAAAACCTTTCACTAATGATAATACAAAATATATCAACTTTATTTATCACAGAAACATAACTCGTAAACTAAGCAAACTATTTAAAGATACAAACTTAAAACAATCTTATAACACAGATAACATTATTTTTAATAAAATAGAACCTAAAAATAATTTCAACTTTCATAATAAAAATGGAGTTTACGAAATAAAATGCCCAGATTGCAATAAATGTTACGTAGGCCAGACGAAGAAAAAACTGTCCGAAAGATATATTCAACATCGCAATGCGTATCTAAAACCTAATATTTACAAATCTAATTTAGCCACACACTGTTTAAACAATAAACATTTTCCAGACATTCAAAATGTCAAATTAATTAAAAACGTACAAAAGGTAATAAAATGAATATCTGGGTAAATCTTAATATTTACAAACACAATAATAATAATCTACTAATTAAAGAACAATTACAAATAAAAACAAAACAAGATGATTTAAGCCTACTTAAAATCACACATTTATTAGAATAATATAATAAACATTAAATATATAATAAATATCTAATACATAAACATTAAAACAATCGAAAATAGAATCGAAACAAATTCGATTATCCGTTAGATGTATTGTAAGCGAACATTCAATTACAATTCAAACAAACCTCTGAAGATGCAGAATAATTTCTGTGAAACGCGCGTCAGGTGAAAATAAATCTACTTGCAGTGTATTTATTTTAAGATATTACATACGAGACCTGCAGGAAACTCAACGAGTTACGTACAAAAGAAACTAGGAATACGAATTAAAACATTTGCTGATAATAAATGATAAAGAAAATTTATTCTAAAGCAATTCTTTAGTAAGCTATACATACTAATATCATTTTACCATGGATTAAAGACAGACCCAAATATACATACTAATGAGCTGGGTGTGTTTGTTTACTTTTACATAAAGAGTTAAATCTTGGATGGTTATTTGATACTGCAGGGCGTAGAGCTTCTTCAACGTTTTGCAGAGCTGATTTTGTAAACGTTAATGCTGAATATGCCGTTTGAAACGCCAGTGGCGTGGCGTGGGTACATAACAGCTGTTGCCGATTGTGATAGGCCGAAAACAACCAAAAATTAATTCTAATTTTTCCTAGTACCAAGTGTTCTTTTTAGAGCTAAAATATTCTTTTTAGAACTAAAATATATTTTTAGAGTATTTACTATCTTTCGCTGGCAGAAGAAGAGGGTCCCGCTTCAACGGGATCTGACTCCATTATACTTACACAGAATAATGGACACAAATAACATAAATGAGGAAACAAATAATCGAATTAATAATAATAAAGGACAAACAGAGAAACACATAAATAAACGAACAAAACACAAATAGGTAGGTAGTAACTGCTGCACGTTGGTTCCGAAAACGAACATAGCTCCTAACTGAGCGTTTTGCCAGTTTATACAGCGGCAACACATTGGGTGGACGAATCGATCTGTCCCCCCTCCACAGTTTGTACAGTGACAACTACTACGAGGTCAACGACCATACGCAGTAAAACATTGCCAATGTCTGATTCGCCAACACAAGAGGTGCAAGTGCACAGCAGTTGGAAACCAATGCTATGCTTCTCTTCAAGTTTCCCAACTAATATTATTCGGATTTCAAATTATTCAATAACTATTTATTCTGTGATATAACGAATATTATTTTCTTTTATTTTCAGGACTCTTGTCGCCGGCAACAGCAGTTACATGGACGCCACGCTATTGGCCGCTTCGCACAAATACGTACTACAAAACAGTAGTAAGTAGGCCTATGTGTAAGGCCGTTTCAGGAAGTGATGGAAATTCTGTCCTAATTCCGAACCAAAATTCATTTAACGATTTTTCTGGAAAACTCAAGTTTTAAACATGTGTCGCTCGATAACTCGGCAAATTCTCCTTGAGCGTTTAATGGTAAATGACTGACATTAATCATTTCAATTGTGTAGTTATATGATAGTTCATGGTTTGCTACTCTCTGTGTACACTGTGTTGGTCTGAAGACCGAGCATTTCGTAGCTTACCAATTTTTGGCTCACGCCAAGGATTCTTTTCGTTTTTGTCTCGTCTTTACAAACAGATAGACAGACAGACAGCAGTTGCGCAGGGGTCCTTGCGTCGCGGTTTGTTTGCGCTGTTCGGGTCGGAGCCCGACGAACGTCAGATTCGTACGGTTCATCGCGGTAGTTTCTTCTGCACAAGGAGTTAAGCCGCGTTTACACCGACTCAAACCTGACCTGACCTCACTTCAGTCTTGCTCCAATTTCACTTCAAAATGTCGAGTGTGGAGGATGTCGTACTTGCTGCAGCAGCTTGTGTGTGATTTTGGCGAAACAACGGACACCAAGATGATACTGGGTCAGACCGTCATTAAAAGCGAGAGCTAAGTATAGTGGAAGTGAGCTTTTGAAGGATTTAAATAGAGATGACATTGATCCTTTGTCACATGAATTGAGATCTGATGGTAGTTTAAACATTTTTTAGATGTTTTCAATGTTTTCAACACCATAGAGGCGCTGGACACCAGTTTGCAACAAATATTTACAATTTCCTTTATCTTCACCGAATTCTATTGGAAAACAAAATTTATGTTTAAAACACGGAAAATCTGTTGACAACACGAGATATTTATAAAACAAATTACTGCCGTTTTTCGAAAGGTTGTCATCATTTGTTCACATTTGCTTTCAACTCCGGTGTAAACGCGGCTTTAGGTTGCGGGCCCCCTTTGCACGAAGTGCCGTGCAGGACAGGAGTTTGTGAATTGATCCAGTTCACAAAGGGAGCGCGGCTCCGTGGCTGCCTTAAGGATTCACTCACAAGAGCTTGGAGGCGCGCTGGTGTAATCGATTGGGCTCGGACGCATCAGCCGGATAAATGAGCTACCACGCCTCACGGCAATCGACGGGTCCCTCAATTGGCCACTTCGGACATCTCGCGGTGTTACGTGGCTAGGAAGTCTGCGCAGCTGAGACGACTCGAGCTGGTTCTGTCTGTCTAACTGCGTATTTGGATGGATAATAAAATTACAAAATTAATTAATTTGTAAGAAGTTAATCATAAATTCGATTTTGCGTATTTCCTCAATCTATATATAAATAACTGAAAGTCTGAGGATTTCTTTGTACTCAATACAAATCTACACCGATACACCGATTGCCACCAAATTTTGGACAGGTAACCTTTGAAACACGGCGAAAAACACTGTCTAACTTGCAATTTGATATTCTGCCCCGTTCACACGATTTAGGGCGTTTTAATTATACCATTTTGCTGACGCGTATAAAGATGTCAACAACACCATGGAGACCAGAATTAATTAGGCCTACATAGTAACAAGTAAATAAACAAAAGCTGTTTAGCGGCATC
Organism: Magicicada septendecula; assembly: GCA_034769895.1. Lineage (NCBI taxonomy): Eukaryota > Metazoa > Arthropoda > Insecta > Hemiptera > Cicadidae > Magicicada > Magicicada septendecula. The sequence continues at coordinate 60,502,249 of CM068368.1, read as the reverse complement.
GGAACTGTACCTTTATCCGTTCTTGCAGTACATTTTCGATGTTTGGTATAATATGCGATTGTATCGATATATTACGATATGGAAAAGAAGAAGTGTATGCTAATTGTAAAGTGTCTTATTTCTTAATGCAAAGCGAAAATACGTATTGTTTTAATTTGTGAGGTTAGGTGACAACAGTTTTTGGTTTTAGTTTACTGCTGAAATAAATGAAACCCGTGGTTGAGGAAATCATAACGTTTAATGTGTTATAAACACAGTAACACTTAAAATAAGGAATATAACGTTTTTGAGTAACGGATACTTTATAAATGTCTCCAAAGGCTTTATAAATGGGTACTTTTAAATCTCCAAAGGCTGTTGTACCAACATAATAATTTAGTACAAGTGTTCAAAACAGCTTTGCAGAGAATTTGACTAATGAGTACAAAATTGTTATTCGAGCTGAGAGAACACCCTATAGACACAGACAATAAACATTATATTAAAATACTTATTAAAAGACAAATATTCGTAACAACTGTTTCCCGAAGCCGCGGGAAACAGCTAGTCGCAAATAAATACCATTTTATTATTGCGATGGATTTTAAGCGAGTAATAAAAATATTTATATATAATTTACCTTAATTTCCGTCCAGTGACGTCAAGCGTAATTTGTATTTGGTTACGCGTTTCAGGCCATGTGGCCCATCCTCAGACCATCACTCCAAGAGGAGTTCGTTAAAAAATAAAAAGTCCACAATAAAACAAACACATAATAAATAAATACAAAAATATATTAAAACATATAAAGGCGTTCTATTACACGAACACGGTGCACCGCGTGTAGCATGCCTGAACTGCGTCAATGGAACCTGTTATCTATTATTATCTGTAATCGATCGCAGCGCGGTATCATACAGTGGGTTGGACCTGAAGTTAAGTTTATCATTAAGTATGTCGTCACACACATCTGGGTTATTATGACCTCTATATATCTCGAATCCTTCAGAAGTTATTATAGTTATCTATATCTCGAGTTATTATACAGGTCATAATAACCCAGATGTGTGTGACGACATACTTAATGATAAACTTAACTTCAGGTCCAACCCACTGTATGATACCGCGCTGCGATCGATTACAGATAATAATAGATAACAGGTTCCATTGACGCAGTTCAGCCATGCTACACGCGGTGCACAGTGTTCGTGTAATAGAACGCCTTTATATGTTTTAATATATTTTTGTATTTATTTATTATGTGTTTGTTTTATTGTGGATTTTTTATTTTTTAACGAACTCCTCTTGGAGTGATGGTCTGAGGATGGGCCACATGGCCTGAAACGCGTAACCAAATACAAATTACGCTTGACGTCACTGGACGGAAATTAAGGTAAATTATATATAATTATCATACAGTGACCTGGACCGCTTTAAATATGTTTAAAATATAACAAAAATAGAACAAAAGTAGATTAGTTATTTCAGTTTTTTTGAATGCTGATTCGTATTACACAGCACACAACTTATTCTAAATAATCCAACATTTAATACTGCATCGGTAAATATAGGTCTACTATCTTGAAAGGTGAAGCAACTCATTTTAAAGGATTTTCTGGTATGATCTAGAAAAAGTTTTAAAAACTACATTTTAAATATCACTATAATATTGACGACTCGGAACACTAAGTTTTTTATAAGTAAAAACGTAAAGTTTTACCTTACAGCCTAAACCGGCTTTCACCTATAGAAGGCTTCATCAGAGGCTGTCGTTAGTAGCGCTGCTCGACTTGTTGTTGGCGACGAGATAGTGTTTCGAAAGATTGAAGCTGTGTGTGTGTGGTGAGATGTGTTCGAATAATGCGTGCGATTTGAATTGTGTCTGTTCGTTTAGGATGTCGTTTTTATTTGTTTTTGTGTGTTTGTATATTTCTAATTGTTCTAGAGTGTCAAATCGCACGCATTATTCGAACACATCTCACCACACACACACAGCTTCAATCTTTCGAAACACTATGTCGTCGCCAACAACAAGACGAGCAGCGCTACTAACGACAGCCTCTGATGAAGCCTTCTATAGGTGAAAGCCGGTTTAGGCTGTAAGGTAAAACTTTACGTTTTTAGTTATAAAAAACTTAGTGTTCCGAGTCGTCAATATTATAGTGATATTTAGTTAAGTAACGGACACGTCATGGACAACGAAATCCAAGAACTACATTTTACTTATATTAGTGCATTTTTTTAGTTTGTTTTTAGTAATATTCAACTAAATAAATTAATTAATATTTATTATCAATGGATAACTCATTTCAAATGTCTTATTACTGTTGGATCCTAAAGATTATTGGAATTCAACACGACGTCATAAAACTTTGAAGAAGCAGTCTCGAATAACACCATCGAATTCCAAATTTCAGCTGACTGCGCGACATACACAGTTCATGCACACAAAACTACTGTATAGTAGATCGCGACTACCCGACACTCATTAAATAAATCGGGACGATTGTTTCACAATGTCAGCAGCGGTTTACAAAAACTTTTAAGGAACAAATGTATTTAAGGAAACAGATACTGAAGAAAGTGTTCAATAGACAAGAAAACGCATTAAATTTAGCATAATATTTTATGATCTAGCAAATGGTCTTTATTACGATTTTATCCTATAATAAGACTGCTCTTATATTTTTACAGTCTTAGTTATTGGTAGACTACTAATAATTTTGAAAAATTCAATGTTTTGGCATATGTAAGCCTATTATTTTCTGTATTAAATAATTTCACTCCCCCCCCCCAACAAATTCTCGTGTGTCTCCTCTGCAGTGCTACGGCCCTAGGCAGTAGAGGTGGGTCGATATACCTATAACAGGTATTTTGGAACTATTATTTTTGTGTAACGGATATAACAGTGACCGAAAAGTTGAAATAGGCTACCTGTTCCGATTCAACGATAACTGAAAACTGAAAAGTCGAAATAACCGTTCCGATTACTCGCGGTCTCACGGTTCTGAGTCGCGGGACCCCCCCCCCCAACCCAACTAAAAAATATACAAGTAAAAGAGTACTACGAGTATTACGAGTACAAATCCACTTTTTGGTGCTCAATATTTCATTCTGCCCATGTGCCGATTGCCATATAAGTACGAAACGAAGTAAAACAGCGAGGTTCAGAATATCTCTATCCCAAAGAGACGAAGCTGTTTTTAATAAATGAAAAAAATTCATACTGATGTTACATTTATTCTCGTGTGTTATGCAGATATATAATACAGATTATAATAACAAATTATTTATTATACTAGTCACCAACTTGGTAAATTTTGAAAAAGTGAATTATATTGTGCTATAACCTAGAGATTGGCTGATAGGCCGTATAGTACGTTTAGTTAATGTGATTTCGGAGATGATTTTAACTTCACTGCACGTCTCACGTAAATTAATTTTTTTGGCATTGTTGTGCTATTACGTGCAGTCTAAATTTCATTGGCTGAGTTTCGCAACTGACAGAGTCTATTCCCAAAGGGAGATAGACCTATAAATTCTCTTGTTTCTTATTTTCTTTTAAACAGTAGCAGCTAATAAAGTCACAGTGTAAAGTAACACTGTCAATACTTTTAGTTTCAATTTATTTTTTATAACAAATTATATAATAAATGTGTACCTATGTATAATAGGTATATAATAACAGGTATTTGTTCGTGTTATTTTTTTTTTGAAAGGTTTAGTTCGTACCTGTTATTTTCAAATACTAGTTTAGCACACCTCTAATCGTTCTGTCCTGGGCTCTTAGCACTTTGAGTTTTAGGAATACGATCATAACATATTATGATAAAAACCACTAACTTCAAGGAGGAAAGTGGCCAAAATATAGTCGCTCGTCTGTCATTCTGATGAGCCAATTAGTGAGAAGAAAAACAGAAATCAAACTGTAAAAAAAAACGCTCATTCGGCCGTTAGTTGCATATATACCCAGTAAAGCTACACGGCTCTCAGAGTTAGAGAGAAGTTGACAGGTTTGAAAGATAACTGTGGAATAAAAATCTGTCCAATCAAGGAAGACAGGGGAATGTGGCGGTAAAGAAATAATTGACGATCTAATAGCTGTACTATGGCCTCGTTTACAAAAATGCAGAGGACAAAATAATATAGGGACAAACGTTACACGTTTGTAGTGTTATTTTATTTTTTTTTTTTTGAACGGTTTAGTTCGTACCTGTTTTTTTCAAATAATAGTTTACCACACCTCTACTAGGCAGCCACCTAATCGGAAATCCGCTGCTGAATGACGGAGGGGGGAGGGAGTGAAAGAGAGCGAGAGGGGTGACAGAAGAGGCGAGGTGAGAGAAGACAAAACGATTAGGTTACGTGCGGTAACAGCTAATGATTAGCACCGAATACGGACACCGCAAGCCGCGGACTGCAACCGAAAATGGAGACACGGCATGAGTGCAGCCGTTACGGAGAACTGAGCGGAAAATGTCCTTAACCTGTACCGTACCACATACCACATGGCGTTCCTTATAATACCTGACTGACTGGGTCGTTTAATACAGTGCCGGATTTCCCTATAGGTAGACTCGCTTTGGGAGGAACCTCTCATTTCGCTTGTAAAAAGTTTCTTAACTAACTTCGTGGTACTGAGGGAACTATCGGTAGGCTATTTGTTGTGTGTTGAATCCATTTTCTTCTGTATTCTTAATCCTTTCAGTAACTGCAAAAATATCTAAATCACTTCTTATCTCTTCATTTCTTATAGATCTCATCTATTTAACCTTTTAACTGATGTCAGAAATTTCATTTCTGTTGTTTGTATCTTCTGTTCATCTTTTTCCTTTATGACCCAAGTTTCAGAATCATACAGAAGTGTAAGTATTACCACACTATTCTTTTATAAAATTTATTTGGGTTTATTTTCTACATTTCTTTCCCAACGTTCTCCAAATCGTTCCACACATTCTTGTGAAATTCGTCACTTTATTTTCTATATCTCTATATTGATCATAAGTAATGTCACGTGCAGGATAGCTGAAATATCTTACTTGTTATATGCATGTGTTGTCTGTGCATATTTTGGTCCGAACCGTTTCATCTCCTATAAAGGCCGTTACTTTTGTCTTTGATTCAGATATTGTGATTGTCACAATTGCGTTCACTCGGTAATAAGATTAAAATATCGGTATGGAGGACCATACGAGACTTCCATGTTCTAAGATTTATATTTAAAATCATTTACTTGAATTCAGTTCGACAATTTCTAAAAAAAAAAAATAATCGCCTACCGTCAAATTACTTTCACTATTTATAGATATTTTTGTTATTATGGGGTAGCCGTTTAATATGATGTTATTTTCGAGTCACTTTATAAAAATTAGTTACTTTATTCTTATAAAGAAATTGAAAAACGCAGATAATCATCCCTCCTCCTCAACCGATTTCCACCATTATATTTACACTTTCATAGAGTAATATCATATGTAATTACATATGTATCATATGTAATTTCTAAGGTGTCTTATCTTTCAAAATTAAATATTCATACTTTACTTGATTTCAGTACAGAAATTTTCAAAAAATCATCCCCTCCCCCTTCTACCCTATATATAAACTACCCTTTATAATTATCTCATTTACCATTTTACAGTGGATTAATATGACTTTATTGTCTGACCCTCAGTCTTCTCAAGTCTTCATCTACATTGTCCACCCATCTTCTTTTTGGTCTCCCTTTTTCTCTTCTTCCTCCTGGTCCTCCAATGAACACTTTCTTCACTGCCCTTTCCCCTGTCATTCTTTATACGTGACTTGCCCACCTGAATATACCTTGTTTTATTACTGTGACGATGTCCAGTTCCTAGTGTAGTTCGTACAATTTGGCATTTCTCCTCATACGCCACATTCCGGCATCTAGTACTCCTCCATATGTCCCCCTCATAACCTTTCTTTCTCATCTTCTGATCATAACTTCTTGGGCTAAGGTAATGGTCCAGACTTCTGAAGCATACGATACCGATGGCCGCAATACGGTTTTGTAAATCTCGACCTTGGAGGTTCTAGAAACGTTTCTAGAGTTTAGGGTAGGCAGGAAAGGAAAGTAGCGCCTATTCCCATGGCTAAATGATCTGACGATCTACGCGAGTAAGCGTAGTGTGGTGGCGGGGAGTGGCTTGATCAGCTGCCTACTCGACGCCATTTTGGTTCACATCGCCGTTTCAGTAGCCGTGGAGCAGTGGTCAGGTGTGCACCGTGCTTTTGTAATTAAAGCGTTTTTTTAAAGTGGCGATTCTTATGTTGCTACCCAACGTCAGTTTCGCCAGCACTTCAACGTGGGTCGAAGAGGACGTGTTCCGTCCCGAAACACAATTTTGTCATGGGTGGAAAACTTCAGAAAGTCAGGTTCAGCTCTAAAACGTAAGTCAACAGGTCGTCCAAGGTCAACCAGAAAACACTGAGCGAATAAGACAAGCTGTGGAGGTTAGCCGGCACCGGCCAGCTCGAAAACACTCTGTTGCTATGCATCGCTCTGATCGCACTGTACGGCGAATATATATTGCATTTTGTATTGCGCTTCCACCCTTACAAAATGGCCGTCGTTCAGCCGTTGAAGCATCAAGATTACACTCGTCGTACAGCATTTACAGAACAAATGATTGACTTGATGACTGATGCCCCGATTCTCATAATGAGCGATGAAGCTCATTTCCATTTGTCTGGCTATGTAAACAAACAAAACTTCCGTTATTGGTCGAATACAAACCCTAAAGAGCTGCATGAACGCCCCCTTCATAGTGCGAATGTGACAGTGTGGTGTGGAGTTACAAAGAATTGTGTCATTGGCCCATACTTTTTTGAGCAGAATGGGCAAACTGTTACAGTGAATCCAGCGCGTTACCTGTCAATGCTACATTTCCTGATACCCGAACTAAGAAGGAGACACCTACTTCGCAACCATGTCTGGTTTCAGCAAGATGGGGCAACTGCTCACACAGCTAACATTGTGATGGATTACTTGAAAGTAATGTTTCCTGGGCGCCTAATCTCTCGTAATGGTGACATTGTTTGGCCCGCCCGTTCTCCAGACCTCAGTATCTGTGACTTTTTCTTGTGTGGGGGGGTTCCTTAAATCAAGAGTGTACGTAAACAAACCACGCACATTGGACGACCTGAAAGGGGCAATACGCCATAAAATCGCTACCATATCAAATCAAATGTTGGGGCGTGTTTTTGATAGCTTCTCCGGAAGACTTGACGAGTGCATGATGGCAAAAAATGGAGTTCATTTGGATGACGTCATCTTCAAATCCTAAGACTTAGTTTTCATGAATGTTTAATTGGTTGTTAAATGGCATATGTAACCTAATGTATTAAAAAAATAAACGTGTAAAAATGTTGACTAATGTGAGAGTTGTTATTAATTAAAAACCTTCAGGTCTTTTTGCCGCACCCTGTATAATTTTTATTTCTAAAGATTCTGATCTGAATGTATATCACACGAGCGCGCGCGCACATACATACACACATATGACATATCATTATAAAAATAGTAAACGTAAAATAACTATCATTATTGCCGGAAAGGATGAGATTAATTAAGATTCTTGGATTTCGTTGTCCATGACGTGTCCGTTACTTAACTAAATATAATTATTTCACTACGACTTGGAACACAAAACTTTTTATGGGTAAAAACGTAAAAGTTTTACCTTATAACCTGAACCGGTTTTCACTTTTAAACGTTTTCACTATTCGAACATATCACACCCCACACACACAACATCGATCTTTCGAAAATCGATTCCGTCGCCAACAAGACGGACAGTGCTTCCAGCGGCAACCTCTGAAGAAGCTTTTTAAAAGTGAAAACCGTTTCAGGTTATAAGGTAAAACTTTTACGTTTTTACCCATAAAAAGTTTTGTGTTCCGAGCCGTAGTGAAATAATTATATTTAATTAAGATTTCAACACTGAACATTCTGGATGAGTGGCTTACTTTAAGGACCTGCCGGGAGCCTCAAACGTCTTAAACACGACCCTGAAACCGTATGGTAATACTGATTAGAATATTAACATAGAAACGAAGGAGAAATTCAATAAATTGGGTACTTCTCGTTCATGAGTCGATTGGCAGTAAAGTATCCGTTTTATCGACAAACTTGTCTTCCCACGACAGTGAAGGTCTCATTATATACAAGCTTACGTCTGAGTCTAACCCAATTTCGTATCAGTGGGAGGATAAGTGGGACGGAGTGACGTCGTTAATGTCAATCTTGATGTGACTCAGACGGAATTTGAAGTCCGGCTATGTGAAAGTTAATGTCAACGTCAGTCCCATGGATTTCGGCAGTAGCAAAAACACGATATGGAACTCTGCTATACAACTGGGAATACTAAAACCTAACTGGAAAAATTACGGAACACGATTCAACAATCTTCGTCTTGCTACTATAGTCGTCGACAACTCGCTCGCGACTGATTTTGAACCTTTTGTACCACTCGTTCATGCATAACAGGCTCGCCAAAAGCCTTCTGTAACATTTTTACTGCGTCGGAAGAGTTTATGTAATTTCTTACGTAAAATTTATTTCCAGTTCTTGAATCTAGCATTCTGGAATTAAAAAAAACATAAAAATAAATGCGCCGAATAAACAAAAACATAACTTACTCAGTTATCTGTAAAATCTAATCTATTCATCCAACGTGGCTACAAACTTAAAAACCGTTTTTATAGACAAGTGAATCGATTTCTCGATAAATCAGCGTTTAAATCGGACGTTTTTGACAGGCTTGAAAAAAACTGTGGAAGAGTAATTTGGTCCAATCAAGGAAGACAGTGGAAGGTAACGCCAAAGGAATAATAAAGAATCTACGAGCTGAATTAAGGCCTTCTCTTGTTTGTATTCACAAAAATGCAGAGAATAAAACAATATGAATGTTACGCGTAAGGAAAGTCTTTTCGGGAAGAGAGGGAAAGTTTGTCGTATAACGAGATGTTGCTCACGAAGTCACACTAGTAGGGTCGGTATTTGTTTTGTGGACGACAGGATCCAGTGGGCTCATGTGCTTGTGAAGACCGTGGATCATTTCGTTCTATAGTGCCAGAAGAAGAAGATGACGACGACGACGAAGGCATATGTTTTGTTATCGGTAAGTTAATCAGATAAGCATACCAATGACATATCTATAATTTGGCCCTGAGGGGGTTGTCCGGAGTCGGGTCGGCTTCATACAAAAGAAAAAACAAGTTAAGACCAATCAATATTACTATTTTTAAAGTGGCTGAAATCAGTCCCATTATACTAAACGGTAATAACAAAATAAAAATACGCGTTACTGAAATATTGTTAACAAGATACTTATTGACTTAATTGATTTTCCTATATTTCATATTTCAAACGTAGCCTATACGCTGATGCTGTGTAATATACCTGTTTATATATTTAAAAAAGAGTTAGTACTATATTAGTGTACACAGCTGGAAAATAATAAAACAGCCTAAAAATTAAGAGAATAACAAAATTCGTCACTTTTCCGACCCTCTGGGAGGGGGGTCCGGTCCCATTCGCCCCCTCCCCCGTAAATACGCCCCTGAGGCGTACTGTGTAAACAGGCTATGTCGTCGCAGGGTGTGTGGTATAAAAATAAATAAATAGTAAACATAAGTAAATAATGAATATAAGCGTTTACACGTCGTATTAGAACTCACAGAACTTATGTTCCCCCTACAGTAGGAGGAACAAAAAAATAATAATAATTTTGATAGAACAAAAAATCGACACTAGCTCAGTCCGTAAAAATGTTTTTTATAACGTACAAATTCTTGTACTTAAATGAAAAACTGCTGCACACGCAAAGGTCACAAACGTTCTCTGACAACTAACTGCTGGTTTAGTGATAAAAAGTTGGTAATTCGTTGCACAAGGAACACTTGTTATCACGAGGGAAAACCAGTACGGAGACGGCGAACACGTGTAACGGCGTCCGATACGGAAATCAAACCAGTACCTTATGTGACAGTGTTACACCTGTGTGACAGGCTGTTCTGTAAGAGAGAGAGAGAGAGAGAGACAGACAGACAACGGCCATAAGGTTCCTTGATTGTCACTTGAATTACCGAGTGAGTTGTTTACTTAACGTTCTGAATTGTTTTCTGCACGTTTTGAATTAATCCGGAGGAAGGATAATAATAAAATAATGCCGAATGTACTTTTCTCCTGTGAGTCGTATTATTGATTTTTCGTTGTGTAACCGAATAAAAACTTACAGTTACAGTAATAACACTGTTTTTCGGTTGAACAAACGTCTTTTTATTTCTCTTAAAGCAAAACGTTTCGCCCATATTAAGATGGCATCCTCAGTGGCTGGACTGAGACAGACACAAAAATGTTTACCCACCCCTATGTATACACTAAGCCCTGCCCACAATGTTACAAACAAGTCCATAATTTACAGGAAAGCAATCCCGTCCAGTATCACAAAAAATTGCATCAAAATTGTTTTAGAAATTTGAGCAGGTCAGCGATTGAAATAAAACACGCGTGTCACTGCCGACTCCTTGTTTATTTACTGATATCACAAATAATTTCATCGTCATCATCATTATCAGCTTCTTCTTCTTCTTCTTCTTCTTCTTCTTCTTCTTCTTCTTCTTCTTCTTCAAGGATTAGGTTATATAAACCTGTTCCGGCACCCATCACATCCTCAGACGACCCACGTCTCTTCTACTAATGGCTTTATAGTTCAGTGCCGCTTTCGGCAATCGATCCTCTGTCATTCTTTGCAGATGATCGATCCCACCCATTGTCTTCTGTAAATTGAAATAATTTCATTTATGCCCTTTACTTCGAGTTCTGTTCTGATATCCTCGTTCTTTATTCTATCTTTCAATGTATAATTTAAAGTCTTTTCGAAGAAACTGCATTTCAGCACTCTGGATCTTGCCGCGTTCCTTTTTTGTCATGACCCACGACTCACTCGAATAAACCAATGTGGGTACTGCAAATTGTCTTATAAGATTTAATCCTTGTGCTGTGTCTTGTTTTATTTCTAAGATTTCTGTGAATCTTACTGTAAATAAACGTACCACAAATTGTCTTTATAATTATTTTTTTAAATCATTAAAACTACTCGATAGATTCCTTCAATACCGCAATGCATTTTTAAAATCAAATATTTATAAATCTAATTTAGCCATGCATTGTCTAGACAACCACCAATAATAAGCACCAATTTCGAGAAATTCAAAATATGAAATTAAATTAAAACATACAAAAAAGGTCAAAAAATGAATATCTGGGAAAAATATTTACAAACACAATAACAATAATTTACTAACTAAATAACAAGCTCAGATACAAACAAAACAAGATGATCTATTTCAAATTATAAATTTAATAAAATACAACATTAAATGTTTCCAATATACCGACAAAACATCTGCTTAGTAAATAAACATTAAAACAATCTATAATTAAATAGAATTAAATCGATTATTCGTTATTTTACATTGAAATCTAAACAAATTCGATACATAATAATATAATATAAGCAATACTATAAACAAGTGTCTATATTAAAATCGAATTATTTCGATTATTTGTTAATTCATTTACAAACCTCTGAAGATAATCATATATTAAGTGAAACGTACATCAGATGAATTAAAACGATAAAATTAATACAATTACTTGCAGAAGAAATTATATTTAATAATGTATATAATATTATACAGTATTCGTAATAGTACTTTGAATGTTGGTTGGGGGTTCTAGTAAACAACAAACATAATACACATAATAAATATTTAACCCCATTAACATTTTAGCATTTTTACAATACGAATGTTGTATTTTGCTGGATATGACGATCCCGCCACCTTATTTAAAACATGTTTCTAAACTCTCACCAACTTATAGCTATCGTCTCTATTAAAGTTGACCCTATTTTTTAGATTTCTATCGTCTCTCTTGTCACACGCGGAAAATAGTTTTGAATCTTCGCTATAAACGTCGTTTCTTCAAATGAAATATGATGTTTATTGTCACAGCTGTGCTCCGCTACTGCTGATTTCTCTGTGTCTCCATTCGCGTGTGCCTCAACTGTTCTTGCACTCTCGTCATCACTTGTCTCCACGTTTCGCCTACGTACACATTACTACAACTCCATGGGATCTTGTAGACGCCAGGAGTTGAGAGAGCCAGTGGTGGCTCATCCATAAGGCTCAATGGTTCAGTGAACCACCCTAAATAATTTAAATATGTTTAAGGATTTGTTGAGATAATGGTTTCGTATTTAAATAACAAGATTTGAAAGATTAATCTTGTTGACAGAACAATAATGGATTCCCGTAATAGGCGAATTGCTCGCCACTACTGTTTGGTGGTGCAAAGTAGCTCTCAGCACCTCCTAGACTGTGTAGACAGCTTTGGAGGGGGAAATCAGTATACGCAAAATTACATTGAAATGTCGCTAAAACCGAGTGTTAGCGACAGAGACGAATAGTTCCGAAGAGGGTCGAATCACATGACCGGGAATTTTAACATTTTCAAATACCGCCATTCGCCATTATTTTTTACCACACGATTTTTTCGTTTACATTCAGTTTTATGTCAGATTTCTCTATTTTATTTAGAATGCAATGAAAATTGTGCAGTAAAGTCTTCAAATAAAATAAAATAGTGAAGTAATTGTATTCCGAAAATAAAGTTTCTTTAATGTAGTCATTAAATAATTATAGTAACGTTAAGCTGGCCGAAGCGTGTATAACCTTCAAAGTGTTTGCTATTTTTCAAAGGTATTTTTGTGTGTTAAGTGTTCAGGTATTTCTTATTTTTGTGTTCAGCTCATTAATTTGGTAAAATGAACAGTGTTCAATCTATTTGAAAAACAAATTTTTCTTCTCTCTCTATTAAAGATAAATGCAAAATTAGGAACTCGGTAGGCCGCTTCCCGTTTTAAATATTAAACAGAAATATTTAACTATGCTTTTATTTTAACTATATATTTTTACAATAATTTGCAAATAGCATAAACACAATTTAATATTAGGCCTACTAAAAGTTGCCAATAGTTATGTCTTCATGTTGAGACCCACCCCGTGTGTTATTTGGAAAGGGATAATTGCTCTTATCTTAGTAGAAACATTCAGACATTGAACCCCCAACTGTCAGAACCACGACCCGCGACTGGAGAGAGGTATTTTGTCTTTCGCCGACGGTAACATTTGGGCTGCCTTCCTAATCGGCTTGAAAATAGGCATCTTTATCATCGTTTCTTCAAAATCCCGCCGATTTTGTCAGTAGTCCCACGTACATACGGCAATTAAGCACGCCGACTTTCTACTTCAGCTTTAGCTTGAATGCTGCTGGGTCTACTTCATTGTTTGTAGGAGATTATTACTGTTTTTGCGTAACTGCTTTGTTGTGGCTCGCCTGATTCTATGTCGCTGTAACCATTACTGCGAAGTGCTTTCCTTAATATACCTTGTTCCATAGTCCAGTTTTTCTCACCCGATATGTACATCGCTCTATTTATTAATCGAGTTATTGGAGTTAAATATTTCTGTTGTGTATTATGTTTAAATTTATAAAATAATTTTTTTATAATTGTGTTATTGGACGGGGTTACTTTGTTGTTTGTAATTATGGGCTCGTTTGTAACGTTGTGTGCGGGGCTTACCGAATAAATAGGGGTTGATACTGAATAAATAGGGGTCAAGACTTTGTGCTCTGGTCTTTTACTCTGGCCCATGCTTTCGAGTCCGGCGATGACCCTCGGCTAGGTAAGCTGGTGTTACCGGTGATTACCTACGCTTATCCCGTGTGGGGTTACCTGGCACGTTGTCATAGATCGGCGTTCCAGAGCGTTCTCGACCGGAGACTTAAGCTAGCATGTAAAGTCCCCCTCACGTTCTCTTCTCGACCTCTGAGAAGAGGTCTAGGTGTCCGCTCCCTGGAAGACACCTTGAGACTCCTGGCGCGTAGATTCTATGGTCGGGCTGCTCGTGTGACCCACAATCCCCTAATCTCCGGACTCGGCGAATACACTGCAAGGCCAGATGAGTTTGGAAGCGACCCCGTTTGTTAGCCCCAGTGGTATAATCCACCAATCGAGGATCGCTTTACCCCCTCCCACAATAAGAAATTAAAATAATATAACTGAAACTGATCCAGTGCCAGGAGTCCATTTGGAGACGCAGGATACTGTACAACTCGCACAACCCCAAGTCCTTTTCACTGTGTGCTCTATCTCAGTCTGGTCACCGAGGATGCCTCATCGTGGTACGGGCGAAACGTTTTGTTTTTTAAAAGAAATAAAAAGACGCGGGTTCGACCGAAGAACAGTGCTATGTTAACGAAAACCACGGCAAAGTTTACGATCGAGCTTACAGTTACAGTGTTTTACACTCCATAACGTAGGCCCAGTATCAAGTGTAACTTGAACAGACTTGAAATATTATTTGACATAATAATCACTATACGCTATACGGCTTTACAATCACTATTTCCAGCTTTTCTGACATATCAAGATGGGTATGAGTGACGAGTCGCTTCGCCTTTAATTTAATACGTTACGTATTATTATATAATTGTTAAAATTACTACCCGGGCTGTAAGGCCGTGCTCTTCCAATTTCTTCGTGTCGAAAGGTGTTAATTACTCGAACCCACGTTTCGGCCTCACGTCTGGGGCCCATCTTCAGTGTAAGGACTTAACGAACTGCCAAGGTCTACGTCAGTACAACCACAGTACTGTGGCGAAGCCTTGTCAGTTCGTTAAGTCCTTACACTGAAGATGGCCCCCAGGCGTGAGGCCGAAACGTGGGTTCGAGTAATTAACACCTTTCGACACGAAGAAATTGGAAGACCGCAGCCTTAGAGCCCGAATACTAATTTTATTTATTATGACCCCCGGCCGTGAAACGCTAAGAAACAGACTGATAATATTTATTCAACTGTACATTTAAATAAATTATTGTTATTCGTATCTAGTTCAGAATGTCTTTCGATGCCTATCTTCCATTGAACTGGCGCTCTGATGCTCTTCTGTGCTTTTATGGACTGTCTCCGATCTCATTGCTCCTAAACCGTTTTTTCTTATTCGTTCTGTCTTCGTCTTTTATTTCTTTCTGTCACCACTCAGTCTAATTTTTGCTTCAGTAGTATTTTTTTATCCAATCTCAGTATCTGTTAAAAGCAAATCGGCTGTGTTTCTTCATATCTTCCACGCCGATACTTCGATTCAATTCGATGTGTCGTTTAATTTCCTCGTTTCCGATACGTTTCCTTCGCGGGATACTCTGACTTCTTCCAGACTTACTCTGGGTCAGACGCTGATTGTTAGTTTCCAAGGTCTGCCATTCTGAGAAAGCGTCCGATAAGGGACTAGTAACGCCTCTATGAATATATGAGAGAAAGTTTGCACTCACTGGTTGCCTATTTTGATGTTTAAAAAAAAATTGGCTCCAAATTACTATAAAACTTAGCAAATGTTCTTTATTATAAAAACATGAGTATTTTAAACTTCTGTTCTTAGAAAACAAGTCAGAATGTTAGAATCTTAGAAAACAAATTTCAGAAAGATTTGAGATAAAAATCTTGAGGAAAAATAAAATGGACAAATAAAGTTGGAAACTGTTTGGAGTCACGTACCTTTATGTTTTAAAGGAAATGGGCAAAATAAAACTGCGTCGATGATCGGTCATTCTGTAAGGTTCAAAGATCCTTTATTTGATTGGTGCTCACGGCGAAACCATCTATAACGTCTATACGGACCTTTGGAGATGGGAAAAGGAAAGTCTGAAAACTGCAGCCGAAGAAAGTTCGATATGAACCGATCGAAGTGCTGAAAGAGCCTAAACGTAATTGGAAGATTCTGCAATGGATTTAGACCAAATCGAGGTCTACTTCAGAAGCAAAGATCCAAACAGGGTTGTAGCAAGGATGCCTCGATTTTTCTTATCGGTCTGCCGAAATTTCTGCGTCCCTCGCAGAAATGGCAACTGTATATTTACTCTAAGACAAATGAGATTATATTTTAACATTTACTGTTAGTGAACATTTACTGTACGCGTAATTTTGAGTAAGACTGAAAATTCACCGTATTTCTTATTCAAATGATGAACACACCGGTTATTTCATCTTAGTACAATTTCGTATACTCACTCCTGTGTTACTTAGTTTTGTTAATTTCAGTATTACGAAATATCATTTTATAAGTTACGTAATAATATGAATGAGTCAATGTGATTTCTATGTAAATCACATACGCGAGGGTGTATATAAAAAATCTCGAACGATCGTAAAAACCGATCACGAAAATGTCTACATTTACGTGTTATAATTTTTACGGTGAATCAAAATAAGTCTGTTTCTTGAAAAGAACAACAATCAGCCCCAGACTCGACTTGCTAGAATGCAAACAGCTCAGATTCACTCTGTAGAGAATTCGCTTAAAAATGATTGGGGAGTCACAGGCTGAGCAGCAAGCAGACAAGAACTAATTATAATGACATTCAAGATAGGGACGAATTTATAACAACTGGAGTTTACCCCAAAAACATGTTAAAGTGACGCGGTTCATAAAAGGAACTCCCTGTTTTCTCTAATCAAGTGCAGTACCTATAAAAACTGCTTCCTTTCTCACACACTAATATTTTACACTAAGCGACAGTTTTTTTTTTTTTTTTTTTTTAAAGAAAACGTGTTCTTTACAGCTTAACTAGGGTGTTAAAACCTACATAGCTCGTAAACTTTATTTTATTGCCCCCGCAGATGGTTAACATGGAAAACACCTGGTATTTTTAACTCTTTGCCGTAGGGTAAAGTCAGCTTTTACGAATTTCCTTAGTCAGTAATTGCACAAAGAAAATGTTTTAACATTGAAAATGTTTATAAGGACGTGTCGCACATTTGCGGCCGATCACTGGTGCGTTATCGAAAATGGGAACCGGTGAGTTTCCATAGAAACTACTTCTTTGTTGTCAATAACGTAGTACACATATAAAACTTCGCTTATGAATGCGACTACATTTAACTTATAATCTGTACATTGGTAAATGAAGAATGAATTCATTGATTGGTGAATGAACATAAATATATATATATATATATATATATTTATATTGCAACATTACAACATTGCAAAAGTTGCATAATATTATATGGTATGTGTACAAATTTTTGTACGTAAATTTAGGCATCTCATGCCTCACGTCCAGGGCGACAAATTTATATAACGTGACAATTTGGCAAATTTAATTTAATTTAAATTTGTGGAGTCCTTCGATCTTGGAGCACCAAATTTAAACAACGTTACATATACATAAATAGGTGTGAACGGTCTCACGTTCAAGATTGACAAATTCTTTAAACATATAACATTTAAGTAGGGGGTCAGGTGTATCTGCAATAAGAACTCTACGGAACTTGAAACAGTAATTAAAATTTATTTGATACTATAAAAAAAAATATGTGCACATGGCACTAACTTCGATTTAAAAAAAACATTAGTTATTATTTGTTATAATGCCGTAAGGCTTAAGATATGTACCTCCTTACTAACTAAACATTCTATGCTACTAAATAGTATATAAAAGAAAAATCTCATTTTTAGACTACTCAGTCTATTAATATGTTTCAAAATCAATTTTTAAATCTTTTTTCTATATATGGTACGTACTCAAAAGATTAATAGTTATTACTTCTCAGTACTGTTTTCTCAAATACTAATTGTTTTTATTTATATTCTTTGTAATCATTTTATATCATATTAATTTGATACTTGTTACGTTACTCGTATTTCTAAAACATCTATGATTTGTAACTCTACTATACAAGAAATATTACTCTTATTTTTAAATAAAATATTAATGTCTTTAACTGTCTTTGTATACTGTGTATGATTAAGATATGAATAAGTTGTCTATCACCTTATTGTCGTCAATCATACTCGATCATTTTTGTTCCATCGGTGTTCGTCTTCGTCTCGCCTCCAGCGTCGGCTGTCTCTCTTCTCCTCTTGTCCAGCGTCGGCTGTCTCTCACTCTCTCGTCCTCTCCTCTTGTCCAGCGTCGTATCGCTATGGAACTGCTTCTCTTGTCCAGCGTCGTATTGCTATGGAACTTCTTCTCTTGTCCAGCGTCGTATCGCTATGGAACTTCTTCTCTTGTCCAGCGTCGTATCGCTATGGAACTTCTTCTCTTGTCCAGCGTCGTATCGCTATGGAACTGCTTCTCTTGTCCAGCGTCGTATCGCTATGGAACTTCTTCAGTAGTGCTGTTATTAATTACAATGTTTGTCTTATAGCTTGGTTACGTACTTGTACATAACTGGCAATTTAAACTGTTTATAAAAATATTAATAACTATGCCGTGCTGACGGGCATAAGCTCCTGCTGCATCGTGGATGATTCAAGAAAGAGAACCACTGAAGCTTGTCCTATTTATACCCATGTCTTGGTCGACACCCTTCAGTGATACAAAATCGACATGTTAGAAACTGTCTTTGGCGTCAGTTCCCCCACTCTTTGTCAAATTCACTATTTTTTATATTTCTGCGAATTGCAGAGTCCTGTAAGTATTTTTTTATACTTATCTTATAATTAATTTTACAACACATGTTCATTGTAATTTTGGACATTGCAACTTAACCCTTTTGATTTGTACACAGTTATTTCACTATTGCACTTGTACGGCGTGTCACTTTCGCGTGGTTTTCGCACACAGTATTTATTAAATTTATTTACATTTTATGGTGCTTTTGGATTTTAATTCTTAATTCTAGTTTATGAATAATTACGGAAAAACCGTCATTGTGCAATCATTCATACTGGGGTGGCAAACTTGCCTGCAGAGACCTGCGTTCACACACACTAGCAAAATACTGGTGTACACACTTTCAGTTACATTTGTGTGTGTGTGCACGTTGATTCAGGTCGAAACACCTGTTCATATTTTTGTCTGAGTCAAGCTTGCAATCCATAACATGCTTATTTCTAATATATTATTAATTATTTACAGTTTATTAAGGAAATTTAAATTTTTATATTTCATGCTCAGTACATCACTTATTTGTACTGTCCCATTATTCCTCTGCTTGGTAACAAAAAAAAATTTTAATAAACTTATTTATTATAAATTTTTTTTTTATCTATTTATTTATTATTATTATTTGCAAAAAAAATGTAACAAATAATAAAGAATAATATTCGTCATTTCACCCTTAATAGGAGTGTATATAAATGTCTCACCTCCCCTCTTTCGTACGCTCACTGCTCGCGACCTTGAATTAGGGTGGCTTTACAAACAGCTGATTTGACTGGTTTCAATGACCTCTGATTTATGTGTAGAACTTCTTAAATGACGTTGCGTGGAATTTACCAATTTCTTTCTTCTGTATCTCATCATATACAATGAAAGTGTTCTGTCCCACTCGCTGTCTAACGTATACGGCCATTATAAAGTCTGAAGAATTTCTTCGCCGTATTATCACTCCTTTTTCCCACTGGATTTGCTTTGAGTAGTATACTTTCTCCCACGTTGAATTGTTGTAACTTGTGAGTTAGATTAAATCTCTCTATTCTCTTGTTACCTCTCTCTCTTATTCGTTGCTTTGCATATTCAATTTTCACACTTATTGGTACAGGTACATTTTGGTTATTAGGTTTGTTTAGATATTTAGTCCAAAATCTGGTTGGCTTCTTATCTTCTTCTAATTCCATTGGAGTGTATCCTGTTGCTTCACTATAATTTTCGTTAATGGCTTTTTCAATAAATGGTAAATATTCTGCCCATTTATTGTGTTGATTATGGCAATATATTCGTAAATATTTACCTAATTCTTTGTTAACTCTCTCAGCAAGGTTTCCTTGAGGATGTCTTATGGATGTGAGTACTGGTTGTATTCCATTTTCCCTTAACGTCCTCTCCCATTTTTCACTTTGGAATTGCACACCTTGATCACTGAGTATCTTCTTCATTTTTCCATATAACGGAATATATTTTTGCAGTAGTATCTTTAGAACAACTTTGGTTGTGGGTCGCATAATTGGGTACAGTCGGACTGCCTTGGAAAACACATCGATACATACCAATATGTGCTTCACACCTCGACTTGATCGTGGTAATGGTCCCAGAAAATCCACTGCAATTAGCTCTCCTTTGTTTTCCTTCTGTATACTCTGCATTCCTACATATGTGTGTAAATTCGGTCCTTAATTTTACATTAACTTACTCATACATTCTTACCTTCGCTTCTAAACTTCCTTAGCTCTTTTCTTAACATGACATTACTTTATCTAATACATTACTTATACACTACATTAACATTCATTACCTTTTATTACCTTTCTTTAACATTACCTTTCTGATCGCTACAACTTTCTTGAAATACACTTCCGTAACAGAATACTCTTTTAGCTCGTAGTGTGTCGCATGGTCGGTTACAGAGGAACTGTCTTGGAAAACAACGATATTTTTCTCGAAGTCCTTAATCCTAAGTAGTCTCTGCCCTTATGACTTTTCACTCTCGCTTTCTTCTGTGTCCTTGTATCTTCGATAAGTGTTCGCTTGATCAGCCGTTCTAATAATTATGGCAATTATTGCTCATCTTAATCATTTCTTCATATTTATAACATATCAATAACATTTCTTTTACCATTTCTTCATATTAATAACAACAATAACATCTTTTACCATTACTTTCTTAAATATTTCTCTACAATAGCATTCCTTACCATCACTAATACATTTCTTAATTAACCCTTTCAAATAATATTCCTTATAACATTTCTTAATTATACTCTCTTATATTCTTACACATATTATTTCTTATTATTAATAATTAATAGTTATATTATTTTTCTCATTTAAAATAATTATTTATTTTCATTTGCCTTGAGTTCAGTGTGTAGTTAGAACTTACACCCCTCTTTATAACAATTGCATTGTCCATAGTCTACCGGACGTATATTGTTCCTTTGTAGCGTAGTCGCCGCGTTTACTATTATTCTCACCCTCGTATAAACAACGTCCGCGTTCCATTGTATTAATCCCTTGTTTGTGTGCGTACTTACCTTGTGAACGTTTGTGTTTATCGTAGAAGTCACCTGTCACATTGAGCAATGTTTTCATCTTGCCTCTCTTTCTCTCGTAACGGTCACATTCCATAATTCTCTCATCATGAATGCATTGCGTATGTTCAGTCGGCTTGAGGCCCATATAAACAGCTGTCGACGGTTTTTTCATACGTCGTTTATGATAACCTCTGTAGTTTTCATACTTACAGTTATAATTATCATTATTATAATTATCGTGCGTATATCTAACATCATACTTACCACAATTTTGCGTAGTGTTTCGTCTAGATAACTTACTACGTTTCTTGTTAGGCCTACAGTGATATTTATCTCCGTAAGTGTGGTGTTTTATGTGTTTCAAATGTGTCATCTTGTGTGATTTACTATTGTGTGTGTGCCTCACACTTGGAATATCGCTATTAATAAGGTATGTTTTATTACCCTTTATTTGCTTCTCCTCCTTAATGTTAATTACTTTTTTATAATTATCATTAGTAATTACACACGTATTTTCAACTACTATGGTTTGTTCACCTTCTACAGACGCTATGTGCGTATTTGTGTCTCTAATTTTCTCTTTTGCTATCCTTTCTTCTCTTAATTCTTCGGTCAGTTTCGTAAAAAATTCTGTTAACTCTTCTATTTGAGTTCTAATATTATTTTCTTTTACTTTTTCTGTTTGTTTGTTCTCTACTTCACCAAATACGGCTTGCATCATGGCTTCAAGTGCTTCTCCCATCCTCAAACTTCCCGATATTGCCATGTTGAATAATTATTATTAAAATATTTATTTAATAGTACTTCTTTAAAAATTATTATTGATAACCGTTCCCTACTTATTTATTTATTTCTGTATTTTTATTAATAGTTATTAATACTCATTACAGGTACACCTGTTACATAGACAACAATATTATTTGTGGTGGGCGCCAGCTGTGTGATTACACAACAATTAACATTACATTCAGTTACTGTTTACTACAAATAATAATTACATATTATACATTTTTCATTTAACACTCTTTATATATTTTAGAGCAACCATTTAGCTACATAAAAAAATTTTAATAGTCAAATGATGGGTATCGGGTCATACATTCATGATCTACAATTTATGTCACAAATTTTTTTTTTACATAAATTTAGGTATGTTGGGCCCCACGTGCAGGGCGACATTTTATGCAACGTTACATCTACTTGAATTGAAACAAATTTAAATGTATTTTAATTTCTATAGCCCCACGTTCTTTGGGAGCCAATTTTGTGCAACATTACAACATTGCAAAAGTTGCATAATATTATATGGTATGTGTACAAATTTTTGTACGTAAATTTAGGCATCTCATGCCTCACGTCCAGGGCGACAAATTTATATAACGTGACAATTTAGCAAATTTAATTTAATTTAAATTTGTGGAGTCCTTCGATCTTGGAGCACCAAATTTAAACAACGTTACATATACATAAATAGGTGTGAACGGTCTCACGTTCAAGATTGACAAATTCTTTAAACATATAACATTTAAGTAGGGGGTCAGGTGTATCTGCAATAAGAACTCTACGGAACTTGAAACAGTAATTAAAATTTATTTGATACTATAAAAAAAAATATGTGCACATGGCACTAACTTCGATTTAAAAAAAACATTAGTTATTATTTGTTATAATGCCGTAAGGCTTAAGATATGTACCTCCTTACTAACTAAACATTCTATGCTACTAAATAGTATATAAAAGAAAAATCTCATTTTTAGACTACTCAGTCTATTAATATGTTTCAAAATCAATTTTTAAATCTTTTTTCTATATATGGTACGTACTCAAAAGATTAATAGTTATTACTTCTCAGTACTGTTTTCTCAAATACTAATTGTTTTTATTTATATTCTTTGTAATCATTTTATATCATATTAATTTGATACTTGTTACGTTACTCGTATTTCTAAAACATCTATGATTTGTAACTCTACTATACAAGAAATATTACTCTTATTTTTAAATAAAATATTAATGTCTTTAACTGTCTTTGTATACTGTGTATGATTAAGATATGAATAAGTTGTCTATCACCTTATTGTCGTCAATCATACTCGATCATTTTTGTTCCATCGGTGTTCGTCTTCGTCTCGCCTCCAGCGTCGGCTGTCTCTCTTCTCCTCTTGTCCAGCGTCGGCTGTCTCTCACTCTCTCGTCCTCTCCTCTTGTCCAGCGTCGTATCGCTATGGAACTGCTTCTCTTGTCCAGCGTCGTATTGCTATGGAACTTCTTCTCTTGTCCAGCGTCGTATCGCTATGGAACTTCTTCTCTTGTCCAGCGTCGTATCGCTATGGAACTTCTTCTCTTGTCCAGCGTCGTATCGCTATGGAACTGCTTCTCTTGTCCAGCGTCGTATCGCTATGGAACTTCTTCAGTAGTGCTGTTATTAATTACAATGTTTGTCTTATAGCTTGGTTACGTACTTGTACATAACTGGCAATTTAAACTGTTTATAAAAATATTAATAACTATGCCGTGCTGACGGGCATAAGCTCCCGCTGCATCGTGGATGATTCAAGAAAGAGAACCACTGAAGCTTGCGTTTCCTATTTATACCCATGTCTTGGTCGACACCCTTCAGTGATACAAAATCGACATGTTAGAAACTGTCTTTGGCGTCAGTTCCCCCACTCTTTGTCAAATTCACTATTTTTTATATTTCTGCGAATTGCAGAGTCCTGTAAGTATTTTTTTATACTTATCTTATAATTAATTTTACAACACATGTTCATTGTAATTTTGGACATTGCAACTTAACCCTTTTGATTTGTACACAGTTATTTCACTATTGCACTTGTACGGCGTGTCACTTTCGCGTGGTTTTCGCACACAGTATTTATTAAATTTATTTACATTTTATGGTGCTTTTGGATTTTAATTCTTAATTCTAGTTTATGAATAATTACGGAAAAACCGTCATTGTGCAATCATTCATACTGGGGTGGCAAACTTGCCTGCAGAGACCTGCGTTCACACACACTAGCAAAATACTGGTGTACACACTTTCAGTTACATTTGTGTGTGTGTGCACGTTGATTCAGGTCGAAACACCTGTTCATATTTTTGTCTGAGTCAAGCTTGCAATCCATAACATGCTTATTTCTAATATATTATTAATTATTTACAGTTTATTAAGGAAATTTAAATTTTTATATTTCATGCTCAGTACATCACTTATTTGTACTGTCCCATTATTCCTCTGCTTGGTAACAAAAAAAAATTTTAATAAATTTATTTATTATAAATTTTTTTTTATCTATTTATTTATTATTATTATTTGCAAAAAAAATGTAACAAATAATAAAGAATAATATTCGTCATTTCACCCTTAATAGGAGTGTATATAAATGTCTCACCTCCCCTCTTTCGTACGCTCACTGCTCGCGACCTTGAATTAGGGTGGCTTTACAAACAGCTGATTTGACTGGTTTCAATGACCTCTGATTTATGTGTAGAACTTCTTAAATGACGTTGCGTGGAATTTACCAATTTCTTTCTTCTGTATCTCATCATATACAATGAAAGTGTTCTGTCCCACTCGCTGTCTAACGTATACGGCCATTATAAAGTCTGAAGAATTTCTTCGCCGTATTATCACTCCTTTTTCCCACTGGATTTGCTTTGAGTAGTATACTTTCTCCCACGTTGAATTGTTGTAACTTGTGAGTTAGATTAAATCTCTCTATTCTCTTGTTACCTCTCTCTCTTATTCGTTGCTTTGCATATTCAATTTTCACACTTATTGGTACAGGTACATTTTGGTTATTAGGTTTGTTTAGATATTTAGTCCAAAATCTGGTTGGCTTCTTATCTTCTTCTAATTCCATTGGAGTGTATCCTGTTGCTTCACTATAATTTTCGTTAATGGCTTTTTCAATAAATGGTAAATATTCTGCCCATTTATTGTGTTGATTATGGCAATATATTCGTAAATATTTACCTAATTCTTTGTTAACTCTCTCAGCAAGGTTTCCTTGAGGATGTCTTATGGATGTGAGTACTGGTTGTATTCCATTTTCCCTTAACGTCCTCTCCCATTTTTCACTTTGGAATTGCACACCTTGACCACTGAGTATCTTCTTCATTTTTCCATATAACGGAATATATTTTTGCAGTAGTATCTTTAGAACAACTTTGGTTGTGGGTCGCATAATTGGGTACAGTCGGACTGCCTTGGAAAACACATCGATACATACCAATATGTGCTTCACACCTCGACTTGATCGTGGTAATGGTCCCAGAAAATCCACTGCAATTAGCTCTCCTTTGTTTTCCTTCTGTATACTCTGCATTCCTACATATGTGTGTAAATTCGGTCCTTAATTTTACATTAACTTACTCATACATTCTTACCTTCGCTTCTAAACTTCCTTAGCTCTTTTCTTAACATGACATTACTTTATCTAATACATTACTTATACACTACATTAACATTCATTACCTTTTATTACCTTTCTTTAACATTACCTTTCTGATCGCTACAACTTTCTTGAAATACACTTCCGTAACAGAATACTCTTTTAGCTCGTAGTGTGTCGCATGGTCGGTTACAGAGGAACTGTCTTGGAAAACAACGATATTTTTCTCGAAGTCCTTAATCCTAAGTAGTCTCTGCCCTTATGACTTTTCACTCTCGCTTTCTTCTGTGTCCTTGTATCTTCGATAAGTGTTCGCTTGATCAGCCGTTCTAATAATTATGGCAATTATTGCTCATCTTAATCATTTCTTCATATTTATAACATATCAATAACATTTCTTTTACCATTTCTTCATATTAATAACAACAATAACATCTTTTACCATTACTTTCTTAAATATTTCTCTACAATAGCATTCCTTACCATCACTAATACATTTCTTAATTAACCCTTTCAAATAATATTCCTTATAACATTTCTTAATTATACTCTCTTATATTCTTACACATATTATTTCTTATTATTAATAATTAATAGTTATATTATTTTTCTCATTTAAAATAATTATTTATTTTCATTTGCCTTGAGTTCAGTGTGTAGTTAGAACTTACACCCCTCTTTATAACAATTGCATTGTCCATAGTCTACCGGACGTATATTGTTCCTTTGTAGCGTAGTCGCCGCGTTTACTATTATTCTCACCCTCGTATAAACAACGTCCGCGTTCCATTGTATTAATCCCTTGTTTGTGTGCGTACTTACCTTGTGAACGTTTGTGTTTATCGTAGAAGTCACCTGTCACATTGAGCAATGTTTTCATCTTGCCTCTCTTTCTCTCGTAACGGTCACATTCCATAATTCTCTCATCATGAATGCATTGCGTATGTTCAGTCGGCTTGAGGCCCATATAAACAGCTGTCGACGGTTTTTTCATACGTCGTTTATGATAACCTCTGTAGTTTTCATACTTACAGTTATAATTATCATTATTATAATTATCGTGCGTATATCTAACATCATACTTACCACAATTTTGCGTAGTGTTTCGTCTAGATAACTTACTACGTTTCTTGTTAGGCCTACAGTGATATTTATCTCCGTAAGTGTGGTGTTTTATGTGTTTCAAATGTGTCATCTTGTGTGATTTACTATTGTGTGTGTGCCTCACACTTGGAATATCGCTATTAATAAGGTATGTTTTATTACCCTTTATTTGCTTCTCCTCCTTAATGTTAATTACTTTTTTATAATTATCATTAGTAATTACACACGTATTTTCAACTACTATGGTTTGTTCACCTTCTACAGACGCTATGTGCGTATTTGTGTCTCTAATTTTCTCTTTTGCTATCCTTTCTTCTCTTAATTCTTCGGTCAGTTTCGTAAAAAATTCTGTTAACTCTTCTATTTGAGTTCTAATATTATTTTCTTTTACTTTTTCTGTTTGTTTGTTCTCTACTTCACCAAATACGGCTTGCATCATGGCTTCAAGTGCTTCTCCCATCCTCAAACTTCCCGATATTGCCATGTTGAATAATTATTATTAAAATATTTATTTAATAGTACTTCTTTAAAAATTATTATTGATAACCGTTCCCTACTTATTTATTTATTTCTGTATTTTTATTAATAGTTATTAATACTCATTACAGTTACACCTGTTACATAGACAACAATATTATTTGTGGTGGGCGCCAGCTGTGTGATTACACAACAATTAACATTACATTCAGTTACTGTTTACTACAAATAATAATTACATATTATACATTTTTCATTTAACACTCTTTATATATTTTAGAGCAACCATTTAGCTACATAAAAAAATTTTAATAGTCAAATGATGGGTATCGGGTCATACATTCATGATCTACAATTTATGTCACAAATTTTTTTTTTACATAAATTTAGGTATGTTGGGCCCCACGTGCAGGGCGACATTTTATGCAACGTTACATCTACTTGAATTGAAACAAATTTAAATGTATTTTAATTTCTATAGCCCCACGTTCTTTGGGAGCCAATTTTGTGCAACATTACAACATTGCAAAAGTTGCATAATATTATATGGTATGTGTACAAATTTTTGTACGTAAATTTAGGCATCTCATGCCTCACGTCCAGGGCGACAAATTTATATAACGTGACAATTTAGCAAATTTAATTTAATTTAAATTTGTGGAGTCCTTCGATCTTGGAGCACCAAATTTAAACAACGTTACATATACATAAATAGGTGTGAACGGTCTCACGTTCAAGATTGACAAATTCTTTAAACATATAACATTTAAGTAGGGGGTCAGGTGTATCTGCAATAAGAACTCTACGGAACTTGAAACAGTAATTAAAATTTATTTGATACTATAAAAAAAAATATGTGCACATGGCACTGACTTCGATTTAAAAAAAACATTAGTTATTATTTGTTATAATGCCGTAAGGCTTAAGATATGTACATCCTTACTAACTAAACATTCTATGCTACTAAATAGTATATAAAAGAAAAATCTCATTTTTAGACTACTCAGTCTATTAATATGTTTCAAAATCAATTTTTAAATCTTTTTTCTATATATGGTACGTACTCAAAAGATTAATAGTTATTACTTCTCAGTACTGTTTTCTCAAATACTAATTGTTTTTATTTATATTCTTTTTAATCATTTTATATCATATTAATTTGATACTTGTTACGTTACTCGTATTTCTAAAACATCTATGATTTGTAACTCTACTATACAAGAAATATTACTCTTATTTTTAAATAAAATATTAATGTCTTTAACTGTCTTTGTATACTGTGTATGATTAAGATATGAATAAGTTGTCTATCACCTTATTGTCGTCAATCATACTCGATCATTTTTGTTCCATCGGTGTTCGTCTTCGTCTCGCCTCCAGCGTCGGCTGTCTCTCTTCTCCTCTTGTCCAGCGTCGGCTGTCTCTCACTCTCTCGTCCTCTCCTCTTGTCCAGCGTCGTATCGCTATGGAACTGCTTCTCTTGTCCAGCGTCGTATTGCTATGGAACTTCTTCTCTTGTCCAGCGTCGTATCGCTATGGAACTTCTTCTCTTGTCCAGCGTCGTATCGCTATGGAACTTCTTCTCTTGTCCAGCGTCGTATCGCTATGGAACTGCTTCTCTTGTCCAGCGTCGTATCGCTATGGAACTTCTTCAGTAGTGCTGTTATTAATTACAATGTTTGTCTTATAGCTTGGTTACGTACTTGTACATAACTGGCAATTTAAACTGTTTATAAAAATATTAATAACTATGCCGTGCTGACGGGCATAAGCTCCTGCTGCATCGTGGATGATTCAAGAAAGAGAACCACTGAAGCTTGTCCTATTTATACCCATGTCTTGGTCGATACCCTTCAGTGATACAAAATCGACATGTTAGAAACTGTCTTTGGCGTCAGTTCCCCCACTCTTTGTCAAATTCACTATTTTTTATATTTCTGCGAATTGCAGAGTCCTGTAAGTATTTTTTTATACTTATCTTATAATTAATTTTACAACACATGTTCATTGTAATTTTGGACATTGCAACTTAACCCTTTTGATTTGTACACAGTTATTTCACTATTGCACTTGTACGGCGTGTCACTTTCGCGTGGTTTTCGCACACAGTATTTATTAAATTTATTTACATTTTATGGTGCTTTTGGATTTTAATTCTTAATTCTAGTTTATGAATAATTACGGAAAAACCGTCATTGTGCAATCATTCATACTGGGGTGGCAAACTTGCCTGCAGAGACCTGCGTTCACACACACTAGCAAAATACTGGTGTACACACTTTCAGTTACATTTGTGTGTGTGTGCACGTTGATTCAGGTCGAAACACCTGTTCATATTTTTGTCTGAGTCAAGCTTGCAATCCATAACATGCTTATTTCTAATATATTATTAATTATTTACAGTTTATTAAGGAAATTTAAATTTTTATATTTCATGCTCAGTACATCACTTATTTGTACTGTCGCAATATATATTTTAGATTTATTGAAGCATTTTCAATGCCCTTCTCTGTGCATTGCATTTGTGCAATGACTGTAAATTTTATTTACAGAAAATTGACAGCTATTGTAACATCAGGCCTATAAAAAGTCTTCAGCCTGTCGGTTTTCACAGAATATGTGGTCATCAGTTTAAATGAAAAAAAGTTGGTGGTGGCCAATTTGTGTGTGACACGTTATCTGCTTATAATTTGCTTACTGCTACGTTCATCACTTGTGATTTTACTTCTTAGATAGTTATATTCTTTAACTCCCTGGAGAACATTATTTCCAAGAGTTATTCTGACTGGATCTTCTTCATTCCGACTACAGACTAGGACTTTGGTCTTTTGTTCATTAATTTTCATATTGAATTCATTCTTCATTACTTAATCCATTGTGTCAAGAATCTTGTATAGATTTTCGTTGCTCTCTGCAGTCACTGCTATGTCATCTGCGAACCTAAGCATGTCCACTTTTTCCCCGTGTATGTTTATTCCGAGATGGGTGTCTTCTCTTACTCTGTCGATCGCTTCTTGGACGTACAAGTTAAACAAGCATGGAGATAGAGAACATCCCTGTCTTCCTCCTTTCTCAATGTTCGTCTCGTCTTGATGGTTTCCACATCAAACTATGTTTGTCTCGTGGTTGTAAAGATTCTGGATCAATCTTCGTTCTTTGTAGGGCACCTCTAGTATCAGCAGCTCTATGATGGACGTTTCTCTTGTACAATATTCCGCAGGTAAAGACGGGAGGAGATATACCCCGAATAATCCCTCCAAACGTCGTAAATGCGATCCCGTGGATGTTTTCATTAAATTTACGCGTTCCAACAAATGTGGTAGTCTTCGTTTCAGCCTCCTTTTGTTTTACTGTTGTTATACACTTTATGGGTTAGGCAAATCTCACTGTTCCGGAAACCATGCATTACATGGACGACCGAGATATATAGGCTATATCTAGTGGGTATACATTCCTCGGCAGCACGATCGAATCTTTCGTTACCCCTCCTATCCAAATGCCTGTATCAACTGAATTTATAACTTCTGATTATTTCTTCTCAGCAGAAAGTATTTAATTACTTGATGATACCCTCATTTCTTCCTCGTTCCCGTAAAGTGCGGCCATCCAAAACCTGTAAAAACTCCACCTTCATGTCACTGGGTTGTTTATTCGATAGCACCCAAGCTGCACTACCACATGTTAAAACATATACCGTACCGAGATGGTTTTGTAAAATTTTAGTTTGTGTCTTTCCCATTCTTGTTTTCAAGTGCTCTATGAATCGTCTCTATGAGATTGAGAGATTGAGATTTGGAACCGAATCTAAGTTTCTTTGCTATTTCATTATCTTCACTACACCTTCCTCTACCAGGATTTCGAATATTTTTCTCATACGAAAGCATAAAGCATAAAGCATGAAGCTGACGTCATCAGAAACCGTAAATAGTTTTGGCAATGTTAGCTAGCAGCCGTAGATGATGTCATTCGGGGTCGGTCAGGTGGCCAGGCAGGTGGTGACACGTACGTTTTCGGATATTCACAGTGCAGGCGCAGTCGCAGGTGTTTCTGTCATTTTTGTTCGACAACGTGTCACAATGACGGACTCAGTAGAGGTGTGCAGTGAGTGACACTGCTTGAACGTGATATCGTGATCGATTTGCAACACGTACAGTACATACACCGTAGCGATGTTATGTTTAAATACATTCACCAATATTATTTTTAAACGACAACATTACTCACACGTTTCAGTGATGCCTTATTTGGATACTAGCACAGCCTCTATACCGTAAGGGCGTATATAAGGGAGGAGGCAAGGAGGAACCTAACCCCAGACATTTCTGAAAATGTTCATAAATTAAGGAAAATGTTTGGTTTTTATATAATTAATGTGACACTAAATTTAATAAAAATTGTATTGATTTTTAATTAAATTGAATGTTAATTTTAAAATAAAAAACACCAAAAACATACAAATTCACAAAGTCATCAAGTGTCTGTGATTTGAATATCGTGTCTGCCTACATAATCGTGCAGAGAGAGAGAGAGAGAGAGAGAGAGAGAGAGAGAGAGAGAGAGAGAGAGAGAGAGAGAGAGAGGGGGGGGGGAGAGGGAGAGGGAGGGAGAGAGAGAGAGAGAGAGACAGAGACAGACAGACAGACAGACAGACAGAGGCAGAGAGAAAGACTCTAACAATTATTATTAACGTAAAAACTATTTTAAAACATTTAATTTCAAAACGTTTAAAAAAATTTAGAAAAATATCATCTTTACACCACGGCATAGGCAAGGTGCCTTCAAAGATCCTCCAGCCATCTCTTCCTGGGTCTATCCACACAACTCAGTCCTATAGGTTTATACGAGACTTCTCATATTTCCAGACTTGTTTGGCCAGTCTGGAATCTGCCATTCTTTATAAGTATTCTTTCCACCGACGTTTATAATCTTGTACTGATTAATTAAAGTTGAAAACGTGTAATACTTCTCCTATGATTTAATTCTGTATACGATCAACTTAGAACACCTATGAACTTCTCCTTGGGGATGCCATTTCCGAGGCCTGTATTTTAATGTCTTCTTTCTTGGTTGTCGTCCGTAATTCACACCCGTAGGACAGTACAAGGACCGCCATAACTTTGTATAACTGTAATTCTGTATACGATCAACTTTAGAACACCTATGAACTTCTCTTGGGGATGCCATTTCCGAGGCCTGTATTTTAATGTCTTCTTTCTTGGTTGTCGTCCGTAATTCACACCGTAGGACAGTACAAGGACCGCCATAACTTTGTATAACTGTAATTCTGTATACGATCAACTTTAGAACACCTATGAACTTCTCTTGGGGATGCATTTCCGAGGCCTGTATTTTAATGTCTTCTTTTCTGGTTGTCGTCCGTAATTCACACCCGTAGGACAGTAAAAGGACCGCCATAACTTTGTATAACTGTAATTCTGTATACGATCAACTTTAGAACACCTATGAACTTCTCTTGGGGATGCCATTTCCGAGGCCTGTATTTTAATGTCTTCTTTCTTGGTTGTCGTCCGTAATTCACACCGTAGGACAGTAAAAGGACCGCCATAACTTTGTATAACTGTAATTCTGTATACGATCAACTTTAGAACACCTATGAACTTCTCTTGGGATGCCATTTCCGAGGCCTGTATTTTAATGTCTTCTTTCTTGGTTGTCGTCCGTAATTCACACCCGTAGGACAGTAAAAGGACCGCCATAACTTTGTATAACTGTAATTCTGTATACGATCAACTTTAGAACACCTATGAACTTCTCTTGGGGATGCCATTTCCGAGGCCTGTATTTTAATGTCTTCTTTCTTGGTTGTCGTCCGTAATTCACACCCGTAGGACAGTAAAAGGACCGCCATAACTTTGTATAACTGTAATTCTGTATACGATCAACTTTAGAACACCTATGAACTTCTCTTGGGGATGCCATTTCCGAGGCCTGTATTTTAATGTCTTCTTTCTTGGTTGTCGTCCGTAATTCACACCCGTATGACAGTAAAAGGACCGCCATAACTTTGTATAACTGTAATTCTGTATACGATCAACTTAGAACACCTATGAACTTCTCTTGGGGATGCCATTCCGAGGCCTGTATTTTAATGTCTTCTTTCTTGGTTGTCGTCCGTAATTCACACCCGTAGGACAGTAAAAGGACCGCCATAACTTTGTATAACTGTAATTCTGTATACGATCAACTTTAGAACACCTATGAACTTCTCTTGGGGATGCCATTTCCGAGGCCTGTATTTTAATGTCTTCTTTCTTGGTTGTCGTCTGTAATTCACACCCGTAGGACAGTAAAAGGACCGCCATAACTTTGTATAACTGTAATTCTGTATACGATCAACTTTAGAACACCTATGAACTTCTCTTGGGGATGCCATTTCCGAGGCCTGTATTTTAATGTCTTCTTTCTTGGTTGTCGTCCGTAATCGCACACCCCGTAGGACAGTACAAGGACCGCCATAACTTTGTATAACTGTAATTCTGTATACGATCAACTTTAGAACACCTATGAACTTCTCTTGGGATGCCATTTCCGAGGCCTGTATTTTAATGTCTTCTTTCTTGGTTGTCGTCCGTAATTCACACCCGTAGGACAGTACAAGGACCGCCATAACTTTGTATAACTGTAATTCTGTATACGATCAACTTTAGAACACCTATGAACTTCTCTTGGGGATGCCATTTCCGAGGCCTGTATTTTAATGTCTTCTTTCTTGGTTGTCGTCCGTAATTCACACCCGTAGGACAGTACAAGGACCGCCATAACTTTGTATAACTGTAATTGTATACGATCAACTTTAGAACACCTATGAACTTCTCTTGGGATGCCATTTCCGAGGCCTGTATTTTAATGTCTTCTTTCTTGGTTGTCGTCCGTAATTCACACCCGTAGGACAGTACAAGGACCGCCATAACTTTGTATAACTGTAATTCTGTATACGATCAACTTTAGAACACCTATGAACTTCTCTTGGGGATGCCATTTCCGAGGCCTGTATTTTAATGTCTTCTTTCTTGGTTGTCGTCCGTAATTCACACCCGTAGGACAGTACAAGCGACCGCCATAACTTTGTATAACTGTAATTCTGTATACGATCAACTTTAGAACACCTATGAACTTCTCTTGGGGATGCCATTTCCGAGGCCTGTATTTTAATGTCTTCTTTCTTGGTTGTCGTCCGTAATTCACACCCGTAGGACAGTACAAGGACCGCCATAACTTTGTATAACTGTAATTCTGTATACGATCAACTTTAGAACACCTATGAACTTCTCTTGGGGATGCCATTTCCGAGGCCTGTATTTTAATGTCTTCTTTCTTGGTTGTCGTCCGTAATTCACACCCGTAGGACAGTACAAGGACCGCCATAACTTTGTATAACTGTAATTCTGTATACGATCAACTTTAGAACACCTATGAACTTCTCTTGGGGATGCCATTTCCGAGGCCTGTATTTTAATGTCTTCTTTCTTGGTTGTCGTCCGTAATTCACACCCGTAGGACAGTACAAGGACCGCCATAACTTTGTATAACTGTAATTCTGTATACGATCAACTTTAGAACACCTATGAACTTCTCTTGGGGATGCCATTTCCGAGGCCTGTATTTTAATGTCTTCTTTCTTGGTTGTCGTCCGTAATTCACACCCGTAGGACAGTACAAGGACCGCCATAACTTTGTATAACTGTAATTCTGTATACGATCAACTTTAGAACACTATGAACTTCTCTTGGGGATGCCATTTCCGAGGCCTGTATTTTAATGTCTTCTTTCTTGGTTGTCGTCCGTAATTCACACCCGTAGGACAGTACAAGGACCGCCATAACTTTGTATAACTGTAATTCTGTATACGATCAACTTTAGAACACCTATGAACTTCTCTTGGGATGCCATTTCCGAGGCCTGTATTTTAATGTCTTCTTTCTTGGTTGTCGTCCGTAATTCACACCCGTAGGACAGTACAAGGACCGCCATAACTTTGTATAACTGTAATTCTGTATACGATCAACTTTAGAACACCTATGAACTTCTCTTGGGATGCCATTTCCGAGGCCTGTATTTTAATGTCTTCTTTCTTGGTTGTCGTCCGTAATTCACACCCGTAGGACAGTAAAAGGACCGCCATAACTTTGTATAACTGTAATTCTGTATACGATCAACTTTAGAACACCTATGAACTTCTCTTGGGGATGCCATTTCCGAGGCCTGTATTTTAATGTCTTCTTCTTGGTTGTCGTCCGTAATTCACACCCGTAGGACAGTAAAAGGACCGCCATAACTTTGTATAACTGTAATTCTGTATACGATCAACTTTAGAACACCTATGAACTTCTCTTGGGGATGCCATTTCCGAGGCCTGTATTTTAATGTCTTCTTTCTTGGTTGTCGTCCGTAATTCACACCCGTAGGACAGTAAAAGGGCCGCCATAACTTTGTATAACTGTAATTCTGTATACGATCAACTTAGAACACCTATGAACTTCTCTTGGGGATGCATTTCCGAGGCCTGTATTTTAATGTCTTCTTTCTTGTTGTCGTCCGTAATTCACACCCGTAGGACAGTACAAGGACCGCCATAACTTGTATAACTGTAATTCTGCCTCTCGACGTACCTTGTTTCTAAAGATTGTTTGGAACTTACCTTACTCATACTTAATATCAGTATCATAATTGTTATCACAGCCAATATCCTGAGATGATACTGGAATAGAAACGTTCTGAACTAAGAACGCCTTTGAGATTATGTTATAAAATAATGCAACACAACCAGCGACACCCCGCAGTGCGGCCTCGAGATGTTTCTGTCGCACTCCTCGATGGATTTTAAGGGTTATCTTGATAGCCTGACTTTATTTAGAACGACTTTTTAAAGACAATAATTATGTAGGGCCTATTTGTCACGTATTTACAACAAATAGATTAATATTTTACATTTTTGAACTCACTTTTGGTTATATTATTTCAAAAATTTGAAGGGTTGTGATTTGTCGTGTACAACAGCTTCAGGAAATTATTGCTTTTCGTCAGTGTCTTATAGCTTTTCAAAGTTACCTTTCGGCAGATTAATCAGTAAATTAGAAACAACCATGTGACAAAAATATATGTTTTTAGGAAGTTTTTATTTATTTATTTATTTGTTTAAACGGAAGCCATGGGTTTACTTCCTCCTCCGAAAATAAAACCTATGTTTGCCATATACGTATATTAATTTCGTCACCTAATTTGTCCTAGTGTTGAGAAAAGTGCCAAACACTTTTTTTTACATACGATAAGAAACAGAAATTAAAATTTCAATGTAGATTGCAGTGATGGAGAGGATTGAGGAGGGGAATTTCTGCAAAGATAATTTAATCTGCGACGTCTTCTAATATAATCGAAGCATTTTGTGCCACGAGTAAATTGCAAGTAAGAGGTTGATAGCGTGATCAAGATCAAGAATGAAGATGATAGATTCCATGTTGCTACAGTTTGGCCGCTCAAAGGATTATTGATTGTAACTCCATTAAACTCCATTATTGATTGTAAAATGATTGATGTATTTCCGAATATATAATCAGTGGCGAAGCGTGACAAAATAATTTGGGTAGACATAAAAATACTAGCCAAAAGCAACCTCTTATTAAGATTGGTGACGTTCTTAATGAGCCAGTAAAACTATGGTAAATAGAGTTAATGCTACCCCTATCAGATAATAGCTAAGCGACTGTCTCAAACACAAGCATTTCGTTATATAATTTGGCCTAAATATCAAGGAAAAGCTATCGTACTGTTATTGGCGTCCTTTACGAATCTTAATTAGAAAATATTGCTAGAAAAATATAAATTTTATTGACATTTTTTAATGGTGACAAATCCGGATTACTGTAGGCATTACACAAACTTTCGTATTTCCTTGTAAATGAAATCTACACGCCGTGTCTTATGTTTTCTTAGTTTTAGCTATGGGATCAGCTCCCGAGAGATTGCCGTGCAATGTTGAATCACTCTGTGTATGTTGTTTCATAAAAGACTCTTCCGCTGCCAATAAATTTTAAGTTTCTGAATAATTACCCTTATTAATGGATTGCTCATTTTCCTTATGCAGTATATAAGCTCCCATAAAAGCTACAAAATATCCCATAAAAGCTCATTCTTTCTTTCCTAAATAACAAACATCTATCAGACAGGCTACTATCCTTCGATTTCGTGCCACATTTTCATTGTGATGTACTGCTTAAATTCTAGGAGTTTCGGACCAGCAATGTTCAATTTTGTTACGCCCTAGCATGTGAAATATCTCAGAATTTTTATATGAGTTTTGCTACCAGCATGTTTAGCGGCTTAGCTTGAAATTTTTTTATAGTGCCTACCCCAACTTTGCTCCCATGGTTCCTCTTCATTAAATATCAAACAATAATAGCAGTGCAGAGTTTTGTTTTGCTTACAACCAGAGAGCCACCTATACAAAACGTTCTGAAATTTTCTGACAACTTTTCCATCCTTCTGCGACAAATCTAAAAACGCCCGAAATATTTTTAACTGTAGCAATACCTTTCACTCTAAATGTAATGTACTGATTTCGTATTTTACCAAAAATTCTAGTGAATCAAAGTTGTCAGAGTTTATACGAAATACTGTACTTCTGCGGTAGAATTGGTACTAACTGCATTCATTATGCTTATTTAAACCAAGTAAACAGTGTGTTTAAAGCACTCAAAAGGATGACACTTAAAACAATGTATTATTAAATAATTAGTACGTAAATGGTTACACACTTCTTAGTCTATAACATTATTTTCAATATTACAAATAATTTGTAAAATCAACAAAAACAAATATACGCGAACACAGTGAAACAAACACAGGTGGGCAAGCGAGAATTCTGTGCTCTTTAGTCTGGGGAAGATGTGTCTTCTGATGTGATGCATTTTTATGCTGCGCGCGCGCAGGTCCGCTCCCGTTGGCGTCAACTGAAGCTCTCCTCACCTAAAAAAGACATTTCAAGTAACGTCTACCCTGACACTCACCGTACAAATGCAAGGTTCCATGGCTTATACTCGCGTCATGTCGCGTGACATTTAACTTCTTAAGTTAGTTTTGTATCCTTTCTTAGTAACTTACACAGCTTAATTCATAAATAAAAATGAATTATCTAATGGATAAATTATTTGAGGAAACAGTGTCTACCTTATCTCCCCTGACGCTTCGCCACTGTATATAATTTAGCTTATCGTCTGCTTTTGACGATTCTAGTAGCTAACTGTGACAGTTCATTTTCTGCATTAAAACCCATTAAGATATGTTGAGTTCAACTATGGTAGATGAGAGATTGATTATCTTCGTTAGCAAGGTTGAATATTGGAAGCGAGATACTTGAATCGATTTTGAAGAGATTATAGAAGACTCAAGGCAAAATCAAGAAACAAATGAATGGAATAGTACTGTCTAAGCTTAACTACTACTAAGCTCATTGTAATCACTATTTAGCTATTTGTTGTAATTTTAGAGATTAATAAAATAATTGTTAAGTTTTGACATTGTGTATGCCATTTATCAGTGTAAATAATGGATAAAAGGTTGAATTTTGAATCGGAGGGGGGGGGACACAACTCTGATGACAGCATAGGGCACCACGCGATTTTATTCCGACCCTGTTATAGAGTTTTATTTCTAGACTAGTTTGGCCATTCTTGAATCTGACATTCTTTCTAAGTGTTCTTTCCACCGCCGTTTATAATCTTTTAATGTTTCATGCGAGTTGAAAACTTGTAATTTTCTTGTAGACTTTATTCTTTACATGATCAAGTTTAGAACACCTTTCAACTCCTCTTAAGAACACCATTTCCGTGGCCTGTAAAATTTAATTTTGTTGTTGCTGTTCCGTAACACCAATCATCTAAAATAAATAAACATAATAGACATAGAAAGAAGGAAATATTTATTTTTGTGAAAATCTTTCATTCAAATGCCTAAACTCATTTACGACTGACTGACTATTCAATAGATTTAATTAAAACTATTTATTTTTAATCCTGTTACCGAGTGAACGGAATTATGAGAGCCATAATTGTTGTCAATATTTGAATAACGTCTTCAACACAAAATGTAAACGTTATTTGTACATTTTGAGCTTCCGAACGTGAGGCCAATCATTATTAACATAAGAACTATTTAAATATTTTTAATTAAAAAAACTGACAAAAATTTGAAAAATGTCATGAGGTGATATAGGAGTATACATAGTTCTGATTAAGAATGCCTTCTACGTATTAACATGTAGGCCTATTAGCGTTTAAACAAGAATTCGAAAGGCAGTGGAGAGGACAAGCGCTGCTGACATTCCAAACTGATGAGACACAGACAGGGGTCTGGGTAATTATTATTGCGTACAACTCCGACCGGACGGACGAATAACAGTACCGTATTTGATTCGACTTGAGCAGTAGAGTAGCAAAATCAAATGAAGATTACGTGGTGTAGTACGATGTTGATGATGCGATGACCCAGTTGTAAGTGATACGGACGGACAGGCGGGCGG
Organism: Magicicada septendecula; assembly: GCA_034769895.1. Lineage (NCBI taxonomy): Eukaryota > Metazoa > Arthropoda > Insecta > Hemiptera > Cicadidae > Magicicada > Magicicada septendecula. The sequence goes on along the minus strand of CM068368.1, from coordinate 60,462,693 downwards.
ACACCTGTGCACTGTGTGGGACACACCTGTGGGACCCATCTACTTTCACACCGACCTTTCGAACACCTGGGCGTTCGTCGTGCCGTGCCGGTGCCGGCGAAATCCGGGCACCAGTCATACGTTGAGACCGGCATCCGCGCGCTCTGCAGCAGCGATGACAATCCAACTCGTTAACGGTCGCTTCATACACAAAGTTTAAACGCCTCGTTTGGGACGGTAAGAGTGATGACGATTACAACTGACAGGCATAAACGACGACCTTGCCAATTGTTTTATTATTGCGCTAACCGTTATCTGAACTGTTGTTGGAACACCTGTTCTGTCTTGCACTTTTCAAACTAAATTGTCTTTTAATTTTTCGTTTAGCGAGGTAAACGTTTAGTGAATACTGCCCGCTACAACGAAGGTTACAGCAACTTAGTTAAAGCGAGATCTCAGGTTTAACTCTATCGTTTGGCATCTGTCTATCTATCTGTCTATCTGTCTGTCTATCTATCTGTCTGTCTATCTATCTGTCTATCTACATACCTATCTGCCTATCTATATGTCTGTCTGTATGGCTGTCTATCTATCTGTATAACCATCTGTCTGTCTGTCTATCTATCTATCTGTATGCCTATATGTCCGTCTGCCTATCTATCTATCTATCTATCTGTCTGTCTGCCTGTCTATCTGTTTGGTGTTTGTCTCAACAGTGGCGTATTTACGGGTGGAACGGGACCGGATCCCCACAGAGGGTCCAATAGTGTCAAACAATTAGCAAAGCGTAATGATGTCTGTAGGACACGCAATAGAGTTTCGGAAACGATGTAATCACGTGAAGCTCTGGTTTAGCGAATACTGAATTCTTACGAAAACTTAATTTAACAGAAGTGATAATCCACAAGCCGTCAGCAGGGCGTTCGTCGTGCTTACGAGGGACCGGACCTCCCAGAGAGTTGAAAAAGTTGACGAGTTTTGTTATTATCTTAATTTTTAGGCTCTTTTATTAGTTTTTCGTATGTGTTTTTCGGCTAGTAACTCTATTTTTTTAATATACAAATACGTTTATTACACAGTATTTGCGTATATGTTTGAAATATGTAATGTAGGAAAATCAATTCAGTCAATAAGATCTTCTAAACAATGTTTCAGTAACGCGTATTTTTATTGTGTTATTACCGTTTACTTTAATGGGACTGATTTAAGGATGTTAAAACACGTTTTTCAGACACTTTAAAGATTGCGTAACGTTGATTAGTCTTGCTTTTTCTTTTGTATGAATCCGACTCGATCGGACCACGGCCCCCCCAGGGTCGTATTTAGGATCTGTAGACCCCTAGGCTGAACCTGTGGTGCAGGCCCTACCGGGGGTCTGGGGGTATGGAATACCCCCCAGTAAAACGGGGGGTCCGGAAATTTTTTGAAAATTAACCTGCAAAAATCGCATTTTAGAGCAATTTTCTAACTAAAAACCTAAACAGAAACATTTAAAGTTTATTATTAAATTGTAGAAAATGTTACTGTACAGTATTTAGAAGTTAATGAATTGATGACATAAAAATGAAAAGAATTGAAAATCATTAAGTTATTCAACACGATTTATTAACATTGCTATGAACAACTATATTAAAAAAAGAACACAAAGTTTGGGTGTGAAATGAATTTATTAGCAGTGTGTTAAGAGGAGTGCGTATTACTGACATGAAATAATCAATTAAACCCGTTTCAAAATAATCATTCTAAGATTTATTATTTGATAGAAAAATATTTAACTATTAAAATTTCAAACATTATACAAATAAATATTCACCTTTATCAGCTTTACAAATCTGTAACCTGCTATGCTATTAATAACATACAACAAAAATAAACACCCAAATAATCTTATTAACTAATCAAACATGTTAAACAAGTTATTTAAATTCTTTTTATTTGTGTATCTGAAATTAACTCAAATTTTAATTACTGATGGCAACTCATTTACCAACAAAATAATATTTAAGATTGTTGCTATAAACAAATAAAAATGATATTACATTTACTTCCAATCTATTACTGATTTATACTGACATACCCAAAAAATACAACAAAAGATTAGTATTTCTTTTCTACGAGTGGTTGGTAAATTACACTCTCTTATCTAACTACTATTTTACTTTAAAATTCGAATTATTCTCTGTTCTTTTTCGAGAGCTCTCTTCACAATAAAATATAGTTGTTTTTTATCACCTGCGTTTATCTGCTGTTACCGTTACGTGTGTGTGTCCAGAATCCTGAGAGTATGATGATGATGATGATGATAACTATGCTGATGCGGTGTTTGTTGTCTCTATGGGTTGCTGCTGTTTCTGATGCTCCAGCGTTCCTCCTTACGTCTTGGTGTGAGTGTGGTAGCGTGTGTGTGTCCATGTCGATCTGCAATCGGGCAGCGTAACGTTGTCTGTAGATTTCTTGAGTCTGAGTGTGTGATCGCCCAAAATTTACTGGTGGCGATTTGACAGGAACAGGCCTGTTTTCGACGAGCTAGAGATTGCCAAAGCGTCGTTTTTATTACACTCACTTTTTGGTTAATTAACGCGAACTCATGACCATATTCGTCACATGATCGATATCATTGTTTGCGTAATTTTTCTCTGGTCACTCACATATACCACACATATTAATTACTCTTCAATTACACTAGTAATTAATATTAATTAGTTAGCATCATTAATATTGCACCTTTCTGCAATATTTTTATATTACCTTACTCGTTAAAAATCCCTTAATGTAATGGTGTCTTTATAATTGGCGTAAGTCTTTGCTTACAGGTTTAATACAAGTAATTAGTTTATTATAATCCTGTTAAAACCTGATTATGGCTGTAACGCATCACCCCATCTTTTCGTTCAATGCCTGTCGGAACTGGCTTACACACACAAACACACACATGCTGTATTTTTAACTACCGAAGCAGGTGCACTCTCGACATGACAGAGCCTGCATTTTCTTGCACAAAATTGTATAAAACTGTTCCTTATTCTATTTACGCTAATTACAATATAAAACATACCGTCCTGGACAAATATGCACATATATGTATTGTTGCAATACAATACTATGACACTAATATGTATGAAAATACTGTGTGTACAATTTACTACTAAATTGTAGTTACTACATATAACTTAAAAATTGGAAATGGCTTAGTGGCTAATTGGTTTGCGCCTACACTTCATACTAATGAAGCTACTTATAATATCTTCATAACTTAGTTGTCTTAAAATATCACTTTCTATGCTGAGCAAAGCCAAAACGTTGAGTCTGTCTTCTAACATGTAGGTTCCAAGCCTGTTTTTGATCAACTTCAGTTTTGAAAATGACCTTTCTCCACTGCAGTTAGTGACAATAAGTGACAGGTACATTCTTAGAGCGACCTCGATATTAGGAAAATAGTCTTTGACGTTTCTTTCTAGGAGGAGTTTATACATCCACCTCTCCTGACTAATGACTTTTTCATTTTCCTCATCATCTTTTTGAAACTCGTGGTAAAAAGCCTTGAACTGAATCAGTTCATTTCCCAATTGATCGTCTAAGTCATTGTTATATGTTTCTACTAAATTTAATAGGGATGTGTTTCTCTAAATATCTGAAAATCAAAGTAAGCTGATCAACGTGACCTTCGTCTGGAGTTGAGTCTAATGATATGCAATAGTACTTTGACTGCTTGATTCGAGAGATAACTTCATTGAAAACTCGTTTGCCAATTAGTTGCACAACTGCCTCGCAAATCGTCGATGATAGGTAGTTTGTGTGACCACTTTCACGGTTTCCATATTTTTTTATGTGATTGCTTAAAAAGTCGTCATACTCTGCTATAAGCTCCAGTAGTCCCAGGTAGTTACGGTTTCTCGGTGATCCAATTGTCTGATTTTCACCTCTAAATGCTAGACCTCTTTCACTGATAAAAACTATCACACTTATCAATCTCCTGAGAACTTCTCGCCAGTATTTTGCTACATCTTCTGCTTGTCGTGTCAGTTCTTGATCAATACGCCCCACTTCTTTAGAGCGTTCTGCAAAATCAATTACAGCATTCAGGTGGTTTTTAGAAGTTTCGTGTTCAACCAGACGTGCAGCAGTATTTTTCCAATCACAATAACCACCATGAGTAAACTGTGAGGGTGTTCGGGAAAAAAGTTCGCATACACAGCAGTAGACATGTCCATTGCTAGGAGAAAAACAGAGCCATGAACGTTTTATGGTTTCACCGTTCCGAGTTTTCCGCTCAAAAAAACTTGTTTGTCATTTTCTTGTAAAACGTCTTTCAGAACTTCTATCGCTTTGCTTGAAAGATTTACAGTTGCGTATCCGTACTTTTGCTTCACAGACTTCTATTATTTTTAAGATTGATTCCCCCGGCCTCCACATAAAAGTAATGTCGCAAGAAGCAAAAATGTGAAGTGTTAAAACTGAAAAATCCCCAAAAAACCCTAATAGGGTATCAAATTTCAGGGAATTTTAACCAAAATCTCAATACGTTGTTCAGGTTTGGAAAATTCAAAATTTAGGACACGGGCCCCCAAAAAAGGATCAAAAAATTGAAAAAAAAAACTATAAAAATCCGTTGCCCCATGTCAGAATAAAACGAATTTTAACCCAAATACGATTGTAGTGTTTAGTAAGAAAAATTTTAACTGTGGAGACACCACGGGTCAAAAATGGACGTCAAAAATTTAAGGAAATTGATAAACCATAGGTGTGGCATCACGTTGTTAAAAATTTCATGTAAATACGTTGTCTGGAACCTTAAATAATTTGACAAAGTTAATATTTGTCAACACAATATTTTTATTGTATGATTCTCTGTTTTACATTTGTTATTTTAGTAAAACGTAGTAGAGTAATGGAGCTTTATACAATTTTTCTGATAATTGAAAAATCATCGAATACTTACTAAAATTTTGTAAGTGCTACTGTTGTTGTATGGTTCTGAAACTAGGGTTCCGATGAAGAACATTTGAGTATGATACAGTAGGCATCGGAGATGAGATTCTTGCGAACTCTTAAAGGCTGCACACGAAGAGGAAGATTTCACAATGAAGACATTCGCAAAGAGTTGAACATTTTTAGTATCCAATATCGTATAGCAGAAAACAAAGAGAGAAGGATTGCTCATCCGAATACGATGCCAGATGGTAGGCAACCTAAGAAAGTTCGGTAATACAAGCCTGTTGGGCAACGAAGTATGGGGAGACGTAGGAATCATTGGTTGGTTATAACTAAATATAATTTATTCATTTGATGTAGATAATAAGTTCAGATACCTGGGTAAGACGATAGATAATGAAGGGTGCATAAACACGACAATACATGACTGGATACAAATAGGAAATAGGGCATAGAATGTCGGCCGCAGACTAGGTGTTGGAAGCCAGGGCTCACGTTGGGCTGTAGTGCTGATGAAGAAGAAGAAGAAGAAGAAGAAGAAGAAGAAGAAAGCATTGGTAAAATGGATATATTTCTTTGGGACCGGAACAGGTGATTCGCCTAGTCCAATATAGAAGCAGAAGAAGAAGAAGATCTAATATTGAAATTTATCTCTTAACAAATTTTGTTCAAAACAGCGAGCGAGTTCTGCAGCCCAGTGAGGATACTAGTTATTGTTGCATCCACATGTGCGCGCACACACAGCATGCAAAGTTTTATAATCGAATCCACTCTTGCATAACGTTAGAGAAAAACCTAAGTTCAACATATGAAATGAAACATGATTACGGACCCATTTCTTAAACTTCTACTACTACTATGTGACTACTTCACTTTGTTTGGCGATAACAAACACTAATAATATTTAATTGTTATCTGTTGTTGACCAGGCTATCCTTTTGAACTCGGAAAGCGGCTGTACTCTCATTGAGTTAAAGGGTTACTCTGGATTACAGACTTCCACAGTAAAGACCAAGTTGATAACTTTTCATGAAGCTGACCCCATACGAGTAAAGAAGATGATGGTACTGTTCTGGAGCAGGTCAATAATTTTGAATAAATGAGCTGTAATGTATCTCACATTAGAAACAATAATGTGGTAGCTGCACAAGTTCAAACACACGTGCGGAACGATCAGGAGAACTCTAAAATCAGCGAGGGAAGTAACACGCCTGAAGTTATACAACAAGGGTGATGGCCTTCTATGGGTCTGAGAGTTGGACTTTCACGAAGACCCAGGCCGGTCGTATTCAATGACATCTCTTAGGCACTTGGCAGGATATAGTGTACTCCGGAAGATCCGAAAATAAATCTCGATGTACGGCAGGAGCTGAATGTTATGAGTATACTCGATATCTCCGCATCCCCAAAACTACTGAATTATAATATGGGCGGAGAGGTGTGGGGCGTCCGAGGAAGCGTTGGAGTGACCGGCTCTGGTCTATCTCCTTGGGACCGGAACAAATCATTTTTGGTTTAATCCTTACTGAAGATGATGATTATAATCGTAATTAATTATTATTTTTAATATTAATGGCGTGACTATCTATTTACTCTTGTGTTGGCAAAATTCACACAAATGAGATTCGACCGTCACTACAGACATACCGCATTCTTTAACGTTTTTCCTTTCACAAGCTTTCTATCGTCTTGACGTTAGCACCCATCACATGATCTTTGGAATTCACAGAATAAATGATCGTTTCGTACCCAAAGTGGTACCACTGTCAGAGTTGTATAGTATCATAAGCTTTTCAACAGTCCGTTGTAACCTTTAAACCAGATTGATTGGAGTTTCAACGTTCAACAGTGCGTCCTTTATTCTATAGTGAAAAATCTTTATACGTGTACAAAACAGTCTTTAATTTCCCGACAGATTTATCCGAAAAACCAGCGTTGAGAATACACTCTTCTGACTTTGTATTCATGGTACGAAGAAAACGGATTCGCTTGTTTCAATTGAATTTTTATTACTATTTTGTGCGGTAACTTCGGACAGAGGATGAATATGGTCAAACCGAGAATTTGACTGAGAAGCGTGGTAGACTGATAGTACCGTCGTCAGTGACTACATAGTACAGATACAGAATAGGAAGGTCCAACTTATGGAAAACTCTAATAACGTCAGAACAATGTTTTATGACTTATCGGATAGACTCAGAAGGAGTGTCCGAAGGGGGGCTTACTATGGTACAGACTCGGTCATGGGCGTAACTTGGGACCTAACTTTGGGGGGGGGGGGTAAAGCTTCATAAATTCAAGTGTGTAGTGAGACCATCTATATAATAAAATTAATAAAAGTATTGTATACAAAATTAGAAAATTTAGTAATAATTCTTAGTTAGTAAACGAGAGACAATTTCATTTGATAACGATCATCAAACCTTTCTTCATAAGTTGTACTTCCAGTTATGTTTGCCTAGAACAGATATACTGTAGGCCTATAAATATAAACAATTTCAGTTTTTGTTCAACTGAGGTAATTTACTTACCACATTATGTAGTATGATGGTTGAGTGGCTGGTTTTGTTGCCAATGAAGTACGAGTCTCCTTCCTCTAAGAGTTGCTTCGGAGTCAAATTCATCTATAATTTTTGAAATGTCAATTTTATGTGTTCTTTCAATGCACAGAACAGAAAGGTGATGAAGTCTTTCTTGCCCAGTAGTGTTGCGTATGTAAGCCTCCGAAGACAAGAAAAAAAGCGCTCACTGCTTGCTGAACTTACAGGAATTGTCAAAAATGTTTTAAACATGTAGTTCAAGTTGGGAAAATATTCACTCAAATTTTGTTCAACAAAACTCTTTATAGTCTTTGATCGAATTCATCACCAATGTTTTTATTTGCACACATACGTGAAAACACATTCAATTCTGAATACAGTTCCTTCTCTGACACTTTATAAGTAGCACACACTAATTTCGCATCCTCTTCCTCAACCTCATTTTTACTCAGAACTGAGAAAAGTGCATGAAGTACTTTTAAGTAATTTTCTTTAAATCTGTATGTAATCTCATTTATAAATGTATCTAAAACGGGAAAATATACATTCTGCCTATAGAAGCCAGAGGCTGTTTGATAATTTCCAGTTCTGTCACCACCAAGCTTGTCAGGCATTTTCTTTTTTTTTTTTTTTGGATCCACTGTCATATCACATCCTTCTTTTTCAGCCATTTTTTCTATTTCTTTCCATTTTGACGTATATCATTCAAATCTGTCAAACATTCCCCTTACAAGTTTCTTCGAAAGAAATAAGAATAATTTATGCCAACTAGTCGTCTGATAACAGTACAGACGTTGATAAATAGCGCGTAGGCCTACTGTGCTCGCAAGCATTGAAACTGTCTCCTGTTTGACTATTTGTTAGTTTTTATTTATAACAACTGGAAACAAAATTTTATAATGTTCGGAACATGGGGCTTGCCCCTCCCAAGTTATACGCCTATGGACTCGGTGATATACATAGATGATGTAACCAACACCAAGGAGACGGGATGTAGGCTGGGACGAGCTGGGTAAGGATTTTGTTTCCACAGGGACCAAGATTTAACACTTATCACACCTTCAAAACGTAGGTGTTATACCTATATCACACCTTCGTAGTGTTATAGAGCTCTACGTTTGTGGCCTATGACAAAACGAACGCTTACACAAAGTATGGTACAGTCACATGTGGTAAAGCTAACAAGTTGAAGGTCAAGACCAAATGTTGTTTTGACTATCAGCTTGTTCTTTGTTGGTCCAATAGTTTTGCTACTTCGCGAGAAAAAAGTTTTGACGATCCTCGTATATATTAATTATTTGTCAACTTAAACAGCACAGAATCCAACATTTGTCCGTGGGAATGGGGTAATTAGCAGCAGCTTTCTGTTTCGCGCGCGCGTGTGCGTGCGTGCATGCGTGGAGTGAGCGCAATAAGTTCATGGTTTCATTGACACCGGACATTTATTATAGAGCGACCGGCCGGCCATCTGTCCGTGGGCCGAACTATACTCTCTGTAGGATGCAGTGGATTAGTGTAGGCACAGCCACCAAGTTCGGCGTGGTCTGTCGGCCGTATATCATATTCCTTATACACAAATAATTATAGGATGAAATATGGGAAAACGTTAGCTCGCCGCGTCCGTACGGCGACACTCGAGTATGTTATGCTGTCTGTGTGCTGGGAACTATGTGACATTTGTCAACAGAAAAGTTGGTGCGCTACTACCATTGTATAAATATACAGAATGTCAACTTTAAATATTTTCTATCATTCCACTTACGTGCATTTCGCGTGTTATTGGTATTTGTTTCATCCTCCGCATCTTGTCTCTCCTCCGCCTCCTCCTCCTCCTCCCCCTTCTCATCATTGTCTGTTATTTTACCCTCCTGAAGGCTTCGTGTTACTTCTGTAATAGGTTACACGATTCAATATCTATTTGTTTTCTGCAGGATAATTGAATACTTGGCGTTCCATTGCTTCCTTAACACACACCCGGTACAAACCGGGGGGGGGGGGGGTATGCAAGGTAACAGGTATCTTGGTAATTTGCAATAATAAATTTTGATTGGGTGATTTAATACATTTATTGGTTATTTATTTTTTTATATACAAAACATACAGTAATATGTAAAAATTACGATTTTGAAAAAAAATAAAATATATATATTCAAACACTTTTTGCTACAGCCCGTTTCTTGATGTAGCCTATATAATATATTTAATATTTATAATGAAAATACCTCAAGATTTTTTTTTCTTTATTAGGAACATGTTTCGGAAACCACTGTGTTTCCATCCTCAGTCTTCGTGATTTTGAGTCTGGAGAAGTAATTGTGTGTTGGCTGGTTGCTATTGTGGTTTCCTGTTGGCTTCTGGTACTTTAAATTGGTATTATTGTGTGTGATTGTGGTGTATGTATTAGTATTTTGTGTATTTTCGATGTTGAGTGCTTTGAAAATTGTGCCATGTTTTGTATTGATTTGTATTTGTTCAGGTATTAGTTTGTTTTGTGTTTTATGTTTGTATATTTGTAAATTTTCCCAAATGCTCATTATGGTGCCTTTGTGTGGTATGTGTTTTATTAGTGTCATGTTGGTTATGTCTAGGAATTCATGTCCAGTGTTTATTGCATGTGTGGCCAAATTAGATTTGTATATTTCTGTTTTTTTTTTTTATGCCTTTAGGTGTTCAAAATAACGTTTTTTCAATTGTTTTTTTGTTTGTCCTATGTAAGATTTATTGCAATCTTGGCATTCAATTTTGTATATACCATTGGTTGTTGTATTATCTTTGTTGTGTGGGTTATTTAGTTTTTGTAGATAATTTTTGTTAGTTTTGTATGTTTTGTTATGTATGAATTCCCAGACATAACCAACATGACACTAATAAAACACATACCACACAAAGGCACCATAATGAACATTTGGGAAAATTTACAAATATACAAACATAAAACACAAAACAAACTAATACCTGAACAAATACAAATCAATACAAAACATGACACAATTTTCAAAGCACTCAACATCGAAAATACACAAAATACTAATACATACACCACAATCACACACAATAATGCCAATTTAAAGTACCAGAAGCCAACAGGAAACCACAATAGCAACCAGCCAACACACAATTACTTCTCCAGACTCAAAATCACGAAGGTTGAGGATGGAAACACAATGGTTTCCGAAACATGTTCCTAATAAGGAAAAAAAATATCTTGAGGTAAATTCATTATAAATATTAAATATTATATATATATATATATATATATATATATATACACACACCACAGAAACAGATGGTGTGGACACTTGAATCGCATGCCTGATATCCGTATACCTGTGGCTGCCTTGGTTTATAACCCTACTGCGAAGAGAGATGTCGGTAGACCGAGGAGGAGATGGATTCCGGAACAGGTCAAGGCTTAGTCCTTGGAGTGATGATGATGATGAAAATATATACATAAATTTGAAATAATTGATAGTTATTAATTGAAAAAGAGTCTTCACGTTTTTGATATAGTTTATAAAGAATTTTTATAATTCCACTTTTCTGAATTTGCTGGGATGAGTTGGATCAGTCCGGACGACTCGCGTGCTTGCTCCTGCTTCCACACCAGGCGTTGTCCTCTTAAGGTGGGATGTCGATCTCAGGGTTTCCTTGTGGCCGTTGTGTCCGTCCACGTTGCTCCTGATTCAGTCCTCGTTGACAGTCATCGGTTGTTGAAGATCTCCTCGAACGCCGTGCCCGACTTCGTGGTGTAATTCAGCCGCTCCCTCGAAGATACACTCCGACTCCCAGAGATTACGAGAGACTCCTTATTACATACTGCAAGAGACTGCCATATTAAGAACTAACAACGGAACCGTTACACACCGGTTCCTATTCTATTCGCTTGTCTCGTTTGGTTGAAATTTTTAAACTTATCATCATCTAGGTCAAACATCGTATGACTAGAATAAACATGCTATGGGATGCAGCATCGTGTGAAAAGGACTATCTTAGACAGAGCGGTGGATTAAAAGCGCGTGATGCCCTATGCTGCCATCAGACCGGATCGGATGCCCCCCCCCCGATTCAAAATGCAACATTTTATCCATTATTTACACTGGTAAACGGTGTACACAATTTCGAAAATTAACAATTATTTTATTCAACTCTCAAATTACAACAAATATTTAGTTAAATTGTGATTACAGTGAGCATAGTAGTACTTAAGCTTAGAAAGTACTAACTGATCCATTTTTTCTTGATTTTTCCTGGGGGGGGGGGGATCTTTGTCTTATTGATAAAATTCAATGTCCTTGTAACGAGATGTCGCCCGATTGCTTGAGCTTGTAGACTAGTCCAGTGGCGGGCTTAGCAGACATGGCTATATTAATATATACTATTTCCGTTCTTAGTTTAATCCTGATGTAAACAAACGGGCGTGGTAAATCTGAAACGCAAATTGCTACTTGAATTAGAGGCGTGTCACTCTGACAGAAGGAGTACAGACAGGGTACATATAATATTGATAGGCCTACTGTATAAACACTCGTAAATTGTAATAATTTGTCCTGACCAAAGTAAAATTTGTGTGACAGTGTCAGACCGACAGTGAAACATTTTATAGCACCAGTTAATGGTTTTCTTTTATTAACCGTTGAAATATCGCAACAAACAAAAAAATAAAATTTATTTAAAACAAGAACAGAAGCTGTGATAATTACCAGTGTAGGCCTACTGAATATTATAAGTTGCTGTCAGAGAGTAATTCAATGCATTCCATATCTGTGTCTGAACTTGTATCATCACTTGAGTCAGCTTTATTAGGCTATTGATAAGATTGTTCATTGTCCACAACGCCGTCGGTAATGTGGGCCAGTTGCCACAGCTTATCATCTTCCTTGATTATATGTTGCATACAATGACTCCTCTTGTCCGCCGTTGTTTCATTTACCGCCTTCTCAATAAATTGTTTTTTATCAAGCAGCTAATGTTGTGTTGTGACGGACAACATATCCTTTCAACTGGCTCCATATTAATTCAGTAGGATTCAGAATGCAGTAATAAGGAGGACGTCTTAAAAAGACGTGCACCGATTTAAGTGGCAAGATAACTCTCACATGACTATACAGACATTCTGCACATGCGCGTAATCATTACTGTGTGAACAGTGTCAATGCCCCTGTCTAACAGCGTTTCAGCTCTGCAACGTGGGTTTGTTTACATCAGGATTGAACTAAGAAAGGAAAGAGTATAGACTTCATGATTTCAATATCTGGGACCAGGGTCAGATTAGAAGCGCGTGGTGCCTTATGCTGCCATCAGACTAGTCCCCCCTCCCGAGTTAATTCAACCTTTTATCCATTATTTATACTGATAAATGGCACAATTTCAAAATCTTCTTCGAATGGCACAATACACAATTCCGAAAGTTAAAAATTATTTTATTAAAGTCTCAAATTATAACAAATATTTAGCTAAATAGTGATTAATGAGCATCGTAGTACTTAAGATTAGAAAGTACTAATCGATCCATTTTTTCTTGATTTTGCCTTAACGAAGTCTTGTATAATTTTTTCCAAATCGAGCGTTTCGAGTATTTCGTTTTCAGTATTCAACCTTGATAACGAAGAAGAAGAAGAAGAAGAAGATAACGATTGAGGTAAGGACGATTCGAAGCGTTTTATTTTAAAGAAGAGAAGCAGAGGAAACCCTAGGTAAACATCGTGACATGAAATAAGAAAAGCGGAGAAAACTGGTGGACACAGCCGAAACAGAAAGGGCCGAAGGGAAACGGAAAGCGATTTGTAAAAGAAACGCTATAGAGAACCCTCAGATCCATAGCTCACTCACGCCCATAAGGGTAGACGAACCGTAAGGATTAAGTTACAAGTGCGTAACTAAATGACTGGACCATAACGTTCTTTGGTGTACCAATTAGGTACATAATTTATCAGCGAAGTATTTACAGGGGGGACGAACATGACCGGACACCCTCCCCAGGGTCGATAAATTGGAAGAATTTGTTAATCACTTAATTTTTAGGTTGTGTTATTATTTTGTCAGCTGTGTACGCTAATGTAGTAGTAACTCTTTTTTACTTCCATGTTCCGTAAGGAAATGGAAGTATGGTGATCGCGAAAAAAATCGTGTTCTAGATAAGGGCTGATTCTGATTGTACTACCCTCAAAACATGACGAAAAGTCATTTTCCGAAAAGTGTGTAGAATTGTTTCTATGACGAACGATAGCTACCGCAAATTCAAATAATTTTTTGCATATGTGCCTAAGTTGTAAAGGACTCAAGGCCTGTTGATTTTGGTGAAGATCGGTTAAGGGGAAGGGGTAGTTTAAAATTTTTTTAAACCTCCAATGTTTTAAATTTTAACAAGAGTAAAGTACTTCATTTTGATAAATAAAGTATCCTGAAAAGAAGGTCATAATAATCCACTGTAGAAAGGTAGATGAAATATCTATAAATGAAGGGGGAGGGGGTAATTTTCTATAAATGAAAATGATAGTTGAAGGGGGAGGGGTAATTTTTTATATGTGTACTACGTTATCGACAACAAAGAAGTAGTTTCTTGTTAAAATTCCTTCCCGAGCTGTTTGGCCGTGGTCCAATGTTTTCTGCAAAACCAGACGATTCGGCAGTGCCATCGACTACCATCATCAGTGAAAATCGAATGCGCAACGTGAGGTGATATACGTTAGTGACCACAGTACTGTGGTTAAGGCTGAAGAAAGAAGTAGAAAGAAGTAGTTTCTATGGAAACATTTCATTTCGAAAATGATTTTAAATATAAATCTTAGCACACGGAAGTGATGTATGGTTCTCCATACCGATATTTTATATGAGTACTACGTTATCGACAACAAAGAAATAGTTTCTTGTTAAAATTCCTTCCCGGGCTGTTTGGCCGTGGCCCAATGTTTTCTGCAAAACCAGACGATTCGGCAATGCCATCGACTGCCATCATCAGTGAAAATCGAATGCGCAACGTGAGGTGATATACGTTAGTGACCACAGTACTGTAGTTAAGGCTGAAGAAAGAAGTAGAAAGAAGTAGTTTCTATCGAAATATTTCATTTCGAAAATGATTTTAAATATAAATCTTTGAACATGGAAGTCATGTAGCCTATGGTTCTCCATACCGATATTTTAAATATACAAGCAAGAGAGTATACGTTTGAAATATGAAATATAGCAAAATCAGTTCAGTCAATAAGTATCTTGTAAACAGTGTTTCAATAACGTGTATATTGGAAGCTGACTCCGCTTCCCCCACCACACCACCTTCCCAATCATTTTTCAGGGCAATGATTCTTTTTCAACAATTTTTGTAACTTAATAATTGATTTCTGTAAATTTCAATTGTTGTAATTAATATATAAATAAAAATTACCTTAAACAAATTGCTAACTTCTCTTTTGGTCCTATCGCCTTCCGATAATTAGTAGCACATGCTGTTATATCATTATGAATAATATCGAGAAGTTCGTTAAACTGGTCGCGTGACATTCTGAAATTATTTTTAAATTGATCAGCAGTCAAATCATCAAAAAGAGTGTGAAATTCACCGCAGTCATTTCGTCGTGTCAGATAAAGACTTTCCCAGTCTTTCTTGCGCTTAGTAGTTAACACACTCCACACATGATAACTGAATT
This sequence comes from Magicicada septendecula, assembly GCA_034769895.1. NCBI lineage: Eukaryota > Metazoa > Arthropoda > Insecta > Hemiptera > Cicadidae > Magicicada > Magicicada septendecula. Next base: position 60,447,599 of record CM068368.1, on the reverse strand, counting down.
CAGTGTATGAATCATCAGATTCCGAACTAAGCATCGAATATTCCATCTGTTTGAAATTTAGCACGTCTGACATCGCCGAGGTTATAAACGCAACTAATAATAATATAGTAATAATAAAATAATAATAAACGCTACTAATAATTATAAACTATAAAGTACACTCCGGTTTCTATTACCGCCCCCTAAGTGACTCAGCTCAACTCCACTGCGCTGAACTACGCTCCGCTCCGCTTCACTCCGCATCTGGTGGCCACCTAGCCTTATTGTGCTATTACCGTTTACTTTAATGTGACTGATTTCAGCTACTTTAAAGATAGTAATGTTGATTAGTCTTAGCTTTGATTGTATGAAGGCGATCCGACCCCGGACTCCCGCCCCAAGGCCTAATTCTAGAAACGGCACTGTAATTTATTACATGTTAAATTTAATACCACGCTATGTGGTAAATATACTACATGTGTGCTAAAGTACAAATTTTTAATGTATTCGAGCAATGAAATCTGATTTTTCCTAATCTCAGCCTATAAGTATATATACACTTGCCCCTGAAGTGACTTTGTTTCGGCAAGCTACAGCAGTTACATTGTAAGAAGCGTCCACTGGCGGCGCGGCCGTCCGATATCCTGTTGAATTTGGCACGCCTGAGCGTGGGCGTGTGTCCGTCCGATATGCAGGTGTCTGCCGCAATGATACTGCAAATATTTGCACATTGTTAAAGTCAACGCCCAGCTGAGACGATGAGACGAGCCAGGCCAGGCCTGGCGTTTTGTTACAATACGTAGACTACGTTTTGTACTACTGCCCGACGCACGTGTCGATAATCACGCGTACTCCATGTTAATCACGGAGTTTTGCTTTCCCTTGAACATTTTCTGCTGATAACTACTTCGATTTGTCTAGTGATCATAGATTTTTATTCAGTAGCATGGGGTGGGTACATAACACCTTTTGCCGGTTGTGATAGGGCTAAAACTTTACCTAAAAATTAATTCAAATTTTTTTTAGTACCAAGTTTTCTTTTTAGGGCCAAAATATTCTTTATAGAGCCAAAATATTTTTTAGACTATTTTCTATCATTCACTGGCAGCAGAAGAGGGCCCCAGTTCAATGGGATCTGACTCCCATTATACTTACACAGAATAAATCAGCACACAGATAATCGAATTGAAAATAATAAAGACCAACAGAGGAACACATAACTAAACGAGCAAAACACAAATAGGTAGATAGTAACTGCTGCATGTTGGTTCCGAAACGAACATAGCTGCTAACTGAGCGTTTTGCTCGTTTATACAGTGGCAACACATTGGGTGGGCGAATCTGTCCCCCTCTCCGCAGTTTGTACAGTGACAACTACTACGAGGTCAATGACCGTACGCAGTAAAACGTTGCCGAGGTATAAGCCGGCAACACAAGACGGTGCAAGTGCCCAGCAGTTCGAAAGCAATGCTACGCTTTTCTTCAAGTTTTCCTACTAATATTGTCCGGATTTCAAATTATTCAGTAACTAGAGTATTTATTCTGTGATACAGAAGGAGTACAGACAGGGTACATATAACATTGATACTGTACAAACGCATGCAAATTGTAATAATTTCTCCTGACCAAAGTAAAATTTGTGTGACTGTGTCAGATCGACAGTGAAATATTTTATAACACAAGTTAATTTTTTTTTATTAACCGTTTAAAATAGAAGCTGTGATAATTATCAGTGTATTGTATATTGTCAGTTGCTGTCTTAGAGTAAATCACTCCCTTCCATATATGAGTCGGAACTTGTATCGTCATTTGAGTCAGTGTTATTACTGATAAGACTCTCCACAACGACGTCGGTAATGTGGGCCAGAGCTTATCTTCTTCCTTGATTATATGGTAGATACAATGACGCCACTTGTCCACCGTTGTTCGTTTACCTCCTTCTTTATCAATTGTTTTAGATATTGTGTTGTGACGGGCAACATATCCTCTCAGCTAGCTGGCTCCAAATTAATTCAATAGGATTCAGAATACAGTGATAAGGATGAAGTCTTAAAACGACGTGCCCCAATTTAAGTGGCAAGATAACTCTCACATGACTATACAGATATTCTGCACATGCGCGTAATACATTACTGTGTGAACAGTGGTCAACGCCCCTGACCAATAGCGTTTCAGATTTGTCACGTGGGTTTTTTTACATCAGGATTGAACGGAACATGAACAGGCCGAACTGACTAGAGCGCCGCATCAACACAGAACTGATCGCGCTGTTTTAGTCCACGTAGGCCTATAAGCACCATAGCTAAGCAAAACATTTTTCCGTGTAGCTAGTTTTACGCCTAAGTAGCTGGATTTCGACACGTGTGGCTGGAAGGATAGAGCCGAGGTTGGTAAAGTTGATGTCGAGAGTGACTTAATATTGAAATTATCAAACATTAAACCTAATATTGCAGAGCTAATTGTTCAAAAGCAGCTTCATTGTTCACATTAAACTATGATTGATATCATTAATATTATAATTTGGAAGGTAAGAGAATTTTGATTTTAATACATTTTAATTAAAATATATGAGTTTGTATCATATTTACTGTTTGTTTTATTTCATAACACAGACGGGGTCCGTGAAAATTTTAATTTTTTGAGGGGGGTCCGCGGACTGAAAAGTTTGGGAACCACTGTCCTTAGTGTTGAACGACGAGATTTCCAGTGACGACGTTACTTCAGTAGAAGGTAAAAACATCTGGCTCGTTGTTGAATTGTAACTGTTATTTGATAACATTGTTGTCTAGGTCGCAAACTGCTGATTACGTGGTTTGTTGGATGGAGTTGTTTTCTGTCTTCTTGTCACGTAAGGCACTTCTTACGCCTCTAATTTCTGTAACACACCGAATATTTTCAAATGTTTCTGTTTCCTGCTATTCGCGTTTCTGTTTCCATGTTACACAGAGTACCATTTCACACAAATGTGTGCTGTTATCGGTACACACTAAGTCTACGGTCACACTTGGCATTTATGTCGCCGTGTTCGATACGCTGCGACAGAACCAACAAATGTAAAGCATGTAATCAAATGGAGCCGGTCACACTAGGCGCACGACGACCGACAGCGTTTTTCCGTCGCAGCGACAGATACGCTCATCCTGAGCAATTGTCTAACGATGAAAAGAACGAACAAGGTTATTTTAAATTTACTGTTTGATATTTAAGTTATTTAGAACATTTAATTTTTTTTAAGTATGTGAATCCAATTTATTTATTTAAAGCTAGATAGTGGAAAATATTACTCAAATTATACCAGGGTATAAAAATGTGTTTATAGCCTTATTACAATAAATTCATTATTATTACATTCATTTCTGTAAATATTATAAATTTATTACTACTAAACAAAATCTACTTTCTTTATAAAATATGGAATGTATGTCAGTACAATTATTTGCACAATATTAAATCATCTCATACTGCAGTGGAACATTTTCTGCTGGTGCAGTGAAATAGTCTCCAAATATTTACCTGTTTCTTTTAGAACTCAAAGATGATACTCCCGTACCGATCACTGGTATATTTTCCATAGGGCAGGTTAGAGTATCGACAGATTGGAAACCATTTCTTACTCGAATAAAATTATACAACACACAGGCAGATAAAACAATTTCTTTAACAAAATCTGGATCCAAAAAAATAGACGTATGAAACACTCTCCACAGACGTGGCAACACCGATTAACACATCAGCTTCACTCAAGGAAGACATCTCGATCACTGAAAAAGTGCGCGTTAGTCGCCAAGTGTGACACCCCCGCAGGCCTCCGACCCTGTCGCTGCGACAGAAACGCCAAGTGTGACCGTAACCTAAATGGATGCAGTTGCCCCTGTCTATTGTTTCCAGTTTCTGTCTTCCGCCGATAAAATCGTTTATGAGTGTCAGCGCCTTGGATGTTCCTCACTGTCCTGTAAAGGCACGATAATACGAGCGCGTATGCAAAATTTCAATTCTTACAGGGGGGGGGGTGACGTCAACAAAAAATAAAGGGAACAAATAATGCAGTCACTCGTATCTTATCAAAGTTTCTGTAGATGCACAGAATTACTTATTATAAATAATATTCAGACCTACCTAAAAAGGGCGACAAAATGACACAATTTTGTGGTTTCAAGCTTAACAGTGATTTGAGCCCCACCCGAAAAACCTCCTCCGCCTACGTCCACGGGCGCTCGATCGCGCGCACACACACACATTCATATTTTTACTTCCATGTTCCATAAGGAAATGGAAGTATGGTGATAGCGAAAAAAATCGTGTTCGAGATAAGAGCTGATTCTGATTGTACTACCCTCAAAACATGAAGAAAAGTCATTTTCCGAAAAGTGTCTGTGTGTGTGTCTGTGCGAAACGTTAACTGCTGCAAATTCAGACAGAATCAAACAATTGTTTGCATATGTTCCCGAGTTGTAGAGGACTCAAGGTCTATTGATTTTGGTGAAGATCGGTTAAGGGGAAGGGGTAGTTTACCTGCAGCATTTTCATATTTTAACAAGAGTAAAGGACTTAATTTTTATAAAGTATCCTGAAAAAAGGTCATAATAATCCACTGTAGAAAGGTAGATGAAATATCTATAAATGAAAAGGGTGTTGAAGGGGAAGGGGGTAATTCTTTATATGTGTACTACGCTATCGGTAACAAAGAAGTAGTTTGTTGTTACAACTCCTTCTTGAGATGTTTTTCCGTGGTCCAATGTTTTCTGCAAAACCAGACGTTTCGGCAGTCCCATCGACTGCCATCATCAGTAAAAATACAGTACTGTAGTTAAGGCTGAAGAAAGAAGTAGTTTCTATGGATATATTTCATATCGAAAATGATTTTAAATATAAATCTTAGAACATGGAAATCATGTATGGTTCTCCATACCGATATTTTCTATTTAAAATAGTATAAATGTATTTTATTTTTCTGTATGTGTTTGTCTATAAAGCAAAAGTATTATTTTAAGTTATTATAAAGTATTAATATTATAAGTATTTATACTATTATAAAGTATTATTTTCTAATACGTTCACACGAGAACTCATAATTTACTGTGACGGTTTTGATAACGAAAGACTTTATTTATTTATATTTTTTTGTTTACTTTACTACTAAATAATTCCATCAGAGCAGGTGTCTGCTTTTCAATTTCAGGCCCAGAGACGCGCCAGTAGTGTCCGGCGCCTGGGTGCAGAACTTTATTTGACGCCCCTATACTCTATCCCCACGATTAAAAAAATCACTTTATAAAAACGTATGAGTGACTACATGTGAAATACGAAAGATATTAATTATATGTTTATTGAACAGAAACCAGGAATTACAAAAAAATGTATAAAAAACAATAAACATACAAGAAGGGTGCAAAAACAAAAACATCAAACATAATTTGGAAGAAAATAAAATAATTTATGTTATTTGTAAAAGAAAATAATAAACTCTCTACAGCAATGAATATTCCTGTTCACTTATACCAAAAATGACAAAATATCGAGACCACTTAAACAACAAATAGGCCTATCGCAGCGTTCATATAGACGAACGAATGAAACTGTCTTTATTTCAACGGCTGGCTCATAACTAACGATTTTATAACAATTGACCTTGTATGCACAATGCTTACTAGTGCAGTTAGTGACAGCCATAGGCATACGAAACCGTTCTGAGCACTTTACTATGACTTGCGACTTAACACGTCAGGAGCACCATACAGTCATAAAAATTTGGCGAAAATACTCGTCCAGAGCACCGATACGGTTAGTACAATTAACTTAATGAACAATAATTTTTTTTTTCAAATATTTCCTCCTCGCCTGAAATTTTTGGCGCCTTCACTACCCTGGCGCCTGTGTGCGCCGCACACTTTACACACTGTGTCGGCGCGCCACTGTTCAGGCCCTTAACAGTTAGTAATGAATTTTCTCACTGCCGTACAACGATTTACTTAGGCCCCAATAGTAGCATGGACTGTATTGAAAACACGTTTACTTAACTTGCTTTCATTTAATGCTTTAATTCTACAAACGTTTTTAGTAAACAATCAAAAATCACCGATAGAACGTTCACAAAATAAAGTACGGTATTAAAGAAACATAGCTGGGTTCATGAGCAGTAGTAACCTCTTTAAGGTTCAAGAAACGAGGCTTGTAACCGAAGAGAAACCTAATTGTTATTGCAAGTAACCATGGAAGACTATTTCACGAGAAAATTACTGAAGTCGGAATAGTCTGCAAACTATTTCCGAGCTTCTTATTTTGGAAGAACAAAACGTCTTCAGGAAGAGCAGATCTTGTACAGACAATGCTTTTATTGTGACGCAAATCGTTGAGAACCATCGCGAGTTCAATAAGAGAACGCATATATTTTTCGTTGATTTTGAGAAATCCTTCGACAGAGTAGATACAAATTTCTTATGGCAAATATTAGAAGGACGGGAATACCCTCAACAACTTACAAGAACTATACAAGGGCTATACAGTGGAACAAGAATAGCTGTCAAAGATGATTGTAGGATATCTCAACAAATATCTGTCAGTCAAGGTGTTAGACAAGGATGCAGTATATCACCTACTCTTTTTAACGTTTATATTGACGACCTGGTAAGGAAATGGAAACATCTAGTGAACCCTGGTATTAAGTTATCACGAGACAGATGTTTGAATGTGCTGTTGTTTGCTGACGACTTGCTTGTACTTCAAAATACAGAATCTGATTTGCAAAGATCTATTTATAAGCTTCATGGGATTTGTAAACAATAGAATATAAAATCTCCACTATAAAAACAAAGGGTTACTACTATATTAGCGTACATAGCTGAGAATTTAATAAAACCGGTTAAAAATTAAGAAAGTAATAACATTTCTTTTCAATTTTCGACCCTATGCGGGCGGGGGTCCGGTCTCATTAGCCCCCCTCGTAGATACGCCACTGCGATTGGTGCCCCCCGAATCATGCGCTCTGTTCAAGTTCCCAGACTCTTTGATTACAAGTGCGGAGCTGACCTCGTCAGCTAGGGAGGTCTACAATATGTTAGTCGCAATTAATATTAACCACAGTGATACCCGCAATGTCGTCATCTTACCTTGAAAACTGTGTAGTCTGATCTAAATTAACTGTAAGATCTGTCAAGGGTAAGTGTTTAAGTGGGTAACATTAACTGATCGTCACACTTAACGTTTTGTAAAAAGACGTCATTTCGAGTAAAGTCTGACTGGCTGCATGTGTGTAAATGTTCAATTAGGACAGCGCAGTGAGTAGGCTAGTGTTTGTTATCGTGACGCGAGTATTTACTCAGGTGTCATTCATGGTCAACAGGCGGCAGCGGCAGCCTTCTGCTAAAGAAGAAACCACGTTCCTGTGTACACTGAAGCGTTTATGTAACGCATCGATTTCGTAATTACTGTGGAAACTGTGAAACGTACGCCAAATATTATTGGCACACAAAGTGCTAGTCAAAATGTTTAAGTAGGCCCACGTGACATCGTTTACAGTTTACTGAAATTTACCGTCACCGAATCAGTTTAAAGAAGTATACTAAAATCGATAGCCATCTCAGACGAGACACATACAGTACAAAACACCAATTATCCGGACCGTCTGTTAGTCCAGAACAGTATTCATTCTCAATGCTCACTCTCATCTTTTTACACCCCCTCCCTCCAGTGGCGTATCTAGAATTTGGCCTTGGGGGAGGGGTCCGGTCATGTCGGCTCCATATAAAAGAAAACAGATGTTAAGAACAACCAATATTATATAACTTTTAAAGTGCTTGGAAAACGTGTGATAACATCCTGAAATCAATCCCATTAAATCTGTGATAACATCCTGAAATCAATCCCATTAAATGTGTGATAACATCCTGAAATCAATCCCATTAAATGTGTGATAACATCCTGAAATCAATCCCATTAAATGTGTGATAACATCCTGAAATCAATCCCATTAAATGAAACGTTAATAATACAATAAAAATAGCCTACGTGCTATTGAAACATTGCTTACAAAATACTTATTAACATTTTACATTTAAACTTGATAACTACGGTTTTAATTAAAAAAAAAAAAGGTAAACCAAGAAAGTTGTATACACAAAGAAAAATACATTGTTTAAAAATGTTTTCGAGTGTAATTCGCCTTGATTTTTTGGTCATTTCATTAACAACTTCTTCCGGGGTCACTGAATGTATTCCTTATGTTTCCTCACTTACGCTATTGATTACAACAAAATAAATGACAAATAACAGGTCCTTTTTTGTTGTTTTCTTCACAAAAATAAAATTCCCCTCAGGACCTGCCAGTACCACCCGTCAGAAATCCTGGAAGCGCCCTTGGAAAAAAGATTCAAAGAATGGACTAGGGAAACATATTACGAAACGTTGTAAGGGAAAGTTATACTGGGAACGTTGACAAATACCCATAGGAAAGTTAGACTAGCAAAAATGTTAGGTTAAAAAAGATAGTGAACGATTCAGAATGGAAATTTTTTATAATATTTTATCATTAATTGTCATTCTAATTGCATAACATATTGTAACAATATTGATAAAGAAGATAACGTTGACGGTGTGAAAACGCTGGCGCTAATGAAGAACTGTATGGCTACCCCAACGTTTCGGCCAGTAAGTAATCAAAATATTCATACCGAAAATGTTTATTTATTGTTTGCGTTCTTGGAGTATTTTGTTTGGTTGTTTCCTTACTGGGCGGCACGGATAATCTGCAGCATACCACCTTGCTTACTGTTTCTCCACGGGGTAAACTATTGTCTGTTAGATTTAGCAGACCCTTGGTATTTCTCACTTTACTTTTAGAAATGTACTTTCTTTACTTATTTTTATGTAGGCCTACTTGTTTCTTTGTTATTTATATTTTATATACTAAACGTTCCGATAACATTGCTGTTTTTATTTCAGGTTAAAGATGGATGGATCATCTTGTAAGGAACTAAGCTGTTTATTAACGGGACAAGAAAACCTCCTTCTGACTGGGGATCACCGCTCTTCATGCCCTAAGACTCCCATAGATCTGATATGCCCTCAGGCGTTTGATACTACCCAAATATGGCGACTTACTGTAAAGTCCTAGGTTGGAAACGCTTCACAAGCTCAGAGGAAACTCTCCGTGCACAGGAACCTTCAACTCAGAGGCCACTCCTCTAATTGCATCTCACTTAGTCGCATATAACTTCCCTTGTACAAAGAGTTACAGACTCGAATTCCTCCAGTTCTTCGCTGGCGTACTTAGATCAAGCTTCAGACGTATCTTTAGGAATAGAACTTAGAAACACTTGGAGAACAACTGACGTTCAAGATGGACGTGACTTTCCGCTCGACAACACGCTCTTGTTTCTTTCTTGCCAGAATGATAAGAGAAGCGTAGAACGTTTACCTGCTGTTAGTTCATAGCCAAACATTCTCTACAGCAGCTGTTCTGTAATGTGAACAGTTACTTTGCGAGTAGTCGCATGTAAATCAGCTGAGCTGCCAGAAACAACGAGGCATTTGTAACCAGACCACCGTGTAAACGGCGGTTTATGTACCAAGGAATCTTCCAGTAAAGTCTGTCTATGAGACCCTGAAATAATGACCACGTAAAACCGTGTAAGTAGCGTTAGGCCTACCAGATATTAAAATTTTAAGTCGGACTTTTAAATAATCAGAATTTACGACAAAAACTGGACACATTTTACTTTCAAAACAAACATTTTTAAACTTAAACATGATAGGTAGTTATATTGTACAAGCAATATTAGGCTATTTATACGAGGTGCCCTCTCCCAAAATAGAGGGGTATATATGTTGTATGATATGAATATAATAAAGCATCAACTGATCCAACTGAATGTTTCCTTTTATCGTGTATTCTTTATGGAATGAGTTTTATATTGTTTATATTAATTCAATGCTAATGTTAATGTTAGACAATTATGTAAAAGTAACGTTTGCATGGCCTAATATCGAACAGTAAGTTACAAAATCTTGAAAATGCGACCATTCTGAAGGTTACAATATCCGTAAACTTAAAACAAAATACAGTGTCCATAACACCTTGAAAAAAAAATGTATTTGTTAACAATGTCTAGTAATAGAAGTTTTGTGAAGTTCAGTCGCTTGTTTACTTATAATTTTAAACATTTGTGTTGACATTTAAACGAAATTTATTGTCATTATCATGAGAATGATAATTTATTTATGCATGTACATGAGAAATACAGAAATAATTAATACAAATATAATAAGTATTAATCTACACAGAATTTATGACTATAATTTATTAATACAAAAACAATATTAATAGTCTATATGCATTATGCATAACGGTTACTATTCTAAGAGGATGATGTTTTGGGGATTCAGAATTACCTTTCAAATGCTAAGCGAAATAGTTTTGAACCCCCAAACCACCGTCCTCTTACACTATTATTTTTTATACAACACAACAAACCAAATCACCACACATATCCTAAAAACGTTCATTATGTATGCAAGCTTACTAATTATCTCAGTATTGCCAACGTACGTGTCCTGATAATGACAACTTATTTTGAAGACTTGTTATGGACCCACCTGCATTATGAATAGACAGGTTATCCGAATAAACTAATCAATAAGCGTCGACATCAATAATTTAAAATTTGTTTTATATTTTTTGACCGATCCTTGCAAGACCTTCATCGATAAAATGCAAATAAACTAATATTAATTTCAAGCACTGAATTTAAGAATTTCATTAAGAACGTAGGCCTCCTTTAGTGATTTCATCGAAAACACATTGTTAGGAAAATAAAAACGCTTCCTCTTCTTACCGATGAAAGAAATAATACGCTGTCACATTGAAACAGTCACAATTATTGTTATTTCCGTAAAAATGTAAAAGTATGAACGTTTGAGGAACAAACACCTAATTCTAGTTTTCTCGTTTAATTGTTTTGAATCTACATACTTCTCGATTTCACAATTTAGCAGTTATTACTCATTAGCTCATTGAAAGTAGAATGAACAGCTACATAAATAGCCTATGTAAATAAATTTTTTATTAAGATATGTACTGTGTTAAACGTATCTTAATAACAATAATAAATAACTAAATAACTTCCACACGGGCACCACCTCCAGGTTTGGGGCGGACACGTGTGTCGTTAATAAGTTATAAATTAAAAAAAAAAAAAAACTTAATGAATTTCTCTCTGTTATAGGGTTTATACCGTGATGTACATCTGAGACAATTTGGTGTCGCAATAATTGTTTCAAGTGTTGGTTTGTTATAAAAACAGGTGTTATTATTACATACGACTACATAAATTAGTCGTATTAGAAGTGCTACATAAGTAGGATATGTAAATACGTTCAACTTATATAAATCAAGGGCGGCACCAGAGAAACGTTTTGGAAAGGGACTTTAAGAGAGGATCAAATGTAGAACGATGAAGTTTTTTTCAGGTTTCTTATTTCAAAATACCAGCTCTTTCATTTGAATCTTCTTCTTCTACTGGCGTTACAACTCAGTATGGGTTTTAGCCTCTTCAACGATTTGTCTCCGTTCAGGCCTCTCATTACATACTCTATCTGCTTATCCTCATACTCCTCAGATCCTCCCCAACATGCTCGATCCATCTCTTCCTTGGCCTTCTTTCACTTGATCCCCTACTTATTGGTTTCCATTCTAGAAATTTTCTGGGAATTCTCTGTTTATAAACACACATCCTCACTGTGTGTCCCACCCAGGCTATCCTTTACTCATTATAATTTTTTTTTTTTAATAAATACCTGAATGTTGCTAGAGACACTCGAGAACTGAGCGAAAAGAATTTAAGATGAAAAGAGCGAACTTTTGAAATAGAAATCTTGGAAAAATGTACATGTAAAGAAAAGAGGAATGTGGTTGAAGGCGACCAATAAGTGAAAATTTTATACTGTACTGTATGAGGTAACTGTACTAAAAACGTAGTGGATGGGCTGGACATTGTTTAAGTCGACAGGATGCCGGACAAGTCCGGAGTGTAAAAGATTCTGGCCGGCCGTGACGCACACATATCAGCCACTCGGCTCACCGATACGTCATCTAACTAGTTCGGTCACGTGTGTGACGTAATACAGGGACTACGAATAAACAAACGTCGATTCAGAGAACAAAGGACGTCGTAAACTGTTTACTGTCACAACCTGACGTGACGTGCGTGCGTGCGTGCGTGTGTGTGTTGAATATTAATAAAGGTCCATATCACTTCGGCTGCCATATTGACTCATATCGTCCGTACGGGAGTGTTGCGATGCGGACAAAGAACGCCATCATATGTAAAGATGTTCTGATGTTATAGTGTTAGCCTAGGTTTGACATCTGTCCGTGTTTTCCCGAACATGCCCTCGTTTTCACGACTGAGGGGAGGGGAAGGTCCGTGGAGGGGGATTTTCGTCCAAGTCCGGGATTTTCTCATGCTCAATCAACGGTTAGTAACGGCGACTTTAAGAGTTAGGCCTGTGTTAGCTCGGTTAGCCTTCAGTTACCCCAGGGGCGGCGATTAAAACCCGCAGGGCCAGGAACTACGGGGGGGGCGCAATCTTAATGATACATGATACAATCTTAATGGGAAAGGATGGGAAATCCCTGATTGCTTTTCAACAAGTTAATCATGATACATGAATAATTGGCGGATTTTTAAATGCGGCTTTGCCGAATATTCTTTAATATGAGACTATGTCGGATATCATTCACTTAAAAGGATGAATGTCAGAAAGGCGGGAGAGAGTAAAGAATATAACCCCCAAAAGTCAGAATAGCGCGCGGACAAAATGATAAATCCGATTATCATAACATGTTCCCTTAGTCTTTATTTTAAAATGTTCTGTGAAAAAGTTACCCAGACCCCTTATTATTTATGCGATTCTGTTATCAAAACACCGGTTCCGATATTGTCATGACGGGAATAACCAAACAATTGTATGTGGGGTCTCCTGACTTGCGGGGGGCGGTTTACATAAACGCCCCGGCTGGTTACTCGTATTCAGTTTACAAGGGTTCATAGTGTATAAAAGTTTTGTGAACTCAAAAATGTATAAATTCAAAAATGTGTAAAGGAATGTCTGAAGATGCAGATCTATTCTGTGAAACGTGCGTCACGTGAAAATACAACAATAACAATTCAACATAATATACTTGCAGAAGTACCGGTATTTGTTATTTGGTAACATGTTTATTATGTAGAAGTCCTGCAAGACACAGTGGATAGTTAGCTACAAAATAAAGATGAATGTAAAATAATTTACAAGTTTTGTTTTCAGCAGCTGTTTTTTTTTTTTAACAATTCGATCGTAAATCTTTACAATATAGAGTAGCCTACATAAGATGTTATGGTATTGCTATGACTACCGAAATGCATTTTTTTTTTTCGTATGAGCCACTGTGACTACGTTTGGTTCAACTGGTTCCTCCCTTCTTCTCCTCTCTCTTCCTCCTCTCCCACATCTCCTTCATTCTTGATCGACGTCTCTCCCTCCTTTCGTCACTCCAGATGGCACCTGTCCTGTCCTCTTCTTGGGTTTTCCTGAAAACCTTGGGCATTTTTTTAGTTTCTTTTTGCGTGGCAAGCATTCTTCAACGTCTTCTTGAGTAATCTGGAGTTCTTCTGTGTCCTTTTCTTTTTCTTTGAACCACGTAGGCTATTGGACTTTTGAGCTTTTTGAAATACGTACCGCAGTTTCGTCGTGCTTATTTGCTAAACCGCTAAATGTCATGTTCTGGACGAGGCTTTTCGATGTTTCCACCATTTTAAAGTCCTAAACGTGGTCGTGGTTTAGGACTTGAAAATGGTGGAAACACTGAAAGGCCTCGTCCAGAACATGACATTTAGCAGTGTAGCAAATAAGCGCGACGAAGTTGGAATTACAGAGACTGGTAATTCAAATAAAAAGATTACCTTTTTGAAATACAGTAGTTAAAACCCTGATTCTCTCCCTCAAGATAAAGAAGAAATCATTGTAATAATTCAATCTCTGAAAGACAATAAGGCGCCTGGGAAGCGCCTTAAGAGCAATAAGACTCAATCATTGCTTTGGAAGCATGCGTTATTGTTTTATTTTTAATAAAAATATATTCTTGTTTGGCTTTTTTAAATCCATAGTAGTTAAACTAAATAAAGGTATTCTTGAAATAAGTGTCACTTGGGCGTTTATGTTGAAACTTTTCACCGGAATTTTACTTTAATAATAATTATACATCGCGACAGATTCAACATTTAGCACACTTGTGATTGATTTTTACCAGAGCAATGCTATTTTTTCCGGCGTAAAAAAATTTTTCGAAACTTTCTAAAAACCGTTTTTTGCGAGCGCCGGTAATATCCAGTTTGTGTGTGAATACAGGAAAAAGTCTCAACAAGAAATTAATTTCTATTTTTAGAATTTTGAAACATAAAGGTTACAAAATCAGTGATTACAACTGCTTTTTCCCAACAGTAATTATTTTCATCAATTCGATAATACCGTATAAGTGAGTGGGAGTGAAACGGTGATATGGCGGAAGGCGCGAGTGCGAGGGAGAGGTCCGATGTCGCCGACAGCGATGCAGGTGGCCTGTAGACAATCAGGCGCCGCCATACATTCCAACGTTCTTGCCTTAGCGCGATCCATTTTAGTGGCAATCGCTCGTAACCGATATACTGACATATCCGTAATAAATACTTGGTGGTATGAAATATCAACCGTTAACCGTCTTTTAATTTTACTGAAATATTAATAATGACGTTTGTTTTAAAACAAATGACGTTTGTTTTCCGAATTTGCTTAGTGGCGGATCCACGAGGGGGTAAGGTAAATTCCTCCCTCCAAAACTCTTACAGAAATTTTACAATTTCTTTAAAAGACGTCAGCGATGGAAGAAGTCTGTCCCTCTGGTAGACTTAAAGTTAAAAATTTTACATAATTTTATTGAGAGAACATTGCTTTTCTTACAAAGTTAGTTTAATCTGGGTAATAACACAGTCGAAACGCCCTTTAAGGAGAGCTAAAACCGTATTATCACTATCTAGAAGCTTTAGAAGGTTTTCACTGCTTTTTAGATACTGATTGGCTTGCCGTTATAACAGGGGTGTATTTACGGGGGTGGGGACGAACGGGACCGGACCTCCCCCCCCCCAGAGGGTCGAAAAAATTGACGAATTTTGTTAATCTCTTAATTTTTAAACTATTTTATTATTTTTTCAGCTGTGTACACCAATATAGTAGCAACTCTTCTTTAAATATACGAACAGGTTTATTACACAGCAGTTGCGTACGCGTGTGAAATATGAAATACAGAAAAATAAATCCAGCCAATAAGTATTTTCTAAACAATGTTTCCAACAACGAGTATTTTTATTGTGTTATTACCGTTGTAACACTTAGACCTGTTTACTCTGGTTACAAATAAATAATTTCTTTGTGTAGGTTCAAAGAAAAGATTAAAAAAAATTTTATTAAAAAAAATTTTGTTCCAAAAAAAATTTTATGTTTGTTTGTTATTGTAATAATTTAGAAATAATCCTGGTTCTGCGTTTTGGTTAAAATTTTAAAATTCTGTGAGTTTATTTTGGTTAAAATTTACACTTCTGGTTGACCTTAACTAAATCTGGAGTTAATCAGATTATCTGCTGACAATAATCGATTTGTGATTTTCAACTTTACTCCAGTATATCACTTTCAGTTGATCCTTGTCGTCTCCCAGTAAGTCCTGTAGTTAGTTAAACTCTTAATTTAATATGTGAAATAATTGTAAAATCCAGATAATTGAAATAATTAAATTTATTAATAATAATTCTTAATGATCGATTTAAAATCGATGTTGAGCAAATATTCGAATCTTTCACAGGGATATATCGATTTGCAATTACAGGTTATTTTTTATATAAATATTAAAAAAGGTTCTTTCAACGATTATAATTATGTAGTCAGAGAAGGGAGCAGGCATAGAAAGTATAACATGTACAAAAATAATTCTTAAAAGTAATAAATGACAATTTGTTAATAATATATAATGTTTTTAGTATACACTTTATACCCAATAGCTGACGAGACGACGTTGGTGCTGGTTGATACTTTGCATCACGGGAAGATCAAAATGGCGGCACGTCTCGCTGCGGAATATTACTGTGAATTGATGTTTGGAAATTCTGATAATAAAATCACCTTCACAACTGTTTTATTGGTCTCCGTGATAGTGTATATTGTCTATTGTGTTGTTCTGGTATCCTGGATAAGTGTTCAGTGTTCACTGGTGTTAATTGTTTTATTTTAGATGTATTCAAGGTTTGCTGGTTATGGCGAAAAATCGAGAATTTGTTACGAAGTGAATTATTAATGTTAGGTTGTTTGAACGGTTTAATTCACTTGTATTGTGTTGTGTATCATTTGTTTTCACTATTGTGGTAAAGTATTTCACTGATTTTATGTCCAAAAGTGTCAATTTAGGTAACTCTCGTATTTCACTGATTTTCGCTTAGTACTCCATTACCATTCGTTATACGGTTTTAGAACGCGATTAAGCATCAACCGTTCCCGTTGAATGTTAACAAAGAACTGTTTTACTTCCTTCGTCTTAGGAAATATCTTGCCAAGTTAATATTGGAAAAGTATTGTTAAAATAATTTTCATTTCCTATGTACATAATTATAAAGTACATTATATATGGAATATTTTTAGTTTATTGATTGCTTTCATGAACTATTAACCACATAATTGGTTTATTTATCTCATTCTGTTTAATTTGATATGTCATAGTCCATATTTGTTGAGATTTTTGTTAAAATAGCCATATTTCTGTCTTTTTGGAAATCTAGGCCCAAAACTCTGTTTCCTGTTCTTGTACACAATTACTGTCATTTTAGGTGTTATAAATATAATTATAATAAATTTCAAATGGTCACAAATCTTTCGCTTGCCTTAATTCCATATAAATTTAACATTTGAACTGTCTTTTAGTGATAATTCATTAATTTACTAATTCTCCTCTGAAATAGTTATTTTTTACATTTCGAAAATTTTTAATAATTTAAGACATTTTTCTATATTACTCTTTTAAAGCATAGGATCATTTACAGTAGTTAGTTATCGATCCACCTTACATAAATCTTGTTAGTTTACATGGTTCATTGGTTAATTAACTAGTTTATATTAATTTTTGGGAATTCATTATTTGGCCTAGAGTTTAGTATTTTACATATATGGTTTTTTCAAATAAAGTTAATTCTACACCTCCTCTGACTTTTAAAAGTTAACATAACATGAAATAAAATTGCTTACATAACTACTGATACCAGTAGCATATAATTCATGCTACTAATACAAAAAATAATATTTGACATGAATTAGCAGTCTTCAAAGTTAGACATGTTTGTTGGAACTATTTTGAATATACATTTTAAACATTTTATAAACTGATACAGCATCCATACCTAAACATTTTAATCTGTATGCATGCTGTTATGTAACTAAAACATCTTACACTAAATATAAACCTTATTCTATAGAAACTCTTTGAAAGTTGGAGTTCCTAGGCTCTAAACATTATTAGCCATTTAAATTTCTTAATTTTATTTAAACTTAATTTACTTTCAGTCTTTTCTGATTATTTTATATTATTATCTTTAATCCCCTTTTACAGTAAACATTCCCCTCACATACTTTCTTTAATATTGGCATTTCTATGAATGTTTTGTTATAAAAAAGTGACCTTATTTATGAAATATAGGAAATATTTGTCATTTCAATATTTCATCACCTGTTAATTATAAAATATAAAAGTTATTTAATAGCACCTTGTTTAAGTTATAGTTACACATTAACTTGAAGTTTATTACATTTAAAAACACTACACTGGTACACATTCACTGTTGGTTCTGACTTATATTTGAGTTTTATTATATTCTCAGACCAGACCTTTTGTCATAATGGACTGTGAAGATTTGTTTATTTTACCATATAATAACTTTAGTTGGTTCACTTCTTATCATACTACTAAATACTTTTGTCTATAATTAAGTTACAATTTCATAAGGTTTTGGGGTGTTATACTTTCTTTTGTGGTATTAACATTTAGTTTGGGGTTCATGGTCGTTAATAATAGGTTTTTATTGTGGTTCTTCTATCCTATATCTTCCCTTCTTCTCTTCTTCCTTCTTGGGTTTGGGGTATCTTCTTTATCATGCTACTAAACTTCCTCTTCTCTCTTGGGTTCGGAGTATCTTCTTTATCATGCTACTAAACTTCCTGTTCTCTCTTGGGTTCGGAGTATCTTATTTATTATACTACTAACTTTAATCTTCTTTCTTGATTTCGGGATATCTTGTTTATCACCTGCTATTAAACTTCCTCTTCTTTCTTGGGTTAGGCGTATCTTATTTATTGCATGCTCCTAAATTTACTCTTCCTGTTTCTTCTTGTGTTTGGGGTATCTTCTTTATCACATGCTCCTAATCTCCTGGGTAATCTCCTGATTTTTTAATATGAGTTTCCTTTAATTTATTTACTTGCATTTTATTGTTGCATTTTTATTACTTAATTACTTTTTTCTTTTATTGTGGTGTTTTTCTTTGAAGTGTAATTTTATTTTCATTTGATATTCTTTGTTATATGTAATTTAATTATTTTTATGATCTTATGGAATTAGTTTTTTAGTGGAATATCTGTCATGCTACACCGTTTACTTTAATGGGATTTATTTCAGAACGTTATCACACGTTTTAACATTGAAAATGTTTATAAGGACGTGTCGCACATTTGCGGCCGATCGCTGGTGCGTGATCGAAAATGGGAACCGGTGAGTTTCCATAGAAACTACTTCTTTGTTGTCAATAACGTAGTACACATATAAAACTTCGCTTATGAATGCGACTACATTTAACTTATAATCTGTACATTGGTAAATGAAGAATGAATTCATTGATTGGTGAATGAAGAATGAATTCATTGATTGGTGAATGAACATAAATATATATAAAGGTTTTGTAAAATATATAAAAACACTTGGTTAGTTTCACAATTAAAAAAAAAATTTTGAAACTTACCAAGTGTTTTTATATATTTTACAAAACCTTTGTATTAATATGTTTCACCAAGTGCCCAACGAGTCATCAATTAATATCATAAATATATATATTTTATAGATTTATTGAAGCATTTTCAATGCCCATCTCTGTGCATTGTATTTGAGCAATGCCTGTAAATTTTTCAACCACTTTAAAGATAGTAATGCCGATTAGTCTTCACTTGTTTTTTTCTTCTGTTCTGTATGAAGTCGACGCGACCCCCCAAGACCAAATTCTAGATACACCACTGCGTTATAACGCCCGTTATAATATTTGATTAAGATCACTTTTAACACTGCACTACACTCACAAATGGCGGACAGATTTTCGAAAATTGGAAAGACTGGTTTGTATTGTATAACAAAATACCATACTGAAAACATATTTTCTTATTTCTGTGTTTGCAATAGTTAACTTTTTTAAAATTTAAGACTTCATTATTTAAAGTTTTCTTTAACATTTTTATTTATTTAAAATTTCATTCCTTAACAGGTGTGGCGTCTTTCAATAATTTATAGTCATCTCCTTGGAAATCTTCCAACAAAAAATGTCTCTCTGGATCTACGTGCTTATCGATAAATATTATATTAATGAATCACCCATGTGATTGCAATCTTCAATGTCTTCATTGTCACGTCTAAGGTGATTTCTCCTTCTTCCATGGCCGTGCAAGGACCTTGGCTTCCTCCACTCACTCCTGCCAGGCGACTCCAATTCATGATCTCTATCCTCCGGAAACCCGCTTCCACCTCTTGCGGCCATCGTCTCTAGACCTTCCTTCCCGCCTTAGTCCTACCACTTCACCATACAGGATTCTCTTTGTTTGTCAATATTTGACTGTAGCAATATTTTTTTCTTGAAAAAAAAAACGCCTTTTAGCATGCGCTGTTCTGCTTCGTACAACGCTTGTGATAGTGCTTCCCAAGTAGGTGAGTTACCACCCACTTCTTCCACGATATCCTTAGCAATTTTAATATTTAAAGAATACCCAGTTTCATTCCTAACGGTTTTCATAACTTTTGTTTTGCGTTTCTCGATATTTAAGCCAATAATCGTCTCCTATTTAACTCGATATTCTACTAATAATAATTTTTCCATACCACTTAATACTTTTATTATGTCTTCCATTTGTTCCTACTAGTAGAATAATAGTCTATCATTATTAAATGAGACGAGGACACAGTAGTGTTTATATGTATTTTATTATAAGAAATCGATATTTACAATGGACATAAGTCAGTCAAACGTCGTTTCAGTGAATCATATCACAATGATACAATGAATCATGTCACACGTCTATCGTGTGACTGACTTGGCAACACTGCTTTTTCGTTACATGTTGAATCAGTTTACTGAACTAGGAGCCCGAGCTGTGGGAATGAGCCGGGCACCATAGTGCCGTGTATGACGTTCTCACTTCAATTGGCGGCAGCAAGGTGCTACAAGATCAGACGGATAGAACATATGGAACGCGTCCCCTTGTAGAATTCCAACGGAGTATCGACCATTAGGCAGAAGAAATGTTGACAGGCTCAAATGGTGTCGGAAAACACTTGAGGACGGACGGAACGCCATAACAGCCTAGTACCTGATAGTGAAAAACACGAAAACTGTTTTTCAACTTTTTGTTTTCGATTCAAAATTAATGTTGTTCCAATTATTCAATTATAGAACGTTTGTCCGATCGAGCGTTTGGATAAGGCCGAATTACGCGGTCAATTTAACTGATTTAATTTTGCTTACTCAAGGAAAATTGAGCGGCTGACGTTCCAATTACACGGTCAGACTTGCTTATGATATTTCTTAATGAGAATCCCCGCTCCATCACTCCAAAAGTGGCGGGTAGAACTGTCCTTGTCTTTAGAAGTGTGGTGCTCGTCAAAATGTGTGAGCCTTTGGATGAAACTGACACTCTAATTGGTGTCCTAACTGTGCTAGACAGTACGTTTGTGGTCTAAAGATTACTGCAGAAACACAATGTGTTATCACACAATAGTGCAATACTTCCTGAAATGGATGTCGATGACTTTCGTAATTATCTCCGAATGGACGAAGACGCATACAAATGCTTACTGGCTGACGTGACCGACAAGCTCACCAAAAAAGAACACATTTATGAGAGAATCTACAACACCTCACGACAGTCCTATGTCAGCAAAATAACACATTGATGAGAGAATCTACAACACCTCACGACAGTCCTATGTCAGCAAAATAACACATTGATGAGAGAATCTACAACACCTCACGACAGTCCTATGTCAGCAAAAGAACACATTGATGAGAGAATCTACAACACCTCACGACAGTCCTATGTCAGCAAAATTGTTGTCCTATTACACGTCGAATCTTCCTCACAATTTTACCTAAAATATCAAGACCACAGTAGCGTGGTGTCTATGTAACCGCTGTTGCCGGCGGCAACAGTACTGGAGATAACAGAAAAAAATATTAGACTACTTATATCACAGAATAAATAATTTAGTTATTGAATAATTTGTAATTCGAACAATATTAGTACGGAAACTTGAAGAAAAGCATAGCATTGCTTTCGAACTGCTGGGCACTTGCACCGTATTGTGTTGCCGGCTCAGACATTGGCAATGTTTTACTGCGTCTGATCATTAACCTCGTAGTAGTTGTCACTGTACAAACTGCGGAGTGAGAGAATCATTCGTCCACCGGTACATTTACACACACGGTTTTTTCCACCGTTTTGGCGCGTACGCTCCAAGCACGCACGCCAAAACTGTCAGTGTGAATTCTCCGCTTTACAGACGCCTGGAGCGTGGTCTCTACCTACGTGCCAGGCGTGCAGGTCTGAACCTGCATCGTATTTACACGGACACTCCAACACCTCGCATAAGCACTTCAGTTTCCTTTCAAGCTGTGGCACAGTGACGTGTGTGTGTGTGTGTGTGTACGAGTTTTAAAACTACCGTAATTTGAAAAATAAAAATTGAGTGGCCCAAGGACAACTTGGAAAAGTTTATTGAATTATACAGAAGTTACCCCTGCCTTTGGAAAGTAAAATCCGAGGAGTATAAAATTAGAAATTTAAAAATGGGGCTTATGATGAACTAGCTGAGTTTTGCAAAAGTGCCGTTCCTCCACACGCAATTGCACGAGTTCTAAATTTGTTTCTTGTAGACATAGTGTTTGAAAATGTAATTCAGTAATTTGTAACAGTAATGTAACGTAACAGTAATTGCTCGAAAACAGTACTACACGAACATAACACATCTGACAAAAGACCAACCGCAAATATTTGAAGAAGTACTATGCTACCAGCTGGCGCGTCAATAAAACTTTCCAACCCGGTGGAAGGTCCACGCGCCGCTTAAAAAGATATAAATATTGGACCGTACGTGCCAAGCTTGCAGACCTGGCGCGCACGCCGGGAATGCTGACGTCTTTTGTATCACGCGCCTGGAACGTACGCTACGCTACGCGAGCTCCAGCGCGGCATTCTCGGCGTGGGCGCCAGGTCTGCGGGTACGTGTAAATGGGGGCTAATGTGTTGCCGCTGTATAAACCGGCAAAACGCTCAGTTGGCAGCTATGTTCGTTTCGGAACCGACGTGGAACAGTTACTACGTAACTATTTCTGTTTTGTTCGTTTAGTCATGTGTTTCTCTGTTGGTCTCTATTATTTTTAATTCGATTATTTGTGTCCTGATTTATTCTGTGTAAGTATATAATGGAGTCACATCCCGTTGAACCGGGGCTCTGTTCTTCTGCCAGCGAATGATAGAAAATATTCTTAAAAAATATTTTGGCTCTAAAAAGAATATTCTGGCCCTAAAAAGAACAGTTGGCACAAGAAAAAATTCGAATTAATTTTTAGGCAACTCCAAAAAGAACAGTTGGTACTAGAAAGAATTCGAATTAATTTTTAGGCTAAGTTTTAGGGCTATCACAACCAACAACAGCTGTTTTGTACCCACGCCACGCCACTGCAAGACCAACCTGATTTTCTTAAGTAAAATTGAGTAAAAAATTTACAGGCATTGCATAAATGCAATGCACAGAGAAGGACATTGAAAATGCTTCAATAAATCTAAAAAATATATATATTTATGTTCATTCACCAATCAATGAATTCATTCTTCATTCACCAATCAATGAATTCATTCTTCATTTACCAATGTGCAGATTATAAGTTAAATGTAGTCGCATTCATAAGCGAAGTTTTATATGTGTACTACGTTATTGACAACTAAGAAGTAGTTTCTATGGAAACTCACCGGTTCCCATTTTCGAAAAAAGCACCAGCGATCGGCCGCAAATGTGCGACACGTCCTTATAAACATTTTCAATGTTAAAATCTCAATTTTCCTTGAGTAAGCAAAAATTGAATCAGTAAAACTGACCATTTAATACCGCCTATAAAACACGGCGAAACAATATTGCCTCTATTGTTCGATGCCACTTAAACGTATTGCGACTACTAACACCGTGATGCGGGTAGGGTAGACGCAACGAACGCTCCTCACGTCTCGCAGACTCCGACACAGGTGCAGTCCGGCCTGGGAACTCTTCCACTCACCTGTAAACAGTTCGTATTCACCCACATGTTTTCCTTCCATCTGAAATCATTAGCGTGATTTAACCATCGTACGTGTCCGTGTTTGCTGCAACGCTAAATATGGATGTATTACACGCACACACATACACGTGTGTATGTACTGTTAGTACGTGTAGGCTACGTGTAGAAACACGGTTTACACGAAACGTATCCGCTACACGGAACATCTGTTGTGGCACAGAAGAGGTAAAACACGTTTATGAAACTGACAACGAAGATCTCGATGAAGGTAACGAATTCGTATCCACCGATGCTAAAATCATTTTGATGGACATTTCTCTTCGGTATTGACGTTAACGTATTATGATATTTGCGTTAAATTAGTCAAGTTGCAGACGATCTGTGAGGCAATCGACCGTATTTTTAGAAACAAGGTAGGTACGTCGAGATATAAAATTAAACTTTTACGAAGTTGTGGCGATCCAAATCTGTCATAGCAGTACAGAAATCTGTTTCCGACTATTTTCTGACTACTTCCAAGCATCTTATCTTGGAATAACAAAACGTTTTCAAGAAGAATATTGTACAGACATTTATTACACAAATTATTGACACCCATCGTGATTTCAATAAAGAAACCCATGGAGCTTTCGTTGACTTTGAGAAGGCCTTTGATAGAGTAGAAAATAATTTGCTGCGGCTATCCACAACAACTTATAAGAAACGTTTAATGAAGAAATTTGTGTTAGTGGTTGAAATCACAATCAGAATGATCACTGTTGCACACCACTATATAAATTATTCATCGGAATAATTTTTATATAGTGGTGTGCAACAGTGATCATTCTGATTGCAACTTATAAGAACTATACAAGGCCTATATAACGGAACAAGAATAGGTGTTGAAAATAACTGTAGGATATCTCAACAAATACCTGTCAATCAAGATGTTAGGCAAGGGTGCAGTATATCACTTTTTATCATTTGTATCGACGATCTAGTAAGGATATGGAAACAACTAGTGAACCCTGGTATTAAGCTAGCCTACCACGAGACAGATATTTGAATGTGCTGTTGTTTGCTGACGACTTGCTTGTAATTCAAAATACAGAATCTGCTTTACAAAATCTGTTCTTAAGTTTCATCAGATTTGCAAACAATACAATATAAAAATTTCCACAAAAGAAAAGAAGGTAATGTCATTTCGAGGCAAGGAACACATAAGAACAAAAATAATACTAGATGATCAAATTGTAGAACCGATAAGCCATTTTAACTGTTTGAGAAATGATATTGGCTATTATGATGTTGATGTAAAATTAGGTAAGTTTCAGACGATCTGTGGGACAATCTGCCGTATTGTTGGAAACAAGGTGCGTCGAGATACAAAATTATAGCTTTACAAAGTCACGACGGTTCTCATCTGTTATGGCGATACAAAAATCTGTTAAGTTTCATCAGATTTACAAACAACATGAAAACCTCCACAACTAATTGTCCTATGGGTGTGAATTATGGACAACAACCAAGAAAATAGACAGTAAAATACAAGCCTCGGAAATGGCATTCTTAGGAGGTGTTAAAAGGTGTTCTAAACTTGACCGTATAAGTTTATACGGCCATAAGGCCATAAGAGAAGAATGACAAGTTTTTAACTTGAATTAAACATTAAAAGACTACAAACAACGGTGGAGAGAACACTTAGAAAGAATGTCAGATTCCAGATTGACCAAACAAGTCTGGAAATACAAACCTATAGGGCACAGGTGTGTGGGTAGGCCCATGAAGAGATTGCTGGAGGATCTTCTTTGAAGGCGCAACAGGCAGCACCTTGCCTACGCCGTGTTGTGAGGATGACGACTTCTCTTTGAGGACGGAGCAGGGAATGTCTAAATCAGATGTTTTCAACGTTAGGATGACGGCGGACCGCTGAATTGAAAGGTAGACAAAGTGCTAACCCCCTCCCTCCACTACCAAGCTCTTCATGACAGAAAGCAAAAACACAAGTAAATAAAAGTGTTTGTTAATTAAAATGAATTTTATCTAATTTTAATACACCAAAATTACGATTCAGATAACTAAAAGCAACAAAAATTGTCACTGTGTTACGATTAATCGATGCGATTTTTGGTCTTGCATTTTTTGTTTCACTCCGGCTGTGGAATTTTTGGACCGACATTGCTCATCGAAACTGGTCGTATTTCGTCGCTTGAGTCTAGCCCGATTTTTAGTACGGCGCGCTTTGTAAGCTAGAGTAGATGAATTTTTGTTTTTTTAATATTTATTTCTACACTTTGGTCTTAGCCACAAGTCCGAGACGGGATTTGAATCACCCGTCAAAGAAATTATAAAAAGTGCCAGGAACAAATACAGAAATACAGTGAACGATTTGCAGTACGCAAAAACAAGATGGTCGTTAAGCTGACCGGCGCCCAAGTTATGTCAGACCACTGAAGAGGAATAAACACTCTGATTTAATAGCAGCAACTTTGCCGCAAATTAATAAGCGACATTATCTTGCAAAGACAACAGTTCGTTACAAACTGCACGTGTGACCAGTACACCAAACACTAATACATGCAGGACAACAAGAAACGAGTGTGCTCGAACAAGTATGCTGTTCTCTACAAGACCATTATTGTGCCATACGATGTGCTTATTGTCCAGCCGACTGAACAGATTGTACAATAAAAAAAAAATAATAATAATAAATAAACTAGTCCGCTTCCTGAGCTGCAGAACGAGCTCACTATTTTGAATGCTTCTTCTTCTTCTTCTTCTCCTCTTCAAGGATTAGGTTATATAAACTTGTTCCCGCACCCATCTCATCCTCGGACGATCCACGCCTTTTCTACCAATGGCTTTGTAGTTCAGTGCCGCTTTTGGCAATCGATCCCATGTCATCCTTTGCAGATGATCCCACCATTGTCTTCTGTAAATTGAAATATTTTCATTTATGCCCTTTACTTCGAGTTCTCCCCTGATACCTTCATTCCTTATTCTGTCTTGTAATGTATAATTTAAAGTATTTCGAAGAAACTACATTTCAGCACTCTGAATCTTGCCGCTTTCCTTTTTTGTTATGACCCACGCCTCGTTCGCATAAATCAACGTGGGTATTACAATTGTCTTATAAAATTTAATCCTTGTCCTGTGTCTTGTTTTATTTCTAAAATTTCTATGAATCGTACCACAAATATTTTTAAATTTATTTATCTTCTATTTTATATCATATTCAGATACATAGGTGAATCTGACATTCAGATATACCGAGATATTTGAAACGGCTCACTTGTTGGTCTTACTGAAATTGTCAATGAGTACTCTTTTTCCACTTCTTGTAGGCCTAATTAAAACATAGTGCTTTGTAAATCATCCTCATTTTCTTGAATAAGAACTGTCATCCTCATATAACAGTGAACCCATAAGCTGTATTCCCGAAGTCACTTTGGATTTCCAAGCTCTCAACATGTCGTCAATGTATATTAAACAACATTAAACAAGGTTGGGGAAACACAGCATCTCTGCCTAACTCCCTTTTTACTGGAATGTTACCTGAGAGCTTACCATTCAGATCCAGGACTACAGATGTACTTTTATAAAGATCTTAACTGAATTTATTAAATGCTGTGGATATCCTCTTCTATCCATAATATTGCATAACTTTTGACTATCTACATTATCAAATCCTTTTTCGAGATCAACAAAAGCGATATGCGTCTTGGTTATATTCCCGCCTTTTCTCTATTATCTGTCGTAATACAAACAATGCATCCACAGTCGACCTACCCTTTCTAAATATAAAGCATTTTGAATGCTAAGTACACTTATTTATTACATAAACTTCCATATCAGATAATTTTTCAGTTTTGAGAAAATTACAAAAATCCCAAATATTCTACTATTTGTTTAGTAATATAACAATAATTGCAGAACACACGGCCATATAGTAAATACTAAAAATCTAAACATTTGGACTTGAGTTACAATTGCTTCTAGTCTCGGGATTTTCACAATTCTTTCCAAATTTTTTATCTTTTTTTTTGGGCCATGGAATCCAAAATTTTTTAATTTCCTAAAACTTAACACTACATTCGGATGTTAGTTGAAATTCTCTTTAATTTTACACCTCACAAAAATTGTTGTGATTTTATGAAAATTTTCACCCACATTTTGAGCCCTGACGACCAAGAATTTTGAAATTTTCAAAAGTGAACACTATATTTATATTTTTGCTAAAATTCTATCCTGTAATTTGATATCGCACATGGGCTCTTATGATTTTTTTCACAATTTTGACCTCTTCACATGTTTTGGCTTGCTAAATTTTGAGGTCACCAATCTCATAAACAATGGGGTTCTGTAGAGAAAAGTAAGGACATTAATGCAGAGTTTTACGAATATGGGTCGAGGACGTCAAACGTTATCGATAGGCATACCCCCAAAGAGGCAGACAGATAGAAAGATAGATAGACAGACAAACCCCAAACGGTTGAGTTAAAACTTAGAACTCGCATCGCTCGTTCAAAAGTTACAAGCGTATATTTATATCTTGACGGTCTCACGGATCACTTCTGAGCTTCTCGCGGATCGCCTATTGGGAACCTCTGGTCTAAACTATATAGCGAAGATGATAAGGTGATGATGATAATGATGATTATGATTGTAAATAATATATAGGCTACCCGCTGAAAAAATTTTCATTTTGCACAGTTTTATCGTTTCATACTTGGATCCGTGGTTTTCGGTACCCAAATGGGCTTTGAAAATCAGAAACTTTGGAGTTTGCAACCGGTGGTTTTTTGTTAAGATACTGATTGAACTCACAAGGTGGCATACAATAGGTAGTGGTTACGTCGTGATAACGTAAAAGTAAGGTTATGTTACGGGTGCACTGAACTTGCCGGTACTGATAACGCCACAGACTGGCGCCCGCTGACTCGACGCGGCGTTTAAGCGTACGAATTCACGATATTGTTTAAGATTTTTTTGGTGTGTTACTTGAAGCGTTTCAGATTGACGTGTGTGTGAGTGTGAGTGCGCGCGCGGTCGCGGTCGCGTTGTGAGAACGGCCACAGGTGTGTGGTAGTAGCCCACAGATCTCATAATCCCAGCCTTTGATTCACCTGCGTTCGCTTCCCACCGGTTCCACTACCCTCCCCTCTTCACTCTCCCGCTCACGCTGATACATTCTTCGCCATTCGTCCTGTTTTTATCACAATAAGCTCGGTAAATCTTTGATCTTACCACGCCGTGAGATTGTTTAACCATTCATACGCGTACTAACATCTTTATTTTCTGTTGTTTGCGGCTGATTATAAAGTAAAACTGACGAATAAAGTAACAGGCTACTGCGGATGATCCAATGCTCGTTTCGGCCGAGACACATTAATCGTATTTCTAAATTTCTTGCTTACGTCAATGTAACTAAAGTATCTTAATATGGTCCGATTAACAAGTAATAAATTTATTACTTTTTGTTTGTTCAGTCTTCTGTAATTGTTAGTTTGGTAGTTTTCTTACGAGTTTGTAAAAAATCATAATTTGAGTTTATACAATCTAGAATCTACCTCACTTGGTACTCACCCGGACACTTCAACAGGCAGTAGTCCAGTCATTTATTAATGAAACTATATCAGTATTTTTATAAAGTGGAAACAGGACAAACGCTTTAATAAACATAAGAACAAAACAGTAAAATTCATGGTTGGAGAAATATATTAGGTCTCCGTCTCTCTCTCTCTCTCTCTCTCTCATAACCTGAAACTAAAAGTTCCTACACTCACTTAGTAGCGTATCTATAATTTCGCCTGGGAGGGAGGTCCGGTCCTGCTTACAATAGGAAAAACCAGTAAAGACTAATCAGTATGACAATCTTCAAAGTGGCTGAAAAACGTATGACAACATTCTGAAATCAATCCCATTAATGTACATATGGGAGATTCAAATGTGAAGTTATGCTATTACCAATTTATACTTTGGGGTTAATCTTTTAGAGCCCCTAATTATCAAAACAGTGAAGAGATAGAGTCGTTGGAGAGAGAAGGTAAATTTGAAATGCTGTATCAGGATGCAATGGAATTAGTTTTTCAAAGAAGGGAAAGTTGTGCTAAAATGCAAATAGCGAATATAGATGGAACTCTAGCGATTGAACCTGAGGGAGTGCTGAAACGTTGGAAGGAATACATAGAAGATCTATATAAAGCAGATCAAAGACCAGTAAAATTGGAACTGGAAGAGGAAATAGAAGTAAATGATGATGAAAAGGGATTCAGTATCATAGAAGACGAAGTTGGAAAGGCATTGATGGAAATGAAAAATAGAAAGGCAGTTGGGGTTGATGAATTACCTGTAGAAGTGCTCAAAAGTTTGAAAACTAAAGGGAGGAAAGAGCTAGTATACCTTTGCAATGAAATTTATGAGAAAGGTGAATGGCCAAATGACTTTTTGGCAAGAGTAATGATACCAATAGAGAAAAAGAAGAAAGCAAAGATATGCGAAGAGTTCAGAACTATTAGTTTGATATCGCATGCAGCCAAAGTGTTGTTAAGAGTGTTGAATAGAAGAATATATGGGAAACTGGATGCCCCGTTACAGGAAGAGCAGTTCGGTTTCAGGAAAGGTAAAGGGACTAGGGATGCAATAGGGCTGCTAAGAACAATTGAGAAAGGTACATATAAAAAGACAAAGAGCTAAATGTTGTTTATATAGACCTTGAAAAAGCATTTGACAGAGTACAGTGGGGAAGACTTTTAGATATTTTGAGGTACAAGGGGATGGATTGGAAGGAGAGACGGTTAATTCGTAATCTGTACCTTGAACAGAAAGTGAGTGTGCAAATCGGAAAGGAGAGTTTAGAAAGAATTAAAATTGGAAGAGGAGTAAGGCAAGACTGCTGTATGTCACCAAATTTATTTAACATACTGTATATCTTGATGACTTGATTAGGAAGTGCTTTGACAAAACACGAGGTGTGAATGTCGGTGGAAGAAGAATTGAATATATAAGGTTTGCTGATGACATGGCTGTTTTAGCAGAAAAGGAAGAGACAATGAATGAAATGAAAAGAGATTTGAAATTAGTATGCGAGGAATATGGAGTGAGGATTAATAAGGGAAAAACTAAGTGTATGGTGGTTATCAGAGGAGGAAAAAGGGCAAACATAAAGATAGGGCAAGACAAAATTCAAGAGGTGGAGTTGTTTAAATATCTTGGAAGCTTGATAAGTGAAGATATGTTCTGCACTCCTGAAATTAGAGCAAGAATTGCTATAGCGAAAGATGATTTAATGGGAACAAAAGACTGTTGTATGGCAAAATTAATAAGAATTCAAGAAAAAGGTTGGCCAAATGTTATGTGTGGAGCGTTGCTTTATATGGTGCAGAGACATGGACACTGAGGAAAGAGGATGTGAACAGATTAGAAGCATTTGAGATGTGGGTTTGGCGAGCAATGGAAAAAGTGAGGTGGGTTGATAAAGTAAGGAACGATGAAGTTTTAAGAAGAATAGGGGAAGAGAGAAGAATCCTGAAGGCAATAGAAAATAGGAAAAGGAATTGGATAAGTCATTGTTTAAGAAGAGACTGCTTGCTTACAACTGGCATGGAGAGTGTCATAGAAGGAGACAAAAGAGGGTGTAGAAGAATGAAGTTAATAGATAGCATTAAAATCAGAGGGCGTTACGAAGAAACGAAAAGACTGGCATGCGATAGGACAGCTTGGAGAGCTTTTACCATTTGAAGGCCTGCCCTAGGGCAGAACACCAAATTAAAAAAAATATCAAAACAAAACATTTTTATAAATAGGCCTATGTTTATACACATATCTTTTTCTTTATTATCACCTGTGGAGCACTGCCTCGAAAGAACAATGTAAAATCAAAAGCCTATTTATACTGCTTAGAGTTTCTAAGCTTTTGAACGGCACACGCGCGCGCGCGTTGCCCAGTACGCTACAATAATGTCGCAAATAGTAAAACGTGTATATTTACATATATTTAAATGAATTCACCCAACGAATAGTAAAACAACGAGAAAATGTTAAGTCTATAAATTAGCGCCCCAGAGAAAAATTAAGTAATAAAATAGAAACGCGCGGTATAATTCCGTTAATGGGTTTCTCAAAGAATGTTAACCGTTACGCGATCGAATTGTTTTCATATCTGTCGTTCTGTTTCACAAGGTGACGACGGCCTTCAGCGCATTCATAAAACTGATAATGAATGAATAAATTTTAATAAATAACAATTAACGACATTAGCTTAATGATCACGCAAACGTGGCTGTAAACACGTGCACTCCAATGTCGCTCCATGCTGTATGTGCGTGTGTTGGTTATTACGTTACAGACATGAAGGTACACAGTAAATAGATTTAAGTGTGTATTGTTCGTATTCATATGGAATCGACACAGAACAAGACATCAAAAATAGATTAGAACACCAGAAAGTGCTTCTGCAATGTTTCTCCTTCATAGTGGTAACTATGTATTATCCTCTTGAATTCCCCATTCACCATAATGTTGGTTTCTGACCTGAAGACCCACTGGGATTTTATGTATCCTTAAACGAGCGAAGCGAGTTCTCAGTTTCAACTCGACCGTTAAGATCATTTGTCTGTCTGTCTATCTGTCTATTTAGGGTATGTCTCACGGTAACTTTCGAAAGCAGAACCAATTTTCGTAAAACTTGGCATGCCTGTCCATACTTTTACTCTAGAGAAGTGAAACCCTATTGTTTTTAGATTCCGCAAATATATGGGCCACCAAAAAATGTGAGATGTCAAAATCGTGAAAGAATAGAAAAGCCCAAATGGTGATTTAAAGGTAATTATTAAAAATTAAAGGTAATTTTTAAAAAGTCAAGTAATAGACGCTGGCCCTGCATAAAAATTAGTGTAGTCCTGCATTATTTAAACATTTTAGTGTTGAATATGTGTAAATTATGTTATAAGTTTTTATGTTTTGATATTTTAATTAAATGACGACCTCTGCTGAGTGACAATACCTGAGGATGGGACATATGTCCCGAAACGCGTAGTAGTAACGAAGATAGAAATAAAGCCACCAGACGGACAAACAAAATAAGGTAAATACTTTTTGCAGTCAATATATAAATAAGTGGCTTGGACACCGGTAAACATAAATATAAAAATTTAATTTAATATAGGCAAAATGTCTCGACAATCCGACTTGATAATACGTTCAGTGTTAAAGCGTGTTTGTAAACACTGAACTGTTCTGAACAGTTGAGCATACTTCTTATCTTAGATGGTAATAAATCTTTATTATTATTACTACTACCATTAACAAAAGAACATAAAATCGCAAGCTAATACCAGCAGAATTAATTTATTGTAATAAATAAATCACCGATATTTACTGAAATATAAAATACACAACAGAATACTGTATGACAAAAAGTATACAAGTTTTGGCTAAAATGCGACCTAAAGTAAACAGGTGCGTATTTACGGGCGGGGACCGGACCCCCCTCCCAGAGGGTCGAAAAAAATCGACGAAATTTGTCATTCTCTGAATTTTTAGATTATTTTATGATTTTTCAGCTATGTACGCTAATATAGTAGTAACTATTTTAAAAATAAAATAGGTTTACTACACAGAATTTGCGTATTCGTTTGAAATATGAAGTACAGTATAGGAAAATCGATTCCGTTAATAAGTTATCTTCTAAACAACGTTTCAATAACGCGTATTTTTATTGTCTTATTACCGTTTGTTTTAATGGGATTTATTCCAGGATATTATCACTCGATTTCAACCACTTTAAAGATAGTAATGTTGATTAGTCTTCACTTGAGTTTTGTTTTGTATTATGTTGACTCGACCTGACCCCCCCCCCCAAACCATATTCCGGATACGCTACTGAATGTAGGAACTGTCTACTACAGTCAGTTTCAATTTATGTCTGAGAAAGAGAGAGAGAGAGAGACCAAATATATTTATCCAACCTTGAATTTATAGGCCTACTGTTTTGTTCTTATGTTCATTAAAGTGTTTGTTCTGTTTTCACTTTATGAAATGACTTACATAATTTCATTAATAAACTTTTCCAAATAGTGCCTGTTTACGTGTCCGGTGGGTATCCAGTGAGGACGTAAAACCGAAAGTAAAAATGTTAAAAATTTGTTAAAATATACATTACTGTGACTTTATATAATACGTTAAATATATCTGAGTCCTAATGGTGGTGATGATGTGATTCAGTGGCGTGGCGTCTATGTAGGCCATCCGCTGTTGTCGGCGACAACAGTACAGGAAATGAAAGGAAATTAGTAACATCACACAGTAAATTCTTTAGTTACTCAATAATTTGGAATACAAACAATATTAGTAGGGAAACTTGAAGACAAGCATAGCACTGATTTCGAACTGCTGGATATTTGCATCGTCATTTTAATGTTGTGTTGCCCGCCCAGACATCGGCAACGTTTTACTTCGTATAGTCATTTTGACCTCGTAGTAGTTTTTACTGAGATGATAAGGGGGAGGGGACACACTCGTTCGTCCAACGTGTTGCCGCCGTATAAACCGGCAAAACGCTCAGTTAGCAGCTTGTTCGTTTTCGGAACTGAAGTGTGCCGCAGTTACTGCGCTCCAATTTCTAATTCGTTCTTTTAGTTGGGTGTTTCTCTGGTTTTCTTTGTTATTTTTAATTCGATTATTTGTATCCTAATTTATTCTGTGTACCTATAACGGAGTCGGATTCCGTTGAACCGGGACTCTCTTCTTCTTCTTCCGGCGAAAGATAGAAAATACACTGTAAAAATATTTTGGCTCTAAATAAAATACTAAAAGGAATATTTGATACTAGGAAAAATTCGAATTAAGTTTTAGACCTAACTTAGGGTTAGCCTACCATATGACCTAGGTGAAAAAGAGGACAGCCTGAAAATTTAATAGCATGATCGTTACTTTACGGATCGAAAAAAAAATTGACAGTAAAAACATTATACGTTATGGATAAGAAGGTATTCATGATTAAGTTAAGCATTTTTAGACAGTTTATACAATGTACAATTTAATTTTAGTGATATAACAAGAAAATGTTTACAAACAAAACTTAAAACTATTAGTTATTAGCGGAACTTACATAGGAAAAGAATATTTGCTATATTTATTTTTAATCATAGCAATTTAATACTAATACTAATTAATTTAATACTAATTAAATTTAATACTATTTAATTTAATGCTAATTAAATTTAATACTGATTAATTTAATACTAATCAGTCTGAATCGGATTCACAGTCTGAATGTTCAATTGTCTATTCACGGTGCCATTGGTATTTATCAGATGAACCAATTCCCATGAAAAGCTTTTTATTTTCTAATAAATAATCGTAGAACTGAACACATGAAGACTTTTAAAGTTGTATTGTACACAAATTGTAGCCTACTGTACGGTTAACACACACTTTCGTTTTGGCATATTAATGATAATAAATTCTACTTGCCTACAACTTATAACTACCACTAACGATACTCAGAATGTCCACGAAAATAAGAAACTCAATTCAGAACTATCATTAAGCATAAAACTCATGAATGTTGACCCTATTAGAATTGCAGAATACGCGGGAAGAGCTGTAGGCAAGCAACATAAATATGACGCCAATGGTCATATGTTCAGAACTATCAATAACCTTAAAAACTCACGAATGTAGACCCTATTAGAATTGCAGAATACGCGGGAAGAGCTGTAGGCAAGCAACATAAATATGACGCCAATGGTCATATGTTCAGAACTATCAATAACCTTAAAAACTCACGAATGTAGACCCTATTAGAATTGCAGAATACGTGGGAAGCAACATATGACGAGAATGGTCATATGTTCAGAACTATTCAGAACTATCAATAACCTTAAAAACTCACGAATGTAGACCCTATTAGAATTGCAGAATACGCGGGAAGAGCTGTAGGCAAGCAGCATAAATATGACGCCAATGGTCATATGTTCAGAACTATCAATAACCTTAAAAACTCACGAATGTAGACCGTATTAGAATTGCAGAATACGTGGGAAGCAACATATGACGCCAATGGTCATATGTTCAGAACTATTCAGAACTATCAATAACCTTAAAAACTCACGAATGTAGACCCTATTAGAATTGCAGAATACGCGGGAAGAGCTGTAGGCAAGCAACATAAATATGACGTCAATGGTCATATGTTCAGAACTATCAATAACCTTAAAAACTCACGAATGTAGACCCTATTAGAATTGCAGAATACGTGGGAAGCAACATATGACGCCAATGGTCATATGTTCAGAACTATTCAGAACTATCAATAACCTTAAAAACTCACGAATGTAGACCCTATTAGAATTGCAGAATACGCGGGAAGAGCTGTAGGCAAGCAGCATAAATATGACGCCAATGGTCATATGTTCAGAACTATCAATAACCTTAAAAACTCACGAATGTAGACCGTATTAGAATTGCAGAATACGTGGGAAGCAACATATGACGCCAATGGTCATATGTTCAGAACTATTCAGAACTATCAATAACCTTAAAAACTCACGAATGTAGACCCTATTAGAATTGCAGAATACGCGGGAAGAGCTGTAGGCAAGCAACATAAATATGACGCCAATGGTCATATGTTCAGAACTATCAATAACCTTAAAAACTCACGAATGTAGACCCTATTAGAATTGCAGAATACGTGGGAAGCAACATATGACGCCAATGGTCATATGTTCAGAACTATTCAGAACTATCAATAACCTTAAAAACTCACGAATGTAGACCCTATTAGAATTGCAGAATACGCGGGAAGAGCTGTAGGCAAGCAGCATAAATATGACGCCAATGGTCATATGTTCAGAACTATCAATAACCTTAAAAACTCACGAATGTAGACCGTATTAGAATTGCAGAATACGTGGGAAGCAACATATGACGCCAATGGTCATATGTTCAGAACTATTCAGAACTATCAATAACCTTAAAAACTCACGAATGTAGACCCTATTAGAATTGCAGAATACGCGGGAAGAGCTGTAGGCAAGCAGCATAAATATGACGCCAATGGTCATATGTTCAGAACTATCAATAACCTTAAAAACTCACGAATGTAGACCGTATTAGAATTGCAGAATACGTGGGAAGCAACATATGACGCCAATGGTCATATGTTCAGAACTATTCAGAACTATCAATAACCTTAAAAACTCACGAATGTAGACCCTATTAGAATTGCAGAATACGCGGGAAGAGCTGTAGGCAAGCAACATAAATATGACGCCAATGGTCATATGTTTAGAACTATCAATAACCTTAAAAACTCACGAATGTAGACCCTACTAGAATTGCAGATTACGCGGGAAGAGCTGTAGGCAAGCAACGTATGACGCCAATGGTATTTCTATTTCCATATGGTATTGACATTTCTGAACGGCGCCGCTGGGAGCGCACTTGCGCGTGACTACATTTTTAAGTTTTACGAAAAAGAGGACATTTCCCTGTTTTTTAAAAAAATCCTCCCGGACAGGTTTCTAACACTAAAAAAAGAGGACGTGTCCGGGAAAAAGAGGACGTGTGGTAACCCTACTTTAGGCCTATATGATACGTAAAATAAATCCAATCCCTAATAATGATGGTGATGATTATGATGATGATGTTGTACTGCGACGTTTTAGACAGAGTAACCTTACATTTATATAGAGTGCGTTTTCAGGCGCAGGCATCTTGACATGGGACAAAGATGTATTTCGGTTATTTACTTGTGGCATTCAAAGCATCGACTTTACGTTCGCGCGTGTTAATCTCAAACCGTTCGCGTAACAACAGGTGCAGTTGCAGAAGCCCGTAAGCACACGGTCAGCATAGTTTTTATCGGCCGTGCAAGATTCGAGGAGAACAGTAACGAGAAACCCCCGCCCCCGACGCCGGCCGCCGCCTGCTCGTTAGACAAAACAGCCCCAACGTGTTTTTATTTCGCTCAGACCAATTTGGTGGTGAGCGTGTGTGTGTGTGTGTGTGTGCGTGTGTGTGCGACCTAAACCATAACAAGAGCTATTATCGAATGTCGACGGGAATGTGGGTCCACATTGTTTTCCAGTTTCTCACGGCAGCACACACAGATGAAGGCCAACAATTACGATTGGTCCTTGGTCCCCAGCTTGCGGGCACGGCAACAGGTGTACGCACCGTCTTAAACACCTGTGTAAACATCACAACGGCGCGCACTCGCACTCATTTCGGCCGGTCGCTAATTAACACGTAAATAATAATAATAACTCTACCGATAGCTTAGTTGTTCTGTCGTCCGGATTGACTCCGTGTTTGTGTTGTATATAGCTGTCACACCCCGCCTGAGGTGGCTTCGCTTGTCCGGTTGTGCGAAATCTCGACGATGCGGTAGCTTATTCTTCGATATCATAATCGTATAATCGTCGATATTTAAAACTCGAGGCAACTAGTATGCTCCCTGGACAGATTGTACAATAAAAAAATTAACTACGGTGAAACCTGACCTAACGGCCACCTTTTTTTAGCGGTCACCTCTATGAACGGCCACTTTTCTGAAGAACGGATTTTATTTCTCGTATGATCAGTGTAAATTCCCCCTCCACTAAAAGGTCACCTCTTCCCTCGGCCAGCGGTCAGCCCCTAACGAGATCTTTCACCTGTTTAAACGGCCACCGAGATGTTTAGTCATCTGGAATTCAGTACTTTACAGCAGACAAAACATTGTAGTTTGACAACACAGATTTCAGAATAGGTTACGCGTACGGTGCAGGCCAGCACGACGCAGTCACCAGTGTTTAGGACGAGAGCACGTTCTACGCGTCAGGCACCGGTACACGCGCGGAGGTAGTCTAACTAAAGATTCTGCCAGAATAAAATGTTCATTCTGGTTTCCGGAACTAGCGCCGAGTTGGTGTTTACTCAAGTAATGTTTATACCTACAATAATGAACTGAAACGACACAGCCATACGTATCTTCTTAATTTTTAAATTTACAAAATGTTATTTGTACACAATAGACTACTGAAGTTTCCACAACGTTGAAACAGTAGTCAGCGACGTGAACGTTCCAAACTGTTGAAACATTTCGAACGTTGAATTGGCGTAAACTATCCGGGTGTACTTAACAGGTGTTCTCGTAATTTGTAGCGTAATTTAACGGTAGTTAAACGATAAAGGTATAAACGATATGATCTTTACCAATGTGTTTGAATATAAGGAATTTCACTGTAAACGTACTGTAAATAGGAAGTGCAACTGCAACATACAAATGCAAGTACATAATAAAATGATATACAGTAGTAGATAATCTGTACTTAATATACTGTATTGTTAATATCCCCGCCAACCCCTTTATTAACGGCCACCTTTCTAAGCGGCCACATTTTACGGTGATCCAAGGGTGACCGCTAAAGACAGGTTTTACTGTAGCTGTTGAACTCGCCCACTGTTTGGAACGAAGTACATTTATCATTACATAAATTTCCATATTAGACTTTTTTCAGTTAAGAAAAAATTTAAAAAAAAACTCGATTACTCCACTATTTATGTAGTAATATAACATTTGTAGAGCACACAGTCGTACAATAAATATTAAAAAATTCGAAACATTGGGATTCTGGTTGCAATTCCGTTCAGTCCTAACTAACTTGTTACTTGAAGTAGCAGTCTCTGTAACTTCAACTTCGTCGTGCTTGTTTGGTAAACTGCTCAATGTCATGTTCTGGACGAGACCTTTCAGTGTTTCCACCATTTTCAAGTCCTAAATCACTATAACAAATATCCCGCTGGAACCCGTATATATCCTTTCAGTCTGACACCCAATTAGATTTTCACAATAAAAAAATTTATGATCTGTTTTTTGGGCCCTGGAGACCGGAAATTTTTAAATTTCCAAAACTTTACACTGATTTCAGATGTTAGTTAAAATTCTCTTTAATTTTATGACCTCTTTACTAAAACTTCACCTGCGTCTAAAAATGTTCAAATTTTCAACAATGGACACTGTAGTCAGATTGTGGTTAAAATTCACTTTAATTTGATACCCCACTTAGGCTTTTACGATTTTTTGACAACTTTTATCAGCTCACATCTTTGCATCCCGCCACCTTATTTTTGGGGAGGGGTGGATCAATCTCAAAAGTAATAAGGTTTTTTAGGGTAGTCTTGTGGTCACGTTTTACGAAAATCGGTTGATGTGTTCAAAAGTTCTCGTGAGACATACTCTAAATAGGTAGGCCTAGATAGTTAGACAGACAGACGAATGCCAAACGGTTTAATTAAAACTGAGAACTGGCTTCACTCGTTCAAATACTTAAAGTTCTTAATCAAATATTTTAAAATTTCTCTTAATATACTTGTACATAGTTAACAAAATTTGTTTTTTTAGTACTTAATAGAAAGGTTGGAAAAACAACGAGATTTATTAAAAACCAACAAAGGAGTGCGGCAAGGTTGCTGCTTATCGCCAATTTAATTTAATATAATAAATTCAATTTTATAAATAAATAAATGTGTGTGTGTATGTGTGTTCGTGTAGACGTTATACTCCGTAAGTGGAAACAAGTTTCTAGGGAAATAACTGATATAGATTCAAACACGTCACTTAGGCCTAATGTACTCATACATGTGGCCTCACATGAATGGTACAAACACATTAATGGGGAAACAAACTCCAGGAGGGAAACTTCAAGGTTAGTCAGACGTATAAAGGGATACAAAATCACAATATCGATCCAACAAACTAAAACAATGGCATTTATTGGCGAAGAGTCTGTGCTAACCGAGATTTTCATTGGCAACGGAACACTAGAGCAAGTCAGCCACTTTAATTATTTAGGCAGTGAAAATACCTAGGGTTATAGTAAGGACAGTTAGAGAAAAATAAATAAATTTACCCGTATTTCCCAAACTATTAGCAAAAAATGTTGAAGATTAAAGTGCAGAAAGAAACTAAGTCCGTTCTATAAGACAGTGGCAGTGCTTTTGCTAGAACGTAGAAGGTTGTGTGTGGGTAGCAACGAACGATCTAGCACTTCGCTAGAATCTACTAAACTTTCTTGAACAATATTTTTGGCTAGCACATTTTTTAAATGGAAGTTGTTATTTTGTCATAGAGAAATTTTTCACCCGGGCCCATTATAATCAAACGTTATAGTCATCAGCTGTTTATTCTTGGTCCCCTTTATGTTGCCACTTTGTGGGGGAAGAAATCAGTCACATTTGACGCAAGCTTACACGGGTTCAGAGAGTCCTATCCTTAAGATAACTGGCTCATTTAAACCGCCCTAGTTTTATGTTTTTAACTACAGTTATCTCATACAGTATAGTATACAAATTCATTCGTTTGTCCCCTTGAGACATATGCCTCCTGTCTTTACCTGTACATTTTCCAAGCTTTTCGCTCAGTTCTCAAGCGTCCCTGGCAACATTCAGGTACGTATATTACAACGTTCATGGATTAAGTTGTTTATTTTTTTGTGTTTTATATTTCTCGTGCACCACGTTTGGATGCCATATACACTGTTACTGCCCCGCTTTGGTGAGCCATATACAACTTTGCATATTAATGCATATAAAACAATTAAGATAATAGAAGGCAATAAGATAAAACAATTACCTGCCAAAGGTAATAAAGTCAATAAAAACAGTTAAATAACTCTAGCGGGCCCCACCTGTCGGGCGTCATACACAACGCTACAGGGTTAACGTTGCCTTTTAATGTGTTGTAATTTATGATGTTGCTTCGTTTTGTAATATTAAGGATCAGTTATACCTCATCCCAGGTGACATTTAAATAAGTAAAGCATACACCAGATATTGTGATACTAAAGTTATTTATTCATAGTTCTTTCTATTCAAAACATAACGTTATCTTGGAAACAGTACATGTTAATATCAATTTATAATTAGTTACTTCCGTAATCATTCATTTACTCTGAGCATCTTCTCAAGGTCTTTAATCTAAATACTAAAATTAATAATTATAATTCTATGCTCTATACAAAATTTATCTTGACAAAATGGATTCATAGTGTTATATAGATATTTGTGTTTATCCTTAAAGAATTAGTCATTCTAATTTAACGTGAACACGTTTAAATATGATTTTAAATATTACTATCAGTGAATTCTTTTAAAGCGACAGACAGTGGGTTTTTCTAAACACTAAGTATACATAAATTCGTTACTCTTGGTACGTACTCCACAACTGCGTCGTAAAATATGATGATCTCCGCTCATCCCCCTCTCTCTCTCCGCTCACTCACTCTCTCCTT
Source organism: Magicicada septendecula (assembly GCA_034769895.1). NCBI lineage: Eukaryota > Metazoa > Arthropoda > Insecta > Hemiptera > Cicadidae > Magicicada > Magicicada septendecula. The sequence continues at coordinate 60,405,733 of CM068368.1, read as the reverse complement.
CGTCCTCCAGGATTCCCGATGCTCTGATTGAGGCACTCATTACCTTCCGAATGAACACTCTTTTCACAACACTTCGTATTCTGCACTCCGGCATTCCTAATTCTTTTGGAAATTCTCGATATTTAACTTAGGTTTTGCATCAGTTATGATAGTATCTCTTTAACGCCGAATTAATTTTATTTAAGTCTCATCGTGTACAACTGGTACTTTAATACTTCAGTAATCACTACCGAATTCTTGTCATTTGTTCGTTGGCGTAGTTTCTTCGCGGACTTAATTTATTGTCACTACAACTGACATCGTTTAATAAATGTAAACAGTTACAATAATTTCTACACGATCATCATGTCTAGTTCGTATTTCCGACTTGTTCTTCCTCTCTCGACTTTAACACTATGTCTTTAATTTAACACTCCGTCAAACTTCAGATCGCCTTCGCTCAACTCGTCATTATACGACTTCTCGAATAAAACTATGTGTCTCTTTTCAAAATTATACTTTGATCTCCGATAAGTCCCACACTACCTTACAACTCTCGATTAACATTCCGTTCAGACTTCAGTTAAAACTCATGAATATTAAAACTCTGTCTCTAGTATATTGAAGTTCTGACTCAAGAAAAATAAGAAAGTCTGAGAATAGGACTCATACTGACTGTCTAAGACTATTGCCAAAAAAAACTGACTGAAAACTGAACTGAAACTCTGCACTAAAAACTGATATAAAATTGAGTGCAACTGCGTACAACTGAGCCAAAATTGAGTAAAACTGAGTTCACAGTCAACACTTATTTTTATAATCCATTTCTCCCACATTTCTGCTCAAGATGTTAGCCTTCCCCCCTTCTTCGTTTCTATTGGTTTTCACCCATTTTTCTACGAAAACTCCTCCTTAAACTTCTGGCTTGTCTTCTGTGACCATTCTTATTCGTTCTTCTTCCTCGTCTCCTTGGCAACCTATTCTGGAGAAACGCCTTGGCCAAATCCTAATTTCTCATAGGCCTCTCTAATTTCCTACTCTTACTTCTTCCATTTAGCTCCACCCATACCCTGTGACAGAAGGACCAAATTTCACGCCTGCCCATCAACTTGATTGTTCTACATAATTCCTTTTATACTTATCCCCTTAATTGTCGTCTTGTCGCACAGCAGGCCTTCTGGGTTCAACATGTGCATCTTCCTTAAGTGTGTCCGATTTGAGTATTGTCTTGTTACATCCTCTTTCCGTTCACACGCTGGTGAAATCGTTTTCTTAGTAACCCATTTAACGGATACATCTGGGCTGCAGTTTTTATGCTTCACTGGAACACTGCCTGGTAAACATTATTCCCGCTGTTTCGTTCAATTGCGTACCGAGTATGGCCTTTGTGCTTTCCACACATGTACGATTCCTTTCGCCCATTGTGAACCATGTACAGCTGTGTTCTGGAGCCGAGTCACACACGTGGCCTGTTGTTCATCGCATTGTCTCTTTTGTCTCTTCAGTTATCCTTTCTTAGTAATACCCCTGTGATACATATTCTCCTGTTCTTCTGTTAGTGCAGCTCGCCACACGCAATGTCCCTTAAGCGGACAGCTTCTATTACTGATATATTGTCTTTTCTGACACAATACCTTCATGTCGTTAATGGGTTTCACACGCTACTTTTCGAACTATCGCTGGTACAGCTCCGTCGTATATCATTGTTAGGTTGACAGCTGACCCTTGCTACTGTGTTTCCTTTCATCGAAAAATTTCTTCAAAAATTTGCGTTACAATATATTTAAAAGGAAATTTGTACTCAGTAAAGGATAGCCTGGCTGGGACACACAGTGAGCGTGTGTGTTTATGAACAGAGAATTTTTCAGAAAAATTCTAGAATGGAAAACCAGTAAGTAGGGGATCAAGAGGAAGCCCAAGGAAGAGATGGATCGAAAAAGGTGGGGAGGATCTAAGGAATATTAGGTTAATAAGATGGAGTATGTAATGAGAGGGGTGAATGGAGACAAATCGTTGAAGAGGCTAAAACCCATACTGGGTTGTAACGCCAGTAGAAGAAGAAGAAGAAGAAGAAGAAGAAGAAGAAGAAGAAGAAGAAGAAGAAGAAGAAGAAGAAGAAGAGGTTTTAAAAAACCTTTCTCTTCTACATTTGTTTCTCTCTTAAAGTCACTTTCCAAAACGTTTCTCTGGTCCCGCCCCTGATTTATATAAATTGAACATATTTGCATATGTAGCACTTCTAATACGACTAATTTATGTAGTCGTATGTAATAAAACCTGCTTTTATATAAACCAACACGTGAAACAATTATTGCGACATCAAATTGTCTCAGATGTACATTACGTTATAAACCCTACAACAGAGAGAAATTCATTAGGTTTTCTTTTTAATTTAGAGGTTATTAACAACACACGTGCCCGCCCCAACCCTGGCGGTCGCATGCTTGGAAGTTATTTATTATTTTTGTTAAGATACGTTTAACAGGATTTTTATTTGAGACGATACGATCATACAATCATGTTAAAATTAAATCTAAATGTACAGACCGTTTACCTTACCTTTATACGCTTCTGTTGTATCATATAAATACCTTTTGTTACTAGGGCCTTAGCAGGTATACACTTACTGTGTGTGTGTGTGTGTGTGTGTGTGTGTGTGTGTGTGTGTGTGTGTGTGGTGCGCTCGTGTTTGTGGCATTTTTATGAATGAGGGATGTTGTAGTTATTCGGAGATGAAGGAACTGGTTCAGGATAAAAAGAGCTGCAGAATACGGTATGTTGTGGATATTCGGACATGAAGAGACTGGTTCAGGATAGGAAGAGCTGCAGACGGCGGGATGTTGAAGGTATTCGGAGATGAAGGGTCTGGTTCAGGATAAGAAGAGCTGTAGAATATGGGATGTTGTAGGTATTGGGAGATGAAGAGACTGGTACAGAATAGGAAGAGCTGCAGAATGCGGGATGTTGAAGGTGTTCGGAGATGGAGGGTCTGGTTTAGAATAGGTGGAGCTGCAGAATGTGGGATGTTGAAGGTTTTCGGAGATGAAAAGACTGGTTCAGGATAGCCAGCGGTGGAGAATGTGGGATGTTGTAGGTATTGGGAGATGAGGGCCCTGGTTCAGGATAGGAAGCTGCAGAATGTGGGATGTTGTAGGTATTTGGAGATGAAGAGTCTGGCTCAGAATAGGAAGAGCTGCAGAATATGGATCTTTGTAGGTATTCGGAGATGAAGGGACTGGTTCAGGATAGGAAGAGCTGAAGATTGTGGGATATTGTAGGTATTCTGAGATGAAGGGACTGGTTCAGGATAGGAAGAGCTGCAGAGGTGCGGGAAGTTGTAGGTATTCGATACAAGAGACTGGTTCAGGATTCGAAGTTATCCTGTAATAATGGTTCAGTGTTGTAAATTATTGATCGTGAAATGTTATAAAGTTGCATTTTCCGAAACCATAAGTCGCCTATTCTCACGAGTATTCGCATTCCTTCATTCCACTAAACCTCATGTCATCACTTTTCACTTTGGGCGATCGCTGTGTTTTTCGCCATGAATATTTGTTCTCTCGTCTCCTAAACAAAGGACGCCATTGCCTAAATCGACTGTCACTCGAAACGTCTGGCCTACAAGCTTCACAAACTTGTCGGTGAATTTCACCAGCACTATTGTATTTCACTAACAGGAAACGCGAACTTCACAAGTTGTCGGGATTACATACGGTAACACTCGTAAATAGCTCAAACCCCACAACAATCGCCGACAGCTAAGTATGACGTCACATTACAACACGCCGCGTGTTCGATCCCGCTTTATTGCTACAGTTCACGGTGATTTCAAAATGGACCTCACCTAAAAATTGCGCCCCATATTTGAATTTACAGAGCTCGAGTTTGTAGATAGACCAACGTATAGATGACCGTGTTAAATACATCGTTTTTTTTTTTCATTTTCCCCTACTAATTTGAAAGGAGCCCTGTGCTGTATTAAATGTTAATACAAAAGACACTTTCACTGGGAATTGTTAACGTCTGAAGGAAACGGTTAGGTCAGTTGTTATCTCGAGATATGCAGGATACAAGCATTCCAGGGAGTTTCTGACATACTTGATACGGTTCGGTTCTCCTTTCAACAAAATAATATAATTAGGTTTATACAAACATAGGTTTGGAAACACTTGAATTTCTACTTATGGCCAATACATACTGTGACCATATTTTCTCCATATTTGCAATCCGGGACATACGACACCAGTTGAGGTTGGTGGTGGGGGGTGAGGATGTAGGTTACGTTAAGTTAGGTTAGGGGGGAGGTAGGAGGCACTGTTCTCGAAACAGTGTTAAAAATGCGTATTTTTTTAGTGGAGGCGTTAATTTTGAGGGTTTAGTGGAGGGTGGATGGTTTATTTGGCGTAAATTGTTAACAAAGTGATTTTAAATTTGGTATGGAAGTTCATGTACATTAGTAGGCCTACTATAAATGTATAAAATTTCATTCATTTATATCCATTATTTTCAACATAACACTAATTTGTTTAAAATCGCCTGTTGCTAATTTTACAAACGATTTGCATAAAAACTATTTAGGCCTATCGCTTATAATTTTTATAAGTTCAGTTTTATTTGAAATTTTATCCTGAACAATTTTAAATTAAAACTTTTCTTGATCCGATTATTAGCAGCGGAGACATTTTGAGAAAACCAGAAAAAACTCGACTTTCCGACGAAAGAATACCTCAAAAGTACTTGTACGGCAAAATGCAGGGAACGCTCCACCGACATTTTGAGGTAAAACGTTTTTCCGTGTATTAACGCACGAAGAGTAAACTACAGCAGACCATGGGCCACGGCTTCTATGTTTGCATAAATTAAGCACAATTTTTGCTTTAAAACGATAAATATTTTAAAGCCTAAATCCAGGATTTTTAAACGATTTTTCGGGATACCGGAACCTAGGTCCGAAATCCGGGACTCTCCCGAAAAAACTGTAACTTTTCCGCCACCGTACCAATACAAGATTTTTATTTTATTTTTAGCGTTAAACGTACATCAACGCAATGCTGAGTCTGTGTCTATGTCTTTGAAATTAAGGACAAAAATTCATCATTTTATGTTGAGTATCGCCTGAAGAAATAAAAATTAAGTCCCAAGGCCGTGAATTGTATGTCTGTTATAAAGAACTTACGAAAATCTGTGCAAGAAATACCTTCCAAAAAATTGTACATTTTTTACATTTTAAAATAGAAATTCCGCTGTTAAAATACTTCGGAATGAATCAGCTTTTCTCCAAACCAGGTAGAGAATTCAATTCTGAACAATTCGATATAAATAACAGTCTAAAAACGTGTACAAGGATAAGAGTTAATAACTTGTACTTTTATTAAAAACAGTACCGGAAAATGCTAGTTATTTAAGCTTGTAACCGTTTTTTATAAATGTAAATGTATCATATGATTCATATGTACACTGTAAATATGTGGCATATTAACACGAATTGTTCAAAGTTAAATTCATTATCAGATTTAAAGAAGGTCTGATTCATTTTGAAGCAATTTAATAGTATCCTACTTTCAAAACTGTTTACAATATTCCAGATTTTGGTACATATTTCTTTCATTTGATATCCCACATTGATTATTGTGATTTTATCAAAATTTTACCCCACTTTTTGAGCCTGCGTCTCAAAATTTTGAAATTTAAAAAAATGAACACTATATTCTTTTTGAGGTTCCAAACTATATGTGGAATTCTGAGAAGGACAATGATGAGGAAAGCTAGACAAGAGACGTGTATCAAATTCTATAAGACAATGGCAGTACCAGCACTGCTGTATGGGTGCGAGGCCTAGACTATAAGGAAGAAGGACTGTGCCAATTACAGGCTGCAGAAATGAGCTATTTGAGATCGGTAAACGGATATACGCGATTCGATCATATAAGAAACGAGTACATTAGAAGAGTACTTGATATAGTTTCCGTTAATGAACTCATTCAGAATTATAGAAATTGCTCGAAAGAACGTTCTAGAAATAATGGACAACAATCGCTTTTACGAAGTTGGCTTATGAGTATGAGCCGTTTGGAAGATCTGTAGGCAGGCCAGTCACAAGATGGCGGGAGTCATAGGCCGGATCAGGAGAAAACCTATCCATGAAGTGATGATGATGATGATGATGATGATGATGATGATATTCAGATTTTTGTATAATTCCCTTTAATTTGATACCATACATGACTTTTTCTCTATTTTTTCACAATATTGGCCGTGTCACGTTTTTCCTCCAGCAACCCTGTTTTTTTTTGGAGGGGGGGATCAATGTAAAAACGATACGGTCTGTAGAGAAGGATGTGGCCATGCTTGCCGAGTTTTACGAAAATCGGTTGATGCACTGGAGAGTTATCGTGAGGCATACTCTAAATAGATAGACAGACAAACAAATGCCAAAAAAATGCCAAAAGGTCGAGTTAAAACTGAGAACTCGCTTCGCTTTTTACTTCCATGTTCCATAAGGAAATGGAAGTATGCTGATGGCGAAAAAAATCGTGTTCGAGATAAGGGCTGATTCTGATTGTACTACCCTCTAAACGTGAAGAAAAGCCATTTTCTGAAAAGTGTCTGCTCTGTGTGAAATTTTTTTTCTATGGCGAACGATAACTGCCGCTCAAACAGAATCAAATAATTTTTTGCACGTGTGTCTCAGTTGTAGAGGACTCAAGGGCTACTGATTTTGGTGAAGATCGGTTAAGGGGAAGGGGTAGTTTACGTGCAACTTTATATATTTTAACAAGAGTAAAGTACTTAATTTTGATAAATAAAGTATCCTGAAAAAAGATCATAATAATCCACTGTAGAAAGGTAGATGAAATATCTATAAATAAAAATGGTAGTTGAAGGGGGAGGGGATAATTTTGTTATATGCGTACTACGTTATCGGCAACAAAGAAGTAGTTTGTTGTTAAATGTTTGACCGTGGTCCAATGTTTTCTGCAAAACAAGACTTTTCGGCAGTGCCGTCTACTGCCATCATCAGTGAAAATCGAGCGCGCTAACGTGAGGTGGATAGGTTAGTGACCACAGTGCTGTGGTTAAGGCTGAAGAAAGAAGCAGTTTCTATGGAAATATTTCATTTCGAAATTGATTTTAAATATAAATCTTAGAACATGAAAGTAATGTATGGTTCTCCATACCGATATTACACTATAAAAATCGCGCGCGCGTGTAGTTTATTAGCATGCGTTTGTTTCCAATTTCTCATTTTTCTTTTCATGCTTCTCTCGTACGGTTTACAGTTTTATATAATTTTCATCTTCCGTTCGTTAACCCGTAAGGTAAGACACGGAAAGCACAACACACTAATAATTAAAAACTTTCCTTTTTAACCTTAAGGTGGTGTCGTTTATATAAGTAATAAAATAAAATAAAGATATGGGCATGGCGTCACGTAGGTTGGAGGCCAAGAGGGCACGACGAGGGGACTTCGCTAGATGGAAAGTTGGTTTTGCTGCGTACTACTGAAATAGCCAAGAAATCACTTCAACAATGTTTCATGTCAACTGCGAAGCTGGATGAACAGCCAGAAAAAAATATTTTGTATCAGCTTGTGCAGTGAAAAAGGTAATAAAAGTGTGCAGGAAAAGGAAAAAGTACTAAATTCTTTGTTTTCGTTTCAACGTGTTTAGAGCATTTTCGATATTAGCCCTACTACAGTTAAAATAATTAGCCATGAACGGCTGGCTGTTCCGCTGTATCAAAATATCTTATTGACACGTTGTTTTCGGACCAATTATTTTGTGTTCAGAACAGCGGCATGGATGGTCTGTCACATGGTTGTGTGTCATGGTTGGTCCCCTCACACCCTACTTCCTGCACGGCCTTCCCTGGCACCGCTACCGTCTGCGCGAACCGTTTCAATGTCTCGTTATTTCATCTGTACCTTCTATCATATAGACTGACTCGATGTGAAACTGCTAAATTAACACGCGCTCGAAAAAGATGAAAACAAAAAGTCAGTTCTCACCTCTCTTTAGTCAGCTGAGTCCAAGACCGGTACTTGTCCATCGTTGTAGCAGAAGTCCCAATTTAGTGAACTCTACCACTCAGCACATCTATTAGTTTACGTGTAATTTTAGTCCCGTCGTATCGTTTAAAACTAGTTTGCTCCCTGAGCTGCAGAGCTCGCTCACTATTTTGAAAGAAGTAGTGAGCAAATTTTTTACCCCTTTTTTAGACTCTGGGATCCAAAAATATTGAGATTTTGGTAACCGTACATTATACGCGTATTCAGATTTTAGTTAAAATTCCCCGTAATATATACCCGCTCTGAGTTTGCGATTTCTCAAATTTTTGGCTCACTTTATGAACCCCGGTGTCCAAAATATTGGAATTTTGGAAAATGAACACTGAATTCGGACTGACTGCGGTTAAAATTCCCTTCAATTTTATACCCAACACGGACTTTTCGATTTTTCACAATTTTTATCCCGTCTCATTTTCTCTCCAACCCCTTCTTTTGGCAGGATCAATCTCAAAAACAATAAGTTTCTCTAGGATAAAAGTATGGATAACATTTTTACGAAAATCGGTTGATTCATTCAAAAATTATCGTAAAACATACCCCAAACGGATAGACAAATTAGACAAAATAGACATAGACAAATTCCGAAAGCTAGAGTTCAAACCGACAATTCGCTTAGCCATTGCTTAACTCGTTCAATAGTAACATTAAATTATTGTTACTTAATAAGCTGTTTGCAATTAAACACGGATTTTTACTCACAAGAAAGTCACTGGCAATATTTGATCATAATTTTCAACAGATATTGCTAAATTAGCTCTTCATAAACGGTAATATCTGTCGCTGATGTTCACAATTTATTAACAACACCCCTATGAACTGAAACACTAATATTTTTCTATCTTTTTGAAAATTTTAACTTGTAAGCATGTTTGAAGGTCCACAGTTTCAGATAGTTAAGTAGTAACTAACTAGACACAATTTGTAAGGCATTTGTGTTGGCAAAATGTATTGTCAACAAAAATAAATGTACAAAACAATAAATTTTGTGCTAACGGTAACAATAAATTGATGTTCACAAACGGTAACATTTGTTTTTTGTCAGTGACAGTCCATTCATTAATAGTGCTTCTAATTCATTTTTTATTTTAATCTAATTTATTGTCTGAAAATATTTTTTTAGTCTCTGTTGATAAATGAAGGAGGCATAATGTTAGATTGAGAAAAAATGTTCTGCTACAGCATTTTCATTTCAAAATCTTCATTCTAAATACAGCGAATTTTTGAGTTTTTGCAGTGCTCCAACAGTCTTCAGAACTTGCCATCCTGTATTTTCTTCAGTAACATTAGGAGAATTTATCAAGTGCATTAACCGATTTTCGTAAAACTTGGCAAGCATGTCCCATATCCTTACTCTACAGACACATATTGTTTTTGCTGTTGATCCTTTCCTCCCCCCCCCAAAAAAAAAAAAGAATGGCGGGAGGATCGTCCACTCGATTTAGGACGTATTAAAATGTGAACTGTGCTTACGCAAGAAGTTCTTTCTCTTTAACCATAATTTGTTTTGGACATGTAGTCCGGATCACGTACATGATGTACATGGTATTGCAATTTAATAATATCCTTGTAAAAACAAAATTTTATATCAAATTTTAATTTTTTTCAGTCGTGAGGCGTAAAAAGTAGCTTGCGAGCAACTTTTTCCCTTTTCAAAATAAACTAATATATTAAACGAATCAATTGTACAGAAAAGTTCAAATTTAATTGTGATGTAACTCCCAATGTTTTATTTTGATTGGTTTCCAAATTATTGAGCGAATCGTACAAATATACTTCAGCGGTCGACCTGGGTACTGCCGCTCATCCAATTCCCGTCCTTTTCAAACCGTGTTAATCATTATGTGTTTCAATTAACGCATTACACTGTTACTGAAATCGTTACAAATACATGGTTTGATTACGTTTTTTATTTTTACCGACTCACTTTTAGGGCTAAATTTATTTAAAATATACCAAAATGTGCAGAATTAAAATGCTGTCACTACAGTGTACGTTTTGTAGACTTATCTAGTACTTCATTTTTATTGGTCGAGGTTTTCAAGTCGCGTAATAGTAGGGAACGTAAAACCCACAAGCGCAGTGTACTTCTCTATCTCGCCCATTGTCTCATCCGACTGTGGTACCAAGAATAGTAGCCTACAGATGTATTACTGTTGGTTACACTGGTGTGAAGAAATTCGCTCAGAAGTGGGTAGATAATACTGCTAACGACGTGATGACTGTACGTGTAATACAGCCTACATATACACGTAATTAATTCATGTATATATAGTGAATAATTTAGATTACAAATGAAACTAGAGACACGAAGCCGTTTGGCGTTTGAGTACTTTCTTCGCGTTATAAAACACTTCCGCGTGGTAGGCTACAGGTTATGTGCATGTAATTACTGGATGAAATGCCAAGATTTTACAAAAATGCCCGCGTGGTTGGAATAACTGGTCGGGTCGAGTCAAGGTGACGACGACGGCTGGCGAATTGGTAACGTTTATTTGTGATTTGCTGCAGATCACAGGTCAGTGACATTTTGCAGTCAAGGTCACGCCTTTAATTCGATATAACAAACGTTAATTCACCGTAGGTGTGACTCAATTGGCTCGCCCTGACTCATGCGTTCCACATACGTACACAATTTTTGTACCGGTACCATGATGTTGGCTTCTATGTGACGTGTGTCCCTTTTATATGCCGTTGCCTGTGAATACATGTGTGTGTGTGTGTGTGTGTGTGTTGTACCATACGCTGACATGCGAAGTATACATGGCGGTGTCTTTTGGTATCTACGAAGCAGTACACATAAGAATTATAGTCTTGTTTATAATGCAGCCAATTAATAGTTTATATAATTTCAGTAGAGTCTAATCACGAATGACCGGGTATACGAAGAGTGCGGATGCCGAAGTGTGCGGACAGTGGGCCCTGAGGAGCGTAGACCGTGAAGTCACAAATATTTTACATGCGAAGTGTGCGGACAGTGGGCCCTGAGGAGAGTAGACCGTCAAGTCACAAACATTTTACATGGAAAGTGTGCGGACAGTGGGCCGTGAGGAGCGTAGACCGTGAAGTCACAAACATTTTACATGGAAAGTGTGCGGACAGTGGGCCCTGAGGAGCGTAGACCGTGAAGTCGCAAACATTTTACATGGAAAATGTGCGGACAGTGGGCCCTGAGGAGCGTAGACCGTGAAGTCACAAACATTTCACATGCGAAGGGTGTGGACACCACCAAAACTTTCACGCCTCTGGTGTTCTTGCCAGAAATCAATTTATGTTTTAACGTTATGTATAATGTTACTCATTACACTTAGCATAGTAATACATCTACTCATTACTTTGAAAACACTTATTTATACAGTTTTTGGTATTTTTCTTATTTCCATTAAGTTTTTAATGTAATTTTTAATAGTTACGTACACTCGTAACCGGTTATGCTAACCATGTTAAATTCATCAACTTTAAAACCCATTATCTCAGAAGCTGTAAAAGATACAAGTCTAACATTTAAGCACGCAGGTAAGCAGCCTATAGACTACAAATGCTACTACAATTATAAAAATATCTCAAATATCTCTTTTCTGGTTTTGTATATTTTTTTTTCAAGTTTTTCTCTCAAAATTGGCATACAAAAAGCATGCTTATAATTTTTTACGTTTGTATTTTATGGTGAGACTATAGTTCGACTAGTGTAGTTACATCTCCATTAACCCAATAAACATAAAAAAATTCAGTTTGATAGTTCACTTGGTTTCTGAAATAATGGGTCATTTATAAAAAAAATAATAGATTTTCAGAAAAACGTAATTAAAGTTTTTAAAACAGATTTTTATTGTTTTCTCTGATTTAAAATAGTCCAGTTGCATACTCGGGGTCTTCATTTATGTCTACTTGGTCTTCTAAACTTCTCTTCACATTTCTAATTGACTGTCTAACCTTTTCCATCAATTCATCTACTGCTGTCTCTGCCTCAAAGGATTCCTTGCAAGTCAATTTTTTTCATTACTTTAACCTTATTTGATCGTATTTTGTTCCCTAATTTTTGTAAGACTTGACGCTTACTTATATTACCTTCATTGATGGTCAACACAACATCATGTTCACCCCAAAACCAAAGTATCTTGTCGAACAAATATATTTTTTCGCAAACTATTGCAAATCAAATGGTTCAGCGAATCGTTTGCATTCTGTGTACTGCAATGAAGACATTTTTTAAACAAATTAGGATGATTCGGGTCAGAAAATATTGGCTTGATTATGAACATTAATAGTGAATGTTTATTGAAATTACCTTTCCAATTGCATGTCTCTATGATTTGTTATAAGGGAATTACAGATTTGTAAAAAATCGTAACTTTGTCAGCGCATTTGAGAGAACTTTTTCTACGATTTCAGTTTTTTTCAAACATAATAAAAAATGTGTTATTAGGCGTATTCACATAAATTTGGTATCAAATTACTCACAAAATACTAAAGATTTTTTAAAGCTAAAAAACCAAAAAACGAATTTTTGGGCGATTTGCCGGTTGTGCTGTTCCATAACCGATCCTTAAGCTGTTCTACCCATTGTAGCCGATATTGGACAATCCTATCGCGTATACTTAAATATTCAGTTTCTGTTGTAGGCCTATGTGTGCATTTCTTATCTTGTTTTTAAAATGGTACGTTATAAGTGTTATTGGCTACCATAAATTAAATCTCAGGATGTTTTAAAAGTGATAATGCAATTTTTATTTTACAATATTTATACAAAATTTGTGTGGTAAGCTACACTGCAACCTGTATTCTCTCCCTTTCTATGTACAACTTATGTATACCCAAAGGGTAAAAGGATCAAGATTCATGCAATGCATTTGTATTAATATTCTAAGACAATACGATTAAAGATTCAGTATTCCAAAAATATTTAATATCATGTTAATATATTGAAACTTTTAGATACAATATGGTACCCAAAATATTCCTTTATATGAATTTCCTTCTTTTTTTTTTAATAAAAAGTTATTAATTACATCACTCAAGCGTAATTCCTTTAATAAGGCTTAAACTATTCAGTACACCCGTGTGGGGCTGCTCTGCGGTTGTCCGGAGGTGCGCTAATTTGTGTGTGTCCGGATGCTGTTGGAGCATTGTCAGTCTGGGGGCTAGCCGTAGGTCGTTTGCTCTTATGTACTACTCCTAGGCGGGGTTTTCTAATCCCCCATCAGGCGCCTCCCCACGTGGTGGATAGGTGGAATGCTCTCTGGCTCCTCGTGGGCTGGGGGGCACCGGTGAAATAAAATAGCCGGGGTGAACCAAAATTAGCAATGGGAAGACCGGGCTCATCAGCCGTAGAGAGTATAGGGAGTCTAAGGGTGCGTGCCCCGAATGAATGCACCTGGTCCTCCAGGTTGAGGGTTGTGGTTGGCAAGCCAGGCTGGTAACCCTTCCATGTAAAATTTAGTTTACTCGAATACTTCAACAGAGGAAAAAACCGACATCAACTACGAAACGACAACATAAGGAAATACCTGAAGTTACAGTCGGTTCTGGAGAGAATATAGGAATACAAGCAGAATTGGAAGTCCCATGTGGAACGGATTGTAGACACGCGTATTCCTAAACAAGCGTTTGAATACAGGCGAGTGAGGACGAGAGAACGTGGAAGACCCTGAAAAAAATGGTCAAAGACTATGTAAAGTCGAAACGGGCTATACCCCAAGCTATGTAGTGAAGAAGAAGAAGACTATTCTTTACTAAATATAATTAATTCACTACCGAATCGGAACACAAAGTTTTTTTATGGGTAAAAACGCAAAAGTTTTACCTTATAGCCTGAACCGGTTTTCGCTTTTAAAAAGTTTCTTCAGAGCCTGCCGTTGGGAGCACTGTCCGTCTTACTGTTGGCGACGGTATCGACTTTTGAAAGATCGATATTGTGTGTGTGGGGTGTGATATGTTCGAATAATGCGTGTGATTTGAATCGTGTCTGTTCATTTAGGATATCGTTTTTTTGTGTTTTCGTGCGTTTGTATATTTCTAATTGTTCTAGAGTGTCTAGTTTTCGGCCTTTTGTGTTTGTATGTGTGGTTTGCTTCAATGAGGTGGTTTGCAAAGGTGGATTCTGTAGTGGAGTGTAGTGCCTTTGTGTGTTCAATGTATCTTTGTTTGAAGCTACGTCTCAATTGTACTTTTCACTTCTTACGTGAGCAGGGAGACTGCGGTTTCACACAAATAATTAGAGGGAAACACAGTTAAACGCTTCACACCTTTTTTGCAAGTTCAGGATAGTCAGTCGTAACATATAACCAGAAGTCAGCTAACTGCAATTGCGAAAACTGTAATTTTAATGAACTGTCAGTTAAAAGTTCTGACAATGAATCTTCTTCTTGTACTGTAAGAGCGAGGTCTAGTCAGTTCGGGTGACTAACAGATCTGCTACATGACATGATTTAAAGACATTATTAAAGCCATTAGTTTCAAATTACTTTTACAATTACAATTAATAACCCCTCTCCAAAATACTGGAATCATCTAATTGTTTTAAGATTCTAAAATTTAAATGCATATTTTAGAGCATAAATAGTCGGAGAATAATACGGTATATCCCAGATTTTTCTTAAAAGTGTCTGCGGACCCCCTGAAACATTGTCGCGGACCCCACTTTGGGAACCACTGGTATAACGTATTGTTGTCTGCATCTCATATTACAGTGTTACATGTATAGGGAATGTAGGGTTACCATATGACCCAGGTGAAAAAAAGAGGAGGACAACCTGAAAATTTAACAGCATGATCGTTACTTTACGGATCAAAAAAAATCTGACAGTAAAAACAGTAGGCCTATATATTATGGATAAGAAGGTATTCATGAATCAGTTAAGCATTTTTACAGAGTTTATACAATGTACAATTTAATTTTTGTGATACAACAAGAAAATGTTTACAAACAAGACTTAAAACTATTAGTTAGAAGCGGAACTTACATAGGAAAATAATATTTGCTATATTTATTTTTAATCATAACATTCTAAATGTTCAATTGTGTCTTTGCGGTGCCATTGGTATTTATCAGGTGAACCAATTCCCAACAAAATCTTTTTATTTTCTAATATAATCATAGAACTGAACACATGAAAGACATTTAAAGTTGTACTGTACACAAATTGTACCTTTAACATGTTCCACCATTAACCTGTTTCTCTCTGTGGTGCACTGTGAACTGATCAGAGAAAATATCCGTTCTGTAACAGAGTTTGTTACTCGGAATGGAATAAAAATACGTTTTTCAGTTTTACGAAAAAAGAGGATATTTCCCTGTTTTTTTAAAAAATCCTCCCGGACAGGTTTTTAACGCTAAAAGAGAAGACGTGTCCCGGGAAAAAGACGACGTATGGTAACCCTAGGGAATGGGATTAACTGACTGAACACCGGAGAGTAAAGAGACCCAGGTTTTACTTAACACATGTACAAAAAAAAATAACTCTCGTAATACAATAGTTGTACGACACACCGTTCGCAAAAAATAATAAATCACTAGGTAACACATTTATTTACCCTATGTTTACTATTAACGTGATATTTAGACGGCAGTATCGGATTTTCTGTTTACCTCCAGTGTGACGTCAACAGCAGTGGGCGGTACAATGACTAAGTCACCGCTGACCGTGTCAAATATACAGGTAGGTCTACTTAATAATCACTTCTACGCTTTCGTGTTTATTGACGCGATGATAACTTAGCGTCAGCCAATGCATCATCATCCACTGAATGATGACTCACTAGACGCGAAGCACACCACTACTGCCGGTTCACTGAACAACATAAAAAACAACGCGCAGAGGTCGTCACCATTACGTGTTTATAATTGGATTGTAAATGAGTTTATTTATAGAAACAGAAAAGAACAGAACAGTACGGCGCGGAACAGAATATCGAGAAGAGAAATAAAATAAAACATTTATTATAATGGAATTATCTTCAATAGAGGAGGAATGCGTAGCGGAACCTTGCGAGAGAGAACGTGAGCATAGACTGTGCCAGCAGCGAAACACCTGAGCGCGGCTGGCCGGCTCGACATGGCATATAGCACCGCCTGCCATACCTCATACCGTGCGCTCAGCTCAAACAACGTTCCGCTCTTTCGCCCGCACATCTTGTTGTAACGAGTTCGCATTTCTTAATACGTTTTTGTTACAACGTTATTTACGTAGATCAGCCAGTGGTATGCCATGTTAAAATACCAACCTTCAGACGGACAGTGAGTCGAAACACAGACAAAAGGTGGACGTTTATCAGACAAAATCTACCAAAAATTTCACGCCACATGGATTTTAGCGATTTTATCAAAATTTTCACCACCGTTTTGGCCCACGGCAACCGAAAATTTTGAAATTTTCAAAAATGAATACTATTCTGGTTACAATTTCCTTTGATTTGACACGCCGTACGAACTTTTGCGATTTTTCGACATTTTTTGACCCCTCATATTTTTCTCTCCCACCGTCCTATTTTTGGGAGGGATCAATCTGAAAAACAATAGGGGGTTTTTCTGGTAGAGGTGTGGACATGCACGTAAAGTTTTCGAAAGTCGGTTGATGCGTTCAAATGTTATCTTGAGACATACCGAAACAGTCAAATAAACAGATGAACCAAACGGTCAAATAAGTATAGATTCAGGACGTGATTTTTTTTTTCGGGGTCAAAACGTCGTACAACATTGTCCGATGTCTAATCTCCATTGTTGACTGTCGTTGCAATCTCCGTCGTTTAGTCTTCTATCGCTCATTGATCTTCTATCTTTTTCTCTATCGCTCCTCTATCCATGTTTTCTTTGATATTCCCTTCTTTCTGTACTCTCTAGGTATCCATCTCATTGTTTTCTTTGATAGTCGGTCTTTGTACGTGTCCGTACCAGATTAGTTGTTTTTCTTCAATGCAGTCGATGATTGTCTTTTGTACGCCCATTTCTTCTTTGATCGTTTCACTTCGTATTCGCTCTAGCCTTGAAGTTCTAGCGCCTCGTCTCAAAGCATCCATTTCTGCAGAAATCGGGCTGGTATTAAAAAGAATTAAAACAAGAAGGAGTTTAAAAAATGAGAATAACTGAAAATTAGCAATTTACTCCCTGGCTATCTCTCGTTTGTTTGTTTTAATTTCGTTGTTTTCTTAACTGAATGAGCGCGGGACCTGTCCAACCGCACCTATCGTCTATCCCGAACGGCGCTTTTGCACGTAATATATTATTAAATTAAATGACTCACATTTTGTTGAATTAAATGAATCGTGGAGAAACTCACTCATTGAACTAGTTCTCTCCATGGGATATATCCAATCAACAATTATGATTATTGTTTTGTACTAAATATTGATTGGGACAGTGAGCTAACGAAATTTAGACGTATCTGTAATAGGTACCTGAAAAATAAAACACGGAAGGATACCCGAATGAAATTTTATATAACTGTTGCTGTCCCCACATTCCTGTATGCTAGCGAGACATGGACTCTTGGTAAAAGGGACGAGCAGAGGATACAGACATCTAAAATGAAGTTTCTAAAAGGTCCCAAGGTTGTTCTCTCCTGAATCGGAAAATGAACGAGCACTTTAGACGCGAATTAAACATTGTATCATTCCACCAGAACATTGAAGGATATGGTGTGATCACTTGAACAGCGTACCTGATATCCGTCTACCCGTGGGTGCCTTGCGTTATCACCCTACTGGGAAGTGAGATGTCGGTAGACCGAGGAGGAGATGGGTTCCGGAACAGGCCTAGGCCCTAATCCTTGGAGTGGTGATGATGATGATGTTTTGTACTATACATAACGCATAAATAAAAAAAATGTCTGGTACTATACGGTCAAATAAAAAGAAGAAACTTGAGCGCCGTTCGAGCAAGGTGTGTGTGTGTGCGCGCGCGCGCGCGGAGGCCACTAAGGGATATTTAACCGGTTGCTGTGAGAATCTCAGAAAGTTGATAAGCGTTAATTGGTTATGGAAATTATGCACAGCGCTGTTTGTGGCCTTCGCGTTGGTAATGCCTGCTGTACATTTTTACATATCTACATACGCGGCCTAGGAGAGGCACTTTGTAGACTTAAACAAAAAAAGTCGAAGCATAAGGTCAGCAGGTCTTGTATTTACGTTCGCCAAGTTTTTTGTAATAAAAGTAACTATGAGAATTAAACAGAGGAGCAAGTAAATGAAAAAAAAAAGAAAACAAGTTGCAAAAATCTGTCTGTCTTCGTTTTTACCTATTTTACCACATCTTCTTCCTCAGCACTACAGCCCAACGTGAGCGCTGGGTTCCAACACCAATCTCTCCAAAGCCTCCTTCTGTCCATTGCCATCTCAGTGTAACCTCTCACATCCATTCTTCTGACATCTTCCAGCACATCATCCAACCATCTTGTCCCAGGTCGGCTCCTATTTCTGCTTTTGTAGACCTGCGCTCTCAGAATTTTCTTTGGCATACGCTGATCATCCATTCGTCTAGGTGATCACTTTATGTTGTTTTAAATGTTAGTATTATTTTACCGGAGGCTCGTGAATAGCACACTCAGAGGAATACAAAGTTAAAGATGAAGTTGAAGAATCGAGTGGAGAAAAACGTGGGAAGGATTGCTGTCAGGAAATAATACAAAACCAGAGAGAACTACAGGGACGAATGGTATCAACTCTTGGAATGGCCCAAGATCCATGAAAAGTAGTGAAGGCGTAGATGATGATGATGATTTTATGATCTTAGATACGCTTCTTTCTTCTCTTGAATTATCTTTACTCTTTACAATTTTATTATACCAATTTCTTAGCCTTTCTTACTGCACATCTTCTGCGGTTTTATAATGCTTTCATAGCAGCTTTCATATGCTGCTTTTTATTTTCTCCAGTACTTGATTTATGTTAATATTTTCAATACTGTTTTCTAAAGCAATCTTTGTTTATATAAATACCTTACACTATCTTTCTTGCTTCAGTAAGTGTAGTTTAAATATTTCTCTCTTTGTTTTTCTTAATTTGTGCAATTATTTTCCATCGCTTAGGAATTGCCACTTTCGTGATTACTAAGACGTGACCTGTATTTATAGCCTATCTCTCCCTCTACACACTCTGGTAGTTATACGCTAATTTTGAACAGTTTGTTTGTTTATAATGGTACAACGTATTACTCAGCACTGCGTTCAAAGTACTGTCCTCTATAATTAACGAAAGCTTAAACAATGGGGAGAAAGAAATCTAGAGGAATACCAATGTGGTTTTCTACCGAAAAGCACTTCTGATCAGTTGTTTGTTATCAGGCAGATTATAGAAAAATGCTATGAGCATGATATTGATCTTCACGTAATGTTTGTGGACCTTAGACAGGCATTTGATAGTGTGCGAAGGGTAAAACTATGAAGCCATGCGGGATATGGGAATTCCCTTGAAACTTATAAAGCTAACGAAGATGGCCTTGAGATTCATAAAAGCCAAAATTAAGCGTGACAATATGCTGAGTGAACTATGGTCATTTAATAAGGGAGTTAAGCAAGGTGTTGGGTTATCGGCCACCCTCTTAATTATTGCCCTACATTATGCCATTAAAGAGATAGATCAGCGAGGAACGATACTAAATAACACAAGCCAAATATGTGATTACGCTGACGATGTTGTGATAGTAGCCAGAGATCAAGACAACGGCTAGTTGAGGTGTACAAGGAGCTGAATCAAAAATCCTCTGGAATGGGACTCGATGTAAATATCAGCAACACTAAGTAGCGTACGTGCTGATTTCTGCATCAGAAAAGAGAACAAATCTATACAATTTATGCATAGAGGATAATTCATTTGATGCAGTTAATAAGTTCAGATACCTGGGTAACATGAGAGACAATGAAGAGTTCATAAACACGACAATACATGGCAGGATACAAATAGGAAACAGGGCATATTATGCCAATAGCAGACTATTGAGAAGCAAACTCATTAGTCTCAACACAAAAGTAAGACTATATAAGACACTTATCAGACCAGTTGTTACTTATGGAGGTGCGACACGGACATTTACAAAAAAGGTACAAGTAACGTTAAGAAGGTTTGAAAGAAAGACCGAAGACGTTTTTATGCTCCGGTTAAAGAAGATGACGAATGGAAAATTAAAAATAACCAAGAGACAGGTGAGCTATTGAATCATGAGGACGTTGTAAGATTCATAAAGGCGTAACGGATACAACGGCTAGGTCACCTACAGCGGATGGATGATCAGCGTATGACAATCTTGAGGGCGCAAGTCTATAAAAGGAGAAAGAGGGACAGACCTAGGATACGATGGTTGGATGATGTGCCAGAAGATCTCAGAAGAATGTATGTGAGGGGTTACAATGAGTTGGCAACGGACAAGAAACTTTGGGGAAGATTGCTGTTGGAAGCCAGAGCTCACATTGGGCTGTATTGCTGAAGAAGACGAAGAAGGTAATTTGTTGTTTTAGCAATGTATTAATTGTCTCTGAGGGGTAACCCCCGTCTGGATCTACCACTGTCCACGACTAGTACAGCGTAAGATAATAATTTAGGTACAAAACACCATCCATATCTGTCTTATTCTTGCTTGCTAGGATTTGGCACTTCTGTCTATTCTGGCTCCACCATTTTATCTTCGGTCTCCCAGCACTTCGTTTTCTCACAGGTTTATAGCCCATAGCATGTCTTGTTATTCTATCAGTGATATATGCACAACAGTTTTGTACATCCTTTTACTGATCGAAGTAATCTCATTTCGGAGGATTCTGAGTTTACTTTCCTAGCAGCCTATGCTTCTGATCCATACAACAAAGAAGGAACTGTCATCACTTTGTAAAACTTAATCTGAATAGCCATCATCTTTTTTCCCTTCAGAGGTCGTCACTACATATCTTTCGATATTTGTCAATCTTATTTAAAATATCTTTCTCCCCCCGATATGTTATATCGCACCCCAAGTATTTAAAATGTTCTACCTGTTCGAGTGTTTACTACCTGTGTTAGAAGACGCTACACCTTCAAATACAATAGTTAGTAAGTGGGGACTCGAGTTTAAACGTGACCGTATGAGCACCGAAGATGTTCCCGCAGTGGACGCTCAAGGCGTGCAACAACTCCGGATATCATTTATCCTCACAAGAAAGGATGTGAGGGGTTACAGTGAGACGGCAATGGACAAGAGACTTTGTAGAAGATTGATGTTGGAAGCCAGGGTTGTAGTGCTGAAGAAGAAGAAGAAGAAGAAGAAGAAGAAGGAGGAGGAGGAGGAGGAGGAGGAGGAGGAGGAGGAGGAGGAGGAGAAGAAGAAGAAGAAGAAGGAGGAGGAGGAGGAGGAGGAGGAGGAGGAGGAGGAGGAGGAGGAGGAGGAGGAGAAGAAGGGGGAGGAGGAGGAGGAGGAGAAGAAGAAGAGTACAGTCTACAGCAGACCTACTACCCCTTGAAGTACGCTTACGTTTACTGGAGTAAAAGTCATATCTACAAGGAAAATTAAATATACAACGATTAGTTTTCTCTGAGGAACGGACTTCATACATTCCAGTAAATTCTGCTGGCGTCATTAATGGCAAGGTGGTTACGTCACGTGGATTTATTTCGCTGATTTGCATAATCACACTGTATTTAAAGCCGAATGACGTAGAGACTGCAAACTTGATTTAAAATTATAAACAGCGTCGCTTTACATACCTGTAGTGCATAAATACAAAAGCGGTTCTTGGACGGTGAGAAATCTCGGTTGTGCGCTTAAAATATGTTTTGTATTCTTTATTTAACTGGTTTTTACGGCGACACGCAAGCAAGCACGTTGTCCGTTAATGGTACTTTCTGATCTCCACAACTCGCTTTGCCACGCCGTACAAACAATGTATTTTGGTAATGTATTTTATATTGTAATTTAATGAAACTCTTGTCTGCGTATTTCTCGTTCCTTCTTCTTCACTCCAGTTTCAACATTTGATCGCAAGCCTACGTAAGTTTTGTCACATCAACTTTCGATTCACATACTTACTCCAATAAATAAATTGTCATCAACAACATCATCAGTCCGGCTAATCCTGAGATCATTGGGTATACATTTGTTAAATCGAATCTGCAAAGACTCTGGATACAAATATCCACACATCATACCAAGGTGATGGGTTTGTGGAACTGATCCCGTACAGACAAAAATTGTTATGGTACTGTCCTGGAACAAGCCAGCAATTTTGAATACCTGGGCTACAGTGTGTCTTATAATACAAGCAACGACGTTGTGAATAGGTTGCATAAGTTCAACCTTATATGCAGGACCATTAGGCGAACTCATAAGTCAGCAAGTAAAGAAACGGCCCTAAAATTCTACGAGATGATGGCCCTTCCCACACTTCTTTATGGGTCTGAGAATTGGACTTTAACGAAAGGCCAGGCCAGTCGCATCCAAGCGGCTGAAATGAGATTTCTCAGGCACGTGGCAGGGTATACTCTCCATGATCATAGAAGAAACACAGATATACGGCAGGAACTGAATATATTATGAGTATACTCGACAGGATTGCCCAGTATCGGTTGAATTGGTGGAAACATGTCGCATCCCCAAACAACTATGGAGCTATAAGCTGAAGGGACGGAGAGGTGTGGGACGTCCGAGGAAGCCCTGGAGTGACCAGCTCTAGCCTTTGCCTGCTTGAGACCGGAACAAACCGTCCTTCGTTTAATCCTGGCAGATGATGATGATTATCAAGATCAAGATCATCATCATCACCACCATCACCTTCAAATGCTAAGCCGAAGGACTATTACGAACATCTGGTACATTAAGAACAGATGGACCACTCATTCGAGTCGTGCTTGTCCCAAGCGGTGTGAATATGAAGGCCTGCTCGAGAATTCTGTGGTCGTCCAGCCAGTCAAAATGTTTATAAACCTACCTTTGGCGCCCACATTCGGATTTGAAGATATTTTAATCTTTAATTTCCGCCAAAAATTCTTCTAATTTCTGTACCGAAGGCTTTCACAGCCGGCGCCAACAGTGTTGGAAACAAACTGACTAAGCTCCAAGCTAGTGAGCCACAGACGTGGAACTGTGCCAGAAATACTGTGTTTAACTGAATAAGCTCCGAGCTAGTGAGCCACAGACGTGAAACTGTGCCAGAAGTACTGTGGTTAACTGAATAAGCTCCGAGCTAGTGAGCCACATACGTGAAACTATGCCAAAAGTACGGTGGTTAACTGACTAAGCTCCGAGCTAGTGAGCCACAGACGTGGAACTGTGCCAAAAGTACTGTGGTTAACTGAATAAGCTCCGAGCTAGTGAGCCACAGACGTGGAACTATGCCAAAAGTACTGTGGTTAACTGACTAAGCTCCGAGCTAGTGAGCCACAGACGTGGAACTATGCCAAAAGTAGGGGAAAATCAATTCAATCAATAAGTAAGTTTTAACAATGTTTTTTTCAACAACGCGTATTTTTTATGTTTTAATACCGTTTACTTCAATGGGACTGATTTCAGCCACTTTAAAGATAAAAATCGGTATGGTGAACCATACACGACTTCCATGTTGTAAGATTTATGTTTAAAATAATTTACTTGAATTCCGTTCGGTAATTTCTAAAAAAATATCGCCCACCCTCAAACTAATTTCACTATTTATAGATATTTTTGTTATTATGGGGTAGTCGTTTAACATAATGTTATTTTCAGTCACTTTATCCATAAAAATTAGGTAGGGTTACTTTATTCTTATAAAGAAACCGAACTACGCTGATAATCATCCCTCCTCCGAAGTGCTCCGAAGTCACTCAGGGACCCTGAGCATCTTGCAGAGGGTTCATTCCCTAAAGACGAAAAGTCTGTCTATGAACCGTTCCTCTGTAAACACGTGCAGTTACACTGCCCAGCGATCCACAGGAAGCAAATCGCTATCTACGCTAGACACTTTTTCGGCTTGCACGCGTTGTGTTGGTGTGGGTTTCGGCACTTTCCATTTAAAAAGCGTGCAAATGTAAGAAAATAAACATGAGTGAGGTCAGAAATAACGCGAATTGTGTGTGTGTGTGTGTGTGTGTGTGTGTGTGTGTGTGCGTGCGTGTGTGCGTGTGTGTGTGTGTGTGTGTGTGTCTTGCCTGCCTTTTTATTGCGGTAATCGTAATAATAAAATGGAAACGTAAACATTACATAATTGAGATATGCTTGCCTACCACGAACGATATATTTTCTCTGATACATGATTTAAATTAAAATGAAAAAATATAGAATTTTGTTAAAGTGAAATGAAATGTTTCCATAGAAACTACTTCTTTGTTGTCAATAACGTATTACACATATAAAACTTATAAAATTTACTTCATCATCAACTACCATTTTAATTTATAAAAAAAAATTACCCCTCCCCCTTCAACTACCCTTTCATTTATAGATATTTCATCTAGTTTTCTACAGTGGATTATTATGACCTTCTTTTCAGGATACTTTATTTATCAGAATTAAGTACTTTACTCTTGTTAAATAGTAAAACTATTATTTGATTCTGTTTGAATTTACGCCTGTTATCGTTTGCCATAGAAAACATTCCACACACACACACACACACACACACACACACACACACACACACACACACACACACACACACACACACACACACACACACACTTTTCGAAAAATTACTTTTTTTCATATTTTGATGGTAGTACAATCAGAATCTGCCGTTATCTCGAACACGATTTTTTTCGCCATGACCATGCTTCCATTTCCTTATGGAACATGGAAGTAATAATGTTGATAAGTCGTAACTTATGTTTTCTTTAGTATGAAGCCGACCCGAGCCCTGACTCCCCCCTCAAGCAAAATTCTAGATACGCCAATGGACTAGAAGACATGTGTACAGAGTGAGCAGTGAAAGGAATACAAAAACCATCTCCCGATGAATAATATAAGGGAAAATTATGATAGAGCAGCTGAATTCTGTGCTTTTGAGTGGGAAAATAACATCTTTTTATTTTTGTTACACTGCCATCTTTGAAATTATAGTAGTCTATGCCTCTCAAATTTTCTATATAAATCAAAGAAACTCCCCCGAAGGAACCAAGCAATGGAAGTGGTCTTCTGTAGAAGGTTTTCGTTCCTGTTGCCAAATCGTCGTGTCTGTACGGCGCTGCAGTCTCCTCGAACCAATGACTGCATCAGTATCGATTGCCAGTTTTGTTTTGCTGTATCGAAACGTGTGATGTGGGTTACGTTGAATTACCAAGCTCAAACGGTAACATTATCCGAAGCCTTTACGTCCGATTCGCACTTCCGAACTCACGCTACCCGCACGTCGATGATGACGCCATTTCCACTAACACAGTTAACATCATTCTAACGCTGTAACAGTCCTAACAAAGGTTAGCCATGTTTTTATTTTCTGAAATAGTACACACGATACACGATGACTATTAACGAAAAACAAAATAATACTCATTGTAGAAATTAAAATCCGTGCTATTTGGTCGTGGTCTACTGTAGTTATTATTCTGAAAGATGTTATTTTCAGAGGTTTCGGCCTCACCTCTGGATGCCATCTTCAGTGATAAACGGTACTGACACGGTGTTCGTCAGTAACCACAGTACTGTGGCAAAGAACCGTTTATCATCATTGTTGTGTTTGTCACTGAAGATGACATCCAGAGGTGAGGCCGAAACCTCTGAGAATAACATCTTTCAGAATAATAACTACAGTAGACCACGACCCAGTAGCCAGGATTTTAATTTCAACAATGAAGACGCCGGGGCGGCCGTAAAAGCTTTAGAAATAGGTTACAAAATAATACTGTTTTTTTTTTCTGCAGCACAAATGTAATATCGGTATGGAGAACCATACATGACTTCCATGTTCTAAGATTTATATTTAAAATCATTTACGAAATGAAATGTTTCCATAGAAACTACTTCTTTCCACTTATTGCTTCAGCCTTAACCACAGTACTGTGGTCACTAACGTATACCACCACACGTTATCGCACTCGATTTTTGTGCGGCCAAACAGCCCGGGAACGAATTTTAACAACAAACTACTACTATGTTGCCGATAACGTAGTACACATATAAAAATTATCCCCTCCCTTCAACTATAATTTTCATGTATAGAAAATTACCCCCACCCCGTTCAACTACCCTCTTCATTTATAGATAATTCATCTATGTTTCTACAGTGCATTATTAAGATCTTCTTATCAGGATACTTTATTTATCAAAATTAAGTACTTTACTCTTGTTACAACAAAAAATGTTTCAGGTAAACTGCCCTTTCCCCGTAACCGATCTTCACCAAAATCAATAGGCCTTGAGTCTTCTACTCTTCTACAACTGAGGCACATATGTAAAAAATTATTTTATTCTGTTTGAATTTATGGCAGTTATCGTTCGCCATGAAAAAGTTTCTCTTGTTACAACATAAAATGTTGCAGGTAAACTACTCCTTTCCCTTAACCAATCTTCACCAAAATCAACAGGCCTTGAGTTCTCTACAATGTAGGGGTGTATGCAAAAACGTATTTGATTATGTTTGAATTTACGGCAGTTATCGTTCGTCATAGAAAAAATTAACCTTGTTATCACATAAAACGTTGCAGGTAAACCACCCTTTCTCTTAACTAATCTTCACCAAAATCAATAGATCTTGAGTCCTCTACAATTCAGGCACGCATGCAAAATATTATTTGATTCTGTTTGAATATGCGGCAGTTATCGTTCGTCATAGAAACAATTACTCTTGTTAAAACATTAGAGGTGGCAGGTAAACTACCCCTTTCCCACACCAAAATCAATAAGCCTTCAGTTGTTTACAATTCAGGAACGTATGCAAAAAATTATTTGATTCTCTTTGAATTTACGGCAGTTATCGTTCGTCATAGAACAAATTACCCTAGTTAAAACATAAAATGTTGCTGGTAAAGTACCATTTTCTCTTAACCGATCTTCACCAAAATCAACAGACCTTGAATACTCTATAACTCAGGAAGGTGTGCGAAAAAGTATTTGATTCTGTTTGAATTTACGGCAGTTATCGTTCGTCATAGAAAAAATTACCCTTGTTAAAACATAAAACATTGCAGGTAAACTACCCCTTTCCCTTAACCGATCTTCACCAAAAACAATAGGTCCTGATAACTCTACAACTCAGGGCTGTATGCGAAACATTATTTGATTCTGTTTGAAGTTGCGGCTGTTATCGTTTGCTATAGACAAAAAGTAAAATTACCCTTGTTAAAACATAAAACGTTGCTGGTAAACTATCCCTTTCCCTTAACCGATCTTCACCAAAAACAATAAGTCTTGAGAACTGTACAATTCAGGGCTGTATGCGAAACATTATTTGATTCTGTTTGAATTTGCGGCTGTTATCGTTTGCCATAGAAACAAAATTACCCTTGATAAAAAAAAAACGTTGCAGGTAAACTACCCCTTTCCCTTAACCTTTGATCTTCATCAAAAACAACAGATCTTGAGTACTCTACAATTCAGGGCTGTATGCAAAACATTATTTGATTCTGTTTGAATTTGAGGCTGTTATCGTTTGGCATAGAAAAAATCTATAGACACACAGACAGACACACAGACGGAGACACAGACAGATAGGCAGACAAACAGACAGATAGACAGACAGACACTTTTCGAAAAATTACTTTTTTTCATGTTTTGAGGGTAGTACTATCAGAATCTGCAATTATCTCGAACACGATTTTTTTGCCATCACCATACTTCCATTTCCTTATGGAACATGGAAGTAAAAACTGTCTGTTATTGAACGTTCACAACTGTCAGGTGGTCTTTATTACTTAACCAGCAGAATATAGGTACACGTGGCCGGGAAACACAAGTTACATTAACTAGCTTATTCCTTTCTCTTCATTTGGTTCTTTTGTATTAATTCCCTACATATTTATTACGTTAGCCGATGATTCATTTTTCATATGAACGAAGTTAAGCACTGGCACTCGTGATTGCTGAGTGCTGACTTATATGTTTCTAAGTAACTGTGTTTTTGTTATATGATGGCTCCGCTGTACTTCATATCTTTTACTCAATGTTCCCAGTGCTGGCTTGTAACAACAATCTTCTTGAGGACATGCAAAGGGGATTGATCCCCCTCCCCAGGCCTATTGAGGAAGTCAGGAATAACTTGACGTGGAAAATTTCTAAGTCAGTTGCGTGTGTTAAAATGTGGTTTGTAAATAACTGTAGGAAAGGAAACTCAAATCAAGTTCGATGAGGTTAAATCAGGCCCCACTCTTTTATACGGTTCCGAAACATGGGTATTATGCAGTAGCGTGGGTCCATGCAACCGCTGTTGGCGGCGGCAACAGCACTGGAAATAAGAGAAAATAATATTAATTATTTCACAGAATAAATACTTTAGTTATTGAATAATTTGAAATCCGGACAATATTTGTAGAGGAACTTGAAGAAAAGCATAGCATTGCTTTCGAAGTGCTTGGCACTTGCACCGTCTTGTGTTACCGCCTTGGACATCGGCAATGCTTTACTGCGTACGGTCATTGACCTCGTAGTAGTTGTCCCTGTACAAACTGCGGAGTGGGGGACACATTCGTCCACCCAATGCGTTGCCGCTATATAAACCGGCAAAACGCTCAGTTAGCAGCTATGCTCGTTTTCGGAACTGACGTGTAGCAGACACTACGTACCTATTTGTGTTTTGTTCGTTTAGTCATGTGTTTCTCTGTTGGTCATTATTATTTTTAATTCGATTGTGTCCTGACTTATTCTGTGTAAGTATAATGGAGTCAGATCCAGTTGAACCGGGGCCCTCTTCTTCTGCCAGCGAATGATAGAAAATATTCTTAAAAAAATGTTTGGCTCTGAAAAGAATATTTTGGCCCTAAAAAGAACAGTTGGTACTAGAAAAATTTTGAATTAATTTTAAACTAATTTTAATTAGTTTTAGACCTATAACAACCGACAACAGCTGTTCTGTACCCACGCTACGCCACTGGCATTATCTAACAAAGATACAAGTCGTATACAAGCTGACGAGATGAATTTCTTGAGATACGTAAAGGAATGTAGACGGAACGAAAGAATTAGAAACGATGTGATTTATGAATTGGGTATATTCTCTGTAAATGCAACAATCGAGGAATGTAAGCCACGATGGATAGAACACATAGGTAGAATGGAAGCGAAAAGGGCACCTCAACAAGTTTTACAATATGCGCCTAAAGGGAAAAGAGATGTGGGAAGACCACGCAAAAGATGAATATTGAAAATGGAGATCGGAACAGGTGATGTCGCCTAATCCTGGAATGAAGAAGAAGAAGATAGAAATAAACGGATTTTCAATAAATAGTAAAATAGCGTTTTCTTAATAATGACAATCACTCAACAACTGATAAATAACGTACCTATTTGCAGCCTTATAAAACATTAAAGGAAGGTAGAGCCTTTTAATGTCCCTTTAGCTTTATAGCCCAGACAAATTTCTCTTTACAGGCTTCTAGGACTAGAGTCTATTATTTCTGTAGCCTGAACCATCGTCTTTGCACAGGTAAACTAGCAGTTTCTTTACTTTAATTCGGAAAAATGACACACGATTTTATTGCTAGATTTTACATAAGGAATAACGTACTTTAACACTAAATATTTCTTAAAACATTATTAGGACAAATACTTCAATTAAATTGCGAAGGGTAATAAAATCGGGTTTTTCAAAATGTCTTCAGAAAGACTCGTTTCCACAAGATTTGTTAAGAATATAAATTTAGAATCAAGATGATTCATGATGACATGAGACTTGATGTTTTTAATATGAATAGTCTCGCAATTAATCAAGATATAATATTTTGAAACCAGCGCTTTTCCGTGTTGTTGCGTCATGTTGTTTATACTTCTCGTTGGTTTACTCAATAACTTTAAGATGCAAGGAATTTATAAAATAATATGGGATGAATCTTGAATTTCTCATTTGTTCTAAGGAAAATGGGAGGGGGTCAAACCTTGAAGGTAGATTTTATCCCTCCCGGGTAATATCATACCTCCCAGAAGCAGGAAGCAGCATGTAGTTATGCCACTGTGTGAGGGTTTTTCAAGAGGAAAGACATTTTACAATGTGTAAACAGACTGACTAAACTCCGGGATAGTGTGCCGTGGTCCGCTCCTGTTGTTACTAACAGACTGACTGAACTCCGGGATAGTGTGCCGTGGTCCGCTCCTGTTGTTACTAACAGACTGACTGAACTCCGGGATAGTGTGCCGTGGCCCGCTCCTGTTGTTACTAACAGACTGACTGAACTCCGGGATAGTGTGCCGTGGTCCACTCCTGTTGTTACTAACAGACTGACTGAACTCCGGGATAGTGTGCCGTGGTCCGCTCCTGTTGTTACTAACAGACGGTTCGGCCTCTCCTCTGGAGGCCATCTTCAGTGTACAGTAACGATTCGCCAACTGACGGAGACCGAATGACTTAGCGAATCGTTATACACTGAAGATGGCCTCCAGAGGGGAGGCCGAACTGTCTGTTAGTAACAACAGGAGCGGACCACGGCACACTATCCCGGAGTTCAGTCAGTCTGTTTACACTGTTGGCGCCTGCCGTGAAAGCCTGAGGTACAGAATTTACGAGGTACTCGGTAAAATTGAAACACAAAAGTTATAAAACTTAATGACCGAAGTTCAAAACAATTTTCATCACTTGTATTAAATGTTTATAGTTGTAGCTGTATCTGCTTTGTTTCGACTGGCCTCACTCTCCTCTTTTTGGCATTTTTTAGTTAGTCTTTCCTTCACACAGACAAATTTTCCTACCTCGTGTACTCCAGCCTTCCACTATATAGGCCTGTTAGGTTACAAACTCGCAGAGAAACATCAGATTTTATAATTTTTTCGAATTATTATGGTAGAAGTGATATGCGTATATCTGTAAGTTTATAGAAACTCTCTTACTAAACATTTGTGAGTTTAAATAAAGTCAAAAAATTTTCTAGTTCTCAACGGTTGAAAAGGATTGTTTGAGAAGATCCGGTCGGATATCCCGGGCGCACCGTGTATGAAATGAGGTCGTAAGGGTGCGAGGAAATTAAAAAAAAATATTAACGAAATAGTTGACCAACGAAGATACGTCGAGATACAAAATTAAAGGTCTACAAAGTTATAGCAGTCCCTGTACTGTCCTATGGGTGTGAATTATGGACAACAATCAAGAAACAAAACAGTAAAATACAAGTCTCGGAAATGGCGTTCTTGAGAGAAGTTCAAAGGTCTTCTAAACTTGACCGTATAAAGAATAGCGCCATAAGAGAAGAATTACAAGTTTTTAACTTGAATGAAAAATTAAAACATTACAAACAACTGTGAAAAGAACACTTAGAAAGGACGTCAGATTCTAGACTGGCCAAACAAGTCTGGAAATACAAACCTATAGGACACAGGTGTGGGTAGACCCAGGAAGAGACGGCTGGAGGTTTTTTGAAGGCGGAATAGGCACCACCGTGCCTATGCCGTGTTGTGAAGATGATGATTAGTCAGTTTTGCCTCCACACAGACAGATTGTCCTACCTCGTGGACTCCAGCCTTCCCATACGTGTACATGGTCACAAACTCGCAGAGAAACATCAGATTTTATATATAAATAGTAAAACAGTTTTACCTTTTTCTTTTCCGTCTGGTGGCCTTTATCCTTTACGAAACTCTACGCGTTTCGGGACATATGTCCCATCATCAGGAATATCCCTTGGTGAAAAAGAAAAAGGTAAAACTGTTTTACAATTTATATACATATAAGTGGCCTGGATATCAAAAAGCATGGATCTAAAATCAGATTTTAATTTTTTCTGTAGAATTTTTATGGCGGAAGCGATATGCGTATATCTGTAGCTTTATAGGAAACACGCTTACTAAACAACTGTCATTTAGTTTAAATAATTAAAAATAAAACAATTTCTAATTGGCAACGGTTGAAAAGGATTGTTTGAGAATATTCGGTCGGACATCCCGGCTGCATCATGTAAGAAATGAGTTGTAAGGGAACGAGGAAATTTGAAAGAAAATATTAATGGAATAGGTGAACATCGTAGGTTTATATAGTATGGACACATACAATAAATGAGCAATGAGAGTAGACATAGAAGATTCTAGAAGGATACAGACTAATATCATCCGCTCAATCACAGGAAACGTGAAGAACTTGGAGGCAGGATGTGGAGGACAGAGCCGTATTTACGGGCGGGGGGACGAACGGGACTGACCCCCCCCCCCCCCCAAGAGGTCGAAAGTTGACAAGAAATTTTAATTTTTAAGCTCTTCAATTAATTTCTTACCTTTCTACCCTAATATAACTCCTTTAATATAGGTCTACAAACAAGTTTATTACGGAGGATTAGCGTGTACGTTTGAAATTTGAAGTATAGGAAAATCAATTAAGTCATTAACTATCTTGGAAACAATGTTTCAATAGCGCTTATTTTACTTCCAAGTTCCATAAGGAAATGGAAGTATGGTGATCGCGAAAAAAATCGTGTTGGAGATAGGGGCTGATTCTGATTGCACTACCCTCAGAACACGAAGAAAAGTCATTTTCCGAAAAGTATCTGTGTGTCTGTGTGTAGAATTTTTTCTATGGTGAAAGATAACTGCCGTAAAATCAAACAGAATCAAATATTTTTTTGAACATGTGCCCAAGTTGTAGAGGACTCAAGGCCTATTGATTTTGGTGAAGATCGGTTAAGGGGAAGGGGTAGTTTACCTGCAACGTTTTACTATTTAACAAGAGTAAAGTACTTAATTCTGATAAATAAAGTATCCTGAAAAGAGGGTCATAATAATCCGCTGTAGATACGTAGATGAAATTTCTATAAATGAAAAGGCTATTTAAAGGGGGAGGGGTAATTTTCTATAATTGAAAATGATAGTTGAAGGTGGAGGGGATACATTTTTATGTGTACCATGTTATCGGCAACAAAGAAGTAGTTTCTATGGAAATATTTCATTTCAATTTGTCAAACATAAAACTCTATTTATAAGGAACACACCTAACTTGTTAGAAATTATCGAACCGAATTCAAGTAAATGATTTTAAATATAGATCTTAGAACATGGAAGACATGTATGGTTCTCCATACCGATATTTTATTGTGTGATTACTTTAATGTAATTATTTTCAGCATGTAATTACCTGTTTTCTAGCCACTTTAAAGATTGTAATATTGATTAGTCTTGACTTGTTTTTTCTTTTACATGAAGTCAAGTCGACCGGACCCCCGCTCCGCCAAAGTACAAAGTCTAGATTCGATACTCGTGGAGGAGGATATGAGGAGCAGAAATTTACAGGACACTGGAAAACAGTGATTACTGGCGATCGAGTTGCGCGTAATGCGACGAATGACGTAGGCTCCTGAAATTTATATAAAAAATTCAGCCGTCGATTTGAACCAAAACAGATACAACACAAAAACAATTTCAGTCGACAAACAATGAACGAATGAATGAACGGACGACAATGTTGCAGTGACAGTGGCAGTGACTAAAGCTACTTGTTATTCACTGACGTTGTGCAAGCGGACTTCCGGTTGTGTCAGGTGAATATTAATACGCCAGCCGGCCGCTCTCTCGGGTTCCAAAAATTTATCTCGTATTTCGTACAGGTATTCCGACAGACGCTATAAAACGAGCAGCAACAAAAATTTTTTTTTTTTGTTTAAATCTGTCGCCGGTTTTTCCTACCGAACGGGTTAGAAAGTTGTTACGTTAGCTCGACGTAAAGATCTAGAGTTTCAACGTTTAGTTTTACCGTTCCGTTGCATAGTTCCTTGGAAATATTTCTTTAGGGTGGAAAGTTATAGAACTAAAAACGTCTTCTTCTCCTCCTCTTCAAGAATTAGGTTATATAAATCTGTTCCGGCACCCATCTCATCCTCGGACGATCCACGTCTCTTCTACCAATAGCTTTATAGTTCAGTGCCGCTTTCGGCAATCGATCCTCATCAGATCCTTTGCAGGTGATCCCACCGTTGAAATAATTTCACTTATGTCCTTTACTTCGAGTTCTGCTCTGATATCCTCATTCCTTAGTCTACCTGCGATGTATAATTTAAAATATTTCGAAGAAACTGCATTTCACCACTTTGAATCTTGGCGGATTCCTTTTTTGTCATGATCCGCCCCTCACTCGCATAAATCAATGTGGGTATTGCAATTGTCTTATAAAATTTAATCCTTGTGCTGTGCCTTGTTTTATTTATAAGATTTCTATGAATCGAACCACAAATATTCGTAAATTTATGTATCTTCCCTCTTATATCATATTCAGATACATAGCTTACTGCACAGCCGAGATATTTGAAATGGCTCACTTGTTCTAAAGTGCTGGTGTTTATAACTATCTCAGTCCTCACTGGATATTTACGTTTAAAGGCCATGATTTTGGTATTTCTTACTGAAATCTAATTTATAGAATTAAAACCTATAATTGTTTAATTCTTAGCGAACAAAATGAAACAATTCTTTCTGAGAAGGAAAGTATATGTTTTAAAACAAAGTTTTATAAAAAACAAACAGCACTTCGTAGTTTCACAGTTTATTCTTAACCTCTGACAATTTTTTCAACTTATTACGCTATTCTCAAAGACCTGCTGAGGACAACACTTCTTAGCAAATGTTGTTCTTACCATCTTTTTGAGAATAGCCTAACAGGCTAAAAAATTTATCAGAGAGGTTAAGAATAAACTGTGAAACTACCAAGTGTGTGTGTGTGTGTGTTTTTTAAACCTTTTTAGTAATATGTTTCACCAAGTGCCCAACGAGTCTTCGATCAATATCGTGGAAGTATCTGTTGTTAACGCTGTCAGTTAACAATAAACACTTCAGATTTCGTTTACAATCAACATTCAAATTAGGTCGAAATAACTTGATATATCCACATCTGTTATATCGAAATAACGACTATAGTATGTATTGTTAATAAGTCCCTGACCTGACTCGTTCACTACTTTGAACGATTTACATTTGTTATTAGATACAATGAAATTTATGATTTTTAATTTCTTAAAGCTTCGCACGTTATGATTTTTACCATTAGTCGAGAAACACCACGAAAAGATGATCACACATAATCATACAATTATGTATGTTTCCATAGTAGGACGGAAAAAGTGTCTAATGATGAGGTTTTGAAGATGGGTGAAATAAGGATGCTTATTGGAACCATTGTGGAAAGGAGAGCAGTATGTTTGGTCACCTGCTACGACAACAATTCAAACTGGTTCTCCATCCTGATCGAGAGGGATAGTGGGAAAGGAAGGCCCAGGCAGAAATACATAGATGGGCTAGAAGAAGCAAGAAAGTATGTGGTGATCAAGGGACTACGGAAAGGAAGAAATTGCAGCCCCGCTAACCTCTGGGTTGAGAAGAAGAAGAAGAAGAAGAAGAAGAAGAAGAAGAAGAAGAAGAAGAAGAAGAACAACAACAACAAGAAAGATATTAAACAGAATTTTTCGTTCGATGTTTATTTTTCAAAGCTGTTTAAACAAATATACAAACTCTGTACTTAAAAAGAACGGTTATATTTTTCTGCGATTTCCCGTTATGTAGTTCAGTGGAAAATAGTTTTCTTTCATACTTGTAACATCGTTCTCCCGTAATCGATTTCTGACGTATTACATGATTGCACGCTGTATCTAATTCAGTCGGAGGCTGATGGATCTTTACGAAACCAACACATGGCGGTTTGAGATTAAAAACACTATTTTGTCGTTTCGTTGTGTCGTTTTCATGACAAAACAAAACGGTTATACGTTACAAATTAACGAATTATTCGCACAGATCTGTATTACAGATATAATTTGACGTTTTAGTGATATATTAATTAATGTGGATATCGCCCCTTTGCATCACCGATGATTATAATGTCACAAATCAAACCAAAGTATCGTATAAACAAACTACAACTGACACAATCGTACTTAAACAAACCGTAGAGTATTTAGGAAATCAATACATTGTTAATCAAATAAATCACTGTGTGCATGCCGATTCCCGGATAAGAATTCACAAATACGAATTTAACATTTCCCTACAAGTTCGACACTTTTGCTTATTGGCAAAAACCCAACAGTGCACACTCTCGTGAGTAGTTTTTCCAGATGGTTACTGGGTGACTTAATTCAACACGTCAGTATAGTCTACGTATGTGTCACATATGATTAAATATAATTCAATAATATTCTTAACTAAATTCTTCTTGTTATCTGAATTAGCAGTCTCTGTAATTCCAACTTTGTCGTGTTTACTTGCTGAACTGCTACCTGTCATGGTCCGGACGAGGCCTTTCAGTGTCTCCACCATTATCAAGTCCTAATCCACGATCTTTTCTTCAACTTTACTTTAGTTTTAAAAATTTTAATATTATTCTTACCTTATTTACCTTATTATATTATTATTTACTCTATGCTTACCTTAATATCTTCCCTTTGCACGCGCAATACGCTGTCAATGTTCATCTTGTTATTTCAATTAGCAGCCTCTCTAATTCTAACTTTGTCGTGTTTACTTGCTGAACTGCTACATGTCATGCTCCGGAAAACCGTAGGACTTGATAATGGTGGAGACACTGAAAGACCTCGTCCGAAGCACGACAGGTAGCATTCAGTAAGTAAGCACGACAAGGTTGTAACTAAATTCTATGTCGTACGAAAACGCGTTGATTTAATAAAGTAAACATGTCCAGGGGAATAACGGAAAGATCCCCCCCTCCTCGATGCCGTCGTATTATCTGTTTATGGAGTTTTCGAGGACCGCTGATCCTGCGACGGTTCACTGTCTCCAGCTTTGTCACATTATGAAAGGCGAATCGACGCGTTTAGACCAGGACTACCCCGCTAAATTGACTATCGCAACTGTGGCTTTATCAGTGGAAATTGATTCGTTAGCTCGACAATCTTTAACATCGTATGGTGTGGCTCCGGTCGTGAGTTTAGATCTACGACCATTTTGTAGCGTGCACTATTGAAGACGACTGTGATATGTCACATACAGTGTATTCCTCGCTCGCGCGCAGTGTGGATATGTGGCGTGGTACGCTATTTCTTAATATTGAAATAACGAGGTTTTTATTTCATTACTGAATAACGCAACAAATACTTATATATTGTTATAAAATTTTTCAGTGAAGGGTTTGTCAGGATCGGTCAAAAATATAACACAAATTTTAACTTATTTGTGTCGACGTTTCCACAATGTTTATTGTGATCACCAGGAACTGTGTATGAATACAAAGAAATGTCAAACACAACAGTACAATTTTTTGGGTGAACGTGTTTATGTATGTGAGTGTGCGCGCGTATGCATGTATCATTGTATATGTGAAGGAGTTGAGATAGTTTGTTTCCATCTTCAAATGTTTTCTTTAAGAAATCGAGAAAATTGTAATATCACAGAACTTAATTTATACAGTATTACAATTTAAATTACTATATGTAATGATATTTTAAATTAATTATAAAAGCAATAATCAACAATTAGATATTAGATTGGTACAGAAAACGTTTATACATATAGCAGTCAACATATAGCATAGTAAAATATATTATAACTAAAAACAGATTAAGGGATGTTCAACTATGTAATTATTAAAAGTAATTTTTAACACTCACTAATTAACAGTGAGACACAAATAAGTTAAAATTTGTGTTATATTTTTGACCGATCCTTACAAACCCTTCACTTAAAAATTCATTGATTGACGGTCAGTACGAATTTAAGGATTTAATTGTTATAAAACCTGTGTTCAGGTTCAGGTTGTGCGTAGCGTACAAAACGCACCGTTCCACATCTACAGGACGGACTAACGTAGAAGCGGCGACGACTGCCATTGCTGTGTCGTAAGAAACAGATGTACTCCAGTAAACAGGATACGTTGAATTTTTAAGTTGAAAAATGTTTAATTAAAATTAAGGAAGTGTTGGTGTACAACTGTTGTGGAAAGGAAGGAAGACAAGACGAGAGGCATGTGGCAAAGGCAGAAAGGGTAGCCTGTCAGTAACAGGTGTGGCGCACTCACACACACAAATAGTCGTGCAGCACATGGTGGCGACAAAGGAAACTATACTTAGAAATGGCCAAACGCTGCCAAACCACACGTTTTCTCAAATTCTCATTCTACGAACGTATACGTCTACTCTCTCACTCTCTCT
The DNA here is from genome assembly GCA_034769895.1 of Magicicada septendecula. Taxonomy (NCBI): domain Eukaryota; kingdom Metazoa; phylum Arthropoda; class Insecta; order Hemiptera; family Cicadidae; genus Magicicada; species Magicicada septendecula. Next base: position 60,367,554 of record CM068368.1, on the reverse strand, counting down.
CTCTCTCTCTCTCTCTCTCTCTCTCTCTCTCTCTCTCTCTCTCTCTCTCTCTCTCTGTCGACCCCCCTGAGACTCCACCTTCCTTATCACACATATACCATCACACGTGTGCACATATCTGCATAATGAATAACATTATTATCAAAAGGTATGCGGGAAAACCCCGTAACCAAACTATGAAGTCATTCCAAATTTATAAAAGTTCGTAAACCAAAAACAGATCTGGTTTCTGCGCGTCGTCTCTCCGGCTGCACGTGTCCGAACGGACGCCAGCGTGTTTCCTGTCCACGCCTGTTTTCAGTTATTCGAACAACCAGCGACAATTCGCAGACGAGAAAACGCGCCTGATGATTATTTCTCTCTTGTAAGTACATCCAGGACAACAACTAGTGTCCCCCTGGATAAACATGGGTTCCGCGTTACCCACCATTTATTGGTAAGGGAAATGTTAGCAGGTATTACTATAATAATAGTTTTAACGATGAAGGGTTTGTGACAATCGGTTAAAAAAGTATAATACGAATTTTAAATTATGGACGTTTCGACCAAATTTATTGTCATCATCAGGACCTGTGTACGGATACAAGAGAATATATCAAACAGAACAGATAAATTAGTCGAGTGAATGTGTTTGTCTAAATGAGTGTGCGCGTGTGTGCACGTACGTGTGAAGGAGTAGAAACAGTTTGTTTTACATCGTCAAAATAATTGCATTATTCCGTATTGTTTTCCTAAAATTCATCGACCAAAATTATAATACCCCAGACCATAATTTATACGCTATTACCCAATTTAAATTACCGGTAATGTAAACGTTCCTTAATGGTAGTTGTAATAATTATAAAAGCAGTAATCAACAATTATATATTAGAATTGGTACAGAACACATTTCTGCATATACATGACTACACATACGATAATATTCCTTTATAAGTAACTTACGAGTTTCTTGCAGTATTCTTGATTAAATATTATCAAATTATATTACTGCTGCAAGTTGTTGATATAATTATCCTGACATACGTTTCACTGATAGAATCATTATCTTCAGAGGTTGTAAATGAAATCGAATCATTTCGATTTTTTTAAATTTATTTATAACCTCTGAATATACTGATTCTATCAGTGAAACGTACGTCAGGATAATTATCTAATAATATCAACAACTTGCAGCAGTAATATACTGTAATTTGATAATATTTAATTTAATAATAATAATAATAATTATTATTATTATATTTAGACAAATGAAATAATAATAATTTTATGTAGGGCAAATCAAAAACGTTTGAAACAAATCCTTAATTTAATAGTGACCGTCGATCAATAAATTATTTTAAAGACGGAAGCTTTAGTGAGAATCGCTCAATAAATATAACACAGATTTTACAGATTTGTGTCGACGTGTCTACAATATTTATATTCATCATCAGGGCCTGTGTACGGATACAAGTGAAAATATCAAACACAACAAGATCAATTAATTGAGTGAATGTGTGTGTGCGCGCGCGCGCGCGCGTGTGAGAGAGAGAGAGAGAGAGAGAGAGAGAGAGAGTGAGAGTGAGAGTGAGAGAGAGAGAGAGAGAGAGAGAGAGAGAGAGAGAGAGAGAGAGAGAGAGAGAGAGAGAGAGAGAGAGAGTTCAGACAGTTTGTTTTACATCAGCAAAATAATTACATTCCTTACACATTGTTTTGCTTAAATACATAGAAAAAATTATAATACTTCAATATACGTATAATTAATACAATACTACAATTTAAAATAGTAATAATATAATAATATCTTGATTGTAAATAATTATAGATGGAGTAATCACCGAATGTATATCGGAATTGGTACAGACAGCAATATACGTCTACATAGGCCTACAGCATAGCAAAATATAGCTGAATACAGATTTGTAAGAATGTTCAAATATGTATAGCCTATTATTAAAACTTTTTAATAATAGGCTATACACCCACTACTGATATCGAACACATTTATCCATAAATTAGAGAATTATGTATAAAATAACAGAATTACAAATATTAGAAACTCAAAATTATGGTAAACCAATCTATCATATGACAAGGGTTACTGCTTAATATTTATATTATCGTAAAATTGATTTTAAATGAGTTTAAAATTTTCTTAAATTTAACACGTTAAGCTACAGAAACATATTACAGTCGAGACCGGCTTAAAGATTTAATCTACAGTTTGCAATCTGAGTTAAAATTAATATGATTTAATTTTGTATGTGACAGACTTTTAAGTGTAGAAAACGATCAACAGAATAAAGTACACAGTATCTTGCAACATTGTTACACAGTTACATTAAACGGCATTCTTTAGAATTTTTCATCTTCAACACCGTCGTAGTGAAAATAAGTCTACAACGATCTATGACAGTTTATTTTAAGTCTATAACGTCTTATTATGAAAATTAATGTAACGAACGATTCATACACGTCTTTCAAAAATTCACAAGCAACGAGCTCTGTAGCAAAGATACTGACGATGCCGTCATAGCAAATAGACGATACTCTCTTTTGTTCAAAAGAAATAATACTCAGATTTGAAAGTCCCACGTTTCTCAAATACGTTTTAATGACTTTTAATTTACCAAAACGTCTTTCTCCTGAAGAAATGTTCACGGTTGCAGGATGTTCACGATAACACAATAAAAATACGTGTTATCAAAACATATTAAAGGATACTTTTTGACTGAATTGATTTTCCTATATTTCAAACGTATACCCTAATTTTTCCGGTGAAGGATTTGTGAGGATCCTTAAAAAAAAAACACAATTTTTAACTTATTTGTGTCGATGTTTCGACAATGTTTATTGTCATCATCAGGACCTGTGTATGAATACAAAAGAAATGTCAAACACAACAGAACAATTATTTGAGTGAACGTGTTTGTGTATGTGTGCGTGTGCGCGCGTATGTGTGTATCAATGTATATGTGAACGAGTTGAGATACTTTGTTTTACATCATCAAATGTTTTCTTTAAAGACAACGAGAAAATTATAATACCACAGAACTTAATTTATATTCACATATACAATGATACACACATACGCACGCACACGCACACACACTCACATACACAAACACCTTCACTCAAATAATTGTTCTGTTGTGTTTGACATTTCTTTTGTACTTATACACAAGTCCTGTTGATGACAATAAACATTGTCGAAACCTCGACACAAATAAGTTAAAACTTGTGTTATATTTCAGACCGATCCTCACAAACACTTCATCGGAAAAATTCATTGATTGACGGTCACTACGAATTTAAGGGTATACCCTAATGCTGTGTGATAAGCCTGTTTGTATATTTAAAAAAGAGCTACTACTATATTAGCGTACAAAGCTGAAACAAATAAAATAAAACACCATAAAAATTAAGAGATTAAAACATTCGTCAACTCTTTCGACCCTCTGGGGAGGCTCCCATTCTTCCCCCTCCCCGTAAATACGCCGTATTTGTGAATTACGTTCAAAAGTAGTGTTGCTGCAGCTGTCGATGTTAAGGACGGTGTCTAAACTTTCCACTTATTCAAGAGATTCGTCCTCATTCACGTCATCTTGTAGGCCTACTGTATATCGGTAGCAACTTGTTGTCTCCAGTCTTTAAATCTTTCGGGTCCGACTTGTGTATTTTATCTCCATTAAAGAAAAAAAAAACCTGAACATGTCACTAATTTCTTCTAGTGCTTGTAACCGAGTTTTTAGCGTATTCAATATATTGGAAAATATTATAAGGCCAGGAAACATTCAGTATACAAATACTATTTTGTCATCATTTTGGTGCCCCCCCCCCCCCAGTAGATCGGCCCCATGCCTCTTAGTTGCGTCCCTGAATACATCTCTTACACACGGAAAGGTTAATGAAAATTATGAAGAATGTTATGAAAATTAAAAAAACAACTATGGAACTGTAAGCCGAAGGGACAGAGAGGTGTGGGACGTCCGAGGAAGCGAAGGAGTGACCAGATCTAGACTTTGCCTGTTTGAGACCGGAACAAACCATCTTTGGTTTGATCCTTGCAGTTGATGATGATGCTAATGATGATGATGAAAATTAAAAACTACCGGGCCGTGGTCGAAAGCTTTAAGCTCGGTTCATACTTTCTTCAAAACGTTTCGGGCAACCACTGGAGTAGCAACGAGTTCGGCAAAGGACCGAACGTACCTCAAGAGCAGAGGTATAAGGAAATTTGAATGTATAATTTGCTTATAATTTAGAGCAGAGGTCTACGCTCACTAATCATAGTTCAAAACAGAGAAAATTCGTGTGAGTAGGCAGTGGATCCAGTACAGAACAACGCTTCAAGGCTCAGTTTGAACTGTAATACTATAGACAGACCCGCGGAAACGTTTCACATAACTGTCATCAAACAATAGCCACAGTTTGTGAACTTGTCGACACTGATTTTCGGTGTATCAATGAACGAACAGTAACGTCCATATGACGGGCTGAAGCGAATCTATAAAAATGCAACTGTCACGTGAACTGATATCTTCACACGCGCACAGCTCAGAGTGTATTGGCCTCTAATGAATTCTGACAGACACGTCATACTTTCTCTATAAGTAAGGATTAGAGTAACTTATTGGGCTCCAATAATTACGTGTATGTTCCTGTAACTCCTAAATGGGGTATAGGTCGTCACAAAATTTCCGCCAACTTGTGTGATTTTAAGATATTAATTTTACTTCTCGGTCCGGCTGTTTTCTTTGAAGAATTCTGAATACGTTAATTTTCCCGTTATAGAGTATCGGCCAATAGATGGGATATACTAAACATTTAAACAATCTCCAGACTATGAATGCTCATGCATAATCTACGGAGCAGCTGACGGAAATCTCAGCATGTCAACATTCCAGCTGAACAAAATCTTCTTTAAATGACGTCTTCGTTCCAAAGGATGACAATCGTAAGAATATACACATTTTCGAAGCTGTAGACCAGAAAAGTTTCAATACTGGCGCATTTGTACTACTGTCTTTAAGATTCTCAGCGACGAATATCGTTAGCCCTGTAGATAATGTTTTTTGATTATTTTTCCTTGAAAAAATTCCTTGCAGATTGCACTTTTCTCTTCTTAATGTGTAACCTACATATGACGTTTTCTCATTTAATCATTAATATCACGTCCTTTTCTTTTTTTTCTCGTTAGCACTTCCTCGTTCATGATTTTCTGTACCCGTGACATTCCCAATATTCTTCGACTTAAAAATACATTAAAATAAAAACACAGTAGGCATAATCTTCGCAACTTCAAGTCGATATTCTTTAATAGGAAACAGTATAGTAGTAACAAATCCTAATTGAAAACAATACAAAGACGAAGTACATAAAAAAAGAACGTTACTAAACAAAAAGTAATGCCATAATAATTTGTTACACCTTTCACGTACAGAAATTGTACATCTTACAACGGGTGTAGATTGCTGTCGTTTCAACTTTCTATGGAACCTGGTTCCTATCTCTAATTTGTTACATAATTCTACGTAAATGATAAACAATCCAATCAATTTGTTTACAAGCTTATTGAAGGAAGGCTATTAATAGAAAAAGGCTTCATTCTAGAGAAAATGTACGAAAACACAGAAGAGCCATTAACCGGTGTAATAACATGTTACATTGTCACTCTTCCACAGTCACACAAATCGTACTTTGGTCAGTAATGTAAAAATTATTACAAGTCATATAGCATCAAAATTATGCGAGATCATATAAGAAATGAGGAGATAAGAAGTTATTTAGATACTTTTGTAGATGAAAGGATTAAAGAATACAAAAGAAAATGGATTCAACACGTAGATAGAATGGAAAAAAGTAGAATACCGAAGATAGCGAAGGATTACAACCCTAGAGGCATAAGAAAAGTTGGACTATGGAATAGGAACAGGTCGCTAAAACCCAAAACCGTTAAGAAGATGATGATGATGATGATCAACATTATGATGCACTCGGAGGCAACATAAAACTTTCTATGCGAATAAAGAATTACATATGTGTAGATAAAGCTGTAGGTTATTGTGGGCGTCTTCCTATACAGATCTCACGGTTAGTTTCCACTGGGCAGGACCGCGTATGTTGGTTTTCGTCGTGTTCTGGTGCCATTGTAGCATGTGGGTTTTGTCAGTGTCCAGCTTCGTAAACACATTGCTGACGAAGCGATCACATATGCCATGCCGCTACAGACATGAACAAACTGACGGTTCAGAAATGGACTGTACTGTACACACTGAGCCGACAGTTGTATACTAAATTTGTTCACAGACATACGCGCACACATGTTTTTTTTTTATTTTACGTTATTTTCAACTTTGCAATCTACTCATTAAACAAGCACAAGTCGCTCACTATTTTGAACGAAGTATTTTATCATTAGATAAATTTTGATATTAGATAATTTTTCAAGTATCATAAAAATTACGAAAATCCCGATTATCCCGATAGTCCCGATAACTTTTTTCTTTAGTGAAACAACAGTTGTAAAGTAATCATACAATAAACGCAAAAAATTCCAAACAATCCAATTGTGTTCAAATCCCCTTTAGTCTCACAGCCGGCTGGATTTTCACATCCATTTTTCCAATTTTTTATCCCATTCTTGCGCCATGTGGTCAAAACATTCTGAAATTTCCAAAACTGTACACTTATTCAGATGTTAGTTAAAATTCTCTTTCATTTGATATCCCACATGGAATCTGCAATTTTATCAAACTTTTTGACCCACTTTTTGGGTCCTGGCGTCACAAAATTTTGAGATTTCAAAAAAGTAACACTAAATTCAGATTTTAGTTGAAATTCCTTTTAATTTGATAAGCTACATGAATTTTTTCAATTTTATTAAGTTTTTTACCCACTTTTTGGCTCACGGCGTTCATCAAAAATTTTGAAATTTTCAAAAATGAAGTTAAATTCGTATTCGGGTTAAAATTCCTTTTAATTTGGTACCCCACATAGACTGCAATTTTTTCAAAATTTTGACTTCTCACAGCTTTGCCTTCCGCCTCCCTATTTTTGGGGGGAATTAGTCTAAAAAACAATAGGGTTCTGTAAGATGAAAGCGTGGACGACAAGCATTTCACGTTTTACGAAAATCGGTTGATGCGTTAAAAAGTTACCGTGGGTCATACCCCAAGTAGATACACAGACAGAAAATGCCAGACAGTCGAGTTAAAACTATGAATCCCCTTCTCTCGTTTAGTAATGACATAAATTATAAGCTACAAAAATTTAGAAATACTCATTGAACGATACACAGAACGTTTAGGAATAAAACACTAGAGGAAATACGTATCCATTTCTACAAAGTGTTGGCTGTACGTCAGTAATGTACATTCGTGCAGTAAAGTACGTCAATGAGCCATGGGCAGTTTAAAGACAAGATGAGGGAGGTGAGATTCTTAAGGAGTGCCTCACCCACTCTTAGACAGAAATAAACCACTGATATAAGGAAAGAATAAAATATCTCTGAACGAAACAACAACAAAAAATAAAAGGAATCGATGTACCCATTTGGGCAGAATAACCAATGGCAGCATTAGAATACAGACCTGAAGGATGAAGGGGCGTAGGTAGGCCCGAGGAGACGGTGGGTTCCAGAACACATCTGTTGGGCCTAATCCTTGGAAGTGAAGAAGAAGAAGAAGAAGAAGAAGAAGAAGAAGGAGGAGGAGGAGGAGGAGGAGGAGGAGGAGGAGGAGGAGGAGGAGGAGGAGGAGGAGGAGGAGGAGGAGGAGGATAAGAAGAAGAAGGAATAGACACCTGAAGGGTGAAGGAAGAGTAGACGTCTGAGGATGTCCTGCAACTCTGACGACCACCGAAGAACAGAGAAGTACACAAGAAAGTAATTGACCAACATGGGGCAAAACAAGTGAGGTACGAACTGGGGACGTAGAAACCTTTCGCAAAAGGTTAAAAAAAATTCAAGATACCATTACAAACTCCATTATTCGAGCAGTGAGTTACGCCATCACAGCGTTGCCTGCCCTTGTGTAGTAAGGTTATTACCCTTGAATTGATTTGATTACTCGCAGCCAAATTACAACACGCGGGCAGGAAGACCGTAAGATTACACCTATACCGAATTTTGCATAACATTATTATTATGAAAAGAAACGATTTTTTTCAATCGTTTCCGTTCATAGATTAACAAAACAGAAAAAGTCGCGTAACTCATGAGATCAGCTGCTGATTAAAGTAATTATTTTAATGATATCACGTGTGAACACCGCGGAGGTGCATTGAACGTTTTCTGTAGCCTTCAGTCGCCGACATTTTTCGGCGCAAAAACTATTTAAAATTAAGCTTGTAAATGATTTACCCAATACGAATCACTTACCAGATATTTTTAATAGATTTTTCTTTCTTTTTTTTTACATTTTTGAAGCCGTATCAGAACGAAACGAGAGGATAGGTTCTAATGAATAATAATCTATTGTTTCCTGTTATCGTTACGAAATGAAAACATATGCTAGATTTGTGCACGCCCGTTGTCTAATCGTGAAGGTCAATCGTGTTGTTTTCGAAGTAAAGTTTTCGGGAAATTACTGGAATTTCATTGTAATATTAAAATATTATAATATTAGTATATTCTAATTTACCGGATAAAGAATAAAAAAATAAATAGCAATAATAGTTCCTTGTAGTGTTGCAGGTCTGATATATTATAAACACGATGATCATAATTGGTAACGTGGAGAAAATACCGTCTTACTTACGGTCAATGTTAAAGTTCCACCTACGAAAAAAATAATAAGAAATCTTGTTATGGGGTGACTAGATGAGGTTTGATCAAAAAACTTTTGTTGGTTTTGAATTTTTCGCGTTATAAATGTCTTATTCAAAAATCTGTTGAGACCGGATGTTTAGTAGTTCACCTGTAAAAATTGGCTAAATTTGTATCTACACAGGATTAAACGATTAGTTTTGACAGCTAAATGAATGAGACGTGTTTTGCTAAGTTAGACGAGTTTTTATCATTCCACAAGAGTGGAGAATTTGGATTAAATTTCAAATAGGGAATGAGACAAACTGCTTTGTTACGGGAAAATTGTTGCAGGAGCATTTTGGGAAGTCTGGTATGTATGATTGAGCGTTAGCTCATTGCACAAAGATTTGAAAGATAGTTGAAAATGTGTCATGGATCGTGGTAGTAAGGTGAATGTTGTGTTAATTGTACTCCATGAATTTATGTTACTAATTGCTACAGCCGATAAATAGTGCTTTCGGGCAGTTTATGCCTCTTGCTTGAAGATAACCGTAGAAAACGGCCAGGTTTACGGAAGGCTAATTTTATGGATCTTACATTACAAACAATGATGTGGTGAAGAAGCTGCACTGAAGTTCTACAAGGTGGTCACCCTCCCCACATATGTATTTTTGCACATATTTTGGATTATATCTGCGTGCAGACCACAAATACATTTTACTTCAATCTTCCGTAAGGAAATGGAAGTATGGTGATCCCGAAAAAAATCGTCTTCGAGATAAGGGTTGATTCTGATTGTACTACCCTCAAACATGAAGAAAAGTGATTTTCCAAAAAGTGTCTGTGTGTAGAATGTTTCTATGGCGAAAGATAACTGCCGCAAATTCAAACAGAATCAAATAATTGTTTGCATATGTGCCCGAGTTGTAGAGGTCTCTAGGCCTATTGATTTGGTAAAGGTCGGTTAAGGGGGAGGGATAGTTTACCTGCAACATTTTACGTTTTAACAAGAGTATAGTACTTAATTTTGATAAATAAAGTATCCCGAAAAGAAGGTCATAACAATCCATTGTAGAAAGGTAGATGAAATATCTGTAAATGAAAAGGGTAGTTGAAGGGGGAGGGGGTAATGTTTTGTATTGATGTTATAAATTTATTCAACCGAAAACTTAAAAAAAATGTCATTAAAATATTAACAATTGATATCGTTCCATGCTATGTAACCACGGATACGTAAACAAAATATTTTTTTGTTTTCATAAATTCACGTATAACAAACGCTGGGCGGTATTCGCTTTCTTTCGCGTTGTTTAAATAAAAGATAATTTAATTAATTAAATTTCTTTATTTTTATAATATTAACAACTAGGTATAATTCGTATTTTCATTATCTTTCTCAACTTTTTACCAAAAGCATGCTGATACATTTAGTTTCGTTCTGAGTGTACATATTAAAAATATAATTTTATAATTAATTAGAACATGGAAGTCATGTAGACTATGGTCCTCCAAACCGATTTTTGTGTTTGTGTAGATATGGTCTCTTCAAACTTTATAAGGTACAAAATGTGACTTAATTACCCGATAAGAAATAATTGTTATCAATGTTACGTTTTGAGGAAAGAGCTTTTTAGTACTGCTTGAGAAAATTATGAACGTTTAAAAGGACTGTTTAAGTCGACCGTTTTAGAAAAGTTATTAATCTTTGACATAATTTCTACGAACACATCTACGACCAGATACATAAGTGAATTCTACTTGTCATGCTTCCATGTTTTTGTCAATATCTCATGCGTTCAAAATTGTCATCGTCACCGTTTACACTCCAAGAGTTAGGCCCTCATTGACCCCTTCCGGAACCCCCAGCTCTTCCTTTGCCTAACGAGGTGGCGATCCGATGCAAGCCACACCTCATGTGGGTAGGTAGACTTCACATTTACCACACGTACTTTTTAGAGGCCGGACCAAAGTATATTAGAAACTAAGCGTCCTTTCCACTTCTCTGTAACAAATATATTAAGATTTTCTGGATAGACATTCGCTAGCGAGTCCTATGTCCAACAGATATAATATAGATGATAATAATATAGAAGTAGAAGAACGTACATTTTCATGACGAAAACCTATCAATCACACAAACTTTGTTGAAGCCTCACAAGTAATTTTAATAGGCAAAAATTAAAATAACACTACTCATAACCTATTACATTTTTAAACGTAACCTTACTTAGACAGATAGTAAAATAATTGTTTATTCTTCAGATGGCGAAAGTGCCTTGAGGTCCTGAACGGTCTTTTTCTTCTCCACTTCAAGGATTAGGTTACATAAGACTGTTCAGGCACCCATATCATACTCGGACGACCCACGTATCTTCTATCGTTGGCTCTTTATTTCACCACCGCTTTTGGCAATCGATACTCCGTCTCCTTTACAAATCATCACAGATTGTCTTCTATAAAAAAATTTGCATCTTTTACTTCTAGTTCTGCTTTTATACCCTCATTCCTTCTTCTATCTCGTAACGCGTAGTTTAAAGTATGTCGAAGAAACTGCATTTCAACACTGTGAATCTTGCCGCATTCTTTTTTTCTGCCATGACCCACACCTTACTCGCATACGCCAACGTTGATATTGCAATTGCCTTATAAGATTTGATTTTTGTGCTGTGTCTCGTTTTATTTTTAAGATTTCTATGAATCGTTCTAAAAAACCCCCAGTTTTGTTAGTTTTATTAGCAGCCATGTTAACACCAACTTTGTCACTACTTATTGCCACACTGCTAAATACTTCGTTCTTGATGAGGCCTTTCGGTGTCTCCACCATCTTCAGGTGTTAAACGACTGCTTGACTTCTTGACAGGTCGTTTAAGACCTGAAAATGGTGTAAACACCATTTAGCAGTTTAGCACTGTGGCAATAAGTAGTGACAAAGTTGGCGTACTAAAAAATGTTCATACATTTAATTATCTTGTATTTTATACCAGCTTCACACTCTTGGCTTACACTTCACACTCGAGATACTTAAAACGGCTCACTTGTTCTACAGTAGGTATCGTTGTTTATAGCTATCTTAGTCCTCACTGGATATTTACCTTTAAAGACCATGGTTTTAGTCTTTTTCTCTGAAATTGTCAGTGACTACTCTCTTGCTAGTTTATCTAACTGAAACATGAATCTTTGTAAATCTGCCTCACTTCTTTGAATAACTATGTCGTCTGCATATAGCAGGTAACCCATACAAATGGGTTTGTTAAGCTCTGTATTGTGGACGTCAGTCTGGATTTCCATGTTTTGTACGTGTCGACAATATGTATATTATTATACAAGATGGCGGATGTACGGCCAGGGGCGGATTAGAAGCGCGTGGTGCCCTATACTACCATCAGAGTGATTCAAACCCCCTCCTCCCGGATTCAAAACAGCCGTTTATCCCCCTCGATTCAACATTTTATAGTATATTTACACTGATAAATGGCATACATAATTATTTTATTAAACTCTCGAATTACAACAAATATTTAGCTAAGTAGTGATTGCAATGAGCATAGTAGTAGACCTACTTAAGCTTAGAAAATACTAATCGATCAATTTCTTTCTCGATTTTGTCTTAATGAAGTCTTGTATAATTTCTTCTAAAGCGATTCAAGTATCTCGCCTTCAATATTCTAGCTTGGTAACGAAGATAAATGATTTAAATACGTTTAACACGAATCATAGCAGGAAATGATTGTTAAAAACAGGCCATAACCAATGTATATATTCGAAAATACATCAATCGTTTTACAGTTTAATACTGTGAGCGGACAAACTGTAGTATCATGGAATCTATCGTCTTCATTCGAACGATTTGAAAAACGTGTCTTGCAATTTTACTCGTGGCAGAAAGTGCTTCAATTCTATTAGAAGTTCGTTATCCAAATCGTTCGAGTAAACTTCTGTAAGAGCTTTTGCTTGCTTTTCCAACTCGACAGTCTCCATGGTTAGGCTAATAACTGCGTAAGAAAACCAAAAAATTGCGTAATGTGATCTTAGGTGTTGCTTCGCTTGGTCAATCAGCTGGATGGTGCCCCCTCTGACGGCTGAGGCCCTGGTGCCCGGTGCTGCAGCGTACCCTAGCGTTAAGGATAATCTGCCACTGTGTACAGCAACCCTGACTATCTCCCTTGTTTGTTGGACTGTCACCTGATAACCTCCCATTCAGATCCAGGATTACAGATGTGCTTTCTAAACGTTCTTAACTGAGTTTATTAAATGCTGTGGATATTCTCTTCTATCTGTAATATTCCATAAGTTTTTATGGTCTAGATTATCAAATGCTTTTCCCAGATCAACAAAAAGCATATGCATTTTCTGGTTATATTCACGCGTTTCCTCCACTGTCTGTCGTAATACAAACAATGCATCAATTTTTGACCTAGCCTTTCTAAAACCCGTCTGCTATTCGAGAAGTAATGCATCCGGAACGACTTTTAATCACTGATTGATAAGTCTTGTATGTATGTTTTGTACGTTGAATCGAACAAGGTATTGTTGAGTCGTGAACTGTTTGACAGAATGCATGTGTAGGCCTACATACTCTGCGCATTTCACCTCAGCTATAAAGTATCGCACAAATATGAGTCTAACATTTGTCTTCGCGTTGTGTCCGCGCTCTTACCTACTTCATGGCTTGGCTGACGCCCAGTCTGTCGCGCACATGTCACAAATAGTTTTTCATTCCTTTGTAACGTGTGACTGTGCCACACACACACACACACACACACACACACACACGTACGAGGGATTTAATTTAATACTTAAATAAAGGTATCGTTCATGATCAGTTATGCTTGAATAACGTTCTTTAAGTACATTCATTTTAAAAAAGCCGTTGCTTACATAATGACAACAACAACAAAAAATGGCTGTGAAGGATAATGCAAAAAACGGTTACAAATGTCACTTGCCACAGTACTTTCCTTTCCTTGCTTCGTGACGTGTGCACATGAGAAAAACGTTTTTCTTTTAACGACGGTCTTATTAGCCACGTTCGGAAGGTGTAAACTTCAACTGATATACGCAGACAAGAAAAGAGGAAACAGAAAAAGTACAAGGACTCAATTCATACAAATCAGACAAACAGAACTAAGTTTAAATGACCTGTTTAAACAACAGACGATTATTTAACTTCCTAGTTTGAATGGCTAAAGTTCTCTTTAGTCTAAAAATGTATATGAGGTACGATCAAAAAGTTCGTACAATTTTGCAGTTTCCACCGCTACAAGTGTCCGATTAGAAAACTGTTTTTACGGGATATTGGTACACATGTTAGTGATAATCGTGTAACATTTTAGCCCTATTCGATGCATAGTTTAAATTTGACAGCTAATTGAGCAAGTCGTCCTTAGGTTAGGTGTATTAGGCGATTTTTGTCACTCTATAATGCAAAACTGATGGACATGGATTAAATTTTGTGTAAACTGTGAGACAAACTGCTCTGTCCTGGTGAACGTGTTCAGAAGGCTTCTGGCGAAACTGCTGTACGTGAACAAGCGGTTTACTAGCTTCAAAGGCTGCCGTAAATGAGCTGAAGATCGTGGTTGTCAGACGAAAATTACGTTTTTGTGTTCCACGAAATTTCGTCGCTAGGCTCAGTGGTAAATAAAGACTACTATTCGGACATTTTACCCCATTTGTATGAAGCTATACGTAGAAAACGGCCAGATTTATGAATAATTTATGAAAATTGTAGCACGATAATGCGCCTGGACGCACGTTATTGCTTGTTAAGAATTTTGCCAGGCTAGGCAAAAGAAAACATCATAATGATGAGACGGGAACTGCCGTATTCACCAGATGTATCGTAACGCGATCTATCCTCCTCCCAATAGTGACAATTTCCACGAAAGGACAACGTTTCGCGACTGTTGAAGACGTGAAACGCAAATCGCTTAGCGAACTCAAGGCTGTACGAAAAACCTTTTCAGTGTTAAAAATTCATGCTTGAAATATTTTGAAGACTGAAAAACGGCTGGCTTAATCGTGTTACGTTCGACTGAGACTGCTTTGAAGGGGGTAGTATAAGTGTGGATGAATGAAGGTATAATTTTTAAAATAAGCAAGAACAGCATGAACGTGTTGATCAAACCTCGTATATTGTAACCGTGACTGCAACCCACTAACTTCATTGCTTATCTACAAATTGTTTTGTTTATTCCTTTACTACAGTCTTGAACAATTCATTTTTACTTCCATATTCCTTAAGGAATGGAAGTATAGTGATGGCAAAAAAAATCGTGTTCGAGATTATTGCAGATTCTGATTCTACTACACTCAAAACATGAAAAAAAGTCGTTTTCCGAAAAGTGTCTGTGTGTGTGTCTGTCTGTCTATCTGTCTGTCTGTCTGTCTGTCTGTGTGTCTGTCTGTCTGTCTGTCTGTAGATTTTTTTTTTTATAGCATTGTTATTATTGAGCTAGCGCATCAAGTTTTAAATTTTAACTCAATCGTTTGGCATTTATCTGTCTGTTTGTCCACTTAACTACATATCTGTCTGCTTGGGGGATGTATCAGATAACCTTTCGTAAAACTTAGTATGCGTAGTTTTACCTCACAGAGCCCTACTCTTCTTGACATTCATCTGCTCCAGAAATAGGGGGCGGGAGGCAAAAACGTGAGCGTAAAAATTTGGAAAAAGGACAAAAATCTATGTGGATACCAAATTGAACTGAATATCAATCAAAATATTAATTTAATGGTAATTTTTGTAAATTTCAAAGTTTTAGTCCCCAAAGTGAATTAAAAGTTTGTAACAACTGAACACGTACGTGCCGGATACAAAGATACAGACAATTTTAAACAAAAATTTGATTGTGGCGTTCAGGTTTAGAAATTTAAAAATTTTAGGACACCAGGGCCGAAAAGGGAACCAAAATTTAAAAAACTTGTAAAAATCCGTGCCAGTTGTCAGACTAAAGGGTATTTTAACCGAAATCAAAACATAGTGTTCGCTTTGGAACTTCATGGACAACGTGCCCAAAATAGAATTAAACTTTTTGAAAATATTAGAAAGCCTGCGTTGGGCTTCAGATTGTGAGGAATTTTAATCAAAATACGAACTTGGTATCTTCAATAATTTGCCCAATTAATACCTGACATTCCTTACAAGCGTTGGACTGTCTGCAAAAGTCTGTAAGCTATTTTTGTCTTAAGCTTACTTGGCTTAATTCTCAAAATATTCTCAAAATTATTAAATTCCGGGCTGTTAGGCTGTGGTACGTTGCTGTAAATTGTCGATGTCGTCGGTTACGTTTCGTATCCCACCCTCGGCGATCTTCTTCAGGCAGCAAGAAACGACATAGTGTTACAAAAACTGTTACGGTAGATCTTCAGACGAACGATACCTAACACTTTTTCCTGGTAAAAGCAACACCTTCTGCCTAAGATCTACCGTAACTGTTTTGTAACACTACAAAAATATGTCGCTCCTTGGTGCCTGAAGAAGATCGCCGAGGGTGGGATACGAAACGTAGCCGACGATGTCGAGAATTTACAGCAACCGTCCAGGGGCTAACAGCCCGGTATTTAATAATTTTGAGAATTCTATAAGCTATGTTCTCCCCCCCCCAAAAAAAAACTTTCTATGTTGTTAATCAGTTATCAGTAAACAAAAAACAATAAAATAAGATATGAAAAATATCGTGTGGTCACCTCCTCGTGGCGTCTCTGGATTAACTCTAAGAATCATTCACAGAAAGAACCTTATTACCAGCTTTAAAAAATTAAAATTTATTAAATTGAATTTATGTATTAATAAATGTATTTCGTAATACGAAATGTTCGAAAACCCGAACAATTCGATTTGGCGAACTTCACATGTTCAGTAGCGTATCTATAATTTGGTCTGGGGGGGGTCCGTCGAGTCGGCTTCGTACAAAAGAAAAAACAAGTTACGACTAACGCAAGTGCTGTGCAATAAACTTTTTTGTAGACCTACGTTTCAAAAATGATTAGTACTGTATTAGCGTACACAGCTGAGAAATTGATAAAACGGCTTAAAAATTCAGAAATTAACAACAATTTCTCGTCAACTTTCGACCGTCTGGGGGAGGTCCCGGTCCCGTTCCCCCTCCCGTAAATACGCCCCTGCATATGATCCCAGTTAGCTCGAATTTATCTCTGGTACACATTAGAAAACATGTCATTCATTATTAGTCACGACTAATAACATTTCTTAACTTTATTCAATATGAAAAATCGCTATTCTGTTAACATAAAACTTGTGTCAGGAAATATTATGTGCAGTAGCGTATCCATAATTTGGTCTGCGGGAGGAGATCCGGTCGAGTCGGCTTCATACAAAAGAAAAAAACAACTTAAGACTAACGCAAAAGCTGTGTATGTAGACCTACATTTAAAAACTGATTACTAACGTATTAGCGTACACAGCTGAGAAATTAATAAAACAGCTTAAAAATTAAGGAGTTAACCAAAATTTCTCGTCAACTTTCGACCCTCTGCGGGAGTTCCTGGCCCCCCCCCGTAAATACCCCCGGCACATGTACCTAGTTACCTCTAATTTATCTCTGGCACAAATCAGAAACATGTCGTTCATTTATTAGTCACGACTGACAGACATTTCTTAACTTCATTCTGTATGAAAAATCGCTCGTGTATTAACATACAACTTGTGCGGGGCAAGAGACGCAGGCGGCACAACACTATCGGGTATCTACGTACATTTGACGATGTAAAGCGTCCGTAATGACGATATTTATGCCTTGTCGAGTGCCGACAGTACACTACAGTGTACCGGTTAACAACACTTTAGTCCTTATATGTCTCGTAAACACGAACTAGTTATTGCCTGTTTAGATGACAGGTTTTAACGTTCCAAGGCGTGAACGTCGGGTCGGACGGTGAGAGGTAACGATTTTCAAACGAAAACATAATTTTTCGAACGTTAGCAAGGACAGAATATCTTTATTAATAATATTTTAAATAAGAAAAATTACAAAAAAGAAAAATTGAAATATGAACAGAATTTAGTGGTTAAGTCTAAGTTTTACTAAACTTGTATTGCAACCACTAACACGCAATTATACTTTACATAAACGCTTTCAAGCGTCTCGGCTCATCTTCAGATAGAACACAACCTTCAGGTGGAATACAGCAATACAATCTTCAGGTGGAGTATAATAATACCTTCAGGTGGAACGCAGATGGAATACAAAAATCTTCAGGTTGTGTTCCATCTGAAGATGACCCGAGAGGCTTGAAAGCGCTTATGGAAAGTATAATTGCGTGTTAGTGGTTGCAATACAAGTTTAGTAAAAAAAAAAATTGATTTAAATTAATTTTCGGCAACACCAGAAATCTGCCTAACACCGTTTTTTAAACTAAAATAATTATAAAACATGAAAGCGTCTAAAACATAAAGGCGTCGTCTATTCTAACATTTCCGTGACGAGAGTCAGAAATACAGTATACATGTTTATTATTATTATTATTATTATTGTAGTTGTTGACAGCAGAGATGGGCTTTCGAAGACGTTCGGTGAGAGTAACCAGACGCGAGAAAATTAGAAATAAAGTTGTTAAGGACAGAATGAATGTGAAAATTCAATTGTTGATTTTATTCAAACAAAAAAATTACAGTGGTATGGACACACGGAAAGAATGGCACAGGAAATATTGCCAAGGAGAGTTATGGAATGGACCCCACCAGGAAGAAGGAAAAGAGGAAGAACAGCAGGATAGAAGAAATTGAGACTATATTGAGGGAAAGAGAAATTGAAGAAGATCTTTGGATGGACGAACAGCAGTGGAAGTGAGAATTCAATCAATTAATCAATCATTGGTTCCGGAAAATGTGTAAACATTGTACAGTCGGAATTATAATAATTATTGTAGTTGTGGTATAAAATCCTTAAATTAGTAGTGACCCCGAGCAGCAAATATTTAGCGATGAAAAGTTTAGTGCGGATAGATCAGTAAGTGACTCATCTTTACATTATTTTTGTCAACATTTTGACAGTTTTTATCGTCATCATCAGGACCTGTGTATGGACAAGAGAGAAATAATCAAACCCATAATCACAACAATTTATTGAGTCAATGTGTGTGTGTGTGTGGGGGGGGGGTTGAGGCAGTGTGTAATTTACATCAGCAAATTAACTTCTGTTATTACACATTGTTTTACTTATACAGACATAATTATAACATTCCGAAAACATTGTTGATACAATATTACAATTTAATATATTGATAATATAATAATCGCTTAATTATACTAATAAATAATTAATATTGTGGTATAACTCAATATAGTTTCTGTATTGCAATATTGTCGTTTCAATACCTCACGCCCGTTTTACTGAAAAATATCAGCATCATCAGAGATTTGTAAGTAAATCAATAACAATAAATCAATAACTTCCTGCTTTTCCTTGTTCAGTTATTTGACAATCCCTGCCGATAAAAATGTTGACATTGTTATTGATTTACTTACAAACCTCTGATGATATTGATATTTTTCAGTAAAACGTACATCAGGTATTGAAACGAGAAAAACGCAATACACTACTTGCAGAAGAAACTATATTGAATAATATCACAATATTATATAATTGCTGCAAAAAACTTTGAGTTACGTATATAGAAAATTATAAATAATTATAGACGCAGTTATAATCGAATGGATAACAAATAGCAATACATATCTAAAAATATGGTATAACTGAATATAGAGTGTAGCGACGTTTGGTTATGTACATAATTAAACGGATATAGGCTTCAAACACATGCCGACTTTCATAGGTACCAACTTCGAGGTGTCTTGACCAATCTGCCTCTGTACATATATATTTATTCATATGTTTATCTAGTTATCTATCCATCACTCCGTCTATTACACACATACTTACGCGCGCCCGTATGTATGTTGTTGCGAGGATAGCTCATCACATAAAATTCTTTGTTTACCGCACTCTTGACACGATCATTCTGAATGCGTCTGCGCAACTACAGACACAATGTAGTTTGTAATATTGATCGTTGATTATTACTTTTGGAAATACAACCGACAAAGCAAACATTTTGTCGGAGCCTCATCAATAAATAATAGATCACTAGAAGAAGATCAAGAAGGAGGTTGAACGGTCAAGCGGAGGAGGACCTGCAATAACAATAATTATTATTTATTACTATTTATGACCTACAGTAAGTAACAAAAATAAGAGAAGAAAGGATTATCTATTGCAAATTTGTTTAAAATAGAAGGCGCTTTAAAAGCGTGAATAAATATCCAAAGGAACAGGCATTAATTTAAACAACGGTAATTCACTATATACGTTATGTTTTGTGGGCGACCAGACTGTACTTGACCAGACTGTACTGTGCTTTCGAGTATATCGCCAGAAAACTACTACAAGAGTACGAGAGCCGTGGGTTTGAAGTTAATGTATATAAAACAGAAAGTAAGTGCATTGGTGGTCCCCAACGCTGGAGGACGAACAGGACATTCAACACTGTACAGAACTAAATTTAGAAATAAAAATAACCTAGGACAGAAGGTTGGATACAAGAATTAGGAAGAGAGAACAGAAAATTCCAGGTTAGAATAGCGATTTCAGTGACGAGCAGCGGGCAAATTAGCAAATAAAATAAGAATTGTATCCCATAGACATTAACAGAATGCAGTGACCAACGATTAGGAGAGAAAAAGATGTTAAGACGCGCCTATAAGGGAGTGGTTGAGGGTGGGTTTTGCGCAGGCGCCGCAGTGCTGGGCTCCACCGTCTGTGCGGACACAGGGATGAGTAAGATTCGTCAAAATAAATACATTCAGGTGGGGTGGTCACATGGAAAGAATAGAGGAAACACAGTCGACAGACCAGAGGCTCATCAGGAACAGGCAAGAAGTAGGTTGGAGGATCAGGAAGAGGACCTGTGAATATTAGAAACTTGAAACTTGGAGCGAAGAATAGGGATGAATATAATCAACTTTAGCCAAGACCTATGAAGGATTATGTAGGCACAGATGATGATGATGAAAAACGCATGCGGTAGGAGATGACATTACAAACAAACAAGCAATTTAGTACGGATATGTGTAGAAAATGACAAACGAGCGAATACAAAAAAAAGGACGAAGAAAACGGGTTAAGCCAAGCAGAAGTTAGAGAAAAGTTTGGAAAAGGAAATCACAGAGTTAGGAGGGGGGGGGAGAATCAGCGACAGAGTTGTGAATGAACAACGTTGAGACAGAGTTATTATTTTTGGATTATGTTAAGACTTTTGATATGTTGCATAAAGATCTTATATTTAATATTTTTAATAATACAGTATTTTTAAGAGAAGAGGGATAGTAAATCATCTAGTAGGAATGATTAAATCTACGTATCCTTAAGGATATGCATAGCCGGGAATAATAGTTAAGTTGGAAATTATGAATAGAGGCCTGGGGCAGTGGAAGAATGTTTTGGCACTTTATAATTGGGACTTTGGAGGTTACAGGGATGTCTGTACCTTGCTGACGACAAGGTTGTCATATCCAATAACGAAGATACTTCACAAAAAGGCATTCAACGAGCTACGTAAAATAATTAAGAAATATAATTTAATTGTATCTGTTGAAAACTCCAAAGTAATTACTTTTTGTGGAGCATTTCCAAAAAGAAGAAGACAAATAGTGGTTGAAAAGGGACCTATGAACAAGTTTCATCGTTTAATTTGCCAACGCGGTTGGCAGCACTGCCGGCCAATGCCATTGTCAAACAGCGGCGACGCGATTAAGTGACCCGTCTGGGGTGTCAGCTGTGCGCTGTGTTTTGTTCGCAGTTAGGTTAGCCGAAGGCTTTATTTTTGGCAAATTGGGACAGGTTTGTTTTAATGCAGGCATGTGAGACCAACAAGCCCTTGTGTCGGCCTCATTTCTCAGCAACCCTTCGATCTGGAAATTCCCGTTGGTCTGATGGCCTAGGATGTGTGTCGGTTCTCTTTGCATGCGTCTGTAAACTCTTAATGATGTTCAGGTGTGTACACTTAATTATTTTATTTCATTTTTATTTAATTATGGATTCGTTATTGTAAAACTTATACTTTGTAAAATTTTAATGTGCTAGTTATTTCCTGTCTAAGGACGAAAATTGCTTGTTAACTCTTACTTAATTAAAGCTTATTGAAAATTAATTATTATTCTTTAATGAAATCAAACGATTTGTATTTAATGTGAATATGGTGTTAATAAAATTATTGTCAAAGTGATTGCTGTGGTTGTGTTCCGAGGCGAGAACGTGTAATGTCTGAGTGTATTAACTGGCGGCTAATCCCCAAATAAAATGTTATAGGGTCCCTGCTGAAAAAGGGGGAAGAGCGGTGGTCACACGAACATCTGGGACTACCAGCAGAGCAGTTCCAGAGTAAGCTCCCCGAAGCCGTCAGACCGAGGAATGCGGAAGGAACAAAATACACCGAAGGACCCAAAAATCCCAGGAACTACTTCTAGTGAACATGCACCATAGTCCAGGGACAAATTTTGGAACCTCTGCCCGTCCACAGTTTATCATGTTTCTACTTGAGTTCGTCTCTACACAATTACAAGTGGGAGCGTTTCATTTATCCTTCTTCAATCTACATCAACTCCATAGACTGGCTACCCTCGTTTTCAACATTAAATATCTGTTTAAATACAACATTAAATATCTGTATTAACAACTGAAAATATTTCAAAGTCACAAGAACTCAAGTTGTAAAAATTGTAACTGTTTCCTTTGTAACTTGTCTAACATACGCCATGAGGGGGTGGTTAACCTGTTTTACTAAAGCATGGTTTGGTACTTAGATTATTTGGTCTCCGATTATCTGTATCACCATTATTTTTATTGTAATTATTCTTGAAGGATTATTAGTGTTGTTATTAAGTGGTGGGGTTATTTTGATGTGGTCCGTTATTTCTACTGTATTGATGTTCGCGTTGTCCTACCTCATGGGGTATGCTAGTCTGGAAATCAAAATAATTATCTTATGTCTATTTTCTAAACGCTATATAAATTAATGACTATATGTAAAGAACAATATGAAACTGGAACATTGTGTCACCAACTTGAAATCTAATAAATCTTGTTATTGATGAAAATGTGTTGATTGCAAATCCTGTCACTCTGTTAGGCTCCAGCACACTTTTCGCTTCCTCTATGTTTATTAACCTAGTCTTAAATATTACGTAGCGGTCCTGTGACCGCTACAAGCGTACCTCAAGGAATAAAGTTGTTCAAGAGACGTTATTAATATTTTACAAGGTGATGTCAATTCCAAGCTGTCTGATGGTAATGAAACATGGACAATGACGAACGCACATGAAAGTCGACTGCAAAGTGCAGAGATGAGGTTGCTTAGATCAGTAGCCAAGTATATCAGGTTAGATAGGAAAAGTAATGAGGACATGAGTTAGCTGTCAGACCAGTAAATGACATGGTGAGGGAACATAGACAGAATTAATTTGATCACGTAGAACATAATATGGACCCATCAGGAATACCACACATTAGTGCAAAATTATGCCTAAAGGTAGAAGACGTCTGGGACTGCCGATGAAAAGACGGTGAGATCAGTTACAACAACGGTCGACGTAATACGCTTTGAGCCTTATACTTGCAAAGAAGAAGTAGAGGACTTGTGAATGAACAGAGGAACTGAGAATCGGAAAACGCGAAATAATATTGTAAACCATTCGTACCAGGCCTACACATTATTAAAATCAAAGACCGAGATGTTGGGTCGATTGCTCGAGTTTTTCGACCTTACGTCCGGAGGCCATCTTCAGTAGACCCGCGTTAAAGTAGGTGAAAAACCGAAAGCACTACACTACAGAGGAATAAGCAATAATTTTCATCTATTTGAACGCGAGTTTACTGAAGATTGCCTTCGGAAGTGTGGGTGAAACGTTTAGAAATAATGAAAACTCGAGCAATCGACCGCGACCCAACAGCCCGGTAGTTACTGATTTTAATAACGTTGACTTCGGCCGTGATAGTCTACGTAACAGGTAAGTGTATAGATAGGTAGAAAGGTGGGCAATTGGGGCGTACGGACATGTAAATATGACGAAGAGTCTAGCCTGGAGAGAGTACGATACGTGGTAAAGCATCACGCGGCAGTCGGAGAGAAACGTGGTAAGAGGAGATGAGAAGAGTAGCAGGAGTGAAGTAGGTGAATATAGAATAGTTGGTGAGACAGAGATTAAGAGAAGTACGGAGAGATCGGCTTGGCGATGTATACGTAGGTAGAAAGATGGCAAGTAGGACGTACGGACATGGAAACATGACGGAGAGTCTAGTCAGGAGAGAGTACGATACGTGGTAAAGCATCACGTGGCAGACGGAGAGAAACGTGGTAAGAGGAGATGAGAAGAGCGGCAGGATTGAAGTAGGAGTGTATAGGAAGAGGTGGTGATAAAGAAATTGAAGTAACTACGGAGAGGTCACCTTGACCCCGTATCTTACGACCATAAGTACTTTAATCGTTACGTTAATTACGCACTCCACCATCCCGATGACGTATTATTTGTAACTAATTGTTCTGTACAAAGCCATATGCAGTTTAGAATACAACAATATTCACGAGCTTTTAAATTTAAAAAATATTGATCGAAAATGTATGACTAAAAATCGGTACAGTACTGTGAAGGTGAGATCGTGTTAATTGTTTACGATACATCCGGTTTCTTTTTGGCAACAGTCACGAGACGACCGCGGCCGGGTCGAAGGACACGGTCCAGTGAATGCGAATCACTTCTGCCAATCATGTATACGTACTCAGTCTCCGCTTTCTCACGAGGAAGCCCACTGCTGCCTGCTGCGTGTTCTCTTTTGCTTTTCCGTATTTCGGTTGTGGTACATGAAATTATTCCAGTTCCACATTCCGTTCCGCTGGTTTTTCTGTTGTCTTCACTGTCGCTCTCTCTCCCCTCCCTTTCTCTATCCCTTCCCCCCTCTCTCTCTCTCTCTGCTTCTTTTGATCGGGACTGTGTACGTCATTATTTGCACACCTGCACTTACCAAGAGACATTTCTTATTCATGTTAAAGTGTTTTTCATGCTTTGCGAAACGGATTGATTTAGTCTTAACGGAAAAAATTATCTCGACAGGCGACCTAGAAATGTATAAATATTGCGCATTCACACAGTTTCTTAAAGCACTTGTCACTTGCGGTGCGGCCAAGACATCGGGCTCGGCTGTAGCCTACCGAGCATTTCTTGAGATCCCTATACGCAAGCAAAAACCTAGACGTTCGGTTCTAATCGTCTAAGTAATTTTGCTTGTAAATTTGGATACGTGCTGTTTTGCTTGGTTGTTAATGACAGAGGTCGTTAGGTTTGTCATAATCTGCCTGGTATACAAATCCAGATCAATAGGTAGCTTACTTGTTTCATCTGAGTCATATGACTTCGTTGGTCGACACTCCAGACCGTCAGGCTTCTTGTCTGTGCAACCTGTCTCTCTCTCTCTCTCTCTCTCCTATGGGACTACAGCCCTTGTTGGGCCCTGGCCTCCTTCAATTTTTCCCCCCATTCTCTTCTGTCGGTACCCATCCTCCTCAGGAACGCACTTTCAGTATTTCTTTCGCGTCCTCATCCACCCCGCGTCCTCCCATCTTCTCCTCGGTCTTCTCAATGGTCTTTTTCCGTGGATTCTGGTATTCAATGACTGTGTAACCTACACTAGCAGATTAAACAATCTGTTCGTTTCTTCGGTTCAGGTCGATAGAGTGTTTGGTTGGTTAATCCATGTAGATTTGTGTGTGTGTGTGTGTGTATGTGTGTGTATGTGTGTGTTTTAATAAGTTAACATAGTTTGATAAGTTGATCGAGTTTGAGAGGTTCATTGGTTGTTTGATTCAGATTGGTCGCTCGGTTGTTTGGTTTTAATTTAACATTGGTACTTTATTGACTTTGTCTAAACATGGCAAAGCCTAAATAGGACAACTAACTAACTATTTGATTCCACTTAATCGTCATTATCATCTTCACAATACGGCATAGGCAAAATGCTGCTTGTTCCGCCTTCAAAGATCCTGCAGCCATCTCTTCCTGGGTCTACTCACACACCTGTGGCCTACAGGTTTGTATTTGTGTCCAGACTTGTTTGGCCAGTCTGGAATCTGACATTCCTTCTAAGCGTTCTCCACCGTTGTCTGTAATCTTTTAATTTTTATGCAAGTTAAAAACTAGTAACTCTTCTCTTATGGCCTCATTTCTTATACGATCAAGTTTAGAACGCCTTTTAACTCCTCGTAAGAACTCCATTTCCGAGGCCTGTATGTTACTGTCTTGTTTCTTAGTTGTCGTCCATAATTCACACCCATAAGACAGTACAGGGACTGCCATAACTTGATGCCACTTTTCGTTGTTAATATTACTTAATACTTAAAATGTGCTAGTACTCGTGTGACTTACTTCTTCTTTTATCCTAAATCCGAAAATTGGTGGACGACCATATTCTGAAGTCATCTGATTTCCCGGTCGATTGCCTTCTCCTTGAAACATCCGTGTCCTCTCAATCTTATCTTTCCAGCCATTTGTTTTTCCCTTGGGCTTCCCCTAGCAATTCTTCCTTTAATTTTTCACAAATAGGGACTGCCAGAAATGGGAACAGCAGATTTCTCGAGACATTTCTGGTCAATCCGAGGAACTTCAAAATATTTGGAGAGCGACTGCAGAAGCAGTAAGAACGTTCGTAACAACTCAAAATATACGTTCAGTTTAAGCCGCGACAGTAGTGCAGCTGTAAATTAGAACATGATGATTCCCAGCAAAGGCTCCGCACTGGCAAAATTATTCAGAATTCTTTTCGAAGTGTTTAAGTTCAGCAGTGTGGAAGCTTTTTTCATTTTTCATTTTATTTTGTTTTTTACATTTTTTATTTTTGTGTCATAACAGAAGGTAAAACAAAATCTTTGAGAATAAAGTTTCAACAGGAAGTGATCCAGTTTTTGAATGTAAAATATTGCTTTTTAACAGTATCTGATATCTCCATTTCCATCATATATTTTCACGCTTCTCTCGAGAAGTTCATCTACTTTAATATATAATTTATTTCTTCCCTTCTTCTCTGCATTCAGCTCCATTTTGAAGAAAGCGCATTTTGGGTTTTCAGCTTCCTTTTTAAACACAGTATGAACACGTCCTGTATTCGAAGGTTTGGTATCACAACCAGGTCGTTTGTTTATACGATGGTTCCAGCCTTCAACAATCACCGTTGGTGGCAGCTCCACTTTCTAATTGGGATCGCCTCATTTTCTAAACATCTTTCGACAAAACAATCGAAGAACTCGGTTAGTTCGTAGAGTTTGGAGCCTGAGCACGGATTTCAAGCCAATCCTCCTAGGCGTCTTCTGATTTTAAGAAGGCTAGAGCTGCGCAAATTCGAGCGTGTACACTCTCTTGATACTCGCTTTCCATATATTCTGTTGAAAGTCTACGTACCCCGAGTTTTCTTCATGCGGAAGAAACATCCGTTGTTATCCACTGAAGAAAATATGTGGCGAAGTGCAGATATTGGCGATGTTTCGAAATCAACATTGACTTTTGTTTGGATCTCATCCGTTAACAGCCTGCAGAAGGAGACAAAACAATGGAACATACGTTTCCTTCTTGTTCGACAACAGGGCAAACACGATTGGATTAACATTTGTCTCTTTACTCGTGATGCTGAAGTCGTCATGGATCGTGTAGATTTGTGAAAATTGTTTGATGTACATTTTAAAAATACCATTCATAAATCTGTTTTCACATGTTTCACATTTACGTGACTGTATTGTTTTTGTAGTAGTTCGACACAAGCCATCGATTCGATGAAACTTCTTACTCAGCACCTTCTTAGACCTTCGGTCGACCCCGTTTATCGGAGATCCCTTTCGCCTTATATTCTTTCCCTCTAGTATCGTAGCCACATACCTGTTACTCCTAATTAAGGCTCCAACCATCATCGTTACCTCGTGACTATGCTTTCCATAACCTTCGTCTTTCATTTATCGATTTAAATATTTCATCATTGATTAATAGGTTCCTCCAAGAGATCGATTGCATCATCTCCAATAGCACGTCTATTCGTTTCTTCTCCCTTTGCTCCATTGTTCAAGTTTTAAATCCGTGCATAATCATATTCCGTACTTTATGAGACTTTTTTCTGATCTCGACACGTATTTTCTAGAAGTTAGCACCCTCTTCTTTATCACTAAGGCCACTTTTGGCTAAAATTGTTGTAAATTTAATGTCAACATAGGTTTTTATTCTTCCGAAATTATGCTATCCAGGTACTTGAAAATACTTGACTCGACTTTATCATAAGTTATATGGTCATGGTATATTTATATGTCACTAGTACTGTGTACTACTAGTAGCATTATTTAGTGGTATTCATTAAAAATGTAAATACCACTTACGTAGAACAAGACACATCAAAACGAGACCAAGATAAAAATTTACAAAACGTTTTGGGTCCCAACTTTTATCTGAAAGTAGAGAACCTTGGGTGTTGATGATGACAGATGAAATTCGGTGAGACAATAACAGTAGCATAGGGTGGAGATAAAATGTTAGGAAAGTAGACGGAGTAACAAGGAGTAACCCAATCGGAAATGATAAAATAAGAATAAGGGGAAGTTTAGGGGCACTGACAGACGTAGGCCTACTTAAAGAGAGACAACTAAGGCCATCCATCTTCTGAGGCCATCTTGAAGGTTTGGCAAAAAAAAAAATAATACCAATTACTGAAGGCAGTCTGGATCTGTGAAGACTCGGAAGTAATGTGTGATTGGAAGCCTTTATAGAAGAACTTCAGAGAGGAGATGCATGACTCGGATGACAGAAGACTGGAGAAAAGTGCACTCTGGACCACCTCATTTGAACGACGTATTTAATTAAGTAGAGAATCCTGAATGTCTGTGGTATATATATTTGTGACGTTCTGTGTGCCTATAACTATGGTGATGTAATTGATATTATGTCGTAACTTTTAATATTTGGTTTTCTGTTTCTGCATACAAAATCAGTGTTTTATTAGATACTTCAATTCGAAGGAACTCCAGTTGTCTGCCAGTAGACATCTGTACTTCAAGAGACTCTTTCTGTATCGCATGACGTAACGGAAGCAAACTCGAGAAACGTTAAACGTTCGTTCAAGTTCACTTCGCAAAAATCGGTAAGGGATATCAAATTAAAAAGGATTTTTAGTAATATTTGAATATAGTGTCTGTATAAACTCTTTATGGGCTGAACTAGGTGTTGTTGTATAGCCTACCTTTATTTTCAAGTATGTCCCATAACTTCGGTCTGATCACTCTATCAAAAGCTTTGTTGAAATCGATAAAAATGGAAACAACAATCCCCTGACGGTATTAAATCCACCGAAATAAAAGCTTGAAAACCATTCTCTTCGCGGATGACCAAGCTATATTCGCCACTTCAGAAGACGATCTCCAGCGAGCAATATACATCTTACATAAAATAGGAAAAGAATATAACTGTAACATATCTGAATCAACGACAAAAGTAATGGCCTTTCTAGGAGATGAACCGGTTCGGACCAAAATATGCATAGACAGCACATGCATGAACAAGTAAGACATTTCAACTATCTTGGACGTGACATTACTTATGATCAAGATAGATATATGGAAAATAAAGTGACGAATTTCACAAGAATGTGTAGACTGATTTGGAGAACGTTGGGAAATAAATGTAGAAAAGAAACCCAAACAAAATTTTATAAAGTCATGGCAATACCTGCACTACTGTATGGTTCTGAAACGTGGGTCATAAAGAGAAAAGATGAACAGAAGATACAAACGGCAGAAATGAAATTTCTGAGATCAGTTAAAAGAGTAGGCTAATATACAAGATCATATAAGAAATGAGGAGATAAGAAGTGATTTCGATATTTTTGCAGTAAATGAAAGGATTAAAGAATACAGAAGAAAATGGATTCAACACATAGATAGAATGGAAGAAAGTAGAATACCGAAGATAGCGAAAGATTACAACCCTAGAGGCAGAAGAAAAGTTGGTAGGCCTAAGACAAGGTGGACTGTGGAATAGGAACAGGCCGCTAAAGCCTAAACCCGTTAAGAAGATAATGATGATGACGATATGAATATAGTGTTCAGTTTTGAAATTTTCAAAAATTTAAGACACCGGGGCTAGAAAAAGTGGATCAAAAATTTCATACCTGGACTTAAAGTAAAGGTAATTTTAACCAAAATGATAATGTTGTCTTTAATTTGGAATCTTTTAACTGTATTAAAGCACAATGCGCCAAAAATTGGGGTAAAAGTTTCGGAAAAGTTGTAAACCCTAGGTGGTGCATTAGATTATAAGGAATTTCATTCGAAACATGGAGTGGGCATCTCTAATAATTAAACAAATTAATATCTGCTAAATCATGTCGCATTATCGGGGACCAGGACGCTTCAGAACAGTTTTATCAAAATCTTTTAACTCTGAGCGACTCCAATGGATCAGTCGATTAAACTGCTTATCTAAAGGTCGTGGAGGAAATACGACTACAGCCCCTTACAATATCGTAAGATTTTTGTTTTGTATATAGAATAACTTTAATACTTAGCATATTATTTGTAATTTCTTTATTTGTATATACAGATAGACACAAATTAAAAAAACAAAGAACATAAAATATGAGAAACGGTGTATTGTCATCTCCTGTAATGTTTCCTGGCTACCATTAAGAACAATACAAACACAGCTTTAAAATTTATTAATTTGATTTAATCTAATAATAAACGTATTCTGTTCAAAACAGTGAGCGAGTTCTGCACCTCAGGGAACTTACTTGTTTATACAGCGAAATTAATATTTACTCGATTTACATACAAACAAATGTACTGTATAGCCTACATAAATAAACAGCGAGCGATTCGACAACGAAACATACGCGTAAATTAATATCTTGCAGCCGCGTAACATCGTTTTCAATGCGGTGTTAATCAGACGAGGTGTTAAAAATTCTGTTTATAATTTATACAGAATAAAAATTCTGTTTTGATACCAGGTGCGTGCTAACGGTAAACATCGTTTCACGGAAGCCGCCCGGCGACGAGACAAGTCAATACGTCGATGTACAAGGAGGAGGACGAGGAGGAGACGCAGGATTAATCCGGACAGACGACTGACGTACGGACGGAGAACACAATGGGTAAACGTCGGTAGTTAGCGACCATGATAATGCTGTTAACTTTTTGTACCCGCTCTCCGAGAAAGTTGAAGAGAAGAAGAAAGAAATGGAAGAGGAAGAAGAAGAAGAAGAAGAAGTAAGTGGGAAGTTTCCTAATGTGGCAGTGGTCAGCAGAGCAGCAGCGGTGGCGGCGGAGGCTCGGAGGCAACTGTGTGGGAGACGACCCGGCATACCTTCCTACGCCGCCATATGGCCGATCCTCTCGCACTCCCGCCTTGCGTCTTTTTATGTCAAAATATTATCGAACCGGTCGCTAATTTATACCTCATATTTACCTTAAAACTACTTTGAAACGCTTTCTTAAATTTATATCCTCGACGGAAAAATACATTTACTAGACCGGCGGTTGGAAATATGGTTCGTTTAGAAAGACATTGAAGCCGTCACTCATATGTGGAGCGACCTCTTCACCGTTTGCCTCACTCGCTCCCTCTCTCTCTCTCTCTCTCTCTCTCTCACACACACACACACACACACACACTTAAACGTAAACGTAAACGTAATAGTAGATAAATTCTCTACGACAGATTACAAACTACCCACGCGTTTCTCCGCGTTATTTCTAGGTCAGACAAACATCGCTGCACCGGGTTCACCTAAGGTCGCACCAATCAACACACGTTAACATGATTATGAAAAAATAAATGTACATAATATATGAGCCGCGCAGGGCTGTTGATCTCGATTCCCGCCTGTATACGTCGTTCTAGTGAAATTCTACTGCTAAAAATAAATTCGAATTAATATAAACAGTACGAAGATTTACAAGTGTACGCTACAAGGAGCACAAATGAGGTTCTTGAGGGCTATAAAGGGTTGTACCAGGAGAGATCTTAGCAGAAATGATCATATTAGAATGGACCTAGGCACACCTGAAAGCTTAAATGAGAAAATCTCCCGGTACAAAACGGAGTCCCTTTTACACGTAGAGTGAATGGATCCAACTAGATTTTCGGTCTGAGTTATCTATACTGTAATATCTGTATATTTTTAGTGTTTATGTCAACATTAATCGTTAATGTCAACTAGTTTATCTGCCTTATAGGCACAGTGTTTAATTGAATTATTGTATCATAGCAGCAGCGAGTGGAAGTGGCTTTTGTTCATTTGTTTACGTGTTTTTTGCCATTTAATCTTGTAATTTGTGTATCTGTTTAATCTGTGAACAAAAACAAGAAGACCTGTCAATGGTCAGCTCTTCATAATCATGTACGTGTTTTGTCAGTCAATTTGTTTCGGCTTTGTTATACGTTTTTAATGGGTGAGGTCAATCGAGCCGCGATTAATGGATCACTCGGTTTGACGTAGTGACCGAAACTAGTGGTCAGCAGAAAAAATCGTAGACGAGAGACGACAGTTGGTAGAGCTACATTTAAGGCATTCAAAAACGTTACTTTGGTATCGATCACATATGATCAGAGCTAAAGATAATTATTAAGTGGATATGTTTTCCTCCGATAACATCCTAGAAATAGTAGTAGGACAATATAGTATAAAATCAGCGAGATATGCAGATAATACTGCGGTTCCAGTAAGGAATGAAACAGACTCCATAACGTTTTAGATAAAGTAGTCGATATGGAAAAGAATTATGCGACGAAAATAAATGCTGAGAAAAATCAAGCTTGCTTAACAACGACGTACACTCGACTTTCGTAAACGGTTCTAAAGAAACTAGAGTCGTGTGGATGGTGATGGTATCGGGGACGCTGAATCTGTCTTACGCGGTCCGCATTATGATTGCGAGGTGCTCTGATTTCTTCTTCTTCTTCTTCTTCTTCTTCTTCTTCTTCTTCTTCTTCTTCTTCTTCTTCTTCTTCTTCTTCTCCATTGCAAGCATAAGGTTCAAAGCCTATTTACGTCGCCCCTCGTTACAATTGGTCCTTTCTAGATGACTGAAAGTGCTCAAGTCTCCCTGAGCGGGCTAATAACCCGATTGGAGGAATGTTCGGTGGTGAGGCTGTCACGTTCGATCCTCCAGCGTGCCCTGGGTTTTATTCGGAGACCCACCTTCCAGGTTCTTCCGCTCTCTCCGCCGTTGGGATTTTCCTCCAACCGTTGACCATTTGTCACCTGTTATCATAGGCAGGAACCTTATTATCGGGTGCTACCATCCGGAGCCAGATGGACCCAGGTTCTTTTAACGAAGTTGATATTCCTCCCGCTCCTCTTTCCTCACAGTTGAGATGCTCTATACTTTCCCTAAAGGAGAGGAACGGTGAATTTTATTACCGACATCACGTGATAGATTACTGATAGGGTGTGACAAAAGCAGAACAAAACTATACGTTGAGGTTAATTATGAAAGGAAGAGTAAATGGCAATCGAAGTTGAAGAAGTCGAGGGATCCTTTGGTTTAAGAACCGCTGCACCGGTTCGGATTGAGTTCCGATAAAATACTTCAACCTTCAACCTAATCACAAACAAAATACGAATTGCTACTATTTCGGGCTTTGATAGGAGTCAGAATTCTTCGAAGGAACCCGATAATCGAGTACTACAACTACTCCACGGCGCTACAGCTCATGAAGAGCCTGGCCTCCAGAATGGCGTGCCTCCACTCCTCTATATCCTGTGCGACTCTTCGCCACCTTCTAACCCCCAGTCTTCTCATATCTTCATCTACATCGTTCACCCATCTTCTTCTTGGCCTCTCTCTTGCTATTCTTCTTCCTGGTCCTCCAATGATATACTTTCTTCACTGCTCTTTCCTCTGTCATTCTTTGTACGTGACCTGTCCACCTAATTCTGCCTTGTTTTATTGCCGTGACGATGTCCGATTCCTTGTATAGATCGTACAATTCGGCGTTTATCCTCATACGCCACATTCCAGTATCTAGTACACCTCCATGTATCCTCCTCAGAATCTTTCTTTCACATCTTCTGATCATATCTTCTTGGGCTGAGGTCATGGTCCAGGCTTCTGAAGCATATAATACCACTGGCCGCAATACGGTTTTGTAAATCTGGACCTTGGAGGTTCTAGACATGTTTCTGGACTTTACGATAGGCAGCAGAGAAAAGTAGCACCTATTTCCCATGGCCAGTTTGTCTTGAATTTCCATTGCCATCTGATTTTTCGATGTCAAGGGAGACCCAAGATATGTAAAACTATCCACCATCTCAAATTCATTGCCATTGACTTTAATGTTTTGGACTATTTCTTCTCGGACATTCTTCTTCATCAGCAGTATATTGATAATCGAGTACGTAACCAGAAATTTAATGATTTATCTGTCTACCAATGCAGTAATTGCAGCAACAATTATATAGGCGCGCATTTAATACCTGCATAACGTGTAAGTGTAACAGGTATCTGTGACGAGGGTCGCATGTGATTGGTCTGTAATGAAACGCGAGCAAGAATGCGAACAACTCGAACGCATCGGTATGCAACGGAATCATGTGCTCGCTTGTCAACTTACGGTCGAATCACGAGCTAAAGCAATTGCACAACGATCACACCTTGGTGAATTTTGTAAAATTACAGAAATTTAGTTTAAACGTACGTGACAAATTGACGATTTCTGGGACAGTCTCGGACACAACTACGAGACAGCACCGGCAAGGGGAGGCAAGTAAAGTATCAAGTATCCCTCCCACTGCGTCAATCCTGCGATGCTTGGGTCTTTAGACGGGCCTTCTACCCTTGATTTGACCTTCCTAGGTATTCGGTTGCCTTCCATCCTAATGATGGTGTCCTGCCCATTGCAATCTATGCAGTCGGAAGGTGGTGGAAAGATGGTTGTTTTTTTTTATATAGCTTGTATAGTTCCTCATTGTGACGTATTCTCCATGTCCCACTGACTTGGATTGGTCCATATAGTCTCCTCAAAATTCTCCTTTCAAAGGTATTGACTATGTTAGCGGCTCGTTTGTTCAGAGTCCAAGTCTCACTACCATATGTTAACCGGTCTAATTATAACTTTATAAAATGTGACATTGGACTGACGGTGGATATTCCTTGTCTTGAATATATGCTCTTTATGACGATGGTTGGCGGTGTGGACCCTTGGCTTACCTGCTGCCTCTCCCCCATTGTAATACTTCCGCCCGGGCTCGACAGCAGCTAATTGCCGCGTGAGTAGCCTCACTGTGCGTCCAGTATGAAACAATTTTTTTTTGCCTCGCCCAATACAGGTAAAATTTTGTTATATTTGAAATCAGCGAAATAATACGATGAAAATGACAACAAACACGACTAAAAAATATTAAATTTTAAGGTGTTTCAAGGTAAAAGCTCAACAACTACTTTAATACACATCTTCAGTGAATAATGCTTTATAACGCCCAATTTTTAATATTCCTTTAGTTTTTGCTGGACGCACAGTGAGGTGATTCACGCGGCAATTAGCTGCTGTCGAGCCCGGGCGGAAGTATTACAATGGGGGAGAGGCAGCAGGTAGGCTAAGGGTCCACACGCCAAACATCTTCATACAGAGCATAGATGTCAACGAAGCGTATGCTCTATTTGCGGCCTGTATCCTTTTCCTTATTTCATTTATTTCTTCATTGTCTTCTGCCATCCAACATCCCAAATATTTAAACCCAGTATGTTCAGGAACCAATCATCATGCCTCGGAATATGGATGGTATTAAATGGCAACGACTTAGGCATAACTGGATAGGGACTTGGAACGACAGGGAACGTTAGTGGTAAAAGTGCCACGTGTAACTCACTTGCGGTGCGATACAACAGAATGTAGACAGAAAAACAACTAAAGGAGAGCTGAATGAAATTGTATAGAGCCTAGTGATAACTTCTTGTCACCAAGCGGAGAGAGCAGAAGCGGCCCATTAAAGGGCCAAGCGTTGCAATCTAATGGATGCTTTAATGAATGTATGTGACACATGAGTGATGTATTTAATAATCCAAAAATTGATAGGCAGCCGAAGTGACCGCAGAGGTCTGTCACATATTGGTTCTGTATGTGGAGTGTAAATATGCAAAAATATGTACAGGGAAAGTTGATTGGGGCTCATAGTAAGAAATATCGGTATGGAGAACCATACATGACTTCCATATTCTAAGATTTATATTTAAAATCATTTTCTAAATGAAATATTACCATAGAAACTACTTCTTTCTACTTACTGCTTCAGCCTTAACCACAGTACTGTGGTCACTAACGTATACCACCTCGATTTTCACTGATGATGGAAGTCGATGGCATGCCGAAACGTCTGGTTTTGTAGAAAACATTGGACTACGGCCAAATATCCCGGGAAGGAATTTTAACAAAAACTACTTCTTTGTTACCGATAACGTTGTACACACACACACACACACACATATATATATATATATATATATATATATAAAATATGCGTAAAATTAATGGCTTGTATAAGTTAATGATTGACCTCCATTAAGTAGTCCTCAAGTTTCCAAACTTTTAATATTATGATGTCCGTAATTAAAACATCAGAGCAGGTTTAGTGTGTATGAGGGTACACCGTGGACAAAAATTTTCAACATTTCCTATTGAGCGTTGCTTAGAGTAAAGCTGCGAATCTACAGTGTACGTTTCACAGAACAAACACGCGGAAAAGAAGGAGCGCTCCGAAGTCACTCATGGACCCTCAGCATCTTGCAGAGGGTTCATTCCCTAAAGACGAAAAGTCTGTTTATGAATCGTTCCTCTGTAAACACGTGCAGTTACACTGCCCAGCGATCCACAGGAAGCAAATCGCTATCCACGCTGGACAATTTTTCGGCTTGCACGCGTTATGTTGGTATGGGTTTCGGCACTTTCCATTTAAAAAGCGTGCAAATGTAAGAAAATAAACATGAATGAGGCCAGAAATAACGCGAGTTTTGTGTGTGTGTGTGTGTGTGTGTGTGTGTGTGTGTGTGTGTGTGTGTGTGTGTGTGTGTGTGTGTGTGTGTGTGTGTGTGTGTGTGTGTGTGTGTGTGTGTGTGTGTGTGTGTGTGTGTGTGTGTGTGTGTGTGTGTGTGTGTGTGTGTGTTCCCTGCCTTTTTATTACGGTAGTCATAATAATAAAATGGAAACATAAACATTACATAACTGAGATATGCTTGCCTGCCACGAACGATATATTTTCTCTCATACATGATTTACATTAAAATGAAAAAATTATAATTTTATTGCCTGGCAACAAAATTATTTTATTTTTAACAATTACCATTGTTTGAAAAAGTTTAAATGAATTTTCAAGTACTTTACTGTTGTTAAAACGTAAAAGGTTGCAGGTAAACTACCCCTTCCCTTAACCGATCTTCACAAAAATCAAAAGGCCTTGAGATCTCTACAATTCAGGGACGTATGCAAAAAATTATTTGATTCTGTTTGAATATGCGGCAGTTATCGTTCGTCATAGAAAAATTACCCTTGTTAAACATAAAACGTTGCAGGTAAACTACCCATTTCCCTTAACCGATCTTCACCAAAAACGGTAGGTCTTGAGAACTCTACAATTCAGGGACGTATGCAGAAAATTAAAGCTTAAAAATAACAAGGCAGCAGGTTCCGATGGTTTACCAGGGGAACTATTAAAGAGCGCAGGAGGAGATTTCATAAAGGAATTTGCCCATCTTATAGAGCGAATATGGCTGGAGGAGGTAATGCCTGATGAGTGGAACAATGGGGTGGTGTGTTTAATACATAAAAAGGGTGATCCGCTTATATGTAAAAATTATAGGGGCATCTCTCTACTTAATACAGCATATAAGGTATTGTCCAACATCATATTTTCTAGGCTGCTTCCCTACGCTGAGGAAAACATAAAAGAATATCAGTGTGGATTCACTAGGAATAGGTCAACAACAGACCAAATATTTACACTAAGGCAAATCCTGGAAAAAACGTTGGAATATGGAGTGCCCACTCACCATCTCTTTGTGGATTTCCAGTCGGCATATGATTCAATCAACCGGAAAATGCTATATAGAGCTATGAAGGAGTTGCATATACCATCTAAGTTGGTGCGTATGGTTGGAGTAGTTATGTCCAATTCTAAGTGCCAAATCAGAATACAATCAAATCTATCTAACTCCTTAAAAACATTGAATGGGTTGAAACAAGGAGATGCCTTAGCATGTCTGTTGTTCAACATAGCTCTAGAAAAGGTCATCAGGGATTCAGGAATTCAAACTAGCGGACACATATTTCACAAGGAGGTACAGCTTCTGGCCTATGCCGATGACATTGACGTCATAAGTAGGTCTGAATCTGGCTTAAAGGAAGCCTTTCAGGAACTGGAGTTGTCCGCTAAGGCTATGGGCTTGGTTATAAACCAAAGCAAAACCAAATATATGGTTGTAGGTGCCAATACTCGTACCCTGTCCCTGCGCATTAACGATTATGAATTTGAAAAGGTTCAGGGTTTTCCATATCTCGGGTCATATGTGGACTCTGGAAATGACTCCTCTAGAGATATTGAAAGACGAATATTATCTGCTAATAGGTGTTACTACGGACTGGTGAAACATTTTAAATCAAAATTAATAACTAAAGATACAAAAGCCTCCCTATACAAGACCTTGATTAGACCAGTCCTGATGTACGGCTCGGAATGCTGGGTGTTAAAAAAACTAGATGAGCAGAGACTATCCGTTTTTGAGAGGAGGGTACTGAGGAGAATCTATGGCCCTGTGAGGGAAAACAACATTTGGAGGCGACTGCATAATCGAGAGTTGTACGAAAGGTTTAAAGATCTTCCGATCGTGCAACTCATACAAATTAACAGATTGCGTTGGGCTGGTCATGTGCAGAGAATGGCGGAGGATAGAATCCCAAAAAGAGTGATGAATTATTTGCCGATGGGAAGGAGAAGGAGGGGAAGACCGCGTACAAGATGGCTGGACCAGGTTGGTAAGGAGGCAGTGAGGCTGGGTGCAGCAAACTGGTGGACATTGGCTGGGAGTAGAGACCAGTGGGGAAGATTTCTTTTGGAGGCCAGGGCCCGGACTGGGCTGTAGCGCCGAGGATGTATGTATGTATGTATGTATGTATGCAGAAAATTATTTGATTCTGTTTGAATTTGCGGCTGTTATCGTTTGCCATAGAAAATACGCTTGATAAAAAAACGTTGCAGGTAAACTACCCCTTCCCCTTAACCGATCTTCACCAAAAACAATAGGTCTTGAGTACTCTACAAATCAGGGCTGTATGCAACACATTATTTGATTCTGTTTGAATTTGCGGCTGTTATCGTTTGCCATAGAAAATACCCTTGTTAAAAAAACGTTGCAGGTAAACTACCCCTTTCCCTCAACCTATCTTCACCAAAAACAATAGGTTTTGAGAACTCTACAATTTAGGGCTGTATGCAAATAATCTTTTGATTCTGTTTGAATTTGCGGCTGTTATCGTTTGCCATAGGAAATACCCTTGTTAAAACATAAAACGTTACAGGTAAACTACCCCTTTCCCTTAACCGATCTTCACCAAAAACAATAGGTCTTGAGTACTCTACAAATCAGAGCTGTATGCAAAACATTATTTGATTCTGTTTGAATTTGCGGCTGTTATCGTTTGCCATAGAAAATACCCTTGTTAAAAAAACGTTGCAGGTAAACTACCCCTTTCCCTCAACCGATCTTCACCAAAAACAATAGGTCTTGAGAACTCTACAATTTAGGGCTGTATGCAAATAATCTTTTGATTCTGTTTGAATTTGCGGCTGTTATCGTTTGCCATAGGAAATACCCTTGTTAAAACATAAAACGTTACTGGTAAACTACCCCTTTCCCTTAACCGATCTTCACCAAAATCAACAGATCTTGAGAACTCTACAATTCAGGGCTGTATGCGAAACATTATTTGATTCTGTTTGAATTTGCGGCTGTTATCGTTTGCCAAACAAACAAAACGAGTACTCTGCAAATCAGGGCTGCATGCAAAAATTACCCTTGCTAAAAAAAAACCGTTGCAGGTAAACTACCCCTTTCCCTCAACCGATCTTCACCAAAAACAATAGGTCGCGAGTACTCTGCAAATCAGGGCTGCATGCAAAAAATTATTTGATTCTGTTTGAATTTGCGGCAGTTATCGTTTGCCATAGAAAAAAAATCTACAGACAGACACACAGACAGACAGACAGACAGACAGACACACACACAGACACTTTTCGGAAAACGACTTTTTTTCATGTTTTGAGTGTAGTAGAATCAGAATCTGCAATAATCTCGAACACGATTTTTTTGCCATCACCATACTTCCATTTCTTAAGGAATATGGAAGTAATTACCCTTGATAAAAAAAACCGTTGCAGGTAAACTACCCCTTTTCCTCAACCGATCTTCACCAAAAACAATAGGTCATGAGTACTCTACAAATCAGGGCTGTATGTAAAAAATTATTTGATTCTGTTTGAATTTGCGGCTGTTATCGTTTGCCATAGAAAAAAAATCTATAGACGCACAGACACAAGACAGACAGACAGACAGAAAGACAGACAGACAGACACACACACACACACACACACACACACACTTTTCGAAAAACGACTTTTTTTCATGTTTTGAGTGTAGTACAATCAGAATCTGCAATAATCTCGAACACGATTTTTTTTGCCATCACCATACTTCCATTTCCTTAAGGAATATGGAAGTAATAGACGAAGGCCTCTTTACACGTCGAAAATACAACGCTGGTATAGTGAAAGTAACGTAATGTTTGGTAGGGTTTCGATAACCAGGGACGAACCTAGAGGGGGATATGGGAGATATAT
This sequence comes from Magicicada septendecula, assembly GCA_034769895.1. Lineage (NCBI taxonomy): Eukaryota > Metazoa > Arthropoda > Insecta > Hemiptera > Cicadidae > Magicicada > Magicicada septendecula. Next base: position 60,326,901 of record CM068368.1, on the reverse strand, counting down.
CCCCCCCGAAATCCGAAAAAAATTTAAAAAATTTTGAAGCACAAAAATTTTAAACTGGTTGTGTTTTACTTCCATATTCCTTAAGGAAATGGAATTATGGTGATGGCAAAAAAAATCGTGTTCGAGATTATTGCAGATTCTGATAGTACTACACTCAAAACATGAAAAAAGTCGTTTTTCGAAAAGTGTCTGTGTGTGTGTCTGTCTGTCTGTCTGTCTGTCTTGTGTCTGTGTGTCTATAGATTTTTTTTCTATGGCAAACGATAACAGCCGCAAATTCAAACAGAATCAAATAATTTTTTACATACAGCCCTGATTTGTAGAGTACTCACGACCTATTGTTTTTGGTGAAGATCGGTTGAGGGAAAGGGGCAGTTTACCTGCAACGGTTTTTTTTATCAAGGGTAATTTTTTTTTTTGGCAAACGATAACAGCCGCAAATTCAAACAGAATCAAATAATGTTTCACATACAGCCCTGAATTGTAGAGTTCTCAAGACGTATTGTTTTTGGTGAAGATCGGTTAAGGGAAAGGGGTAGTTTACCGGCAACGTTTTATGTTTTAACAAGGGTATTTTCTATGGCAAACGATAACAGCCGCAAATTCAAACAGAATCAAAAGATTATTTGCATACAGTCCTAAATTGTAGAGTTCTCAAGATCTACTGTTTTTGGTGAAGATCGGTTAAGGAAAATGGGTAGTTTACCTGCAACGTTTTATGTTTTAACAAGGGTAATTTTTTCTATGACGAACGATAACTGCCGTATATTCAAACAGAATCAAATAATTTTTTGCATACGTCCCTGAATTGTAGAGATCTCAAGGCCTTTTGATTTTTGTGAAGATCGGTTAAGGGAAGGGGTAGTTTACCTGCAACCTTTTACGTTTTAACAACAGTAAAGTACTTGAAAATTCATTTAAACTTTTTCAAACAATGGTAATTGTTAAAAATAAAATAATTTTGTTGCCAGGCAATAAAATTATAATTTTTTCATTTTAATGTAAATCATGTATGAGAGAAAATATATCGTTCGTGGCAGGCAAGCATATCTCAGTTATGTAATGTTTACGTTTCCATTTTATTATTATGACTACCGCAATAAAAAGGCAGGGAACACACACACACACACACACACACACACACACACACACACAAAACTCGCGTTATTTCTGGCCTCATTCATGTTTATTTTCTTACATTTGCACGCTTTTTAAATGGAAAGTGCCGAAACCCATACCAACATAACGCGTGCAAGCCGAAAAATTGTCCAGCGTGGATAGCGATTTGCTTCCTGTGGATCGCTGGGCAGTGTAACTGCACGTGTTTACAGAGGAACGATTCATAAACAGACTTTTCGTCTTTAGGGAATGAACCCTCTGCAAGATGCTGAGGGTCCATGAGTGACTTCGGAGCGCTCCTTCTTTTCCACGTGTTTGTTCTGTGAAACGTACACTGTAGATTCGCAGCTTTACTCTAAGCAACGCTCGATAGGAAATGTTGAAAATTTTTGTCCACGGTGTACCCTCATACACACTAAACCTGCTCTGATGTTTTAATTACGGACATCATAATATTAAAACTTTGGAAACTTGAGCACTACTTAATGGAGATCAATCATTAACTTATACAAGCCATTAATTTTATGCATATTTTTTATATATATGTGTATAACGTTATCAGCAACAAAGAAGTAGTTTTTGTTAAAATTCCTTCCCGGGATATTTGGCCGTAGTCCAATGTTTTCTACAAAACCAGTCGTTTCAGCAATGCCATCGACTTCCATCATCAGTGAAAATCGAGTGCGATAACGTGAGATGGTATACGTTAGTGACCACAGTACTGTGGTTAAGGCTGAAGCAGTAAGTAGAAAGAAGTAGTTTCTATGGTAATATTTCATTTCGAAAATGACTTTGAATATAAATCTTAGAATATGGAAGTCATGTATGGTTCTCCATACCGATATTTTTGAAATGTAATTAATTGATCTCCAAGTTTTGTCAATTTAAAAAAAAAAATACTATTTGCGTCAATGACAAGCTTAAATAATGTACAATAATAGGGCGTATACTCAATAATAAATATAACAGATGTTGAAAGAAATGGTGAAAAATGAAAAGAAGTCGGCTTGAAAGTGAGTAGTAGGATACGGTAAGGTTACGATAATAGGGACGTATCTTTTTATATTTTAACTTAATGTTGCATGTTGATAACTTCAACCACAAAGCACATAATGTGAATGAGTTTTAATTTCTTAACATTATTTTTCATAATGGACATGGGATTGTCCATATAAGAACGTATAGGCTACGTGATCAGAGCGCCCGTGCTTTGAGCGCCAACGATGAAATCGTGCTCTGAGCGCCGATACTGATAAGCCCGTGTTCTGTGCGCCGAGCTTATCTACACATCATTAGACACGGTAACACCTGGCTGCATGTCTCTGTCCGTCCGTTGTTGTCCAACTGCAAAAATTATTCACAGAACGCAGGAACAATATGGAGACTGTTGTTTGAATGAGCACGTAGATTCCGAAAAGTTCGAGCCTTGTACGATCGCACCCGACGCACATCTAAGGGCGCCTCTGGTCACATCAGACGTCACGCGTCTCATTGTGTCAATTCGGTTGATGATGATGATAATCTTGACCATGAGTATTACGTGCATTTATTATACACAAATTACGCGAGCGCGTGCGCTGAGTGGTTTGACACCGAATAAAACTCCACATCTAATCTTATGTACACATTAGAACCTCCATTAACCAAAATAAATGGAGGTACACAATGTGGATTTTTGTAATGTCTCGTACACTAGTCTAGATTTAAAGAATATTATAGTTCATTTAAAGTATAATAATAAATTAATCAAATTAATATTCTATGTATAAAATTTGAGTTTCTATTTAATTACAGTAGAGCTACCTCTGTTGTTTGTATGTTATTTTACAATTTTATTTTTTAATACTAAAAAATCCTTAAATTCGTAGTGACCCTCAATCAATGAATTTTTTCGGTGAAGGGTTTGTGAGGATCGGTCAAAAAGTATAACATAAATTTTAAATTATTTGTGTCGACATTTCGACAATATTTATTGTCATCATCAGGACCTGTGTATAAATACAAAAGAAATGTCAAACACAACGGATCAATTATTTGAGTGAACGTTGTAACGCAACATAGTTGAGGTTCCCCAACGTTACATAAAAGACTGAATGAAATATGGTCAAAGACCATACCCTGACTTAAGATTGTTCGATAGTTCATATGTTTGAGAAGGACCTCAAGTAAAAAGGAGGCAATGACTAATATTAAATGTAAAAGAGCCAGACCAATGAATGATTGGATGTAATGAAATGTTTGTTTTGTACTGTGACATGTTAAGGTCTACAGAATATTTATATTGTATGTTGAATGTGTTAAAAATGAAATGATGTTGTTTGATAATAATACTTACTCAATAATGATGTTTATATTTTATATTAGATTTGTTTTTATACAGCACAATATAGTTACCAATGTTAGGCACGGTACTAAGTTGTCAGTATTGTATAAAATTGAAAGATACTGTTGTTCTAATTAATGTTTATAAACTGGATCAGGAGTGTGACCAGTGTTTCAAGTCTAACAAGTAGTTCTGACAATTATGTCGTAAATTAATAAAGGGTTCCAGAACCAATTGATTAATGTAAAACAAATAACCACCAGTAAATTAAAATTCATGTAATTAACTATGTAATCAATAATTAATTGTACAGTAGGTCAGGTAAAAAGAAAATTAAGTTAAAAACCAAATAATGTTATAATGGTTGTAAATGAATCTATAGGCCTAAATTCCATATTAGTGAAAGGAAATTAATACCTTTTTAGTAAACCCAGTCCAACGAAACTCTAGTAAAACATTTACTGTTTAATAAGGAAGGTTAGGGGAGAATTTTATGTGATTCAATATTAATCCAAGCATGGAGTATTTTATTGGAAAGGAGTAGTAATATTCTATAATGCCGGCTCAAGGATATATAGAAAACCTGGTTGTTAAGGCAACTGATTTTTAGTAACTTGTTGATTTTGAATAGATGGTACTGATTGTTACAAGCTATTAGGTTGAAATGAACCGATATATTTAAAATATATGAATAAATATAAAGAGAATATATATCCAAATTGAAAAAAAAAAGCATTTTGCAAAACAATTATACTGGAATGTTAATGAATCATACAAATTAAATAACCCTATAAATTATCAATGAATACAATAAAAAAGAACTGAAAGCGTCTCACCTCATTCACTAAACAATTCCGCTGAATTTGGTATCAAACCAATTCATGCTATAAATTGAAGACCAATAAAGAGTTGAAGCCTGAATTAACGGAAATATTTGGAAATACAGAAGATTCGGTTGACGAAATAACCTTCATTGACAGCGGAAGCTGAGATCCTAATTCCAGTTCGTTGGGACCAAGAATTGTGAAGACGCAAAAGAAGACTCGAAGCACCAGAGTTCCCGTGGGATTATCATCATCCATTCATTGAAGACCAGAGCAGTTTTACTGGGTGAAGACGATATAACCTGCATTTTGATCGTAGTTGACAAACATTCACCGCCTAATGAAGCTTTCGCCGCTTGGGTAAAAAAACAAATTATTTTCATATCATTGTATTTTAAGTAAATAATTTTATTCTTTTTGTAAATTGAACAACCTTAATTATGCGTTTTACCTGGCCTTACTAATGGTTCAAAGAACTACACGAACCCTGGTATAAGAATTATTTGTCATTATTTTCAAAGTATATATGTTTTTCTTTTTAGAATTCGAATAATTAAGAATCGATACATGTTGGGATAGTCGATTGTATTGTCTTATTGTTTGTCTGAGACAACGTAACTGGTTAAATACCAGAGAAAAATAAATAAAGTACATTTGTTGTATGAGATAACGTTTTAATCATTGCAGAGAAAATACTATATGTAATTGGCGTAATAATTTATTAACAGATTGATACAAACACTCAGAATAACTAACCTATACGCACACTTATTTATAATAACAGCGCTCCAAGTTTGCAGCTGGTGAGACGGGAGATTGCTGAACTAACGGGTTTTGCCATACTAAATTTGAATGAAATTTTTATCGTTGAGGGACTAGGGTTGAGACAAAAACCACTTACATTCAGTAAATACTCCATATATATTGCTCATATTAAACAACCACTGAGAATTAAATTAACTCTACAGAATACTATCATTATAAATTCAGGAATATAATTCTAAGTTTGTGGACTTAATAATCTGTGTTCTGAGGGTTTCACTGGTCACAACCGCAAGGTATATTAGTTAATAACATATTAATTAAACCAGGTAACAGCATTTCAATTGTTACGAATCGCCACCTACAACGTACTACTTGGCGTTTGTTACACCGGAGTCTCTTATAACTAATTACACTCATAGACAAGACCTCTTTATAATTTGACGTCTCCAGCTGGTATCATACATTATTACCTACGTCCTCACATAATTAACAAGCAGTTCGTTACTAAATTGATTACAACAGTGGGGTTTGAATAAGACGGACATTTTCGCTAGCACCGGCACACATTAGTCTCTCTCTTTACAAATTGACGCTCGCAACGTGAGGCATCATCGTCGCATCTTAACACCTAAAAGTCTCTCTTTCTTTACAAATTGGCGCTCAACGAGTGGGCTTTAGTTAAGTAAAAACTCATATTATTTGTTACTTAACTTGAGCAGGCAACCATTAGAGGCACAGGAATGCATACGAGAGCTCTGACGAAAAAAATGGAGAAGGAACAAGAGACAGAAGAAGATAGGAGGGAAGAAGAAACAGAGGCAGGTACAGATATTGAAATGGAACAACAGGCGAGCAATACAGAGGATGCCCAAGGGGACCAACCAGAAAAAGCGGAAGCCAGAAGAGAACCAGATTGGCAAGAAATTATGAGGATGATGATGGATAAAATTGATAGCATTAAGGAAAGCAATAAACAAACAATAGATGAAAATTTTAAGAAACCGGAAGAAAACTCAGAAAAGCTAGAAAATAAAATAGACAGTATCAAAGAAGATAATAGACAAACTAATGAAAAAATAGACAGTATCAAAGAAGATAATAGACAAACTAATGAAAAAATAGACAGTATTAAGGAAAGTACTAGTGAACTTTTAAGGCAAACCATAAATGAAAATAATGAACGATTGAAGGCCGATTTTAGACAAATCAATGAAAAGATAGACAGTATAAATGAAAATTCAGAAAAGCTGGAAAATAAAATAGACAGTATTAATGAGAACTCAAGAAAACAAAACGAAATTTTGAGCGAAAATTTAATCAAGCAGATGAATGAAAAGTTTGACAAGAATGACGAGAATTTGAGACAGATTCAAGACGATAACAAAATAATGAACGAAAAACTTGAGGAAAACAATAAACGAATGAAAGCAGATCTTGAGAAAATCAATGAGGATAATCTTATACGAATCGATGAGAGAATTGAACATTCTAACCAGGAAATAAGGGAAAATGTTGAAAAACAGAATGAAGTATTAAGACAAGTTATCAATAAGAAAATTGAGGACGCTAGTGAGGCAATCAGCCAGAAGGTAGTTAAGAACGACGGCGAAAGAAAACAGGAGATCGCGGAAACAAATAGAAAACTGAAAGCGACCGATGAAGTTATTATACGAAATAGAGCTGAACTAGAGGTCAAGCTAGGCCATATAGAAGAAGAAAACCGAATTCAAGTGGAATCAATACGAACTGATTGCGGAAACCAGCATCGAAATTTAGATACGATCATGAACGAAGTACAGGAGCAAGGACAACGTAACCAGGATAGAATCGAGAACCTACAACGGTCAGTTGACAACCGATCGATCACTGTCCCATATACACAACATATAGACGACCGGGAGACCATCAACTTTAAGACATACAGGAGAAATCCAATGGAATTCTTGGAACGGGTGGGCGAACAAATTATGAGAACCGGTGAAAACAGGTGGCCAATAATTCGTCGTTATTTAGACGATCATTTTAAAGAAACTTATGATAGATGGTGGACAGCCACCAGGCACGAGATACGAAGCTACGAAGAATTTAAAATAGCTTTTAAAGCCAGATACTGGTCAGACGCCACCCAGAACGTAGTGAGGGAGAGCATCAGTTATGGAAGATATGACGCCAGCAGGGGAACAACACTTACCGCCTACTTCCTGGGAAAAGTATGTTTGGCAAGACATCTTGAACCAAAAATCCCAGAGGAAATTCTCGTCACCAGGTTAGCATATCACTATGATAACGGTATATCAATAGCACGATCGGGTGGACAAATAAAAACTATACAGGCCATGTCAACGCTATTAGAAGAGCACGAGCGTGAAGTACACTATCGAAGGAGTCGTCAGAGAAACGACCAGTACGGGAACAGGGATTTCCCAGACTATAACAATAGAAACAATAACCATAACAGTCATGAGGCGAATAACCGGACGAACTATAATGGCAGGTCTGGTAATTATGGTAATGAGGCGTACCAACGGCAAAATAACAACAACAGCCCAAGGAACAACGGAAACAATTACGGGAATAGACAGAGTATTCCGAACAACCAATATAACCGGTCGTATAACCCAAATTACCAGAATCGGAACACGAACAACCGAAATTATGATAACAGTAACCGTAACCCGAATAACCAAAACCAAAACTACAGAAGAGTTAATTATGTGGGGGCGTACGACAATTATAATGGGAGGACATACTACCAAGGACGTCGAAGTTTTGATAGGGACACCGATTGGAACCAGTACAGTAATAACGATAGAAGGGAGACTAGAACTAATAGGGGCAGAAGTCGGAGTCAGGAGGACTACCGCAGGGTTAACTACGAAGAGGATCGTCCATTACGGGTTTCCAGACCAATGGTAAATTTTATAAGGGCCGAAGAGAATGGTCCAAGGAGTGATCAACACCAAGGGGAGAATGATAATGAGTGTTTACAACGGAGCAATAACATCGGAGAATCCAGATCCGGAAGCGAGAACCAAAGAAGGGACGATCCATCTAGGAATGTCCGAATAATTTATAATCAACAGAACCCACCAGAACGCTGGATTCCCCTAAGAGGAGATGGCCACCGACCCAGTACATCCCAGGATGTAAGACAAGAAATAAATGAAGAAGAAGACACGGCCGACAGATGGAATAAATGAAGAAACTAAAAAACCACAAAATTCTAAAAGTATGTAAGGACAACTTACTCATGTTATTTCGAACAATACAATTTAAAATGAAGAAACTAAAAAAACCCAAAATTCCAAAGGATGTAAGAACAAGTTACTCATAATTATTCAGAAACAGTATGATTTAAAATAAAGAGAATAAATACCCCAAAATTAAAAAAAAAAAAATGAAGTAAGCTCAACTTACAAACAAGTATCTAAGAAAACAATTTATGAATTATATAAGAAAGAGAATTTTGAAGATAAAAAGAACAACCAAAGTCGAAAAATAAGTAAGAACACCTTACTATACAATTTAGAAGAAATTGATTTAAACTGATATGAAAGAAGAAAAATATTTTACACTAATTCAACCTAATAAAAATCATCAAAACCAGAAGACGAAATGAGTTTATCTGATATAGTATAATAGCGAGAAATATAATTTTGAATGTAAAAGAAATAATAATGATTGTGCCAGAAGAATATAGCTACATAATGTAATGTATAGTACTGACCAAAATCTCATAACCAGCTGTATTGATCACAAAGGAATATGAGCCAATGAAGACAAGAGAATGAAGAAGCCAAAATGGAACCATCAAAAGGATCACAAGAAAAAAAAAAAAAAAAAAAAAACTAATGGTTAAGAATTATCCGTAAACAAAACCCAATTAATAAATGTCAATAAAATAGCCAAGTATTGGAGAGAAAAAGTGTATAATAGAAGGAAGAATTAATATGAAGAAATAATATGATCTGAGTTAAAGTACAGTGAATAATCCCTAGAATATGATTATTATTTATTATTTTATTGAAGGTCACATGATGACTACCTTACGAGGTTTATTAATGAAGATTGACTGTAGAATATTCCAGCAATCATTTGACTGGGCAGAGATGATGTTCCTCTGATCCCAGAAAGTATGTAACGGACGACGGTAATTGGTTAGCCGATAGAGCACCACCGATTCGATTCCAGTTATAATGTTAGGGAGGTTTAGGAAAATTAAATATTAGAGGGAAAACTCACAAATAAATATAGAGAATTAAATAAAACCAGATCCAAAATGTATAATTAATGAAGAATGTCACAAGAATGATTATAGAAATAAGATTTAAACTTGGGAAATAATTGACTTTAAGAAGGAACGAAGAAATGATAATAAAATAATGAATAATTGGGAAATATAAAAGTACTATAAATAGGAAACCAATTGGCCAGATACAAATTAGAAGTTTATTTCTTGCTAAACTTTGTTTATACCAAAATAAACTTATTTCGAAGGGGGGGTGTTATGTAACGCAACATAGTTGAGGTTCCCCAACATTACATAAAAGACTGAATGAAATATGGTCAAAGACCATACCCTGACTTAAGGTTGTTCGATAGTTCATATGTTTGAGAAGGACCTCAAGTAAAAAGGAGGCAATGACTAATATTAAATGTAAAAGAGCCAGACCAATGAATGATTGGATGTAATGAAATGTTTGTTTTGTACTGTGACATGTTAAGGTCTACAGAATATTTATATTGTATGTTGAATGTGTTAAAAATGAAATGATGTTGTTTGATAATAATACTTACTCAATAATGATGTTTATATTTTATATTAGATTTGTTTTTATACAGCACAATATAGTTACCAATGTTAGGCACGGTACTAAGTTGTCAGTATTGTATAAAATTGAAAGATACTGTTGTTCTAATTAATGTTTATAAACTGGATCAGGAGTGTGACCAGTGTTTCAAGTCTAACAAGTAGTTCTGACAATTATGTCATAAATTAATAAAGGGTTCCAGAACCAATTGATTAATGTAAAACAAATAACCACCAGTAAATTAAAATTCATGTAATTAACTATGTAATCAATAATTAATTGTACAGTAGGTCAGGTAAAAAGAAAATTAAGTTAAAAACCAAATAATGTTATAATGGTTGTAAATGAATCTATAGGCCTAAATTCCATATTAGTGAAAGGAAATTAATACCTTTTTAGTAAACCCAGTCCAACGAAACTCTAGTAAAACATTTACTGTTTAATAAGGAAGGTTAGGGGAGAATTTTATGTGATTCAATATTAATCCAAGCATGGAGTATTTTATTGGAAAGGAGTAGTAATATTCTATAATGCCGGCTCAAGGATATATAGAAAACCTGGTTGTTAAGGCAACTGATTTTTAGTAACTTGTTGATTTTGAATAGATGGTACTGATTGTTACAAGCTATTAGGTTGAAATGAACCGATATATTTAAAATATATGAATAAATATAAAGAGAATATATATCCAAATTGAAAAAAAAAAGCATTTTGCAAAACAATTATACTGGAATGTTAATGAATCATACAAATTAAATAACCCTATAAATTATCAATGAATACAATAAAAAAGAACTGAAAGCGTCTCACCTCATTCACTAAACAATTCCGCTGAATTTGGTATCAAACCAATTCATGCTATAAATTGAAGACCAATAAAGAGTTGAAGCCTGAATTAACGGAAATATTTGGAAATACAGAAGATTCGGTTGACGAAATAACCTTCATTGACAGCGGAAGCTGAGATCCTAATTCCAGTTCGTTGGGACCAAGAATTGTGAAGACGCAAAAGAAGACTCGAAGCACCAGAGTTCCCGTGGGATTATCATCATCCATTCATTGAAGACCAGAGCAGTTTTACTGGGTGAAGACGATATAACCTGCATTTTGATCGTAGTTGACAAACATTCACCGCCTAATGAAGCTTTCGCCGCTTGGGTAAAAAAACAAATTATTTTCATATCATTGTATTTTAAGTAAATAATTTTATTCTTTTTGTAAATTGAACAACCTTAATTATGCGTTTTACCTGGCCTTACTAATGGTTCAAAGAACTACACGAACCCTGGTATAAGAATTATTTGTCATTATTTTCAAAGTATATATGTTTTTCTTTTTAGAATTCGAATAATTAAGAATCGATACATGTTGGGATAGTCGATTGTATTGTCTTATTGTTTGTCTGAGACAACGTAACTGGTTAAATACCAGAGAAAAATAAATAAAGTACATTTGTTGTATGAGATAACGTTTTAATCATTGCAGAGAAAATACTATATGTAATTGGCGTAATAATTTATTAACAGATTGATACAAACACTCAGAATAACTAACCTATACGCACACTTATTTATAATAACAGCGCTCCAAGTTTGCAGCTGGTTTTATCGTTGAGGGAACTAGGGTTGAGACAAAAAACCACTTACATTCAGTAAATACTCCATATATATTGCTCATATTAAACAACCACTGAGAATTAATTAACTCTACAGAATACTATCATTATAAATTCAGGAAAATTAATTCTAAGTTTGGGACTTAAATAATCTGTGTTCTGAGGGTTTTCACTGGTCACAACCGCAAGGTATATTATTAGATAACATATTAATTAAACCAGGTAACAGCATTTCAATTGTTACGAATCGCCACCTACAACGTATCTACTTGGCGTTTGTTACACGGAGTCTCTTATAACTAATTACACTCATAGACAAGACCTCTTTATAATTTGACGTCCTCCAGCTGGTATCATTACATTATTACCTACGTCCTCACATAATTAACAAGCAGTTCGTTACCTAAATTGATTACAACAGTGGGGTTTGAATAAGACGGACATTTTCGCTAGCACCGGCACACATTAGTCTCTCTCTTTACAAATTGACGCTCGAACGTGAGGCATCATCGTCGATCTTAACACCTAAAAGTCTCTCTTTCTTTACAACGTGTTTGTGTTTGTGAGTCTGTCTGTCTATGTGTGGTGCGCGCGCGCGTGCGGGGCGTATGGTTTGTATCATTGTATAGTGAAGGAATTGAAACAGTTTGTTTTTACATCTACAAATGTTTTCCGTAAAATACAAACGAGAAAATTATAATATCCAGACATAATTTATTAACAATATTACAATTAAATTAGCCTACTCATAATGTAGTGGTACTTGTAATTAATAAAAGCAGTATTCAACAATTATATATTAGATTGGTACAGAAAATCGTTTATACATATACCTGTCAACATATAGCATAGTAAACATATAGCTAAATACAGATTATAGGGATGTTCAATTATTTAAATTTTTAAAAGTTATTTTTATTATGTTCCACTCACTGCTGGTATTGAAGACACCGTCATTAATTTAGAGAATTCTAAATTACACAATAACTGTATGAACTTTACAAACTTACATAAGAGAATTTACATAATATTACAAAACACAAGTTTATGGTACACCCTATCTATCAAGTGAAAGTGGATAATACTTATACTGTAATCATATTGTTGTAACTTATTAATTTTCCGAGAACTATGTATATACAGAGTACTATAGAATATTTATAAAATTATGTAATAGGCCTATGTCATCAATCCACACCCTCTCTATCACCCATTTTCCCTCTACACCTCGTATTCCTCACTCGCCTCTCTCACTCTCTGCTGTCTGTCTGTCTGTCTGCTCTCTCTCACTCTCTCTCTCTCTCTCTTCTCTCTCTCTCTCTACCTCTCCCTCTCTCTCTCTTCTCTCTCTCTCTCTCTCCTCTCTCTCTCTCTCTCTCCTCTCTCTCTCTTCTCTTTCTGCAATGGCACTCTAACACTCTCCCCATCTCTATTTACACATTCCTACTCACATACATTAGGAATTATGTACCAGATAACAGTGTAGACTGTTATCTGTAGACTGTTATAGTGTTGAAACAGACTGTTTCAACTCCTTCATATATACAATGATACACACATGCGCGCGCGCGCGCGCACACCACCACACACACACACACACTCACGTACACAAACACGTTCACTCAAGTAATTGATCTGTTGTGTTTGATATTTCTTTTGTATTTATACACAGGTCCTGATGATGGCAATAAATATTGTATAGTATAATTTAATACTATAATATGTTACTTTAATTATTATTATATAAATTTGTATTATTACATGGGTCATCAATCGTTTAACACGAACATCAATCGCGTAACACAAGTAGTTATGTCGAGTTTAATAATGACTATGACTCAAGAAGCGATTAAAGGTTTTGTCAGGTTCGTTTATTTACCAGACATTTGAGTTGACGTTTAGACAAAATTTACTGTCATCACAAGTAGGCCTACTTAAAATACGCTCAATACAAAAGGGATTAATTGCCCTACACCTGAGTGCTGTATTTTGTGAATGTGTGCTTATTTGCCTACATAAAGGTTAATATAATTACTCATACGTAATGGGTTACTCATACCATTGTTATTATGCGTACTCATATTGTACAATTATAATATCCGTCACATGTTAATGGTCATTATAGGCTACATATTAATTAATTTTGTATTGCCCGTATACCCAACCCCGCACATGGTGGTGATGGTGATGATGATGATGATGATGACGATGATAATGATGGTAGTAAATGTTGGCAAAATGTTGAGACTGTTTTAAAACTGTTTATTCGGTCCCGTGGCCAGAGCGCCCATGCTATGAAAGCTGTAAATGGACTACTAATCCAGCATTAATTGATCCCCTTTGTGTTTTTAATTGACATAGACAATAAAAATTGTACCATACAACATCGTAAGCTGTCTGTTTACATTAATGAGACAAGTCTTTTTAAAAAAAGTGCGATGTAGAAATGCACCAAGATTATTTGAAGGTAATTAAACATATATTACTAAGTACTTACATATTTTTGCATTACACACAGGTTGGTCTACGCGTTCTTAAAAATACGTGTTCAAGGGGCACATAATTGTGTATTTACATAACCGTAAATAACATTACATGAATTTGTGTAAATTTAGACTAATTGTTTATAATCTATTCGAGTCAGTAGTGTTATAGGCCTAGTTGTTCGGTCACTGATCTCTACCACACTACTTGGAGTGGAGTCGTAGGGTGTTGAAGAGTATTGACTAACCGCTTTCCTTATTGTTATTCGCACTCTTTCATTAGTTGTAATTTGACATTTGGTTGTACGCACAGTACTATTACCTGTGGTCAGTTTTGAAGTTTTTTATCTAAATGGAGGTTATTACATAACTAAAGGGAAACCTCTGATTCACCGTGAGGGCTATTAATACAGAGCTAAGTTCAAACAAGCATATTGCATTCTAGTTGTGTACGAAATAAAAAACATCAGGTTAACGAGGGCGCATCAGAACAAGGAACGGAATTATCGTGGCTTCACAGGAGCAGTCGTTGTGCGCCAAATTTAACAGAACCAGAAGTAGCAAATGCATTAAAAAAACAGCGCAAGAAGATGTTCATCAGGTTCCGGGCAGAATTTCCAATCAGTTTCTAATGAGGATCTCGATATGGTAAAAAAAGTACCGAAACACAATACCGCAAAGTGAATCGTTCTAAAAAATTGAGAAAAGCTCTAGGAACTATGCAGTATCAGGCTAACAGTCAAGAATTCTTCCGTAACGACTCTTTCGAAACCTCTTACGGAACACAATTTTGATCACCAATTTTGAAAGTAACAATAAGATTGGAAAGGGACAGAACTTTTTTTTTAAGATTTAAACTTTTCATTACCTTGCCGGAACTTATAAAATTTTATCGAAACTGAACACCCAATGTATAAAGGATACTAGAGTTAAGCCACTGAAACGACTATTTATCTCACGGTGTGTTAGCTTACAAAATAAAAAATTACGAAACTTATCTTCAAAAATTTACTGTTCTGAAGGAACTGGTATAATGTCAACTATAAAGAATGTTTCTGCAGGCAAAATTCGAAGGGTACGCTTCGTCGGTAATTATAAAGAAAGTGAAGAAATACTTCGACATGCTGGCTGGTTGCAGCCATAGCTGTCAAGTCTGTTTAGATATTTCAGTACTGCTGTTTGTGATTGTGGGAAATGTGTCCGAATTAACGCATGTTGGTGTTGGCCCATGTCGTATCGTAAGTGGTTAAACAATCAAGATGTATTGCTTTATTTATAGAATGTTTTCAGAGAAAGATAGAAAGGTGTTCTACGTCCTAGTAAGAAGACATTTCTACGCCCTCTAATATATATTTATTAGAGGAAAACTTAAAAACTGCTAAAAACTGAAGCAGAGAATTACAGCTCAAATCGCGACTTTTGAGGTAGGTCTTGCGGACAGAAAAGAACTTAACTAACTGAAATTATCTTTATCAAATCAGAAAAGAATTAGAAAGAAAGAAAACACGACGTTACAACTAGCTGCCTAAAATTTAAAATTGATAATAAATAATTTAAAAAACTAAAAACTGAAAGCAATATTTAAAAACTTATTTGAATATTTAATTTTAGAATTAAAAAAATATTTTAAACACACCATGCGCTTAAGAACTTGTTTAGCTTGAGCGAGATGTTCTATACAATGATCTTTGTAACAAGACGCTCAAACCTATCCAGTACCCGGTACAGATATTAGCGTAATGTTTAGATTTGCGTGAACTACAGAATAGACAGAAACTTATAAATTCCCTTTCAACGTCCATTTTCCATTCCTAGAAGTAAGTCGAGTAACCATGCCTTAATTTGTATGTAATTGGACGAGAGAAGCAGGTAGGCTACTCAGCTTAAAGTCGACCGTTTGGCATTTGTCTGCCTGCAGAAATGTAAGATCTTGCCGAATTTAGCCTGAATGGAATGTTAACCATAATTCTAATGCAACCTTTACTACGACAATTTTCTTGATTTGGAGCACCAAGAGCCAAAAATTGAACTCAACATTGTAATAAAATTTTAAAAGTTTATCAGACAATCAACTGAGAAATTTTATTCAGAATACAAAATCCGATCTGTAATAGATCTGTTTGACAGAATTAATATCTCTCAACACTCCTTACAAATTTTGGATCGCTTTCAAAAGTTTGTAAGCTGTTTAAAAAAAAATTATATATTGCTATCTGTTACGTATATCTGCGAAATGTAAATTTGCGGGAGCCTACTAGTGCTGTGATAATGTCTTTAGCAATGATTTGTAGAAATTTTCATAGAACCGATAGTGTTGGTTACGGAGTTGGCGAACAGCGAATAGACAGATATATAGCCAGGTGTTATCACGTCTAATGTTGCATAGATAAGCTCGGCGCTCAGAACACGGGTTTATCAGTCTCGGCGCACAGAGCACGATTGCAGCGTTGGCGCTCAGAACACGGGCGCTCTGAGCACGCTACGCATGGGACATAGACTCTACCTAGCTCTAAGAAACAAAATATTGTAAAATTAAACATGCGTTCATTAAATATTTTTCGTATTCTTGCATGTGTTAACCTACAACACACACACACACACACACACACACACACACACACACAATTTACTTTCTTAATTTTAACGTTCTTTTTAAAGTATTTACATTCCACAGAAAGGTATTATTAGGCTTCCAAGGTCAAACCCTGTATGTAGGCCTATTAATCAATTTTTATGAAATTAGTGAATTATAGCCATTATTGTATCCATTAGTTTTAATTTGTTGGTACAATTTTCATTATAATATGAGAAAAAAATACTCTAATAAAAACGATATGTGATTGAAAAAAATCCCCCCCCCCGAAACGAAATCCTAGGTTCGCCCCTGTTGATAACAGATAAAAATACGGACTAATTCCTTAAGGAAGAATCAACAGAAAAGAAAGAGCTATAAGAAGACAACATAAGTAATACCAAACAAAGGGGATACAGAGGAAAACAAAGCCTGTTTTCGTTAGCTGCTCATCTCGGTGAATCCGCTGTCCGTATTTCCGTTCCGGGGTCTTCGTCTACCTATAGTATACGTAGTATATTGGAGTGCAGTTTACTATCTGTCTATTTAACGAGTAAACAGAGAGGGGTTTGAGGTTGAAACTCCACCGAAATTTCTCACTAATCTAGAAAAATCGTAATTTTCGTGACATTTTAATTGTGCTGTAAAGTAGATTTAAATATTATTCGTAATAAGCGTTAATAAATGTTAATAAGCGTTAATTCGTAATTATTCGTAATAAGCGTTAATAATTATTATCTACAGAAATTTTGTTAACAGACGGGCGAACTGTTAACATTTAACTTCAGATATTGTGAACACTTCCCTGTCATGACATTCCACATGCGCCCGTGGTGAAAACAATCTATTAAATCTGTGTCTTCTATGTTGTCCCGGGGAAGCTCGATCTGCCGCCTCATTTTTATGGCCGGCGAAAGGTTAAAAAAAAAAGAGTCTAATAATGCTTAGCATGATCTGCGCCTCGTACGTAGCAGGTAGCTGAAATATTTGTTTCTGACCATCGGGGGAGTTCAACAACCTCCTTGTTTCAGAAACAAAACTCTTTGTAATTCGCATTTCAAGAATTAGTGTTTGTTCAAGGAATTGTTTGTTTCAAGAATTCGCATTCCAATATAACGCTATGTTTAGGTCTTCGCATCTGAACATTTATTCATTCACTAACAATTTAAAATCTGTACAGACGGACACCTACATAGGTATGAATGGTATAGCGTTGGGGAAGGGCAGTGTACATAGGACGGACAAAAAAAACTAAGCAACGACAAGTGTTCATTGAGAAAAAACTGACTCAATTTCGAAATAAAGAAATCGACATTGTAACTTTTGTTAAATGTGTCTCGCACAAGGTAAAATGCCGACTGTTTAACTTTCTTGTAAATACTGTAGCTATCCATTGACTAAATCAATAAATACAAATGTTTTTTGTAAGACGCCTATTAATTTCATCCTTATGTTTTCTTGTACATACTTTGGCTGGTACTAGGGAGACAGATGTTTTCTCCTTTACCAAATTTTCCATGAACTGGTTGTTTATAAGCGGTAAGCCGCTTGAGGCGCACATCATGCCGTCCCTCGCGAGATTCTTTTGGGTTCGAGGCGCACTTCATGCTCAGTACCCGGCTCACCGTCTCTGTTGAGGAGCAGATCGAGTCAGCCGGTTGTTCCAGACCAGAGAGCATCAACTCTTTTAAATTACAATTCCGGAATGCACAAATTAATGTACAACTATAACGACGCACATTTGGGTCACGTATGAAGTCACTACAAATATTGCTGGATGGGTTTTACACATGTGACTTCGAATTATTCCAAGAATTTTAATGATCCCGATCTGCACTCGTGCCCAAAGTTTTGGATTAGTGTGGCATACGCTTAAACTAACTTTTGATTTAAATTTCCTACTTAATAAATGTACAGTACTGTGAAAAGTTTCCAAAAGTACATTGGAAAAATACCTAAACTAAATTCGAAGTAAAAACCTATTATTTGTCTGTCATAATAACTTGGAATTATTTAGTGATAATAAATAAATACTGGAAGCTGCTGTACCTTGGGCAATTCTATTTTGTGTAACTGGGAATCTGCTTTGCGCATTCGAAGACCGTGCTGTTCGGGGCAGAGTTTCATATGAAAAATAAGTATATGTAAAAGTAATTTTTGTAAGGTGAATATTTTTGGATCGTGTTTCCAGCAGAACTAAGAATATTCAAGAATCCAAATACAGGATACAGGCCTTCAGATAAGAAGCCTTTTCCAACCTCTTTCAATTGGATTATGTTAAATTAACTTACGTCATAAATTAACCTATATCTAATTAATTCAATAATTAATCAATAAATTAATTAAATTGATTAAATTTATGATTTAGGATTTCTTGGAAATTGTAATACCAAGCATAACACACAACTTTCGTGCCTTTATTCACCAGTTTAGTTTAATCAGGTTTTATATTTGAAACAGTTTTGATAGAAAAATTTATTATTCAGCAAATTACTTACTTATTTTTTTAGTTTAAACGCATAAATATACATAACTTGTATTTTTATGTAGGATTCACATCACTTTTATGATGTTTGTAGTTTGTAGCCATGCTTCTGCTGTCTATATACCTAGCGATTTCATAAGAAACTTTAGCTTCCTTCTCCAAATTATGGCACATAATTTCTAGGTACAGCACTAGTGGCCCGAAGTACAACAGTACAATAACGTGTTTGCACCGTGGGTTACAATTATATGGTTAAAAAATAACATAAAACTAAATTTAAAATTTTATTTCATACTTGAAGAAGTGTATTTTGCACTATTTCCAATATTTGCAAAATATTAATTAGCGGCTTAAACAGAATAAGAAATTCTAAAATTTGATCCAGGGTTCAACACCTTTTAACTGTACAATTATGTTGCTGTAGTACGATTATAAATAGTTCCCGTGGGCCCGACCCACGACTTTACAATGTCTAAAACACTAACAAAATTGGCTGAGTTTTACAAAATGTAAAATAAATACATTAATTAACTAATAACTATTTTAATTTAAAGTTTAGCAAAATTTAACGTTAACGTTTTACAAAAATTCAGTATTCTTACGATAAAATCATGTAGGCCTACATGCAAACTGGATGAGTGACGTCACGATTTCAGTTTGGTTTGGGCGGAGTTTGCATGTCGCCACACGCCTAGTTCGTGTTGCTGTATTAAGTGAATCTAGGCAAAAGTTTTCCGTTTTGAGTCGCTTATTTGAGTGTGGATTTAGAGAAATTTTCAACAAATCGTTTAAATTGTATTTTGTCAGTTATAGTTTTTTAGTATGGGTGTTGTGTGATAATTAATAGAAGTTGTAACAGTTGATTTTCCATCAAATATGGACTGTTCCAAGTTCATATCGGCTTCATCGTAATTCTGTAAGTATTAATTGGACCTAGTATGCAAAAAGGAACCATCCCACAAAATTGACATTTTGAATTTAATGTTAAAAATGTGTAGTAAAAAGTCAAAATTATTTTTTGCAAAATAGAACCAACCTTCAAAGAAGTTAATATAGCTATTAAACTGATACATTTAATGTGGTACGGCGTGAAAATATAACAATTGTTTTCCATAATTAACACTGAACATGTTCGTATGTAAATGTTATGGACATAAACGGCAGGTACTATAAAAAAATTTACGATCGTACGTCGTAAAGAACGTAAATAAAATAATAAAAATCTCGAACATATAATATTGAAGTCTTTTGCTATATACACCCTCGGTGGCGCAGCGAAGGAGCTTTTGGGTGTTAACCCCCCACCACCAACCGAAAGACAGATAGAGAAAAAATCGGTATGGAGAACCATACATGATTTCCATGTTCTAATTAATTATAGAATTATATTTAATATGTACACTGAGAACGAAACTAAATATATCAGCATGCTTTTGGTAAAAACGCTGAGAAACGATCAAAATACTAATTGTACCTAGTTGTTAATATTTAAAAAATAAAGAATTAATTTGATTAAATTATCTTTTATTTAAACAACGCGAAAAAATCGAATACCGCCCGGCGCGGCGTTTGGTTTCTCTGAGTTTCTGAAAACGAAAAATTATTTTGTTTACGTACCCGTGGTTACATAGCATGGAACGATATCAGTTGTTAATATTTTATTGAAATTTTTAAGTTTACGGTCGAATAAATTTATAACATCCATACAAAAAAAACCCCTCCCCCTACAACTACCCTTCATCTACTTTTCTACAGTGGAATATTATGACCTTCTTTTCAGGATGCCTTATTTATCTAAATTAAGTACTTTACTCTTGTTAAAACGTAAAACGTTGCAGGTAAACTACCCCTTCCCATTAACCGATCTTCGCCAAAATCAATAGACCTTGAGTCCTCTACAACTCGGGCACATATGCAAAACATTATATCATTCTGTTTGAATTTGCGGCAGTTATCCTCTTCGCCATAGAAAAAATTCTACACACAGACACTTTTCGGAAAATAACTTTTCTTCATGTTTTGAGGGTAGTATAATCAGAATCAGCCCTTATCTCGAACACGATTTTTTTCGCGAATTCCTTACGGATCATGGAAGTAATAATAATTCCAACTTTGTCATTAATCAGTTTATATTCATCCACAAACACCACTAAACTACATCGAGACGTTTCTCTTTCAACTGATACTTTAATACACAGAGCATGTCAGAACAATAGTTAGCGACTGGCCCTGCGATCCCAACTTACCGCTTCTGCTCACTGGGGACTTTAACAAACGTCTGTAGGCGTCAAACGATTGTCTGAAACAGTTTCTGAACAACAACTACTTTAGATTGGTGTTGGCCACGGATCCAACTAATTTCACAACTTTAAAAAATACCACGCTAGACTTAACGTTCTGTAGAGATATAAATGTAGCATGTAAGTCTTACATATCGCACTATTCGAACAATTGTCCTGTCTGTAACAAAATTTTACAAATTAGTCAGCATTGTGAGAAACAAATAAAATAAAAGACATGCAAGTTCGTTCATTTCTTTTTTACCAAACTTATAAATACCCCGTCCCAGCAACACCGCCAATGTAAAACGTTTTCCGCCAAAAACCTCAGCGGTAGTGACCCCGACACTACCTACCCTTTTTTTTAAATCTCTTAATCTCCTAGTGTCAGGTTAATGTAGCTGGCCGTGGTGTTGTCTGAACAGTAAGCGTAAACGGATAACATAGTTGGGTGGGTCAGGAACTTGCTGACTGTGTGAGATGTTGGAAACAGCTGTTTGAGTCTTCAAAAGACCTTCATTATTACATGTCGTTCGCTGTCTGGGGTAACTGTATTTTAGCTCTTCTTCTTAGTCATCCTCTTCTACCCGTCGGGTGTCGAGATTTTCGAGAGTTCTCGCCATCTCGTCCTGTCCAGTAACAAAAACCCTGGCACCGACCCAAACTGCTCCTCTGTCTTGTACACTCTTCTTGATGTTATCCTCCCATTTCGTTCTGAGCCGTCCTCTTCCTCTTCTGCCTTCCGGTTTTGCCTCCCATGCTCGTCTCGGGTACCTGCTACAGACGTGGCCAAACCAACGCAGTTGCGAGCTTTCAATTTTATAATTAAAAGAGAATATCTTCAATTTCTTCCTGGGTGTTAACGTGCTGGCAGTCAGAACGATGTAGTCGGCTGTATTTCAGTCGAGCAGTACAAATATTAACACCGTTGCAATGAACGTAGAGGCCTGAAACAGAATACTGTTTGACGTTTACTGGCGACGCATGTCAGAATCATTACCGGTACGATAATCAAAACTGGAAAATAATAAAAAAACTTACGCGCGGTAATAAAGTTAATAATAATGTTGTTAGCAAAGCGCAATTTTCTCTGTTTGAGACTTTTATTTTATTTACGTATTTTACGACGTACGATCGTAAATTTTATTTATAGTGAACCTTGCCTGTTGCTTATTTCCATAACATTTACATACAAACAAATTCAGTGTTAAATATGGAAAACGATTATGATTTTTTCTCGCCTTAGAACGAACGACATTAATGCCGGTCGGTTCGAGTGAATGAAATGAAAACGCACTGTGTTTGTAAACGTTTTCGTGTGTTTCAAGACGTATTGGCTTACACAAGCAGCGACGGACACACACACACGTATATTTATAAATGACGTGACTGTAGTGTCAACCTCGGCTCGCTATACATTAAGTTGGCGTAGTCTTCGAGCTAGCGAGCGGGACAGGGACAGTGCTATATGGAGTGAGCAGCGCGCCAGAGTGAGACGGAACGATTCGGTGCACGTGCAGCAGGAATGTGAGAGTGTGGGCTAGCCAAGAGAGGCAGGCGCCACAGTGTCTGGACAACACCTGCATCGCTCAGGTGCGCGCACACAGAAACCAACCACGTCACTCAAATTTTATCTTCGGTGAAAATTCCAAGTAACATTATTTTACAATACCATTTTCGAGAAGTCCGCCGCACAAAAGACGGTTGTATGTATACGTGTACCCGGACTTAGCGTCTCGAGTGGCGTTTACTACGCTAATAATAAACGTGTAACGTGTTTGTAGAGAGTATGTACTGTATGTGGCACACACCACTGGTTGTTGTTTGTAACGGCTTGTTTGTTCGTGACCGTCGATCGGTTCTGATTTTCGAACCTAAGCTTCGAGTATCTAATTCGGAAGCAAATCGTCTTTAAAAAGACGCATGGCGTGCATTGAACATTCGAAAACCCGTTCGTTAACTGTAATTACAATTTAATTGAAATCACTCGAACTTCCAACAGGGCAGGAATAAAAATTCCAATATGGAAAATCAATTTTTTAAATACAGGCATTTACGAAATCCATGTTTTTAAAAAGTAAACACGTGCCAATTAAATATATAATGACTAAAGCTAAAAATAAAAATCGGTATGGAGAACCGTAAATGACTTCCACGTTCTAAGATTTATACTTAAAATTTTTAAATATAAATTGAAAAATTTGACAAATTGAAATGAAATATTTCCATAGAAACTACTTCTTTGTTGCCGATAACGTAGTACACGTATAAAAATTTACACCCTCCCCCCTTCAACTGTCATTTTCATTTATAAGAAATTACACCTCCTCCTTCAACTGTCCTTTTCGTTTATAGATATTTCATCTACCTTACTACAGTGGATTATTATCACCTTCTTTTCAGGATACTTTATCAAAATTAAGTACGGTATTTTACTCTTGTTGAAACGTAAAACGTTGCAGGTAAACTTCCCCTTCCCCTTAACCGATCTTCACCAAAACCAATAGGCCTTCAGTCCTCTACAACTCAGGCACATGTGCAAAAAATTATTTGATTCTGTTTGAATTTGCGGCAGTTATTCTGTAGAAAATTCTACACACAGACACAGACACTTTTCAAGAAAATGACTTTTCTTCATGTTTTAGGGGTAGTACAATCAGAATCAGCCCTTATCTCGATGACGATTTTTTTCCTTACGGAACATGGAAGTAAAAAAATGCATGTATCTGATAAAACAAGTTAAGATAATTAAAAAAAAGCCAGTACACGTAAATTCCTTCCAAGTCCACGAAGACTGAAAATCATCAACAATTGGATTTGCTCTTTGGTCGTAAATGCGTGGCGTTACAAATATATTATATAGGCCTATAGAAAGTTACACTAATCACACACAGAACTAATCACTGGATTAGATCCGGTCATTTTCAATTATATTAAACCGGACACCATAAAAGTCATTCCATTGCACTATAAAAACTATTTATATAATAAAAGATTATATAATCAATACCTTGATATTATCTTATTATTTTTAATGTTATTATATAATTTATTTAGTATTAATATAAAATAATAGTTATATTTTAATAAAAGTGACTAATATTTTTACTTCCATGTTCCATAAGGAAATGCACGTATGGTCATGGTGAAAAAAATCGTGTTCGAGATAACTGCAGATTCTGATTGTACTACCATCAAAACATAAAAAAAAGTCATTTTTCGAAAAGTGTCTTTGTGTATAATTTTTTCTATGGCAAACGATAACAGCCGCAAATTCAAACAGAATCAAATAATTTTTTGCATACAACCCTGAATTGTAGAGGACTCAAGGCCTATTGTTTTTTGTGAAGATCGGTTAAGGGAAAGGGGTAGTTTACCTGCAACGTTTTACGTTTTAACAAGAGTAAAGTGCTTAATTTTGATAAATAAAGTATTCTGAAAATAAGGTCATAATAATAAATATAGAAAGGTAGATGAAATATCTATAAACGAAAAGGGTAGTTGAATGGGGGAGGGGGTAATTTTTTTTATAAATTAAAATGGTAGTTGATGATGGAGGAAGTAAATTTTTATAAGTTTTATATGTGTACTACGTTATCGACAACAAAGAAGTAGTTTCTATGGAAACATTTCATTTCACTTTAACAAAATTCTATATTTTTCATTTTAATTTAAATCATGTATGAGAGAAAATATATCGTTTGTGGCAGGCAAGCATATCTCAATTATGTAATGTTAACGTTTCCATTTTTTTTTCTTACGTTTGGACGCTTTTTAAAGGAAAGTACCAAAACCCATACCAACACAACGCGTGCAAGCCGAAAAGGTGTCCAGCGTGGACAGTGATTTGCTTCCTATGGATCGCTCGCCAGTGTAACTGCACATGTTTACGGAGGAACGGTCCATAAACAGACTTTTCGTCTTTAGGGAATAAACCCTCTGCAAGATGCTCAGGGTCCATGAGAGACTTGGGAGCGCTCCTTCTTTTTCGCGTGTTTGTTCTGTGAAACGTACACTGTAGATTCGCAGCTGTCCATAACTTCCTGTCTTATATCTTCGTTCTTTATGTGATCTAATCTTATACAACCTTTCACAGATCTAAGATATTTCACTTCAGACGTTTCCATCTGTCTATAATCTTTCTTTCTTGTTGCCCATGATTCGGACCCGTATAACAGCATGGGGACTGCCATCACCTTATAGAATTTTATTATCCGTTATTCCATTATTCTTGTTCTTGTCCTTATTCGCGCCAGGTCGCATACCTTTAATGCCAGTCCTAATCCGAGGCATCGTGTGAAGCATAGGAGTAGGTAAAATTTTACATGGTTTGGTTATCAGCCATACGCATAACCCCCACACCGGGAGGATCAGGGACTTTTCTGTAGGAGTTACCATACCTCAGCCGTTATGTTCCAGTTTTGAGGCGCCGGAAACTCGCGTTATTGGTATAATTTGGGCTATAATTCAGATCGGTGATCGGTGATCGACCTATTATCCGTTGTCTAGTTTTTATGTGTTTTCTTCTGCTAAGATATCGTTTTTCGTCTCCGAATGCCGAACGGGTTAATCGTGTTAATAGCCGACGAGTGTTGTTTACTTTCGTTGAGTTTGAGACCTGTCTGCACTTTCGTAATTACAAGAATCCATTACGTATTGTTCAATAAACGAAAACAGTTACCATACGTATTAACTTTACTAAAAGGCAGTTAAAAAAAAAATTAACATTAAACGCCCAAATCAAGCATTGTTTTGTTTAGAACATCTTCGGCTCTAATGAGTGCCACAACTAGCCTTAAAATCTTACTTGCCGTCTTATCTACTTTCTACATAGTAACTACTTTCTATATGTCTTTCACACTGAATGGTATCAAGAAATACGTTCGAAAATACGTAAATAAATTGGATAAATTAACGATTTACTATTAATCATAAATTATTGTGTAATAGTGAGGGAGTTTTAAACGAATAGCTTAGCTTATGTCCAAGCTATGTGCTATTTCGTTGCTGTACGCTGCAAAGTTCAGTTGATGAAAATTAGTTATTGTTTTTTTATAATCCTTCCCTATTTTCCGATTGAAGAGATTCTTCCATATATTGGCTATATTCTTGTCACCTAAGATAACTACTTGTGTCTCTTCGTGTTTGATATCGACGAAAATCTCTGTGGCAGAACTCTTTCTGTGTTAGTCTAATAGCCGACGGGTGTTGTTTACTTTCATTGGGTTTGAGACCTGTCTGCACTCAATGAAGGGACGGTCTTTTTTTCTTCCCTACTTACCAGCAGAGTCATATCACTGCCATACCACAAGCACAAGGTGATTATTTTCCAGTCTCCTATGGACAGTCCACAATTCTGTGACGCTTTACCGATATCCGTTCACTGTGTGTGTGTGGTGATAGCTTGCGTTGTATACTTGTTGCTCTTATCCCTTGTTGTTCACATTTACCTTTATGAAAACTCTTATAAACAGTCGTTTGTCTACATGTATAAAGTCTTTGTTGTGAACGTACAGATTTCTTATTAAAAAATATCAAATGTTCTAGGATGGCGGCTCAGTAGACCAGTGGGTAAGGCACCGGGCTACCAACCCTAGAGGTCCAGGGTTCGATTCCCGGGCCCGCACCATAAAATCAAGGTGCCTTTTTCAGCCCCCAGGTCGACTCAGCCTGTTGAAAATGAGTACCTGGGATATAACATCTTGGGAATAATAATGTGCGGCTGAAGCGTAGTGCTGGCCACACTGCCTTCCTTGTATGCCGTACGGTTCACATAAGGCAGCCTACCCTGCCTTCCCCTACACTACTTCGGGTGGTACACATGGGATCCAGTATCATTATTGTGTTCTACCCATACCCACGCCCATTTTTTCTAATGCGCGTACAACACGTACATGTTTTTTTGCATTTAAAAACTTCTACAAAGTATGATAATTTGCAGTATAAATATACAAGCCTATTACATGATTCTGGAAAAAATTTAACCCGTTACTAAATGTTTACATGTGGTATACTTTAACGAGTATTAGAGAGAAAACTTGAAAGTTTCATATCGTAAGTATCGTTTAGCTGTCTACAGATTCACTGTACAGTATCCCTTTTATAGTGACTAGTACAAATACGATCGTAAAAACTAATTAGTGTACAGAACCATTTGAACCGTTTTACTTCTAATTTTTTCTTACAGTTAGTCTATACTTCTTTTCATTTTTACTTATACTTAGTCTTCTTCTTCTCTTTCTTTTGCACTTCATGTAATAGTCTTTCATGTAATCTCCGCGGTCTGCCGATGCTCGTCTTTCACGTGATTTGTATTTTTTTGATCTGAGTGGTTCCTCTGTTCTTTCACTGAACTAATTACTTTTCCCCGCAGACTCCTTCCCCTGTAGCTGGGAGGCCTGCACCACATGTTCAGCCTACGGGGCCCACTAACTCTAAATCCGGCCCTGTGACCAACAGTCAGAGACCTTCAAATGTCTTCAGTAAAAAACAAATAACCCACTCCCAGGTAGTTATAAGTGACAGGTTGAAAACCCACCGCAATGTCTCCTCGCCAAGAGTTACAGTCTAGAGGCAGAGAAGCGTGAAAGTGTCCAGACTTGATGCTCTAACGAACAGATTTCGACAAAATGTGCACCATTTTAAAAGAATTTCTTTTCATAAAATTTATTCTGAATAGTAATTGTTCAGTCACTACAAGGCGAAGTTGCGTTACTGAAGTCACCTCCTGCATCTCGAGATAATAGGCGATTAACTATAATCAGGGTCGGATAGAAGCGCGTGGTGCCCTATGCTGCCATCAGACTACCCCGATTCAAAATTCAACTTTTATCCATTATTTACACGAATAAATGACACACATAGTTTCGAAAGTTAAATATTATTTTATTGAAATCTCAAATTACAACAAATATTTAGCTAAATAGTGATTACAATGACCATAGTCGTACTTCAGCTTAGATAATACTAATCGATCCATTTTTTCTTGATTTGCCTTATCGAAGTCTTGTATAATTTCTTCTAATCGAGCGATTCAAGTGTCTCGCTTTCAATATTTAACCTCGCTAACAAAGATTATTTCTCATCTCCCATAGTTGAACTCAACATATCTTTAATGCGTTTAAATACAGAAAATGATCTTTCAGGTTCGGAGTTAGCTATTGGAATCGTAAAAAGCAGACGATAAGCAATATATATATCCACAAATACAACAATCATTTTACAATCAATAATCCAGTTTAATACTTTGAGCGGACAAATTGTAGTATCATGGAATCTATCATCTTCATTCGAACGATTTGAAAAACCTCTTTCTTGCTATTGTATTCTACTCGTGACACAAAGTACTTCAATTCTATTAGAAGATCGTTATTCAGATCGTTCGAGTAAACTTCCATAAGAGCATTTGCTTGATTATCCAACTCGACACTCTCCATTGTTAATAATTGCATAAGAAAACCAAACAATTGCGTAATGTGATCATAAGCTTTGCTTCGGTTAGCTGCAGCATACCGTAGCGTTATGGATAATCCTCCACTGACTATAATGATAATGAAACTTAATAAAAACTTAACCAAAATCGATAATCCAACAGCACAAAACGTGCGCGTGAGAGTAAACCCAAAAGAATGTAAAGCAGTAAATATGTTGATTGCGTTGATCACAAATTGGACCAGTTTTGCAGTGAGCAGTTTTTTGTTCACAGCGGTCGTTGAGTAACCAGGAAGTGACGTGCAAAGTTAAATCAGAGCAAACGGACAAGTGTCACAGTCGCAGCTGCCTTATCTATGTCGTTACACAATGCCGTTTAACTGGCCAAAATTCATCCGGCATAGACTACAGTAACCTTACCGTTTTTAGTCATCATGTTATTTCCAAGATCATTTTTATTTAGTAAGAAGCTTCCTCTATTATATATGTCTATTTTCAGATTATTGCTTGAAAGTGCATCTGAAGTCTTCAAGTATTTCTGTTGTAAAAAATATATATTTTACCCATATGTTACAATGTATGTGTATTTAATATGTTATTTTATGAACAAATTGTCTCAGTAAAGGAAACGAAATGTCAGTTTTTTCATGAATTCGTTTCAAAAATATTTTTATACATACATACATAATCTATTCATAAATGCTCACATTTTTTGTTGTAGGCTATATATATTTTATATTATAATTAATGATAACAAAACTTTTTACAAGAATAGATTTTTTATTATTTTGTGAATTACAATATTGTGAATCAGATGTAGTGATCGTTGAATACTACTGAAACATTGTAATTCACAAAATACTGAAAAATATATTCTTGTAAAAAGTTTTGTTATCATTAATAATAATATAAAATACATATATAAATATAGACCAAACAAAAGTCTATATTTTTTTAAGAAATTAATAATAAATAAATAAGAAAATTTTTTAAAATATAGATGGGGGATTAAAATTTGTTCTCACAAAATTATCAGCATCCTGAGGGGTGATAAGAGAGGGGTCAACTCGACGTTAACCGAAGTCCATGCGACCTTTTAATTAGGCTATAGCCGACAGTGTCCTTTCTTTTATAATATTGGAGATCCGTCCGAAGACGCGTCCTGAGTTTATCTGGGGACAAGCTCCCTTCAGCCGGAGAGTAAAGACAATGAGAGAAACCAAAAAACAGTGTTGACCGAGAGTCGAGAAGAAAGAAAAAAAGAAGAAGAAGATGATGAGAGAGAGAGAGAGAGAGACACACATATAGATAGACAGACAGACAGATGTATGCCTATGATTGTGTGTGTGTGTGTGTGTGTGTGTGTGTGTGTGTGTGTGTGTGTGTGTGTGTGTGTGTGTGTGTGTGTGTGTGTGTGTGTGTGTGTGTGTGTGTGTGTGTGTGTGTGTGCTACGTAAAGCCTCTAATCGACAAGGCGTGTAGGTTATATGCCGCTAAGTTGGTGTTTATTGGCGTCAGGGGAGCTCGGTGAATAGGGCTAGTAAAGGAGAGGACAGTGGGGAGGTTTAACTCAGTAGTAGAAGAAAGATGATCGATTATATAAATAGAGATTGTTGTTTATTATAGCCTTGTGTGTAATGCCGGCTGCCGTTCTAACCTGACACCTGATTATGCGAGAGGAGGGCGAGGAATGTTATAGCTAATTCCAGTTGATGAAGGAGTTAGAATGTTTCGTGTTCTTGATTTTCCGTTTCATTCAGGAGCGATGGACAGGGTTTCGCCTTCACGTCTTACCTGAGGTTAATGTTATGGAGAAAGACGTCTAGATTCGATTTAAAGAGCGTAGGACAACTTAGCTGGGGCGGGTACTAGGCAGGTAGTGGATTAGACGATAGGGCGCTATTCTGTTATCCTGTAAGCCTCTAAACAGTTGTGAGCGGCAGTCAGAAGGATCGGGTGTCCGTACATCAAAATTGGACGCATAACTGTTGAGACTGAGGAGTACGCATAATTTGAGGTCAGATTTACTGTGTCCTGCGCAGGTTCACGTTTAAAAACCGCAGACTGGGCATTTGACTATCGGCTCATGACACAGAGGACGCCTAAGGATGGCAGGGATCATTGAACGGCGGCGCCTACTAGCACTGATGTTTGGTTGACGAGAATCAGCGTTTATTCAAAATCAATATTAAACTTCATCATCATCATCATCATCATCATCATCATTATCATCTTCAAGGATTAAACCAAGGATGGGTTTGTTCCGGTCTCAAAGAGGCAAAGATTGGAACTGGTCACTCCTGCGCTTCCTCGGACGTCCTACACCTCTCCGTCCCATCGGCTTATAGTTCCATAGTTGTTTGGGGACGCGGCAGGCATCCATTCGGCAAAGATGTTCTCACCAATTCATCCGATACCGGGCAATCCTGTTGAGTATAGGCTACTCATAATATTTAGTTCCTCCCGTATATTTGTGTTTCTTCTATAATCATGGAGCGTATACCTGGCCACGTGCCTGAGAAATCTCATTTCAGCCGCTTGGATGCGACTGGCCTGGCCTTTCGTTAAAGTCTAATTCTCTGACCCATAAAGAAGTGTGGGAAGGGCCATGACCTTATAGAATTTTAGGCGTGTTCCTTTACTTGCTGACTTAAATTAAACTAATATTAAACTATTGTAGCAAAACTAAATACATGCTGATTTCTGCATCAGAAAGGAGAAGAAATCTATATAATTTATGCATAGAGTCATTTGATGGAGTTAATAAGTTCGGATAACTGGGTAACATGATAGATAATGAAGGGTCCATAAACACGACAGTATATGACACGATAGAAATAGGAAACAGGGCATGTTATGCCAATAGCAGACTATTGAGAAGCGAACTCATTAGTCGCAACACAAAAATAAAAATATACAAGATACTTATCAGACCGGTTGTTACTTATGGAGGTGAGACACGGACATTGACAAGAAAGGAATAAGTAAGACTAAGAAAGTTTGAAAGAAATATCGTAAGACGTGTTTATGGCTCGGTTAAAGAAGATGACGAATGGGGAATTAGAAATAACCAAGAGATAGATGAGCTTGAAGGAAGAGGATGTTGTACGAATACAACGAATACAATGGCCAGGTCGTCTAGAGCAAACGGATGATCAGCGTATGTCAAACGACATTTTGAGGGAGCAAGTCTATAAAAGCAGAAAGGGGGTCGACATAGGATACGATGGTTAGCTGATGTGCTAGAAGGCATCAGAAGAATGGTTACATTCTTGTTTGAGGGGTTACAATGATGTGGCAATGGCCAGGAGATTTTGGAGAAGTTTGGAGTTAGAAGTCGTGGCTCACGTTGGACTGTAGTGCTGAAGAAGATTAAACTTTTGTGAACAAATATAAAACTGTAAATTAAACATTCTGAAGTGAAACTAACAGTACCGGTTAATAATGTTACATCACTAACGTATTCACACAGACCGTTCAGATATCGCCTGAAGCCTAGAGGAGATGTCAGAGCACAGGTCTTAATCACTGTCATTATTGCTTCTTATATGGAATTTTTAGAAACATATATTTTTAGATATACAATTCGCTGAAAGTGGTGTCGTGCTTTTGAATACCTTTCGGTTGTGCTGTTTCGAGGAAAGAAATTTTAATCGTTCTCTACATGATGTTTACAACTGATATTAACTAAACGAAATTGCTTCCGTTTAGTTGCGTATTTTGTAACAAATAAAACAATAATTATTCATCTGAAAACTATAAAGTTGAGACAGATAAAGACTCTGAAATACCAGAATAGCAGTGCCAAAATGAATGGAAGGTCCACAGAAGATAATGAATCTAGAATAGTACAGAAGAAAGTCTTATAACACTTATGAGTGTTCGAATTTTTATTTTTATTTATTTTTTTAACAAAACAAGAACCATTTTTGTAATTTAATCTAGGGCCTCAGAAAACATCAAAAGTCTCAGTTAATACAAAGGAAGACCAAAGTATTGATTTATTAAGGTCCTAGTGCACCTGTAGTGACTTATGCATCAGAGATATGGACGCTTCCTAGATCACATAAGAGGCAACTAAATATATTTGAGAGGAGGATCCTCACGCAAATGTTTGGTCCAATGGAAGAGGGGGGAGCCTGGAGGAGAAGATATAATTTAGAGGTAGGCCTATATCATTTGTATGATGAACCTGATGTGGTCACCTTTATTAAATTAAAAAGATTAGAATGGGCTGGACTCATTATACGTGCTTGTGAAAGCAGAGTTGTTAAGAACGTACATACGTACATACATCCTCGGCGCTACAGCCCAGTCCGGGCCCTGACCTCCAAAAGAAATCGTCCCACTGGTCTCTACTCCCGGCCAATGTCCACCAGTTTGCTGCACCCAGCCTCACTGCCTCCTTACCAACCTGGTCCAGCCATCTTGTACGCGGTCTTCCCCTCCTTCTCCTTCCCATCGACAAATAATTCATGATTTTTTTTGGGATTCTATCCTCCGCCATTCTCTGCACATGTCCGGCCCAACCCAATCTGTTAATTTGTATGAATTGCACGATCGGAAGATCTTTAAACCTTTCGTACAACTCTCGATATGCAGTCGCCTCCAAATCTCGTTTTCCTTCACAGGACCATAGATTCTCCTCAGTACCTTCCTCTCAAACACGGCTAGTTCCTGCTCATCTAGTTTTTTTAGCACCCAGCATTCCGAACCATACATCAGAACTGGTCTGATCAAGATTTTGCAGAGCGTGGCTTTTGTCTCTTTACTTATTAATTTTGATTTAAAATGTTTCACTAGTCCGTAGTAACACCTATTAGCAGATAATATTCGTTTTTCAATGCCTCTAGAGGAGTCATTTCCAGAGTCTACATATGACCCGAGATATGGAAAACCTTGAACTTTTTCAAATTCGTAATCATTAATGCGCAGGGACAGGGCGCGAGTATTGGCACATACAACCATATATTTAGTTTTGCTTGGTTTATAACCAAGCCATAGCCTTAGCTGACAACTCCAGTTCTTGAAAGGCTTTCTTTAAGCCAGATTCAGACCTACTTATGACGTCAATGTCATCGGCATATGCCAGAAGCTGTACCTCCTTGTGAAATATTTGTCCGCTAGTTTGAATTTCTGAATACCTGATGACCTTTTCTAGAACTATGTTGAACAACAAAAATGCTAATCCATCTCCTTGTTTCAGTCCATTCTATGTTTTTAAGGAGTTAGATAGATTTGATTGTATTCTGATTTGGCACTTAGAATTGGACATAGCTACTCCAACTATACGCACCAACTTAGATGGTATATTCAACTCCTTCATAGCTCTATATAGCATTTTCCGGTTGATTGAATCATATGCCGACTGGAAATCCACAAAGAGATGGTGAGTGGCTACTCCATATTCCAACGTTTTTTCCAGCATTAGCCTTAGTGTAAATATTTAAATGGTCTGTTGTTGACCTATTCCTAGCGAATCCACATTGATATTCATTTTATGTTTTCTTCAGCGTAGGGAAACAGCCTAGAAAATATGATGTTGGACAATACCTTATATGTTGTATTAAGTAGAGAGATGCCCCTATAATTTTTACATATGAGCGGATCACCCTTTTTATGTAGCCTATTAAACACACCACCCCATTGTTCCACTCATAAGGCATTACCTAATCTAGCCATATTCGCTCTATGAGATGGGCAAATTCCTTTATGAAATCTCCTCCTGCGCTCTTTAATAGTTCCCCTGGTAAACTATCGGAACCTGCTGCCTTGTTATTTTTAAGCTTTTCTAGAGCTTCATACACCTCGTCATAGGATGGCACCAACTCCTCTCTATCATCCTCGAATTCTCCTGCTTCCTCTTCATCCTCAGATGCCTCCAGTGAAGCCTCCCTAACTGAGCCCAGCAGCTCTTCGAAGTGTTCTGTCCATCTCCTGATTACGCCAGCAGTATCACTCACAAGGCCACCATTATTATCCCTACAGGCATTTGTTCTAGGCTGAAATTCCTGTCTCACATCATTCATCTTCCTGTACATATCTCGGCTCAGCCTTTTACTCTTATATTCCTCTATCTTTTTTATCTGTCTCATCATATACTCCCTCTTTTTTCCTCTATGAATCTTCTTTTCCATCCGCCTGGCTTTTCTGTATTCCTCTTGAACAGCCCTAGTGCATTTCTTTTGGATCATTAATTTGTATATCTTGTTTTTGAATTCAGTTGCCTCTTCACACTCCTTATCAAACCACTCATCTGGCTCATGTCTCTTCTTCAAACCAATGATTTCTTCTCCCGTGGTCACTAATATGTTTTTTAGATTAAGCCAGTGGTTTTCTATATCTTGTTCCTCACGGCATTCAATTCTCCACTGTCTAATTTTCTCATTAGTAACTTCCTCGAACCTCCGTTTTATTTATTCTTCCTTTAGTATTTCTGTATTGTATCTAACCTTTATTCCTTTTTATTTCTATTATTGGAGTTATTAAGAATATATTTAATGGAAAGCCAGAAGGTAAAAGGAAAGGTGGAAGGACGAAGTGAGTCAGGACGTCAGTACTCTTGAAATTAGAAACTGGAGGAGTGTGGCTATGAATAGCGAAATCTTCTGAAGAAGGCCAGGCCCCACAAAGGGCTGTCGAGCCAATGATGATGATGATGATGGAGTGACGATGAGGCTAAGTGACTAAAACAGAAACGACGTCAGTCGAATGTAACATAAATAAAACAATAATTATTCATCTGAGAAGTATAAAATTGAAGACAGGTAAAGACTTTGAAATACTAGAACAGCAGTGTCAAAACGGATGGAAGGTCCACTGAAGATAATGAATCTAGAGTAGTACAGAAGAAAGTCTTATAACACTTATGAGTGTTTAACATTTTTTTGTGCCACATGCCAATTTTAATTCTTTATTCTTTGTTCTTTTCTTTTTCTCCAATATTCTTTCATCTTTTCACTGTGTCTCTTCTTCCTGTCTTCAGTCCACTTTGAACCTGCGTTTTCTCTCTCCTACCCGGGACTCCTTCCATTTTTAACACTTTTGCCCGAAAAACTTCTCTTTTAGTTGCTTCTTATGCTTGTATATTATTTTTTCTGAGTCCTTTGGGACTTCTTTAATCTAACTTGATGTTGACTTCTTCCCCCATAGATATTTGAAGATCTGCTTTGTTAACCTATTGTCGTCCATTCTATATAAATGTCCAAAAAATAATAGTCTTCTTTTTCTCATTGTTTACGTTATATTTTCTATACTTTGTTTCATCATTACTTTATTTCATCATTACTTCTTAATTTCCAACCTTCTGAAGTTTTTCGTGGGCCTAATATTTTCCTAATAATTCGTCTTCCAATATTTCTAGTTTGTCTAAATATAATTCAATGCTAGACATTCACTTGCTTATAGGCATTCTGGCTTCACTACTGTACTGTAATGCCTTATTTTCGCATTTTTAGATTATGCACTTTTTATTGTAAATATCTTTAGTTTGAATTTTTATTTTTATTTTTTTTAACAAAACAAGAACCATTTTTGTAATTTAATCTACTTTTTATTCGTTTATTTCTTAATTCTATATCTGTTTCAATACCATCTCCAGTCCCTTTTCTTAATAAAACATTTCAGTATTCCGTTCCGTTACAGTAACCTGTCGTCTAAAGTAGGTGTAAACAACAAAGACTGGAAAGGAACAGCTGCAGACAATGGGAATGAAAGGTCAGCCGAGGAACGTTGTCGCGGAATGGGTTCGTGATGTACAAGCGGAACAATGGACGCCTTTCACCAACGCCAGCGCTTACGTTACATGCAGAAACGTGTTCCTCAAACATCTTTTGGCGCTGTTGTTATTACGTACAAACATTCATTTATGCTTTACCTTACATTTCTTCTTCTTCGTCTCGAAAATTGTATCCAGAGATTTGTGGAAGGTCGTCTGGAATCGTTAGATTATTCTGTTGATCACCTTGTATTTAAAATACTCGGATTATTAAAAACCCATCCTTTCGCCTTAAGCTGATTCAAGCATCTCAACTTTGGCCACCAGCTGTACCTTATAAAACTATAGTCGTCTAGCTATTGTGTCTAATTAAGTGACCTTCTTCTTCAGTGAAAGTGTCTATCGACATGTAACAAACACTCCCAGACACTATGTACACTGATTGTCCTTCAACTCTCTACATCGCTCCAGATCATACAACATTTCTATCTTCTCCTCTGTCCTCCTGCCTCTTTTTCCCTGCGTCTTCGCACATTTATCGTTCTCTGAATAGAATTACTTCTACACTTCTAGTTAATTCTTATTCAGAATTGTGTTACGTCCCTCATCAACTGTCCTCAACACATCTTCATTACAACTGACTTTCTCGTCCCTCACTAAACCTATATTTCAAAACTCTCCAAGTACTTTAACTCTTTTCCTCGATGTCTACGTTCTCGTCTTGTAATACTATGCGTGTCCACAAGCCTTTTTCTCAGACTAAATGGTGTCCTTTCCGCAGTCAATTAATATTCCAATTCGCTGAATGCTGTTTTTCAATTTGCAATCCCACTTTTTATTTCTTCTGCGAAGATTACTTTAAACCATTAGTAATCTGTTAAAATTCATTCAAGCGCTTTTCTGCTTCATTCCAACGATGATCCTTACTTGTCCACCTTGATTTGACATTCTCGTTACTTTGAGTTTGTCGGCGTTTATTCTCCTGCCGTATTTCCACCTCTACCTCACTTACGTTCTCTCTATCTGTCCCTCATTCGTCGACAGTAATGCCTGGAAGATGCAAAGCGCTACAACCTTTCCTCCACTATTCGCCTCCATTCACTTGGCAGGCGCTTTCTTACTCCTGATTCTCATCCTTCGCAAATCTTTTTCTACATCTTGCAGCCATCGGTCTTTCTTCCCGCTTACTCCTCCCACTTCACTATACAGGATTCTCTCTACTTGCCTGTCTCCACCCCTCCATTCTCTCATGGTCGTACGCCCGAATCAGCCATTTATTTTGGACTTAATAAAGCGTAGTACACCTCCTCCTTCGAGTATAGTATCTATCTCATATTTGTTCCTCATTATCTGGAGTTCTCCTTCTTTTACGGAACCATACATTTTTCTTATTGCTGTCTAGTCATATCAGTACTTAATTTTACTTCCATATTCCTTTTTTTATCTTTACACCGTCTTCAGGCATATAATAACTAACATTCTTATCTTCAAGACTTCCTCGATCAGTTGGTGTTCATAAACAGAGCTGGTGATATGGTGATAATACAACACAAGAAATTTTAGTTTTACCGCTAAGATGTAGATGTCACTCCGCGCGATGTTTTCAACTAACTCTCGTACAATAGGAGCAAACAAAATAGCCAAGTGTGTGTGTGTGTGTGTGTGTGTGTGTGTGTGTGAGAGAGAGAGAGAGAGAGAGAGAGAGAGGGAGAGAGAGAGGGAGAGAGAGAGAGAGAGAGAGAGAGAGAGAGAGAGAGAGAGAGAGAGAGAGAGAGAGAGAGAGAGAGAGAGAGAGAGAGAGAGAGAGAGAGAGAGAGAGAGAGAGAGAGAGAGAATTGTCTACAGGTATCGGCTCTACTCTCATCTAAAAAAAGTCTCCTTTACTGTCTTTACAGACCTCCCCCATCATTCCTTTTATTGTCATTGAAGCAGTAGGAACTACATCCCTCCGTGATAGTTTTGGCATCCTCTTTTCACTTTCGCTCCGTACTGAAATAGGCCAATTTCAGACTCAAGTAAACCATCTGTCATGTGACAATCGACAGGAGTGACCACACTACCACAATTGTTACCTTCTACAACATCCACGGTATCCGAAATAAATGTCATGTTATGTCTTTTAATGTCATTATCTACTCTATTTTGCTTTGTTTTTTTTTGCAGCACCTTCTCCAGTAGTTCATCTCTATTTCTGTTATTTCCTTTATTAATATTCCACAATTCTGAGCCGTAAGTTGATATAGTTTCTACGATGTCAGACATGCGTCCGGTTAATTAACCGGACAGAACTGGAACGCGTTCAGATCTGTCAGTAATGCACGCTTCATGACTTGGAGTGCGAACGTCTAACGTGCAGTCGGTAACGTCGTACGGCGATCGTTCACGAGCAATTTATCCACGTGTAAATGCAGAAGTGATATCGTTGAACACCCGTAGGAGGTGTTGTCCCAGGTGCGGGCTGACCTACTTATGGACAAGGCATGCACGACAACATTTTTCAGACATTGCCATTTGCGGCAACTGCGGCGTGGAGGGAAGCTGAAGAAGGCGCACGGTTGACGCCAAACGCCTTTTAAAGCATCACGGAATCAATAACATTGTTGACAGTATTAGTTCGGTACTACACACCATATAGCAAACTACATTAAGTTCTTGGTGGTAAAGATTTGAAGTTTTCATTACTATGGTATTTCGAAAATTTTAACACACTTCCATTTTGTTAATACGAAATGTTACGGTGAGGCCACTCACTCGAACCACTTAGGATGTATCGTCGTCTGTAATCCCAAACTTTGGTTACGTGAGTTCCACACCATTGTAGGGTTTTGTTTTCCATATTCCTTGTGATGATCACGGTAACTTCCATTCGCCTCCATGTCTCCGTTTAAAGCGAAGACCTACTCAGAAATCCATTTATATCGTTTTTATTTTATCTGTGCTTCTCTAATTCTGTAGTGGGCTACACTTCCGTTTTCTTATAATTTTACATTACCTGGTTTGTTTACACTTCTCGTTGGATATGTTTATTCCGTAAAACAACATTTAGTAGATTCGTCGCTTTTATTTTTTTTTAATCGTTAGTCGAGTCATATCTTTATGATAAGTACATCTCATCATCACCAACGGTGTTAGAATCCATAAACGATTCCTAGCCTACTGAAGGAGCCTCTGCCAGTTTGGTGCCAGTTACTGACACAGTAGCTCGGTCTTTACTTTTATACTGTCCGGTTAATTCTCCTTCAGGTTTCGGAACAGTGCTACTTCTAAGGACAGAGTTGTCGGCCCCACGCCACCCTCCAACCTGGAGAACCAAGTCATTTGATTTTTGTGTTTACGTTCCCTAGATCAGGAAATTCCACTGCGTCTTCCATATCCTGATCTGCCTATGGTTTTATATCAGAGTCCCTCTCGATAGTTCACACGTAGTGTAAGGTATCATCAGAAGTGTTTAATTGAGGGCGGCATTCACTCGCCATGTCACAGTTTCGTCATTGGTTATTTGTGATTTTCATCAGGTGTGATCACACGTCATTCACCATGGTTTCACACCTGCTGCGAAGCTGCCGCCTCGGTCGGGATGCGTATTCGAGTTAGTGCTTATTCTCAGCTATACTCGGGAGCACATACGAAGGCGAGACCGGTCAGTTGCTTGAAGGCAGGAGAAAGTATCACGTGATCTGTCAGCCAATAACAGCCAGTCAATCGTTTACTTACATGAGTGCAGTTCGTGAAATTTTTTGTGTTGTATTTGTCGTCGCATTGAAGCAGCTGTCTCTCTCTGCGCAATGCGCTTTCACTTCTCGCCATGGTATGTGCTCTGGAGTATAGCCCTTATATGTATGGCCTATTCGATTCCGAGACCTGCGACCAGGATTAGTAGCTGAGGCTCGCCCTGGACACTGGTTGTTCAGGATTAACAAGATTAATTGGGACAGGACATTATCTTGTTTACTGGAAATCTGGATAATCGGAAAAAACAATACTTTCCTGAATACCAAAACAATACTTTCCTGTAATATAATCGTACAAAATTTGTTTTCGTAATAGTACACACAGTAAATTCGAAACTGAAAGTTTTTAAGTTTAAAATACGGTACACGAAAACGAAAATTCTGAAAAAAAAACATCGTACACAGATGTAACGTGATTATATGTTCGACAAAGTACAACATAACATTAATAATTTATTATGCTTAAACAGAGAAGTCTGAAATTTTCTTCTGTTTACCATTGTTTAACCTTATTTTTGCTGCTAAATCACGCAGGCATTTCTGTAGTAATAATTGCAGTGGACCACAAC
Source organism: Magicicada septendecula (assembly GCA_034769895.1). Lineage (NCBI taxonomy): Eukaryota > Metazoa > Arthropoda > Insecta > Hemiptera > Cicadidae > Magicicada > Magicicada septendecula. The sequence continues at coordinate 60,286,177 of CM068368.1, read as the reverse complement.
TTACGGATGGTTCTGTTCTATTACCCACTTTATAAATGATATTTATGTATCATGAGGAGTGGGACGTTAGACGAGCGATGAATATAATTCACGCGCGACTTTATTACATAAACGGGAGGCGGTGAAAAGGTGAGAATGACCATTGTAAGTGAATATTGTTCTGTGCTAACATACGATCCATATATTTGGGAGTCCGGACAACTAGGAGTTGTACTGCGTTTCCGCCGTGTGTAATTGATACAAGATATCTGAAACCTCTACTGGCTTTCATATCGAGGGGTTAGTGGTAAAACTACCCAAGTCACAGTTTTAACGGTGCTGCAAGATGTTTAAAAAACGATATTTTTATACATTTAACTTTTTATTTTTATTCTTTAACATCTGTGTAAGCAATAAAAATACTCTATTAATAATAAAAATTGAAAATTAACCTTGATAATCAGTCTCATGATTTATCGTTGCAATTTAAAACCTTTAATTTCAATTTCCGTAAATTCACAAGGATGGGTTTGGGTAGATTTACCACTCAACCATCATCAACCGTGGCTCTACAACCCTTGGTGGGTCTTGGCCTGCTCGAAGAGTCGATTCCATTCCTCCCTATTGGATACCCTGGCTTTCCAGTTGCTTATGTTCAGCTTTCCGAGGTCCTCCTCTATTTGGTCTTTGAATCTACTTCGGGGTCTTCCCATTTTTCTACTACCCATTGGTTTCTGGTAGAAAATATGTTTCGTAGGCTGTCCTTACTCCATTCTCTCTATGTGTCCAACCCACCTTAGCCTGTACATTTTGATTAGCCTGACAATGTCCGGTTCTTTGTAAAGATGGTATAGTTCATAATTATAGCGCCTGCGCCACATTCCATTTTCTTGTACTCCACAAAATATTGTTCTTAGAATCCGTCTTTCACAGTAACCTAGAAGCCTTGTTTTACCACTAATCCCAAGATATTTGCTCAATCTTTCTTGACATTGATCATCCGTTTTTGTTCACTTGAATTTCTGGAAAATAATGGTCATTTGTCTTTTTTCATTAGTAATATTTATTAATATAAATAACCTATTTGAATGAATTTACTGAATAGCCTTTTAGAAGGAAAGGATTTAAATATACCTGACAAATACTGTGTTAATTCTTTCGTCTGAGTTAATTTCTTGTTTTGTACGAATTTTTAATGCCAGAGACTTTAATCTGTACAATACTTTCACTCACTTGGACAGGCGCGCGCGTACACAGAAATTTATTACTTGTAATATCAAGCTCGCTATAATGACAGCGTTATAACTCTTTAAACAGTCAGCATTAGAGTTTAAGTGTAGGTATACGCGTAGGTAAAGGTCGTCAGACACGTTCGCCTGCCGTCGCCGACGATTAAGTTCCTAGAACAGTAAATAATAATCTAAAAGTGCAACCGCTTATTCTCACCTCACTTTCTATTTCTATTTATATGATTTCGTGTTTATTTCCTGGTGCCGTAGGTTCGCCGCGCCGTTTATAAGATCACGTTTGCGAACGCTTCAAACGAACTGTGTCATATTCACGATAAACCGTGCAGTTAGACGGCGTACGGAGCCCAATTTGAAGAGATCGCCTAGCTGCCATCGCAAGCGTTACGTAATCCTTTAGGTTTTATAATCTCTACCTTCTATTCAAGTGGTGGCCAAACATGGTAACACAAAAATACGAAAATTAGCTGATATTTACAAACGGGTTGGTATAAATACACAGGGTGTATGTAATACCAACCAACATATTTTTACGTTATTTCACGCAAATCCTGTGTCCATTTTGTTTATTTCTGTTTGAGTAGTAACCAACGAACATGGAACCCGACCAACTCCTCTTCCGCTACCTGTAAGTTTCATTTTCTTCTTCTTCAGCACTACAGCGCAACGTTAGCTCTGGCTTTCAAGAGGAAGCCAATGTCTTCTCCAATGTCTCCTATTCATTGCCATCTCATTGTATCCCCTCACATCCATGGTTCTTAGACCCTCTAGCACAGCATCCAACCATCTTATCCTAGGTCGGCCCCTCTTTCTGCTTTTATAGATTTGCGCCCTCAGGATTTGCTTTGGCATACGCTGATCATCTATCCGCTCTATTTATTTTTATATCGATGTCGTAGTCATACTCATACGTTATATCGCACTCTAGAAAATTGAAATGAGTACCTGTTCTATAGACTGATTGTTTCTGGAAAAACAAAAGGGAGATGTATATAAATTTTTGCATATAACTAAATATTTTTCTCTATTTTCGTATGTCTTTAACAGCCAATCGGAGGTTAATTTTCGAAAAGACCTCGTAAAAGGTTTTTTTTTAATTTGAATACTGTTGCTTGGTGTTACACACTGTAAAACGTTTCTTAAAAATAATTTCGTAATGTTCATGTAATTTTTAAGTAGTCATATATTTTTAAGTAGGCAACCTATATTTTGTAATTTTGTATCTAAACTTAGGACTTTTATCTATTTCATTTTCTCAGAAGAGATTATTATCTCATTTAATCCGAAAGCAAGAGCAAGCAGCAGTGTGCTCAATTATTAAAATACACAAATTTAATGTCTGCATTGCATGACTTGTTTAAAAACTCGATTTCCTGTTTTTCTACTAAGATTAAAAAACATCGAATTATTTACTAATGCTTCTCGACTTCTATTCAAGACGTAATTTATTTTATTGCGGAAATTCAGACGGAAATAATTAACTTTCAGCATCATTTGGCTCTTAAAAGTGAGTGTAAAGAAATTCCTTGAAATCTGTCTACTCAACATTAAGGTGATTTCTGGATAATTGTACCAAGATTAACTTTACAGATTTGCATGATTCGGCATTTAGGTACTCACATATACGTCTGATTGGACGTATTGTATTTTACGTATAGTAAAAAACATGCATTTTTTATTATGATTATAAAACGAACACCGACCTAAATTAAAATTGCGCCGTACAGATGAAAAATTCTATCGTACTTACTAGTGACAAAAAATTAACCAAAACATAGAAGAAATTATATGCCTACATTACGTGTACTATTTATATCAGCTATTTTTTTTATTTAACAATTTATGAAACTAAAATTATTTTCTTTATTTCAGTAATGTAAAAATGGAACAAATACTTGTGTGATTATCGCAGGTGTGTCCACAGGGGGGGGGGTTGTGACGCAGACTGCGTCATTGAAATTTTAGGGGGGTTAACAAAAAACTTTGGGAAAGTATGAAAAATTATGACTACGCCAACAAAAAATGTAATGTTCATAAAAGTCAGTGAAGAATGGAAGCAATCATAGCATTTTAATGCAACAATTTGTTTTAGAAATTCAAACAGTCAGAGGACGAATCACGGTCGCCAACAGGCATGACAGGGACAGCGGGCCGAGACCGACGACGGCGACGAGTGGCGTGCAGTGGGAGACGCATGGCTTTCGAACCTTACGGTTCTAGCTTCAGAGAGTCGATTCCTAATGAAGATATAATTGATGCCTTTTCTTTATCCTCATCGCAGAGGAAGAAGTTACTGTGCCGAATATAAGCCAAAGCAACTAGGACTTCAGCAAACCATTATTTTTAAAAAATTTTTTCTTCTTTACAATATTTTCTTCTTTGTTGATATTTTGTTCCTTTGCTTTGAAATATTGCCCGACACATATTAATTTTATTAGATTATTTATTTTATTTTTTAATTTAATTTTAAATATCAATTTTATTTACTTATTATTTGTTTAATTTCAGATGAGAATTTATTTCCAAACTGTACTATTTTTAGTTTTAACTTATTTGTAATAACGTTTACATTTTCTTTTAATTTTAGTTACCGTTCCTGGGGGGGGGGGGAACCTGCCTATTGTTACCAGTTTCTGATGCACTTTAATAAATGTATACAACTCAAAATATCTTTTTCTTTGAAATTTCCAAAATACATTTAATATCTTAAAGCCCACTAATTCCCAGCGTGAATGCGGAAACTGTCACTACAGACAAACTAACCGTACCACAACTGTAATAGGCCTAGTGCCAAAAGTTCACGTCACCCACGTCAGAGATAAAGTAGACAAATTTTTTGAAATATTACAAGCACAGCTATTCCAAAACGCTTAAAGTAAATCAAATTTCGATTAGGTTTCAGTAGCCTTAATAATATATTCCTAAATACAATTCAACGTCAGTAATTTTGTGTGTATATATTATGGGTCTACGTATAGTCTGTGTGTTCATAAGAAAAAGTAATTCGCTCATGTGGCGCACCCAAGTTTCACTGTCACAAAAGTGGTTCCTCACACAAAAAGTTTGGCAACACGGTTCTAATAGTATATTGTACTGTATAGATTTTTTACTTATTTAAAACGTTATTGTCTAGTTGTTACGGTGGAAATAATTCGGCTCGGATTTTAAAATTTCGAAGTATTAAAAATGAAATATCGGTTTCTGAATTCCTACCCCAAACTTCGCTTTCATTTAAATAATTAAATTTATTAAAAATGCCCGGCTTCACTTGTAAAGTAAAGAAAGAGTCAAGTGGACACATTCGTGAGTACATAACCTCAGCAGGCATCTGCTCAAGATTGTCGTGGACCTATAGAGTCGAAAGCATGGTAAAGATTTGCGTGAATCAAAATTATTAAAAACTTCTGATTTTCCTCTCATTTTATGTGGGGTATTAAGTTATCTGCTATTGTATCTTTTCGAATGAAATTGTTGTTGTTGTTGTATTCCCCCTTCACCCCTCCCCCTCGCCATCCAGTGGTTCAGTACTTCTTCTTTATTGACACTGGAAGAAGAAGAAAATGCACACATTAACTTGTTCATAAATTTTCGTCTTCGAAAGCAAAAAGAATCTGTTCCTTGTTTGACTAATAGGCCTAAAGGTTATGTTAAACATATTTTTTCACAGGGTTACGATCGTGTAGCCAGTGTTATTGCTCCAGTTGGAAAGTCAAGCATCACAGGCGTTAAGTTACACAAAACACGGAAGGACGACCATACGGATGCTAGATGATTGGGGAACTCGACAGCGCAAAGATTCGCTTTTTGGAAAATTCAGTTTTTGATTAATTTTAGGTTTTCTGTTTAATTCTTATTTTTTACTCTGTTCTGGGGAATCCTCTTTTAGTCTTTTATTTTAATGACCCAAATATCTTTCTTGTATCTTTGTTATCGCAAGTTTCATCTTCTATTTTTCTCTGAAAACTTATTTTCTAATTTTAACTCATATTTACTCCCCTCCTTCCGTACAAATCTTATTTCGTTTGTATTTATTCGGTTGTTCTTTCTCTTTGTGAGAGTCTATTCTAGTAGGTGTATTTCACTGATATACGAGGTCTGTAAGGAGACTAGTCATGTAGCAGTCAATATGGCAACACTGTAAGGTAAATAGCTGATTAATATTGAGTATTAATATTTATTGTCTATTGTTGCCACACGAAACGTAAACAAGCTTTCCGTAAAGTAAGTTTTTGTTGTGCGTTATAAAAATGAGTGACATAGTTTTGACTATGAGTGACATAGTCAATTACGACCATAGTTGTGCAATCAAGTTTTGTGTTAAGCTCGGGCACAATGCTACTGAGACTTTTACAAAATTGACAAAGGTGTATGAAGATGAGGATTTGTCTACAGCATAGGTTTTCAGATGGTCGGGAATCAATTAAGGATGATCCACGCTCTGGAAGACTGTCAACAACAAGAACTGACGACAATGTTGATCGAATCAGAGACTTGGTGCAGTCTGACCGTCGATTAACTGTCAGAATCATCGCAGAACAATTAAATTTGAACCACACTACAGTTTATAAAAGTTTGACAAACGAATTGGGAATGAGAAAAGTTTGTGCGAAATTGGTCCCGAAAAACCTCACTCTTGAACAGAAAGACAACAGGATGGAAGCATGCCGTGATCTTCTTGGAGGAACTGAAAATGATCCTAATTTTCTAAAAAATGTTATTACTGTTGATGAATCATGGATTTTTTGTTGTAACCTGTCGAGTGGCTGCTAAGTTACAACTGTTTGTTTGACGTGTTTCCGGAGGTGAAGTTGAATCATTAGAATGAACCGTTCTTCTTGAAGACAATTTATTGTGATTAGAAAAATACAAACGAACTTTTACAAGTTACTTTATACAACTCTTCTTGACAAACTATAAGTCAGTTAATTCAATTACTCTTTTAAACTCTAAGTACCTTCAGTTACTAGTACTTAGTTCACAAATTAATGTAACTACTTTTAGTTACTTCAAAAATTACAAAAAACAAACTATTGACAACTGGTTTTCCGGCTCTCTAAGAACACCTTCCAACACAGATTAAAGTCAAAATGAGAAACGATGTGTAAGTTCTCTTGGATCTCTTACAATCAGATCTGACTTCTCCAGCGAATGCTAGAGTTTTTATAGTACATCATCGTGGGTGTAACACTTAGTTTTAGTGGTGGGACTGTTCCCTCCTCTTAATTCTAAAATCTTAACTATGATAGGCTAAAACTAGTTGAAGTAAGGGTAGTTTCATACAATTTTTATAAGACCTTCTATTATTCGTCAAAGACTGTATCACGTGACCCTACGTCACGATTTGGGGGTGTTTTACTACTTTAGATTAAAAGTTCTCACGGAATAAAACACCTGCTTTCACCAATGTTCACACGGAGTACACCTGGCTTCACACTTGTGACCCATTACTTGACTCCCCAAAAGGATATCAACTTTGTGTGACATTTTATATTTCCTGTCTAGACCTTGTCACCATTAATTCTTATTTGATGTGTCTCGCCATATTTCCTACGATTATCACTTCCTGGACAGTCACGCTTATTGAGAAAGAGGGTGAGGTACCATTCACAACCCTGGGAAAATTCCCTAAAACTATTTTTATGTTCAAAACATATGCTACAGTCTCTTATACACACCTGACATCTGTCTCTGTTTCTCCACACAACTAAGAATTTCTTATATTCTCACTTCTAAGTAACAATTATGCTACAAGTACAGTAAGTACAATTGATAGTTACAACATTTTGAGTACGATGCAGAAACAATACGCCAGAGCAGAAGTGGCACACACCAAACTCACCACGCCCCCCAAAAGCAAAAATGAGCAAATCCAAAATCAAAACCATGTTCACTTGTTTCTGTGATAGTAATGACATTATCCATAAGGAGTTTTTGCCTACAGGACAGACTGTCAATCAACATGTTTACCGAGAAATTCTTGAAAGGCTGCGGAAAAGAGTTGCCCGCATGAGACCAGCCATCGTGAACACCTGGATGATCATGACAATGCACCTTGTCATACAGCACCTTGTTAATGAGTTTTTGGCTAAGAAAAATATTCCTGTTGTTCCTCAGCCCCCTTATTCACCTGACTTAAGTCCCTGTGTCTTTCCGAGACTGACAAAACGTCTCAAGGGACACCATTTTTGGACGATAAACAACACTAAAAAAAAATGTAACCGACCAGTTGCAGGAGATTTCAGTTTCTGAGATCCAGCACTGCTATGAAGAGTGGAAACCCGTCTAAAGTGCTGTGTGGCTTCCCAAGGGAACTATTTTGAAGGTGATAGAGTCTAGATATAGGTTGACTGTAAGTAAAAGGTTTTACTGATTACTTAATTTACAGATCTCATATGTCATTATTTCAGTAAGTTCTCACAATTTCATATTAAGACATTCGTATAAAAAAGTTTTCGTATATTTTCTTTTTCGTGGAACGCGAAAGAATATTTACTTTATTAACTTCTTAACATTGAACATCTGGTACTGCAACTCTTTGTTTCAGTTAGCCGCGTTTTCCCAACATGATGTTCACATCCAGATAAGAATGAACTGATTTCTAATCCAGTATAAAGATTACAGTACATTGTAAGTAGCGCGCATCGATGTATACTATTTGGATCGCGTGCTGCCAGGCAAAATGAACGGCAGAAAACGGTCCGAAGCACGTATAGCTTCCCACACAGTGGTTGGCAATAAAGCGTTTGGCGCTAAGTTAACACGTGTATTAAACGAGTCATTCAGTCAGTAGTCAGTAATTCACTTGTTTTAACAGTTTACAATTATTACATTTGGGACAGTTCTACTGAAAATTTGTGCTTATGAAGATTTTATTATTATAACAGTTTGTTTTTACTTTTGCCTAACTGATAACAGATGACAATAACTTAAGCGTTTACACTCATTTTACTGATTTTGTATCAAGCGGAAAATTAATTAGAGCGTCATTAGACGTTTCAAAGATTGTAAAATATATGTATAATTTACTGATTATATCTGACAGTAAACTTAATACCAAAAAATGATTATATCAGCTTGCAAAACTTTGCCGGCACAGTGTTTAGAAAACATATATATTTCAAACAATGATTTTTCTGAAGACAGCGATGAAGTGAAACTTATCAAATTAATAGTGACATTATTTTATAAAATCTTGTGTTATAATACTGCTAAGGAAAGAACCGCTGCAGCTACCTTCTCTAAGCTTGGTGACTACCAAAAGTTAAATAAATTTGTATTATTTAGTAATGTTTAATGTAAACAATTTTTATACAGTTAATACGTAGCTAATTAAATAAAATAAAAAAAATTAATGTAAATTAGCATTGCTTATTGAACACTTTAACGACCATGGCGAGCGTATACGCCAGCTTCTTTTACGCAATAAACATTTTAAAGTTTACGGCCCACGTCTTTTATTCTTTGTTTCCCTTATTCTTATCTTTATTCGTCTGGCTTCAATAATAAATATTCATAAATAAGAACGCAACAGAACTGTTTATGAACGCAACAGGACTTTGCGATAAACTTAAATAATGTGTCAGAATACTGAAATCTTACAGTGAAACAAATGAGTTTATTTTGGAAAAGAACTTATTAAAAACCTCCCACTTTGGAGTCATTAATTGTTAAAATGACACAGTTATACCACTTAACGCAAAATATAATCCGCTAAAGCAACAAAAGCTATAACAAAGCAGAAATGTCAGACTTTGTACAGGTACAGTATATAGCATACGAGTGTTCTTGCCAACCACTGATGCAGCGGTCGGACCGAATTCAGTGAATGCAGCACGCGATCCATATAGTATACATCGATGGTAGCGCGTTATATACTGGTTATTCCAATTTTTCAGCGGGAAGTCGGCCGCCGCCGCCGGCTCGCTTTTCGCAATCCGACCAGCGAGAGAGAGCGAGATAGGAGGAGAGTGTTGTCGTGACGCAGGTGTCAGGCGCGTGACACGACGTGACACGGCGAAGGCGCTGATCCGTGAAGTTATGATGTGGTACAGAACAGAACAGAACAGAACGGAGCGTGGGAAAGCGGCCTCTCACGCTCTCCGGCTCCGGCTTATTGATTATCCACTAAATGTCGCGCCGCCGAATTTCCGCTATCCTCAGGTGCACCACATGCCCGGACGGAATGTCTCGCCGTTTGTAGGTCGATAACATCTGTCAGAATGTCGTCGTTTGTATGAAAGCGACAATAAACGGTCGCTTGAAGTTGTATTGGAGGTTCGATTTCACATCGTTTCGCGATGTAGTCTGTCTGTAATTTCAGTTGCTTTATGCCTGTTCATCCTGATGCTTTAACTTCGTTAACGCCGACATTTTATGATTTTATAAGCAGTCGGATAATAAAAAACGAACTGTCAATTCATTTTCTTTGCCAATAGAATTTGTTAAAGTAAACACTGATTTTTTTGCTCTTAGAATATAAATACATTTTACTGTGTGTAAATACTTTCGTCTTCTCGTACTTCACGGTTTTGGGGGGCTTAGGTTGCATTAGCTGCTGTCCTTTGTCAATTTCTGTTCTATTTGTTGTATGCCTTTTTCTCATCTTCCAGGCTGCCTTTTGAGTCGCTTTTCCCAGAGGCATATTTATAGGGAGGAGGGAAGAATGAGACGGGACCCCTCCCCAGGGGGTCGAAAAAAGTTGACGAATTTTGTTAATCTCCTAATATTTAGACTTTTTAATTATTTCTTCAGCTGTGTAGGTTAATATAGTAGTAACCCTTTTTTAAATATACAAACAAGTTTATTACACAGTATTTGTGTAAAGTTTGAAATACGAAATATAGGATTTTATTGTGTTGTTACCGTTTATTTTAATGGAATTAACTTCAGGATATTATCACAAGTTTTTCAACCACTTTAAAGATAGTAATGTTGATTAGTATTCACTTGTTTTTTTTCTTTTGTATGAAACCGACTCGACCGGACCCCCCCCCCCCCGACTAAATTCTAGATATGCCAATAGTTTCCCCACATCGATCTTGAGCTCCGTCCGGATTGGGTTTCTTCACGTCCAATTTCAAAAGTCTGGATACTTTCTTCTGCTCATGCGTACCACGTGATCCTACCGTTGGAAATGTTTCAATAATTATTCTTTTCTAGTAGCGCTCCCTTGTAAATGAATAAAATTAATCACTATAAGATGTAGTATTAAAGAAATAGGATAGGTGAATGTTAATAACGAAGTTTAAAAGTATTTGTTCTTTTTTTATACTTCCAAATATTAGACTTCATTACGGCTCCTGTTTCTTGCTTACGTGAATCTTTTTTGCTTGCTGTTTAAAGCATGAAAACGCGCTCGGAGGTTCTCAGCTTAGGTAGACTTTCCATCAAAGTGGTGAGGATATAAGTATTTTGAAGTCTAAAGGAAATTAGAATTTTTAATATTATTAGAAAAATCTACAGCAAGTCGGTTTATCGATAGCAAAATTAACGATTACACATATTGTTGCAAAAACTAAAACATTGAAATAAAAATCAGATATAACACTTGAAAAAATTGTTTATAAATTTTAGAGGATTTAGATGTCAAAAACGTAGTTTGGTGGACAGAGAACGGTAGTCGGAAAATCGCAGCCTTATTAAAATTTAAAACTAGGGCTGTACAGTGTAATTGTAAAATGGAGAGTACTTTGTACATGATTACTCACTGCTTTTCTGATTGTGAGTGGAGAACGAAATCGAAACTTGTCGTGAATCGAGAATATCATAACGAGAAGTGAATACGGAACAGGTGGACAGGTAAATAGTATACTGAAACGTAATTCGGTAACAGGTAGGCTAGTTCTGGTTGATAGTGATTGAAACGGGTAAGGCTAGTCGTTGCGTGTGTACAGGTTTGGCGTTTAACCTGTTCACTGACGCGTGCGATATGGAGAAGGGCAGGTTTTATTTCATTGACAACAGGTGATTAAGAAAAAAAAATGAAAGAAAGGAAGTCGTCATAAGGCTAATGGTGTGTCGAAACGGTTAGTTCCTGTCTCGTGCCATGTGTCATCTAACTCGCGCATAACGGTCGCTTCACATCCGCTTCCGGGAAGAAAGTGCAATACCTGCTGCTTTGCTCTCTTATTATGCTCGCTGTACATTTATTTACATTCGAGATTTGACTGCTTGAAAACTCACGCGTTGCCCTATTTGTGAAGTGGTAAAAAATACGGAAAAAATAATTTAAAAAATTGTTACACGTGTTAATAACGTACATTTAAATATCATGAGTTATTATACATTTCTTTATACGGAGAGGGATCCAGGGGCGTAATTACGGGGGGGGGGCGAACAGGACCGAACCCCTCCAGAGGGTCGAAAAAGTTGACAAGAAATTTTGTTAATCTTTTAATTTTTAGGATGTTTTATTATTTTTTCGACTGTGTACAATAATATAGTGGTAATTCTTTTTTTAAATATACAAACAGGGTTGTATTTGCGTGTACGTTTGAAATATGAAATAGAGGAAAATCAATTCAGTCAATAAGTATCTTGTAAGACAATGATTCAACAGCGCGTATTTTAATTGTTATTACCGTTTAATTTGATGGGACTGATTTTAGGATGTTATCAGATGTTTTCGGCCACTTTAAAGACACAATATTGACTAGTCTTAACTTGTTTTCTTTGTTTTCTTTTATTTGTACAAAGCTGACTCGTCGGACCTCGGAAAAAAGTGTCTGACAATTGTATTTTTTAATTTATTACATTGTAAAGTTGAATATACAAAAAGAGCCAGACATACTGCTTTATAAAGATTTATTCATTAATTTTTTAGTCCTTTGAGGCCATGAGGGCGGCAAGGGAACGGGTAGCAAGTCGCCAGAATCCCCACTCCGTTTCTAGCAAGTCAAGTTGAATTTCTGCACAAATTATCAAGACTACTGAAATACCGTAAGCATTTTCGTCGCCAGCTCTTGGTATAGAATATATCATTGTAGTTTTTCAACTTGACTACTACGTATAACTTTATCAGAATTTTATTTTAAACTAATAAATTTTAATGATAATGTGATGTATTTTATACTTATACTTAAGGTTTTTTATTAATGGTACCTATAATTCAATTTTTTTATTTTTTTTATTCTTTTATATAGCCTAAAGGTACCATATAATGTTATTATTGTGAATGTGCCATATAATATTGTGAATGTGCTATATAACCTGGTGATGGTCTGTGACCGAAATCGATCGCTTTAAAATATAAATAATAACATTATATGGTACCTTTAGGCTATACAAAAGAATACAAAAAATAAAAAATTAATAAATTTTATTCTTGTCACGTAACAATATAATGAGATATCGGCATTAAACGTCACATAGTTAGTAGAGCGGATCCTCTGTGGTATATAAACAAAAACGTGTACCGGCCATGTGTTCGATACATGTGTAGGTTGTCTGTCTGTCACATCTGCAGAAATTTTATTCCCACAGTCCGTAAAGCGTGGCCGATATTGTCCACTTCACGAGCCGATGAAAACTTTAACGCAGATCTGTCCTACGGTGGACGGAAATATTTTACTCCACGAGAAGCTCTTAAAGTCAAACTTACTTCTACGTACATCTGTGTTTGTTAACATCTGCGACTGACAGTGCAGAATTCGTTCTATGAAATGTGCGCGAAGTCGTGTATTTTAAAACACAACCAAGCTATTGCTGACTGATATTTTGACAACTCTTTTAGGTATCATAACGTGTGGAAATTTCGGTCAATCCCCAAGTTTCCCAAATACAATCCTGAAAATAAACAATATTATACAATTTCTTAAAAGAAAAGTATACGAGTACGGTCCCGGAGCTGCAGAACTCGCTCACTATTTTGAACGAAATACATTTATTATTGGATAAAATCAAATTAAGTTTTAATTTTTTAAAGCTGCGAATAAAGTTATCCGTATGTATGGCTTCTTAAGATGAAAGTGTTTGTGCAAACTTTTTGCAAAGTTAATTACGAGGATACGTTTTTTTGTATTTTGAAAATAGCTTAGAAACTCTTTGAAGACAATCCAGAATTTGCAAGAGGCGTTCACAGATATTAATTTGGACAAATTATTAAAGACACCAAGTTCTATTTAGAATTGAATTCCTCATAATATGATGCCCCGCATCTTCTTACAATTTCTCAAAATTATGAATTTCATTTTTATTCCGTACTTTCCGTAAAGTTAAAAAATGTTTCACAAGATACATTACTTTGGATTTGGGTTAAAGTTCCCGTTTGTCTGGTACAGGCATGGATTATAATGTTTGAAATTTCAAAAACCGGTCACTATATTCAGACTGAGGTTAAAATCCTTTTTAATTTGATGCCCACATAGATTTTTTTGAAATTTTGACTCCTCACATTTTTGCCCCCCGCTCTCCTTATTTCTGGGGAGGGGGGGCTCGATCCCAAAAACAGTAGATATCTGTGGGGTAAAAAAGTGTGGACACTACTAAGTTATCTAAAAATTACGTACTAAAGTACTTAAGTACTAAAACAGACGTACGCTACGTTTTTACGAAAATTTATTGATACAGTCAAAAGTTATCGTGTGACGTCCCCCAAATACGTACATCTACAGACAGATAATGCCAAACGGTCGGGTTAAAACGGAGACCTCATTCGCTCGTTCAGTTGTACGGTATACAGGATAATACCACGGATTTCCAGAGCTGTAGTTTCCTATCACTTCCAAATCGTTCAACTCCATGGCGTCAGCAGTCCAATCCCCCAGCCTTATTTTGGGCATCCTCTATTGTTCGTTTCTTAGGACACTCATTCCATTTTTCGCCCCGGCCAGTTGCTTTTCCCCACTCCGTTTGTGTGTCCAAACCAGGAAAGCTGTTTCTGCTCTATTCTCTTCACTACACTTGTCTTTGTCTTCACCATATGACTAAGTGCCTTGTTCCTTGTTATTTCCAATTTGAAGTTTCTGCAGCTTCGCCTTAAGAATCCATTTCTGCTGCTGAAAGTGTATTTGGACTCCCACCACCGATCTCCCACAATTCTGCACCACACATGTCTACGTCTTCAAACACACATAGGCCTACGTGTAGTTTCTTTTCTTCACTTCTTTTCTAATATTTTTTGTTCCATAATATCGAGTTATTTGTCTTCCCTTATGTAGGCGTTTGTTTATTCCGTTTCCATACTTCTTAAAACCAACTTCAATATTATTAGCGTGTTCAATACTAAAATAATAATAATTATAATTATTCCAAATTTTTTCCTTGACAAAGAACAAGTAAATGTCTACATAGAAAATTGGTTCTCTCCTGGACAGTGTAGTACGATTCGATTCTGTTGATCTTCGAAAACAATTTTGCTAATCACAATAATTTGTCTTCAAGAAGTACGGTTCATTCTAATGATTCAACTTCACCTCCGGAACACGTCAAACAAACAGTTGTAACTTAGCAGCCACTCGATAGGTTACAACATTAAAAGCTGGTGTCAGTTGTGCTCGGTTCAAGAGGTGATCAACGGACTTCAAAGAGGACAAAGGTGATCAGCAGTTGTGGACATTGGAGTGCAGCATCGTGAAGCAGCTCCAGGGCATTCACTGGACTAGCAGCAGTCTTAGGACGAGCCAAGCAGTCGTGTTGCAGAACCAAGGAGCAGTTGGAATAGTTGTAGCAGTATAGCAGTGTAGCAGTTGAGATCGTCGCTGGAGACAGAGTGCAGTTGAGATCGTCGTTGGAAGCGATCATCGTTGGAAAAGAAGACTTCAAGTAGAAGTAAGTGAATAGCGTCATTTTATTTACTCTAGAGAAATGGCTACTGCAGAGTTAAATCATTTTGAAAGCTCTAATAGTAATTCTGACTCTGAATTAGAATTGAAAGATTATGCCACAAGTAGTAAGATAGATAGTGGTGATAGAAAAAGCAGTAAAATAAAATGTAAAGTAAAGAATAGCTTTGATGTGTATAAAGAAAATCATAAAAAATTAAAGCTTGACCAAGCAGCTAAATTTGTTCCTGAGTTTAATGGTAAAAGAGATGATTTAAGTAAATTTATTAGCTGTGGTGATTTTGCGATTGAGAATGTAAGTAATTCATATAAGTATTTGCTGTTTGAAATTATAAAGAATAAGTTAGTTGGTGATGCTTACAATATTGTTAAATTTAAAGATGTTGAGTCATGGGAGCAGCTTAAAGTAGCATTATACGATAAGTACGGTGAAAAGAAAAATATCGCTCATTTGCTGTTAGAAATGTCTAGTGCAAGACAAAATAAAGATGAAAATGTTCGGGCCTTTTCTGAAAGATTAAATAGTATTTTGAGTTCATTAGCTATTCAAATGACGGAAAATAAAGATAAAAGTGTTAAAAGCGCGATTTATGATGTGCTAGAGCAACAGAGACATAACGCGTTTATTGAAGGGTTGCGTCAACCAATTAAATTTTTGATGAACGCGAAAAATATTCTTACGTATGAAGATGCTGTTGAAGCAGCTGTTTTAGAAGAAATAAATATATTAAATGATAGGGAAACTCAAGAGTATTTCGGTTTAAAAGTAAAAGATTATAGGGAGTATAAGAAAGATACTCGCCCTAAATGTTTTAATTGTAATAAGAGAGGACATGAAGCTAGTAATTGCTATTTTAAGAAAACCTCGTTTCAAAGTAAATGCGGGTTTAATAAAAATAATTTTGCTAAAAGAGATAGAGACGTACATGTTAAAATAATTACGTGTCATTACTGTGGTAAACAAGGGCATGTTATTGCTAAGTGCTTTAAGAAGCAGAAAGACGAAGAAAATAAAAATAATAAGAAATCGAGTTTTGAAGAGTACGGATGCTCATCCGAAGGCAAGTGATTTTAAAAGTATTCAAGTAGGTCGTATTACAGATGACCGTAAGCATGAATGCATAGAAATGCAATTATCCGAAACAATAAACAAAAACGTTTGTTTACTTTTAGACACGGGAGCGGATATTTCGATAATTAAAGTAGGACAATTAGAAGATGATGCTGAAATAATGCCAGATACCGAAAGAGTAATTACGGGTATTTCTGAGGAGCCTGTAACAACAATCAGTTTAATAAATTTAAATATTAAAATGAATGGTAGAGAAATTGTTCATCCATTTCAGGTGGTATATGATAAGTTTCCATTAAGAAGTAACGGTATTTTGGGTAGAGATTTTATGTCGAAGTACAAAGTGAATATAGACTTTGAGAAAGGCGTTGTCCAGGTAGGAAAGACTAAATGGAAATTAGTTCCGTATATAAATAAAATTGTATTACAACCGCGATCAGAAACGGTTATTTGTACGAAAACACATAGCGTAGGTGAAGGCGTCGTATATTCGTGTGAGTTACAGCCAGGCGTACAGTTAGGTAGTAGTCTGACTAAAGCATTTAAGGGTAAATGTTTAGTTCCAGTTACGAATATAAATGATGATAAAGTTGAAATAGAGATCCCAGAAGTGGAGATACATAAAATTGACTAGTATGAATGTAAACAGTTATCGCGAAATCGCGAAGATGAAGTTATTAAACAATTAAGGGTAGATCATTTAAATAAAGAGGAAAAAAAGGCTTTGATAAATATATGCGTAGAGTACAATGATTTATTTTATTTGCCGGGAGACAAATTAACGGCGACTGATACGCTGGAACATACGATTCCATTGAAACAAGATACGGCCCCAATAAATATAAAACCGTATCGTATTCCAGAGCAACATAAAGAGGAAGTGCAAAAGCAAATAGACTCTATGTTAGAACAACAAATAATAGAACAGAGCCAAAGTCCTTGGAACGCGCCACTTTTGGTTGTACCAAAGAAAATGGACGCGTCGGGTAAAATTAAATGGCGTATTTGCATTGATTTTAGAAAATTAAATGAAGCGACTATAGGTAATTCATTTCCGTTACCTAACATTACAGATATTTTAGACCAATTGGGTAAAAGTAAATACTTTAGTACTTGAGATTTATCGAGCGGGTTTCATCAAATTAAAGTGCATAAAGAACATAAAGAAAGAACCGCATTTAGTGCGGCATATGGCCATTACGAGTTTACTAGGATGCCGTTCGGGTTAAAAGGGGGTCCGCCAACTTTTCAAAGATTAATGAACACAGTACTTACAGGTTTAGAAGGTATTAAGTGTTTTGTATATTTAGATAACATTGTGGTTTACGCTCAGAATTTAGAGGAGCATCAAATGAAGTTACGCGAAATATTTTATAGATTAAGAGAACACAAGATGCTATTAAATGCAGATAAATGCGAATTTTTACGCAAAGAAGTAAATTATTTAGGTCATGTAATTACAGACGAAGGGTTAGCTCCAGATCCTAAGAAGACGGAAGCTGTAGATAAGTATCCAAAACCTAAGAACGCGAAAGACATACAGAGTTTTCTAGGGCTAGTAGGTTACTATAGGCGATTTATAAAAGATTTTAGTAAAATCGCTCAGCCACTAAATGAATTATTAAAGAAAGCTGTACCATTTGATTGGGCGCAAAAACAGGATAATAGTTTCGAAATGGTAAAAAGCACATTAACTAGTGCACCGTTATTACAATATCCAAATTTTAAAGAAGAATTTGTAATCACTACGGATGCCAGTAACGAGGCCTGAGGAGCAATATTATCGCAAGGTAAGATAGGCGAAGATAAACCAATCGCGTACGCTAGTAGAACACTAAATAAAGCTGAAAAGAATTATAGCACAACAGAAAAAGAACTTGTTGCATTAGTATGGACAGTGAAACATTTCCGACCTTACATTTACGGTACAAGGTTCACTTTAGTCACTGACCACAAACCTTTACAGTGGTTGTTTAATATTAAAGATCCTGGATCGAGATTGATGCGTTGGATTATTAAATTAGCTGATTATGATTTTAATATCATACACAAGGCAGGAAAGCGAAATACGAACGCAGACGCGCTTAGTAGAATAAAAATTAATATGGCAGAAGTAATTAAAGAGGATGTAGGAACTAAAGAAGAAAAGAGACGAATAATTGAAGAGTATCACGATTCAACGTTAGGAGGACATCAAGGTATATCTAGAACATATAATAGAATAAAATTAAAATATGAATGGCCTAATATGAAAAATGATATCGAAGAATATATTAAAAGATGTGATAGTTGCCAACGTAACAAAAGTCACGTGAAAGACACACGAAGAGTTCCTATGCAAATCAGTAACGAATTGAATAAGCCGTTTGAGCAATGCGCAATGGATATAGTAGGTCCATTACCGGTAAGTCAAGGAGGGAATAAGTACCTTCTTACATTCCAAGATTGTTTTTCAAAATATGCTGAAGCGTTTCCTATTAGGGATCAAACCGCGGAAACTATCGCGAGAGAATTCGCTACGAAAATTATATGCCGCCATGGTGCGCCAGAAAAATTGTTAACTGACCAAGGGTCAAACTTTATATCTGAGGTAATGCAATCAATTTGCAAGTTATTAAAAATAAAAAAGATACAGACCACTAGTTATCATCCACAAGCTAACGGGTCTTTAGAACGAAGTCACAAGACACTTGCGGAGTATTTAAGACACTATGTTGAAGAAGATCAACTGAATTGGGACTTATGGGTTCCATATGCGATGTTTATGTTTAATACAACCGTGCACACAGCTACGGGACATACACCTTTTCGTTAATTCATGGAAGAGAGGCCGAATTGCCTACAAGTATAATAAGAGATTCGCCTCAACCTCAGTATAATTACGACGAATATAAAGACGAAGTAAAGAAAAGATTACAAAGTGCTCACCAGTTAGCAAAAGAAATTTTAAAGAAAAAGAAAGAATCTAGTAAAAGTCATTACGACAAAAATACAGCGGATAAACAATTTAGAGTAGGCGACAAAGTATTGTTGCATGACGAAACCGTACGTAGAGGTAGGTCAAAGAAACTAGGTCCCCAATGGATCGGACCATACGTTATAACAAAACGAAATTCCGAGGTAAATTACACCTTACGGAAAGGGAGAAAATTAATTAAAGTACATGTAAACCGAATAAAGAAGTATGAAGATTAATTAGAAACTGCATGTTGCAGATGGAGCTGTTGACCTTGTGTACAGTGATAATTTTTGGACTTTTATTAAGGAAAACGGACGCAGGTGACAATCCATTCAGTGTAACAAAAGTAAGAAATAATCCTGGTGTATATATCGAAAAAATTAGAACAGTTCAATTGACTAATGAAAATTGGAAATTAATTACGTATATAGATATTAATAATTATTTACAACGATTAGAAAATGTTAGGAACAGATATAATAAGCTTAAGAGATTTTGTACTAGAGAATACTCTGATTATTGTAGTAAAGTAAGTATTGCAATGCAAAAAACTATGAATGACATTAAAGAAAATGTTAACCAATTAAAAATGCAATTAGGACATAGCGAACCAAAGAATCGTAGGTTTAAAAGAGGTATGTTTGACACTATAGGTGAGGCAGCGAAAATTTTATTTGGGACTATGGATCATGACGATGGCATGTATTATGATGACAAAATTAAAGAGGTTAGCTACAATCAGTATGAGCTATCGAAATTAGAAAAAGAACAAGCCGCTGTCATGATTTCAACCATTAAGACTATTAATAAAACAATTAATGATGCGAATATTAATCAAGGTAAAATCATAGAAAGCTTTGATAAAATTATTGATTTTCAAAATTTTACTCGAAAAATATTAAATGAAAACTTAATAATATAACTTTTCAGGCAGCAATGACTGAATATGTGGAATATATCCACATTGAAGCTATTCAATTAGAAATTGATGTTAAAGAATTATTACAAGGTATTACTGATGCTAGACAAGGAGAAGTTCACTCCTCTGTTATTAATTTAAAAACTCTAAAATATGAATTAGAATCTATTAGAGGAAAATTACCTGCAGGACTGTCATTTCCTCTTGCGGTGAATGATGACAATATTCACTCATTCTTAGACTTATTTTCTATTTGTGTGTATGTTAAGGACAATAAGTTAGTGTATGTATTCGTTATTCCTTTGATTAACGATTTATTATTTGAATTGTATAAGGTATCACCATTACCAAAATATTTAAAAAATAATGAATACCTATTCATTCAACCCAAAACTGAATACTTGGGTATAGACGATGTTAAACAGTATTTTATTTATTTAAAGTCAGATGAATTGAATAATTGTAAAAATTTAGAAAATGATGTATTTGTTTGTCAACAAATGAATCCTATGTATCAAGTACATTTACATGAATCTTGTGAAGTAAAAATTGTTTAAAGGCGATTATGATGCAAAGAGTTGCGATCAGAGAATAACTAGAATTAATAATCCTTTATGGCAGAGAATGATGAAATCAAACTCATGGCTTTATGTTTTACCAGAGGATGAGACATTGACAATTAGTTGTAAATTGGCTGGTATGCCATCCATTATACATTCAGTACAATTAAGTAACGTGGGAATTTTTAATTTAGCACCAACGTGTAGAGCGTATGGCTCAGGTATAATGTTATTGTCAAATACTATATATGAAAGTAATGGTACAATACCAATTATCCCACGTGTGGATATAGAAATTGATTGTTGTGATGAATTGGATAGTGTAGTTAAAGATGATGTAAAACTACCTACGTTAAAATTACCAAAGTATTTGAAAACTGTGGAAATGCATGCTGATGATTTAGATGCAGCCAGTTACAGATTAAATGAAATTAGAAAAGCTATTGAGGAAGAAAATATGCATGAAATTTACAAGTCAAAGGTAACGCATCATTCAGTAAGGATGTATATAATCTGTGGGTTAATAACAACAGGCATGTTATACTATGTATATAAAAGATTTTGTCCAAAATGGTTGTTACCATTGTTTGGTAGATGTTGTAGTAAAAGGTTAGAAGAGAAGTTTGAGGAATCTTTTAAACAGGTACAGACATTAAGTACCACACCAATTGTAGTAAAGCAGTACCAGTATGGAGCGACAGTCCATGATCTGACTGCAATAAGAGGAGAGAGTCCAACAAACGGTTGTACTCAGCTAGAGGATGAAATTGTAGAACTAAAAGAGTTTGAAAAGAAACTGCGACCAAGGTCGAAAAGAACATAATAATGGGAAAATTAATGTAGTATCAAGTAAAGTCATTCGGTGAAAGTACAGTAAGATGTAAATAGAATTGTTTGTGTTTTTATTAGTGTGATCAGTTCAGTAGTGATAGTACTGTATCATTGTAGAAATTTAAAATTTATAAAAATTATGTAATCACTTATAAAATTAAGCATGATATTTGAATTGTAATAGTAGTTTAGTATTAAGCATTAAGCATTGTGTAGCTTAAAGCTTAAAATAAGGGGGAAGGTGTTGTAATTGTCAATTGTACTTACTGTACTTGTAGCATAATTGTTACTTAGAAGTGAGAAAATAAGAAATTCTTAGTTATGTGGGAAACAGGGACAGGTGTCAGGTGTGTATACGAGACTGTAGCATATGTTTTGAACATAAAATTAGTTTTAGGAAATTTTCCCAGGGTCGTGAATGGTATCTCACCCTTTCTCAATAAGCGTGACTGTCCAGGAAGTGATAATCGTAGGAAATCTGGCGAGACACATCAAATAAGAAATAATGTTGACTAGGTCCAGACAGGAAATATAAAATGTCACACAAATTTGATATCCTTTTGGGGGAGTCAAGTAATGGGTTACAAGTGTGAAGCCAGATGTATTCTGTGTGAACATTGGTGTAAGCAGGTGTTTTCTTCCGTGAGAACTTTTAATCTAAAGTAGTAAACACCCCCAAATCGTGACGTAGGGTCACATGATACAGTCTTTGACGAATAATAGAAGGTCTTATAAAAATTGTATGAAACTACCCTTACTCCAATTAGTTTTAGCCTATCATAGTTAAGATTTTAGAATTAAGAGGAGGGAACAGTCCCACCACTAAATTAAGTGTTACACCCACGATGATGTACTATAAAAACTCTTAGCATTCGCTGGGGAAGACAGATCTGATTGTAGTAAGCGGTCCAAGAGAATTTACTCATCTTTTCTCATTTTTATTTTGACTTTGATGTGTGTTGGAAGGTGTTCTTAGAGAGCCGAAAAACCAGATGTTGTCAATAGTTTGTTTTTGTAATTTTTGAAGTAACTAAAAGTAGTTACATTAATTTGTGAACTAAGTACTAGTAACTAAAGGTACTTAGAGTTTAAAAGAGTAATTGAATTACTGACTTATAGTTTGTCAAGAGGAGTTTGTATAAAGTAACTTGTAAAAGTTCGTTGTATTTTGCTAATCACAATAAATTGTCTTCAAGAAGTACGGTTCATTCTAATGATTCAACTTCACCTCCGGAAACACGTCAAACAAACAGTTGTAACTTAGCAGCCACTCGATAGGTTACAACACACGCGATCACCGGATGTGACACAACTTCTGCGATTTTTGGTAAGGGAAAAAATAGAGTGATGAAATTATTTGAAAAACGTCCTGCTTTGCACCAAGCGGCACAACTATTTCAACAGGAAAATCGCCCTCCAGAAATCATATACAATAACGGCATACTTTTCCTTTTGGCCGTATATGGTGCTCCAGAAACCGAAAAGTCCATTGATAATTATAGGTACTTACTATTTGCCAAGTCAACAAGACTTAATGTACCTGTTAAATTATCCTCTCTTTCTCCTACTGCTGCAGCCGCTCAACACTATCTTCTTCGCGTCTATTACCAGGTACAAACTTGGTTACGGAAAAACTTTGACCCTCAACAGTGGGGATGGATCGTCAGGAACAACTTTTTGGAGCCCATTACAACTTTTTTACCACCAGTGCCAGACGTATTGCTAAATACAATTTTTTGCAACTGTGTGAAAGGTTGCGATGCTAATTACGGTTGCAGAAAAATTGGCTTAAAATGTTCCGCAGTCTGTAGGCACTGTCATGGTCAGTCTTGTTTTAATGCCGCATCACGTGAAACATTTGATACTGATGGATCTGCTTTGGACACGTACAATTATGTTAATCCAATAGATATTTTATCCGCAAAATTGACAGAATTAGAAGAAAATGACGACGAGCTTGAGCCGAACATTGATGACTTTCAGGACATGGACGATGAAGACGAAAGCGAAAATTAATTAATAATATTAATTAATTATATTATTAATCCACTAAAATTTGTTTTTAATTGTTAATATCATAACCCGGCATAACATGGATTAAGCCTACTGGGGAAACCGTGTAAAAAAATCGCGCCTTGCATTCTACCTTGAAGGTGGTGCGGAAATGAATGCATTGAGCGGGTTTGATATTTTCTCTTCGTAATTTCGCGGAAACGACTAGTTTTACGTAAAAATTACATAGGATCTTTTTTATAGAGAACAGTAAGATCTACAATTGTGATATTCACCTCTATTGTCGTCCGACCAATAGGAAGCGTACACGATTGGAATTGTGACTTTTCACACGTTATTCAGGACGTCGAAATAAAGCTGTATACAAAAATCGAGATCAGTAGGATTATTTGGCCATTTTTTTCCTTAAATCACTGGGCTAGTACAAGAAGAATCGTTTACAGCTGCCGCCACTAGCCTGTGCGCGCGGCCACAATCGTACTACTCAGTCTGAAAACATAAATCGTGGCGAGTCACTCCAGCGTTCGCGACCATTTCTCGCACATGAATCATCAAATGTTTGTAGAAAATGCGCCCCTCTCCACCCCCCGTCCATTGCAGGCGCCTAAGCTCCGCACGGACAGGCTAGTGGCGAGAGCTGTACCTTTTTCAGATAGTGTTTAAAAATAAACCAATAAAGTCGACAATTATGAAGTGTTCTGTTCGAAAAGATTGTGGGCTAGATAGAAACGGATAAGTTGAAGAGATAATGCAAGAGGTACATTTTGAGGAAAAAAACTTTCAGTCGAAGAACCGGTAGAAATCTGATGCGTGTTCTTGTCACACGTAAAATAATTGAAATCCTCCTTATCTGAGTAGTCTTGTTCCAAAGCTGACCAGAAACTGTTTACATTGGACGAGAAAATCTTATAAAGTAATAATAAAAATAAGATTTGCTATGTATCTGAAATTTGATTACTTAGAGATAGGTCAATGACAAAGTAAACACCATTCCGAAAAAAAATCCTGGGATTAATATGTAGATCGGTAAATGATAACGGGCTCTGGAAAATGTAATTTGCAATGATTATATCAGATTTAGTTGAATATGAAAGTGTTGATTTTATGTTGAGTACTGCAATAACTGCCAAATATTAGGTTAATTATTTTATATAATTAATAATAGTTGTTAATACTATATCTTATAATAATTGTAATAGTAGTAATAGTTGTAATAATTGATGTGAATTAAGGTTAAAAAGGATAATTCAGTTGGGGTAATCTTGAAATGTTAAGGAACTACTTTTTTATTATATATGATAACATTCAGTATAGTCTGTATAAGGTTTCAGTAACTGCACAATAAATATGTGAAAAAATTGTTGGCGATAAGAGGTAATTGGACATATGAAAGATTGTTTTTGTTGAATCAAACACATACCAGGGAAATGAATAAACCTTATCTTGTCGGCAGGGAATTCCTGGTACCTTACTATGAATGTAATAACCACTGGAAACTTTAATAATGGGAATAAAGATATTTAAAAAAAATAAATTAAATTATGAAGATGCTTATAAGGAGTCTTCTAACGACAACGTAATGAGTTATTGCACCTGCATAAAATTTGTTAGTTTCTTAAGATTGGCAGGACACTTGGCGAGAATAGAGGAGAATGGAAACCCAAAGACGGTAGTACAGGAAAAATGGTTAGGAAACAGGCCAAGAAGTAGACAAAAGAAAAAACTCCGAAGAAGGGAATGAGAGATGATACAATGGAGTTAACAGTAAGTAATTGGAGAGCAGCGGTTGACAAAGTTGATTGTAAGCAGAAATTGAAGAAGGCCAAGGTTGGATTTTGGGGTAAAGCGCCATGGTGGCGGTGGGTAGTAGTAGTAGTAGTAGTAGTAGTGGTGGTGGTGGTGGTCGTTGTGTTGGTAGTACAATGGGAAAGTTAGATAGAAAGAATACTGACCAGAAGTTTATTATACCAATATAAACCAACCTTAATTGTTCATTGTTTCAGCTAACTTGTGAACTGTATTACTGAGATAGACGACAGGCCACGTCGTGGTAAGTGAAGATCTTACCAGAGCTGTTTTGGTGTTTGAGTGAAAACGGACCACCTTATAAGGTTTTGTAAGGTAGCCTAAACGTCTCACGTTTTGTACTTATCAAAATAGAACATCACCATATTTAGAAAAATGCAATATATTCTACTTAATCGTTTTGGCAAGGTTTGGTGTGTGTGTAAGTTTTGGCGTTTCCTCACTCGCCTTGCAGGTGCAATCAGTCAAGTCCAAAACGTCAGCGTCGTTAAATTTATTTATTAATTATATCTTGAGTTACCGAAATTATATATTCCGTGTGACAGAATGTCAGTTGACGAAGTGTTGTGCTGGATTTCGATAGTATTCTTTATTTGGCTCTACGAATGTGATTTCGTGCTGTGTGACAGTTAGCTCTCCACTTTCAGGAGAGTATTAAGCAGCAAAACCGCTGGTCACACTACCTCCCTTGTATGCTGAACGGTACTTAAGCAACTTATCCTCTCTCTCTCTCTCTCTCTCTCTCTCTCTCTCTCTCTCTCTCTCTCTCTCTCTCTCTCTCTCTCTCTCTCTCTCTCTCTCCCTCCTCTGGCACTACGGTCCCTGTAGAACCTTGGGCTGCTAAATGATTTTCGTCCATTCTTCTCTGCCCAGATCCTTACTCCTCCAACCTGCCACTCGCATCTCCCTCAAATCGCCTTCCACATCTTCACACCATCTCCTCCTCGGACGTCCTCTCCTCCTTACTCCCTCCGGCTTTCTTTCCAATGCCACTTTTGGGCCTCCATCACTCCTCATTCTTACCACGTGCCCCAACAAACCATCTAAACCTTTGCGCCTTCAATGCCGCAATATGTCCGCTTCTCCATAAAGGTCTGTTAACTCACGATTCTTTCTTATCCTCCACATCTCTCCGTCCCACACTGGTCCATAAATTCTTCTCAGAATTTTTCTCTCGAAACAGCTTATCCTTATTTTGCTAAACTATCTGCTTGGTGCAAACATGAGCCAATATTTTTAAGTGGCAAAATTAGAAACGTTAAGTTCAGTGGCGTAACTCTTTTCCTGGGCCACAAGCAGGAATCGTTTGTGGACCCACCTACTACCTTCACTTATTTCATGCCATTGTTCCCTCTTGAATACTAACCCCTCCTTATATCTGTGGCAAGCACTAAAATTACATTACGTGAACAGAATCACTATTCTATTCTTTCTTGTATGATGTATACTCAATTAATGAAATATAATTTTTGTTTCTCTCTTTTTTTGTATGGGTCACTGTGGACTACGTTTGGTTCAAATGGTTCTTCCCTTCTTCTCCTCTCGTTTACTCACCTCCCATATCTCCTTCATTCTTGATTGATGTCTCTCCCTCCTTTAGTCAGTCCAGATGGCACCTGTCCTCTTCTTGGGTTTTTCCTCAAAAAAACCTTGGGCCTTTTTAAATTTCTTTTTGTGTGGTAAGCGTTCTTCGATAACTTCTTGAGTAATCTGGAGTTCATCTATGCATTTTCCTGTTTCTTTGAACCATTTGAAACACTTCTTTGCCATTTTGAGCTTTCTGAAATAGATAAAAAGTTCTCTTGTTTGTCTGTCAGGATTCATTCTTTGAATATGTCGGTAGAAAGTAATTCTTCTTTTCCTAATTATGTCTGTGATTTATACTTTTGTTTCTATTAATAATTTGACTTGTTATTTGGTATGTTTTAAGTCTTTTATAAATGCAAAAAAATGCTGATTATCAGGTGTGTCACTAGTAACCAATTGTAATTTTGTCATTTATTAAACTAATATGCGTGCTAAAAAAATTCAATTCTTATTAAATTTAAATTCACAAAGACAGAGCATGTTTATATTTAGTTTTATATCCTACACTTCATTAACTAATCTCACATTTTTAAACAAACCAAAAGTCTATTTCTCCTTTAAAACTTAGTCACCTGCTTATAGGTTTATAATTTGGAATATTTTTAATATATGACTAATATTGAAAGTAGAATTCAAGAACAGATTCTGATATTAAGACATTTTATTTTACAAAAATAGGATTATTGTATTTCAAAACATTACTTGAAATGCAATTCTTAACTGGTCTCGGTGCACTCTTAACTGGAATCGGCTCACTAGTGTGCAGTTAATCAAATAATTTATGCTCTCCAAATACATCATTAGGTACTGGTAAAATATCGGGAAAAATATAAGTTCATTTTGTTATTTGAATTAGCAGTCTCTGTAATTCCAACTTTATCGTGTTTTACTTGCTAAACTGCTACTTGTCATGTTCCGGACGAGGCCTTTCCATCATTTTCAAGTCCTAAACCACAACCAAAGTCTTTGGTCTAAGGTTCTGACCTAATCCAAATCCTACGACGTGATTTAGGACTTGAAAATGGTGGAAACACTGAAAGGCCTCGTCCGGAACATGACAAATAGCAGTTTAGCAAGTAAAACACGACAAAGTTGGAAAAATATAAATGTTCTCGATGTTAAATACATACGGGTAAATTTGGTTTTACTTAAGTTCAGTGTTTATAACTTACCTATTCCTAAAAAATTAAAGGAAATGTTTGTGCGGGTCTCCTTAGTCTGTAGGCCTCCCCAACCCGCATTGCGAGCCCGGCAGTTACGCCATTGATTAAGATTTATACTGTTGAACTGTTAGTGGATAGTCTGTTGCGTAAACTATCACGACCGGAGTCATTATTTGAAGAGTTCACAATTTCCAGGCTATTGGGCCGTGGTCCGGTTGCTTTGTAATCACATTTTTTTAAATTCACTATACGTTTCGGCCACGCACCGAAAGAGGCCTACTTGAGTAGTAAAAAGCAGAAAATAAAAGTTCGACAAGAGATGGTACGCTCGGCCTACCATCTCCGGTTGAACTATTTTTTCAACTTTTGCTACTGAAGAAGGCTCCCGGTGGGTGGCCGAAACGTCTAACGAATTAAAAAAATGTCATCACAGAACAATCGACCACAGCCCAATAGCCTGGAAATTATGAACTATTTTAATAATGTTAGTGTTAGTTTTTTTTTATTTATTACAAACAGGTTACAATACCTGTTTTCCTTCGGCAGTAAGTGCCCCCCCCCAAAAAAAATTAAATTTTTAAAGTAATTGAAAGCATCAAATGACTAAAACCGTTATTCTTTGGTACTTTGGACTCAATATAATCGTTATTGCACACGTATCTATTAATACACGATAAATATTTTTTTTATATTATTATTATTAATTTATTTAATATTTATAATTTCTTTACCTCAAGGTGTTTTTTCGCTTATTTGGAATATGTTTCGGGAATCCTATTGTTCCCATCCTCAGCCATCTTAATTTTGTATCTTATTGAATACTTGTGTTTTGGTTGGTTGTTGTTTTATGGTTTCCAACTGGTTTTTGGTATTTTATATTGGTATTATTGTGTGTGATTGTGGCGTATATATTAGCTTTTTGAGTATTTCCAATGTTAAGTGCTTTGAAAATTTCCGATTTGACGATTGAAATTGAAATTGAAAGATTTCCGATTTGACGATGAGCTGAGAAGCTTGAAAGCGCTAATCGGAATAATTTTTCTATAGTGGTGTGCAACAGTGATAATTCTGTTTGTGATTATAACCACTAACACAACATTCTTAATTGAAAATCTTTGAAAATTTTGTCATGTTTTGTATTGATTTGTGTTTGTTCAGGTATTAGTTTAAAATACCAAAAACCGGTAGGAAACCATAACAATAATTAATCAAAACACAAGTACTCAACAAGATACAAAATTAAGATAGCTGAAGATGGGAACAATAGGATTCCCGAAACATGTTCCAAATAAGGGAAAAAACATCTTGAGGTAAAGAAATTGTAAATATTAAATAAATTATATATGCATCAAGAAATACACTGTAGCAAAAAGTGTTTGAATGTATTAATAATAAATAAAACTTTTCTTATAAGAATATATTTTTATTTCTTTTAATTTTTTTAATATAAAACTGTTTCGATAGTATAAACTGTCATTGTCAGAAATACAATTTAAGTACATAAATTTGATTTCGGATGATGATAACTTGTGCTTTGGAAACAGTGTTATATTAATAAAATAAAAAATATATTCTTGTAAGAAAAGGTTTATTTATTATTAATAATAATATAAAAAATATGTACAAGAATAATTGAGCAAATACGAATATGAATATTTTATTTAATATTGTGATAATATTTAACGTAGTTTCTTCTGCAAGTAGTGTATTGCGTTTTTGACGTTTCAACACCTGACGCACGTTTCACTGAAAAATATCAGCATCATCAGAGGTTTGCAAGTATCCTACAAATCTCTTCAAGTATTCATAATCACTTACAAACCTCTGATGATGCTGATATTTTTCAGTGAAACGTGCGTCAGGTGTTGAAACGGCAAAAACGCAATACACTACTTGCAGAAAAAACTACATTAAATATTATCACAATATTATGTAATTGCTGCAAGAAACGTAGAGCTACGTACATAGAAAATATTTTATTGTATCAGATTATTTTATTCTCTTATTCTCTAAAAAAAAAAAAACATGTTTCGCCGTTTGTTGCGCACGTCTACAATGAAATTTTGTTAAAGTAATTTTTAATCCTATGTGATTACCGGTCTTAGAAGGTTATCGATAATATTAAGATGTTGCGTTTCCAGTATCCTGTTCATTTGGTTGCCAGCCTCGACTACATTTGCCATCGTGTAGAAAAGTTGGCTAACGACCAAACGCTTCCCGGCTGCCAACGGCCTCCTCCACAGCGGCTCCCCGAACGGGCGGCTACAACACCGGGTTTGACGAGATCTATAGAGTTATTAAAAACAGAGTAATCCACAGGAAGACCTGGTGATCCATCAGTGTCCGGATAGTGGTCGCAAAAAAAAAAAAAATGTTAATCGATCGCTCGGCTAAAGGCATGGCGCTACATATTACGATGCAACACGGTAGCCTTTAGAGGCAGCTCGTTGTCATAAGTCAGTGTGCATGCTGTTCTATGTAATTACTACTCTGTAATAATTTTACAGCGGCGTTCGCACAGCCTTTATGAAGTTATTACACCGTAATTACCGTCTACAAGCTTCTTATTAAAAACGTGTATTTTCTGTCATTATTTTAAAAATAGTTTCCATATTACCGAGAAAATGCTTCATTGAATATACCTTTTCTAGGTAATAACAATATTTAAACAGGCAGGCTTCAGGCGATTTGCGGCACTATTAAAAGAACTTTAGGGAGAAAAAAGATAGGAAACTGAAATGTAGTTCTATAAGGTTATGCCAGTCCCCACCCTTTTATACGGTTCCGAAACATGGGTATTATCTAAAAAAGATATAAGTCATATACAAGCTGCAGAGATGAATTTCTTGAGATACGTAAAGGGATGTGCACGGAATGATAGGGTTAGAAACGATATGATAAGACATGAATTAGGTATATTATCTGTAAATGCAAGAATCGAGGAATATAAACTAAGATGGACTGAACATATAGGTAGAATGGAACCGAAAAGGCTACCTCAACAAGTTTTACAATATGCGTCTAAAGGGAAAAGGGATGTGGGAAGGCGACGCAAAAGATGACTTGAAAATAGAGACCGGAACAGCCGATGTCGCCTAATCCTGCAATTAAGAAGAAGAGGAAGAAGAAGAAGAAGAAGAAGAAGAAGAAGAAGAAGAAGAAGAAGAAGAAGAAGAAGAAGAAGAAGAAGAAGAAGAAGAAGAAGAAGAAGAAGAAGAAGAAGATTTCCCTGTTATTAGCAAACTATGGAGCAACAAAGTCTGTGAAATAAAATGAATACTGAGGGCGTCCTCCGTAAATCGGTTTCGGAGAACTTAGTGAACAGTAAAAAGTGCAGCAGGCCTACTACACTCATGTAACATTGATTCATATTAGGTAAATGGGTTTCCACATTGACTGAGGCTGTTTCTTAACAGCAGCGTATCTAGACTTTGGTCGGGGGGGGGGGGGGTCCAGCTTCATAAAAAAGAAAAAAAATAAGTTAAAACTAATCAATATTGCAATCTTTAAAGTAGCTGAAAAATGTGTAATAACATACTGAAATCAGTCCCATTAAAGTAATAACACAATAAAAATAAGCGCTATTGAAACATATTGTTTTTAAGATACTTATAATTGATTTCCTATATTTCCTGAATTTCAAACGTGCACACAAATGGTGTGTAAAAAACTTTTTTGTAGACCTATATTTAAAAAAGGTTGGTACTGTATTAGCGTACACACCTGAAAAATTAATAAAACAGCTTTAAAAAATTAAGAGATTAACAGAATTTCTCGGGGTCCGGTTTCAAGATCTGTACTTCCTGAAGTCGTCTTGTTCTTCCAAAATAAAATGCTCTGAAACAGTCTGCAGACTATTTATAAATATATCACTATTGACTCAGAACACTAATTTTTTATTGGTAAAAATGTTAAGCATTTACGTTGTAGCCTGAACTAGTTTCCGCTAATTACAAGCTTCGTCAGAGGCTGCCGCTAGGAGCGCTGTCTGTCTTGTTCTTGGTGACGGCACCGTTGTGCGAAAGATCGATGTGTGTGTGTCCGAATAGTATGTGTGTTTTGAATTGTGTCTGTTCGTTTATGATGTTGTTTTTATGTGTTTGTATATTTCCAATTGTTCAAGAATGTCTAGTTTTCGGCCTTTTATGTGTACGTGTAAAATTTCCATGTTACTGTTTATGTTTGTATATGTGCGGTTTGCTTCAATAAGGTGGTTTGCAAAGATGGATTCGGTGGTGGAGTGTAATGCCTTTGTGTGTTCAATGTATGTCTGTTTGAAGCTACGTCCTGTCTGGCCTATGTAGAATTTGTTACATCCTGAGCAGTTAGTTTGTATATACCAGATAAACCAAATTTGATTTGTTCTTTGTGTGTGTTTTGTGACAGTGTGTGTTCTGTTTTGTTTATAGTTCTGTATGCGATTCTGTATCCTGCTTTTTTAAATTTGTGGGCTATTTTTTCAGTATGGTTATTGATGTATGTTCAGGTTACAAGGTAAACGTTTTACATTTTTACCGATAAAAATTAGTGTTCCGAATCAGTAGTGATATATTTATAATTAGTTAACCAACAGACACGTCATGGACAACAAAATCCAGAAGTCTGCACGCGTTGGATTTTGAAATTATCCATTTGTAAATAAACGACTTATAGAATTAATGGAATGTGTGAAAGTTTTTGTGTTCATATATATGTCATAAATATATACAGGAATATATTACTTGTTTGAATATATACAGGACAAAATGAGAGTGAAAGTAATATTTCTTTCACCATCAAGAGCTAGAACCAAAATTTCGGTATTTACCAAATTGTACTCACAGCTTCATTCCTTTCCCCCCGTTCATAACTAAACATAGATTTACGAATATGACGTCTAACACTGTCTCTTTATCTGAAGGATACTTATTTTTCACGCTTATATTATTCAGAATGCTTTTGATTTTCAACTTCATTTTTTAGCCGTTGGATATTTTGTTTATCACAAAACATTTCTATACACTTTTATTATCTGTTAATAGTTCTACGTTACTTTACACGTGTATAGTTACCAGGTGCTGCATATACGGCGAGGACGTGAAGATGGCTGTGACTTGATGTAGGGCAACTTTCACAGTGACGCTACCGCACAGAGGTCATGCTCCGTAGCGTGCAGCACCCACGGTACGACACGGGTCGCTAACCAAGACCGAGTTCTCTAGAGCACCGTCAACAGCTGACCGTTCCAAGCGCTCGTACGTGCCCTCAGAAACGACGGTCCTTACAGTTGGAAACACTTTTACGACGAACGTAAGGATTAACAGTTACCTAGCCGAAAAATATAATCTCTTGGACGTCCATAATCGTGACACAACGTTCCGAGACCTGAAACAATTATTAGTTCCTTTATGGTGGCGTGATCAACATAGGCATAACGTACATGAACAATCTTCCAGGTATTGTGCGTGATTCCTGTTTATAGTAGAACCTTTCTCGATTGGTCGAGGATCTCCAAGACACTGTAATGTACGCCTATGTATTTTCTGGTTGTTTTATTTTGTCTTAGTTTTAGTGATATCGATTTCTTAAATACACACACATACACAGATGTGTAGGCCTATTAGTCTTACCAATCTTCTTCTCTTTCTCCAAAGTAAAGGCTTGCAGTTTGTTCTGATTATCGCTTCCGCTACCTCCTTCTGGGCCTTCCTACGGCTGTACTCTTTTGGCCTGTAAGCGACAACCCGTTGAATTATTCTGTGTCTGACCTACTTTCTAAGTGTTTGTTTCGTTTTGTTCTCCCTTGTTTATTGAATAAATGTGTAGTCTACTTCTTCTTCTTCTCTTCAAGGATTAGGTTATATAAACCTGTTCCGGCACCCATCTCATCCTCGGTCGACCAACGTCTCTTCTACCAATGGATTTTTAGTTCAGTGCCGCTTTTGGCAATCGATCCTCATCAGATCCTTTGCAGGTGATCCCACCATTGTCTTCTGTAAATTGAAATAATTTCATTTATGTCCTTTACTTCGAGTTCTGCTCTGATATTCTCATTCTTTATTCTATCTTGCAATGTATAATGTAAAGTACTTCAAAGAAACTGTATTTCAGCACTGTGAATCTTGCCGCATTCCTTTCTTGTCATGACCCACCCCTCACTCGCATAAATCAACGTGGGTATTGCAATTGTCTTATAAAATTTAATCCTTGTGCTGTGTCTTGTTTTATTTCTAAGAGTTCTATGAATCGTACCACAAATATTCCTAAATTTATTTATCTTCTCTCTTATATCATATTCAGATTCATAGCTTACTGCACAGCCGAGATATTTGAAACGGCTCACTTGTTCTAAAGTGCTGTTGTTTATAACTACCTTAGTCCTCACTGGACATTTACCTTTGTCGCACAGATAATACAGCGACGAACTAAATAGCGCGCTTTCCTCTAAAGCGGGTAGTTTTATATTCCTCATAAAGGAATCCATCTGGGTACCTGGAACTGACAAGACCATATTTTGGTATCACGAACACGTTTTTCTTCAGTACTAGATGTCAGAAGCTGTAGAGGTCCTAATTGTGACAGTGATCACCACCTGCTAAAAGTAAAAATTAAAGAAAAGATAGCGAGATTTAAAGATCGAATCAGATAAGAAAAAACAGTGGGCTATAGAAAAATTTAGTAAAAAGTCAGGTGTTGCCCAACAGTGTTAAGAAAGTTTGAGAAACAGGTTTGATATCGTCCACGCAGATGGTGACATGGAGGATGTGGACCATAGGTGGAAGAAGACTGAAGGAACAATTAAAGAGGCTGCAAATGACGTAATTGGAGAAGACAGAGACCTGGAAATGGAGATTAGTTCGATGGGGAATGCATGGAAATTATAAAGAAGAAAAATGAAGCACAGCAACATATGGTACAGACAAACACAAGAAATAAGGCTGAAATATACAGGCAATTCAGAAGAGAGGCTAATAAAATGCTCAAAAAAAAAAGAAAAGAAAGATGATTATGAAACAGCTGGAAGAAATAGATGAGCTGTGTGAAAAAAGTGAGACTAGAAGACTCCATGCGGCGGTTAGCAGAATGAGAAAGGAATTCCGATCAAAGAGTAATGGATATATTGGCACAGACGGGAAAATCGTGGGAATTGTTTTATACAATTCTTAATAAATTTTAGTTCAATATTAATTATTGTATATTCATTTTGATGAGAAATACAACGTAGTTTTCAATAAATGTTTTAAGGCTTTTGGTGATTTACAATGGATCTTTCGGGTGGGGATGGAGTGAGAAATGTAAGGGTGACTGTGCCACTGGCTTTTGAGGAGACGGCCACCACTTCTATTGGCCCCCAGAACAAGGGTAAGTTATTTTTATTTGTATGTTATACTTGTAGATCACAATTCAGTTTCTTGATATGTAACAAATAAGGTCCCAAATTTATCTTGTCTATAAAAATAATTAGTTTTTTAATTCGTAACATCGTATACCTGCAAGAAACCTAGTAATTGTAATTTAAATTTATACGGTTTGTACTAGTTTTGAGAAAAGTGTGTATGTGTATAAATGTGTATGAACGCGTGTTCTTACGTTACTTGAAGCGACAACTAATTGTTAGCGGCCGAAACTTTGTGTTTTGAAGTATTGTGTCAGAAGGTCAATAACAGCATGTGTATAGGAATAACATACACCTTGCAATAGCAAGGCGTCATCGAATCTTAGCTTCAAAGACAGTAAAGATTAAAAACACTAGAGCGTGGGACCATCGAGAGGGCGCGCACTGGCGTCAAGTTGTATCTAGATAATGATGCGATTCCGAAAACTGACGAGAATTTTCTTTCAAAGCTGTACTGTACTGATGAGATGGTGGGGAGTGTCGAGGTCTTAAGGCCGTGTGTTGACACTGATAGCGTTATCTGTGAGGAGGACATCTTGAGACAGTGCACCTGCGTCAACAAGGCCTCGTTATCAGCTCGGCTTATCGGGTTTTACTGACGTTTACAGAGATACAGACAGTTCACAGTATTGCTTTTTGCTTTCCTCCAAACCAGTCCTGTGTCAAGCTCGATAACTTTGTCACTTTTCGAACGTCGTGTATCACCGACTGTAGCTTCTCGGTATCACTGCGTTGTTGAACCCAGCGTGTTCAATATATGAACCGATATCTTTTTGTTAAAGAATTAAATATCAACTCGTTAAATACTTACCTACATTTAAAAAATTTAGGAACAAGAAATGCAGTTTACCTTTTTCGAATGTCTACTTTTAGAAATCTAATAATTGATGTTAAGTTAGGTAAGTTCCAGACGATCTGTGGGACAGTAAATCGTATTTTTAGAAACAAAGTACGTTGAGATGCAAAATTAAAGTTTTACAAAAATTATGGCAGTCTCTGTAGTGTCCTATGGGTGTGAATTATGGACAACAACCAAGAAACAAGGCAGTAAAGTACAGGTCTCGGAAATGACATTCTTTTGAGGAGTTAAAAGGTGTTCTACATTTGACCGTAAGAGAACTTGAACGATGCCATAAGAGAAGAGTTACAAGTTTATAACTTGAATGAAAAATTAAAAGATTACAAACAACGGTGGAAAGAACGCTTAGAATGAATGTCAGATTCCAGACTGGTCAAACAAGTCTGGAAATACGAACCTTCTTAATTTAGTAGTGACCGTCAGTCGATGAATTTTAACGATGAAGGGTTTGCGATGATCGGGCAAAAAGAATAACAAAAATTTTAAATTACCTGTGACGTCGACACAAGTAATTTAAAATTTTTGTTATTCTTTTTGACCGACCCTCGCAAACCCTTCATCGTTAAAATTACAAGCAACGGTGGAAAGAACACTTAGAAAGGATGTCAAATTGCAGACTGGCCAAACAAGTCTGGAAATACAAACATAGGCTATAAGACGCTATTAGTCAGCATGTTGCCTAAGCCGTGTTGTGAAGATGTTGATGATGATGAGAAATCTAATATACAGTATTTTATTTTATATAATATTGAAACTTTCTCATGTGAAAACTTACTTGTCTTTTTCGTTGAACGCGTTTCGGCGTCGTATTCGCCTTCGTCAGCTTAGAACAGACTGCCAGAACTTAGTATCGGTTGTTGCTTGGAAGGTATAGTGGGGGTGGTGTGTAGAGGAAGGGGATTGGCGCGGGGATCCGAATTATTGTTTGTTTTATGTATAATTGTGTCGAAAAGTGTATGTGATTTATATTGTAATTGGTCGTTTAGTATGTTGTTTGGTTGTGTTGTGCGGTGTTTGTATATTTCATACTGTTCAGCTGTGTTGAGTTTTCGACCTTTGGGTAAGAGGTGTAATATTTCAAGATACGAAGGCGAATACGACGCCGAAACGCGTTCAACGAAAAAGACAAGTAAGTTTTCACATGAGAAAGTTTCAATATTATATAAAGTGTAGTGCTGTGAATGATGATGAACAAACAAAACAAGTATTTTATTACTCTTAAATGGCTTTATCGTATATTTTAAAAATAAAAGTAAGCTTGCTTTAAAAACGAATATCGTGTTCTATCCTTCTATGGCAGATACCCGATGTTCTAGACAGACTGCCTTCATATTCTCCTCCAACCTTAATCGAATCCACCAGTCTCTTCCTGTCTTCCTCTCGCTCCTCATATGCCTACAGACAGTTCGCCTCATACAGTGCACCAGCCCCCTCATCGTTTCTTAGCCTATCTCTTCATCGTTCAGTGCGATATGTAGGCCTATATAATCCGATCCTGTGTCCGCAATTTATCAAATGTTTGGTCTTCTTACTTATTCTCATTCCATACCACTTCCTTTCGCCTAATTAAATACCAACCTAACCATACACGTTTCCTTCAGACGATGTTTTCCATAATCTTAGTTTTCTGTTTATCATTTTAAATACCTCGTTATTGCTTACTCGATCCTTTGCATTTCAAAGGCCTCTATTCGTTGCTTGTACCTTTTCGACATTGCCCGTACGTAATCACATTCCTTACAAAAGATTTTATGAGAGTTTACTGGTATCGCAATGCCT
Organism: Magicicada septendecula; assembly: GCA_034769895.1. NCBI lineage: Eukaryota > Metazoa > Arthropoda > Insecta > Hemiptera > Cicadidae > Magicicada > Magicicada septendecula. The sequence continues at coordinate 60,248,247 of CM068368.1, read as the reverse complement.
GGTATCGTAAAAGCAATGACTCACGTCGCCCCCGCTAGTAATTTTAACATGATAATGTTTTTAGGCTGGGGATCATTCCACAAAAATGTAACGTCATCGAAAAATGTAACGCTTCCACACTTTCGATTCCCCACAGTCTATAAATCTTCGGTCTCTGTCGTTTTAACATGATAATGTTTGTTATATAGTAAATATATTTGTTATATGCACATTATACGTTTCAAAAGCCTAAAAACATTATCATGCTTCGATGTTTCGGTTTCGTCGAAATTTCTTTAATTTTTTTTTTAAATTTACAAGCTTTCTTTTGTATTGTAGACTATGCAAGTCCAAAAGAAAAATACACGTTTTATACTTGTTTCCGTAGTTTCATTGATGTGCTATATTACAGTACGTACAACTTTACGAAACTTATTTGTTACAAACCGGACTTTCATTAAAACGGGCAACCTTCAGCCCAATTAGTCCTTTATAATGGGGTTCTACTGTATTTTTTTACGCGAATTTAGGTTTTTTCTTCCATAAGTTTAAAGTGAAGTTTTTATGAAATCTATTCACGAAGCCACCTGATAATAACAACAATTATAACATTTCTTGTCACGTTTCACGTTCTTATAAAACTGTGAATAAATAAATGAAATGAAAATAAAATATAGTAAAAATGGTAGTTAATAAAAGCAAGGAAAAAGTAACACTGGTACAGTCGGCAGCGATCGCTTCGTCGACTGTTAAGCGAATAACGTAATCGTAAAATGAAAGTTGGTTATACTAAATGATTTTCCGTGAAATCAAGTCGGCAGCTGAAGTTATCAGAGCGGAATACAGACGTCATCAAACAAACGTAGCAAGTGTTTTACACTGTTCATTGTTGTAAAAACGAAATGACTATGACATTTACCGATAAACACATACAAGCGCCTTCGCATGGCTACAGTCGAGTGCAGAGTTTTGTATTTTTCCGTTTTATTGATCAAATATTAAAAGTGAAGACATGAGTAGCTTTTCGCAAGTTCTGAAGTAGTTTATCTCTTCTTCTTTTTCTTCTTCACTCCATGGGTTGGACTATATAATGTATAACCCGTTCCGACTTCACGGAGTCTCTGACCATTTTTTCCAGGGTCTTCCACGATCTCCCGTCCCCACTGGCCTATATTCAAACGCTTGTTTAGGAATACGCGTGTCTACCATGCGTTCCAAATAGGACTTTCAATTCTGCTTGTATTCCTTCATTCTCTCCAGAACCGGCTGTAACTTCAGATGTTTCCGTATGTCGTCGTTTCGCAGATGATCTCTTAAACTACATCCCTTAACTGCTCTTAAAAATGTCATTTCCGAGGCCTGTATTTTTTAAAATATCTATTTGCAGGAGAGTCCATGTTTCACATCCATACATTAAAGTCGGCACAGCCACGACCTTACAGAACTTTAGCTGTCTCTCCCTCTGCGTTTTATTTTTCAATAGTCATCTTATTGTTCCACAGGCATAACTAAATTTATTTAACTTCCCTCGATATCGTTATCCTTCCTATATGAGATATCACATAACAAATAATTAAAATGTGATAACTGCTCCAAAACACTATTATCAATTACAATTATGATGTAGCTTACGTGAAGCAAAAAATATCTTCAAACCAGTCTAGGCAATACGTGTGTGCTGCATATATGTATTTATCGGTTTCTTACGTTGATATTAAAAATCAAGACAACGAAAAATGTCGAAAGGGAAACTAAGGAAAAGTGAAAATTGGACAATCACAGAAGACAGAAGTTAACAGGAATGCGGAAGACACAAAAAACAGAAATCAAAGTGAAACTAAGCTTTGAAAACATGATAAAAATTAAGTTATAAACGCTGATAGTTCAACTCATAACAATTTGAGTTTAAAGAAAATCAGGAAGAGAGTAACGGAGAGGTTCTGTAATAGTAGACAAGACACGGAACTTTTGTTTGGCCAAGTCCAGTTCCCAATGTTGCCCAGTAAAACGACGTCAACCGCCGTACTGGAAAATTTCTCTACAAATTTTGCCGTTTATGAATGCGTCAATTTTTAATGAAAATAATATTAAATTATGTGGAAAAGCAAGGATATGGCAAGAGGGCGACAGACGTAAAGCTGGACACCCTTTAGGGACGGCCCTTGTGAGGGTACGTTAGAAAACATTTTGTGGAAAAGTTCCATCACAAGGAAATGTCAATAGCCGAGGCGCTTAATTTAGCATGCGGTGTCAAAGGATTAAAAGAATTGCTAAGAGAAGCGGGTTTGAAGAGATACGGAAACAAAGGAAAAATAAAATTCAGATCCACCACGAATGACCTTATAAAGGTTGCCAGAAGATGAACAGTAACAGGAACAAGACAGTCTCTCAGAAGCTAACAGTGAATCGTTCGTTTAAGCTGAAACTATATGTGATATTCACACAAGTAGGATGATCAGCTTCGGGCAGACGTGAAAAAGATGAGGGTCTAAAATGTAGGAGACACCAGTAAAGAGCACATAAACGTGTGATTGTTGAGAGTAACATACGCAAAATAGAATCAGAAGAATCCAGAGAGCGGAACGGTCAAAATTCGATAACGGTTAGCTTTGTATGACTTGTAATAATAATAATAGTTACATTCCATGGCCCGCGATGCGCAGGACCAAGCAAATAATATATAACAACAGTGACAGAAAACAAGACAGAAACATTTATAAAATGTTTAAAATGTATAGATGTCCTAATCAAAGTGTCGCTCCAGTATCTTCATAAACTTCTTCCTAAAGGCATTAATGTTCTGATTGAAAATATGAACGCCTTCCATGTCACAAACTCTGTTCATCGTTCTGATGGATCTCGCCAACGGAGCCAACACAGTCTGCCGCAAGAAAATGTACAGAACGTGCCTTCTGTTTCTTACGTAAGACACTCTGTAACAGATCCTGACGACTTCTATCTCAATAAGGCCGCAAATAGTCCAACTTTTATAACAAGTACCGCATGTTGTAGTACTCTTCTATTTTTAAGGGTGGTAATGCCCCAATGTTCACAATTGGCATTATATGAAGCAAAAATGCTGATTGAGTCCACGATATTGTAGACGAGAAGGAACTCGTTTTTGGACTGCCTCAATCTTCCGATCGGTGTTGTCCCTCATATATCCCAAAATCACGGAACAGTACTCCAGAATCGGTCGAACAATGATTTGGTAAAGCCACAGGATCATATTAGCTGACTGGAAATGATGACTCACCCAAAAAAGCAGTTCAAACTTCCTCCTTGCTTTAGAAGTTATTATGTCTATATGGACAGTGAAAAGTAATTTGGTATCAAAGTTTACACCCAAATCACATCCGAATTAACACGGCTTATACGCCTACCACCAATATGGTAGTCATATTTCACTACCACTGTCTTCCGAGAAAAGGCCATGACCACTGTCATGTCCCCGTTCAGCGTCATGTGATTTGCAACTGAACATTTATAGATTTTTTCAGCATACTAATAATAATGAATGTACACAAGTGAAACGATTATAGTAATGATTTATTTGAATAACAATGTTTTTTAAAAATAAGTGTTAGTTTTAGAGTCGCTTACTTTTAGTACATCATTATCTTAACAACACGGCATAGTCAAGGTGCTGCCTGTTTCGCCTTCAAGATCCTCCAACCATCTCTTCCTGGGTCTACCCACACACCTGTGTCCTGTACGTTTATATTTCTTGACTTGTTTGGCCAGTCTGTAATCTGACATTCTTTCTAAGTGTTCTTTCCGCCGTTGTTCATAATCTTGTAACTCTTCTCTTATGGCTCATTCATTATACAGTCAAGTTTAGAAGACCTTTTAACTCCTCTCAAGAAAGCCATTTCCGAGGCATGTATTTTACTGTCTTGTTTTTTGGTTGTTGTCCATAACTCACACCCACAGGACAGCACAGTGACTGCCATAACTTTGTAGAACTATAATTTTGTATCGCGACGTACCTTGTTTCTGAAAATACGGTTGATTGTCCCACAGATCGTCTGCAACTTACCTAACTTAACATCAATATCATAATTGCTGTCATAGCCAATATCATTTCCAAAATAATTAACCTGTTCTAGAATTCGATCACTAAACATTTTTTTTGTTCTTATTGGCTCCTTGCCTCGAAATGCCGATATACCTTAATTTTTACAATGGAGATTTTCATATCGTATTTTTTGCAAATATGATGAAGCATGCTACATTTTACTACATTATAATGGCTAATAAAGGCATAAACGTTTATGAATTTATGTAAGTAGAGAGTATAGGGTGACAGACAAGCAAAACGATTGTGTGTGTGTGTGTTCAATTTACCGAGATTTGAGATTGCTTTCGTAGTACAACAGGCGTCGAGATATTAAAAAAAAAAACTAGGGCTGAGTGAAAGGTGATACGTTGCGGAGGCGGAGGCGTATCGGAGAGCGTAACAATAGAACTGTTAGAAAGCAAGTGAAAGTGAAGTGAACGAGTTTCACTTTTGGCGTTTAGCGTACTGTACGGCACTTTCCACTGATAAAGCATTGTTTTTAACCGGTCGGGCGCGTTACGTCTAAAGCCGCGTAATTGTCGACACGCCCGCGCCCGCTTTTCCGCGTTTACAATGTTGTGCACGTGCGCTGATCGTAATACTGTACGTAACTGTTCGTCCTATACACGGCTGTCAAAACGGAACTCTACGCGAGCAGTTGTTCTGTTGGAAGAAATCTGTTGGACAAAGGACTAATCAAAACGACTTCACATTATCTAAAACCGTCAGGCCCGAAGCCACGGGTGCGCCACGACGGGCGCCGCCCGACCTAATGGGTTTTATAAAAATTCTTCACCAATTTCGAACCATAAATTTTCATTTTAAAAAATCTTATTGATTTTTAAAATTCGGGAAAAATTATGAAAACTTACGAATTAAAATTCCGTTTATTCAAATAGGGAAATAAATCGAAGTTCCGGCTATTGAACTTGTGTGGCCTCTATAGGCTCGTTATAGAATTACCAATGGAAATAACATAGCTTGTTTGAAATATGTCTAAAGTGTAGCCACAGTTTTAAAGGTAGATTTTATGTCTATATGGTTTTTGGAATAAAGATTAGGAACAGCGTTATTTTCGTTAGAAGATGTGGAGCTTCGTGACTGGTATTGAGACATAATGCATCGTGGGACAATTAAAAAGTTGAAGTGACTTTTGCTGCTATGCATAAACGTTTGTTTTAAACAATAAGCCTCAAGGAGCTATCAGTCTTGTAGACGTAAAGTAACTGATATTAAAAAATTATAGATAAACGTCATCGTGTAGCACATGCATACCACGAACAGAAACAACGAATATTTTAAATTATTCCTCAGGCTTTCACGGCCGGTGTCAGATGAATTGTTCATGATATCCGGGCTGTTTGGCCGTGGTCCACGGTTTATAACAAAACCAAACGTTTCGGCAGTTCCACTGGCTGCCATCATCAGTGGTATAAAAATCCTGCACGCCGGGTGTTTACGTACAGGTCCACAGTACTGTGGTATAGGCTCATACCACAGTACTGTGGGCCTGTACGTAAACACCCGGGGTGCAGGATTTTTATACCACTGATGATGGCAGCCAGTGGAGCTGCCGAAACGTTTGGTTTTGTTATAAACCATGGACCACGGCCAAACAGCCCGGATATCATGAACAATTCAACGAATATTTTAGTTTGCCTAAAAATTGTGAGACGTCTGCGATACAGATAGATAATAGGACTATTACATATAAGTAAATACAATGAAAAATATGAAATTAAATTATATACATAATAATAAATATAATTATAATATAATTATATATAGGCGCAAATATAAATATACATAAATAGTCGAATGGAAAATATATACACTTATGCCCCTTCTAGAAAATCTTTTGACGGACTTGCAAAATATTTTGTCCCTCCTCATAGCTAGTTCTGGCTACGGGCCTGAAAACTGCTGTTCATCAAGACAGTAATGTCGTGGATGTTTTATTTAAAATGTAAACCCAGGAGTTCACAGTCCAATTACGACGGATTATAACCTAACTGGAATATTGTTTTTCCCGCAACAAGTGTTCATAAGTAGGCCTATGTGCTGAATTAACGCACACCATGACTTATTCCATCTAATAATCCCGGACCTCAAGGAATACCTCCTGGACAAAAAAACTATGGTTTTACGTTTGATATAAATAAGACTGTATCGAGTTGTGTTCTTTTTTTTTTTAATATTAAAGTTATTTATGTCATAATTCTCTATGTACTTCCTCCATGTCATAATTTTGGCTACGTTTTCAATCGGCCTACGTTAACATACTTCTATAAAAGTATTCTATTTTTGGGGAATATAAAAATGTTTGTTGCAACTTCACCGTTGTAGCGACTTCTGCCTTTAAGGATTTTGAAATTTAGTGGTTCCGTCAAGAAAACCAAAAAATAATTCTTCGTATTGTGTAAATTAGCAGCCATCCTTACTATTTCTTTTATGAATTTGCTAACTGCTATAATTTTTTATTGTTTGACTAAGCTTTTCGTCATTACTGACATCTTCAGGTCTTAAAACGTTTTAAGACCTGAAGATGTCAGTAATGACGAAAAGCTTAGTCAAACAATAAAAAATTATAGCAGTTAGCAAATTCATAAAAGAAATAACAAAAAATAATTGCTGATCTCGAGGTGGAGATTCGATGTATTCTTCGAGTACGGCGAAATTGCAATCGAAATTATTTGTAAATGCCATCGAAATTTTCTTCAAACGAGGGAAAGTGCCCAATATAGTCGCGAGAGATATTTATCTCATATTGTTTTTCATAAACAACCTAAGTGAGTACGCTTTATAATAAAGTTAAAATATTTGTGGTTTTTTAATAAACGATGATTTTTATTAAACTATTAAATCTTGCGGCACACTCCATAGTAATCGGCTGGGTTCCAGCGATGACATCGAGTTAACGTTCATTAAACTATTAAATCTTGCGGCACACTTCATAGTAATCGGCTGGGTCCAAGCGACGACATCGAGTTAACGTTCAGCAACATAACAACCCAACATTGTTTGCCTGGTGTTACAAATGCAAACCCAAAGTCATACCATTAGTCTCAACTAAAAGTGTAACAATTTCATTTGCAAATTTAAATAATTTACCTTATATTCAATCCGCTAAGCGATCTTCTGTTATTTATATGTTTTTACAACATGTTTCGGGGATAAATCCCCATCCTCAGATCATGGGGTCAGGTCCTCATGTATGGGGATTTATCCCCGAAACATGTTGGAAAAACAAATAAATAACAGAAGATCGCTTAGCGGATTGAATATAAGGTAAATTATTTAAATTTGTTTATAACAGCGGTCTGGAGACTATACATAAAATGAATTTCATTTGATTTGTTATCTTACAAATACGAGTAATTCTAGTTTCATATCCTCTCGTATTTACCAGTTGTTGTGGCCTCACATTTCTTCCCTTTAAGGACATACACATCGGTGTATAACTGGCCAATACCACATTCAGTTCACAATAATGTGACGTACAACCTTTTATATTCCTCTGAAGAATGTTGGATGTCAGTTGCTAATGATCGTGATTCCGTGGCTTCCTTTGTAGCCAGAATTAAACTTAATTAAATAAAAAGTAGATGAAATTCTTTTCAGTTAATGAAAGGTGTTTGTAGAACATTACATCTTTCTTAGTGGTCTACAGTCCTTGATAGGAGGGAGAGGTCCGCTTTAGCTAGCTTTATCTAGCTTCCAACTCAGTGGGCTGCGGTTACCTGAAGGCTGGAAACCATTTATATAGACTGAAATATTAACCACTGATCAAGATATAATAGGGTGTATTTCAGGTTTTAGCTGAGTAGGAAATTTAAGCAGGGTTTCGACCCCCTCTCCAAAACATCTCCTCTCTGCCAGGTCTTAGATATCACAATCATTTCATGTATAGGATTCCTCCTGATCCAGCCTCATGACTCCCGCCATCTTGTGACTGGGCTGCCTACAGATCTTCTTCCAGCCGGCTCATACTCATAAGCCAGCTTCGAAAAGCGGGTATTGTCCATTCTTTCTAGATGTTGTTACCAGCAGTTTCTATAATTCTGAATGAGTTCATTTAGGAAAAGTATATCAAGTTCTAGTCTAATATACTCGTTTCTTATACGATCGACTAGCGTATATCCCTTTACCAATCTGACAGCTAATTTCTCCAGCACATAATTGGCACCAGCTCTTCTTCCTTATAGTCCAGGTCTCGCATCCATACAGTAGTACTGGTACTGCCATTGTCTTATAGAATTTGATATACGTCTCTTGTCTAGCTATCCTTTTCCATGTCCTTCTCAGTATTTCATATATAGATTAGAACCTCATCATCATCATCATCTTCAAGTATTAAACCAAGGATGGTTTCTTCCGGTCTCAAACAGGCAAAGATTGGAGCTGGTCACTTCAACGCTTCCTCGGACGTCCCACACCTCTCCGTGCCCTCATCTTATATTTCCATAGTTGTTTGGGGATGCGGCAGTCATCCATTCGGCAAAGATGTTCCCACCAATTCAGCCGACACTGGGTAATCCTGTCGAGTATACTCATAATATTCAGTTCCTGCCGAATATCCGTGTTTCTTCGATGATCATGGAGAGTATACCCTGCCACGTGCCTGAGAAATCTCATTTCAGCCGCTTGGATGCGACTGGCCTGGCCTTTCGTTAAAGTCCAATTCTCAGACCCATAGAGAAGTGTGGGAATGGCCATCACCTTGTAGAATTTTAGGCGTGTTTCTTTACGTGCTGAATTAAGAGTTCGCCTCATGGTCCCGCACATAAAGTTGAACTTTTCCAACTTATTCACAACGTCATTGCTTGCATTACAAGACACACTGAAGCCCAGGTATTCAAAATTGCTAACTTGTTCCAGGACAGTACCATCTATAACAATTTTTGCTCGTACGGGATCAGTTCCACGAAAAGCCATCACGTTGGTCTTAAGGGTGGATGTTTGCAATCCAGAGTCTTTGCAGATTCGATTTAACAAATGTATACCCACAGTTTGGAACCTGCCTAGTTTATTGTCGAGATCATCACTACCTCTATTAGAAATACTACAACCACGATGTAAGTTACGTAATAGTTTAGTGAAGATCAAAATCGTTCATTTGACTAGTTTGCATTTGTATAAAATACTGACTGAAGTATTGCACGGAAAAGTTATAACATTCATTGGGAGTTTAGCTAAACGTTTGTGTGAGTCTCTGATCGTCTACAGTTGTCTCGTCACAGCGGAGTTCACTCAATTAACCGTAATTTGACGTCGAGTTAATAGTTGTAGGTCAGTACGGGGTGATGTAACTGTATGCTAGCGGGTAATTAAACGGATAGGTTACAACTAGCAACCGCTTATGGACAGGTTGCGGACGCGGACCTCCTGGCGAGAATGAAATTTTCACAACCACCTTCCCTGCCGCCGCGGATCGTAAAAATAACATTTATTATTCCAAACCAATTAGTTCAAATCAAATACGTCCATGTATGGCGTTGCGATATTTATGTGCCACGCGATAATTACACGCGCGGCTTCCATTTAGACAAAACGAACCGGTCGCCGACAAGGACGTATGGATATGATTCACCTTACGCCTTTCTGTGTGTCTCTATTGACACAGTTACGGTTTCGTCAATTAGATCGGTTTACGCGAGACGTCGGGTTTTTTGTTGAAGAAAATAACAGCTGTGAGTCATATCGCTTCAGCGGTCTAATGTGTAATGTCCATTTTGGATGAACAACATGTAAGCATGACATGACATCACTGAAGTAGGCTATAAGGGCTGAATAGGTGAATACGGTATTCGCTACGCAGGCCAGAAATGCGTCAGAGACTGTTTTCGTTAAGTTCCTTAGGCCGGCCGCACACTGGAGCGACATTTTGATTCGCGACAGAACCGTTTTGGTGCATTGTGTCGCAGATGACTCTACTGCCATTAGGGTCTATAAATCCCCACACACTGGTTGCGACATTGTCTAGAGGTGTCGCGCGAGCCACTCGCGACCGAAGACGAAGCTCCTCCAATTTATGTGTCGCAAAAAAACAGTTTGCGACACAGCTGTAAGAGTTAACGAACAGTGCTATTGTTACAGACAGTGAAGTCATGTCGCCTTCCGCCGAAACTGTGCCGTCATTGGTTATACTTCAATCACGAATTAACCTTCGTTCTTTTTGCAACGTCTTGTAGTAAAGTGAAATTAATAACGTGAAAACATGTTTCAGTCTGTGTAACTGACGGCCTTCGTTGTCGTATCTCCTTTCTAAGCTGTCTCCTTCATGGCCAAGGTAGAGTCATTATCCTAGTTTGTTCTATTTTTAGCATACTATTTGTCTATTCTGTTTCCAGTCTGTTGTGACTTCCATACTTTTATTAAAGTAGTTTTGTATGAATTAATTTTTCTTGTAATTCATAATTCTTTATAAACAGTCAACACATTGTACAATTATAGTTTAACCATACCATTAATTTTGACCTAACAAAATATTACTAGATTAGCATCTGAGATCTCTCCCTCTGTTCATCAGACTAGGAATTGATTCGTTACAACAGCGATCCATGTAGCCCGTTCCTGTCCAAAATATTTTCTTTTCCTTGTAGTTCTGTTTGTTTAATGTTCTCAATGTCTTCGGAAAACGCTTTCGTACAGCGATATCTCTTCCTTCCACGTGCTTCTTTATTTATTTGTTTAGCCATATTCTCTTCTACCTAATGGTTACGGTAAATTTCATTGGGCTATAATAATGCGACTCTTTGCTTGTATTACATTACAAATAATTACAAATCAACATTCAACATTATAAAATAAAATCTTATCCCCACTTCGCGGATTAGGCTGCACTGCCTAGTCCGGAGACCATCTTATTCCCGGACGCCCAGCATTACGATACCCTGTGGGTTTATAATTCAAGGTAAGTTTGGGAAGGCTATCTTGCTTTATTCCCAAATGCTTACACCAGCTGGCATTCTATTCCGTAGTTCTATCCTGTAATTTTAAAATCTGTAATTCTCGCCTTATTTGCGCATTACCTATTCTGTCTCGTAACGTGCACCTTTTGACCAACCTGAGAAATTTAATTTCTGCTGATCTAACCTTCTGTTTCTTTGTGAAAGTACCTATGTCTCATTCCCATACAGCCCTAGTCTTATAAAACTTTAGCTTAGTACCTTTCGTAGTTTTGTATTTTAAGGTTCTATGGATTTTGTCGCATATATATTAAAATTTATTAAGTTTACAAAAGATAATGTTCATTAATTTCAAATTTTTAAAACACAATTCAGAGTTGACGTTTTAAAAAGTGTTTGTGCCCACTATTTTTGTATCATCCCAGTCCTCCCCTTCCACCCTAAAATCTTTCCATTATGTTATCTACGTTTCCCTCTTATCTTCTCTTCGCCTGACTGTTACAGTATATTGTATGTAAATGACCCCTCCTCCACTAACTCAGCTGCCTCTGATCTGTATACTCCAATATCTGCTGCATTTTCGAGTCCTTTATTATCCTAACTCGTGCTTACTCTAGACGTGGGGTTGTCGTTCCCATCGTACCGAAGAGTTCCTCCTCCACCTTCATCACTTTGTGTAGTGGTTTTCATAACCCTGAATGAGGGACCGTTTCAGGGCGCTACCAGTCTGAGCCACTTGAACACCCATGTTTTTACCGAACTGTTACTCCTTAATCCCTCGTCCTTCCTCATCTGCAGGTTTATGGCTGGTATAACAAAACTTTACATATAATATAGTCTAATTCACATACAGTGAGTTATCACGAGACAGATATTTGAATATGCTGTTGTTTGCTGAAGACTTGCTTGTACTTCAAAGTACAGAATCTGATTTGTGAAAACCTTCATCAGATTTTCAAACAATACAATATGAAAATCTTCGCTGTAAAAACAAAGGTAATGGCATTTCGAGGTAAGGAGCCAATAAGAACAAAAATAATGATTTGTGGTCGAATTCTAGAACAGGTGAACCACTTTAATTATTTAGGAAATTATAGAAATTATGATGTTGATATTAAGTTAGGTAAGTTCCAGACGATCTGTGGAACAGTCAACCTTATTTTTAGAGACAAGGTACGTCTAGATACAGACTTAAAGTTTTACAAAGTTATGGCAGTAGCTGTACTGTCCTACGGGTATGAATTATGGACAACAACCAAAAAACGAGGCAGTAAAATACAGGCCTCAGAAATGGCATTCTTAAGAGGAGTTAAAAGGTGTTCTACACTCGGGCGTATAAGAAATGAGGGGCCATACGAGAAGGGTTACAAGTTTTTAACTTGAATGAAAAATTAAAAGAGTACAAACAACTGTGGAAAGAACACTTGGAAAGAATGTCAGATTCAAGACTGGCCAAACAAGTCTGACAATACAAACCTATAGGACACAGTAGTGTGGGTAGATGCAGGAGGAGATTGCTGGAGAATTTTTGAAGGTGGAACAGGCAGCACCTTACCTATCCCATGTTGTGAAGATGATGACGATGATAGGTGGACATTCTTACTCTTCTTATCGCCTAATTTACTATTCTTTATATTTTATTCCCAATTCCTCTTCGTATCATCAGTATCGCGGTTTATTAAGTGTTTATAAGTATTTCTTCATGTCATAAACGAATATCGTTAATGATAAAATTGCCGTATAAAAGTTTGCGATAATTCAAGTCCAGAAATGGAAGTTAATAAATATTTCGTCGACTCGTGGTTGAATAACAATTTTCTAGATACAAAAACGACAATGAGAGAGTACAACCACCCAAACTGGCAAACGAGACGGGTTGAGGTCATCTGTATGCCCGGAAATAAACACTAATAACACAAAAAATAAATAAATAACTGTCCACTTGAGAAGTAGGCATGCTGTATGTGTGTCTGCTGTGCACACATGGAAGAGTGCCATCCTCGACACATGCGTACAGCCGCCATGTGTAGACCGGCTCGGCTCGGCGAGGAGAGGCGATTTTGGACCAACGCTTCACACGAGTTACTAAAACAGACACAGACGCAGCCAACAACATATGGTAGCCTATCGTTTGTAGTACTCTTCGAAGGAACTCAAGTTAATTTTCGTTATAAGGAATAATCAATATCCGTATGGAGAACCATACATGACTTCCATGTTCTAAGATTTATAATTAAAATCATTTTCGAAATGAAATATTTCCATAGAAACTACTTCTTTCTTCAGCCTTAATCACAGTACTGTGGTCACTAACGTATACCACCTCACGTTAGGGCACTCGATTTTCACTAATGATGGCAGTCGATGGCACTGCCGAAACGTCTGGTTTTGAAGAAAACATTGGACCACAGCCAAACAGACCGGGAAGGAATTTTAACAACAAACTACTTCTTTGTTGGCGATAACGTAGTACACATATGAAAAATTACCCCCTCCCCCTTCAACTATAATTTTCATTTATAGAAAATTACCCCCTCCCCTTTCAACTACCATTTTCATTTATAGATATTTCATCTAACTTTCTACAGTGGATTATTATAACCATTTTTTTCAGAGTCCTATATTTATCAAAATTAATTACTTTACTCATGTTAAAACGTAAAACGTTGCAGGTAAACTACTCCTTCTACTTAACCGATTTTCACCAAAATCAATATGCTTTGAGTTCTCTGCAACTCGGGCATATACGCAAAAAATTATTTGATGCTGTTTGAATTTACGGCAGTTATCGTTTGCCATAGAAAAAATTCTACACACAGGCACTTTCCGGAAAATGACTTTTCTTCATGTTTTGAGAGTAGAGAAATCAGAATCAGCCCTTATTTAGAACACGATTTTTTTCGAGATCACCACACTTCCCTTTCCTTACGGAACATGGAAGTAAAATTGAAAACAGACGGAATTTTTCCCCGGAGTTTCACAGAACCGACCTCCTTTAACTGATAAGTACGGGTTGAAACGTTTGACCGGAATAACCATAAAAACTGTATGGTATACGGTACCTTACAATACCGTTTAAATTATATTAATTGTAGACTTTGATAAGGCTATAGATTGGGGAACACTTGCACGGAATAACATTTGCCCGGAATAGCCTTCAGGAATATGGCTGAAGGTGCGTATTTTTACACCGTTTTAGTGTCTAGAAAAATATCCGATTGCCACAGCGTTTGCCACACCGTGAAGCAGGTTGGAAAAGGGATCAGAACGCAAAGGATGAACGTGAGTAAACTGCCTTACCACAATCGCGCCGGAAGGTAAATGACGTTGAGAACTGCTATGTGCTGAGCATTAATAAAGTGAACCCTTCTCGTATAGATTGTTCCATTTTCTTTTCCATTCTCTGTATAAGTATAGACCAACGTCTCGTCTCGATTGTGGTCCATTCATAAGTCTACCGTTGGGTTGATGCCAGAACCTCCTCCTCCTCCTCCTATGGCGCTACAGCCCAAGTCGGGCCCTGGCCTCCAACAATCTCCGCCGCCAATCTACTCTAGCCATTGCAGCCCTCCTCCAGTTTCTTATCCCCATGTCCCTCCCGTCCTCTGTAACGCCATCCTCCCACCTCTTCCTCGGTCTGCCTTCAGGTCTCGTTCCCTCCCATGTACCCAGCAGAGCCCTTTTGGGTTCCTGCCATCCTCCATTCTCATAACATGTCCGGCCCAACGCAATCTTTGCATTCTTATAAATTTTGAGACTGGTATCTCTTTATATATTTGATACAGTTCATTGTTGTATCTCAGTCTCCATGAGCCATTTTATTGTATTGGGCCTATAATGCGTCTGACGATTTTCCTTTCAAAGGTGTCTACTATGTCGGCTGTTTTCTGTGTGATTGTCCATGCCTCACACCCGTAGCATAACACCGGTCTGATGACAGTCCTATATATTTTCATTTTTGTTTCCCTGTGCACATCCCCAGACCTAAATGATGGCAGCAATGCGAAGTATGCCTTGTTAGCCATGGCAGTCCGTCTTTGGATCTCCGGCTCCTCTGATCCAGTCTTTGCTAGGTTCACTCCGAGAGACGTGAAATTGTCCACCACTTCAATTGTGATCTCAATGTTGTTATGAACCTGGTCCCTTCTTGTTCATAAGTCTACCGTTTGGATAAATGCCAGAAACACCGCAATTTATTTTCCGTTGTATTAAAACTGCTCTCCACTTAGTGTTACAACTGAAATGTGTAGGAATATATTATTACTGATCGCTGTTTTTGCTTGAAAACACATTTTCGTTTCCACAACATTACACACAAATGTATATTCCGTTTATCCTTACAAATTGTACTCCTACAATTTTTGGAAGTGAAAATTATTCCCGAGCCGTCTATAATGGTTTGTTCCATTATTAACAATAACTCCATTTCTCTCAAAATCTTCATAAATTATGTACCTACATATAACCTATACATAGGACTTCTATTATGAGTACACTCGACAGGATCGCCCAGTATCAGCTGAATTGGTGGGAACATCTTTCTCGAATGGATGACTGCCGCATCCCACAAACAACTATGGAACTATAAGCCGAGGGGACGGAGAGGACGTCTGAGGAAGCGCTGGAATGACCAGCTCTAATCTTTGCCTTTGCCTGTTTGTGACCGAAACAAACCATCATTGGTTTAATCCTTGAAGATGATGATGATAATGATGATATAGGACTTCTGTCTGTCTGTCTGTCTGTCTGTCTGTCTCTCTCTCTCTCTCTTCTCTCTCTCTCTCTCTCTCTCTCTCTCTCTCTCTCTCTCTCTCTCTCTCTCTCTCTCTCTCTCTCTCTCCTCTCTCTCTCTCTCTCTCTCTCTCTCTCTCTCTCTCTCTCTCTCTCTCTCTCTCTCTCTCTCTCTCTCTCTCTCTCTCACTCCAACGTCTCTATTTTCCAATTCCCCGTTCTTGAGATGTCGTCTTACCAACCGACTTAGTGTCTCCAGGAACTTCGAGGCCCTCTTTTTTTTGAAGGACCCCAGTTCGTAACCACCATATCCAGCTCTTCTTACGTGCCCAGATCACGCCTCTTCGATATATCTACGCACGTCTTTTCCGAACGTTATTAAAAGAGAGACTGAGGATTAAATTTTCACGATTGAGAGAGACTGAGGACTTCAAACAGAAGGTGACCGACGATATAAAACCTTGACAAATCCTCTGATGTAGGATGTGCGATGGACGGGTGAGAGACGTTTACTAAAACAGATTACCCCGGAAACTGGCGGGAGGCGGAGACGAGGAAGAGACGAGAAGACTTGGAGAAATGAAATTAACGCAGACGTGGATGAAAGAGGATTTAGAAGGAAGCCAGTGGCTGCTGATTAGGAGGTTGCTGGGACTGCAGATTGGTGGTTAGATTTGTGGAGACTAGGAAGGAATCGCAGACGCCAAAGGACGCTGCATTCGCCCGCAGCATTACTTAGCGAATTCAGACAATATGGTGAGTATGGTGTAGGCATAGACCAAACGTAATAACCTTACCCATAGTTCGAAATTTACGACTCAAAATATGTTGAGAGACAAATTATATGATATTTTGCTAGGATTTGGAATACCAACAAATCTGGTCAATCTAACAAAATGACCATGACAGAAACTCTAGCACAGGTGAGAATACAAAATTAACTCATCGAACCATCTGAGCTCACCCAAGGTCTAAAACAGGGCAATGGGCTGACCCCTCTCCTCTTTAACCTGTCTCTAGAATATATCTTAAGAAAAATGTTGTAGGTCGCTCAGGAGTACTTTATTATAAGTCAGTACAAATAGCAGCATATGCTAATGATATAGCCATCATAACCCGATCAAGTGCGTACATCATAACTCCGATCAAGGGAGACATATTTAAACATGAAGTACAAAGTTATAAGTACAAAAGAGGTAGGAGTATCAATAAATGTGGATAAAACCAAAATGATAAGTCAGACAAGGTCTACCCGACCCAGGCAAAATTTGATTATAGAAGAAAACCGTATAGAAGTGGTCAGTGGTTTCACGTACCCAGGAGCGACGACATCTGAAGATGGGAATGAAGAGGCAGAGATAAGGAGAAGGATAACTCTAGCCAACAAGGCCTACTTCGTGCTTATCACCAAGGTTCATATAGTCAAGAGTTATTCATAGGCAGACAAAAATGCGCATATACAAAACTATCATACGAGCCATTCTGTGCTATGGCAGTGAAACTTGGATATTCACACAAAGAGCAATTGAATGCCTGAAAATATTTGAAAGGAAGCTCCTGAGACGGATCCTGGGCCCCAATATTAGAAATAGGGAATGGAGGATACGGCATAATGATGAGATATATTGTCACTTCAACGAACCAACGGTAGAAGTGGGGAGGCTGCAATGGGTTGGCCATGTCGTGATGACAAGAATGGATGACAAACGAATACCTAAAAGAGTGCTTATGGGGAGTATGGATGGCAAAAGACTAGAAGGCCGCCCAAGGAAAAGATGGGAAGATGCTGTCGCTGTGGATGCAAGAGAGATGTTGGGAGTCCGAGGATGGAAGTCCTTTACTACTGATAAAGAGAGGTGGAGGGTCAGGATAGAGGAGCCCAAGGCTCGACTTCGGACTGTAGCGCCATAGGAGGAGGATAGTTCGAATTTTATGCCAGAGATATATATAAAAATGAATTTACATTAATTAAGTTAGTCGTTAGAGATTAAGTGTAACTAATGTTTTGTGATTTTCATAAAACGTTACAATATGTAGGCGTGAGAAATAAAAAAGATTGCAGGCTTATACGGCGTTTCTAAGACGTTCAGGGTGACGAGGAAGAGATTAAAAATTAATGTTTCCTGACCTTTTATTTAATGCAAATTCCTTTAAACAAAATTGACTCGTATAATAATAATAATAATAATAATAATAATAATAATAATAATAATAATAGACAGTGGATGGAGGAGCCGAGGAACAGGTTGTAATGCCGTGTGAATCCCCCGCGGCAGATCCCAATCGGCTCTTTCTCTCTCTCTCGTGTTGTGTGCGCTAACTTCAGTTTACCTGCCATGCGGTCGTCTATTTTTAGCGGATAACTTTCAAGACTGTACGACCTTGGGCCTGGTTTTGCTTTACTTCTGCTTCCCAGTTACATAAAAATGATTCCATTAGGAGTTCATTCTCACGCGTCCTCAGCGCATTTCTGTTACGGAGCGGAATGTTTGTAGCCGTTGGCACTGTTCACATGGAAATACGATATAGGCCTACTGTACAAAAAGTCATGAAACAGATATATTAAAAATATAAAAGTAAAGTACAAAAAGTAATATATTGCCGGTATGTTAAATAGTAAATATAATTTTAATTTAAAATATAATAAAATAGTCTTCTTCTTCTTCTTCTTCTTCTTCGTCTTCTTCTTCTTCTTCTTCTTCTTCTTCTTCTTCTTCTTCTTCTTCTTCTTCTTCTTCTTCTTCTTCTTCTTCTTCTTCTTCTTCTTCTTCTTCTTCTTCTTCTTCTTCGGCACGAGGAAGTCCTGTCTTCTCCGCGGTTCCAAGGCCTGTTTAAATACTAGGTAGTATTTCTCCTTGTTCTACTTGTTGTTGTTGTTGTTGTTGTTGTTGTTGTTGTTGTTGTTGTTGTTGTTGTTGTTCTCCTTCTTCTTCGGCAAGAGTAAATCCCGTCTTTTCCGCGGTTCTAAGGCCTGTTCGAATAGGCCTACTAGGGAGTATTTCTGAGTATCCTCTAAATGGAAGGCCAGTCACCTCTGGAGTTGCCTACTTGGCTCTCCCGTCCTGACAATTCGTTTGGAAAAAATATTGGGAAAGATTGCTCTTGCCCTTCACTAGCCGGTGGTCATGGGTTTCACTTGTAACCCCTACGCAGGGTACTACCTATAGCTGGATATTATCCGGAACCGATACCATCTTGTAGATCCAGGCTATTTTATGGGACTTTTCAACTTGCGAGACCTTCGGTTTGGAATTACCAGTGTTGAACAATGCTGTTGGCGGTGTTTAAAAACGTAACAAAAAAAATTGTTAGAAAAATTATAATAGTAATAATATATAACAAAATTGTAATACAAGCAAATAATTTTAGTATTAAGAATAGTATTAGTATTAAATAGTAATTGTAATACTTACCTCAATAATCGCAAAAGAAGATCTAAAACTGCGTTTAACAAAGCTTAATTTATACCAATTAAAAATTAAATTAATTGTGTACTTCAGCAGGGTAGAACGAATTAATATCCTGATCGTACCCTATTTTGCTTAAACTCTTTGAGTAGGATCACATGTTGCGACGCCAACAAAATTCTTGGAGTAATTCATGTTCAAAGCTTCAAAGCCTGTGCCTGGAATGTTTATTACGATGAGTACTTTGTCGTAAGGAGTTTTGCAGTTCTGTCCGAACTAGCGTACATGAATAACTACCGTACTTTTGCGAACGTCGACGAACACCCGTTGCTGACGATTGACCACGCCGAACGTTTCAGTTCTTTGTCAAAAATACGGTTCATCTATTTCAAGATTCAAGTTCGGATTTTAATGAAGTTTGCTCGCGCTTCTTGCAAATGGAGATTGACGACCGTAGAAGGTGGGCTGGAATTGTCCATAACAGAACGTCGAACTCTTCGAGAAAAGCGTTAGGAGGCGCGCGCATATTTGAATCGAGAGAGAGAGAGAGAGAGAGAGAGAGAGAGAGAGAGAGAGAGAGAGAGAGAGAGAGAGAGAGAGAGAGAGACAGACAGACAGACAGAAAGAGAAAGACAGACAGACATAAACAGAGACAGAAAGACGATAGACAGATAGATTGGCAAACAGAAATTTTTGGCGTTTAACTGTTATTAAAATCAACCTTATTTCAATTTCAATTTGTAGTCTTGTCGTTAAAGGCAACTCGGATCAATTAGAAGAACTAATACCTGTTTGAAACAGGTATCTCCTTATTTAGTTCCGCACAGATTAAAACCGGATTTATGTGAAAGATAGTTTTAAAACTATTTGGAAAATACGAGGTTAAATAAATAAACACGTTACATTTCACGCTCTGTGGTCTGATAGTTTTTTTATTGATTAATCAGTGAATGGGTGTATGAAGGGAAGTGTTGACAGTGTGGTGGTTTTTAGTGTAGTCTGTGTGTGGGGGGGGGCGGAGGTATACAAAGACAGACGAACTATACTCCAGGAAAGTCGAAGTAGAATTAATCGACAGTTTTTTTGCCTGCTTCTTCAGGCTTTCCTTCAAAGAATTAACTGTTTCCATCGTCCACAGATTTGGTTTTCCCAATTCACAGCTTGTAGCTGAAATAATCTGTCGTCTCTCTTTGATAAATGTTTGCCATTCTAATTGTAAGCCTTGCACTTCTTTCCTGTACATTTTCTACGTATACGAAAACTCTCTTCGGCCACTGTACGTTTGGTATACCATCATGAGGACCTCGCGTTTGCAAGGTCTCCGTGACAGAACATGTCATTCCTATGCGTCTTCATTTTCCTTCACTCCTCAATGGTCTTTTCGTATAAGCTGGTGACATCTTTCAGGCAGTCCACTTGTAATTTAGGCCTAATTCTTGTTTAAAAAAAAACACACACACATTTTCGCTCTTTATAATTTTACATTTTGTACCAAACTATGAAATAATCGTTTTTTTTTTTAATTTCCGATTTAGGATCTTTATTCTACACAACAGCACGCAGTTCTTTCGTCGCGTATATAGCTTATAGCTTAGCTCCTCGCCGTATAATCGTTTTTAATTTTCTTAATTACAGTTGTATTTAATCACTTTCTTTTACTCTCTCCTCAGATTTTTTCATCCTAACCAAATGAGGAATTCCGAGGTAATAAAGAGGCTTTTGCTAAAGAGGCATGTGCAAGAGCACTATTACACGCATAATAAAAAAGTTCAAAGTGAAAGTTGGAGGCATCTGAAAAATGTAGGCTATATAAGACAGTATTCATTCGTTCCCTTTAACAGCAGTAGACCTGAAATATTTAACTACTATTATGACTTCCGCGGAAGTAAGTGATTTTATTTCTCATTCATACACACCCCCACACACACACACACTACTAGTAGTCTGAGAATGAACTGTCTGTATTATTAAACAATATTAAAAATATTAAATTAAAAAAATAAAATAGTAATAATAATACTCATAATAATATTTAATAATATTAAAAGTATAATATTAAAAATTATATATTATTATTGTAAAAAATGTAGAAAATGAAAAAGTAAACAGTTTGAACTACTGGACTAACGGTAATCTAAATGGTAAAATCTAAAATCTAAACGGTAAATTGGAAAGTTGAATAATACTTGGTCAAAGTACGACCAAGTACAGACAGCATTTTCCCAACTTCTTCTAGGGCTACTTGGCCACCGTCTTTCAATGGGTTTCCATGTTTGACCCACACTGTCTCCATCCGTTCGCTGCTTAATATGTCTGCACCATTGTAGTTTTATTCTATTTCTTCCAATATTGTGAGTCCTCTGCCTGTCCCCATTACTTCGCGAATCCTTTCGTAAGGAATCCTTTTTAGTCGTGGTAAAACTCCATCTGTGTGGCGTTAAGCCACCTTTTTAAGTTCTCGTTTAACTGCCTATAAAATGTTCGCAAGGATAATAACAGCACTTTGTATAACTAACATACGTTGTAAGGATGAAAATACATGAATCGTCTTACTCTAACAACTTACTTGATACGTTGAGAGTTGGACATCGAATGTGGCTGTATTCGCTCAGTTAACATTCTTTGTGTTTGCCATGTGTAAGAACAGTGTTAGAATTGGGTCAGACAACTGCAGCGCTCGTGACACAATGAACTGTGCCCTGAAAATTCTCATTCATTTACAATGTGGAACGCTCTTATCAAATGTAAATAATTATCAGAAACCTATTACAGAACACATACTGTTACAGTGATAATAATAATCATTTTTTTAAATCAAAATTAAATACTGATGGCCATCCACAACGCCTTGATGATTTCCATCTAACAGGCAAGCAGAATGACTGTATTCTGATGCGAAAAGAGTGCGTAGAACAGCGCCAATACCTACCTTGGTGTATGCGCTCTACGTAACTGGGACGTATTTCAGGAGTAATGTCGATATACCTTAGAAGAACGAGAAATAAACTATACCGAAAGCAAACAACATGTAATATGAATTTGTATACAACAAACATTTCTAAAATGATTAGATGGCCTAGTCAATGTCTCACTCCAGTATCTTCATAACATTCTTCCTATATATATAAATCGGTTCATAACGTTATCCTACGTCTTCCGATTCCTAGTCTCCATTGGTCTCGATCTAACCAAGATTCTTCTTCCAATTCCCGGTCGCTCATTGCCCGGTTGATGCCTTCTCTCCAACTCAACCTAGGTCTTCCTCTTCGCCTACGACCGTATGGTGTCCATCTCAAAATTTGCTTGGGGAGTCGATTATCCGGCACCCTTTGCACATGCCCAAACCATCTTAGCTGTTTTGTTTTCATGTCGTCGACAATAAAGTACTGTACCCACATTATCTCCCGGATTCTGACGTTTCTTACTTTTTCCAGTTTTGACCTTCCTGCCGCTCTTCGCCAATAATCCATTTCAGTAGCTTCCAGCAACTTTTCTGTTCTTTGTATTATTGGCCATATTTCACACCCATATGACGTAATTGGTTTCACGATTGTATTGTATATACGATGTTTATTTTGTTTTGATATTTGTTGGTCCCACAATATGTTGTTCAGCAATGATATTGATTTTCTTCCCAGGCTATTTCTTTCTCTTATCGCTTTATCTAGACTACCATCTTGTGTAACTGTTGTTCCTAGATATTTATAGCTACTGCAATTTATTATTTCTTGTTCGTCTTCTAAAATTAAATTCTTCTGTTCCCCACCAATGCATATATACTCCGTTTTCTTTGTGTTTACTTCAAGGCCCCATAGTTTATATTCCTCTAAGTTTTCATTTCATGTATTCCTAAAGGCATTAATGTTCTGACTGAAACAGTCAACGACTTCACTGTCACAAATACTATTCGTCATGTTGATGGATCTCGCCAACGGAGTCAGCACACACTGCCACAAGTACCTGTACAAGACATGCCTTCTGATTCATGCGTAAGTAACTCTGTATCCGATCCCCGATACATCTGTCCAAAAGGACCGTAAATACTCTTATATATAATTCAAACACTTTTTGCTACAGTCCGTTTCTTGATGTATATATTATATTAATTTTTATAATGAATTTACCTCAAGATATTTCTTTCCTTATTAGGAACATGTTTATCCGGGAGGATGGGTACACAATGGTACCCGAAACATGTTCCTAATAAGGAAAGAAATATCTTGAGATAAATTCATTATAAAAATTAAATATCTTATACATAAATATCACATCTTGTAGTGCTCTCCTCTTCTTAAGGTCCGTAATGCCTCAATGTTCACACTTGGCCTCATATGACAAAAAATGCTGACTGATGTATAATGATTTTTAAAAGCCCCAGCTGTTTTGGTGCCAAATATAACGATTTTTACCTATGCCCGCTTTTGGGACCCCATATATAACGATTTATCTTAATTAATTATGTAATGTTAATTGATTAAGTATGATTTACTGAAGTTGTTTTACTCTCTTTATGTTCTGAAATGAGTTAAATAATACTTAAGATATCCTATCTTAGGTGATTTTCAAATAAGTAAAACGTACACCAAAATTTACGGTACTAAAATTGTTTATTCATATCGTTTGCCAATGATAGCACTTTCATGAGATCTAAAAACACAATATTTATCTTGTAATATTAAACAACACATTATAATACAAATTATTATTTACTTGAATAATTATTCATTCTATCATGAGCTCTTTCTCAGGGTTATTTACTTAAACATTAATAATCATAATTATAATTTCTTACTCTATACAAAAGTTATCTCAACAAATGGATTCATAATTTTATAGATATCTGAGTTTATCTTTTTAAAGGTTGTTCATACAAATTCAACATGAATACGTTCGAGATGAATTCTCTTTAAATATCATAAGTGTGTTCTTTTAGAGCGACAGAAGCGACAGACAGTGTTTTACTTAACATTAATTATGCATGAATTCGTTACTGTGGGTACGTAATCCTTAAAACTGCGGCGTTAATCTATGATGATCGCCACTCTCTCTCTCTCTCCAGGATCGATGCTGCTCTTGTTGAGGCACTAATCATCTTGTGAATGACACTCTTTACACTTCACCTTTTATCTCTTACTCCGACATTAGTAGTTCTTTTGTTAACTCTCGTTATTTGAAATTAGATTTTAACACATGTTAGTTGATAACCTCACTTTAGCTCCGAATTATTTATCGTTATTTCTCATTTGCAGATTATTAATACTTTAACAATTTGTTGATTAATACAGATTGTTTGTTACTTTAATTAGCCATCACAGTTCCTTCGCGGACTAACTTTATTACCACGACATCTGACTTTGTTTAATTAGTGTTAACAGTTATATTAGTGTTTCACACAATCACCATAATTAGTTCATAATTCCGACTCTCTCTCTCTCTCTCTCTCTCTCTCTCTCTCTCTCTCTCTCTCTCTCCCTCTCTCTCTCTCTCTCAAGTTCAACACTATGTCTTTAATTAAACACTCCGTCACAACTTCCGACCGTCTTTACTTAACTTGTTATTATACAAGCTCGCGAAAAAGACTAAGTCTCTTTTCAGAGTTATACTCCGACATGTCCAATACCATCGCACGACTCTCGACCGATCGCACGTATATTAAGACTAAGACTCCGACTAAGATTCAGACCAAACTTTTTACTACGATTCAGCCTCACGATCACGGTCAACACTTATTTTTATACCGCGAATCCCTCCAAATTTTCTGCTCAAGACTCTCTTATTCCCACCTTCTTCGTTTCCGTTGGTTTTCATCTGTTTTCCTACGAAAACTCCTCCCTAAAACCATGGTTTGTCTTCTAACCTCGTTTTTCATTAGTTCTTCATCCTCGTCTCCTTAGCAACCTCTTCTTGAGAACAGCCTTCACTAAATTCTGGTTTCTGATAGGCTTCTTTAGTTTACTACCCTTATGTCTTCTTGTTGGCTCCACCCATAGTCTGAAGCAGAAGACCAAATTTTACGCCTGTCCATCACTTGATTGTCTTTCGTACGCTCTTTTCAGACAAATTTCTCCTAATTGCTATCTTGTTTCACAGCTGCTTTTAAGTTTAACATGTGTATCTCACCCTAATCGTGACCAATTCTCGTATTGTCTTTGCACATCCTCTTTTCCTTCCCACGCCGGTGTGGTCGTTTCTTGGTATCCCTTACAACTGGCACATCTGCTCTGCAGTTTTTCTACTTAGCTGTAACACTCTCTGGTAAACATGCTTCCCGCTGCTTGTTAATTGCTCACCGGGTTAGGTCCCTATTCATACATCTCTGTACGAGCCCTTCCGTCCATTGTGAACAATGTAGGTACAATTGCGTTTTGGTGTTACGTTCACACACGTGGCTTGTTATTTTCTCGTGTCGCCTCCTTCTGTCTTTCTGTCAGCTTTTCTTAGTAATACATCTGTGATACATACTCCCTTGTTTTTCTGGTAGTTCAGCTCGCCACACGCAATTCCCTTAAGCGGACAGCTGCTATTACAGAGATATTGTCTTTCTAATACAATGCCTTCCCGTTGCTAATGGATTTCACGTGCCATTGTCCGAACTACATATGATACAGCTCCTACGTATGTCATTGTTAAGTTGACAGCAGACCCTTGCTACTGTGTTCCCTTACATAAAAAAAAAATTCTTTAAAATTTGCGTTACAATGCCACGTAGATTAGAAACAAGTCGTTCCTAGACTGCCTCAGTCTTCTGATCGGTGTCGTCCCATATATATCTCAAAATCACGGAACAGTTATTATTACAGTTGCCATCACCTTCTTCTTCTTCTTCTTCTTCTTCTTCTTCTTCTTCTTCTTCTTCTTCTTCTTCTTCTTCTTCTTCTTCTTCTTCTCCTCCTCCTCCTCCTCCTCCTCCTCCTCCTCCTCCTCCTCCTCCTCCTTCTCCTTGTCCTTCTCCTTGTCCTTCTTCTCCTTCTCCTTCTCCTTCTCCTTCTTCTTCTTCTTCTTCTTCTTCTTCTTCTTCTTCTTCTTCTTCTTCTTCTTTATCAAGTGGATATAATTATTAAGTGTATATGTTTTCCTTTAATAACATACTAGAAATAGTAGCAGGAGGATATAGCATAAAATCAGCGAGATATGCAGATAATACTGCGGTTCTAGTAAGAAATGAAACAGACTCCATAACGTGTTAGATAAAGTAGTCGATATGGAAAAGAATTATGCGATGAAAATAAATGCTGAGAAAAATCAAGCTTGCTTAACAACGACGTACGCTCGATTTTCGTAAACGGTTATAAAGAAACTAGAGTCGTGTAGATAGTGATAGTTTCGGGGCCACTGAATCTGTCTTAAGCGGTGCGCATTACGATTGCGAGGTCTTCTTCTTCTTCTTCTTCTTCTTCTTCTTCTTCTTCTTCTTCTTCTTCTTCTTCTTCATCACACAAAATCTTACGATTTCATAAAACGTTCAAAGCAAACCAGAAAATAACCTAGCAGAATACGTAAAGATATTATATCACTACATACATATCACAAAAGGAAACAAGTACATAAACAATTCGAATGTCTTTGAAAACAAAAGTCACTTGTCGATACTGCCTTTAGATACTCTAGTTACTCTAGATTTGGCAGATTACTGTTTCTGGCGGTCTTTCACAAAACTGCGTCCGATTCTTCCCGTTCTTGACTAAATGTCTGTTTCTCTCCAATTCGATTCTCCGCTGCTACTCTAACGCATTCTGTCCACATTCTTCGAGATGTTCCCCTTTTTTCCCCTTTTTCAGTCTCCTTTGCTTCGAAAATTCTTCCCACTAGCCTGTCTTCTCCAGTCCCGTACACATGTCCCAACTATCTGAATTGCTTCTGTTGAATCGTTTCTACGCTGATGGTGTATTTAGTTGCTCCCTAAATACTCCTGTAGATACAGATTTTATCGCCACTTTTTACCTTGTGCTTCTCTTAAAAATCGCATTTCCATACTATTAATTTTACTACTTAGTCTTTCTATCAATGCCCACGATTGACACGAATAATAAGATTAATATAACTTAATTATAAAATTACGGTAGTTGATCAGTTGGTTAGACAATTTAAAATACAGTGCAATGCTTATAACGAGATTCAAGGGACCGGACAAATGTGCTCATTGAAACCTGGTGCCTGTTGTCGACTCGCAAGCCTAAATTTTTATACCGTGATTATCGAACAAACAACCAAACAAAGTCTACTACAGAAGAGCCAAGGCACAATAAAATTTTGACATGTTTTACATTCTACGGTTAAAAGTGAAATATAGACTTTAAACATTTTTAGACGCTAACATTCTTTGCTGAATATAGTGCATTCGCGAATATAGTAAAAGTAACTGTGTTGTAGTAATAACTGACAAAAAATCAGCCGGCTGTGTGGCAAAAAACGCAAAACGTTCCATGCCACATGTAGGCTACAATATTTATTTTTAAATTAAAGAAAATTCACTCTAATTTATTTGTCTTTTAGTTCTTCGTTCTAAATGGAATCGTCAAAATTATATTTCGCACACAGAACTTAATTAATCTTAAAAAAGTAATCTATTTCTATTTGTATAATAATTTTATATCTGTAGATATCAGAGCGGTTTTGTAATTTATTTAAATGTTCATAACTCACATTATTAGTTTCACTAAATTGCGTTAATGATTTTAAACGATTATTTAAAATGCTGTATTGTAACAAACGTTTTTAGACCTTAACCCATGAACAAGCCTGCGACAAAATGCTTGTTATAACCAAGACTCTAATGCGTTCCTACTCGTTAAAAGCGAGTTTAATTCCCAGGTACAAAACCAAACAAATCTCCTACTTTTGCTCGTTATGTCCGAGTTCTCGTAATAAGCTAGTTCGTTATTCGCGAGTTCCACTGTATTTGTATCTAAATTTGACAAAACGTCGTTGTTTTTCTATAGTAAGCCGCAATCGCGTGGGTGTATAAGTGTATATGTATGAGGATTATCTTAATGAAGAAAATAACTAAACTTTTCACTGTTTATCTGTTAGTCTTTTATTGCAGTCCACATTCGTCCAGACCTGTTAATATTGTTTCTTCTTCATTTGTTTTTTTTTCCAAGCACATAATCTTCGTGCAGTATCGTACCTCGTTGTAAATGATAGGATCAATGATATTCTCTCTATTACAGTCCTAAGCGTTTTTAAAAGAAACCAAGGCTAAAAGCTATCCGAACCCCCACCAGATCCGAGGTCATTCAAACGTCCATCTCCGTTCATGACCCGTTTGTGCTCCCTTGAGTACATGTAAATGTTTATACCTTAGAAGCAGTAACAGTTCTTTAGCAAACTAAAGATTTGGTTTTCACCCAAGAAATCATGAACACTTGGACCAGAGTTCTGGCGTATAAATAGAAATATTTGAAACCTGTTTTCTCGCCGTCGACTTTCAGTTGTCCGACGACGACTTTCGGAAATAATTGTTTCCTATGTGCGGAATCATTAATAAACACAAACGTAGATTCAGAGATTAAGCGCAGTCAGCAGAAGGTGAGAAACGTTTTCAAACGGATACTAATGAGTGTAATTTTTCACTACTAAAGGTCAAAGTTCACGTGCACGTCACCAGATTTAACAACCTTATTCAGCTCAGGTGTGCGTTAAGGTTTTTTCCACAGTACTTTTCCGGAAACGAATGACAAAGGTACTTTTCGTGTTATAATTGGCACCACGTGTCCTTGAATCATTAACGGCTTGTCTTAAAACTTGGTGACGTTTTTTTAATCGTGAAAGGCTTTTAAACATAAAAAACAAACACACAGAACAAACAACACATTTGCTCGCGCGAAACCTTGCATTGCTTTCTATCAAGAGTCTGTTTCCTGTAAACTACCATCAATATATATATATCAATAGCGTATCTGGAATTTGGGCTTCCAGAGGGTCCAGTTGTATCGCTTTTATACAGAAGGAAAACCAAGATAAGACTAATCAATATTGCAATCTTTAAAGTCGTTTAGAAACATGTGTAATGTCTTGAAACCAGTCCCATTAAACTAAGCTGTAATGACACAATAAAGATACGTGCTATTAAAACATTGTTATGTTATTGTCAAGATATTTATTGACATTAGTGACATATTTATCGATATTTATTTCCTCACATATTTATTTACATAATAGTAACGACACTTTTAATAAAGAAAAATAAAGGTAAACCAAGAAATTTTGAAACCAAGCTACATTGTTTGAAAATGTGGTAAAATTTATAGTATATTCGCCTTGATCCTTTGGCCATTCCATTAACAGCTTCTTCCGGGGTTGGTGAATTGACTTTCCTATATTTCATATTTCAAACATATAGGTGTGCAAATGCTGTGTAATAAACCTGTTGTTTATTTAAAAAAGAGATCTTAGCGTACACAGCTGAACAAATTAATAAACCAGCTGTGTTAATAAAATAGCTTAAAAATTAAGAAATTAATCAAATTCCCTGTCAATTTTTTCGAATCTCTGGGGGGGTCCGGTCCCGTTCATCCCCCTCCGTAAACACGCCCTTGTGTGTGTGTACGCCACGAAGATACATACTGTATATGATCTTCAACGAAAAGGTCAACTCTTACTGTTGCTATTCCCACACAAAAAACATGCTTACAGTTTATAGATTATATCTTCAAATAATATTTTACTTCCATGTTCCGTAAGGAAATGGAAGTATGGTGATCGCGAAAAAATCGTGTTCGAGATAAGGGCTGATTCTGATTGTACTACCCTCAAAACATGAAGAAATGTCTTTTTCCGAAATGTGTGTGTGTGTGTGTGTGTGTGTGCGCGCGCGCAAGCGCGCGTAGATTTTCTTTATGGAGACCGATAACAGCTGCAAATTCAAACAGAATCAAATAATTTTTTGCATATATGCTCGAATTGTAGATGACTCAAGGCCTGTTGATTTTGGCGAAGATCAGTTAATGGGAAGAGGTAGTTTACCTGCAACGTTTTACGTTTTAACAAGAGTAAAGTACTTAATTTTGATAAATAAAGTATCCTGAAAAGAAGGTCATAATAATCCACTGCAGAAAGGTAGACGAAATATCTATAAATGAAAAGGGTACTTGAAGGGGAAGGGGGTAATTTTCTATAAATGAAAATGATAGTTGAAGGGGAGGGGACAACTTTTTATATGTGTACTACGTTATCGGCAGCAAAGAAGTAGTTTCTATGGGAATATTTTATTTCAATTTGTCAAACATAAAAATCACTTTACAAGGAATTCACCTAACTTCTTAGAAATTATCGAACCGAATTCAAGTAAATGATTTTAAATATAAATCTTAGAACATGGAAGTAATGTATGGTTCTCCACACTGGTATTTTCTTGACATCCGAAAGTTCGGACTTTAAACAGATATCGTTCACAAATGATTTTAATTTTGTCCTTCAATAATGAAATGAACAGTACGCTTTGGTGTGCGGCGTTTTTCACACGCACAGGCTGAAACTTTCTTCAATTACGCAAAAAGAAAAATGGCAATGACCTTTTTCAAGTTATCACAAGGGACGTGTACCAGGTGTCGAAGCGATAAGGTATTTCCCATGGGTTACGGAACGCGCAGGTGTCTTGTGTTCGGTTCCCATGCGTAACCCTTCTTGACCGCCATCCGTTTCACACATAACTGGTTTGTACCGTGATTACGTTCGGTAACAAACGCGACAAAAAAAATAAACCTTCATTCGTCAGTAGATGTTGATGACTTTGTCTTTAAAACGCTGAATCAGACCACCCCGGTAAAGGGTCCGGATAATGGAATAATTCAACCATAAAATTATCGGCCAACAAATCTCCGAAGGCAGTGTTGTGAGGCTCATAAATAATCGACGTAAAGCAGTGAACCGGGATCGAAATTAATAATAATAGTTATAATGTTATGTTATAAACGGTTAATGTTAGTGATGTAGGGCTAAATTGTTTTCATGGAAACTTCTTAATTTAAAACTATTAAATAGCTAAGAAATAATTAGCTACGGAGTTGATATTGTTATAAAATTAAATGGAAAAACTCATTATCCAAAAATAATAATTACTTTCAATTATTATTACCCGCTACTATAGTTAGGATGTTGATAAAAAATTACTGAATCCACAAAATTCTAAACGAAATGAATCATTAAAAGGTTAGCAGCACAATGAATCGAATTCATCGTGTATCTAGAAACTGACACTAATTATATAATATTAATTATTGTTAAATTGATTACAAAATGATTGTATATAGCCTACATAAACGTTATAGCTACCAGCTGTTGCATTGTTGATCTAACGCTGTTACGATTTCATGGCGGAAAATTAAGTCTCAAATTAAGTTTGCAGACAAACCGCCTAGATGACCAAAAGTGACATAGTGAACAGAATCTTTTTAAATCATTTGAGGTCTAATTATTGTTCACTATTTGTGTCCACGATTCCACAAAATTTATTAACAAATCTAAAACCGCTGTGTATAAGGGCTAATTAACACACATACGCCTGTAAGTTATCGCGTACATACTTGTGTAAGTCTCTCTCTCTCTCTCTCTCTCTCTCTCTCTCTCTGATTCTTTCGTGTGGCCGCTCATTTTACGTGTATGAATGAAAAAAATATATTTATAATAATACAAATCTAATATCTAGGGGAAATAATTAAAGACAATGGTTTAGAAAAATCTGCTATAGAAGACAGTATTCATAAAATGGGAAGAGCATATGGTATAACTAAAGATTTTTACAATAAAAAGTGCATATCTAAAAATGCGAAAATAAGGCATTACAGTACAGTAGTGAAGTCAGAATGCCTATATGCAAGTGAATGTCTAGCATTGAATTATAATTTAGACAAACTAGAAATATTGGAAAGACGAATTATTAGGAAAATATTAGTCCCACAAAAAACTTCAGAAGGTTGGAAATTAAAAAGTAATGATGAAATATATACAAAAGTGTAGAAAATATAACAGAAACAATGAGAAAAAGAAGACTATTATTTTTTGGACATTTGTATAGAATAGGTATAGACAATAGGTTAACAAAGCAAATCTTCAAATATCTGTGGGGGAAGAAGTCAACATCAAGTTGGATTAAAGAAGTCCAAAAGGATTTAGAAAAAAATAATATACACGCAGAAGAAGCAATTGAAGGAGAAGTTTTTCTGGCAAAAGTGTTAAAAATGGAAGGAGTCCCGGGTAGAAGAGAGAAAAACGCAGGTTCAAAGCGGACTGAAGATAGGAAGGAGATACATAGTTAAAAGATGAAAGAATATTGGAGAAAAAGAAACGAACAAAGAATAAAGCATTGAAATTGGCATGTGGTCCTTAGATGGCCGAAAAAACTAATATCAGCTAACACCAGATCATCCCTTTTTTATATTTAACATGTATATAATTAACTTTTTAAATTGATTGTTACATTCGATAATTAAAGACTGATCTTATGTGTGTGATGTGTATGTACGCTAGGGCACAAGCACGCGCGCAATCCTTTTAGAATTTGTTTATTGCCTTGTTTTGGTCATATGTAAGAATTTGTTTATAGCCTATTTTGTACGTAGACCTACTTCAATACATGTAAGTTGTACCGTAATAGCGAAAAGATTTATCGGAAATTTGTATTACTATATTATTTTTCACAAACAGAATTATCACTGTTGCACACCACTATAGAAAAATTATTCCGATTAGCGCTTTCAAGCTTCTCAGCTCATCGCCAGATCGATCTTCTGTTTGCGAATATAACCACTAACACAACTTTCTTTTTTTTTTAACTCCTAAAGGCCTTGTCGCTGTAGCCACGTCACTCTATCTCTTGCGATATTCTTCATTTCTCCATAGGGCCCACTATTCACGACACTCATTGTGCTGCGGAAGTATGCAGTTCTTGGTCTTCCTTTGGGCTTCTTCCCCACTACTTTGCCCTCAAAGATGTTAGTTAAAAAAGCACTATGTCTGATCACATGCCCTATCAACTTAATCTTCCTCACCTCTATACTCCTAAGCAGTGTTCTATTCTCATTTATTTCCTCTAAGATCTGTTCATTCGTCTTCCTATCTGTCCAACTAGTTTTTGTCATTCTCCGCCAAATCCACATCTCCATTGCCTGAAGTCTGTCACTCTCCACCTTCCCTAAGGTCCACGATTCACACCCGTAAGTTAAAACACTCCATACAAATACCTTAACAAACTTTTTCCTTGTTTCAATACTAATATGGTTGTTTGTTAATAAATTCCTTTTGCTCTGGAATGCTTGTTTTGCCAGAGCTACTCTTCTCTTAATCTCTGCCAGACACTTATTCCCACTTGTCACTATGCTACCCAGGTAACAAAATTCAGTAACGTGCTCCAATATTGTGTTGTTCAACATAATGGTTGATTTAATGTCTTCTCTTTTTTTACTTACAACCATTATTTTAGTTTTCCTAACATTTATCCTCAATCTCCAAGCGTGAAGAATTTTGTTAAACGTACCTAACATTCGGGTCATATTCTTTTCTGAGTCAGCCATCAGTACAATATCATCTGCGAAGCGAATACTGTGTATCCGTTCCCCATTTATTTTAATTCCCCTAGAACTCCTTTTCATCTGAGTTACATCTTCTATAAACAAATTAAACAAGTACGGTGACAGTGGGCAACCTTGTCTTACCCCTCTTCTTATTATTGCTTCCTTTTTACATCCATTTATGTCTATTTCAGTACTTTGCAACCTATAAATATTGAAGATTACCCTTCTAACTTTCCAGTCAAGTCCTGACTTCCTCATAGTTTGAAACAACAGCTTCCAATCAACATTGTCGAACGCCTTCTCGAGATCCACAAATACTAAATAGGTTTTCCTATTCACTTCAATTCTCCTCTCCAAGATCTGCCGCAGAGCCAAGATTGCTTCTCTGGTTCCTCCACCTGCTCTAAATCCAAACTGATCCTCCTCCAAAGTGTGATAAATCTTTCCTTCCAGTCTGTTCTTCACTATGTTCAGCAAAATCTTAGCAGCATGAGATATTAAGGCTATCGTTCTATAATTAGCACAGTCGTCTACTTTACCTTTCTTTGGTATTGTGATTGTTCTACTTTTAATGAAATGAACTGGCAATACTCCCTCTTCATAGCACCCAGTAATTATTCGAAATAGCTGGTCTTTCGTTCTCTCCCCTACATTTTTCAAAAGCTCTGCTGGTAGACTGTCAGGCCCTGTCGCTTTTTTCATACTCAGACCTTTAAAGGCATAATCAAATTCCACCCTGCTAATTGGCGGTCCTACCATATCTCTATCTACAGCATTCTCATTTTCTAGAAACTCTTGCGTGACTACAACAGCTTCCCCGTCATATAGTTCCTCTATATACTCCTTCCAACGCTCGCCGACCTTATCATTTTCGAAAAGTATTTTACCATTTTTATCTTTAACAACATTACTTCGAGTCTTATGCTTCCACTGTAACGATTTTATCCTTAAATATGCCTTATCACATTTTCCTCTACTGAAATCATCTTCTATTTGAAGACTTAGTTGTTTCATCCAATTTTCTTTTTCAATGCGACACAAATCTGATTTTGTATTCTCTTGTACTCCTGATAATCCTTATTTCTCAGCTTATTACGCCTCCTTATTAGATCCAACAATTCCTGTGTCATCCATGGTTTCCGTGGTTCTAATTTTCTCCTCCCTAGAACACGCTGTGCTGTTGCAATTATGCCATCTCTTACTTCCTCCCAACTTGGCCTTCCTTCCATCAACATGTCTGTCTCCTCTTCCAATTCTTTTACTATTTTGTCATCGGTCAGTTTTTCTAAGCGCCAGTTCTTTTGTTTAGATTTCCTGATTTTCCTAAATTTAATATTGCACTTGGCCATAATGGGAATATGGTCACTATCTATATCCATACCAGGATATGAATGACTAGATTTGACTTGGTTCTTATATCTTTGTCTGACTAGAATATAATCGATCTGATGCCTCCTAACATCCCCCGGTGCTTTCCAAGTGTATCGTCGTCTTTTGGGGACTTCAAAACGTGTTCGTGACGATCATTTCATACTGCTCACAAAACTCAAGTAACCTTTCCCCTCGTGCATTGATGTTCCCCAAACCAAACTTCCCGGCACATTTTTGACTACTGTTAGCACCAATAGATGCATTAAAGTCGCCCATTATAACTACATTATCGTCTTTCTTTATTATCTTGAGCAACTTTTCAATCTGTTCAGACATTAATTCTATATCTTCATCGTTACTACTTG
This sequence comes from Magicicada septendecula, assembly GCA_034769895.1. Lineage (NCBI taxonomy): Eukaryota > Metazoa > Arthropoda > Insecta > Hemiptera > Cicadidae > Magicicada > Magicicada septendecula. The sequence continues at coordinate 60,212,916 of CM068368.1, read as the reverse complement.
TTGTTGGAAAGTACTCCATAATTATACACAAATCAACTGGCTCTGCCCTAAGTTTTATCATCAGTAATCTATCACTACTGTGACATGTATTCAAGACACTACTCTTCCATTCACCTCTTAAGAACAATGCTACTCCATTTCTTCCTACAACTTTCTTAATAAAACTTATATTATTTTTATATTGACTGTATATGTTATTCTAGTTTTTTGTAGTATACGTATGTTAATACACACATGCGCGCACGCACACCCAATATGGTTATTATAATAAATGCTGTAACTGATTTTATTCTTAGTCACGGTGACTTTGTTAACAGTTTTGTGGTCTAATGGTAGAGGCAACAAAAGCCTGGTGGGGTACTAAGCAATTACTGGCGACACACTTGGTATTTCTTTGGAGTAGAAGACTAACAAAACAGTCGGATTTAAATAATATTTGTGGTGTGTGTTTAAATATATATAATTTATTTAATATGTATACTTTCTTTACCTCAACATGTTTTTCCCCTTATCTGGAACATGTTTCGGGAATCCTATTGTTTCCATCGTCAGCCATCTTAATTTTGTATCTCGTTGAGTACTTGTGTTTTTTTTGGTTGGTTGTTGTTATGGTTTCATGTTGGTTTTCGGTATTTTAAACTGGTATTATTTCGTGTGATTGTGGTATATATTATATTAGCTTTTTGAATATTTTCGATGTCGAGTACTTTGAAAATTGTGTCATGTTTTGTATTGAGTTGTATTTGTTCAGGTATTAGTTTGTTTTGTGTTGGGTTTGTATGTTTGTAAATTTTCCCATATGTTCATTATGGTGCCTTTTTGGAAACATGTTCCAAATCAGCGGAAAACATCTTGAAAGAAATTATAAATATTAAATATATTATAGGCCTATATGCATCAAGAAACAGACTGTAGCAAAAAGTGTTTGCTTTAGTGTGTGTGTGTGTGTGTGTGTGTGTGTGTGTGTGTGTGTGTGTGTGTGTGTGTGAAATTAAATTTAAAAAACAGATTATATTATTATTGGTGGTAGTAGTAGTAGTAGTAGTAGGGTATCTGATTATTATTCAAACAATAATTTATGATTATGCGAAACGCGTTAGACATAACGATGTTTACACTTGGAGAAGAAATTTAATTATTTTTGTGACGGTTTCGCGATAAATGGGATATCGTATATAGAATACGTATACGGGATAGGATTCAAATATATTTTTACGAATTTCAACATTTAAAAACCATCAGCATCAATATTCTGGAACGATATTAACTTATTTAAGTCATATAAATACAAATTATGTATATTTTTAATGTTTATGATAACTTTACCTCAAGATGTTTTTTCCCTTATTTGGAATATGTTTCGGGAAACTTATTGTTCCCATCCTCAGCTATCCTGAAGAAGGCTGAGGATGGAAACAATAAGTTTCCCGGAACATATTCCAAATAAGGGAAAAAACATCTTGAGGTGAAGTTATTATAAATATTAAATATTTTATATATGCATCAAGAAATAATGCACAATAAATATATATATATATTGCGCGCGCGCGCGTGTGTGTGTGGAGAGAGAGAGAGAGAGAGAGAGAGAGAGAGAGAGAGAGAGAGAGAGAGAGAGAGAGAGAGAGAGAGCAGACAGGGGCCCTGTATATTACACACATAAACGTTTCACAAGAATAATTAGTTTCTTCTGAAAGAATATTACTTTATATTTACCCAATAAGTTAATTATTTCTTGCGATAACCGTGACATACAGGCCAACAAATCTAGGACACAAGTTACAGTTTGGGAGCAAGCATACGCACACGTAGGCCTACATGTAGATATATATACAAACGTAATTTGGAAGTAATTGTAATTCACTCCGCGCTACTTCAGAAGCAGGTTAAGAGATGATGTTGAAAAGTAGGCCTACTTTAAGAAGACAAAATATGACGGTTAAAGTCAAAGGCATAAAACGCGCGCGAATCGTGAAGAGGAGCAGCAGCAGGTGTGTGTGAGTGTGACGGGCGTGATTCCTGAGGAAGCCGTGACACACTCGAGTAGTTTTCTCAACATAACGGAAATTACACAGAGTTCAGATTGTCTTTGCACACCACACACACCTGTACTGTAGAGCAACAACAATTAACAACTTCCTTTATTACTTACATTAGGGAAGTCACTTTGGCTTCAGTCAGCAGTTCGTTCTGATTGCTTCCTGTCGTGCCTTCGAATCCATTACTCCGGCTACCGCTGCACACGTTTGCCATTTGAGCGCCTCTCACTTAATCCACACCTTAGTATTTCCATACGTTTGTTAATCTTTGTCATAAAATTTATTCTTAACTTAATCTTTTTACGAGTGTATATGTGTGTTGATCTCTGTATTATCATCCATAATTTCCTGCTCTTCCCACTTCTCTCAGTTGTGCTTTTCATTTCCTCTTGGCCCACTTTTTTCAGCCTGTAATGTAGGCGTGGTCCGATTCCGCAGACTTATACAATTCCGTTGATTTCTTCAGCAGCGTAACCATTCTTTCCAGGGTGGAGGTGGTAGATTTATGAAATGTGAACTTTATGTACGGCACTATGGTGGCCGGCCCACTCCTGTACACCTTGCGCTTCTAGGGGAATAAACTGATTTAACGTGTAACGAAATAGATGAAAGGAAAGTCCAGTGTTGCCAGGCCAGTCAAATCTTTTTTCCCCACATAGCTATCCAAAATTTCCCCACTGACACAAATATGCAAAGAGTAATATTTTAAAGAATGTGAGCATATTAAAAATATTTAAATCCTGTTACAAGAAAAAAGTAAATATTAAAAATAATTTTATTTATGATAAAAGAAAATGCATTTCACATGCTGAATGATCGAGTTGAAGACTTTTGAAATCTTTTCTTGTACATAGTTCATTATATTATATATAGTTCATTATAGTTCATTAGTCTAATGTATTTACACAATTTTCCAATTTTATAATTCATAAAACCAATTTAAAATCTATGACATATAAAAAAACCTATTTTTTATTATAAATTAATATTTATGGTATAGTCAATGAGAATGTTTGGGTACTCAGCATGTTTGAAATGTCGACAGAATAGGCCTATAATTTTGTGTCTTTGTTTACTTTGTACGTTTTTTAGTTTATTCGTAAGTTCGACTTTGGTTTTTATAGGACTATTGTATTTGGCTGGAAGGTTTTTTATGTTTCAAAATTCGATTTGGTAATTTAGCTATTTTATAATTTCTAAAAAAATGAATAATTTACTGCGCATATCACATTCTACTTTTCAACTAAATATTGTTTAAATCATATTGTTACATTGGAAAAAATTATTTGTTACATATTATTTGGATATGTATGTATAATGAAAGTAATACGTGTGATATCGACTTGTTATAAAAATATAGGTCTACATAACGTATAAACACTACTATGCCTTCGTATCAATGAATGCCCTGGTTAAAATGAATTTTCTCAAAGTCGAGATCCGTGTATCACATGCACAAAAACGATTCTTTTGAATCGCCTTTTCACTGAAAGAACTAATACACTCATAAGCTGTTTGTGAGTACGTTAGTTTTGTGCGTATGGGTCTATGTCCACGCGAACTAACCCATGCGGTAATAGAAATATTATATATTTATATCAATTAGTTGCCCATGGACGTGACAGTCTCTCATCAACTTCACAACACGGCATAGGCAAGAAGCTGCCTGGTACGCCTTCAAAAATCCTCTAGCCATCTCTTCCTGGGGTTTTCCACACACTTGTGTCCTATAGGTTTGTATTTCCAGACTTCTTTGGCCAGTCTCGAATCTGACATTCTTTCTAAGTGTTCCTTACATCGTTGTTTATAATCTTTTAGTAAATACAACTATTATATTAACGACTCGGAACACAAAGTTTTTATAAGTAAAAACATAAAGTTTTACCTTACAACCTGAACTGGTTTTCACCTTTAAAAGGCTTCTTCAGAGGTTGCCGCTGGTAGCGCTGTCTGTCCTGTTGTGGGTGACGGAATCGAAGTTCGAAAGATCGATGTTGTGTGTGTGGGGCGAGATATGTTCGAATAATGAGTGATATATTCGAATAACACCCCACACACACAACATCGATCTTTCGAACTTCGATTCCGTCGCCCACAACAGGACGGACAGCGCTACCAGCGGCAACCTCTGAAGAAGCCTTTTAAAGATGAAAACCGGTTCAAGTTGTAAGGTAAAACTTTATGTTTTTACTTATAAAAAACTTTGTGTTCCGAGTCGTTAATATAATAGTTGTATTTAGTTAAATAACGGACACGTCATGGACAACGAAATCCAAGAATCTTTTAGACTTTCATGGAAGTTCAAAACGTGCAATTCTTCTCTTATGGCCTCATTCTTTATACGGTTACGTTTAGAACACCTTTTAACTCTTCTTATGAATGCCATTTCCGAGGCTTGTATTTCACTTTCTTGTTTCTTGGTTGTGTTGTTCTCCATAAGTCACACCCATAGGCCAGTACACGGACTGCCAATTCTCGTCTTGGGGAAGCAAAGTATTAAGGATCGATTAGGCTGTCACCAAATCACGTGACAATCTTTTTTTTTCGAAATTTGTTATACAAATATTTTAAATTATGTAGACAGGTTTAATAATTTTAACAATATGTAGAGAGATTTCAGCGAACTAAAACTTCCGGCAATTTTTAGTAATACAATACTACTAAATTTTTAGGAATTTAGTAATACTGTACAATAGAACGTATTTAAAAGATTTGTCAGATACACTAAGTTTTAAAACTCTGATATTTAACTGGTTTGTGCTGTAATTGATTTGCATTTGTTGCAATGCGTTTATCTGGTAAATACAATGGATGGTGCTGAACGACACAGGTCTGTTGGTAAGTTTATATTATTATTTCTTTCTTTAATGTGTGAGATCTGTGCTTTCTAGACGCACGTGTTTAATTTTTGTATAGACTATGTAATCATTAATTGACCGATATTATTAGGGGGGATAGAATGTGTATCCGGGAGCACCTGGAACACAGCTGCAAGTCCAGGATGGGAACCTAGGCCCCTACTGCGCTCCCACCCCGGTAACCCTCGCATGGAAGGGTAGGGGGGTTACAATATGTCTATGCAAACCTCAGGCTTTTGCACACATTGTTATAGTAAAAACCAGCCGACGGACGTGTGACCCGATTCCAGCCATTTATTCAATTTCAGTTAGGCCTACTCGTTTAATCAAATTTCCGTTTAATAAAAAAAGCATTACACACTATGTAGAATAGTTGCAACCACTAAGTCCACTGATGTCGTTTGTAGTGACCTTCAACTGACCAGCAAATTCATGTCATTACAACCGAAGACACTATATCCAGTGCGGGATATTTAAAAATACAGTACTAATTACTTACAGATCTATTACTAAAAAAACACAAAAACATTGTACGTACTTTTGTTTAACGATTGAAAGTGAACATATCTAACAGTCAATAATTAAAAATTTGATAATTAAAAACTTTATGTTGCATACGAACAGTTACACTGTCTAAACAAAGAGCTATAACACTAGAAAATTTACAGTGATACTGTATTCATAAAAAATAAACTACATTTTTACTTTTCCTCATATTTATTGCACATAATAGTTCATTACATTATTTTTTCTTTATATAAATATATATTAACACTTTCACTGTGAACTTACTTTTAGGTTTTGATTACCCAGACGTTTCGACGTCGTATTCGTCTTTCTCTGAATTATTTTTTCATCTTTACACTTTAATTCATAGTGTAATTTCTATTTGCACAAGGATTAAATTTTATAAGACAATTGCAATACCCACGTTGATTTATGTGAGTGAGGCGTGGGTCATGAGAAAAAAGGAAAGCGGCAAGATTCAGAGCGTTGAAATGCAGTTTCTTCGAAATATTTTAAATTATAGGCTACATTGCAGGACAGAATAAGGAATGGAAATATCAGAGCAGAACTCGAAGTAAAGGACATAAACGAAATTATTGCAATTTACAGAAGACAATGGTGGGATCATCTGCAAAGGATGACAGAGGATCGATTGGCGAAAGCGGCACTGAACTATAAAGCCATTGTTAGAAGAGACGTGGGTCGTCCAAGGATGAGATGTTTGCCGGAACAGGTTTATATAACCTAACCCTTGAAGACGAGAAGAAGAAGAAGAATTTCTATTTTGACTTGTGCAACCGGTAAACGTCTTAGCAATACCTGTAGTAACTTAGAATCGGCTGAAGCAACATCTGTAAAGTTAATAAAACTGCAGGCAGTGTTCTTCAACTTCTAGCAGTAAAGGCGGCTCTACGTCGACACCAGTATACTGGTAACTGTCTCTGCTTTCGTTACACTCTTCATCTTCTCGTTAAGACTAAACAAAATAAGTTAACACTAAACAATATTACAATCTTCGGACGTGGTTCGTCCGAGGATGAGATGGGTGCCGGAACAGGTTTATATAACCTAATCCTTGAAGAGGAGAAGAAGAAGATGTCTATTCACCTCGACTTTCTGGCCATTTCATTAACAACTTCTTCCGGGGTCACTGAATTGATTTTTCATATTTCAAACGTATACGCAAATGCTGTGTAATAAACCCGTTTGTATATTTAAAAGAGAGTTACTTAGCATACATAGTTAAAAAAAAAAACACTCTAAAAATTAAGAAATTAGCAGAATACCTCAATTTTATTTGATCTTCTGGAGGACCCCCCCCGCAAAATACGCCCCTGCGCTGAAAGCAATGTACTATCGTCTGCATCTAATTAACGGTCCAATTGTCATAAGAAACGATCGATATTATCTTATTTATTACGAAAAATATGGTCGGATAGGCCTACTATCTGGACGTTAAGTATTCATGAAATTTTTATTCCTCCATTGTTGTGTTGTGAACCTTAATGCATTGCACTGTCTGTATCTTAAATGTTTTCACTGTTTGGATATAGATAAGATAGGCCTATACCGTAACAAAGATAGAATGCAATATAGATTACAGTACCATAGTACCATATAAAATTAGAAGAAAATATTGTAAAATAATTTAATTATCACCTGTAAACATTCTGAGACTGACCTTACACTTGTGTATATTCCAGATATTTATTAACACGTAAGTCTAATTATTAACTGGCATTATTAACTCGTATCACGTGTTATTATTACAATAACCAACGAAAAATCAAAATCGATATTGTGAAGGGGTAGCCATTTTTATTCAGATATCACAACGCTAAAAATTCCGGAATGGGAGCGTCACTTTAAGGAATTGGTGGAGTCCTCAAATAGCCTACCTTAAATGTGACAACGGTTTCATTGGTCTAGCGGACAGAATTTGACAGAATGTTCGGTGTTTCAGAAACACAAACCAGATATACGTTTCGCCCGTAACAACTGGGAACTAAATGGTTTTTTTATGCATTGCCTGAATTTCGTGGCGATTGTTGTGTACATATGTTTAAAGATACACACACATACACATATAGCGCAGGTGTGTGCGAGCGTGTGCAGGACACGCGTACAACATATGCCCCTCTTTACCCCCCCCCCCCCAAGTTTGTGACAGCGTCCGCGGCATTATTCCGTATGACAGCTGCTTTCCCACGGGCTCATTTAGGGGGTGAATCACCCGCTCCCCGTTAATCCGCATATCAGAAAATCGTGTTTTCATAGAGTTTATTATAACAGTTTTCTTATCACCTTTTGATAATGAAATACTGACTTTCACGGCCGAACAGAGGGCACCCGTTGAACAAATCTGACCGTTCCACTTGAACGACTATTTTTAGACGACCGACCAACGAATAAACACCGACAGCGGGCGAATCGGAAAAATAATTAATTTCCAAACACCTGAATCAAATCCAGTTTAATTGAGGATATCCAGTTCCTGTATCGGTAAACGATCTGTTTTACCAGTTGAATGTTCGTTCATACTACAAAACCTGTTCTCGTCATGATTCTGTTACAAGAACGTGCGTTTAATACAAAACTTGAACAGTAATAATCTCCAGTCTCGGGCATCTAACGTGTTTGTTTTATTTCATTTGACGTTTTTGCCTTTACAAATTAAGGTTGTCTTTGCGAATAGTCGGTATAATAAATAACACACACACACACCGAAGAAGAGACGGCTTTCGGACCAGGCCAATTACAGCTTGTAGATTCTCCTTCGAGAATTATATAGACAATGATGACGGTCGCTCCCTCGTTCCTTAAACTGTGTTCTCAAATAAGGAGAATTTATTCAAAGAGTATGCATGCACGCAAACTAGGAGCGTATTAACGGGGAGGACGAACGGGACCGGACCCCCCCCCCCAAGGTTTAAAATAATTATTAAACACGTTTATCAATTATAATTGATGAATTTTGTCGAACAATTACCAAAATTTCTATCGATTTAAATATACCTTCGATATCAATAAATCATCTTACCATGACAACTGTTTTCTGAGTGCTCATTAATGACCTTTCTTTACGGCGCAGGAAAACGGGCGTATTTACGAAGGTCGAAAAAGTTGACGAATTTTGTTAATCTCATAATTTTTTTGACTGTTTTATTATCTTTCACCAATGTACGCTAATATAATAGTATCTCATTTTTTTAAATATACAAACAGGTTTATTGCACAACATTAGCGTATACGTTTGAAATATGAAGTAGGATAGGAAAATCAATTTAGTCAATAAGTAGCTTGTAAACAATGTTACAATAACGCATATTTTTATTGTGTTATTACCGTTTACCTTAATGCAACTGATTTCAACCACTTTAAAGATAATAATAATTTTGATTAGTCTTAACTTGTTTTTTTCTTTAGTATGAAGCCGACCCGCCCCCTGACCCTCCAGACCAAATTATAGATACCCCGCTGATGCAAACATTTGTGGTCGAGTTTATAATTTGGATGTCTAGATGGTTGACTTATCGAACCATCCTATCCGAAAGCGACTAGTCGTTTTCCGGGTAAGTAAGTGAAACGTCCGAGTAGAATTAAATTCTGTTGTTGTACCAAACTGCGGAAGCAAGTGACGACTACTTTGTCTGCTGTACACAAAAGTGGTGTTTTGTAGTTTGTGGATGCTTTGCAGGACAACAGGAATCTGTAGGTAAGAAAATTCATATTGCGTTTGTTATGAGTAAGTAATACGTTATGGCAATTATAATTATCTACACGTCTACCACTTCAGTTATACTGTGGGTAATGTTTGTGTAACGTGACGACAATTAGCAAGAATGAAGGCTCCGTTAACATATCCTTTGAAGCAAAAAATGTAGAGCAGCCATAGGCAACCTTTGAATTTACGGGGGGGGGGCACATATAACTGAGTACCAGTTCAATGGGCGCACCCCTCCCCATGGAAAATAGAAAGGTGCGGAGCTGGACGTTGGATTTCGATGGTCAATAACTGGACGTTAGAAACGTTAACTGTCGTGGAAAATTACAAAAATTAGCGACGTGGAACACCGAATCAAAAAAAAGCTTTGGACTATATTTCATATAAATTAGTGAACATTGTTCACATTAGGAGTAGGTCATCAACAATCTGTCATCATGCACACGCACGTTAAAACTAACAAAGCTTTAAACGAAAAAACAGGAACACGTTTTAATAAAAATAAATTAAAGAACTTGCACAATAACACTATTTATTTTTATAAAGTGCACAAATGTAAAACTTGAAAAATTCATAAATAAAGGTTTCAGTTCCTTTTCTTGAAAAAAAAAAACTAACAGTAATTACATTGTATTAGAAAAAAGTAAAATTTGAAACGGCTTGTACTATTTTATAATAAAGTACTTCGAGGCAGGTACAATGCGGTTGCGTTCCTTCGTTGAAAAGAAAAGAAAATTACAAATTGATTCGCGGGCGCAAGGTTGCCGACTACTGCTGTAGAGAAAGTGAATTCATTTTTAAGTATGTGGGAGGACGGTGACATGAAATGGAAAGGTGTACGGAGGAAATCAGAATTAGGATATTTGTGGGCAAGAGAGCTTTTGCTGACAACAAGAAGGATTCCGCTTGGAATGAGTAAGATATTTACTAAGAGTTTTATTTGGCGTGTGGTTTTATATGGCAGTGGCAAATTGGACCATAAAAAAGAATTGCGAAAGGTGCCTGTACAGCTTTGAAATATTATTGTTCCGAAGAATGGTTAAATAGAAATTGACTGACACGGTTGACGAAACGTCGGGGAAATGGAGAAACGTTGACGTAGTGACGAGAACAGAAGAGGAACGGAAACTAATAAAAGTAATAAGAAAGAGAAAAACGTCTTGGTTCGAACATATATTGCGTGGAAACTGTCTGCAGTTAAGGATCATAGGGGAGAAGCCGAAAGGAAAGAGAGGACGGGGAATAAAAAAAGTTGGAATGCTTGATGACGTCAGAAACGGAAGGAGCTGTAGACAGATGCATAGGAGCAGTGGTGTAGCTACAAGGGCCGGTTTTTGAATATACCTTCTCTAGGCACAATTTTTATGGCTCCCCCAAAAAATTTCTTTAGAGATCGTTCGTCCGTTTACGCAAAAGATTCAGAGTCTACAATCGTGAAAAAATAACTCGCTGTGCATGTGAAGAATTAATAACAACTTACACTTAAACACCCAACCACAACCAAAAACTTTAATAAGGTTGAGATCTGGAAAACAAGAAAACACGAAGTCACCGGCACAGTTGTACTGACATTAAATTAAAATAACCTTAATAAGGTAGCGCGGCGAGAGACGGAACCATGCCTGTAGAAACTTGTCAGTCACTCAGGTTCGGGCTCGCACACGAATTGTTCGTGCTTGCAGGTCAGAACAGCCAATAACTTGATCTGACTGACCTGAAAACACAAAAATTAAATATTTACCGTAATTATAATATGTTGTTTGTGAATATGTTGTGTAATATGTTTATATAATATGTTGTTAGTATGTCCCACAGTATATTAAATAATAAAGCCTTTACTTTAGTACCCATAAATAAATCATAAGTACTTTACTTAATAAGTGCTTACTTTAGTACCATAAGTGCTTTAGTAGTTTTCTATCATTTGAGCTGTTTTTTTAATTTTGTAAAAATATTTATCTTTGTGCCGGCCCTGGTAACTACGGTGGTTAGGGGATCAAATCTCTCCTCCCAGAGCTATTAAACATTTCAGCGAAATTCCACAATAACTTAACGTAGATCTATTTCTAAGCGTTTGTTAACATAAGGCTTATAAATAATTGAAGAAACAAAGAGAAATATTTTTAAATTAATAAAATAAAGTTAGAGTTTTCTTAACAATGGCAATCGGTCATCATTTGGTAAATAACGTAGGTACGTACTTACAGCCTTGCGTGCATTTTATAAAATTATTTGGGAAGAATCAAGACTTTTCTTTTGTCCTGAGGAAAAGGGAAGTCCAGGCTTCAAGCTAGTTTTGTCCCTGCTTAAGCTAGGGGGGGGCTAAGGATCGGCTCCTAGTTACGCCACTTTACAGAACCTGGACAAGTGGCGAACGCTTTTCTATGGAAACCTGTCATAAGACAGTTTTACAAAAGATGTTTTTTTGTTTACATTGCATTTATCTTCATTATAAGTTTAACCTGAATACGGGTACTATTTTCTTATGGGACCTTACATTCCTTACATTGATTCACTAATGGCTAACATCATCATCATCATCATTGACTCGACAGCCCTTTGTGGGCCCTGGCCTTCTACAGACGTTTCACCATTCTTCTCTATTCATAGCCATATTCTTCCAGTTTCTAATTCCAAGAATACTTATGTTCTGACTCACCCCATCCCTCCATCTCAATTTTGCCTTCCAGCTTGCCTTTTACCTTCTGGCTTTTTATTACATATCTTCTTAATAACTCTGCCACAAGCACGTATAATCTGTCCATCCCATTCTAATCTTTTTAATTTAATAAAGGTGGCGACATCAGGTTCAGCGTACAAATTATAGAACTCTAAATTAAATCTTTTCCTCCAGACTCCCTCCTCTTCCATTGACCAAAAATTTTCCTGAGGATCCTCCTCTCAAATGTATTTAGTTGTATCTCATCTGATCTAGGTAGCGTCCATGTATCTGATGCATAAGTCAGTACTGGGCGCACTAGGACCTTATACATCCAATGGCTAACGCCCGTTTTAAATTCAAGTAATGCGCCACTGCAATCATTAGTAACAAACACACGGTACGCAAAGTAATAAAAAACATTTCTACTCATGCAAATTGGAGACCATAACAATACGTATATTATGTAAACGGATATTAATAATAGCACGAAATGGCACTAATATAATACGGTTATTACATATTAATTCAAAGAAACTAAAATTAGTATTTTAAGACCCGGCACGATAACAGAACGTTTTCTAGTGGATCGTGGATCGTGTGCACGTACCGGTTGTAAAAATACTAGCGATAAGATCGCGCCACACTCTGTGTTTGTTTTCTTGTAATCGGAGCAAAAAGCGAGCTTTAATATTTTCCTGCACACAAGCGTATACACGTACACTGAGATTATATAACTTATGTGTGTGTGGAGGTAGAAAAACGCTCGCCAAACAACCAGCCATTGATAAAAACAAAACAACAGGCCAAGACGTCGGTTAATTAGTCACGTGTTGCCGCTGATATCGCGTATCAGTATCAGCGCAGCGCCGACTCTGTGGCGCTTACCAACTTGTTCGTGTACAACAAAGCGTTTCTTGACGCGTCAATTGGTTTCAAGTTTTATGTTTACCACTTAACTGGCGACTCGACTGTTGAACATTCTTCAAGCTGTTCAAACGGTTTTTGTAGACCACCTGTGCCACACGTCTCTTCCGTTTTTTCCGTATAAATTTATATTAATTTTCCATCGTTTTCGGTATGAATCGCATTGATTTTTTTTATCATCATCATCATCATTATGCACTTACTGGGCGAATGTCTTCTCTCTAGGTTCGTTTTTCACTACGAAAGTAGTTCAGGAAACGTATGATTGCCATATGTTACGTTTGCTTGCGTGGAGGTTCATGAACCTACTATGTTTCATCCGCGTGTTCCCAACCTTTTCCGGACCCGCGTACCACTTTTGTCTTCCGCGTCCATTTCGAGTACCACCGGAGCTTAAAGAAACTTTTTTGGGGTTGTACAAAACTTGATACAACATGAATGATATATCTTATTACTCCTACTTAATGTATAATTATTTAAATCTGATGCATAGAATTTACAAAACGGGAACAGATTTTTTGTGTTTTGAACGTAAATTTGTATTTATTTATTTTTAAGTAAATACTTTTTCCTAGCTAGGTCTTCTTCCTTCTTGCACCTTGGACCCCTCCGCTTATCACGAGTGGTACGCGTACCACCGGTGCCCTCGAATCTCTGCCCTAGAATGTTGTCTAAGGTAGTCATTTACCATACCTTAATAAACGAACGAAGTTTATCATTCCAAATGATAACTTCAATGATTAGTTGTACAGCATCTAATCCAATGGTCTTCCCGTGCCTATTTCACAGTTCTGGGTGAGTATCCGTGTTATCATTTTGTGTAACATCCGTAAATCATCGTGTATTACTAAAACGGCCTAAAAATTTACGTTCAGAACCCACTAACGTTCTAATATGTTCTAATTACTAGCTCTCCCCGGGACCGTCTCTGATGAGACTCACAGACTCTCTAACATTCCCAGATCGCACCGTTAGTAAGATGAGATTACTGTTTTGATTCTATGTTGCCACAATAATTATTCGTCAACAGCAGCTTATCAACCCACCCATTCACGTCACATGTCACGTGAAACATGTCAACAACGTATTTTTTTAATAACTACACTGATGCGAGAAAAAACTACGCTTTAAATTAAGCGACGATTAACGCTTTAAATGAGAAAGCTACGTCGTTTTGTTTATCAGTTTCTTTTTGTGTGGAAGGAGAGAGCATCTCATTGGGGAAGGAGAAATTCGCTCTAATGTTTTTTTTTAGTCAGCAGTCAGATTCGCAACGGTACCACAAACCACATAGGCCTTGATAATAATTCATCATTGTTTCTTTGTTTTGTTTCTTGTACACTATTCTATAACCTTCATGAGTGTCTGTCATTCTTTCACCCAGTGAAATCTCTTTTCCATCTCCAGTTTCTTTTCTTAATTCTGTTATTTCTTTTCATTGGCGAATTAATTTAATTGTCCTTATCTCCCTGTGTGTATCTCACAGCGATGTTTTCGTACATAATTTGATCCTTTCCGAGTTTTTGTCCAATACGAATTTTTGTATCGTTTTGAACATCACTGTGTAGGCCTATGTTTCTTGTGAGTAAATCATTTTAAACGGCACTATTTGATTAACGTGCTCCTTTTAAAAATAAAAGGAGGTTTGTTATTTATCGTAATTATTTTTTGGGAGAAATCGAGATCCACTGAAGCCAAAAACAGCTAACTTTAAAACCGAAAAGCTAAAGAAGCAGAAGAATATGCAGACATATGTCTGTCTGTCTATCTGTCAGCAGTTGTGCTTGTACACCGTGTAGACAGTGTCGTATATGGACGGACACTGACTTAACATTAGCGCCCCGCGCAACGTGCGGCGTGGACCTGGCTATACATGAACTCTCATCGGGGTATCATACAAAGCATTAGACTGAAGTTGATTTGACCTTGTAATTTGGATTGGTTTCAAATGGCTTATACATTTCAAACTTTCAATACCATCCACATAAAGTTCAAGTAGGGTGTATGCTCAACAGTTTTTATTGTTGGTATGTGTTTCGCTTTAATTCAAATTTTAGTTGACGATCTCTTGTGATGATGGAACAATCGTTCAGAAACGCTTCACAAAGCTACTAGGTATCACAAGTCGTAACTTAAATAAGGTGATATAATATTTAAATCAACTGCGGCTTGGTTACAAGTTTTTAACGTGAACGAAAAAGTAAAAGATTACAACCAACGGTGGAAAGAATATTTAGAAAGAAGGTCAGTTTCCATAGTGTCCAAACAAGTCTGGGAATACAAACGTATAAGACACAGGTGTGTGGGTAGACCCAGGAGAAGATGGCTGGAGGATATTTAAAGGCGGAGCAGGCAGCATCATGCCTATGCCGTGTTATGAAGAAGAAGATGATGTGGCTTAGATACTGGAAACATACACGAATTGTAAAGTGGGTGCTGTAGGACAACCTTGCCGGAATTTTGTAAAATACTTCTGCGAGTTATGAAGAGGAGAAAGTAAAACTGAGAACGTATCGTGAGCGTTAAAGAACTCCTAACAGTGGAGAGCTTGTAGAAGAAGAGACGGATGAGAATGTTGAAGCTCTCGTATGATCATGCATTGTGGTGTGGTGTATGAAGAGATGAAACCTAAATCCTGACGAATGGAGACGGCAGGGGTGCCTGGAGACTGTGACACAACAAGAATGGTGACTCCCTATTGTGAAAACTTTATACTTGAATACATATTATATTCATTAATACAACGTACAGTTTGTAACACGTACAAAGCAACCATCGCACCTGCATTAGCCGTAATTAACCTACACACACACACACACAGTTCTGGCTGCAAAAGGAAAGTCTAGTTCCTAAGCGTATTATGCGCGTCCTTGAAACCTGATCATCATCCGACGTTTTGTCGAACACCTGCTCTTCCCTCCTCCTGCCTGTTCTCTGGCTACTTGTTCACAGAAAATAAATAGAAAAATTTCTGAAACAAAATTGACGGGAGTCACTAATTTACGGAAAAAAGTAAAACAAGACCGAACGTAACCAGTTTCATAGAGATGTTATTATGACGACCTTGATACTTTGGTGGTCCAGCAATATAGACCTACATATTCTAGTGAGAGCAGACACCTGTTCCACCGGGGTTATTGAATCTAATGTCGATAATTTTATGTTTTTTTTTTTTAATTCATAAAGGTAACTATAAGTGTGTACATGTTGTGTTTGTACCTCGTGAACACAACAATACGTCGAATTAGTCGAGTACGGCGATTGGTGGGTGGCCTTATTTTAAAGTCACCCGGTCATTCTGTGATCACGTCCCTATTAAAATAGCTGTATCCATTGAAACTCATTTTTCATAAGTTTTTCTGGCCTCCCTCTATCATCAGGCTGACCAAATTCCTATATTTTCTTATGGGACGGGAGTTTAACAATATTCAGTGTTCATGAAAATAAAACGGTAAAAAATATTTATCGCATGAAAGTCTTCTTCTTCGTCTTCTCCTCTTCAAGGATTAGGTTATATAAACCTGTTCCGGCTCCCATCTCATCCTCGGACGACCCACGTCTCTTCTACCAGTGGCCTTACAGTTCAGTCCCGCTTTCGGCAATCGATCCTCTGTCATCCTTTGCAGACGATCCCACCATTGTCTTCTGTAATTTGAAATAATTTCGTTTATGTCCTTTACTTCGAGTT
The DNA here is from genome assembly GCA_034769895.1 of Magicicada septendecula. Lineage (NCBI taxonomy): Eukaryota > Metazoa > Arthropoda > Insecta > Hemiptera > Cicadidae > Magicicada > Magicicada septendecula. The sequence goes on along the minus strand of CM068368.1, from coordinate 60,196,517 downwards.
CTGCTCTGATATCTTCATTCCTTATTCTATCTTGCAATGTATAATTTAAAATTTTTCGAAGAAGCTGCATTTCAGCACTCTGAATCTTGCCGCTTTCCTTTTTTGTCATGACCCACGCCTCACTCGCATAAATCAACGTGGGTATTACAATTGTCGTATAAAATTTAATCCTTGTGCTGTCATGTTTTATTTCTAAGATTTCTCTGAATCGTACCACAAATATTCCTAAATTTGTTTATCGTCTCTCTTGTATCATATTCAGATTCGTAGCTTACTGCACAGCCGAGATATTTGAAAAGGCTCACTTGTTCTGAAGTGCTGTTGTTTATCACTATCTTAGTCCTCACTGTATATTTACCTTGAAAGACCATGGTTTTGGGCTGTCTTACTGAAATTGTCAGTGAGTAGTCTCTTGCCACTTCTTGTAATTGAAACATAGCTCTTTGCAAATCATCCTCATTTTCTTGAATAAGAACTACGTCATCCGCATATAGCAGGTAACCCATACAAATTGATTTGTTAAGCTGTATTCCCGAAGTCACTCTCTATTTCCATGCTCTCAACATGTCGTCAATGTATTGCATGGACGTATTGACATTATATTATTCTCCAGTGACTGAACCCGTAAAAGTTGTAGATACGTAGAAAGGGGGGCTGTGTTTCACCACGATCGTACCATCAGGACTACTCCGATGAAGTAAGCTTGTGCAGCTAAGTTCAATCTTCCAACAGTTTACCGTAAGATTTCTCACGTTATATGAGACAATTTTGTTTTACAACTCTATTACAACCGTCACTGTCTCAACAGGCCTCTTTATCTAGATTTCGCTTTCGATCCCATACTGTACATATAAGAAAGTGTTCTGTCAATAAGTGAAGTACTTCGTGGAAAATGCTAGCATTGTAACGACGGTGTTATATGCAGAATGGTCGGACCACTGGAGTCATCGAATAATAGTTTCAAGGAAAATCACGTCAACCTTTCCCACTTTGCCACAATTAACACATAAAATATGTAGTTTACACTATAATCTGACGTGACTAGTAATCTTCTGCCCTAAAGCGGGACAGTGCTTGACAGGACGGGGAGCAAGCTATGATTGCGAATGCACAATAGGCGGTTAATTTCAAAGTGAACACATATTTTTATAGATACCTCGAGCTTTGACACATTGTTTTAAAAGAACATAGCGTATTATATAACTGCTTATCAGTGTTAGTTTTTGTAATTAAAAAAATATTAAGACACATTACAGCCCAGTTATTCATGTAATTGTATTTTGTATAAATTGTAGATGAAACACTGTTTATTTACAACAAATTTTGTAAATACTCTCCTACTTTTTTATACTACCTACGTTTCTCCCGTTAGTACCACAGGAAGAAAATAGCATCAGATGGGAACCACCTTCGGAAAAGGTTGAGAAACTCTAGTCTACCATACAAAATTAAGCTGCTATGTATCCTAATCAACCCATCCAGCCATTGACTTCTACATTGTATATTCTTCACATATTCTATTTTAGAAACTTCATCATTATACACTTTATTTTTCCGTGAAATTCATTCTTGTTTATGTGTCGATCCTCTACCCCTCTAGGCTCTTGACTTTTCCCAACTCGGCGCACCACGTAAAAAACTTCTCTTGAGATATTCCCCTGAACGACATTAATTACAGTCCTTAAAATTAACGCTCCCTCCACTAAATCAAAATCTAGCAACCGACAGTAGAAGTAACAGCAAATGAAAGACTAATTAATATTTACAGTAATAAAAAGTTAGGTTAAACATGACAGAGGACAAGTGGAATTCTGACTTATATAAAAGAATCGGAACACTACAGAGTGGCACAAAAGTCACTTGACAAAGAGGGAAAAAAAGCCAATTGAATTTATAAAAATAAATAAATTAGTTTAATTCGACAGCATACAATTATTTTTACTTGTACTTTTGTTATCACAAAAACAATAGCTTTTGTCTTGACAAGATGACATTAATTAAATGTAGACAATTTTTATGAAATGCGTTTAAACTGTTAAGAGTTTTACTTTATCTCACACGATGTTAACCAAAGAAGAAAGAATATTCTTTTTTTTCTATTTCACCTGAGGACCACATGCCAATTTCAATTCTTTATTCCTTGTTCTTTTATTTTCTCCAATATTCTTTCATATTTTCACTGTGGCTCTTCTTTCTGTCTTCAGTCCACTTTGAACCTGCGTTTTTCTCTCTCTACCCTGGATTCCTTCCATTTTTAACACTTTTGCCCAAAAAACGTCTCTTTCAATTGCTTCTGCTGCGTTTATATTATTTTTTTCTAAATCATTTTTGACTTTTTAAATGCAAATTGATGTTGACATCTTTCCCCACAGATACTTGAAGATGTTTTGTCAAAATATTGTCGTCCATTCTATATAAATGTCCAAAAAATACTAGTCTTCTTTTTCTCACTATTTCTGTTATATTTTTTATATTTTGATATTTCAACATTACTTCTTAATTTCCAACCTTCCGAAGTTTTTCGTGGGCCTAATATTTTCCTAATAATTCGTCTAGAAATAACATATATTTCTAGTTTGTCTAAATTATAATGCAATGCTAGACATTCACTTGCATATAGGCATTTTGGCGTCAGAAAGAATATTTTTATTTAAAAAGAATTTTAAAGTGGTACTAATGCTCCCAGTGGAAATGATCATTGTAAAACAGATCCATTCCCGACAAGTGCTGTTCGACTTGCAGAGACTGCAGAGACAAATTTAAATATTATGGATCTGTAATGATCCCACCAAGAGCGGCCCAAACAGAAGATATAGTATCGCTGCCTTGAAGCAGAACTAGCCGATGTACAAATTCAAGAGTTTTTTGTTTTTTATGAGCATTACATTCTTTCATTGTGTAGCCCATCTATTGAGTGCAGAAATATTGTATGATAGTAGGGTGAAAAGTTCCGGGCCTGAATAGGAAAACAACACTCTTCTGGATTAATTTGCATTTATTTCTCAACATATTCTCTATTTAGATCTATACACTTTTTCCAACGATGTTCTAAAGCGGTTATGCCATACTGATAAGGCGATTTGGAGAGGTCCTCAAAATAGCCATTTACAGCATCGCCAGTAAATCTTGATTGTCGTCAGTAAATCTTTTCCCGCCGAGTCATTTTTGAGATTAGGGAAGAGGTAGAAGTCACTCGGGCCTAAATAGGGCGAGTATGGTGGCTGAGGAAGCAATTCAAACTTCAATTCTTCTTCTATTTTACCCATCGCAACATTTGGCCGAAACCTCCTTTCGGCAATGTTTTTGGTCAAGTGTCAACAAACGCGAAACCCATCTACAGCACGGCTTTGTCATACACAGATGTTCGTGTAAGATATTGCGCACAGGTTCCGGTGATATACCAACAGTCTCAGCTATCTCGGTCACTTTCATTCTAAGGTCTACCAAACGATTTTATGGAAATGGATTTTTTTCTTATTTTTGCTGGCGCAGTCACTTCAATGGGACTTCCAGCAAGTAGGTCGTCAGTTGTGCTTGTCCGACCCATTTAAATCCAGCAGTCCAGCGCTCAACTGTTGTATTCGATGGAGTCCCCCAATACATCTCCGTTTTTATATCGGTTACAGTTAAATCTACGAAACAAATCTGTTTGATGACAGCACGAATTTCCAGTCTACCCAATGATGCTCGAGACGCTTATTAGGGGGTGTACTCTGCCACTAATAATAAACAACTCATTGACTTGAAATCGTCGAATCTAGCGCTACTAAGGATAAAATCATACAACGCGGTCAAAATAATGAGCATAGTAGCTCTACGTCTGTGTCAGACTCGAAACGTTTCACCCTACCCCGTGAGTTCAATCTTAAAAATAACAATTTATTTTATATTGAACCGAATTAACCCATGTCCATCACCAGAAAAGTAATTTCTTGCAGAACTAGCCTGTGACCAATTAATTACAAAATATCTCTTAAAATTTGTTTATATGACAATTAAGATGCGTATAAGACTATTGCAAAGTGGGTATAAAACATTCGGGGATGGAATAACTATAGACAAATTAAACTTTCAATTTGCTTGGAAGTTCTTAAGCTTTCACGGGCGGCTTCAGCATTGTTGGAATTATTGTTATCTACCGGGCTGTTAGGCCCTGGTCCATACTTGTCGTTACTGACAGACTTAGTCTCTACCTCATCCGTGAGATGCACTGGCGAACACCGTGTTAATCTAGACACTGAAGACGGCCTCCGACGGTGGGGTCGACAACTATGGATTACGGCCTAATAATAATAATTTCAACAATTTCAAATTACTCTTCTAGAATGTTGTGTTCTTGGACACGGCCTTGTTATGTTGCAAGGTAGCGGAATACGATACGTGTTTGTTTAGCCCTTGAATATCATCACCAATAAACCGTACCGTAAATAACTGTAAATACGTATACGCAAAAATCAACAATTAATTGTTTGTATAAACGTTTGTAATGTCAAGTGATTTTTGGTGCCATCGCTGTTTAACGACGTCGAAAGATTCGGGTCATTTTACGATTTCCCCATTTTAACGGGCGAGTGTGTGAAACTGCCGGTGTACAAGGCGGTGACATGACATAATGACGCGTTGTTTCACATATATATATATATATATATATATATATATATATATCACAGATGCGACGCATGTAGGTCTGACGATTGAACAATAATCACTAGTAAAACATCTGCTACTGAATCCCACGGGGGACAAAGAACTCTCGCCGTGTCGCTGTCGCACTATATTGGGTCATGAGGGCGTTTTGTCCAATCAACCAAACTTTAAAAGTGCTCTTTAGCCAATGTTATACAAATACTAATACTTAGCAGCATCCCCCTAACGACAACACAGTAGCTTACTGCAGGCTTTCCTGTGTTCCGGTCTCGCTTAAGTAAATTATGGCGATCCTATGCCGTAACGATTAATCAAATTAAGCGTCTTTTAAGTAAGAAAGGCCTTGTAACAAGTCACGATTACTAAAATGTATGAGATTCTTTGTAAGGTTTTGTTTTTTACCTTCTGCTTCTAAACTATCAAACTATCAAGTGCCAATCTGTATTTTTTCCTTAAAGTTGCTTCAAAATTTTTGATTATATTAACGAGCGAATTCTTTAATTTTATATACATTATACTGTTTGAGTGTTCTATGTTTTGTTTTATTATGTATACTTCTGTATCATTTCCACATACATTTAGTATTTCACTTTCCCATTCTTATTTAATTAATAAAGTTATGTTAGTGGTTATAATCACAAAGAGAGATAACAATGTTGCACACCACTATACAAAAAAAAATTTTCCGATTAGAACTTTCAAGGTTCACAGCTCGTCGGAGATATTTCCGATCTGATGATCAGCTATGAAGCTGATGATCAGCTGTGAAGCTTGAAACCGCTAATCAAAAATATTTTTTCTGTATTGTGTGACATTTCGAATTGGTGGCAACAGAAATGTGTTATTTCTGTTTTCCATTCTTGATGTGAAAACGTAAGTACAGTTTTCTCACTAAATAAACGGATACATAAAATAGGTCTAATTATATTTTTTAAGTTATCAAAAAGAAGAAGAAGTAAGAACATTTGCCTACGTATATAAGTGTGTGTGTGCGCGCGCGCAGATGTTCCTTACGTTTATGTGCAGAAAGAAGATTGCCTCAGTACAATGACTGCGTTTCATTGATGAGACTGCATGTTCGAGTCTCTGGTGGGGGGTCCGGTCCCGTTCGTCCCCACCCGTAAATACACCCCTGTAATGCGCATTAGCTTCATAATAAATAATACGTCACAAAAATAAGTGATTACTTTTTAGATACACCAGACGTTTAAGATAATGAAGAAACATGGAGAAACCAATCAGATTCTCTATAATATTATATACAGTAGCCGCCCCGGGCCTCACTTAGTAGCGGCCCTCCAGTTTTGGAAAACTAAGTTTAAGAGACCAACAATTTATTTAAAACCTGTCATCAGAATTTTCCCCAAACAGTGGATAATTCAGAGTGCTGAAGTCAGGTCAGTTACCCGAATGAACGAATTTACAAAAAAATGCAACACATATTGCATGAGTGAACAAAACCGTGATTAACATGGAAGACTACTGCACGTACAACTACAGATAAGTAACACAACTTGTGTTATGCACTGAAACTGCTAACTGACTTGAAAACCGTGAGTAACATGGAAGACAACTGCACGTACAACTGTACAGATAAGTAACACAACTTGTGTTATGCACTGAAACTGCTAAGTGACTTGAAAACCGTGAGTAACGTGGAAGACAACTGCACGTACAACTGTACAGATAAGTAACACAACTTGTGTTATGCACTGAAACTGCTAAGTGACTTGAAAACCGTGAGTAACATGGAAGATTACTGCACGTACAACTGTACAGATAAGTAACACAACTTTTGTTATGCACTGAAACTGCTAACTGACTTGAAAACCGTGAGTAACATGGAAGACTACTGCACGTACAACTGTACAGATAAGTAACACAACTTGTGTTATGCACTGAAACTGCTAACTGACTTGAAAACCGTGAGTAACATGGAAGACTACTGCACGTACAACTGTACAGATAAGTAACACAACTTGTGTTATGCACTGAAACTGCTAACTGACTTGAAAAAAAATTGCCAAGTGTTGTTTGCAGCAATTAAAAATTTGTTTTGCAGTATATAAGTTTATTGTATATTATAAAGTATTGTAATAAATTGAATGCAATCTATAAAAAAATACTACTTCTACTATTTCTTTAAACTTTGTATTTACAACATGAAAGTGGATTTTTATTTCAAACATTACTACAATTTATAAGGCAGTGGCCACTCGTTAACAAAGAAGAATCCGTCATACGTCAGCGGCTGTTGTACGGAGAACGTCACCGTAAGAATAAGCCGTGTTCCAGCCTTCCGCAATAACAGTGTGATGCAGAGCGGAGTGGAGGCTACTGGTAACTCGCCAAATTAACTAATATCTGCTTCTAACGGCCAATAACAATTATCCGCGACAACACTACTTTCGTTCAAAAGGAAATAATTCATAACAACCCTAACTAACAACGGAGCGAGCGGCAGTGTGTTCAGGAAGCGGTCTATTAGTGGCAGTTAATTAAAGAGACCCGACAATTAGTAGCCGGCCTCTCTCTCACTCTCTCTCTCTCTCTCTCTCTCTCTCTCTCTCTCTCTCTCTCCTCCGACAGGATGTTATTATTTGTCAGTGACTGTATCGTTATCACAGTTCTGTGACGACGGCGACAGGTACAAATGAATGAAACTGGAATTTCTGGTATTTCCGTTTTCCGCGTGCGATGACTCACCTGTGTTCGGTAAAGACGATATGTGATCTGACGACACAGGTGCTTTTGTTTGAGGCACATCTTTCTTGTTCAATACTATGTAAAATCTGTCTTCTTCAGAATTTTCAGTGTGGCTCAGTGCCGGATTTACCACTAGGCCGACTCAGAGGGGGCCGCAAGCTACAGATATTTTTTTTAACTGAAGCATTTTTATAAAATTAGGATGCACTTTGATTTATTTAAGTATGATTTTTTTGAAATTAAATGATCAATTTTTGTTAAAAATACAAATGGAATACAGTTCTTATTTAAATATTGCGCGCTTATTTTTAAGACGTTGGCATCTTTGAAAACTAATCTGCGTATGGGAATTTTGAACGTCCGCTATATTGCCTCCTAATTTACACGACCGTGGTACCACCCTTCTTTGTTATCATTCATTGTTAATCTGCGTTGTGACTGAACAGTTTGCGACTTGGGGTTATGTTTTTATTTTGTTTTGTAGGGGGGGGGGCGCTCAGGCAACTTGGTCTAGAGGCTCAAAAATCTTAAATGCGGCACTGTGTGGCTGTGCCAAATCGGGTAACGCAAAGTATGACAAACCTTCCATGCATTATCAGCTTTGCTCTTAACATAGCCTTGCATAAATCAATGAGCAGATTAGACTTAAGAGGCAATTTAACGTATAGGCTAACCCAAACACAGGCCTATGCAGATGATGTAGTCTTGGTGGTTAGATGTCTCGCAGGTCTTAGAGAAATGTTTGAAGTCCTGGATGAAGAAGCCCGTCCTTTGGGACCTGTTGTTAATGAAAAGAAAACGTACTATATGAAAATGACATCAACGCAGGCAAGAAGGGAGCCCCATACCTTAGAGCTGGATAATTACATTAGTGGTGTAGATAGGTTTGTATATCTTAGAACAGAACTCAGTGAGGAAAACAAAATCCCACAAGAAATAAATAAAAGAATCATGCCTGGCAATAGAGGATATTATGCAAATGGTAATCTTCTCAAGTCCAAGGTTCTGTCTCATAAAACCAAAATTAAAATCTACAAAAGCTTGATCAGATCAGTCGTGACTTACAGAGCTGAAGCATGGTCACTCACGGATGTATCAATAAATTCGTTGAGACTATTCGAAAAGAAAATAGTGAGAAAGATATACCGCCCAATAATGGAAGCAGGAGAGTGGAGATGCCTTCGAAATGCTGAAATTGATTAAGTATTGCAGCTGGAAGATATAGTGCGCTTCATAAAGTCAAGGCGGATAAGCTGGCTGGGACACGGGGAGAGAATGCCACAGGAGAGACTGCCCAAGCAATGCAAAATGGAAACATGGAAAGAACAAGGGGCAGACCCAGAAGGGGATGGATACTCCTGGAGGAACGTTGCAGCAGAGAGAGAGAGAGAGAGATCTAGAGGCGAGTGGTGGCGAAAGCCAAGGGTAATCTCAACCTGTAGAGCTCCGGAAGAAGAACAAGAAGAAGACTGTAAACCTTCAAATCGAAAACTCTCGGTACGGTGACGGAAGGTCCACGGTGGGTTTCCAACCATATGGTTAATGAAGATCTCCAGACAAAATTCATGAAAGATATGATTAAAACACACAAATCGGATCACCAGGTATGAAAAACAATTGATGAAAAATGTATCCAAGAAGCCCACGATGGTAAGTCTGAAAAAAAAACATGGTCAGTAGACTTAGACGAATAATGGCGAACTCCTGTCAGTGGATAGCTTCCCCCATGATCACATATCAAACTTACTTATTATTGTGTATTTTTGTAATGAGTAGATTTAAATTTAAAAATAAAATAAAAAGACTTCTTGGTTGGGTATATTGCTTGTTCATTTCAAAACTCTGCCTCTGTACCGTCTTCCCGTCAACCCTTTGGTCAATCTACACATTTTACCAATTGAAAAATGAACTCTCGCTATTTGCACAGTTCTCCCACGTGTCATATACCGTATGTGATCATCTCGTTCATTTTTCGTGTTTCCAATCTAAAGTTATCCACTTTCAAACCGTCCTTGTTCTTCCTCTTTAAAAGATGGCTGTGATGTATTGAGACATTTGAATTTGAATTTAACGGACTTTTGGCATCACAGTAAAAATATAAATGCGACGTTTCGGCAACTTTGAATACCTGGGCTACAGTGTATATTATAATGCAAGCAACGACGTGAATAAGTTGAATAAGTTCAACCATATGTGTGGGACCATTAGGCGAACCTTTAAGTCAGCAAGTAAAGAAACACGCCTAAAATTCTACAAGGTGATTGCTCTTCCCACACTTCTTTATGGGTGTGAGAATTGGACTTTAACGAAAGGCCAGGGCAGTCGCATTCAAGCGGCTGAAATGAGATTTCTCAGGCACGTGGCAGGCTATACTCTCCATGATCATAGAAGAAACACAGATATACGGCAGGAACTGAATATTATGAGTATACTCGACAGGATTGCCCAGTATCGGCTGAATTGGTGGGAACATCTTTGCGAATGGATGACTGCCGCATCCCCAAACGACTATGGAACTATAAACCGAAAGCTGACAGAGAGGGGTGGGCGTCCGAGGAAGCGCTGGAGTGACCAGCTCTTATCTTTGCCTGTTTGAGACCGGACAATCCATCCTTGGTTTAATCGTTGAAGATTATGTTGATGATGATAATGACGATAACGTTTCGACCATCCAAACAATGGGCAACCTTCGTCAAGCTAATTATAAACGAATAAATAATACTCTATCAACGAGTGATAGAGAGTCAATAAAATAATAATAACAAAAACTTACATAATATATAATCAAAAGATAAAATAATACAAATGAATACTTACTAATGAAAAGTACACAACACTCACGAAACACAATCACAATGCGCACGAACATTTGCACACCAACAAAGTCAACAAAACAGTTTTGTGAGTGTTTGTGTTTTCTGCAGTAAGTATTCATTTGTATTATTTTATCTTCTGATTATATATTATGTGGATTTTTGTTATTATTATTTTGTTGACTCTTCACCTGTCGTTCACAGAGTATTATTTATTTTGTACAAGTATTAGTTTATAATTAGCCTGATGACAGTTGCCAAATGTTTGGGCGGCCGAAACGTCGCATTTATATTTTTTCTGTGATGGACAAAGGCCGTCAGTCATCATCATCATCATCATCCTCAAGGTTTAAACCAAGAATGGTTTGTTCCGGTCTCAAATAGGCAAAGATTGGAGCTGGTCACTCCACAGCAGCTTCCTCGGACGTCCCACACCTCTCCGTCCCCTCGGCTTATACTTCCATAGTTGTTTAGGGATGCGGCAGTCATCCATTCGGCAAAGATGTTCCCACCAATTCAGCCGATACTGGGCGATACTGTCGAGTATACTCATAATATTCAGTTCCTGCCGTATATTTGTGTTTCTTCTATGATCATGAAGAGTATACCCTGCCACGTGCCTGAGAAATCTCATTTCAGCCGCTTGGATGCGACTGGCCTGGTCTTTCGTTAAAGTCCAATTCTCAGACCCATAAAGGAAGTGTGGGAAGAGCCATCACCTTGTAGAGTTTTAGGCGTGTTTCTTTACTTGCTGACTTAAGGGTTCGCCTGATGGTCCCGCATATAAGGTTGAACTTATACAACTTGTTCACCACGTCGCTGCTTGCATTATAAGATGTAGCCCAGGTATTCAAAACTGCTAACTTGTTCCAGGACAGTACCGACTATAACAATTTTTGCCTGTACGGGATCAGTTCTACGAAAAGCCATCACTTTGGTTTTAATTGTGGATATCTGCAATCCAGAGTCTTTGCAGATTCCATTTAACAAAAGTATACCCATCTGCAATCTGTTTTCAGAGTCCGAAGCCCGTCAGTTAGATTCAAATTCAAATCTCCTTGTTCTTGGTCGACTCCTGACCTGGTCCATTAATGATTTTTGGTGTTTCTCTCGAAACTATCACCACCGTCTCTGTTGGTTAACTTGTGTCCTGCACGGTTTCTGCCGTGTGCGAGTTAGGCCTAATTGGTCTTATAATCGACTTCAATGTTGTTACTTTTGCAACTAATTATTTATGCAGTCGTAACAGATGAACGAATTATTCGCCCATTATTTTCTGCGATTTAAACAAATTTGTCGTTTTAGCAACGTATTAATGTTTTTTTTCTGGGGGCGCACCCCTCGAATCCGCGACTGTTGTCAGAAACTGAGGGCATCATGATATCAGACAATATTCTGAGAGTATCCTTGACTATACAAACAAATTATTATCTGAAACAGTTGTCAGAAACAATGGTTTTGTACTTGCACAACGGACTACATTTTATGATAATCTTGACAAGCATAGAAACCTTCATTGTTATATTAAAAGTGATATTGTTTATTGACGTTTATGACGATTTTTTCGTGTGGGATGTTACGGCGGGTGGTGATACACCACTGTAATGTGGTCAGCCGCTAATCCGCAGCGATGACGTCATCATGTGTTACATACGTAAGTGCGAATGCTGACGAAAGGTGTGATTATTGTTTAATCTTTTATGAGATTCTTATAAAGCTGAAATACGCTGTCTACATTACGTTACTCTCTACATATGTTAACAAGTTCAACCAGATAAAGTCAAGATAACACAAGTATATAGGCAGTCGTTATGATATTGTGAGCCTAAATCTAGCGATTTCAGAACAAAATTTTCAATATAATCGTTAATCTGGTCTCTGCCTCTTCGCGGCAGTTTTGGTACCGGAGGTCCAACATTTTTCAATTGGATGCAATAAAATACTTTCACCAAGTATAGCCTATAAAGCAAACGAAAACTGATTTATGCCAATGAAAAATTTTGTTCATTTTTGGAAAAGTCAGTTGGGTTTAACAATAAAACTATTGCAAATTAATTACGTAAATCCGCACGATTTTATAAGTCACCTAAATGACATGGCCTAATGTCACTGGATTTTGTCGTCTCCCCTCTATATACATTAAAAAACCAAGCAAGTAGATTTCGCCTCCAAGAACAGTGATAAAGTCAACCTGTATTTTCCAGTTTCAATAAACGTCTTAAAATTGTATTTGCTGTCAATAAATTACTGTATGTGAAAACCACTAGGCCTACATACAAATTAATATTGTTTATGGATGAAAACACGCCGTCGGTGAATACTACCGTCTCTGGAATTCTACTATAATAGTATTAGGTACTATGACAGGTCATTTGAGACAATAATACAAGTTCAGGAAATAGAAAGAATACACGTTTTTTATTTTATCTGTAAATAAAAACACTAAGGACAAGGGACAGATGGATCGCGGGTATTGAGGACGACTAAAGAATAAGGAGATAAGAAGATGGAGAGAACTATGCAATGAGATGGCTGAATGGAGATAAATCGCTGAAGAGGCTAAAACCCTTAATGGTATGTAACGTCAGTAAAAGAAGCAGAAGCAGAAGTATTACTATAGACTAAATTTACTTAATAGAGGCCTATTTTAACGGAAAACAACTTAAAAATAAAATATCGGTATGGAGAACCATACATGACTTCCATATTCTAAGATTTATATTTAAAATCATTTTCAGCCAAACAGCCAGGCTGTGTCTTACCTGCCTTTTTATTGCTGTATTAAATGAAAAATATTATATTACATTAAAATGAAAAAATTATAATTTTATTGCCTGGCAACAAAATTATTTTATTTTTAACAATTACCATTGTTTCAAAAAGTTTAAATAAATTTTCAAGTACTTTACTCTTGTTAAAACGTAAAAGGTTGCAGGTAAACTACCCCTTCCCCTTAACCGATCTTCACCAAAATCGAAAGTCATTGAGACCTCTACAATTCAGGGACGTATGCAAAAAATTATTTGATTCTGTTTGAATTTGCGGCTGTTATCGTTTGCCATAGAAAATACGCTTGATAAAAAAACGTTGCAGGTAAACTACCCCTTCCCCTTAACCGATCTTCACCAAAAACAATAGGTCTTGAGTACTCTACAAATTAGGGCTGTATGCAAAACATTATTTGATTCTGTTTGAATTTGCGGCTGTTATCGTTTGCCATAGAAAATACCCTTGTTAAAAAAACGTTGCAGGTAAACTACCCCTTTCCCTCAACCGATCTTCACCAAAAACAATAGGTCTTGAGTACTCTACAAATCAGGGCTGTATGCAGAAAATTATTTGATTCTGTTTGAATTTGCGGCTGTTATCGTTTGCCATAGAAAATACCCTTGTTAAAAAAACGTTGTAGGTAAACTACCCCTTTCCCTTAACCGATCTTCACCAAAAACAAAAGGCATTGAGAACTCTACAATTTAGGGCTGTATGCAAATAATCTTTTCATTCTGTTTGAATTTACGGCTGTTATCGTTTGCCATAGGAAATACCCTTGTTAAAACATAAAACGTTACAGGTAAACTACCCCTTTCCCTTAACCGATCTTCACCAAAAACAATAGGTCTTGAGAACTCTACAATTCAGGGCTGTATGCGAAACATTATTTGATTCTGTTTGAATTTGCGGCTGTTATCGTTTGCCAAACAAACAAAATTACCCTTGCTAAAAAAAAACCGTTGCAGGTAAACTACCCCTTTCCCTCAACCGATCTTCACCAAAAACAATAGGTCGCGAGTACTCTGCAAATCAGGGCTGTATGCAAAAAATTATTTGATTCTGTTTGAATTTGCGGCAGTTATCGTTTGCGATAGAAAAAAAATCTTTAGACAGACAGACAGACACACAGACAGACACACACACAGACACTTTTCGGAAAACGACTTTTTTTCATGTTTTCAGTGTAGTAGAATCAGAATCTGCAATAATCTCGAACACGATTTTTTTTGCCATCACCATACTTCCATTCCTTAAGGAATATGGAAGTAAAATGTATTCAATATTTATTATGCAAGCCTTCAATTCTGCAAAGTTGGTGATGACATCATCAGACTAATTCTGTTTCCGCTACATCGTGCTCGATTGAAAATATAAGCAGATTACGGAGTGTTGACTGACTCATCGTTTGAGGGACGAAGTTTTCTTATTAGTTATAGTTTTGAAAAACTTCGTTTTATACGACGTAACAGAAGTACAAATCGTTTTAAAAAATTATCAAGATAACGACAACTTTGGTATCCGTATCGGTATCGGTTTGGTATGGGTATTGTCGCTTGTCGTCATCACAGGTTGCAGTTGGCGAAATGTTTATGTATATGGTGCTGATGGTTACCTACGCGATCTCCGTCTGGGGCTGCTTGGCTAAAACCCATAAGTGGAAGCTTCAGTATCTCCTTGACCGAGGACTGCGCTGGGCACGTAAAGGCCACTATTTGATTTCAAACCAGGCCATCGATAATACCTTCGTGTTCGTCCCCATTATTTGACTTAAAACCAGACCATCGAGAATACTTTCGTGTTCGTCCCCATTATTTGACTTCAAACCAGACAATCGATAATACCTTCGTGTTCGTCCCCATTATTTGATTCAAACCAGACAATCGATAATACCTTCGTGATCGTCCCCATTATTTGATTTCAAACCAGACAGTCGAGAATACTTTCGTGTTCGTTGCCTGAACGCCGTTGTACGGACACTTTCCACAAAGTTCTACTGCCGCTGTGCCCGCTTCCAGAGCAATCCCCTCATTAGCGCCCTCGGCCCCAACTCATCTTGGACCCGGCCTCGGCGAGCTATCACGCACAATTAGACTTGTCTATTTGAAATCCCACGGCCGGTAACAGGCCACATCCAGTGCATTATGGTCCACGCGGCGGGAGGGTTATAAGAAGCTCGGGACGCGGCACAACAGCGGGGCACGACCATGCCCATTGTCTCGCACAACCCTCGGTCGTCAATGTTTATGATAAAGTTCGTTAAATCCATTTAAACTATACCTACACTCTGTATCAGTAGACAAAATTTTAAGAGTAGGTATGGATTTAAGGTTTGTTAAATCCATACGTTAAACCCATTCAAGACTTATACCTACGCTCTGTACCTACGTTCACTCAATGCAGCTAAACATTATAACCTCAACTATTCTATTTGAACTCTCATCGATGTACAAAATGACACCTCGTTGCTGATACTCCAGACTGACGCCCCGCCGCCCCTAGTAGGCCTACGTATGACCCTTTCGCTCCACATTATTACAATCCTACATATACGAGGTTTGATCAAAAAGTTCATGCAGTTCTTTTTTATCTTAAAAATTATGCCTTCGTTCGTCGACATTATACTGCTCCCTTCAAGTAGTCTCAGTCGAATGTAACACGATTAAGCCAGCCGTTTTGCAGTCTTCAAAATATTTCAAGCATATTAGGTACAGCCTTGAGCTCTCTTAGCGATTTTCGTTTTACGTCTTCAACGGTCGCAAAACGAACGTTGTCCTTTCGTGGTAATTATCGTATTGGGAGGAGGAAAGATCGCGTTGGGACAAATCTGGTGAATAGCAGTTGATGTATCATAAAACTTCTTAATAAGCAATGACGTGCGTCCAGGCGCATTATGGGGCTCCAATTTTCATAAATTATTGTTCCGTAAATCTGGCCATTTTCTACGAATAGCTTCATAAAAATGGCGTAAAATGTCCGAATAGCACTCTTTATTTACCACTACGCCTAGCGATGAAATTTCGTGGAACATAAAAATATAATCTTCATCTGACAACCACGATCTTCAACTCATTTACGGCAGTCTTTGAAGTTTGTAAACCGCTTGTTCACGCCCAGCAGTCTTACCAGAAGCCTTGTGAACACGTTTACCAGCACGGAGCAGTTTATCTCACAGTTTACACAAAATTTAATCCGTGTTCTTCAGTCTTGGATTGTAGAATGACAAAAAATCGCCTAATACACCTAAGGACGACTTACTCAATTAGCTGTGAAATCTAAACTATCCATCAAATAGGGCTAAAATTTTAGACGATTGTCACTAACATGTGTACCAGCATTACATAAAACAGTCTTTTAATCGGATATTTGTAACAGAAATTGCAAAATTGCACGTACTTGTTGATCAAACCTCGTATAGACATCTTATGAGCTTATGTATAGGCATGGTACTGCTCGGATGATAGGCCTACCTGTACAAAACGTTTTAACTCAATAGCGGTCATTGACACATTCAACCGATATATAAATTCCTCTTAAGATAATTTGATTTTTTTCTTCTTTGATTTTTTCTGGTCACGTGTAGAAGCAACGTTCCAGACCGCTGTACGTGTGTATGTGAGTGTGTGAATGTGGGCTGTCAATGTTGAGCCGTTCGGTGGGAGAGAGAGACTTTAGAACGTGAGAAAGCCAAACCAAAACGGAAGTCAGATTTAAAATATTCTAATAAATTCGTTACATGGAGCGTTCACTTCCTCACAAAATCGGGCGCTGTGCGCACACCTGCTGCTGTTACAAATTTAACTAGGAAATCTAGTTGACTGCATATATGCAAATGATGGGACTTCATTATACCGCCCACGTCAATTACAACACACGGCTTTAGTTACATCTGTCGCGTTTGTGTTTCTGTCGATAGTGACCTCTGTCGCACGTCCTCCGTCTCAACTCAATTGTTTTAGGTCTTCAAACGCTACGATTAAAAAAATTTTGAGGTGTAAACACAAGGTCCAAAGTCACTTTTACCCGGTCGTTCTAACCTCAACTGTCTAGGCCGTTCTGCTTCTTGCAAGGTGACCCTATATCCAGTTCCCGGCAGGCACTACCGTTGTGGTCGTAACGTCTGGCGAAAGTGACTTTGGACCACGGTTTGTTAACCCAGAAGTTGTTACTGAAAAACAACGGTGCGCGAAAATTAGTGATCCGGAAAATTCTGCTAACATATACCGTCATCATCCAGTGAAGTAACTAGGAGCTTCTCCTGGGGGGGGGGGGAAGGCTTGATATAGCTTGAAGGCTAGACTTCCCTTTTTCCTCAGGATAAAATGAGATACTTAAGATACTTCCCTTATAATTATTTATTTATATGGGTTACTTTAACACACGCAACTGGATTAGAAATAGGCCTACGTTGGGTGTTTATGAAATTGTAGCCTATTCATATTTTTAATAGATCTGGGGGGGGGCGGGTTTGTTCCCACTGATTCCCCGTAGTTACCCCACCACTGTCATCATAATTTTCACCCCCGTGACCATCATAATCATCATCGTAGTCGTCGTCGTCGTCACCACCACCACCACCACCATCACCATCATTGCTTGTCACCATCATCAGAGGGGTTATGCTACCGCTTCTTGTCTCGCATATCTTGTCATCGTATTTTTTCCTGCCGCTTGATATTTATAGACTGACCTTGCAACGCGTCGTTTCTAAAAACGGCTTTTCTAATTATTTCTTCTGCTTCTTATTCTATTCTTAAAGCGCGTTTGCCTTCTCCGCGTTCACCGTCTTATCCTCATAGTTTGAACGTTTCACTTTCTCAACGGCCTTTCCTCCTTATCGTGGTATTCTTTTTGAGGATTATGTAGTCCCTCCATCTTTCCTGTACTGTGTAGCTATTTCTTTTAATGTCTGTACTCCGAATTCTTGCCGTAAGGGGTTGTACACATAACCTTTATTTCTGTAAAGATGTTTGTTTGAAATGTATAATAAGTTATTTCCTTACTTCCTTACAATCAACTATGCTCATGCCCTGAGTGAATAAAAGTCTGTTATTTCTTTAGCATTTCACGACTTCAATTACCTTGAAAGACAACAGGACCCTTCCAGTGATTCTGGGCCTAGTTGGTTTGGCTTTGTTGTTAATAACACTTTAACATTTTAAAACTAGTACGCACCCTGAGCTGCAGAACTCGCTCAATATTTTTCACGAAATACGTTTATATTAGATAATTTTTCAGTTATCAGAAAAATTACGAAAACTCTTTTTACTTTACCAATTGTTTTAGTAAATTAACGGTTATGTAACAGAAGTCACACTAGTTGAATTTACAACGATAACGTCTAAATGTAAATAATTTAGTGCTAGCTGCTAAGTTTACGTACGTCTCCATAGATATCATTAGGGGTATATGTGATACTTGTGACAAGTAGGCTATACATAACTGATAAAAATGTGTAAATGTTTTTAGAAATATACCTTACAAGTATTTTGAAGGCGGTCCAAAATTTCCAAGGAGTAGGCATACTGAGAGTGTATCAATTATGTGGTTGCGGTAGTCAATATCTTTGTCATGAAAATAACTTTGAACTGTCTTCAATAATTTATCATATTATTCAACATACCTAGTTCGAATTTAGAATGAAATTGCTCATAAGTTGATGCCCCACATAAAGTTTTGCGATTTTCTTAAAATTAAGACTTCCATTTTTAGAGGTTCCTGTAAAGTTAGAAAATGTTCTCCTCCCTCGCACCGTCTAATCCAATCAGCGAAGCCTTGCTCGACCAATTCACCATATACTTGCTCCGACCCTGGCATCTAGGGTGAATATAATTTTCTATTAATTCGGATTATATGTTCACCCAGCGAATCCGTCCAAGTTTAATAATGTTTATGATATTTAGCTTTTGAGTAAGGCGGCATAGTTCCCGATTATATCTTCGCCTCCATGTCTGGCTTCAACCACTGCACAATAGATCCTTCTGAACGTATTTCTTTTGAATACAACAGGCGTCGTCACGTTCATCTGACTTAAAAGATTTCGGATACTAAAATAATACTTTATTTTATGAGCTAAATAAATGGAATTGTCAAATGTCGTGTAATCAACAAACGACCATTTCATTTCAGTCTACAAACGACTTGTATCAAGATCAGTTTGTTTTAAGTCATGTCATTAAAAACAGTACAACTTTAATCGAATTTATCTGCAACAGACGTTTGAACAGAGCTTAAACCTATTATGATAACGATTCTGTTAAACCAATGCTTTAATTCAATCATCGTTCAATCATCATCATCGTCGTCGTTAGCAATACTTTATCAGTACAGAAAATCTTGTTCATCTCGCTACACGAAAGTACTTAACTAGTCAACCTTCTGATTCACAGAAGATCATCGTGATCTCTAATTCTCTTGACCTCCAGTCTAACAACAGTCTGGTGACTGCCATTTTATCACCTAGCTGAAGGCTCTAGCTTCTAACTTTTGTTTTCTTAATCCTGTACAGGATAGCATATCCTTTGCGATTCTAAATATATAAATGAAACTTTGAAACGTAAGGTCTGATATGTTATCATGTATTTATATATAATTATTCGTTTATCAAAATTATAGAGATTCAATTTCTTCAATACGCATTCATATATATTTAATGTAATCATGTAGGCTAATATTTTCAAATAAATAGACTGCAAGTAGGTTCATTTCACCTGACACGTTTCACAGAAATTATTCTGTGTCTTCAGAGGTTTGTTTGAATTGTAATTGAATGTTTCGCTTAATGTAATCATTAAAGAAATTTAATTCAAATGTAATAAGTACCCTTTAATGTAATCTTTAGGGTGAAATTTAGGTGTAAATTTAACTAAAAATTTAGGTGTAAGTAAACACAGGGGTGAAAACATTGTTCTAATAAACCGAATGCGTTGAAAAACCACTTAAACGAGGGATGCCAAAAGTAAGTTTCAATGGGATATTAAAGAAAAACAAGAACATAGCAGTACTTAGAAATCATTCGGTTCGATTATTATTGATACACAGACTTTAAATTAGTTTTCCACATCGTTGAAAACACGTGTCATGGTGGGACACGAGGACATGTATTCTTCATCGTAGAATATTTCCAATCGAAACTTAACATTCTTCACATCCCTCGTACTTTGTAAACTGATTACACAATTGCCATACCTCTTTACTCTGAGAATCTGATATTGTTTTTCCAACGAACAAAAAGAACTGAAAGACAGAGGTTAAGTGTTTAAAGTCGGTTTCCGAGTAATTTGTCACAAACTGCGGGCATTAAAGAAACAAATAATTTTTCTTTGCATGAGAAAATCTATAAAACAATATGTGAGAGAATTCTCACAAAACAGTGTAGAAAGAACCAAAGAAGTCGTTCTTTCCGTGTGAGCACAATAGGAATTTCGTAATGGGAACGACCAAAAGCTTCATGAACTCAACGTAAACATACTAAAAGGAAGTACAATACACAGAATCCGAGCTCACAAGGAATTACGTATATTCGTGTTGCATATGACCTAAAAAAACTACAATGTTTTAATCATCATCCTCATCATCATCAAAAAACTTGTTTGCTCCGGACAAAAAACAGAGAAACTATAGTTGGTCACTCCAACGCATCTTGGGACACCCATTTCGTCCTTTCGGCTTATAGTTCCATAGTTGTCTGACGATGCGGCAGGCATCCATTCGGTTAGGATGTTCCAACCATTTTAGCCGATACTGGGGTCCTATGAAGTATACTGACAATATTCAGTTCCTGAAATATGTCGACATTTCTTTTGCGATCTCGAAGACTTTTTCTTGCCACGTGCCTGAGAAATCTCATTTCGGCCGCTTGAATACAACTGGCTTGGAATTTCGTTAAAGTCCAATTCTCAGACTGATACAGAAGTGTGACAAGGGCCATCACCTTGTCGAACTTCAAACGTGTGTCTTTACTCGTTCAGGAGATCAAATATTTGAAAAAAATTGTGAAAAACCAGCAGGATGTTAACAAAAAGGGATTTTAACCCAAATCCTAACGTTTCGAGTGAGTGTTTATTGAATGATTGTGTGCTTTACAATTGTTATATTTCTAAGAAAAAGTAGAGTAGGCCCTAATCTGGAGTTTTGTAATTTTCCACATAATTCAACAATTATCGAACTTCAAAATTTATCCAATAATAAACGTACTTCATTCAAAATAGTGAGCCAGTTGTGCGGCTCAGAGAGCCTACCAGTTAATATTCGTTTTGTGATGTATACCCATACATTCTCACAAAAATACTCGTTATATGTGTAGGCCTATTAATTAATGCTTTAATTAATGCTGTATTGGCATCGAACAAGTCCTGATGACAGCATTAAATTTTGTCGAAACGTCGGAAAAAATGTTTTAAAACTGTATATAAATACCGTAATGATCGAATCTTACAAAATCTTTCGCCATTTGTTAAGTTACAGTCACTACTAAACTAAGATCTAATGTTATGCAACTTCTAAGAGCTCAATTTTAACATTACAACACCTTTTTTTTGGAGCTGACAGTTGAAACACTCAATCGAGAGACTAAATTTGCCTCGCCGTAGACTGAGCGAATAATTGATAATTAGTGAAAATAAGTGCGTGTTGTTAAGAGGAGTCTGAAGGCAAAAAATTGAAAATTTTCACTTTTTCAAAATGCTTGTTTTTATTAAAATTTTGACTTTCCTTAATAAAATAGTACTTAATTTATGATACAAATAAAGTCAGAAACACATGTTATAAATAATCTAAAGTATGTCTGCACAAAGTAAAATCATTACAATTTTTCGTACACAATTCCTTTCAATAGTAGGCTATATGTTTTATAAACGGTTGAACTTAAAATGATGTGGTTTCCACTGTTTAAAGGGGGATATTATGTATTTCATGCTGGTAACTCTGAAGTCAGCAGTATGGATTCATGTACGTTTTGTTTTTGTACGTGAAAATAGTGTTTGGCTATGAACTTGCGTTTTTTTTTGACCATATCTTTCGATACTTAGGTACGCATATCTCAGAAAATATGATGCTATATCATCATCATCATCATCACCATTATCATCATCATCAGTAGCTCCACAGCCCACCATAGGCGTCACCTTGCCTCAACATTTTCCTCCAGACTTCTCTATCCTTAGCCAGTGTTCACCAATTTTTCACTTCAAGTACTTTCATATCTTGTAGGATTCCATCAATCCATCGCAGTCTAGATCTTCCACGTCCCGTCCTCTCTTTCCTTCTGGTGTGCATTTCATACTCCTCTTAAGAACACACCCTCGTCATTCATTCTCTGTACGTGTCCTGCCCATCTCAGCCCAGCTATCCTAATTAATGTCACAAAAAAACTAAGCTACACAGAACATTAAAATTTTCAGGGCTGATTAAATTCACCGTTGTCTGCCTACTGGAGCAGAATTGTAGAACTAAATTTACACTGTATACTAATTTATATAGTATAGCTTGGGCGCTGAAAAAAGAAATATTTATTAACTTTTCGTGAAAAGAATGATATTAAATTTAAATAAATATAAATCTTGTTGTGGATACAGAAATGAAATAATTCTGCTTCAGTAGACATAAAATATGTATGTAAATCTCCGAAAAAAATCTCAAGACTTTATCTCATCAGGATAAAGAGAGAAAAGTACCTAAATGTGGGCAATTTAACATTGCCAGCATAGGGCTTACTGACTTTCCTAAATAGTCAGTATGCATAGAATTTTAGGAGTGAAGAATCGGTAAACATAATGTGTCGTTTTGGTTGAGCGCAATGATAATCGACGGTACGTAGACTACATAAAATCGAGAGACAGGAAATGCGCGGGTTGGACAGTAAAGGCACTCTCACAGCGCAATGTCACACGTGAGTAATTTGAATTAATTAATTTGGTCATTATTGTTTGTTGTGGAGGCAGGACAGGAAACGGCGTTTATTGAATGGAATCAAGTCATGCGTCCTGCAGGACACGGAAGAGAAGGAGCACATTCAAGGACGGCACTTCATTGAATGAGTGAATGAATGGTGTCAGCCACAGCTGGAGACCGACCTGGCTCTCTACAACCCATACGTCATATCCTTTTTCCCACACCGCGCTAGATAGATACCAATTACATGGTCGTTGCAACCCAACTTGGCCCCGTCCGCATTGCCTTCAATACTCACTTTTGTTTTCATTAATAATGCCATTATATAGCGCCCGTGCGCGCGCGTACGCACCTATGTCAACAGACTGTAGCAGATAAAGAATATTAACTATCCAACTTGACATCAATTAATTAATTAATATCTACCAACAACGTCCGGGTCGCCGACCCTTTATCCGGTAAATTTCATTCATCAATTGTAAAACATTTTTGTTTGTTTCTTTTTGTTTTATTGTTTCGTTGTTTTTTCTGTTTCATTATTTCACTGTTTCTGTACAGTATATGAAGGTATGTGAATTTACGGAACAATTATTAACTAACCCGCGATCTTTCAAGTAATAGTTGTGAATCGTTATATGTGAAATAGACAAACCAAAGTTGAAAACGGTAGAATTTATTCGAATGAGTTTTTCTTATTTGTATTTTATTACAGTTGTTATTGTAATTCGTATGGTCCCTGAGCTGCAGGACTCTCACTATTTTTAATTAAATCCTTAAATTCGTAGTGACCGTCAGTCAATGAATTTTTCAGTGGAGGTATGTGAGGATCGGTCAAAAATAACACAAATTTTTAATTTATTTGTGTCGACGTTTCGACAGTGTTTATTGACATCATCAGGACCTGTGTATGAAATAAAAAAGAAATGTCAAACACAACAGAACAATTAAATATTTGGGTGAACGTGTTCGTGTATGTGAGTGCGTATGTATGTATCATTGTATATGTGAAGGCTTGAGAAGACTATGTGAAGACTATTTTTAATGTAATACATTTATTATTGCATAAATTTCGATATTAAATAATTGTTCACTTATGGAAAAAATTACAAAAATCCCGATTACTATTTATTTAGTAGTAGCCTATAACAATTGTCAAGCACACAATAATGTAATAAACGCTAAAAATTCGAAACATTCGGATGTGATTCTGACACCCTGACACGCTGCTGGATTTTCACAATTTTTTCAAATTTTTAATCTCCTTTTTATCCATTTATTTTATCCCTGGAGTACCAAAAATTCTAAAATTTCCAAAACATAACACTACATTCAGATGTTAGTTAAAATTCTCTTTAATTTAATAGCCCAGATGAATTTTTGATTTTTATCCAAATATTCACCCACTTTTTTGGTTATATGGTCTTAAATTTTGAAATTAAAAAAAAGATCATCTAGATAGATGATCTCCTCAAAAAATGGAAACAGCAGTCCCCTGACTGTATTAAAATCCATCGAAATAAAAGCTTGAAAACCATTCTCTTCGCGGATGACCAAGCTATATTCGCCACTTCAGAAGACGATCTCCAGTGAGCAATATACATATTACATAAAATAGGAAAAGAATATAACTGTAACATATCTGAATCAAAGACAAAATAATGGCCTTTATAGGAGATGAACCGGTTCGGACCAAAATATGCATTGACAACACATGCATAGAACAAGTAAGACATTTCAACTGTCTTGGACGTGACATTACTTATGATCAAGATAGACATGTAGAAAATAAAGTATGTGTGGAACGATGTGGAGAACGTTGGGAAATAAATGTAGAAAAGAAACACAAATAAAATTTTATAAAACAATGGCAATACTTACACTACTGTATGGCTCTGTAACTTGGGTCATAAAGAAAAAAGATGAACATAAGATACAAACAGCAGAAATGAAATTTCTGAGATCAGTTAAAAGGTGTAATAGACGGGATCATATAAGAAATGAAGAGATAAGAAGTGATTTAGATATTTTTGCAGTTAATGAAAGGATTAAAGAATACAGAAGAAAATGGATTCAACACACAGACAGAATGGAAGAAAGTAGAATGCTGAAGATGGCGAAAGATTACAACCCTAGAGGCAGAAGAAAAGTTGGTAGACCTAAGGAAAGGTGGAATAGGAACAGGCCGCTAAAGCCTAAAACCGTTAAAAAGAAGAAGATGATGATGATGATGAAAAAAATGATCACTATATTCAGGTTGTGGTTGAAACTCCCTTAATTTGACACTTCACAAGGGCTTTTGTGATTTTTTCACAATTTTGAGCCCCTCATATTTTTGTTTCCCTCTCCCCTATTTTTTGAGAGGGGATCAGTCTCAAAAACAAATTTTAGTGTTTATGTGATTGTCGTTCCGTACACTGGAAGTGGAATACTTGTTCAGTTTTGGTATCGTTTATTATTCTTTTGTTCTGCAGAATCTTTCCTAATAACATCCATGGTCTTGGTTTTAGTTCTTATATCAATTGGTTTAGCTAAATCAAAAACTCGCTGGAATGGGATTGAATATAAATATCAGCAAAACCAAATAGGCCTACATGCTGATTTCTGCATCAGAAAGGAAGAAGAATCTGTATAATCTATGCATAGAGAATAATTCATTCGACACGGTCAATAAGTTTAGATATCTAGGTAACATGATACATAGAGAAGGGCGCACGAACACGGCAATACATGACAGTATACACATAGGAAATAGAGAATACTATGCTAACAGTAGATTATCGAGAAGCAAGCTCCATTAGTCAGAGCACAAAATGAAAATATGTAAGGGATTCATTAATTCATTATAGTGGTCGTTGCTTAAACATGTGAGACGTGGACCTTGGCAAAAAAGGGAGAAGAAATGTTGTGCGACGTATTTGGCCCGGTTAAGGAAGGATGATGAGTGGAGAGTAAGAAATAATCAGGAGATAGACAAGCTATTGAAGCATGAGGCCATCGTAAGCTTCGTAAAACCTCAGTGAAACACTACAAGTGTATTTGAAGCAGAAAGAGGGGTCGATCTAGGATAAGATGACCCCTGGATGGTGTGCTGAAAGATATCAGAAGAATGGAAGTGAGAGGTTACGCTGAGATGGCAACGGATAGGAGACGTTGGAGAGGAGAGAGGATTGGTGTTGTAGGTCAGGAGTCACGTTGGGCTGTAGGCTGATGAAGAAGAAGGGGAGGAGGAGGAGGAGGAGGAGGAAAAGGGTGAGGTCCCCTTAAAACTGGGTTCCTAGAAGTGTGCCTAATCATACAGGTTGGGAGTTTTACGACGGGCTGGTAACCTGTGCATATATAACTGTGACAGACTCATAAATCAGAAAAGGAAAAGCCGTCGTTGTTGGCCTAAATAAAGTTACGTTAAGAATAACATTGTCATTGTTGATTGTTCAAACAAAGGTCATACTGTTACATTGTTGTGTAGCCATTGTTAAGTCGGGTAACGCTTGAATACAGGTAAGAATATCGAAACAACTCGGCGACAACGGAACGACTAGCGATGAAACTCGAAACTGCTCACAAAAAATGTACAGGGTATTTAATTTTGTAAAATTAGATTTTAGAAAAGTCTGTGTAGAATGTAGTTTGTGAGTAGCTGGCTGTGAGTTAAGTCATAATTTTGGAGAGTTCTTTGCAACCCATATTCCTACAGAAAACGGTGCAACGTGTGTAGGGGGGGGGGGAGAAACACAGACGGCCCGTAGCTCCGACGGCGCAAGATGCACGTGTTTGTACACGTAATCTACTCGACGGTAATAATAATTGAGTTTGTGATTTTCTCTTCGTTTTAATACCCACATATGCACACCCGTATGTATTAATTGTAATCCCCCATAGGTCGTGCACTGTATTTATGACGAAATATACAATCGACAATGCTTTTATCGATTCGAAATTGTTCAGGTTATCACATTGTTCGTAGCACGTGTCTTTTGCTTTATAATATTTTGATTAACCTCTGTAATACTGAAACCATTCATCTGACGTTATATTCACCGTGTAAAGAGCTAAAACACTGTAATTAAGTACAGAAATACATGAAGTATCTAAAAATACTAAGACTGGTGGTATTAAATTAATTACTGACACATTTAGTACAAAACAATTTGTTCCCCTTCAGAGTAGTTTTCTTGGGAAGCCAGACGCTCAGGGAGACGTTGATCACAGTAGGTACTGCAAATCTTAAACTGTCAGCCTCGGAGCTGACTTTTTTTTTTAAGTAATCATAAGGACTAAAAACAAGGGAGCAGAGGAGCTTGGGAGTATCCGTGAATGATCAAGTAGTAGTTACTCACAGAAAGCGTGACGTGGCATTGAGCGTTTATCGTGCTGAAGCATTCAGAAGTCAATAGTCTCTGCCCGGACTCAAATCATGTACCAGATTAATATGAACAGTCTGGTGATTTAAATTTTTTTCACCATAGCCAACAATTTTTAGCATCAAATGATCAAATGACGAGGAGGACCCATGCTTGGTCACAAATAACATCGCCGTCCTAAAATGCGGTAACACCCGAGCCCAAGATATCGCTTTATCTCCGAAAGCACGTTTTCACTTGTTAAGTGTTTCTGTCGCACTGTCTTGAAGCTTGACTCAAAATTTCATGGCATAAAGCAGTTCTTTGTTACTGACCTCCACTTCTGTGACGTGGGACAAAACAAACGCTTACAAAAACAGCGACACAGACAAATGTGAAAAAATTTATAAGAAGTTAAAACATTTTTGTAAACTTAAATGTTACCCTACCAGTTAGTTTTTTGGGTTAACACTGTTGCCACTTACGGGGGGGGGGGATTAAGGCTCATTACTGTTTAGTCAGAGCTCACAGAGGTTTATAAATATACTATGTTTGGCAAACGTCATCGTGAACTTGTCTGAGTAGGCCTACCTTCCCGTCAGTCTCCAGTCTGAAAAAGGCTCCCCTCCCAATCATTCCCCACTGGTTTCCCTCTGTGCAAATCCTGTCCCATTGTACCAGACCATCTCTCCAGTCTGAAAAGGGCTGCCGTCGCGGCTTCATCTGTCTCTTGACCTGAAGTGTAGGTTCCGCGTAACTTTTTCACATTTTGTCTGCATCATCAACGTGTTTACATCGTGAACGTTTGGCCTTGTCTGAATACTTCTCGGTCATTCACCAGTAGTTTCTCACCTTTGCGGATATTGACCATTTCATTGTGTCAGACCATCCCTCCGGTATGAAAAGGGCTGCCGTCGCTTCCTCTTACGTCTCTTGACCTAAAGTCTAGATGCCTCGAGATTGTCTGCCATCTTATTGCCTAGCTACATGCTCTGTCCAACACAGAGTTTGCCTGTGTAAATGAAAAGGACACCAATATTTGAATGCTATCAATTCGGGAAACGATATTGTCTGTACTAGTTTGGTTTCGTATCTATTTACATGTTTTTCTGTGTCGCCTTGTTAGTAGTACTGTAGTTCTTCCTATGATTATCTGTAGAGGTCCTGACGGTTTGTTTTTTCTTCATAGTATTGCTTATTTTTCTAACGGCAGCCTTATTCGATTGTCACAGCGGGGTACGATGAGAGCATAACGTTCTCCCCTCATTCCACTTTAAGTAGTCAGGCTATTGTGCTGTTGAATTTTGGGATATTACCGCAATGTGATTTCAGGTCAGATAGTTGGGAAGCTGGAGAGGTTAGCGCTACATAAACACGAATAATGAGACTGGATAACATCTAGGCTTAACACTGGGGCTAGATTTGATAGCCTTCCTTGTGCCATACTTAATCTTGATTTTTGTTTTTAATAATTTTAACGTAGAAACGATCTTTCTCGCTCAGCGTCGTGTCGGGTAATGTTAACGTGTAAAGCAATTGATAGAGTTGGGAACGTGATAATTGAGTTTTTTCTAAACAAAAATTTCTATTTTTTTTGGGCCGGAATTAATACATTTCCGATTTAAAAATCAGTTGTCTAAGCAGCAAGGCTCTGATGGGTGAATTCTATAATCGTTGTTTCAAAGCCAATTGCGTGTGTTACACATAAGGCTAATAAATAATTCTATAAATAATTATATGCGAAGAATGTTGACTATCTCATTTGTCCTGAGGAAAATGGGGAGTCAAATCTTCAAACTAGTCTCGTCCTCCCCCCGAATCTGCTGCACCCCTCGCACACTTAAGGCGTCATTGCCACTGTGTATACTGTGTGTATACATATTACCTCATCATCATCATCTTCTTAACGGTTTTAGTCTTTAGCGGCCTGTTCCTATTCCACAGTCCACCTTTTCTTAGGTCTTCCAATTTTTCTTCTGCCTCTTGGGTTGTAATCTTTCGCTATCTTCTGTATTCTACTTTCTTCCATTCTATCTATGTGTTGAATCCATTTTCTTCTGTAGTCTTTAATCATTTCATTAACTGCCAAAATATCTAAATCACTTCTTATCTCCTCATTTCTTGTATCTCCTCCTTATTTCTATGATCTCGTCTATTATACCTTTTAACTCATCTCAGAAATTTCATTTCTGCTGTTTGCATCTTCTGTTCATCGTTTTCTTTATGACCCAAGTTTCAGAACCATACAGTAGTGTAGGTATTGCCATTGTTTTATAAAATTTTATTTGGGTTTCTTTTCTAAATTTATTTCCCAACGTTTTCCAGATCGATTCACACATTCTTGTGAAATTCGTCACTTTTTTTTCTATATCTCTATCTTGATCATAAGTAATGTCACGTCCAAGATAGTTGAAATGTCTTACTTGTTCTATGCATGTGTTGTCTATGCACATTTTGGTCCGAACCGGTCCATCTTACATATTACCTAACCGTGATATTTACTTAGAAGTTGTATTAGTGGTAATATAAGAAGTAATTGAAACCAAATAGTAATTACTATCGTCGCGTACATGCTGGCCGTAGGGTACGTGTATGAGTCAGCTCTTTGTACTGCCTCGAACGGGTGTCGAAGATGACAGCAAATGTCGAAACATCGACACCGACACAGTATTTTAATTGTTTTCAGTAAAGTGATCGGGCGTCGCGAAAGCTTTCGTCACTTGTATTGTTCAAACAAAGTAATTTATGTACATAATAGCAGTGACAAACAAGATGACGACACAGCGGTAACGATAACTAGCGTCGCGTCACATGGTCTCGTATGTGTGGCAGGTGGGTTCTGCTACACACGTGGCCGGAAAATTGAGTCACATTTCTGCTTCCATCACTCTGCCGACGTTTTTTCGTCTTCTAAACAGTCACAAACATAAATTGTCATAAAAATTACAAACTGCATCTCATTTTAGACTGAGATTTTATATGAAGTGTTTACGAAGCTTTTTCTTACGAAAGTATAGAATTTTGTGTATCGGGTGAGGAAAACGGATGTATGTAGTGGCGTAACTACAACGGGACCGGGGGATCAACCCCCCCCCCCCCAAGAGCTATTAAAAACATCAGTGACATTTCATAATCACTAAAATTAGACTTATTTCTAAGCCAGTCGCGTGTGAAAATGAAACTAAATCTAGTAACACGCTTCTTTAGAAGTAAGAAATAAACAACTTTATAAGAATCCTTTATTTTTTAAAAAGTTTGTCTACTTAAAGCAATTTAGCTATATTATTTTATCGTTGTGCATTTTCGAAATTACATCTTACGAATTAAATACATAAAATAAATGTTGGCCTACTAACAAGTTATTATGTTTGTAATTTAATTAATTAATACCTAAGCTTTACAGTCAAGTTTTGTATCATACTTTAGACGTTGGCTTATTAAACAGCGCATTGTAATGTACGTTTTGGGTAATCTGCAATTTTCCGACAGATCCCCTCTGTCCCATAAAGAGTCTACCGTGCTCTTTACAATTGACTTCCAACTTTGTCGTGTTTACTTGCTTAACTGCTACTTGTCATGTTCCGGACGAGGTCTTTTAGTGTTTCCACCATTTTTAAGTCCTAAACCACGACCTTGTCCTAGTTGTGGTTTAGAAGTTGAAAATGGTGGAAACTCTGAAAGCCCTCGCCGGAACATGACAAGTAGCAGTTCAGCAAGTAAACTCGACAAAGTTGGAATTACAGAGACTGCTAATTCGAATAACAGGATGACTTTACACTTTATGTCATACCTGTGCCTTGACATTGCCTTTCTACATCATAGGCCTACTGGTTACTCTTAAAAACGGGTTATAATAGGATTTTGGAACTTTCAGAAACCTTTTGACCATAACTGCTGGAAAATAATTCAAGAATATGTAAATTCAAAGGCATTTATGCTTATTTCATTATAGTGAAAAGATGCAAAGAGTAGACGTACACTCTATTTTAACTGTAACTCGGCCTTTTCCAGCATATCCAATAAAATAACTACAAAAATATTTTTTCTCATCGCGTGTTACATCATAATCGTCTCACGTACATTTATTTACAAACAGCTTTGTCCTGTATCTTAACGGGTATAAGTGTTTTGACGAATAATGATTTGCAAATAATCTTTAAGTGTTTTTAACGAAATCGATTTCGTTAAAAACACTTAAATTTCTGAAGATGTAGGAGCCAAGCTCTTGTGAAAAGTAAACACGTCTGCTAATTATTATGATATGAATACTCGAAACAGGAAGGTTTTATAATCGTTGACTCTGTATGTGCATGTGTGTGTGTGTGTGTGTGTGCGCGCGCGCGCGCGTGTGTGTTAAAAGAGAAAATAACTGCGTTAACGAGTAACAAGTCGGCACTATTAGTTAACTGCACTGTTATTCTCTTATAATTGTTGTAATTGTCAATTGTAAGTAACGTTATTATATCATAATTGTTATTTAGAAGTGAGGCTATAGAAATTTTTAGTTGACATTTGGCAATAGACACAGGTGTCAGACTGTATACCAGACAAGCAGATCGTTTGAACATAAAAATAGTTAAATCATGAAGGGTAGCCAATCATAGTTAAGATTTTAGAAATAAGAGAAGAGACCAGTCCCACCACTGCAATTAAGGGTTACACCCACGAATTGTGTATAAAAACCCAAGCAAATGCTGAAGATAACAGATCTGATTGAGAGTGTTCATAGAGAGCTCATGTCTGTCTCATTTGACTTGTTCTTTGATCTGAGTTAGAAGGTGTTCTAAGAGATCCTCTCTAGCCAGTGATAGTCAGTCATACTTTTGGTTTTTGTCAATTTAAAGTAGTTACGTTATTTTGTTGAGACTAAGTACTAGTAACTGAAGGTACTTAGAGTTGAGTAAAAGTAATTTAATTAACTGAATTACGTTAATTTCAAAAATTATTATTATAAAGGAAATTGTAAAAAGTTTTGTATTTGCGAATCATCAATAAATTGTCTTCAGAGAAGAACGGTCCATATCAATGATTTAAATTCACCTCCGAAGCCACAACAACTAACAGTTGTAGCCTGGCAGCCACTGGATAGCTTACAAGACAACACTCATTGTTTGTAACTTTATAAATTTTAAGATAAAGTAAATCGTATACCAAAAGCGAGTCCCCTATCCTATGAAAAAAAACAGCAGAAAAAGATTCATTTGTGACGAAAGCATCGGCAAGGACGAAGAGAAACTGAACCACGACAAAGTTCGGATGGATTACTGTGTTTAGTATAGTTTGCATCGCTTTGCAGAGATGCACTGTGCGTTGTTACAAATTAAGACAAACGGTAAATTAACTTCTTTGTGATCTGTACATAGAGTAAAGAGAAGACAACATTTCTACAAATTCTACTGACTCTGTGTCCTTCTTCAGTGATGGAGTGCCCTTAAGTAGACAGTGAACAACGGCGACGCTGATTCTATGTGTGTGTGTGTTTCCTGTTTTGTAATTAAAAGAATCATGTACAGCCCCCACCCACCGGTACTGTATGTTGCAGTACCAGGCTCGATGATGGAATCCTATAGGGGCAAATGGATACAGTAACGGACTAAAGGGGGCGCGTGGGGGCGGGCCCACTTAGTAGGGGGCCTCCAGATTTGGAAAAGTCAGTTCAAGACGCAAAACAATTATTTAAAAACTGTCATCAGAATGTTTACCGAACAGTGGATAATTCAGAGTGCGGAAACCAAGTCAGTTACTCGAATGAACTATAACTGTCAATTTATGCAAAATAAATGTAAATGAAGAATTACAGTTGTGATAATTAATTATGTAAGTGTGTTTGCTATTAAATATATAAATTTATCGATCTCTCACATGTATGTGTATAATTGAATCTTATTTATTACTCTGATTATCTATGCCCGCGTGTTGGAACACAGTTTATACAACGAATTCTATATAATTCAGATGCAATAGATAACATGTATTCACTTGCTTTAATTGATTAATTTCATGCCGTGTGTGAAACAGCCATTTAACATTATGTATAACTTTCTGATTCTCATCAACACATACGTGATATCATTTAATAGATTAACGTTATCAATTCATTTACTTTATTTGAACACATGAAACTCTTAAAATCTATTTGTATTACTTCAAACTTTAGGTTAATATTTGGGTTGCATTTGGTAATAATGAACGCATATTTATGATCAACTTAAAGTACTAGTTTAATTATCATTCATAATACATTATAATTGTACATATGATACGTCGCTGTACCTGAAATACATACATATTTTATAATAACAAATACATGTTTCAATATATGCTGAAAACAAAGAAAACATACATACATATACAAATCAAATAATATAACAATTCATATACTACTTATTTAATGCGTTCATTAAATCCCAAATAAGCTTTTGTTAATACATTCATTTATTACTTTATTCAGATTTATTCATTACTTTTCTTAATAATTTTCTCAGGTGTGAATTCTTTGAAAGAAACCAGGTCAGTAGAAGTTACTAATTAGAAATAATTATAATAATGGTTACTTGGTTATTGAATATCCATTAGTTGTTGTTGAAGTCGAGTTCCAGAGATGAAGATGGCTCGTAGACCCATTCCGTCGGATGCTGCTTTCTCACAATCACTTAACACTTACTTTTCCGATCACTCGCGTAGGCGTTCGTATATGTGAATAATTAAAGTTCAGTGTTCAATCAAATGTTTCATCTTACTGTGCGTGCTGTGAGTTCGTTTTAATGTTAATATACATGTCTAGTTCCACTTGTCACTGCTTCATTAAACATTCGTATTGTTCATTAATTTGTTTAATATTTTGTGTTCATTATGTTGTTAATAATGTGTAGTACACTATATTAAGTTCAACTGTTTTGTATATCGTTAAGTGATAATGTCTGTTGGTGTAACGGTCTGATTGTTCACTTAGTATAATTTAACTAAGTCCGTTACCTCGTACTTCGGTTAAATCTCATCCGAATGATTAGAATAAACTGTTGAAAGTTTATGATATACCGTCTCTCGCACTTGAAGTTAAAACTATTTGAAAATTTGAGTGTAAAAACTGTCTGAAAACTTTAGTAAAAACTGTCGAAAATCTAGTATTACTTGTTTCAAAAATTGAGTGTAGACTGTCTAAAAATTGAGTATCACTGCTGCTCTCTGTCTTGGGCAGATAGTTTTTATTAATTCGTCCCTACTCAAAATTTTGTCTCTGGCGCGCTTCACGCCTACTTCATTTCGAGATTGGTCAGTTTTTAGTTTTCTTGGAAAATACTGTCCCACCATGTCAAGATTGTACGTCATAGTTCTCCCGATAGGTCCTTCGTTTCTGTTACTATGGAAACACTCCTCACCACCAAATTTCTCGCTGGCTGAAGGCATCTGATAGGTTCTTTGGTCTCCCCGATTTTTGCTCTGACGAACGTTGACCCGTTTCGACGAAACTATGGCTATTAAACGCTTGTCGATCAGCCTATTGTCTGAGTAAACTCTGTGTTTCTATAGATTCCCATTATCTGTACTTTCAGTCTTCCTGGCGCATTGTTCCAAGTTCTAACCCCTTTTTTCTGGCTATTAACAATTTTGAACATCTGCTGGCTGGTGAAGTCACCCCAACTTTCCCTTCGTAAATTCTTGTCTGTCAATTAGACGATAACTCCAGCTACGTAACATGACTTTAGTCTTTGTCAGGCCTATCTTACTGTATTGTTTCTTAAGGTGCAGTGTATCCGTTCCATTGAAATGGTGTAGTTTCACTCTTTTTGTCGTTTATCGTCTACTGACGTAACATGGTCAACATCTGCTACAATTCTCGGTACGGGTGTGAATGTCCTGGCTTACTTTGTTACAGCTGCGGAGAGCAATAATTCTGGACGAAACTTTCCCTGTCATCTTACGCCACCAATTTCTATAGTTGGATCGAACTTAATGTGTTTCTATTGTCAAGTCAGCGACGCCTCACTGACATCTTCTCATTACTCCTTATTTATTGCGCCAACTATAAGTCGTTGACACTGCCTCGTGTGAACGTACTCTGCCGAGGTGAAAATTTAAAATTTTCTGCTCGTTACAGAACGAATGTACAAAAAAGTGCATCACATATTTCCTGAGTGACGTCGAAGACAACAGCACGTACATCTGAACAGATAAGTAACAGCGTGTGTTATGCACTAAAACTGCTAACTGACTTGAAAAAAAATTGCCAACTATTGTTTGCAGCTATGATAAATTTGTTTTGCAGTATATAAGTTTATGGTATATTATAAAGTATTTACAATATGTTAGTAGATTTTTATTTCAAACATTACTACAGCTTCTTATAAAGTTTCATAACTAGATGTATCAATACAGAAATTAGACAATAAATACATAACAGTAAAGTGTTTTTGCTATATAGTGCAGTACTTAAAGATAAATTAGATTAAAAACACCCATCTTATGGGAGAGGGACCTCAGAAAGAAATCCGCACCAGGCCTCCAGTAGCCTAGGTACGGTACTAAATGGATATATGTAAATGTTTATTTGGGTTCGCGAGTGCGCGCGCCAGCACACGCACACACACACGCACACACGCACACACACACACACACACACACACACACACACACACACAAACGGTATAGTGTTTCTATAGTGTTTTGAAACGCTATACACAAGTTCACATGTTCCACACACAAACAGTGTTTGTAATTCCTATACTCACTTTATTTTATAAATAGGGTATAATAAATCTGAACACAATTCATGCAAATACAAATTAATATAGTTACTTTAATGAAAACATAAAGTTACTACTGTAATAAAAACATATTTTAATTAAAATTGTATAATAAAATATGTAGGCATACGAACTGAGAGGTAAGAAGTTATTTTGTCATTATTTTGTCATATATTCTTTGGAAAACACAAAATTCAATAGTTCCAAAACCTACTATAACCCGTTTTTAAGAGTAACTAGTAATGTACAAAGACAGTGTCAAGACACAGGTCTGACATAAAGGTAGAGAGTACAGTAGACTGTTTATGGGACCGGGGGTCTGTTGTAAAATTCCAGGTTATTCAAAAAGCACATTATTAAGCGCTGTTTAATAAATCAACGCCTAAAGAATGATTGTAAACTTGATTATAAAGCTCAGGTACTGATCAGTTCCAATTAATCTTTAATTATTACTTGTAATCTGAAAAGGAAGACGCATCACTAGAAATAAAAAATTAATAATTGGAATAATTTTGCTTATTTGATCTGTCTGAGTGTTGGTTTTGTTCGATGTCTCACAGTATTCACTTTTATCTCATATTTTTTTTTTATTTTTACAAGTTAACTGTAAATTAACATGGTTTATTTTTTACTTCTATAGCATTATTTTCATTCTTACATTCATATCTTACATTTTTGTACTAGATTATTCTTTTATTTTATTTTATCATAATTTTAAACGGTTAATTTCCTACGAGTTTTATTTAATTAATAAATTTATAATTAATTCGTTTATATAAAAGAAAAAACACATAATACAATCATTTTAGCCTACTTTATTCTTCCCAACAGACACTGTGAGCTCAGTAAATCCTGACTTAACACTTTCCTTGTTTGCGAAGTCATGCATGACATCTGCAAGTGATTTATGTTTGAGTGGGAAATGATCGTGTATATAGTCACGTATATTTCAATAGGAACGTATTTTATTAGCCAACCGAGTCTTACTTTTTTCAGGCATTTTACTGGTGGCGTCATTTGCGAGGCTTTCTACTTTACGAAATTTAGGTCTACTTTAGTATGTACAATTTTTATCAAAAAAGTTAACATCTTTGTTTAAGACCAGGGGCGTAGCCAAGGGGGGGCAAGGAGGGGCAGCTGCCCCCCCTAGATCAAGTTACAAAGTAAAAAATATAAAATAAAAGTAGATAAAAACGCATGCGAGGAGTGCTAGAACAGGAGCAGTGATGGACAGTTATCCTTACTTTACTTTAAAGAATTAAAGAAACATATATAGTTAATTTACAGTTTTGAACTTCGCGCTTTTGTAAGTCCCTAGTTTTAAAGCATCCGCCACTTTCCTGGTGAATAGACCAGTCGCGTTATAGCTCAACTCGGCTTTGCAAGCTTCTTTTTAGTTTCCGTCTTTATTTAAATATAGTCTAACCTCATCAGAGACCTCACTTCATCCACAGTACCTACAGGACACATCAATAGTTAGTAGTAAAATGGATATACGAAAGTTTTTTAAAGGTAAATTAGCCATTAATTTTTTATGTCGATTTCTAAAATTTCTGGATATTTCTACAACGTTGAATAGTATTAAAATATATTGGTCACGTAATAGTATTTATAATTATACCTATAGTGGTTACGTTATTTTGTTTGTCTCAAAAAAGTCAAGACTACAGAACTCTCCCTGAGTGAAGAAAGTTAGGTTAAGTTTCGATTATTCGGACGCTTCCAATTTCCAAAACTAAAATTTCGGATACACTAATTACAAGCAGATGTGTATTTTATGATTTCAAAATACCTCTCGCAATAACAAGATATAAAAAAAGAAAAAACATTACATTTTAATCAGCCATTTCGTCTCGTTCCACTTTGCGAATATTCACTTACTTGGCGTAATAACCAGGGTTGTGAAATTTTGGAAAAAAGATGGTGGATATAATTTTTTTACAACGCTTGTGATCAGGGTTGTAGCAGAGTAAGCATGAGAGTATAAGTCTAGTCTAGGGATAGTAGTGCTGATGCCTTAAGATTGCTGATAGGGATGGGTATCGATATATTGATATATCAAAATATCGATATTGTCCCTTCAATTATCGATGTTTTTCTTATTTTATGATAATGTTTTCTTATTTTCTTGTTTATGTCCTTGACAGCTGAATACGAGAATAGTTGACTTCGTGTAGTTTTATTTTAAAATCAGTTTCAAATTACCTTTTTTGAGTTTTTTTGCGGAACAGTTTAGGAACCACTCAGCTATGGATGTTCCCATCCATTTAAATGAGTGTCCAAGTATCGATATTTACTATTTATAATAACAATTGGTCTAAGTGATGTTTGTTTTTTACATTATTTCTATCCAAGTCACATAAAAGATAAACAGAATCAAAGACGGAACAGACTCACTTTGGGGGAAATTATAAATCTCTGTACTTCCAACTTGAACTTAAATCATGACCGATATATCGATGGTTTTCCTTCGATAATATTTATATATCGATGTTAATGACTCGATATTTTATCAATATCAAATATTAATAAGTTGGCGATCGATACCCATCCCTACTTGCTGATTGGTTTCCGCCATATTCAAAACTGCTATGTTAATTGAGCCGGTGAGAATGAAAGTGGCATAAGTCATAAAATTTAAATATATAAAGTATATAAAAACATGCAGAATACATATTTATAAATCAGATTAATCACTTACATGTAGACAGTGATCAGTTTTTAGTATTACAGTATATTTTTATTTGATTTTTCAATAACAATTTTAACAAACCATTAAATTTCTCCAATTAGCCATAAAGTGACTTACGCCACTTTCATTCTCACCGGCTCAATTATATTTGCCTTGTTTCGGCATCAGCAGCGCCACCCTAGCGACTTCATGATGAAATGTCTAAACGGTGAAAAATTATATTTATATAGAAAAAATGTAAAGTTATTTCATTTAATAAAAAATTAAAAGAAAAGTAACAAACTAAAAGAAATTTGGACACACCTTCCTGTATGCGGTAATGTAAAAATTAATTTGTTTAATTTTTCCTGCATAATCTTCTTTATTTGGGAATTCTCTTCTTTATTTTAGGGAGCAAAAAAAGGGATTTAGATGACAGCGATAAACGTGAAAGCGAGAAGAAAGTTAAAAACTCACCAGCACCTTGCCCTGTTGAGCTTCAACCAGGGCCTTCTTCCATTCCATCACTCAGCAAGTCACCTAAACCTGATGTTGAAGACTGCTGTGAGTGTGAGAATGATTTGGGTCGGTGGATCGGACTGACGTCTCAGATGACAGCGCCAAAAAAAAGGAATTGTTGACAAACTGTTGGGTTCCACCCACTACTTATGACTTTGCTAAAGATGTCGGCCTCTCAAGCAGGAAGTTTAATCACGGTTGGCTTCAAACTTACTCCCCTTGGTTAGCATATTCGAAGGGGTCGAAAGGCGCACTCTGCAAATTCTGTGTGCTGTTCCCACCCCTTCCTGGTACAGTGAAGGGTGTTGTAGGATCGTTCATTGTAACTCCTTTTATACGTTACAAACATTTACATGAAAATTGCAAAAGTCATGCTTCCACCCACTGGCACAAAGCTGCAGTAAGTGCAGCCAAAACCTTTATGGACGAAATTCCTGTCGACGTTCAGGTGATATCGGGCCACAAGATACTAATAGAAGAAAACAAAAAAATCTTAGCATCGATAATTTCTACAATCATATTTTGTGGTACCCATGATTTGCCTCTGAGGGGAAATGAGCAGCATGAAGGTGTATTTCAAGACCTGATCCACTTCCGAATCGATGCTGGTGACCAAGAACTAAAACGTCACTGTGATATCCTTCATATGAGAAAAAATGCAACATATATGTCCCCTCAGATCCAGAATGAAATTATTGATCTCTGCGGAGCTGTTATCAAAGATGACATTATAGAACAAGCAAAGAAGGCATTTGCCTTTAGCGTGCTGGCAGATGAGACTGCTGATATATCAGGGAAAGAGCAGCTGTCTATCGGTTTGCGCTTCTTCGATGAAAAAGAAATGCAAGTTCGGGAAGAGTTTGTGGGTTTTGTGGAACTTCCTGCCCTCAGTGCCACCACGATTGCAACAGCGATAGACAAGTTTCTGGAAAAAGAAGGACTTGACCCGAAGAAATGTGTAGGTCAGGGTTATGATGGATGTTCAGCTATGGCTGGCAAGTATGGAGGTGTACAATCAATTATAAGAAATAAGTATGAGAAAGCTATCTTCTTTCATTGTGCATCACACAAATTAAATCTTGTTGTAAATGACTTGAATAGTGTTCCACAAATACGCAACACCATCGCCACTATCAAAGACATTATAAGGTTCTTCAGAGAGTCAGTGTTGAGAAGACGCTACGCCCCGAACATTCCAATGCTCTGTGAGTCGCGATGGTCCCAAAAATACAAGAGTATTTCAGTTTTTAACGAGCATTTCATAAAAATTGTTGAAGGGTTGAAGAGATTATCACTGGAAGAAGGAAATTCGAACACGAGGAATCAGGCATTTCAATTACATTTTGCAGCCACAGAACCTGAATTTATT
The DNA here is from genome assembly GCA_034769895.1 of Magicicada septendecula. Taxonomy (NCBI): domain Eukaryota; kingdom Metazoa; phylum Arthropoda; class Insecta; order Hemiptera; family Cicadidae; genus Magicicada; species Magicicada septendecula. The sequence continues at coordinate 60,156,048 of CM068368.1, read as the reverse complement.
GTTGCTGTTGCCTTGATAGCCAAATATTCTGCCTTATTGGAACCTGTTGTAAATGCTCTTCAATTTAAAACCCTGGACCTGGTCCAGTGCTCAAAACACATCAAACGGATCCTTGGAGTGATAACAACTCATCGTAGTGATGCAGAGAAAGTTACTACAGAGCTTGTAAATGGTGTCGACGAGATTACCAAAGATGTTAGAGTGGAATTGACAGTCCCAAGATCTATTCAAAAACAAAAACTTCGCTCCAATCCTCCAGCTTCCAGTCCTTTAGAGTACTGGAACAGATCCTTGGTAATTCCTTACTTGGATTCATTAGTTTCTTCACTGGAGGCACGTTTTTCAGATGAACACTCACCTGCCTTTTCAATTTTGTCTCTACATCCGTTAATTATGCTCGAGATAACCATGAAAGACTTTAAAATAAAAGTCAAGGGGTTCTCAGATTTTTATAACTTAAAAGATGTTGCCTCTGAAGTTGAATTATGGTACACTATGTGGGAGAAGAAGAAACTCAATAAAGAGCAGCTAAAAAAACTGACAATAGCAGATCTAGTAAAAGAGGCTGAAATCTTTTACCCGGCCACAAAAAAGCGCTGCTTATCTCTATTACTCTGCCTTGCACCACTTGTACTGTAGAGCGGTCGTTTAGTACGTTGCGGAGAGTAAAGACCTGGCTTAGGTCGACGATGACAGGGGAGCGTCTCAATGGACTATGCTTAATGAGTGTCCACAGAAAAACTGCTTTAGAAAAAAAGGAGCAATTGGAGAAGGAAGTGCTGAAAAGGTTTTCTGAAAATCCAAGAAAACTTATTTTAGTTTAACATTTTTTAGTTTTTTGATTTATTTTTTATTTTAGTTTAACTTATTTTAGTAAGTTATTTTAGTAACATGTTTTAGTTTAATACTTTGTGATAATATATCCTTTGCTAGTTTGCATACGAAAAACTAATATTGTTTTAAAAATATATAATTGTATAAAATTATACTGTAGGCCTACTATACTAATTTTATATCATACCGTACTATAAAACTTTAATTTTTTCATTCATCACAGTATTTGTACGTAATTCTGTTTTGTCATTGTTGCCACGTTTTAATTAAAATCACGTTATTATTTGTGACTTTTGGTGATTATTTAACCCTTAAAGCATCTTGGGGTCTCAGACACCCCAGAACATCTTTTCTTGGATCAAGTGTTCCAATCTTTAATTTTACCCCTTGAATTAAAATATTTTTGAACTTCTTACGGTATATATTGACAATCTAGGGTACCCTCTTAACGACCAAATAGAAGTAATCGCCCAAGAATATAACAGTGCCTAGTACAGCCACGAAAGTAAAATATATCAAAACTAAGTGTGCACTACTATGGTTAAATCTGAAACATTAGTATTCTTCATTCCAGAGAAAAAATTCCTAAAGTTTTTAAATAAAGGAAAAATTTAATTTTTAACTCGATAACGGTGCGTGTTACTAAAAAGTAGCTAATAAAAAAAAAATTTATGTGAGAGGTAACTCACAAATAAAGTAACATAAAAGTCTTTTAAATAGATCCGACAATCACTGCTTTGGATCAATAGAGTAAAACTTTTTTAAATTCCCTTTTGGATTAATTTTAAAAATGTCTTTTTAGCTTAGATTCCTATAGTAGGTATGCCATAGTTATACTGACGAGCCATAATAACATACCGAGACGAAACAATTTGCTTATCCCCCCCCCCCGGCGCTTTTTAGGTAACCCTTTAGTCCTCTGCCCCCCCCTATCCAAAATCCTGGCTACGTCCATGTTTAAGACGCGAATTCTTGGCCACTTTAATATAAATCTGTATTACTTTTGATAAGCAAAATAATAATAATCATCATCATCATTAAGGATTAAACCAAGGATGTTTGTTCCGGTCTCAAATAGGCAAAGATTAGAGCTGGTCACTCCAGCGCTTTCTCGGACGTCCTCCACCTCTCCGTCCCCTCGGCTTACAGTTCCATAGTTGTTTGGGGATGCGACAGTCATCCATTCCTCATAATATTCAGTTCCTACCGTATATCTGTGTTTCTTCTGTGATCATGGAGAGTATACCCTCTCACGTGCCTGAGAAATCTCATCTTAGCTGGTTCGTTGCGACTGGCCTGGCCTGTCGTTAAATAAGCAAAACAATAAACGCAATATACAAATATTTCACACTTAATGACGGGGGTTACCAGATTTCCTAGGTGTTCACGGGTCCTCAGGCCTGCGAGTCCCGAAGCCGTGGTACTGGCCAACCTCCCGTGTAGGGCCACTGACCTTGTGTTTAAAGTTCATTACAGCTTGCCATTAGGAAAGCTAGCTAGCTTGTTTTTTATTATACTGCTTTAAATTGTTTTGTCAATAGAGATAATAGAATAATAGAGACAAGTGTTATTGTTGTAGATTAATAACCCAACATCAAAAAGTAGACTGTAAGTAAATCATGGCGTTGTTCGGTATTACCCAAATCACTTTTAAATATACATGATTCGTAGCATATTGCGCTTAGATAATAAATTAGATAGAATGCGATTAACGTAAGAATGTGTGTCAATGATGATGATACTTTTTTTTGGTGCAGCAGAGTGTATACATCAGTTTAAGAACACAAATATAAAATGATCCTTACGAGCAAATTGTAACAAGTTTTAATTTATAAATATAAACTATTATGATTTACTTGGTATGGCTACTGGTAAAGTGCATACACAGATAAATACCAGCAGTGACGTATGAGGTGCGATACCAACTAACATCGGACTATAATCATAATCAGCCGTGGCTCTACAACCCTTGGTGGGTCTTGGCCTGCTCCAAGAGTCGATTCCGTTCCTCGCTATTGCATGCCCTGGCTTTCCAGTTTCTTATGTTCAGCTTTCCGAGGTCCTCCTCTATTTGGTCTTTGAATCTACTTCGGGGTCTTTCCCTTGTTCTACTACCCATTGGTTTCAGGTAGAAAATATGTTTCGTAAGCTGTCCTTCCTCCATTTCTCTCTATGTGTCCAACCCACCTCAGCCTCTATATTTTGATTATCCTGACAATGTCCGGCTCTTTGTAAAGATGGTATAGTTCATAATTATAGCGCCTGCGCCACATTCCATTTTCTTGTACTCCTCTAAATATTGTTCTTAGAATCCGTCTTTCACAGCAACCTAGATGTCTCTCGCTTTTTTTATCATTGTCCAGGTTTCTGAAGCATATGGCAGCACTGGCCTGATAAGTGTTTTGTAAATCTTCCACTTCGTGCTTCTTGAGAGACGAAGCTAGATGTCAGGTGCTTTTTTAATCCATAATATGTTTTATTTGCGAGATATATTTTTCTTCTTATTTCAGTGGTGGTGTCGTTAGTGCTGTTTACCTGGAAGCCAAGATATACTGTATGTACTCTTTTACTGCCTCTATATTTTTTGTGCCTATTTCAAGGTTTTGAAAACATCGGACTACATTAAACAAAAATATGAAATTAATGAACTAATTAAATAAAACTCGTAGGAAATTATCCGTTTAAAATTAAGATAAAATAAAATAAAAGAAAAATCTAGTAGAAAAATGTAAGATATGAATGTAAGAATGTAAATAATACTATAGAAGTGAAACATTAACCATGTTACTTTACAGTTAACTTGTAAAAATAAAAAAATGTGATAACAGTTAACACTTGTAAGACATCGAATAAAACTAACACTCGGACAGATCAAATAAGCAAAATTAATCCAATTATTATTTTGTATTTCTTGTTTGCGTCTTTCCAGATTATAAGTAATAAGTAAAGATTAATTGGAACTGATTATGATAGATCGCCTGTGTTTTTACATATTATTTATTAATTGTAACCAATTAAATTAAAGAATAACACACATGGATATTTATTTTTTTGCAAAACTAATTTTAAGCTCTAGTTTTATGTTTTTGTTAAAATTGCGTTTTGTCCGAATGTAAGGATGTTGTCAGATGTGCTTGTATTTTCATTTGTAATATATGAATCTTGAGTGAATTTAAATGTTAATTTGGGTGACAGAAATAATTTGTTAGCATTAATTAAACTGTGTACTTAAAGTGCGTGACAAAATGACCCTGAGATCGATTTTTTTTTCTCATTGATATTTAGACATTGAATCACAAATTAAATTTAATTTTTTGTTGTAAAAGAAATTAAGTGTTTAAGAAGATAATTGTTAATGAATTAGGTATTGCTAAAAACAGAAATTACAAGATAAATGAAGAAACCAGTTTGTTTCATTTGTATTTGCGTGTTTTGAACAAAATAAAATCAGTCAAAATAATAACGTATTTTCAACAAGGATACAAGCTGATAAAGCAAATAAGGTATTTTTTTTGTTTTGTTTCGACCATATATGGACCACATTTCACTGTGTCTCTTCTTCCTGTCTTCAGTCCACTTTGAACCTGCGTTTTTCTCTCTCCTACTCTGGACTCATTCCATTTTCAACACTTTTCCACGAAAAACTTCTCTTTCAATTGCTTCTTCTGCGTGTATATTATTTTTTCTAAATTCTTTTTGACTTCTTTAATCCAACTTGATGTTGACTTCTTCTCCCACAGATAGGTGAAGATTTGCTTTGTTAACCTATTGTCGTCCATTCTATATAAATGGTCAAAAAGTAATAGTATATTTTATTATTATTTATTGTTATATTTTATTTTATTATATGGGTGTGTTCATATAACTTAATCCTTGAAGAGGAGAAGAAGAAGAAGAAGAAGAAGATTTTTATTATTTTATAATATTAATATTTTATGTTGTAAAGGAAATGAAAAAATGTGGATGCCGAGAAGAAGTGAATCGGAAAAGAAGATGCCATCGAAATAAACACACCCACGGTCGCGCGCGCGTACACACACACACACACCGTATGTCTAATACATATTTTTAAATGTGTAAAACAGAAGCTAGACAACGACGACGACAAATGGCCCTGGGAAAGGCAGACTATTTGTTGATAGTAATAGCGAAATGTGTAATGCAGATGTACAGTTGTGATTCCAAGTCATATGGTGGCGCGGCTAGGGGTGTGTGTACCGTACCCTTCTGGGGTGTGTTGCAGCCATGTGGCACTGAAGCCACATGCAAACTGTCCCTCTACAGCTGTCTTGTTCTCTCGTGGGAACTCCGCTAGTTTTAGGGAGCACGCTTTTGCCGAACTCAAGCGACAACTCGTCTTGTCGTCAATAAAGAACCTGATTTGTTTTTTAGCTCAAAACGTTTTTCTTTTTGCGCGTTCTCATTGTGACGACGACAGTGGGAGTTTCTCTCGACAGCGTTATTGAAAAAAAGTCATATAGTACAACAACCTGCATATCCTGAAATGAAACAAACTGCTTAATAAATATTCATTACCTCAAATTTTTTTGTGAAGTCCATGTTGCAAATTATCCACTCCTATATATAGGTCTATTTAAGTGTATGAAATCACTAAAACAAGTATTAAACTTGAAGATTAACTAACGTATACTATATATAAATGATTAAAGTAAATTATACGACCTGGAGAAAGCGAGCGAAATGATACGGAATCAGCCGACGTGACTCTGGATTCAAGCATGTGTCTGTAGCCAAAAACCGCTGTCTAAGTGACAAAATATACAAAATCATCACGTCCGAGCCCCCTTAGTAGTGTATAATGTTTTAAAGACTAACACATTTTTTCCTACAGAATTAGTCTTTCAACAAATAAGGACAGTTAAGTACAAGGTCTAAATTAAATAAAAATTCGATCACTTAAGTCTATGAACTACATAAAGCAAAACTCGGAGAACTCTTTATTCTCACGTAGGCTTCCGCGGCCGGTGCCCATTATGTTTTTGAAGTCTTCTTCCGGTATGGACCGCGTCAAAAATGTTTTGTATGACGACAACGTTTCACTCATATTACAATGAGTATCATCAGGTCTAAGTGATCGGAAGAAGACTTCAAAAACATATCGGAGAACTCTTTTTTGGAGAGTAACGTTTATATGTAAGTTACAATATACATAAACTATTTATCATTTCTTTACAAGTTACTCGATGAGTTTCTTGCAGTATTATTGTATAATATTATACATTATCAAATTATAATTACTCCTCCAAGTAGTTGACCTTAATTTTTTAAAGTTTTAATTGACCTGACGCGAGTTCCACTGATTGTATCAGTGTCTTCAGAGATTTGTAAATGAATTAACAAACAATCGATTTGATTCGACTTCAGTATAAAAATATTTCCAATATAACCATCGAAACAGCTGATTAAGTAAATAAACATTAAAACAATCGATAATTTAAATCAAATTAAATCGATTATTCGTTATTTTACATTCAAATCGAAACAAATTCGATTATTCGTTAGTTTTTTTATATTTAAATCGAATCAATTCGATTATTTATTAATTCACTTATAAACCTCTGAAGATACTGATACAATCAGTGAAACGTATGTCAGTTCAATTAAAACTATAAGAAAGAAGATCAACTACTTACCAGAGTAATTATAATTTGATAATATATAATATTATAATATACACTATGTAGCAGTAATTTTACATGTAAATATAAATATGCGAATTTTGACTTTGTGAACCCAATGTGCAAACGTATAACAATTGTTTCACGTTTGTCTAGACAAGAAAACTATTGCGTATTGGTCTAATCTAGAATCCACTGTCACATGTATTCGTTCGAAATTCGTTTACGCGTGAGTTTAGATGGTTTCGTGATCGTATCGTGAACAATTAAAAAAAGTTGTCAATATTTGAGAAAATTATGTTAAAAGAAACTAGTCAAATTAATCAGATTAATACGTTTTTATGATGTAGGCCTATACTTAGTCAATTTATGTCACATATTGTGGTCATTCCTTTCTCGTTGATGTCTCGTAACAGTTACAAAAATGAACAAATTCGTGATCAACTATATTGTCTCTAGTCTGTTTTACTTTTTTCACTGTCTATAGACATCTGTCCATTATTATTTAAAATCTATTTGTAAAACAATCACTAGAAAACTGCTGGACTAAGAAATGGCCGTGAATACGAATCGGCTGTGTTCTGGTGTTGAACTGCAATTTCTCTTATTTGAGGACAATCACATCATACCTTCTCAGAATAGGAGGATATGAAATTACACGCTGAGAAACCTGAAAGGACCACGCGACTGAAATCTGTATATAGAAGACAAAATATACGCGTGTGACAGGATAACCAAACATATTTCGAAAATGTTAGAACTAGGGGAAACCTCCCAAACAATTTGTATCGATTATACACGACGCGGAACATGTGATAAGGATGTACCGAAGGTATAAAAGTAGCAACAGGGAAGAAACACTGCGTGGGAATAGAGATATCTAGTAAGTGAAAAAGCGATTAAGTATTGCGTAGTGTGTACGAAGCGGCACTGTGGCCTCCTGCAACGAGGACTAGGGACAAATTGAAACGGACCGCGTGAGGAAGTACTTCCAGCTGTGACGGAAAGACGTTATAAGGAACGAGGAAACAAGTAAATGAGGCTTAGGGATTTTCCGTACTAAGTCTTATTGACCCGGAAAATAGAGCGTTTCAATCGTACGGTCGTGTTTCGTGTGTGTTGAAAACAGGTGGAATGGCAAGCATCCAAGCGAGAGGATGAAGAGGCAGGCTATTATTGGAATGAAAAACGTACACCAAGCGACGATGGAAGACGACTTCAAGCTGGCGATCGGGAGAACGAAATTTATAAAGGTTGAAGAAGCTTAGCTTCGATATAGCTTTACCGCATAAGTATTTTACACAGAGTCGGCAGTATTGTAGGCTTAATATGTCGTTTATAGCCTACTGAAACTGTATATAAGGACGTTAGTGAGGTCTGCTTGAGAGTGAAAGAGTTAATCCGTATAATCCGGTCAGTTGTCGCCACGATCAAATGACGTTCCCAACAGCCGTTATCAATACTTTCAACAGTTTTCTTTATCCAACCACAAAACATCGCGTACTTGTCGTTCCGGCCAGTTGTTGTTCCCAACTTTGGCTTTAGCGATTAACAACTTCAGTTAGTCGAATACAGCCAATCGTAGTCACGATCAGTGATAGTTCCGAACATTTTGTTTTTACTTTTGTCTAAAGCTTACACTTCCGGTGTCAATACACTCAAAATTATTAAATACCGGGCTGTAAGGCCGTGGTCGGTTGCTGTGTAATCTCGACATCGACGTCAAAGTTTCTTATCCCGTCCTCTGGGATCTTCTTGAGGCCGCAAAAAGGGACAGTGTGTTAATAAAACAGCCACGGACGATACCCGACAACTTTTCTCGCGTAAAGTAAAGGCTCCCCGGGTTGCTTAAAGTAATCGGGTATCGTCCGGCCAAGCTCTGCCGTAACTGTTCCATGACGCTGTCGCTTTTTGCGACCTGAAGAAGATCACCGAGGGTGGGATACGAAACGTTGCCGACGATGTCGAAATTGTACAGCAACCGACCACGGCCTGCCAGCCCGGTATTGTACAGCAACCGACCACGGCCTGCCAGCCCGGTATTGTACAGCAACCGACCACGGCCTGCCAGCCCGGTATTGTACAGCAACCGACCACGGCCTGCCAGCCCGGTATTGTACAGCAACCGACCACGGCCTGCCAGCCCGGTATTGTACAGCAACCGACCACGGCCTGCCAGCCCGGTATTGTACAGCAACCGACCACGGCCTGCCAGCCCGGTATTGTACAGCAACCGACCACGGCCTGCCAGCCCGGTATTGTACAGCAACCGACCACGGCCTGCCAGCCCGGTATTGTACAGCAACCGACCACGGCCTGCCAGCCCGGTATTGTACAGCAACCGACCACGCCCTGCCAGCCCGGTATTGTACAGCAACCGACCACGGCCTGCCAGCCCGGTATTGTACAGCAACCGACCACGGCCTACCAGCCCGGTATTGTACAGCAACCGACCACGGCCTACCAGCCCGGTATTGTACAGCAACCGACCACGGCCTACCAGCCCGGTATTGTACAGCAACCGACCACGGCCTACCAGCCCGGTATTGTACAGAAACCGACCACGGCCTACCAGCCCGGTATTGTACAGAAACCGACCACGGCCTACCAGCCCGGTATTGTACAGAAACCGACCACGGCCTACCAGCCCGGTATTGTACAGCAACCGACCACGGCCTACCAGCCCGGTATTTAATAATTTTGAGTAGTTTGTTTTTATCACTTCAAGTCATACTTCTTATCATTCGGATTAAAATTCGAATCATGTTGACAATTGCTAACCTCCCGTGTAAAAAAAACGTAATTATCAACTAAGTAGTTATCAGTTATTTTCTCTATGTTAGCAGTCTTCATCACAACTTTGTCAAATTTTGTTGCTTCCCTACTATATACACTTTTTCCTCGAACGAGGCCTTTCGGTTTCGCAACCATTATCAATTTCTACCTACAACAACGAAGAACTTGTTGTTGTAGGAAGAACTTGATAATGATTGCGAAACCGAAAGGTCTCGTTCGAGGAAAAGTGTATATAGCAGGGAAGCAACAAAATTTAACAAAGTTAACTAAGTAGTTGATTTTTATTTTTATTGTAACGCAAACATTTCTATATTAAGTAAACCATTTTAATTAATAAGTCGTGACATAATAATGATCAGGGGCGTATTTACGGGGGGGGGGGCAAACGGGACCGGACCTCTTCCCAGAGGTTCGAATAAGTTGATGAATTTTGTTAATCTCTTAATTTTTAGGCTGTTTCAGTATTATGATATTTATAATTGTCTTTTGCTGTGTGCGCTAATATAGTAGTAACTCTTTTTTCGATATACAAACCGGTTTATTACACAGCATCAGCGTATACGTTTGAAATATGAAATATAGGAAAAAGCAGTTCAGACAATAAGTATCTTGGAAACAATGTTTCAATAACGTGTACTTCTATTATGTTATTACCGTTTACTTTATTGGGACTGACTTCAGCCACTTTAAAGGTAGTAATGTTGATTAGTCTTAAATTGTTTTTTTCTTTTGTACGAAAGCGACCCGACCTCGGATCCCCCAAGGCCAAATCTAAGTAAGCCACTATTTTATATTAAACTTTAATTTAATTTAAAAGTTTTTAATTAGTTAACAAATGTTTATTTAGTTTTAAAAATGAAATTAAATACTTAAATATAGACACAGTCATATCCATTCTTAAATACATGCTATAGGCTAACGTATACAAAGTGCCTCGTGTAGTTTCGTTGTTTTCGTAATAATAGTATAACACTGTTTATCGTTTAGACACGCGTGGCTCTGAGGATGCTTCATCGTACTACGGGCGAAACGTTTGGATTTAAAACAAATAAAAGACGTGTGTTCAACCGAAAAACAGTGCTATTATTATACAAAGCGATGTTTTTTTTTTTACAAGATTTACTCTTTATAGAACTGATATTGCATTACCCTTTCTTTTCTATTTTTTTTCATAAATTTTGAATAGTTATGTAAAAGTAGTAAACGCGACAGATTAACGAGTAGCAATGGGGAAGACGGCGTCTAAATCACTAAGAGGAACACAAATATTAGAATTACTAAACCGATTTCTTATAAAAGTAGACCTATTAATCGAGTGATGGAGGAAAATATTACATAGTGTAATTGAAAAATAGTGATATATGTCGAAGAACTATGACTGTGAAGAAAAGAAAGCAGGCTATAAAATCCAAAATATGGAATTTAGATAAACCGTTATTTGAGTACAAAGAGAAACACATAGAAGAACAAAAGTGACAATAAAAAGCGGATTGGAGGACCGATATTTATAGTGTTAAGGACTCCTTGTTAAACGAATTCCACGGACAGACGGACAAAAAAGATATCAGAGCAGTGGCGTATCTAGGATTTGCCCTTGGGGTAGGCGTTCCGGGGTCGGATCGACTTCGTACGAAAGAAAAATTAAGTTAAGACTAGTCAGCGTTACTATCTTTAGAGTGGCTGAAATCAGTCCCATTAAAGTAAACGGTAATAACACAATAAGAATACGCGTTACTGAAACATTGCTTACAGGATACTTATTGACTGAACTGATTTTCCTATATTTCATATTTCAAACGTATACGCTACAGGTAACAAATCTGTTTGAATATTTTAAGAGTTACAATTGTATTGGCTTACAGAGCTGAAAAAATAATTAAAGAACGTAAACAGTCTAAAAATTAAGAGATTAAAAAAATTCGTCAACTTTTCGACCCTCTGGGGGGGGGGTCCGGTCCCGTTCGTCCCCCCGCCCGTAAATACGCCGCTGTAGTAGAGCAGGCGCCAGAAGAAACAAGCGAAGATCACTGTTTTCCCGTCATCGAAGAGTCACAATTGCCAAGGAAACCGTCGAGAGGGATTTAAAAATAGAAGATTGCGGAGACCGTGATTCGTGAACAGAAGGACAGGAGGAAGGATAAGAGGGAAAACCAAAGGAGGAAAGTACTTTAAAACTGACAACCAATTCCAGTCTCGAATTGTTAAGATAGACCGAAGGTGAAGGTTAGGCCTACTGAACCGTAAAATAAAGAGCGAGTTTCCTTTACTAACGACAAGATAGGCTACCGATAGGCCACCTGTGCAGCCTTCGTTATTGTGATTTTTATTGTATAATAATACGATAAGCTATCAGCAAACACAGCAATGAGCTCCTGTGTACGTTCGCGCTTTCTAGTCATTTGAATTGCTAATGCGCGCGCGGACACCTGCTACTGATATTGTCCAAGTCACTGGCCACGAGACTTCCAAACCAAACCGTGGGACAAATCAATAATTACTATGTTGGGACTGTTTCACACAAACGCCAGACGGACGTTCACCTGGTACACGTGGGCCGTGTGACGACGCCTCTTGCTACCAGTTCTGGCAGATACCAGTTTCCACTTTGCGCCAACAACACAAATTTATGTAATACATGAAATTTGTCTTTTGCTGTAGCGGTGGTAATTTGAAAAAAAAAATGTAAAATTGTATACAGTTCATAATAACGAACTATATCCCGAGGATATGTGCCAACAAGTATGCGATGTTTAAAACGCTCACAGTTATTAACCATTTACTAAAACAGACTTTAGGCCTACTAGTAAGACGGAATATTTCCATGTTTTGACAAAACACTCTGTGGGTTGTGTTTATCTTTCGTTTTTTGTTGTTTTAGTTTTTTTTTCTGAAGACGGCTGTCGATTTGTTGTGTAGTCGAAACGTCGCTATTTAAAAAAACCACAAAAAAAATTAGTGTGGTAAAGTCCGTCTTACTAGTAGGCCTAACGTCAGTAACCCGTTACTGACGTCTTTTAAAGAAATACTAAAATAGACTGTCAAATGACAACTCTTTACAGATTCTATACTAAAACAGAGAGCCACAGTGCCACGGAGAGTTATATATTTATGACAGAAACAAAGAGGAGAACAGATATCACGTCGATTTTTATGACGCGATAGAAAGTTTAGTCTTCACTAAGACGTAAGGATAAAATTTAAATAATCTTATGTATGCATTACTTTATAATGACTTTGTAATTCTTAGACATGTTATTTGTTATGCGCTTATTACACTATCTTTTTTTGTATTTAAAAAAAATTTGGCAACGCTGAAATCAATTGTGTCTCAGCAATACCATTTTAATTTCTGACAAATGGCACTTAACGGATGCAGCTTAGGGATGAAATTCTATTTAAACTGGAGTTAATTTCTTTGATTTCTGATAACTTATTTTAAAGCGTGTAAAATATACGTGTTTTAATAATAATACTCTATCGACGTCGCAAGGAAACGGAAAAACCTCTGTCTGGAGCCTGTAAAAAGTGGTCGGTTTGTGCGGACAGAAACCAACAACGTCTGCAGATGAACTAATAACATGATTGTAATGTCCGAACCATACGACCACAACACAGTGAAAGACTATCAGTTTTATTTGTTAATTTCCAATAAAATCTTGCAATTAATGAATATTATTAACTTTTCTCTCTAAACGAGGGCATTTTATTGCTGTTACTAGACGTGGAAAATGTTGGGCGTATTCGGTTCGGTTACTTGTACATCGGAATAGGAAAAGTGTAGAGACAATGATCTCGGACTGTGGTAACAGAATTCATCATCATCATCATCATCATCATCATCATCATCATCATCACAATACGGTATAGGCAAGATGCTGCCTGTTCCGCCTTCAAAGATTCTCCAGCCGTCTCTTCCTGGGTCTACCCACACATCTATGTCCTATAGATTTGTATTACCAGACTTGTCTGGCCACTCTGGAATCTGACATTCTTTCTAAGTCCTCTTCCCTCCGTTGTTTGTAATCTTTTTGTCATTCGAGTTAAAAACTTCTAATTATTCTCTTATGGCCTCACTCTTTATACGGTCAGGTTAACCAATAAGAACACTAATGGTTAACGATCAAACTGTAGAACGGGTGAAACATTTTAATTGTTTGGGAAATGATATTGCCTATGACAGAAATTATGGTATGCACGTTAAGTTAGGTACGTTCCAGACGATCCGTGTGACAATCGACCGTAGAAACAAGGTACGTCGAGATACAAAATTAAAGTTTTGCGACGTTAGTGCGGTCCCTGTGCTGTCCTGTGAGTGTGAACTATGGACAACAGCCAAGAAACAAAACTGTACAATACAGGCCTCGGAAGTAGCATTCTTAAGCGGAGGTAAAAAGTGATAAGAGAATATGAATAGTAAAATAATTTACCTCTTTTTTGTCCGTCTGGTGGCCTTTTCCTTTTTATATATTACAACGCGTTTCGGGACATATGTCCCATCATCAGGTACAATCCCTTGGTGAAGTTCGTTAAATGAATAAAATATTCAAACAATTTACATACAATTTTACACGTGTCATAATTAAATATAAAATGAAAATATCTAAACCCGGGAACACACGCGATGTCGTTGGTGCGCACCACGGAATACTACAGTCCACTGTTGTACTTATGTTGTTATTGGTCGTGCACTATGGCCCTCGTTTTGTAGTCTTATCGCTGTGTCGTAAAGCGAATTAGATTGAAAGTTCAATTGCTCGTTTAAAAGGACTTATTTAGTGTTTTTATTTTTAAAAGCCTTATATATTTCAAATTCCTCGACAGCACTCATATATCTTCCTTTTTTGCATATATGGAGGGGTTGAAAGTTAGTCGTGAAATCAGTATAATTATGATTTCTGTCCATCAAATGACGTGCGTAACTTGACATTGTTTTGCTAAAGTCTTTTTTGGGTAAATGCTCTTTAAAGCGTTTTATAAAACCTCTACCAGTCTGGCCAATGTAGAAGCTATCACAGTCATTCCATGTAATTTTATAAACGCCTGTCTTGTCTTCAGCTGATTTTGAAGGTTTAGGTGGGAGTATCTTACTAACATTGTTATTAGTACGGAAAACCATTTTTATATTTATCTCACTGAATGTACTGTTTACAGTTTTTGGTAGGGTGTTACCATAGTCTGATGATATATATCCAATCTTATTTCTATTATTTTTTGTAATTCTTTGTTGTTTTACTTTTTCCGATGTTTCATGATTAAACAATTGAGCTTTTATAACCACTGGTACCTAATCGTGTTGAGTTCTTCATGAAAATCTTTGTCTTCTAATGGTATGGAGAGTAATCTATGTACTAAACTATTATATGTTGCCATTTTTTGAGAGAGGGACTTTTTTTCTCCACCAGACGGACAAAAAAGAGGTAAATTATTTTACTATTCATATACATATAAGTGGCCAGGATACCGAAAAGCATGAATCGGATAAGAGAAGTATGAACAGAAATTAAGTACGTAGTACTTAATACAGAAGTATGTACATAGTATCCTTCAGTTGTTTATGATTGTTCGCCATGAATTTGCAAACATTACTTGCATCGTGTTCGATTTTTACAGATCACGCCATCTTTGTCGCAACTTTCAAATGCCATGTCGAGGGATACTCCACAAATGCCATGTCGAGGGATACTCCAGAAATGGCATGTCGAGGGATACTCCACAAATGCCATGTCGAGGGAATTCCACAATGCCATGTGGATGGATACTCCACAATGCCATGTCGAGGGATACTCCACAATGCCATGTGGATGGATACTCCACAATGCCATGTCGAGGGATACTCCACAATGCCATGTCGAGGGATACTCCACAATGCCATGTCGAGGGATACTCCACAATGCCATATGTCGAGGGATACTCCACAATGCCATGTCGAGGGATACTCCACAATGCCATGTCGAAGGATACTCCACAATGCCATATCGAGGGATACTCCACAATTTGATTTTGACGGTGTTATACTTATCGTATTTACTATACCTTCGTAACCTTCCGGTAATTGGGAGCCCGTTTGCAGAGCGATAACTCCTAAAAGAAAGACGTGCAAGCAAGGATTAATGATGCGTGGATGCGATGGAGGCAAGTCGCAGGAGTCCTTTGTGACAACAAAATGTCAATCCGCTTAAAATTTAGTACATAGCGCACAATGGTGAGACCGGGTGCCCTGTACGTAATCGAGTTGTGGGACGTCTCCAAAAGAGCAGAGCACTCATGGCTTATCATGAAAATGCAGGTGTTGCGGAGGATTTCGCTGCTTGATCCATGTTAGGCACCTGGCTGACGTGGCTTCAATAAATGAGAATATGCAGGAATGCCAGCGACTTCGTTGGTACGGACGCGTTCTGCGAGCAGCACCTGACACCGTCATAAACTCTGCCTATCACCTGACACGCGGACGATCCAAACTGAGACATGCCAGCGACTTCGTTGGTACGGACGCGTTCTGCGAGCAGCACCTGACACCGTCATAAACTCTGCCTATCACCTGACACGCGGACGATCCAAACTGAGACATGCCAGCGACTTCGTTGGTACGGACGCGTTCTGCGAGCAGCACCTGACACCGTCATAAACTCTGCCTATCACCTGACACGCGGACGATCCAAACTGAGACATGCCAGCGACTTCGTTGGGACGGACGCGTTCTGCGAGCAGCACCTGACACCGTCATAAACTCTGCCTATCACCTGACACGCGGACGATCCAAACTGAGACATGCCAGCGACTTCGTTGGTACGGACGCGTTCTGCGAGCAGCACCTGACACCGTCATAAACTCTGCCTATCACCTGACACGCGGACGATCCAAACTGACACGGATAAGTACTACAAACACCGACCTTCGCAGTAGAAACTCAGCCAGAGGACTCACTAAGTGGCTTTCATTAATCCAGAAAGCGGACCTAGTTCCAGTGGTAGAACGCTAAGTTCACATTTACTATACGAAACTGATAACTTCGTTTGTTCTCATTGATTGTTATCACACAGAATCAGTGACGTTGCCAAATTACTGTAGTTAGTGAAAGTTGCAAGAGCGTATTTACGGGGGCGAACGGGATCGGAACTCCGCGAAGGGTCGAAAAAGTTGGCGAATTTTGTTAATCTCTTATTTTTTAGGCCCTTTTATTATTTTTTCAGCTGTGTCTTTTTTAAATGTACAACCAGGTGTATTACACAGCATCTGCGTACGCGTTTGCAGTATAGAATAATTGGGAAATCAATGTACAAACAGTTGTATTACACAGCATCTGCGTACGCGTTTGCAGTATGGAGTATAGGGAAATCAAGTCAGTCAGTACCTTCTAAACAATGTTTCAGTAACGCGTATTTTTCTTGTGTTATTAACGTTTACTTTAATGGGATTGATGTCAGGATGTTATATCACGTTTTTCAGCCACTTTAAAAATAGTACCGGTACTGTTAATTAGTCATTACTTGTTTATTCTTTTGTATGAAGCTGACTCACCCGGAGAAGCTGACTCACCCGGAGAAGCTGACTCTTCCTGGGTCTACCCACACACCTGTGTCCTATAGGTTTATATTTGCGGACTTGTTTGGTCAGTCTTAGATCTGCCATTCTTCCTAAGTATTCTTTCCACAGTCGTTTGTAATCTTTTAAGCTTTCATACAAGTTGAAAAGTTCTAATTCTTCTCTTATGAGTTCATTACGTTGGTTAATTGTAGCGGCTGAAATGTAGTACTGGCTGAAATTTTCAACTCTTGTCTCCGGCTACAATACTTTCACCGTCTGTGGAAAACTCCCAATATCTGCATGATTCCCAAAACCCAACAAACTTTCCAATACTTGCAGAGACCTATCGTCCCATTTCGTTATTCTCAGTTATCTCAAAGGTGTTTGAGCGTCTCCTGCTGGCCCGTATCTCGCTGCTGTTGGATAATTTCATCCGCAGCGAACAGTTCGGGTTTCGTAGAAAGCACTCGACAACTTTTCAGCTAGTACGCGTTGTTACGCATTTGCCTGACGCTGTCAACAAGACAGACTTTACGGGTCGCTGTCTTTATGGATGTCAGCAACGTCTTCGACAGACTCTGCCAAGAAGGCCTTCTCTTCAAACTGGCACATTCCTCCGACTATTGTGCATTACCTGCGTTAATACCTTAGCGATCGCACTTTCTCGGTTAGCGTCGACGGGTCCTGTTCTTCACTTCGACCCTCGCTGCTGTAGTTCCGCAGGATTCTGTACCTCGTGTGCACGAACGACCTGCCAGTTATACCCGCAATCACGTTGTCCCTCTTCGCGAACGATGCTATATACCATTGCAACTCCCTGTCCTCGCGATTTGCGAGTACAAAGCTGCAGCGTCAGTTGGATCTGCTTCAAGGCTGGCTAAGGAAGTGACAGGTGGCGATCAATACGGAGAAATCCGAGGCGATCTGCTTCACTCGTAAGTATATTTCCAGTCCCTCTCCCTAGAAGGGAGGCCTACTGCCTGGAAAGAGTCGGTGAACTATTTAGGCGTCCGGATAGACCGGCGTCTTAGCTTCAACGCCCACGTGACTGACACCCTCAACAAGGCTCGCGGCCTCCGAGCCAAACTGTTGCCATGCTCTCGTGTCGCAACCGCCTGGCTCTCTGCACTAAAGTTACCACCTATCCTTTGTTTCGTCGGTCAGCTCTGGCCTATGCTGCACGCGCTTGGTGGTCACTCTTGTCGTCCACTAACAGATGTAAGTTGGAACAATTTCAATCCAAAACCCTCCGTTCCTTGTCGGGGTCTCCATAGTTCGTTAGAAATTATGTAATTCGTGGAGTTCTTCGAGTTCCTACTCTTGCCGGTCGCTCGCTGAAACTCTCTATGGTTCAACACTTTGACGTCTCCTTCCCTTAACTCAGCACCACCAGTACGTCTGCACCACCACCTCCAAACGGCGATTCTTCATGATCCTCCGTAATGTCGGCCTCGCCAAACTACTTCTGAATAGCCCCCAGTAACTTCTTCGCCTCTCTGTTTAACCTGCTCTCCTCGGGGAAATCCTTTCCTAAGCATGTCTCTTGGACACTCCTTGGCTGTTAACTTTTGCCGCCGGCACCGTCTATCGGATAACCGCGTTGGCGTGTGCTTTCCTTTTTTCAGGTGCCCAGTCAGAAAGACCAGCACTGTTTTCACCTGGCAGTCATCGGGCACATACCGGACGCTGCAATCGTGCCACGGGTACAAAGACGCCCCACTAATTGAAGCAAAGCAAAGCAACAATACTGGCCACGTCAGTTTTCTTATATGCCGTATAGCTCACGTGGACAGTCCACCTTCACACCAGTGGCGTAGCCAAATGGGGTGCCGGTGGGGGTGGGTTACAACTCCCGCCATTGAATAGATCACTAATGAGTTCTTATAGGTAAAAACCTGCAAGCAGGCAGGCAGTTGCAGTAGTCGCTAGAGGCCGGGATTTAAGCTATAACCGCCAATATTATCACTACTCCACCGCCATGTAAAACCCTGATCCGTTATGAAAATGTCTTGCTCAATAATCACCACTCCTGGCTACTCCACTGCTTCGTTCTTGTATAGTCTTCGACGTTACACAAACTACTGTGTTATTAGTAAACACAGTGATAGTAGCAGTAGCGTGGCGTCCACGTAACCGCTGTTGCCGGCGGCACAGCACTGGAAATAAGAGAAAATAATATTAATTATATCACAGGATAAATACTTTAGTTATTAAATAATTCGAAATTCGAACAATATTAGTAGGGGACCTTGAAGAAAGCGTAGCATTACTTTCGAACTGCTGAGCGCTTGCACCGTCTTGTGTTGCCGGCTCAGACATCGCCAATGGTTTACTGCGTACGGTCATTGACATCATAGTAGTTGTCACTGTACAGGCTAAAGGAGAGGGGACACACATTCGTCCACCCAATGTGTTGCCGCTGTATAAACCGGCAAAACGCTCAGTTAGCAGCTTTAATGGGATTGATTTCACGACATTATCTCACTTTTTCAGCCGTTTTAAAAATACTACTGTTGATTCTTTTCAGTCTTAACTTGTTTATTCTTCTGTATGAAGCTGACTCGACCGGACCTGACTACGTACAGTTACTACTAGTACGTAGCTATTTGTGTTTTGTTTGTTTAGTCATGTGTTTCTGTATTTGTTTTTATTATTTTTAATTCGATTATTTTTTTCTGATTTATTCTGTGTAAGTATAATGAGAGTCAGATCTCGTTGAACCGGGACCCTCTTCTTCTGCCAGCGAATGATAAAATGCTCTAAAGTGAACACTTGGTAGTAGAAAAAACTCGAATTAATTTTTAGATTAAGTTTTAGGTCTATCACAACTGGCAACAGGTGTTATGTACCCACGCCACGTCACTGGTAGTGATAGTCAATGGTTCCTTTTCTGTATCACCAATCGGTTAAGGGGTTACAGGCAGGGTAAGCTACAAGTTTGAGCGGTCCGGCCTACACAAAACTAGTGTGGGCAGCACTGTGGTTCAGTCACCCTAATTTTCACCAGGTCGTTATCCAGTTTCTTATTTCCACAGGCCGACTCGCCTAAGCAGTGAAAAAACTCGCGTCGATTTTACGGTGGTTCTAGGGAATCGAACCCGAGACGTCTGAGTTGGCAGCCAAGCCTCATACCCACTGCTATGCTAAATATCTTCTCATTATTAAACAACGCTTATGAAAAAATTAGTTGACAGTGAGGTGTGTGTGTGTGTGTGTGTGTGTGTGTGTGTGTGTACTCGTGTTTAACAGTAACTGCGTCAGTCGAAACAATTATCGCTAAACACTTAACTGTCAGCTGAGCCGCAGTATGTCATTTGTATATAGCCTATGTTTCGCTTACGTCATCAGTCCTAATCTCTCCAATACAGTTTTTTTAACGTATGAATCCATTAAACTATGTATAGCAGAGCGCCAGTTATTCGAAACGTCAAATATCTGAACTCACTTGAAAAAGAAAATCGTAAGTAGGATGTACAGTAATTATGTTGTTAGCCATCGTAAGCGCGACATGTACTACGTTAATTATTTAACGTATATTTCTTTTATTTTATCAAAAAGGAAAAACATAGTATTGAAGCCTGAGCCCAAAATTTGGGGCAAAAACTTAATAAAATTGCAAATCCCATGTGAGATACTAAATTGAAGAGAATTTTAACCAAAGTCTGAATATAATTTATAGTTTTGGAAATTTCAAAATTTTTTCACCACAGGACCGAAAAAGTGGGCTCAAAAATGTTTAAAATTGTAAAAGTCCAGCCGAATGTCAGAAGAAAGTAAAATTTTAACACAAATCCGGTCGTTTGGAATTTTGAACTTTTAATGTGTGACTGTTTTATAGTAATTGTTACTTAACCAAACAGGAAATATGTGAGCATAAACAGGGTAATTGGGGTATTTGTGATTTTTCTGATAATTAAAAAATGATCTAATACCATCATCATCTTCTTCCCAACACGGCATAGGCAAGGTGCTGTCTGTTCCGCCTTCAAAAATCCTCCAGCCACCTCTTCCTGGGTTTACCCACACACCTGTGTCCTATAGGTTTGTATTTCCAGACTTATTTGGCCAGTCCGGAATCTGACATTCTTTCTAAGTACAGTATTCTTTCCACCATTATTTGTAATCTTTTAAT
This sequence comes from Magicicada septendecula, assembly GCA_034769895.1. Lineage (NCBI taxonomy): Eukaryota > Metazoa > Arthropoda > Insecta > Hemiptera > Cicadidae > Magicicada > Magicicada septendecula. Next base: position 60,135,123 of record CM068368.1, on the reverse strand, counting down.
TTTTCATTCAAGTTAAAAACTTGCTTCTCTTATTATACGGTCAAGTTTATAACACCTTTTAACTCCTCTTAAGAATGCCATTTCCGAGGCCTGTATTTTACTGTCTTGTTTCTTGGCTGTTGTCCATAGTTCACACCCATACGGCAGTACAGGGTCTGTTATAACTTTGTAAAAATTTAATTTTGTATTTCGATGTACCTTGTTTCTAAAAAATACGGTTGATTTTTCCACAGATCGTCTGGAACGTACCTAACTTAAGATCAATAACATAATTTCTACCATAGCCAATAGCATTTCCCAAATAATTAAAGTGGCTCACCTATCAAATTACCTATGAATCTAATATCAAAGTTGATATAAAAATAAATGTACTTCGTTCAAAATAACGAGCGATTTCTGCAACTCGGGGAGCAATAACTTAAAATGTAGGCTACACGATTGTAATATATATATTACACGCTGTGGGTAGCCTACCCCCTCGCGGTCATACAGTCTATTACATTTTTGTGTGTATGTTCGAATGTACGAATTTTCGTGTATTACCCGGAACTCGAGTTAGTTCGGAGAACTGATGCAGTGGGATATTTACGGGGGGGGGGGGACCGGACCTCCCACAGAGGGTTGAAAACTTGACGAATTTTTTTAGGCTCTCTTACGTTTTAGGCTATTTGATTATTTTTTCAGCTGTGTACGCTAGTACAGTAGTAACTCTTTTTTTAAATATACAAACAGGTTTATTACACAGCATTAACGTATACATTTGAAACATGAAGTATTAGGCCTATAGGAAAATCAATTCCGTCAATAAGTATCTTGTTTCAATAACGCGTATTTTTACTGTGTTATTGCCGTTTACTTTACGTTTCAGCCACTTTAAAGATAGTAATGTTGATTAGTCTGAATTTGTTTTTCTTTTGTATGAAGCCGACCCGACCCCGGAGCCCCCCCCCCAGGGCAAATTCTAGATTCGCCAGTGCCTGACAATGTATAGTATCTTTGTAATTGCTGTAAACGTACATCGGTTCCAACGAAGATTCGTTAACGTTGTAAGCGCACGAGGCGTTGGATCACTCCATTTTCAGTGACACCGACAATAGATAAACGTAAAAATAACGGAAATACTCAACATCTGTACATCATGATATGATCGATAATTTTTCTGTCAAGGTGCGGAGACAAAAGGCGCAGCTGATCAACAACGGACGGACGCGCGGCGCAGCCGGCCTGGCCTGGCCCGGCCCGGGCACATACACACACACATCTGGCCTTTTGTTACACAGCCAGCCTTCATTAACACATCTGTACTTGCCAAATGTCCCGACGACGACGACGCAACAATATCGCCGTTGCGTACTCCCGACCCGACTGCCTCTTGTAAGCGAACGCGCGTCGCCTCACCTGTGTTACGCGCTCAAGCAAGTTTTGTTACGCTCTCAATTCAGTCAAATATCATTAAATTCTTCACTATTGTGTATTGGAACACGGCATTCGGCTGCGTACATATATTCCCAAATGTAAATGCATTAGCTAAGCTACTCGAAAGTTTTAAGGGACCAGATCGTCCATGTTGATTGAACAGACTCTAGCTTACCAGTGGCGTATCTAGAATTTGGCCTGAGAGGGGGTCCGGGGGGGCGGCTTCATACAAAAGAAAAAACAAGTCTACTCAACATTACTATGTTTTAAGTGGCTGACAATGTGTAATAACATCCTGAAACGAATCCCATTAATGTAAACTGTAAAATCACAAAGTACGCGTTACTGAAACATTGTTTATAAGAACTAGCTGAACTAATTTCCAATATTTCATATTTCAAACGGATATACGGAATTGGTGTTTGTATAATAAACCTCTCTGTATATTTGTAAAGGAGTTACTAACTGAAAAACGCAACTGAAAAAATAATAAAAGAACCTAAAAATTAAGAGATTAACAAAGTTCGTCAACTTTTTTCCACCCTTTGAGGGGGTCCGGTCCCGTTCGCCCCCCGCCCAAGTAAATACGCCCTTTTGCTTACCATCTAGGTATATTTATTTTAAAAACCATGCAGAGCATATATTTAATGAAACTTTTTGCCAGTAAACTTTAATGAAATTAACCTGGAACTGCCAGTATTGTTAGATCCAAAACAATGTTTATAGGCTGCATTCTTCTTCTTTTTCCCTGTCAATACAGGCTTAGTGGTCTGTTTCGGGTTTCCTCTTCCCAGCGCTTCCTAGGTCTACCGACAGATCTAGTCCCTCTTGGTTTATAGTGGTAGACAATTTTTGATGTCTAGGCTTCATTTTAACCCTATTTCGGAAAATTTTTTTTTCTGAGATAAGAAGACCGGATCGATGCCTAAATGAGAGGATATTGCATTTGATCCAAATGTGATGTAGGAGATATATGGTCGTAATTCCAAGCGGTACCTTGATAATTTTAAAACGTAGACTTTTTCCCACTGGACACTGGACACGTTGCTAGACCCATCCATCAAATTTGTTCCTTTATTTGGGTTTGGGACTAGCAACGACCTCGATGAGCTCTTTAATCCACATATGAGAAGTCGCTGACGGAATTAAGAAGGAAGTGTGTGGAGGAAATTCAGTCATCTTCTTTTTCTTATTACTTCTCACGGATTATAGACGTAGTGGGCCCCGGATGAACACTATTTTTTTAATTTTCAACAATGAACACTATACTTAGATTATGCTTAAAATTTCCGTTAATTTGACACTCCACACGATTTACTGCGATTTTATAAAAAAAATTCACCGCTTTTTTGGCGCTGACGTCCAAAATTTTTGAAATTTTAAAATCACTGTGCTCTGATTGTGGTTAAACGTTCCTTTAATTTGATGCCTTACACTGGCTTTTTAGATTTTTCACAATTTTCACCCCCTCCCCTTTGCCACCTGCCTCACAATTTTTGGGGCGGGGGAATGAATCTAAAACAATGGAGTTCTGTAGGGAAAAAGTTTGGATAAGCATTCCAAGCTTTACGAAAATCGGATGATGCGTTCAAAAGTTGTCAGACATACCTCAAATAGACAAACGCCAAATGTCAAGTTAAAACTGAGAACTCGCTTCCCTCGTTCAGTAAAGTATTCTATGGACCTAATTAAACACATGTGGTCTATTGGAGAAAGAATAATTCGGATTTTTTAAAAAGAAAGTGCGATAAAAACTATAATTTTTTATTGATTCTGATTAATATAAGGAATATTACAAGACGAACCTAACAAAAAGGCGCATCTCAAACATGCTTCAGTAAAAAGTTTTGTGTACCCAGTGTGGAAAATATACATTCACGGAAAAACTTTTTTTCTTCTTACTTCTCACGGATTATAGACGTAGTGGGCTGTTCCAGTATCGCATACTCCCACCACTTCCCGCCTCTACCCACAGACCATCTCCCCCTTGGCTAGTAGTAGTAGACTATTTTGAGTATTGTGTTATTCTCAATTCTGTCATCTTCACGTTTGTCTCTATTCATTTTTTCATTATAGTTGAAAAAAAAAGTTCAACACATTTCTCCTTACCTCTCATTCCTCATCCTATCCACGCTTTTACAGGCCTAAGGACTTGTATCCATGACTTGTATGAGACTGACATTTTTCTTAGTCAGTACACAGAATTCGTTCCTGTACATTAACATTGGAACCTGCATGACCTTACAAAATTTCAGTTTTATTTGCAGTAGTGTTTTCCTTTCAAAGTTCTCATTTCTGTGGCGGCCGTTTATGACTTGAAATTTATGGTTTAAACCAAAGTTAACCACTAAACGTTATGACTTGAAGTTTGTGGTTACAATTCCTCTCAAAGACAGCTAATATCACAACCCATATAGTTAAAACGTGATACTTGTTCCTTTGGGCTGTCATTAATTGAAATCTTTGTTTCAATTGGGCAGGCACTGTGAAATGGCATTACCTTGGTTTGATCAGTCAACGTCTTTAAGTTATGTGCCTGAGCAATACGACGTAGTTTATTAAATGATAATTGTAGTCTGTCCTCTGAGTCTTCAGTTATTAGAAGGTCGTATGCACATGTCAGTATACTCAAACTCATTCTTGGTCGTAATTGTACATCTTGTGGTCACCTCTCTTGTTTCCATTTTGCAAGAATATCGTCTACATAAACACTAAACAGCGTAGAGGGACAGACTGCATCCCCGTCTCAATCCTTCGTCTGTGATAATTGTAGGCCTATATCCGTTAAACTCTAGTTGCTTATTTGCGCTTCATCGTATAAACCCCTCATACACTCGACCAGGTGAACTGGGTGTCCATATCTTTTAGGATATTCCAAAGCACTTAGACATCTACTCTGAGAAAAGCCGCCATGAAGTCAATGAAGACTCTGTGCGTCTCCAAGTTGTACTGTCTCCATTTTTCAATGACGTTTTTAATATTAAACATTTTGTCACGGAAATGAACAGAAATTTAATAACAGAAAAGAAATTGAAATAGCAAAAGAGATACAAGGAGGAGGTATTGCGGAATGCTAACGGATACTGAAGGAGGGACAGCGCTACCAGAAGATGCGCGGGGGCGCTGTTCGGCTGAAAGCCTCTCAGCACATTTGTGTTCGGTGGTGATGACTATTGCGGTACACGGGCAGTGCGTTTGGTTACGTGAAACAAAATATCATCATTATCTCCACTTCACGGATTAGGCTGCATTGCCTGTTCCGGAACCATCTCGTCCTCGGACGCCCCATACCACGATGCCCTGAGGGTTTATAATTCAAGGCAAGTTTGGGATGGCGATCTTGCTGCATTCTTCCCAGACACCAGTTGGCCTTGTAGGCCTACTCCGTAATTCTATCCTGTAATTTAAAAATTTGTAATTCTCGCCTTATCTGTGCATTACTTTATTCTGTCTCGTAACGTGCACCCTTTGACCAACCTGAGAAAGTTCATTTCTGCTGATGTAACCTTCCCTCTGTCTCTGTGAAAGTACCATGTATCACTCCCATACAGCACCGCCGGTACAGCCATAGTCTTATAAAAGTTGAGCTTAACGTCTTTCTTAGTTTTGTATTTTAAGGTTCTATGGATTGTCCCACATGTATGTTTAAATGTGTACGTATATGTTTTTTTCTGTTACAGACAGAAAATGACTTGCAGAGGGGAGTATTCATCTCGAGGAATTTAGCAGAGGAATATGGCTCGGTGCTACCTCCACATAAAACAAAAATAATTTTGAGGGAAGTATCCATCAAGGACAAAGGTAGAGGTAAATGGAAACATACTGGAGCAGGTATCCAGTTTTAATTATCTTCGATGCGAAATATCTCCCGCAGTTGAAACAAAATACGTATATGTGGATCCGTAGGCCTATTGTGGATTATTGCGGATCCGTTAAGAGCACGATGTAAGTTGGAAAGCCAGTAACGTTAACATTTCTTCACAGTACGGCTAGTATACTGAACTCGAATGTATAGATTTGCAATTCACGAGATGTCAGAAGGTGACAGAGAAACAACCTTGAACTTCACACTGCAAATATTGAAGTCTCTTAATGAACGCTCAATGATAGTTCGAACACGCGCGTGTTCGTGCTCGGCGCACGTGCGTACGAGTTCGCTCAGTTGCTTTGTGCATTATGAAACATTTATGGAAGCGTATTTCAGATCATTACCAAGTGTCAGGTACTCTTTATGTGACGATCTTAAACATTCTTCTTCTTCTTCTTCTTCTTCTTCTTCTTCTTCTTCTTCTTCTTCTTCTTCTTCTTCTTCTTCTTCTTCACTTCACTTCACTGATTAGGCACATCGCCTGTTCCGTCTTCACAGTATATCTCGCCATCTTGCTCATGGTCTTCCTACATTCCTTGTTTCAAAGGGTTTATACCCATGGTACTTTAGACAACCGTCTATCCTCCATTCTGTCCAGATGTTGCGTCCATTCCAGGAGATATTTTTGGATTGTATCGTTTATGGACAATACCTGTAGTTCATTCGTTATTCAAACGACCTCGCCTTGTACAACCCTTTGTTCGTCTCAGAAAACTCATTTCTTAACTTTGAATATGGTTTATAATCTTCCTTGTAGCACCCATACATTAACACAGGCATTATTTTATGAAATTTAATCCTTTGATTAAATTAAACGTGATTCTTCGCAATCTAAAACATACATTAAGAATCTTACTAGGCAGCTGGTAGTTCAAAGTAATGACACCAGAAGTCGTTCAATTAGTTGAAACAACAAATTTCCACAATTGACATTTACAGTAAATTTAATTAAGAAAGGTGTGTTAGTGGTTATTTATAATCACAAACAGAATTTTCACTGTTGCACACCACTATAGAAAAATTATTCCGATTAGCGCTTTCAAGCTTCACAGCTCATCGTCAGATCGGAAATGACTGATGAGCTGTGAAGCTTGAAAGCGCTAAAATTTTTCTATAGTGGTGTTCAAGAGTGATAATTCGATTTACAGTAAAGAGAAATTAAGACCAGTGCGTTATTTAAGACTGGTTTAGCAGCTGAAGAGCTTAAAGTATGATGAAGAGTTTGTCGTCACTGAACTGAAGATGTCGATCAATTTTTTGCGGTGACAATACAAGTGGCAGTGATTTACGTGAAAACTGTAGAGTTCTGAAGCAGCAAACCGAACGAAAGTAATAGGTTCGTTTCTGACGTTAAGTGTTAAAGCGAAACACTGAATTGTTAAGAAATATCGATTCTGTAACAAGTTCCGATCCAATGCAAAACGTCTCTATACTAACCAAAATATTCCTTTCCACTTTAGGTGATAAATATTTTTGGCAGCCTATGGAATCAAAGTGCTGGTTACAGCTGTACATATTGGACAGAATTTTCTTAAAGAGTTCAGCCGTTTCTCTGCAATTTAGTGACATTTTGTAAGTAATTACTTATTGTCGTCTGTGAAAACAACAGTAGCCTATAATTACTGTTACTATCAGCTTACCCACGAAATTGTAACCGTTATTTTTACCGTTATTAATTATAACGAAGTACTGAAGTCTCGTTGTCTACATTGACGTACTAATTTAATTAACGAACTTAATTGTTGGTGCTCGGAAACTGAACAGACTGAACAAACAAAAGATCTTGGTTTAAAAATAGATGGCAATCTGTCGTGGAAAGGGCATATTAATAAAACGAAGAAAGAGCTGTGATCAGCCTTGCAAAAATGTTAGTTTTTACGAGACTCGTATCCAAAAACTTGCTGAGTGCACTCTGCCAAACATTGGGTAGATATAAAATAAATTACATAATTTGTTATGGGGGAGGGACATAGACTATATTTCAACATAAAAGCCAGTTACCGTATCACAAAAGTCAGTGATTCGAATTGTTTCAAGAAAATGAAACCTTGGAACGAACACTCTAATTTTATGGGTTATTGCCTCTTGGAGAGGGGGCAAATAGACGAAGTCTAATTCATTATCAAGATTCAACTGGCACTGGTGGATGCTGACCTAGTGCCCTAATGAGGGGGTTACCTTGTAGAACTTGCGAGAGAGTGTCGGTGTGGTGGAGTTCCAGCGAAAGCCTGTGAGTTTTGGCTAAAGCTCCAGACTAGAAGCTCGTAGTATCACTTCTTCTTCTTCTTCTTCTTCTTCTTCTTCTTCTTCTTCTTCTTCTTCTTCTTCTTCTTCTTCTTCTTCTTCACAGCTTAGACTATTTAGTCTGTTCTGGCTCCAAACTGGTCGGACCATCTCTTCTTGTGTCTTCCCAGGCTTATTTTCCCTTTCGGCCGATACAATAAGGCTACCTTGGGGACTCTGTCACTGCCCATTCTGCTAATGTGTTGTTTGCAGCTTTCTCTATACTTATTGATGATTCAGTTTACTTCTCCAACTTTCAGTTTCCCTTTTATCTGATTGTTTCTTTTCATATCTAATTTTGTGTACCCGGAACGTAAAAATTTCCTTAGCCTGAATTCTTGATATTTGTCTAGCAGACATTGTCCACGTTTCTGAGCCATAAGTGGACTCTTTCCTTGCCTTGTGTTTTGCTCGTAGTGTCACATGTGTGGTAATGATGATTTTACCTAGGCGGCGAATAGTAGCGTTGCTGCGAAGTCTTGGACGGAGTTATTAAAGACGACGGGCCGTTTTACAGGATCGTCAGGTAAGACGTTTACCAAGGTGAAGGCAAAGATACTTCACGCCAAGACCAAGCAGGGCCGGCCCCAGCGCTTCTGCCGCCCTGTGCAGTATTTATGAGTGCCGCCCCCTCCCAAATTTAACTCTGGACATATTCATGCACACTAGACCTACTCTAAAGATACGGCGATTGCCTTCAAATGACGACTAGGAATGTTTGCATTGTTGTGTCTATCAAATAACAAGAACTTTTTTGCGTTTACGATGCGGCGAACGGCTACAATAAAAATTGTAGAGACAATACAAGGAATCGCGAGACAATAAAAATGTATACCTATGTGATGACTTAAAATTAAAATACTAACTAAAATTCATTATGATTGAAATATAACAAAAGTAGTGTATCATATAACTTAGTTAAAAATACTCGTCTAGCTTTTACACTGGCAAACTCCTTTATGACTTCGTTGTAATCAAGTGATTCTGCTAACTGATGTTAGCTTTCAAAACTTAACATCCCGAAATCTGCCGCCCTGGGCGGTGGCACGGTTCGCCCCTGCCTGGAGCCGGGGCTGAGACCAAGAAAGCCTATATATACAGTTCGTGGGAGAGCTTTTTTTGTCTGGAGAAGACTACATCTCTTTTCTTGGCCGCGTTAATGGAGACCCTCCATTTGTCCGCCCACTCAACGTATGCGTCCAGGTGTGCCTGGAGCCAAACTGTGGCCATTCTAGCGCTACGATCGACAGTCTACATTGCCGTGACGTCGGTGAACACGGCCAGTCGGACTTCAAGCAAATTGGGCACGTCATTGACGTACACAGGGAAAAGCGTGGGACTTATTGCATTGTGATACTCCAACGGTAATGGCTATTTCCGAGTCCGGCTGAACGTCGTGATAAACGAATCAATTTACATGCCAAACAATAAACAGTGTTGCATAGATAACGTAGAACAAAGGTCGGCAACCTTGCGTCCGCTGACCTCGTTGTTGACCTGTTATTCATTCCCTATCGCGTTACAAACTACAACAGTAAAATCTGATAAATATTGTTGTAGAGGGAGTCATTGTTGTCTTCTTCTATGGCGTCACAATTCGGAGTCGAACCTTACCCTCCATAATCATCCGCCTCCATTTTTTCCTGTCCTTGGCGATTGATGTTCATCGTTTTATTTTAAGTAAAGTATCAGCATCCCTTGCCACTGTGTCAATCCAGGGATTCTTGGGTCTTCCGACAGGCCTTCTACCCTCGATTTGACTAAATAGTACCTTCCTAGGTATTCGGTTGCCTTCCATCCTAATGATGTGTCCTGCCCATTGCAATCTATGCAGTCGGATGGTGGTGGCCAGATCATTGTCTTTGTATAGTTTGTATATACCGACTATGTTAGCGGTTCGTTTATTCAGGATCCAAATCTCGCTGTCATATGTTATCACCGGTCTAATCATAACTTTACAGTAGGCTATATAATATTATCTTGGACTGACGTTGGATATGCCTTGTCATGAATATAGTTGTCAACGAAGCATATGCTCTATTTGCGACCTGTATCCTTCTCCTTATGGTATGGTATTCCTTATGTTTCCTTATTCTTTTGCTATGGTATGGTTACGTAATGAGGATGGAGGAGAAGCGATCACCAAAGAAACCATTGACTTACACACCACAAAACAGGAGACGAAAAGGAAGACTGACAACACAATGCAGAACAGGAATTAGGAAAATCATGAGAGATCGAGCTATTGAAGATGATGACTGGAAGGATAGGATGAAATGGCGATCGAAATGCGGGATACGGCATGGACTGTAGGGCCCCCGCTAATAAAAAAAATCCTTTTCCTTATTTCATTTATTTCTTCGTTATCTTCTGCAACCCAAAATCCCAAATATTTAAACTGATTAACTATTTCCAGGTTTATTGGTTCGGTTTCAAACCGTTCAGCTTTCTTGGTTTTCCTTCGAGTGGCGATCATAACCTTTGTTTTATCTGTATTCACCTACAATCCTATCTCTTCTGCTTCACCTTTGAGTTCCTGGAACGTCTCTTTTGATTTTCCTTGGGATCTTGCCATAATATTAATATCGTCTGCAGGAGTCATTGTTATACAGATTTATAATACAATGCAGGAATTTGTTGTAATTTCGACTAAGTGTAAATAAAGACCTTTTAAGCGAACTGCATTCGTTATTCATAATTCATACACTTAACTTGCAGTATCAGATGGGAACAGGTAGCTGCGTGTTTTCAGCATGGACAAGATCAGAAGAGTCGAGTCCGTTCTTAAAATGGTAGCGCCAGGTCTTTTTGACTCTTTAACGGTTCTGTGTTCCAGGAAAATAGCAAATAAATCTGACATTACTTTGTCCAGGAGGAATTACAGTAACAGAACTGAAAAACAATCACAACGAAGACTTATCGTTATCAATAATATCCTTTAATTCATAGTAAGTTAACATTGCATTAATGGACTAAATTCCGTGACCATAATAATTTGAAGGGATTGTCGTCGTGTCGATAATCGTTGAGCGGAGATTTATCAGGGGATTTTTCTTTAAAATCTTTCAGGTCCTTATTCGGTTGTCCGGACTGCTGCTCACTCTCAAAAAATTCTTGCTACCAAATTTTTATTAGCACAAGATACTTACTGACTGAACTGATTTTCCTGTATTTTATTTTTCATACGTATACGCAAATGCTGTGAAATAATCCTGTTTGTATGTTTGTAAAAGACTTACTACTGTTTTAGCGTACACAGCTGAAAAAAGTAATAAAACAGATTATTAGTGACATTTCAGATTGTCGTACATTTTTGTTATGTTAAGTGAAGCCCTACAGGATTCATGTCCGGGATTATACTAGTTTCAGAGTTTTGAATCTGATTGGCCTTGGCGTTTGTTAGGTGATAGAAACCATAAAAAAAAAGACAAACTGAATACAGATGTGTATTTTACGTAGAATATAAGCAAGCGTACATAAGGACGGAGAGGTAACACACCAAATGTTGGTTTGCAGGTGTGCCTCGGTACGCATTAACTTTTTGTGTTTGGTGAACGGTTATGCTACGAGAAGGCAGAGGCAGAGAGAGAATGACACAAAGACGAGGAGACTAACACTTGTTAGACACACACACACACACATCTTGCTCGCCAACACGTGTACCGAACAGGCCAGCTGTTCACTTAACGTCCAAACCCAAGTGTTCGTTGTGTTATCACTTTGAAATGCCCTTCAAATACTATCACACTTTTTGTTCTTTAACTGTCATTAATTACTGACAATGTGTTTGTTGTGCATATAAACAATTAGATGAATTATTCTAACGCAAGTTAATATTGGACACGTGTATGTGTGTGTGGGGTGGGGGCTTCTATTAACGGCCAGTTGTTCAATACAGTTCAGTTACTTTTTTAACATCATGCTGATTTGTCTTTGTTAATGATTGCAAAGGTTACATTCTCAAAATTTTAAGTCATAAAAACGAAGCAATAAAGCGTAGATATTCCGTCAGCTGGCAGAATGTAAGATTATTGTTTCTTAGGCTTTCGCGGCCTGCATCATAATTATCAAAATTATTATCCGGACTGTAAGGCCGTGTGGTCTTCATACCGATTGACGTTAGTCGCTTTGACAAAGTGCTGCAGTTGTACTGATGTAGGCTACATCTTGTCCTTACACTGACAATGGCCTCCAGAGACGAGACCGAAACGTGTTGTCGAGCGATTACTGTAACAACTATCGGCGCGAAGGATTTGGAAGATCACGGTATTACAGCCCGGATAATAATCTTAATAACTGTAACATTTTTATTCAGGGAAAATGATCAACAAAATGAAAATGAATGTCTCCCAAGGTCAAGAACTATACGTATATTCTGTACAAATGGTCCACGCACGTTCCAACTGAATAATAGCTCAATTATGACATTCGCATAGGAATAGTTAATAAGCTACGTTTTCATAAGGAATATATTCATAAGTCATACCTTTTTGGATTATGCACCCAGGCTCTTCCTTTACGATATGCTGAGAAAAAGATCTTATACCTTATTTAATGAGGATCTCCACCACTATGTAGTTCTCTCATTCAGGGGTGCCCTGGTGCAAGTCGCACCACTGGAATTTTTTGGGAGGATTCTTCAAAACGATTTTTGTAATTTGGGGGGATTTCCGCGGTACTCAAGCTTTTTCTTTTACTTTTAATTCCCCCCCCCCACGTATTTTAAAATCCCATTCCCTGTTTTAAATTGAAGATTCATGGTGATCTCGTCTCATGGTTCTATCGTGTAAGAGAGACATCTTAGAAGATATAAAGAACGATGAAATAATTTATTTGTTTGCTAAACAAATAGACAGTCTCTGTTGTTGAATAACTGACTAATAGAGCCAGTGTGAACTAAATCATTGTTCATATACATCTCACTGTATATATGCAGAACATAAATTGTGTTTAAAATTTAATAGATTTTTTATTTCATTTCCAAGCCTTCCATGCATTTAATAATAATCTTTTTTCTTTCATAATCCCTTGTTGGAAATGGAAGTTACATGAATTTAAGCCAGTTGCGTAACCAAGGGCTCTATTACAAGAGTCATAAATCAAACAAATCGGTAAAGAAAAAGAATGCAATTACAAAATTAAGTTAGATTATCTTGATAAGGCCTAGTGTATACTACTAATTATATTAGGCCAGGTTTGACTAGGCTTTTAAATTTCTCATAATTTAGTTATAGGCCTACTATGAGAAATAGTATAGGCATACTTTCTAATATAGGCATACCAGAAAACCTTTTAGTATTGATAAAAAGAATGACGTTAGTTTTTTTATTCTAATGATTGCTTAAATGGCTTGAGTTTTCATTTTGGATAAAGCCCCCAAGATCCACCGTTAACTGGGGGTTATACCATTGTGATTCCCCCTACACACGAAATCAAATTTGGGGGATTTTGGAATATTGGGTGGGGGATTGCATCATGGCCTTTCGAGGCTCTCATTTAAAACGTTACCCATTGGCGCTAAACAACTATTATTATCGTAGAAATAAATTTTTTCTCTCTTCAGTGTAGTTAGTAAAACAATACGTTGATGTTTCTGCACACAGCTTGGTCGGTTCCACTGAAGGCGATAAGGTACGGTTGATGAATACTAATTGTGGTAAAAGAGTAATCTCATCTTATCATAACATTGAAGCTTTCGCGGCCGCAGGTTATTTCAGTAAAATTATTTTCCCGGCTGTTGGGGCATGATCCTCTTTTGCGCCAGTCACCCTCAGTGGTCTTCTGTTCTCCTTCTCTGGCGACGCGACTCCAAACCCTCGCAGGATGACTGCCAGGGTCGAAACGTTTGCATTTCCCGGAGACAGTTCCGGGGATGTAATGTGCAATTATGAAGACGTTGGTACACCAAAGGCTTCCGACTGTCAATCTTCAGTCTGTTTTAGTAATACTACGTGATAACAGAAAAACTTACTCTAAATGAGAGCCCAGTACTAACAGATGGCACAGTACTGATTGATGACTGGTAATATGCTGGATCTCACATCGAAACGTAATCTCACGATTTTATTATTTAAAAAAGAGGCCTAAATAATATTTTCCAATGCAATGAATTTTTCACACTCCAGATTCTGTTATTTTTATGTTCAGGAACCAGTTTTAAGCAAAATCTTTGACTATATTAAAATATTTTGCAGAAGAAATATATGTTAAACTGATAAAACAGGAAACACTTAAAAATTATTTTGGATTTTGTGTTTGATAGTGACTTGCACAGTATTACTGTTACCAAATTTGATGACTGTTAAAGTGTAGCTATTATAAATTTAAAAAAAAATTAATAATGCTTTAATACTTGTGCTGATTTTAATGTCTTTGAAATGAAAATTGAATACTCAAATGAAATTTACACGTAACGATAGTGATTTACAAATCCAAATAAGAGGTTTGAACAAAAACTTCATGCAACTTTTGTTTATTTAAAAAATTATGTCTTCATTCTTCTGTGTGCATATGTCCCCTTCGAAGTAATCTCAACAGATAAAACTCACTTATGCCAACGATTTTTCAAGTCTTCATAACGTTTCTGAAACGCATTTTGTGTTATAGCCTTAAGCTCGCTTAGCGATTTTTGTTTTGTCTATAATGGGCGAGAAACGTTGTTCTTTCATAATTGTTTTTGAAAAGAGGAAAAATTTGCGCAGGGCCATAGGCATACTTCGGTTGCGTTGATGGTGTAATTTCCGTAAATTGTCTTTCCACGAGTCTTCGTTAGCTTCATGTAAGGGACCTAAAATACATAAATAATACTGTTTATTCGCTGTTCCAGTCTTTTATAAAGTTTTTGTACCACCTGTCAAACGTTAGTTCATGCATACTAGACTCACCACACGTTTTCTGTAGCATTTCATCACCTCTCTTTTTTTTTTAACAAAGCCCAATAAAGCCCCTTTCATCCTCCATTGTGAACTGTGAAAAATTCTCCAAACAAGTCAAAATGCAACTCACTCAGTTAGCTATCAGATCCAAACTGCGCATCCATCATCATCATCATCTAAAGGCCATGCCTTGTCGAGTTAGCCACGTCTCTCTCTCAACCATTGTCCTCTTTAAATCGCAGTACGAAAGGAAGTTCATCATCTCCTTTCCCATGTCTTTGAAGAACGCTACTCTTGGTCGTCCTCTTGGTTTTCCCCCAACACCTTTCATCCAAAAATGTTACTTATGAATTGATTGTGTCGTAACACGTTCCCGATCGATTTTTGCCCTTCTTCTTTCAATCATTTTTAAAAGTGATCTAACTTCGTTCACTTCTGCGAGGACTTGCACATTACTATTTTTTCTTACTGCGCATCCAATGTGGCAAAAACGTTTGTCACTTGTTATAAATAGGGGTACCAATATCTCTCACAAAACAATTTTTTTTTAATCGGACAACTCTAATGAGGAAGAATTTTTGTTTAAAAATTGCACGAACTTTTTGATCAAACCTCGTATTGTTGTCGTATCGTATTGTATTAGGATTTTTAACATTATAGGTGTATTTAAAAGACAGAACTTGATAGTTCACTGGTTTGACGTTCGTTTATTGAAGGTAAATCACGTAATTCAGAAGTGACGATGCGGAAGTACGAACTTATCTAAGTGGGTCTCATTATCTGCGTCGAGTCGTTTCAGTCTGGTGCCCGAAATTAGAACGCAGCTGCAAAGAGTTATCTTCATTATATCGGTGTTGATTGTAGCCTTGAATGCATTTATTCCTGTTAAAGCGCATAACTCAAAAGTGACGATGCTCCAGTGTTGTGTTGATTTATCTATCTCGTTTCAGATAGTGTTCGTTATCTCACTCACTAGGGAAACAGCTGCGAAGAATTTTCCTTTAGAAAAAGCCTACAGCTGAGTAGGCTGTTCCTTTCGACTTTTATTTTCATCACATCCTGCTAACGGACTTTTATTTTCTCCTCTTCCTTATCGATATTGATAACCGTCTTAATAGCGGAGTTCACTTTCTTCTTGCTAATAACGGGAAGTCGAAAAGTCACGACACGCAGAATTTGAAAACGTAGTTCACGATAGTTGAGATATGCAGTGGTGTGTATCTAGAATTTGGCCTTGGGGGGGGGGGGGTCCGGGGTCGTGTCGGATAATAAAAGCCTCCTTCCATTTTGTTTAATACACAGAAACAAACAAATTTGCGATTTACGAACAACATTTAAAGTCCACAAGTTTTCGCATCCTAGCTTCCAAACTTTACGCTCTTTCCAATCATTATCCTCCAGATTTCTCTGTACCATTGCATTCGTTGCAGTGACGTATCTGGAATTTGGCTTTAGGGGGAGGGGGTCCGGAGTCGGATCGGGCTCATACAGAAGAAAAAAACTAATCAACATATCTACGTATCTTTAAAGTGGCTGAAACACGCATGATAACATCCTAAAATCATACGCATTAAATTAGACGGTAATAACACTATATACATGCGCATTATTGAAACATTATTAAAAGATAACTTATTGACTGAATTGATTTTCCTATATTTCATGTCTGAAACATATACCCTAATGCTGTATAATAAACCTACCGGTATGTATATACTTAAAAAAGGCTAGTACTATCTTAGCATGCACAGCTGAAAAATAAATAAATAAAACAGCCTGAAAATTAAGAGGTTAAAAAAATTTGTCAACTTTTTCGATCCTCTGGGGGGGGGGATCCGGTCCCGTTCGTCCCAACCCCCGTAAATACGCCCCTGGAGATATGCCAGCATAAGAATAATTTTGGTAAAACTGAATCCTTTTTCTTACCATGGAATGTCTTCATAACAATAGGTTGTATTAATTTCATAATTAGCAAAGTGAAGTATTTGTTGTTTGCAAATAAAACGTGTTTAATTTATAATTTATCTGTTAACGATATCCTATATGCAAACGCATAAATTATTTTCATATACGAATAAGTTTCATACCAACCAAGTATCGATCAAATAGAGAATAAAATCTTTTTATTTATTTATTTATTAATTTAAAAATTATTCATTCATTTACATTGTTCTATTTTTTTTTGCGTAACTTTTCGACCGTCTCTATATTCATGACCAGAGAAATACACTTTCATTGCGTCGTTAATTTCGATAAGTATCTCATTTTCCTTGTCTTTCTTAGCAATATAGCCTACTGTTTTATCCGATGTACACTGCCCCAGTTGCCATTCAGAGCCACCAGGCTTTAAAAAGTCGCAAAACACTTGTTTCTCTGTATTTAGTAGTTCATGTTGAAATATGTTTACTATATTTTACTGCATATGCTGAATTTAGGCAAACAGTGGTAATAAAACATTATAAAAAGAATTAAAGAAATTTCGACGAAACCGAAACATCGAAGCATGATAATGTTTTTAGCCTTTGGAAACGTATAATCTGCATATAACAAATATTTACTATATAACAAATATACTTACTATATAACAAACATTATTATGTTGAAACGACAGAGACCGAAGATTTCTAGACTGAGGAATCGAAAGTGTGGAAGCGTTACATTTTTCAATGACGTTACATTTTTGTGGAATGACCTCCAGCCTAAAAACATTATCGTGTTAATATAGGCTAATATTACACCAAGACAGACAAAATTAAACTTTGACATTAAAAAATTTCGACGTTAACAAAAGGAAAATTCAATTAATTTTATGGTTCGAATGTAGAACAGTCATAGGATTCGTCTCCCTTATCAATATGAATTATCGGTATTTATGGAAAAGACAGAAAACATATTGTCGATCGTTGATGCTATCGATTACCATCAGATGAAAAATCCGAGATAAGAATTATTAGTCGCGCGAATCACTCGAGCGCGATGTTCTCTGAGAATTGATTTAAACATAAGAAAAACGCATTATCGTGGCCATTTATACAAGCACGAAGACTTCCCAAAACGGGGGCGTATCTACGGGGGGGACCCCCCCTCAGAGGGTCGAAAAAAGTTGACGAATTTTGTTATACTCTTAATTTTCAGACTATTTTATTATTTTTCCGCTGTGTCAAACCACCTTTGCTTTCGCCAGTTATAGAGTCCATTGTTGTGACGTTGTTTCGTTTCTGGAGTGTAGTGGTGGGACCAATGTCTCATCCACAGTAACAAATGTACGAACAAAATCACTCCTGTTCTTCGCAAAACCCTCTAAACATTTCTCAGAAATTTTCGTTATCATTGCCTTTTGGTCTCTTGATAACAAATGCGGCACCCATCTGGTACAAGTTTCTTCATACCAAGTTCTTTGGTTAAAATGTGATATACCTACAATCGCGTGTGAGATTCCTACGATCTCGGCAATGTCGTCCACCCTCATCGCCGATCTTCCAAAACTGTGTATGAAAATTTTTTAATTATGTCCGAAGTTGTTACACTTTTTGGGCTTCCACTGCGGGGATCATCTTCCATGCTCGTTCGACCACGTTTAAACTCAAGTGCCCACTTACAGACCATTGTTTTTTAAGGCGCGGCATATCCTAACACATTTGCCATTTCGTTGTAAATTTCCATTGGAAAATTTGACCTTTTTTTTTACGAAGAATTCGATCACAGCCCGATGTTTAATTTTGTCCATTTTTCAAAACACACGTGACATGTAAATTTCAAACAGCTGATAAACAATTAATACATTTCCGTTTAGATTTGAAAATTTACAGCTGTTTACACGAAATATGAATCTTGTAATACACTAAGAATATTAGTTGTACTGTTACGCTGTAGATGTCACTCCACGGACTTTTCAACTAACCCTCGTACAAACAACTTATCAATAATGAGTATGTTTACTGTGTTGTTTTAATGGGCTTGATTTTAAGATATTATCACATCGCTGTAAAGATAGTAATGTTGATTAGAATTCACTTGTTTTTCCTTTTGTATGAAGCCCGGCTGTCCCAGTTTCTTACAGTTCTTTTCTACGGCACTGTCCCAGAATGTAAGAAATATATTTTATTAAATCAGCATATCATGTTATACAACTTACAATGTATAGTAAGTGTGCCCACTTTGCGGGTAGGTTACGGGATGAATTTCACAGCAGCGACCTGGTTCCATTAATTAACTGCTTATTTGCCTATCCCGCTGTTGACAGTATAGCCTACTGGGATACGTTCCTCGCCACCTTATATGTCGTGTTAACTTCGTGTAACTGTGAAGTAATGGTTCTCAATTTCTACTGTTTATATTATTTAGCCCTTTATTTCTACTTTACGAAGCTGTATGTAGGTGTATTGTTGTCACAACTTTCTTATTATAACCAAAGAAACTGCAAGGTCGTAGACCCAACATAGAAAACGCAGGATGATAAGACGATAAGAGCGTATGTGACTGACAAAGAGCGTTTATTTTCCCGCACTGCGGTTCCGTGGTCTTAAGAAGGGAAATTTTAAGATTAACAAATTAATCTTTAGTTAACTTATTGATTACAAAAGAAATCGATTGATTAGTTGTGTGCCATATATCAAATATTCATTTATATAGGTAAAGACAAAGAGAGCCTTGTAGTTAAATAAAAATGTCAATCATCATAAACTTTTACAGCATTTCATTTATTCTGTAAAAGAGAAAACATGTGTAGTTAAGTAATGAATCCGGTACGGCTTTAACGGTTCTTTTTTTTTTAATTCTTTGCTAGTTCCATGAAAATGTTTAAAATTTTTTCATATTATCGATTAATCTTACAAAATATTTTCCTTTTGAATTTGAACTGAAAGGAAAATCAATCCTATTGTTTTCATTTTGGACTGAAAAAAAGTTTAAAAATTAGCAGATCGTAGATGTGCTATATTGGCTACAGTTAATGTTTGCAATTAAATAGTCTATCTGTCTGGGAAAATAATCTTCTGTTTACCGGCCATAAAAATACCAAGCGCACAACGGGGAATAAAAAAACCCGAAAGGAAATTAACTTACCTTATTTAGAACTAGAAATGTGTTACGTCTGTAACATACATACCTTATACATTTCGATAAAATGTTGCAGCTGTACTGTAACTGAATCCGTCTGTCTGCGCCTACAGAAATATGCGGTCTTATGCTGTGGCGAGATTCATTATCATCATCACTGCTGAGTCTCAACCTCCTCCAGAAGTTTCGTCCGACGGTTCTCACCCTAACCGCACTCCACTTCCTTAGTCTGACGACCAGTGGTGTTGCCTGGGTACATAACAACTGTTCCCGGTTTTGATAGGCCTAAAACTTAACCTAAAAATTAATTCGAATTTGTTCTTGTACCAAGTGTTCTTTTTAGAGCATTTTCTATCATCCGTTGGGAGAAGAAGAGGGTCCCGGTTCAACGAGATCTGACTCTCATTTTACTTACACAGAATAAATCATAACACAAATAATCGAATTAAAAATAATAAAGACAAACAGAGAAACACATGACTAAACGAACGAAACACAAATAGGTACGTAGTATCTGCTGCACGTCAGTTCCGAAAACGAGCATACCTGCTAACTGAGCGTTTTGTCAGTTTATACAGCGGCAACAAATTGAGCGGATGAGTGTCCCCCCTCCTTAGTTTGTACAGTGACAACTAGTACGAGGTCAATGACCGTAAGCAGTGAAACATTGCCGGTATCTGATCCGGCAACACAAGACGGTGCAAGTGCCCAGCAGTTCGAAAGCAATGCTACGCTTTTCTTCAAGTTTCGCTACTAATATTGTTCGGATTTCAAATTATTCAATAACTACAGTATTTATTCTGTGATGTAATTAATATTATTTTGTCTCACTTCCAGTACTGTTGCCGCCGGCAACAGCGGTAACATGGACGCCACGCTACTGCTGGGAACACTAATTCACGTCATTATTCCGTCGGCGTATCACGGCGTATAAAGAAAGCACCAGTCCTCGTTATAACGTTGGCAGTGGTTTTGCCGATACTCCACAAGTCAATGGCAGGTCAACACCAGGTTGTGCTTGATTCTTCTGCGCAGAACTCACTGATGAGTAGTCCTACCTGCTGGCACTCTCGTAAATTGCTAACGGTGAAGAAAACCCCCATAAGGAAGGAAGTGGAACCGATAAGGAAGAAGATGGAAGGTTAAATTTTAATCGAGGAAGGATTCCAGGTTTTCAGTTTTGACGATATGGACAGTGAACCTTCTCTCCCAAGACCTCCACCATGGTGTTGTGAATACTACTTCCTGTGCCACGGATTGTTGGTTCGAATACTTTGTCCACTCAGCATCGTGATGCCGATGGTGAGGTAAAGCTGAGGGGATACAGATGTTTCAAAGAGAAAGGAATCGTCATATAATTAACATTCAATAACTTTAATATAACTTTGTACACTCATACATTCATAATTCATACACTTAACTAGCAGAGTCGCTCGACAAACGGGAACAGGTAACTACAAAGACGGTAAACGCCTGTGTTTACAGCACGGATAAGATCAGAAGAGTCGAGTCCGCTCTTAAAATGGAAGCGCCAGGTCTTCTTAACTCTTTAACGGTTCTGTGTTCCAGAAAAATGTCAAATAAATCTGACTTTAATGTGTCCAGGAGGAAATTACGCGTACATTAACGGAAACTGAAAAACAATCACAACAATTACTTACCGTTATCAATAGTATCGTTAAATTCATAGTAATTTAACATTGCATTAATGGAATAAATTCCGGTACCAGAATAATTTAGAAGGGATTATCGTCGTGTTGGTAATCGTTGAACAGAGATTTCTCAGTGGATTTCTCTTTAAAATCTTTAAAATCCGTATTCGGTTGTCCGGACTGCTGTTCACTTTCAAAAAACCCTTGATACCAAATTTTTAGTAGTACAGGATACTTATCGACTGAACTGATTTTCCTGTATTTCATTTTTTAAACATATACGCAAATGCTGCGAAATAATCATGTTTGTATGTTTGTAAAACAGTAACTACTGTATTAACGCGTGCACAGCTGAAAAATAATCAAACAACCTTAAAATTAAGAGGTTAACAAAATTCATCGCTAAGTTTTTTCGACGCTCTGGGGGGGGGGGGAGTCTGGTCCCGTTCATCCCCCCCGTAAATACGTTTGATAATAAATAACAGTAGGTTTTTTTCGTATGAGCCACTGTGGACTACATTTGGTTCAACTGGTTCCTCTCTTCTTCTCTTCTCTCTTCCTCCTCTCCCATATCTCCTTCATTCTTGATCGATGTCTGTCCCTCCTTTCGTCAGTCCAGATGGCACCTGTCCTCTACTTGGGTTTTCCTGAAAACCTTTAGCATTTTTTAATTTATTTTCAGTGGTAAGCGTCCTTCAATGTCTTCTTGAGTAATCTGGTGTTCTTCTATGTCTTTTTCTGTTTCTTTGAACCACGTATTGGGGATTTTCAGCCTCCTGAAATAGTTGAAAAGTTTCCCAGTTATTCTGTCAGTATTCATTCTTGAATATGTTCGTAGAATGCAATTCGTGATGCCGATGGAGAGCTAAGGTTGAGGGGATGCGGATGTTTCAAGGAGAAGGCAATCATCCGGGCTGATGACTTCAGACTACGGTCGCCCACCAGTCTTCGAATTGAGGATAGAAAAAGAACAAGAAGAAAAAATTATTATTATAATTATAAACAAAGGGAATTGGATTGTATAATGAAATTGTTATTATTGCGTTATAAATAATATAACCGTATCAAAAGTAATATTTTCGCTTTAGGCAAGGCTGAAAAATTCATTACTTTCTTACGGTTGTGAAAATACGGTTTGGTGTTCTCGCAGAAGACGCCAGCAGATATAATGACCTAAATAAAAGCCACACAGTAGTGAAGAAAGTACCGAACGCACATAATAGCGGTTGTGAAAAATGGCACTATGAAGTGTGTAAAGTAAAGTGATACCACACAATTATGAAGGATGCGTCATCAGTTTTACTTATGTAAGTGCTTTCCAGAACGAAAGGTTAATACTTTTTACACTTAATACTGACCAAGTGACATTTCAATCCGATTCCTTGTCGTTTTATTTTTATTAAACAAAAAATGTTTTGCACTAATAACCTGACGGAGAGATTGGGCTCGTACATTGAGGAACCGGGCCACTGAACTGACATTTTCGGTCGAGCGTCTGCGGTCATACGGTTTATCACTTCCTGAACTGATAAGGTCACACAGAAATAGCGCAGGCCTACTGCGATTTGTACTGTTCTGCTTTTTCGTCGGGTACTGTAGTGTCGAAGCTAATATAAATTATTAGAATTTGTCTGTTTTTAATATCTGATACAGTCGAAGCTTGTTTGTGGAAATCCTTTATTATTTTGCAAACTTTGCATCTCGTAAAATTTTGTTTATAATTTCTAGCGACGAAAGATTTTGTGGGGTTCGGTCATAAATTCGACAGTTTTAAAATATTTGTATTACCAAATGTTTCGACAAAATTAATTGATATAATCACGACTTGTATACGGGCAACACAAAAATAATTAATACAAATTAATTTTATGGGTTTTGTTGTCCATGACGTGTCCGTTGATTGACTAATTATAAATATATGACTATTCACTCGGATCACCAATTCTCTATTGGTAAACATGTTAAACTTTTACCTTGTAGCCTAAACTAGTTTTCGCTTATTACAAGCTTCATCGGAGGCTTGTAATAAGCGAAAACTATATAGTTCAGGCTGCAAGGTAAAAGGTCAACATTTTTACCAATAAAAAATTAGTGATCCGAGTCAGTAGTTATATATTTATAATTAATTATTATTGATAAATAATTTTTACAAATTATTTTGTAATTAATATACTTAATAAATTTGTAATATATAAATAATTTTTTAAAATATTAGACAAATTATTTTTAATAAAATATATTATCAAAAAATTATTATCAGAAATAAACTTTCCTCCAGAATTCGTTGAAGTTACCTGAAATAATTCTGTCACTTAATGCGCATGAATGAATAACTTAGAAAGGCTTACAGTTCTTGGCAAGATAAATGGAAAGCGGCCAAGAGGACGAGGTCCTACAAGGCAGCCGAGCTAAAAACGTCCATGAATGTGAACAACCACAAAATAAATACGAATACAGGAAGACAAAGACCCAGACGGTACGACAGTATTTGAAAAACGTTAACACAATGGAAGGTTTCCATCTCCCGAGGGATGGAAAGATAAGTAGGAATGGAAGACGTTATTAGACACCGGAGAGCAAACTAATTGTCAGAAAACAGTGTGAAGGGGGGAAGAGAAAAAGAGGTTTGAAAATAATACGGTCAACAGTAAGTGTGTGATCGGCCTATATTAATTTTTTTTTACAGACAAAATTTTATTAAAATTTGTGAATTGTTGTTATTATTATTATTTCCGGCTGTACAATGTTTATACATTTTCCGGAACCAAAGATTACAGAAGTGATTGAATTCTCATCTTCCACTGCTGCTTGTCCATCCAAAGATCTTCAATTCCTCGTCCCCTCAATATAGTCTGAATTTCTTCTGTCCAGGTGATACTTGGTCTTCCTCTTTTCCTTCTTCCTGGTGGGGTCCATTCCATAACTCTCCTTGGCAATCTTTCCTGTGCCATTCTTTTCGTGTGTCCATAGCATTGTAATTTTTTTGTTTGCATAAAATCAACAATTGAATTTTTCACATTCATTCTGTTCTTAATGACTTAATTTATAATTTTCTCACGTCTTGATACGCTTGCCGAACGTCTCCAAAAGTCCATGTCTACTGTCATTAATATTGTTCTTGTGTGTGTCTATTAGTAGTCCAAACTTCTGAGCCGTAAGTCATTATATTTCTAACAATGGTTTTAATTATTTTGGTTTTAGTTTCTGCTGTAATTTGCTTATCCCACAGGATTCCATTTAATGTAGATATAGCCATCTTTCCCAAATTAATTCTGGATTGTATTTCTTTGTCTTGCTTCCCACTGGCCGTAATTTTCACCCCTAAATACTTGTATTCCTCTGTATATGAAATCTTCCCCATGTCTTCCTCCAATATCAAGTCTTGATGAAGATCACCTATTGACATGTATTTTGTTTAATTCATATTTATCTTTAGTCCCCATTTCTGATATTCCTGTATACATTTTCTAGTCATGTACTCTTGTCTTCAAAATCTTGAGCGAAAAGTAATTGGTCATCAGCAAACTGTAATGAATAAACTGTATCACCATCAAGTGGAATTCCCATGTTCCTGCACACTTTTTCCCAGTTCTTGTTAAAGCGAATATTTTTCAAAATGGATGAAAGTTAGTGGTTCGTCGTGTCACTAAGGAATCATTCCTCACCCTCAAGCTGATAACCATGGAGAATTTCTTACTCTTCAAAAGTGTTTTGAGAAACGTGGTATTGTTTACCCCCATTGTAGGGTGAACACATGTCAGTCAACTAATTCTATGATTTATAGTGTTAGCGCTTTGGAAACAATGTTGTCAGAGCGGACCGGATGCCTCGGCAATTGCAGTGCTGGCTGGTACAAAAAATGTACGGAACAATGTAAGTAAGCCCACGTGTTCACCGCCCGACAATAAATAAAGTCATTTGCTGTCCGTTCGAACATCTGTTTGGACATCTTGGGTCCTTTCTGGTACCTCTCCATTTGCAGAAGGCACGGTTTTGTTTGTGCTCAGACGTCACAAAAAAAATATGAAGTTGTCTACAATTTACATAAAATCCTACCCAAATATTTCTTGACTAAAAAGCTATTTAGCAAATTATTTTTGAAAAATTGTAGAGTATATAACGTCACTGTAACAGCCTTTAAATGTAAACATATTATGCGTTCAATTAGCCTACTAATTTAGGCTAAGCTAGCGTATCTAGAATTTGGTCTGAGGGGGGGGGGGTCCGAGATCGATTTTGGATACAAAAAAAACAAGTTAAGAGTAATCAATATAAAAGAGCTATTGTTAAAGTGGCTGAAAAACGTGTGATAACATCCTGGAATCAGGCCCATTAACCCTTTAAAAACCATTAAATTTTTTTTAGAAATTCAATTTGGCATGTATTGACATACGGTATCTAAAATGTATTTTTTTAACTTTTAAGTCTTATGATTTAAAAATTATGGTCATGTTGCTTGTAAGCAGCATTGGGCTTTAATAATGATACAAACTATAAAAAAGAATAAAACACAATACAATAACCTAACCAAACATAACCTCAACAGAAATCAGCTGTGCTGTGACAGCGTGGTTAGCTGAAAGCCCACTCTTGCTTATAAGCAACACACATATGTATAACAATATAACATTTATATAATTATAAAACATTCATTAATTATGACACATAAGCCAAAAGAAATTCCAAAGTGAAAAAGTTTTTTAGTGAATAATATGTTGGATACGATATAGGAGAAACAGTAATGTATATCCAGCAGTTTTACATACTGCCCACTAGCTCCAAGTCGCACACACTAAGTAGCTTTATTTCTCAAAATTAGTATCTCACAATGCTGTCTAGTAGTAAACATGGAAACCAGACGAAATAAGTCAAAAGATACAGTATACAGTAGGTCTGAGTAATAAATAAAGAACGAATGTCATATTAACCGTGTATAGGCCTAAATGTGATGTAGCTTATAAGCAACACTGGCCTTTAAAGGGTTAAAGTAAACGGTAATAACAAAATAGGCGTTATTGAAACATTGTTTGCAAGATACTTATTGACTGAATTGATTTTCCTATATTCCTATTTATAAAAGAGTTACTACTACGTTAGCGCACACAGCTGAAAAAATAATAAAATGAATTTTAAGAGACTTTTAGCCGACTTTGCGTCGTTTTCAGGGAACACCACGGGGAGGTAGTCTCTTATCGTTCCCCATATATTTTTTTCACTTTATGTGAGTTCGTCAATTTTTTTTTTAATGCTGAATTAGAATATTTACATATTTACAATATTTACAAATCTTTCCAGGTGAGATTCTACTTCTCTAACCTATAGGCATTGCCTTTACTTTAACTTCTGGACGTAAGCAACACAAACAAGGAAAGACCTTAGTTTGCCATCTAGTTTCAGTTTTTTCAAGGTTTTTGAAATGGCTACATCACTCTTCACTGCTGCTTTTTTCCTCATCTTCCTGTCAATATTCAGGGCTATTCTATCAAAAAAGTGGCGTAATACTCTGCGTCCTCTCGTAGAGTCTTGAGCAGTGAATATACATTTGGATGAGACCTCGAAATTAAACTATTAATTCATTGGTTCCACCCTTCAGAAACATTGTTGGTCCGGTGCCGTCTTCCGCAACAGTTCCACACTTTCCTTAGGATATGCTCATTCTCAAGCCACTGATCGACGACGTAGTCATAGAACACCCGCAGTTTCTCGTCTTCAGGTGTGCTTTCCTGGATACTTAGCCAAGCATCATCAATCAGTTCTAGCGGAACATGCGCAGGGCAGAACACATTCGAATATGAAGTCGAATCTCTTCATTTTCTTTGTACGCAGGAGCAAGGCCACAATCTTGTACTTTCCTCCATAAACATTGGTTAAAATGGTAGTTACAACCAAAAATTTCAAGAAACAGAGTTTTAGCTGATTGGATGATTGCCATTTCAAAGTCCATTGTAAGCCTAAGTGTCACAGGATTCCATCCAGTTACGTTGTTTTTCACTGCTTTGAAAAAACGATCATATGTTGCTCGTTTCTTATTTGTCAACAACGCGTAGACTGCTGGAATAGTGTTGGTTTCTTTCCAAGAACTTCCCAGATCGGCGTGGATGATAAACTGCCCAAACTGTTTGCTTGAACTCTTGAGGGTTCCGTCGACGAAGAATGAAGAACAACTTGTCAATGCAGATTTTCCTTTTTCGCTGGGTCTTTAGGCCCTCTGTTGTCGTCTTCAAGTAGAAAATTTTTACCGTCACTCATAAGTAGATCATTTTCCTCTAACCGTATTCCTCAAGAGTCGACTGGGTCCTTTGTAGGCCCCACAGTTTTTCTTCGAATGCGATGTAATGATTGTTTGGCACTTCTGTGTGATGGTAGTGAAGTCACAAGGTCATATCCTCGATTAAAGAGCAGGCCTACTTCTTCGGGGTAAATTTTTGAAATCGTATTATCTGTTTCCCTTGCACGCTTCTTTGCATTAACAACGCTTTTTCTCACTTCAGTTGCCGCTTCGTCCGGAATACAAACATGAGTTGCTTCGCCTACGACAGTATTATTTTTCGTTGATATTCTACCTTTACATTTACTATTCTTATAATCAACACATCGCCAATAAGTCAAATCTTCTTTGTTGGTATAGTCAACAATATACTGATGTCCAATGTAGATCAACAAAGGCTTCCCCAGTGATCTCGATCTTCACTACAACACGAATCACTACACTTATCACTTGCACAGAATACTAGTTGTCTCACAGATGTCAACTAAGGCAATGAACTATTTAGGGGTGAATCCCTCCCCCTCCCTTGCTCCTGCATTCCTATAACCAGTCCGACTCACTCCCTACCGGACTCCGTGCAAGTGTCACTGAAAAAAATACCCATGATCAGTCATTTCCTGGAATGCTTAGGGCTCTGGGCAAATGCCAACAAATTCCGTCTTCGGGCAAATGTCCCTCCGTGCAAGTGTCACAACTTCGGTTCAAACCCCGGTGATAATGGACTAGAGGACAAAGACAAAGATAGAACGCTCTGCCTTCGTTTTCTGGCGCGTGCATAATTTTCTTTTTTTTAGGCTCCAAATATGTACGTTATTTACCAAATGCTGAGTGATTGTCATTATTAAGAACACTTATTTTATTAACTTACAAATATTATTAGTGTTTTATTTATACAATTATTTATAAGCCTTATTTTAACGCACCCAACCGGCTTGGAAATTGGTCTACGTTAAGTAATTACGGAACGTTTTTCTGAGACGTTTATTAGCGTTGGGGGAGGATCTATCCTCCTGATTCCCCCCCCTGTAGTTACGCCACTGCTGAATAATAATCTTCTCAAACGTTTCGGATTCACTACGTGGATGATATTCACAGCTAGGTCATTGGGATATCTAGTCGTTAGAAATGTTTTTGAGTTCTGTTCCTACACTCACGTCTATTCAAGTTAGCGGGTAAAGCGTCGTTTGATGGAGAGCACACAGCGTCGGTGTTAATCCCAATGTCTCAGCGTCGTCATCTTCTTCTTCACTCCAAGTATTAGGCCTTTTTGACCCTCATCGGTCTACCTACATCTCTCTTTCCAATAGGCTGATATCTCAAGGATGCTACTGGCAGTCTGTTATTTGGCGCGCAGTCCAAGTGTTCGTATCATCCCTCCCTATTGTCCCTAATCTTCTTCTGCAACGATTCGATTTTCAGTTCTCTTCTAGCGCTTCATTACTTTCCCGATATAGGAGGGAGTATCGTTATACATTTTCTAAAAAATTTCATTTCAGCACTTGAAATTTTCCTTTTTTTACATTTCTTGGTTTTTCCACAATTTAGGAAAGCGGAAGTAGCTACTCTCGTACAAAACTTCATGCTCTCCTTTTAATAATTATCAAAATTAATAATTAAAATATAAATCCCTTGAGTATAATTAAGAGATTATTGCATTACCAATAGGTTATTTTAAATTGTAATATTGTATTAATTATATTTTGAAGTATTTTAGTTTTGTTTATGTATTTAAGTAAAACAATATGTAAGGAATGTAATTATTTTGCTGATGTAAAACAAACTGTCTCACACATACGCACGCATACGCGCACACACACAAACACATTAACTCAATTAATTGATCTTGTTCTGTTCGATATTTTGTCTGGTGTCCGTACACAGGTCCTGATGAATGACAATAAATATTGTCGAAACGTCGATGCAAATAATGTAAAATTTGTGTTACACTGACCAATCCTCGCTAAACCTTCCATCCGTAAAATCATTAAGACGGTCACTACTAAATTAAAAATTCATTAACAATGACACTGTGTGTTATACCTTCAATTTAGTTTCATTTTCTTTGTTAATTTCACAATTCATTTTGTCAAAAGAAAATATTTTTGAAAAGAAAATTCTGTACAGCCTTTGAACGGCCAGACCCAAGCAAAACTATACATGTAATGAAGACCTTTCATTCATCTGGAATGTTACTTTCTTTTGACACGTTCTTCTCGGTTTGGGGCAGAAACTCTCTGAACCTTGTTAAGAGTTTTGTCCTTGTGGGTTTTCTGTGAAACATTGCGTTCAAGGGTAAAGCTGTAAGACTTACATACAGGTCAGTTCCTGTAAAAACAGAGTAAGTGATGTTAGCCTATATGCAAGCCTAGCCTACACATCGATAAATCACTTTCAGTTAAAAGTGTCAATACATGGCCCCAACGGTACCTCTTTTCTGCGAACTAGACATACAACAGTAAGGGGGATGTAGGCCTAAGTCACAATACGGTACCATAAAACTGACATCTGTAACAATGAAATTAGTTTTGTTTGTTGTTCGGTTTAACAGCTTACTTTCCTTCGAACTGATAGCAGCCAGCAATTGTTGAGAATAAACTTTGGTTGAAAAAAATTACACAAATACTGATAGTAATATCAAAATATAACAGATAATGTGCAGACCTATATGATCTATACGAATCGTCACAAATACTGAAAGTAATATCAAAATATAAGAGATAATATGTAGGCGTATATGATCTATAGGAATCGTCACGAATACTTTTAGTAATATCAAAATATAAGAGATAATGTGTAAGCGTATATGATCTATAGGAATCGTCACGAATACTTTTAGTAATATCAAAGTATAAGAGATAATGTGTAAGCGTATATGATCATAATCTATACGAATCGTAAACAGTTTCTTGTTGTTGTTCTTCTTCTTCTTCTTCTTCTTCTTCTTCTTCTTCTTCTTCTTCTTCTTCTTCTTCTTCTTCTTCTTCTTCTTCTTCTTCTTCTTCTTCTTCTAGAACATTTCTCCAGCTTTCTGCAAGCTGTCCGTCAGCTCTTCTTAGGGCTCCCAACTTGCTAGACGACACCAAATTGTTAGACGGTTCATTGTCTCTCGCAATCTTCGCTAACCTGTTCCTATCCACCCCGGTTTTGTACGTCCGTGTAGCAGCCGTTTCCTTTCCATTGTCCATTCTATTATATACGTTTTTGCACAAAATCTTTTTTACATTCTCACTGTGTATTGTAACCCTTATTGCTTTCCCTACGTTTCTTCTATGAATGGCCATTTCAGTCAGTTGCTCCCGTCATTTTGGTCAGTTAGACGTGTCTGCTCTACCTTCTGCGCCGCCACATAGGTCTTATTGTACTCTTGAAAATTCTACCTGCGGTGTTGTTTCTAAGATGTCACCTTTTCCACACAGGTGAACCGGCGACTCTTAGTTTTCATAACTCGCACATTTATATCCTTAAGTGCATAGAGGGTTACGCGACAACTGCTCCCCGTGACAATTGATCCCTGGATAATTGTTCTCCGACAATTGCCCCCGGACAATTCCTCCCCGAACAATTCTTCCCCGAAAATTCCTCCCGAACAATTTCCTCCCGACAGTTGCCCCCTGACAATTCCTCCCCGACAGTTGCCCCCGGACAATTCCTCCTCGAGCAATCGCTCCCCACAGTTGCTACCGGACAATTCCTCCTCGAACAATTGCTCCACGACAATTCATCCCGAACAATTGCTCCCCGACAGTTTCCCCCGGACAATTCCTCCCCGAACAATTGCTCCCTGGAGGAATGGTTGCTCTTACCCGAAAACGTTGTCGGATATTGTTCGGGCAAGTCCGCCGTAGCTGTTTTTTTACAACACTCTGTCCCTACCGCATTTGTAGTTGTTGCACATCGAACAGGAGACATTGGAGAAGATTGGTGTTGGAAGCCAGGGTTCATGTTGTGCTGAAGAAGAAGAAGAAGAAGAAGACGAAGAAGAAGAAGAAGAAGGGCCTAACTACCCTTTTCTTTCCAATCTGTACTTCCTTTTGAGTTTCACGTTAGTATAATTTTTTTAATTACGTCTTAGCATCGGACTGTTTTAATGCGGTGTATTTTCAAGCGAAGATAAGAAAGAATCTCAAATCTGGTAACAATTTCAATTGAAAAACAATATCGTTTTATCTTTAGATCGCAGTGATACAATAATCTACTTTGCAGCAATTGAGGTCAGAAAATCTAAACGTCAACATGTGTACCTAATTTTGAAAATTTATTGTTATTACACGCTTTAATGCAGAATTCTGATATCAACAGAATTTGTACGTGTAAGTTATAGACTATATATTTACAAAGTTGTTAATCAGCGATTTTTTCCGCTTTATTGTTCTGCTCGAGTCTCTCAATCGTAACCGTTAATCTGTAATCGTACGTGATTTCTTTTATTACCTTTAATATAATTTATCACTCCATCCATTGTGTTTATTTGTGATATCGTTTTGTCGATACGCTGCAGGCCTACGTGGAATCTGTACGTTCAGTGGATTATAACAGTTTACACGTTGTAAATTTTTGTACAGACCTATTACTAGATTTTGTGTAGTCTGCATTCTTCTTCTTTTTCTTCTTCTTCACTTCTTCTTCTTCTTCTTCCGGAGCCCCACAAGCCGGAGCTTGGCTTCCGCCACCACTCGCCTCTCTCTCTCTCTCTCTCTCTCTCTCTCTCTCTCTCTCTCTCTCTCTCTCTCTCTCTCTCTCTCTCTCTCTCTCTCTCTCTGTTGCAACGTTCCTCCAGAAGTATCCATCCCCTTCTGGGTCTGCCCTTCTTCTTGTTCCTTCCATGTTTCCATTTAGCACTTGGTTGGGCAGTTTCTCCTGTGGCATTCTCTCCACATGCCCCAGCCAGCTTATCCGCCTTGCCTTTACGAAGCGCACTATATTTTCCCGCTGCAATATTTCATCAATTTCAGCATTTCGAAGGCATCTCCACTATCCTGCTTCCATTACTGGGCGGAATATCTTTCTCACTATATTCCTTTCGAATAGTCTCAACGAATTTATTGATACAGCCGTGAGTGTCCGTGCTTCAGCTCCGTAAGTCACGGCTGGTCTGATCAACCTTTAGTAGATTTGCATTTTGGTTTTACGAGACAGACACTTGGGCTTGAGAAGATTAAGATTTATGTAATATGCTCTGCTGCCGGCTATGATTCTTCTTGTTATTTCTTGTGAGATTTTGTTCTCCTCGTTGAGTTCTGTTCCCAAGACATACAAACCTATTTACACCACTAAAAGTGTAATTATCCAGCTCTAAGTTATGGGGCTCCCGTCTTGCCTGTGCTGATGTCATTTTCATATAGTACGTTTTCTTTTCATTAACAGGTCCCAAAGGACGGGCTTCTTCATCCAGGACTTCAAACATTTCTCTAAGAGCTGCGAGACGTCTAACCACCAAGACTACATCATCTGCATAGGCATGTGTTTGGGTTAGCCTATACGTTAAATTGCCTCTTAAGTCTATCTGCTCATTGTTTTATGCAAGGCTATGTTAAGAGCAAAGCTGATTATCCATGTGTAGCCTGCATTGGTTACTAATACCTACGTGTCTACTATAGAAACCGAATACTGGTAAGTTATTAATATTTTAATTATTTAATATCGATTTAGTAATACTTTCAAACGTCTGTTGGACGAGCATCTGCTACTTAAAGGTTTGCATGATTGCGTTCATCCAAGTACACTGTTCAATGGATGGGTCTTTGTGTTCTAATGTTGTCATTTAATTGGCACGCTGGGGAGACGACAAAGATCTTTTTGTCTCGGGTGTCCAAAAACCTTATGAACGCCACTCAACAGGAACACCTAGGTTAGGAACCAGACGCCATAACCGCTGCTGCCCCAAGCCCCGTTTATCTAGCTGTACTAGAACAGTAAACTTAAATTTGCTACATGAGGAACAATAAAGTACGAGCTAATTAGACCTGTATATGTCACCAACACAGTTAGGCCTACACCAGGCAACGCAGTTTCTACCTACACAAGTCTCACTAGATTTGTCTGTTTAATAGCAGAAATTACTTACTCCTTTATTGAAAGAGCGAAACGAGTTTTCAGTTTTAACTCGACCTACTGGAATTTGTCTGTTTATCTATCTGTCTGTCTATTTATTTGGGCTAGACCTTCGTTTCACAATAACTTGTAAACGCATTAACCGATTTTCCAAAATTTAGAAAGCAAGTCCATACTTTTACCCTACAGAACCCTGTTGTTTTTTAGATTGATTCTTCCAAAATAGGGGGGCGGGAGGCAAAATTGTGAGGGGGTCAAAATTGTGAAAAAAAAAATAGAAAAGCCCGTTTATAGGGTATCGAATTAAAGGGAATTTTAACCACAGTCTGAATATATTGTTTGTTTTTTAAATTTTAAAAATTTTGGACGTCAGGCCCCAAAAGGTGGGTGAAAATTTTGATAAAATTCCAGTATTTCTTGTGGGGTATCGAATTAAAGAGAATTTCAACTAACATCTGAATGTGGCGTTTTCAAAAACAGTATCGTTCTGTAGGGTAAAGGTATGGACACGCGTGTCAAGTTTTACGACAATCGGTTGACGCGTTCGAAAGTTATCGTAGAAATTCAGATTGATAGCCTAGACAGACAGACAGACAGTAAATGCCAAACGGTAGAGCCAAAACTGAGAACTCGGTTCGCTCCTTCAATAAACACTCATTTTGGGTGTTTTGGTATTGTTCGTGTACATGACCAAATGATGAAACTTCGATTCATATGTTTTAAAATTGTGTCAGTTTATTGACTCATAAGAGTGTAAATCATTAGAAATTATGCACTTAGAGAATTTTTACAAGAAGAGTGTTTTTATTCTGTAAACAAGTCCAAAGATATTGCAAACGTTTGTCGAAATGTTGTCTCGGTTTATGTCCTGGAGTACAGGCTTGGTAGCATGTGCATGGTTCGAGTACGGGAGAGTTTGTGATCCCTTCTGAACGCACATGGCCCCGAACGAGAAACAGTAGGCCTACTCTGTGTGTGGGCACAGAGAACACTTACTGTTGACACGAACCTCATTTATTACACGCGGGATCTGTCACTACGTGTGAACAGTTAGTAATGTGAATCACCGTAACGATAAGTTTAGACACATTAGGAATATAACAGTACCTGAGATTAGTTGTGTGTGTCAAAGTCCAGTGTGACGACAATACCCAGACAGTAGATATTGTTCGGATGGCGCCGGTCGCCTTGAAACACACCTGTACCCTCTCCGCATTGTTCCACTTTAAGTGTTTCCCTGTTTACCCAGGTATTTCTACACACCTACCTACCTACGGCTATCGCACATATTACACATCGCTCTCTCTCTCTCTCTCTCTCTCTCTCTCTCTCTCTCTCTCTCTCTCTCTCTCTCTCTCTCTCTGTTTCTTTCTTTCTTTTCAATTTTATAAATGTCTGTGAGTTTTGTGTTTAAGGTGTTGTTGGCATTGTAATGTCAGATTGTAACTGCTTTATAGGCCTACTTCATCATACGAGTCAGCGAAACATACACGTAACTAAGGTTTTAAAACCTGCGCACAAAGACAAAAAGTAATATCTTCAAATAAATACAACTGCCAGTAGGTTTTTTTGATGTAATCTGTTTTGTCTATAACTACTGTTGCTTGACTTTTATCGGCTTTAGTTATTGTTGTTACTTACTTTATTTTTAATTTCTTTTATTGTTTTATTATTTTAACCTCCAACTAATACTAACACAAAATTACTTTGAATTCAATAGCAAAATTTGTCAACAAGAAGATCTGGCAATGGGCTCTCCATTATCTAGCATAATAGCAGAAATATTCTTACAACACATAGACACCAAAATACAAAAATTTATAAATTCATTTGATCCAAATGGCATATGGATAAGATATGTCGATGATGTGCTATATGTATCTTATCTAATAACAAAAATACAAATGCAGATAACATATTAAAACAAATCAATAACATACATTCAAAAATACAATTCACAGAAGAATAAGAAAAACATAACAAAATCAGCTATTTAGACATAACCATCACAAGAAACAATAACCATCTACAATATGCAATATACAGAAAACCAACCTCCACTAACACCATTA
Organism: Magicicada septendecula; assembly: GCA_034769895.1. NCBI lineage: Eukaryota > Metazoa > Arthropoda > Insecta > Hemiptera > Cicadidae > Magicicada > Magicicada septendecula. The sequence continues at coordinate 60,099,580 of CM068368.1, read as the reverse complement.
ACGTAACCATTTTGACCACCCACCGCAACATAAAATGGCAGCTTTCTATTCATTATTTAACAGAATCTACAAAATACCCCTAAACAAACAGGAAGCAAACAAATATAATATACCAAATTGCTTATGAAAATGTATAGCCTACAATAAAAATACTATAAACAAAATAGAAAAAAAATCAAATATAAAATAAAAACTGAACATTTAAGAAATGATAAAAATGAACAACAGCTAAATAATAACAACAATAAAAAATGGGCCACATTCACATACATAAATAATAAGATGACAAAGCTAACAAAACTATTTAAAAACACAGACATTAAAATAGCATACAAAAGTAATAATAATAATAATTTACAAAAACTAAATAACCCACACAACAAAGATAATACAACAACCAATGGTATATACAAAATTGAATGTCAAGATTGGCAATAAATGTTAGATAGGACAAACAAAAAAAACCTGAAAAACATTATTTTGAACATCTAAACGCAATATATAAATCCAATTTGACCGCACAGGCAATAAACACAGGACATGAATTCCCAGACATAACCAACATGACATTAATAAAACAAATACCATACAAAGGCACCATAATGAACATACGGGAAAATGTACAAATATACAAACACAAAACAAACTAATACCTGAACAAATACAAATCAATACAAAAATTACACAATTTTCAAAGCACTCAACATTGAAAATACACAAAAAGCTAACATATACACCACAAGTACACACAATAATACCAGTTTAAAATACCAAAAACCAACAGGAAACCATAACAACAACCAACCAAAACACAAGTACTCCACAAGATTCAAAATTAAGAAGGCTGAGGATGGGAACAATAAATTTCGCGAAACATGTTCCAAATAAGGGAAAACATCTTCAGGTAGAATAATTATAAATATTAAATATATTAAAAACAAAAACATTTATTTATTATTTTTTGGACATTTATATAGAATGGACGACAATAGGTTGACAAAACAAATCTTCAAATACCTGTGGGGGAAGAAGTCAACATCAAGTTGAATTAAAGAAGTCCAAAAGGATTTAGAAAATAATAATAAACATGCAGAAGAAGCAATTGAAGGAGAAGTTTTTCGGGCAAAAGTGTTAAAAATGGAGGGAGTCCAGGGTAGGAGAGAGAAAAACGCAGGTTCAAAATGGACTGAAGGCAGGAAGAAGAGACACAGTGAGAAGATGAAAGAATATTGGAAAAAAAGGAAGAACAAAGAGTAAAGAATTGAAATTGGCATGTGGCCCTTAGATGGCCAATACGAAAAAAATGAAATATCTGAAAATAAATACAGCTGCAAGTAGGTTTATTTTCACCTGATGCACGTTTCACAGAAATTATTCTGGATCTTCAGAGGTTTGTTTGAATTTTAACTGAATGTAGTAAAATAAAACCTAAAACTAAATTCGACATTCACAATAAAAATGGAGTTTACAAAATAGAATGTCCAGATTGCAATAAATTTTACGCACGCCAGACGAAGGAAAAACTGTCCGATTGCCTACATTCAACATCGCAATGCGTTTTTAAAATCTAATATTTGCAAGTCTAATTTAGCCACAGGCTGTTTTAAATAACAAACATAAATTTCCAGATATTCAAAACGTCACATTAATAAAAAATGTACAAAAAGGTAACAAAATTAATATCTGCGAAAATCTTAATATTTACAAACACAATAATAATCTACTAATAATAATACATTATAATTATAATTACAATCTAATTAATAATAATAATAACACAATAATAATAATAATAAAGAACAAACTCAAATGAAAACAAAACAAGATGATTTAGGCCTATTTAAAATGATACATTTATTGGAATAATAAAGATAAAACATTAAATATATAATAAATACCTAACTACATAAACATTACAACAATCGAAAATGGAATCGAAGTAAAATCGATTATCCGTTAACCATATTGTAAGCTAAACATTCAATTACAATTCAAAAACCTCTGAAGATACAGAATAATTTCTGTGAAACTTGCATCAAGTAAACCTACTTGCAGTTGTATTTATTTGAAGATATTACATGGGAGACCTGCAGGAAATTCAACGACTTACTTAAAAAGGAATAAAAACAAAAATTATACACTGGTGCACACCACTGTAGAAAAAATTCTCGATTAGCGCTTTCAATCTTCACAGCTAATCATCAGATCGGAAATATTTGAGCTGTGAAGATATTTCCGATCTGATTGTGACCTGTGAAGCCTGAAAGCGTTAATCGGGAATTTTTTCTATAGTGGTGTGAAACAGTGTAATTTCTGTTTGTAATTATAACCACTGACACAACTTTATTAATTTAAAGAGAAATAAAAATAATATTATTATATCGTATTATACTACAAAAACCTACTTGAATGATATAATTTATCAAAACACCAATGCGCGCGGTCGCGCACGGCCTACACACGCGCGCGCGCACGCGCACACAATTATATTAAAGTTTTCTACTGATAATAACTTATCACTAATCACCTTAACTGTATGTAATAACGTTACGTTTTAAGTGTTAGATTATTAACAGGTCATTGGACTGGAATGAAAATGTGGAATGTCTTCTTCGGAAACTAAGTTTGGCCTGCTTGGTAATCCGGTATACTAGACAAGTTGTAGACATAAAAAACCCCTTTTATTAGTTTATTATAGTTATTTTCAGTCACTGTTAAATTTTCATATTTTACACTGGGGAAAGTTCCCAGTAGGCTTACTCACTTATAGCCTTTATATGGCTAATGCAAAAGTCGGCCTACGTTTTAAGGTTAATTAAAAATGTGAACAGACGGATAAAACTTTTATGAAAGAACTCCAGATTTAGCCCCTACATTCAGTGTAGTCTACATTTTTGAATTCACAAAGTTTGTAAAACGTAATTTGCACTTACAGGAATTAAATAATTGCCATAGTATCTACAACACTAGACATAAGAATATTGTAAAATGGTAAAATGTTTAGAAGAAGAAATGAGGTTAAGTATATGAGTACAACAATGTAGGCCTACAACACGTTACACTGGCCGAGCTAAGGGCAGTGAAAACTATGTTTGAATTAACCAGAAGAATGTTTGTAGGCCCTACTTTGTAAATGTAGACTATTTCTTAACTAACTGAACTAGCAAGACTATTGAGAAGCAAACTTATTAGTCGCAATACAAAAATAAAAATAGGCTATATAAGACACTTATCAGACCGGTTGTTACTTATGGAGGCGAGACATGGACACTAATTAAAAAATGAACAAGAACACTAAAAAGGTTTGAAAGAAAGATCATAAGACGTGTTCATGGCCCTGTTAAAGAAGATGACGATTGGAGAATAAGAAATAACCAAAAGATAGATGACCTATGGGAGACACTGTAAGATTCATAAAGGCTCAAAGAATACAATGGCTAGGTCGCCTACAGCGGATGGATGATCAGCGTATGACAAGGAAAATCTTGACGACGCAAGTCTACAAGAGCAGAAAGAGGGGCCGACCTAGGATAAGATGGTTGGATGATGTGCTAGAAAATCTCAGAAGAATGAATATGAGGGGTTACACTGAGATGGCAATGGATAGAAGACTTTGGAGAAAATAGGTGATGGAAGCCAGCGCTCATGTTGGGCTGAAGAAGAAGTAATGACCAAACAAACGTTGATTCCGACATTACGTACAAAAATAAATCTTTGTATTCAGCAAATCGATAAGAATAATGGTCTGCCAAGTCGGATCCAAGACGCCTATATATGGACGTCCGCCATCTTGTTTTCAAGTCAGTCTGATATTGTGTCTGATGATGATCATAATATGGTTGGCCGAAATCAGTTACCTGTTATTGTAAATATATTGCGTGTAGTGATGTTTGACGTTTTTGTTGTACGTGTATATATATAGGCCCTATATATATATATATATATTATATATATATGCCTATATAGCCTATATATACGTATATTAAATAGGTTAAAATTGATTGACATAATTTATCGATTAATGTTCTTAAGTTTGTGAACGAATGTACAGTTTCAGTGGTGTATCCAGAATTTGGCCTTGGGGAGGGGGGTCTTGTCGGCTTCATACAAAAGAAAAAACAAGTTAAGACTAATCAACATTGCTAAAGTTGTTGAAGAACGTGTGATGACATCTTGAAATCAATCCCATTAAAATAGTCGACAACAACACAATAAAAATACGCGTTACTGAAACATTGTTTAAAAGATACTTATTGACTGAATGATTTTCGTATATTTCATATTTCAAACGTAGGCTATATGCTAGTGCTGTGTAATAAACCTCTTTGTATATTAAATATGATGTTTAATATAATTTAATTAAAATAATTTTTTAAACAGTTACTACTTATTACCGTGCACAGCTGGAAAATATATCCTAAAATTTAAGATATTAACAAAATTCGTCAACGTTTTTGTCCCTCTGCGAGGGGAGTCCAGTCCTGTTCGTCCCCCCCCCTTAAATACACCCCTGTACAGTTTCGTTGTAACGTAAACTTGAATTTGTAAAAGCCCGCCTTTTTAAGCGGGTTTTTTATAAAATAAAATAAAACGAAGCATGATAATGTTTTTAGGGTTTTGAAACGTATAATATGGATTACGTTTGGTGGATTACGTAAATCATTTCCAAACCACAGACGATCACAAACAGAGCATGCAAAACCAAATTTTATTCTCACTAAAACGTTTGCTAACCTCAATGTCAGCAGCGATTATTTCTGTCTTGATGCGTTTACATATCAAATTTCTAGACTGTGGGGAATCGAAAGTGTGGAAGCGTCACGTTTTTCAATGACGTTTTTGTGGAATGACCCCCAGACTAAAAACATTATCATGTTAATAAAGAACAGAATATTGAATTACAGGCAAACTCAGTTCCTCTGCAACGAGACCAGAGTTGAGTTGCCACACAAGGGACAATAAATAAATGACCACAATTAGGCCTACATGTCACGGACGCCATACGAACTAGACGGTGCGTAATTAGGTACTTCCTACACTACTTCTCTCTTAACTTGTCGCTGGCGTAATCGCTGAAACACTGGTGCCACGTTTGGTGAAATCGCAACTTTCTATACTGAAACATTCAGACTGAAGACTCCCAATCGGTAAAGCTGAGGATGTCGCGTCACAGAGAGGACGAAACGTTTGGTGTCACTACCAGTTCGGCGGACAAAGGCTGACCAATACTCGGGGCGGTTGTTTTGAGGAAGGGGGGGGGGGCACGGAGTTTCATTTTGAGGGACGCAGTTCAGTTCTTTTTGTACAGGTAAACATTTTATAGTTTTTCAGTAATACGTACACATTACAATTACGTACAATTTTTTTTTGTAAGTATTCTGCTCGTTATTACAGATTTTAACGAAACAGAAAAAAGCAGACGTGAAAACGATAAAAATTTTAACACACACAGCTAGCTTAGAAATAGGCCTATGTTAACTGATTTAACTTCGATGAAATGTTTAATAGCTTTGGGGGGGGGGTCGAATTGATCCCCTCCCTACCCACTGGCTGCACATTAGCTGTTATCGGGTGTTCTGGTGTCAGGAGGGTGTTTCTATATCTAATCCACATCTTCTGTGCTGTCTGAATTCTTTATAGTTTTTAAGCCGAATATGTTAAGAACATGCTAATACAGATTGACTTGAAGTTACCGACATAATATACAGGCTTAGGAATATACCTAGTCGGGAAACCTAAGTTTAATAATCGAAATAAGACACGAAAACCACGTGCATTTAAAATAAGCTCATTTAAACCACCAGAAAATCTGTTAATGCTTGAATCCAAAACACCTTAATGCCCTGAATTATTTGATCAAATAAGCCAGTGCGTGTATGCGTGGACGCACGTATCGTAAATAAGAGTGCAAGGTTTCCACACGGTCTGCTGTTTCGTAGCTTGACGCCCACATTGTTTCTGTCAGCGTGAGCACCAGTTTCGGGGTCAACACAGTCAACGCCTTCATACAGGCCTTCATACGATGTTCACGATGCATGATAATATGGGCCTACGTTAAAACTCAAAATCGAATCGGATTATTGTGTTCCAAAAACTCAGGTCAGTCTTAAGAAAAAAATTACTTCTTCTTCTTCACTACATGGCTTGGGCTATAGGCCCTAGCCTGTTCCGACTTTACAGAGTCTTTGATAATTTCTTCCATGACATCAACTTCTGTAGTAGGCCTATTTACTTGCTCTGCTTTCTCACAATTCTCAGTTACACCTAAGATTATTACAGTACAATAGTAGATTATTGTAGGAATATTTACTCTTGCAATTATAGGCCTCTTGTAGGACGATTACCGGTTATTCCCTCTTGCTACTTACTTATTTTTCTTCTTCTTCTTCTTCTTCTTCTTCTTCTTCTTCGCTACACGTCTTGCCCTATAGCCCGTTCCGACTTCACAGAGTCTTTGAGCATTTCTTCCAGGGTCTTCCACGATCTCTCGTTCCCAGTGGCCTGTATTCAAACGCCTGTTTAGAAATACGTGTGTCTACCGTGTGTTCCACATGGGACTTCCAATTCTACCTGTATTCCTTTATTATTTATTCCAGAACCGACTATAACTTCAGGTCTTTCCTTATTTCGTCGTTTCGTAGATGATCTCCCAAACTGCACTCTTAACTGCTCTTTAAAAAAAATTTCATTTCCGAGGCCTGTATTTTTGAAATATCTTTTTGCAGGAGAGTCCGTGTTTCACATGCATACATTAAAGTCGGCACAGCCACGACCTTATAGAACTTTAGTTGTGTCTCCCTCTGCGTTTTATTCTTCAATAGTCGTCTTATTGTTTCACAGGTATAACTGAATTTATTTAACTTCCTCTCGATATCGTTGTTCTTCCTATATGCGAGATCATGTCCTAAATAATTAAAATGTGATATCTGCTCCAAAACACTGTTATCAGTTACAATGTGATATCTGCTCCAAAACACTGTTATCAGTTACAATGTGATACCTGCTCCAAAACACTGTTATCAGTTACAATGTGATATCTGCTCCAAAACACTGTTATCAGTTACAATGTGATACCTGCTCCAAAACACTGTTATCAGTTACAATGTGATATCTGCTCCAAAACACTGTTATCAGTTACAATGTGATACCTGCTCCAAAACACTGTTATCAGTTACAATGTGATATCTGCTCCAAAACACTGTTATCAGTTACAATTTTTGCTCTTACAAGGTTCTTGCCTAGTAAGGCCATTAATGTTGTCAGTTGTTAGTCGGGGGAAAAACTGTTCCCACTAATACAACGACGTCTAATAACCTTAACCGACGCGTAAGCCTACAGTATATGGTGCTAGTAATGCAGTAAATCAATTTACAGTCCTACATCGGTAAACAGACACTTTTACTGCTTTAAGGTAAGCAGTTGCTTACAAAACTCCATCGCTCGATAGCATAAAAAAATGATCGCAGGGAAGGAAACGAAGAGATTCCAAAACGGGACCGGAACATCACTCGCAATAAATGAGATCCGGTACGAGAGTGTATAAAACGTGATTTGTTTATCTTATCGGCTAAGCAAGCGTTGTGTTTCTCCAGTCTGTCACAGTTTTTCTCAATAGCGTGTGTTTTTCCGGAACATGTAACCACGCGAATGTTTTTTCGTGCGCTGCTCCAAACTCTGTTTGTAACGCTTTGTAACTCCCCACCCCAGAAGGTCGAAATTGACAAATTTTGTTAATCTCTTGATTGTTAGACTGTTTTATTTTATTTTTTTCCGACTGTGTACTGTAGTATAGTGATAGCTCTTTTTTAATATACAAACAGGTTTATTACACAGCATTAGGGTATACGTCTGAAATACGTATGAAATGTAGGAAAACCAATTCAGTCAATAAGTATCTTTTAACAATGTTACAATACCGCGTATTTTTAATTATAGGCATAAGTATAATACTACTGACTCGGAACACAAAGTTTTTATCGTTAAAAACGTAAAATTTTGACTTTTTACCCTGAACCCGTTTTTGTTTATTATAAGCTTCGTCAGAGGCTCAGACGAAGCTTGTAATAAGCAAAAACTGGTTCAGCCTATAAGGTAAAAATTTTACATTTTTACCAATAAAAAACTTAAGTGTTCCCAGTCAGTAGTATTATACTTATAATTAGTTAATCAACGGAGAACAAAATCCAAGAATTTAATGTAGCCTATTCCATTTTTATTGTATTGTTACCGTTTACTTTTAAAGGACTGATTTCAGGTTGTTATCAGCCACTTTAAAGATAGTAATAGTGATTACTCTTATTAACCTGTTTTGTCTTTTGTACGAAGCCGACTCGACCCCGGACCGCCCCCCCAAACCAAATTCTAGATACGCCACTGCTGCCACGATATTCCGCGCTCGCGTAGAGTTCCGTTTTAACAGCCGTGTGTAGGACGAAGAGTTACGTACAGTATCACAATCCGCGAGCGCATACATCCAGATATGGCCAGTGTGATTAAGAAAACTGTTAAAGTAACAACAGGTTTACTTGTCAGTAATTATTAAGAAATAGGTTATTGCTTGCACAAAGTGTCTGCGTCTGACAGTTCAGTTATGACAAGCAGCGAGCAATAGCTTTCAATCCTTTTCCGGACAACTAGGTAATTGACCCGAGCGGTTTGCCTGCTTCCCCTCCTCCAACAAAACATTTTAACGTTTATGAGTTTTTGTATTTTATTATAACGAAGAAGACCATATGGTATTTATTTAAGTAAAAATAAAACAGATATTAGTTGGCCTACTAATGAATAAACTTTGTTGTCTACAGATATGACAGATGTGGCAATGAGCGAGCGATAAGAAGATGGGCAGGCAGGCAGTCAGTGTGTATCCATAAATATGTTGACCCTTTGAACTCTTACAAGTGAATGTTATCTAAGAAGCGTTTAAGCCTGTCAGTCCGAGGTCACCTGATATGTCAACGAAACCACCCCGCCCCCGCCCGGACCCTTCCCACTATTACTCTGTCTTCAGTTTATTCTCTTTACATATTTTCCTGGTATTCGTGAACGAGTACGAAATAAAACAGGTTTGGAGCAGATATCAAATTTTAATTATTCAGAATGTGATATCTCATATAGGAAGGACAACGATAACGGGAGAAAGTTAAATAAATTTAATTATACGTGTGGAACAATAACACGACTATTGAAGAATAAAACGCAGAGGGAGACACAGCTAAAGTTCTATAAGGTCGTGGCTGTGCCGGTTGTAATGTGTGGAAGTGAAACATTGACTCTCGTGCAAAAAGATGTTTCAAAAGTACAGGCCTCGGAAATGAAATTTTTAAGACCAGTTAAGGGATGCAGTTTGAGAGATCATATAGGCTACGAAACGGCAACATAAGGAAAGACCTGAATGTACAGTCGGTTCTGGATAGAACAAAGGAATACAGGCAGAATTGGAAGTCTCGTGTGGAACGCATGGCAGATACGCGTATTCCTAAACAAGCGTTTGAATATATGCCAGTGGGAACGAGAGATCGTGGAAGACCCTGGAAAAAATGGTCAGAGACTCTGTGAAGTCGGAACGGGCTATAGCCGAAGAAGTCGGTTAGTGAAGAAGAAGAAGAAGAAGAAGAAGAAGAAGAAGAAGAAGAAGAAGAAGAAGAAGAAGAAGAAGAAGAAGAAGAAGAAGAAGAAGAAGAAGAAGAAGAATAGTAAGTGGCAAGAATAAATAACCGGTATTCGGTCTACAAAAGGCCTATAATAGCCAGAGTAAATAGTCCTACAATAATCTACTATTGTACTGTAATAAACTTAGGTGTAACTCAGAATTGTGATAAAGCAGAGCAAGTATTAAATACGTTACTACAGAAGTTGATGTTTGGAGAACAGCGGCAGGTAGGTCAAGAATGAAAAGAATATCAAACTACTGAAAAAATATATTAGGCCTATCTGTTCAGAATGATTACAGAGTAGACCTATAACTACATTAAACTTTCCTTACAACGATTATTGATACAACGATAAAACATTCTGGTACCGGTACTTGTAATAATTCCACTGATGCGATGTCAAGATTCCTACGGATTTAACGATTCTCTCCGCATCGATAAATCTCTTAATTACGATTTTTTTTAGTACCCAATGACGTAATAATGTATTTTCCATCCGGTGTTCCTATAACAACACGAATCGGAAAAGAGTCAAGATTTGTCGCTCTTTTTCTTTTATTTATTGTTATTTTTTTTAGAACAGACTGGACAATTGCCCGTGCCATAAACACCGGTTTATATCTACGTGTGTGTAATGTTACGAATGTTACAAATTGTGAAGTAACGAATGTAGTTCAATTACGAGTGTTGCAGCTACCAACACACCTGTCAAAGTGAGAACGAATTACTATTCTGTAATGTGAATTCTTTAGGTAGGCCTAACGATAACTCTCTCTTTCTACAGTTGAGAGCAAACAACTTGTTTAGCTGGAAAATTTGCTGAAAATTCCAATAACAGGAATATTCAAAGTTTACAGATAGACGCTAGAAGAAGGATGCAAACAAGCAAGACCTATTCACACAAAAAATGGGAAGAAAATGACTGTAGGGTAAGATAACCAATGAATGTTGTAAATCGATAATATAAAGAAATAAATAAATAGGCTATAGTTGAATGTTTTATTATTATTATTATTATTATTATTATGATAATTAATTACGATAAACGTCACCGCCATTATCATCAATAGCCAAGAGGGCGAAAATATAATATTAGATAAGGACCTGATACCTGGGCTGTGACGAGGAGGAACAGAAATATACGGCTGACCACAGAAATGGATATTATATGAGACGGTCAACTGCAGAAGGTCAAAGCCGTAACGAATTAGAAACGAAACGGTTAAGGATCGTATGAGTATGATCACACACGTAGCCTAATGGAAGACGTAGGAAAAACAATTTATTAAGAAGAATGGAAGATATGAGATGGTCAAAGAGGATTTTAATGTGGATCCACGACGAAAGAAGGAAAGAGGGACTGGAGAAAGAGCCGGATGAAGTTGTGGTATCGAGGAACCCACAACACACGTGTCACCAAGATAGAAAGCTTGGAAACGGCATACGATGTAGAACATCCGTTATATAATTTAATATTATATCCTATATATAATAAATATGTGTGATTATGTAATAATAATTATTATCGGCAACTAAGAAATTTTATATTGGTATTAATAACTGTGCGAAAAAACACGGTTGTGAACTGAAGACGTCTCGTCATTAAAAACTGCGACCACGCTGTTCTACGACGAAAATTAATAGATACGATTTGACTACATACAATACAATGTCCGTACTTGAATACGAAAACGAATAGTAGCCTACTGTTAATAGATACAATTTGACTACATACAATACAATGTCCGTACTTGAATACGAAAACGAATAGTAGCCTACTGTTAATAGATACGATTTGACTGCATACAATACAATGTCCGTACTTGAATAGCCTACTGTTGTAGCCTATAAGTTGCTTATTAGCCTAATGTATCAGAAGCGCGCGCACGTATAAAATAGGTAGGCCTAGGCCTACAATAATATGCATAGAACGCAAATATAAACAAGTAATTGAAAATAGAATGTCGATTCATTATTTTGTCAATTTTTCTTAAAACACCTTAAAATATACAATAATATGGGCATCACTGCAAAACTACATAGGCTTACGCGCGCGCGCGCGTGTGCGTGTGTGTGTGTGTAAGATTTTTGTGTTACTGTTTGTATTCGCCTTGCAATGATGAAGGCAGAAAATTGTAAATTGTAAGGTGCAAACGGTGTAGAAAAATATGGAAGGGTTACGAACAGGCCCGGCTCCAGGGAGGGGCGAACCGTGCCACCTTCCAGGGCGGAAAATTGTAAAGGGCGGCAGATTCCGAGATATTAAGTTTTGAAATTGAGGGAAAAATAAAGTTATTCACTTAATTTCATAACAATATGTAAGATCAGTAAGAATTACCCGTGCAGTGGCAAGCGGAGAAAAGACTTTTTCGAAGCTCAAACTTATTAAAACTTATCTCAAATCGGTATGTCCGAGACTCGCCTGAATGGTCTGGCGACTATATCTATAGAACATCAGTTAGCTGAATCACTTGATTACAACGAAGTCATACAGGAGTTTGCCAGTGTAAAAGCTAGACGAGTATTTTTTAACTAAGGTATATGATACATTACTTTTGTTATATTTCAATCATAATGAATTTTAGTTAGTATTTTAATTTTAAGTCATCACATAGGCATACATTTTTATTGTCTCACGATTCCTTGTATTGTCTCTACAATTTTTACTGTAGCCGTTCGCCGCATCGTAAACGCGAAAAAGTTCTAGTTATTTGATAAACAAAACAATGCAAACATTCCTAGTCGTCATTTGAAGGCAATCGCCGTATCTTTAGAGTGAGCCTAGTGTACGTGAATGTGTTCAGAGTTAAAATAGGGAGGGGGTGGCACTCATAAATACTGCACAGGGCGGCAGAAGCGCTGGGGCCGGCCCTGGTTACGAAATTAACATAACAATAATATTATTTATTTTACAGTAAAACCCGTAATAAGTTAAACTCTGTTTGTGATAACTTATTGGAAAATAATTCGGAGAAAATTGAATAATGGAATTTGGACGACAGTTTGATCATCGCGGGTGGCACGTTTTTTTAGCATTGTTGAGATTTATTTCAAAATTGTTTTCTTTTAAATTTAGTTTCAGTTACAACGTACAGGCCCGTTAATTTTAGAATACGTATTCACGATGAAAAACTGTTCGACGTGAAAGTTGAGCAACATTTTACTGTTCGACGTGAAAGTTGAGCAACATTTTTCATATTTTTTTGTTAACTATAGATTAAATCTCGTGGCTGTAAACGCACGTTTCCGCTCACACATACGCGCGCGCGCGCGTTGCCTATACACGACGTGGTATTAACAATGAAACACTGTAGTAACAACAGATTGAATAAGAAAAAGATATTTTTTATGAATACTCGATAGACGAAAATATAACAACAGTGGCCTTGCAACGGAATTGCGGAACAATTTTTTTCTGTTTATTCAAGTCGGCGCAGAAATACAACACGCGGACAATATTTCAATCGTAGCGAGATAAGAAGACTGATCTTTTACCATTCAACGTAAGCTAAACAGATACACAGGTGTGAAGAGACGTCAACAATACGAGTCAAGACAAGAATTTCTATTGGCCACAGCTGTTCGCAGTCGTAGTCAGGATTGGCTCCGGTATGTAGTGGGAAACGGTTTGTAGTGGGAGCCTATATAAACGGCGCTTGTAGTGGGGACGCGTCATTAGAGCGCTCGTTTTCGTCGAGTTTAGTTCGTGTCTCAGTGAGAGTGTTGTAGTTCCGTTTGTTTCGTTATCATGAAGGCTGTTACGATGTGTAATAATAATACAAGTGCTGGTGGTGTCGTCCAGAGCGGGCGGGTGCATCGCCACAGGAAGGACATCGAGAACGAGGAGATCCAGATGTACCTGTCCAAACTGAAGGAGTTGGTTCCGTTCATGCCGAAGAACCGTAAACTGTCCAAACTGGAAGTGATTCAGTATGTGATTGATTATATATGTGATCTACAGTACGCATTGGAAACGCATCCGACGGTGAATTCGGCGGTGGTCCAGGCGTCGGCAGCGGCGATGATGAGACAGTCCTCGCCGACGACGGGGTCCGCCGCGGTGCAGACGTCGCCCAGACAACCTCTGGGAGTGTTAGCGCCTAACACCATCCTCAGCCCCGCCCCCGCCACTTGCGCCTCACAGGATCTCACAAATGTAAGTAACAAAAAATATATATATACAATAAATAAATAATAAATTTATTAAATAAATCTCTTATGATACGGATGTGATCGGTGAAACGTGCGTCAGTTGGAAATACAATAATAATTTTATTTGCAGAAGTAGTTCTTATAAATACAGTTCAATATTTATAGAACTGTTCATAATTTAGAAACTTGGAAGAAATATTTAAGAGTTACTTAGAAATAAAAATTTTAAATAAAATACAACACAAAAAAGTTCCCGTTGATCCGTCAGATAATTAGGCTATATATTTATGAACTACCAACAGAATTATCACTGTTGCAAGAAATATTTATTTCCGATCTGCCGATGAGCTGTGAAGCTTGAAAGCGCTAATCGGAATATTTTCTATAGTGTGTAACGGTGATAATTCTGTTTGTGATTATAACCACTAACACGACTTTCTTAATTATATTTACGAACTGTTTTAACGTTTGTACGCTTGCACGCGCGTCATTTGTAATCTATAAATTTATAATAAAATATATCAAAAATTTATTGACATTCAAGTTATTCACGCATTCTGTGCTTATTGTTGTTGGTAACGTATTAAATTTACGTAATTATTAGTTAATGGTACGAGCTGTGCATTCTCTGCAAATATTTGTGGTCGTAAATAACTATTATCGATATTATAGCTAATAGAATTCAGTCTTATGTAATACGCGCTCGAAGTTAATTTCACGATACTTTCATTACGAATGTTGTCGGTGATCGATAAGTCATAACAGTCCTATTATAGACAGAATCCGTTCGCAGTAATGCGTCATAATAGGTTTTAAATACATTAAGTTATTAGTATGTTGCCGTCGGTACTGGTTGGGTACAAACGCATTAGTCAGTATTGAAAATAGTTTTCGTAGCGTAGCGTAGCGTATTTTTTGTTTCTATTTTTCTGATAATACGCTAACGCAGCTGTACATAAAAAATTGAAAACCCGTAAACGGCTCTACTTTTTAGTGAATCGAACGCGGGACGTAATTTGTGTGAAAACTATTCTGCAATCGAATAAAGCGAGTGGACATAATTTCTAAGAATTTTTACGTAATCGTGTTATGTAATTACCAAGCAGGCGCCAGCATACTTCGTAGTCATACGATAATTATTGTCATTATTATTACTGTGTTGTCTTTTTCGTGTAGTCATACGATAATAATAATAATTATTGTCATTATTATTACTGTGTTGTCTTTTTCGTGTAGTAAAGAATGTTCACGAGTCGCGGTTTAGACGCACTTTATGACATTGTTTAACGTACAAGCTACAAACAGACAATAGATATACATTTGAATATAAATAATAAATGCAACAGTGATAATCACCAGTTTAACGTTATCTTTGTCATTTTTATAAATTATGTTGTTTCCCCCTGTTTATTCAGATAACAGCAACAAAAATACGACAATGGAACTGAAGAAAGTGTGTGTGTGTGTGTGTGTGTGTGTGTGTGTGTGTGTGTGTGCGCGTGTGCGTGTGTGCGCGCGCGCGCGCGCGTGTGTGTGTGTGTGTGTGTGTGTGTGTGTGTGTGTTACTAAACATGTCATCCGTAATAGCATTTTGGTAGAAAATGTTCTGTTGAAAAAGTTACAGGTTTTGATACATTATATTTATACATTCTTTGTTTTTATCGTGTAGGCCTAATTCTTTACAAGAAAAATGAGGTTACAAAATAAATTGTTTACGATTTAAGTATGTTTAAAAGACATTTGTGTTTCTAGGCATGTTGTAATTTTAGGCCAGTCACGTGTTTGTTGTGATTTTTCCAGAAGTGCTAAAAAAATTCTTATTTTTTTTTCGTGTTTACTTGGAGACAGATTATTGAGGACGCGTCGTTAGTGTACTCTAGACCGCGTGGCTTGTTTTTTGCGTCGAAACGAATATTCTTAAAAAATAAAACAGCAATGCAGGTTAGCCGGCGAACCGCTTGAGTTGTGTTTTAGGTCGAAATAAACGTGGCTAATCAAATTACTTTATACGGAGACTGTGATTAACCGGATACACACAACGATCGGTCTGGCGTTCGATGCCGGTCGGCGGTAACGTTCCGCTCCGTTTAGCGCTGATCGCGCTATAACACAGCTGTCAACAACTAATAGACGGTATATTTATGAGGGTTCTATTGCTCCTTGCGCCTGACCCAAATATTTATAATTTTGTGGTCGTGGCGTCGATTCCCGCAGTAAGGTGTGTTGGCAGTAATGCCACAGCCTTCAGTAAGCGTGTTTAATTCGCCGTAATCAGTAATCCCGTGGCGTTCGTTACCTGGTTGCATTTTAATAAGGGCATTCCGTCAGATGCGAATAACATAATACACCCCGTCTTTTATATACCCTGTTGTGAACTGCACGCACACACATACACACTCCCCTACTAATATGAAGTACGATTTCACTAGTCGTATTATTTTCCACTGTTTGTACAGACATCAGCGACAACAATGCGATAATGGCAGTGAAGAACTGCGCTGTGTGTGCAAAATATTTTCCCACATTCTTCTTCGTCTCTCCTCCTCACCACCCTAAAAAGCCCACCTGGTTTTTTACGGATGGGGAGAGAAACACCCTTCTTAACTTCGCCTTCTTCTATTTAGCGACGACCGGCAATTATTATTCAGATTTTTTTAATCGTGTGAACTTCTGGTATTATTATTATTATTGTTGTCGTACGAGGGCTGTGTGTGTGTTGTTTCGTGTCGGTGTGTGACAGTGCCCGAGTGTAACCGTCTGCTAACTGGTTTGGCGAAAGTAGACAAAATATTGTTACGTCACGCATCGTTTTTATTACTGGACCACTGTTTCAAAATGTGATCGAGTAACAGTTCGATCTATCGAGAGTTTCTGTTAGAAACAGAAAACAAGTAACCGCGGCGTAGGTGGAACGCAGGCCTATGTTGTATAAAACAACGAATACGTTTTGCCTTGCCTCAGTTCGCAAGTAGGGAACGCCCGAATTATACGTTCGTTTTGGTATTGTTTGGCAAGAAATGGCGTGCAATAGACACTCGTGATAACCACTGTATTGTCGTTTCGTTCTATCGTATGGTCACAGCATCGTGGCTTTCACTTACAAAGTCAAGCGTCACGGTGTATTGACACAACCTGGATGGGTGACCATACAGACGTTCAGTGGCTCCATACTTTTACGCCATTTTAAAGGTAAATCGATGTTAATAAGTGTTGGACTCGGAATAGTGGCGGTAGCGAATGTCGAATCCAAAATTTCAGTAGGATTTAAAAACCACGGGATCAGATAGCCTACAGGGAAAACGTAGGAATTCGCGGTTTTGAAATTCCGCATTGATCACTCGTCAGTCACTTTCCCAGCCGGCTAGTACCCTTCGTTTTTTACGTGACATTCTTTGAATACTCTTTTAAATATAACGTGTTTAAATAATGTTCAGAACAACAAATCTTAATAAATTACGTGTTTCGTTAAATGGTCTTTTAGTCTCTCCTCCCGCCACTGCAGCCGGTAGCGGAAGCCATTAATTTCAGTCTACTAGTTAAAGTTCGTTTAATTCAGTATGACGATAATATTTTTATTGTCACATTAATAGCTACAATCTCGTCATAGAACAACAAGTAAGTCACTTCTGTGGAAGCTAATGTGTAAATAACGGTATGTAGCCTACGTTAATTTTGATACAGCGAAAAGTACCATTACAATCTGTTATAATTATCTTGAACCAACACTTGTAAAATCAAACCTAGATGGACGACCTCTGGTAACCCTGGAGGGGGGATATTTACACTCTTTAAGGGTTGAGGGTCAAGATTCGAAAGATAATCTATCATAAACGTATTCTGCACACGTGTTAATTGTTTCAATATCGAGTTAAGAAATTTCTGTCCCATAACGAGCGAATGAATTGTGGCGTACTCTGTAGGCCTCTTCTCTTTGCCACTTCAGGTATTTTGGTTGTTCCGCTCTCGTTTTTAATGCACCCGCCTTTTGTCTACCATCCCCACGGCCACCAGTTATGAAGAATTCGGACTAACATACAGTAGTTACAGATCGCTTTCGTGTGTCCGTTAGAATTTAACAAAAATATTGTTCAGAGAAACAACAAACATTGAGACAGATGAATGCGGTGGGACAGAGGAGCTGACAATAGGGGCCCTTCTCCCTCAATTGTAACAGAGAATACAAAAGCATGCACTTTATTTAGAAACAATGATGTCTCTTAAATCCCTTTTAACTAAGGACAAGTATAAATACTAATAAATATTTATCAACAAAAGTATAAATATTAATAATATGTAAGCTATACGAGTTTTTATAACACGGAAGACTAATATTTAAAAAAAATGTATCTAAAAAATATTCCGTATCAGGGAAGTGCCTATTAACGTCATGAACCCCAACACTTTTTTTTTAATCAGTTGTACCAAATTTGCGATTATACTAACGTGAGTCTTTTTTATTTGTTGCAGAGCACAACATCGTCACACCTGACGACGACAGACAAAATCGGCAGCGAATCGGACAGCAGGTCGGTGTCGTCGTGTTAGTGTCCGTCGACGTCATCATCATCTCATCGTCATTGTCGTCACCACCACCATCGTCGTCGTCGCCGTCATCACACGCCGTGTTTGTTGTGGACGAAAACTTCCCGCGTCATTCTACCTGTAGATTTGTTACCACCGGCATCATAAAACATTTTGTTTAACAGATAAACTATAGCGTGCTCTTGTGTAAATATGTCCAATATGAATGACAGTACAGAGTGCGTTGCTGCTTTGCTTTTTTTTTTATACTAACTAAAATGAAGTTTGGTTATCGGAACATACTGTATATCCTGGATCATGCTGCTGTGCCGACTTGATGAAAATTAATCGTCGAATATCGGATTCAGACGGCACAGACGACGCAGATCCAAGGCAGAATGTGGGAAGTTTTATTGGGGATACTACCATTCCATTTTCTATTGTATAAGACTAGTTGTATGTATGTATTTTTTTGTGTAATATTATTGTATATGTATCATAATTATTATAATTATAAAATTTTTGTCTGTGATGTTACGTAGGAATTTTTTGTTTGTTTATATGATTAAAATGTACTGTATAATAGACCTATTATTTTGTACAAAGCACTTACTTGTATATTTAAAACAAAACAAAAATAGAAAAAAAGATGAAAACTATAACTGTAGATTTGCAATATATGTAAAATAGTGTTTTCGTGTGTCAAGTGTTGAGATCTATGTATAATTTTCCTATATTTTGTAAAACGGAAGAACAAATCTCGAGAATATTATTTTATATACCTATACTTTGTATTATATTTTTAGTTTTTTGAAAAATTTTAATGTTTATTATTGATAAGTGATAAGAGACAGTTGACAAATTTGATTTTTTTGAACAAAACACAAATGCACTTCCTGAAAAAAAATAAAATGTTTATTAATTTAAATCAATGCGTGTTGTGTTATGCTGTTTTTCCTTACATGATTTTCTCCTTATTATACACGTGGTATGTAATCGTTTATTCATTATTCATTACCGCATTACCATTCAATGGTGTGGGGTGCATTCATTGCTTACAGTAAATACATACCATATAATACATATTAATTCAATCAATACATCATAATACAATCAATACATTGCGTTACAAACATACACAAACTTCTTCCATTCTTCTTTTTCTCCCGTTAACATGTTCGTTTCGTCCTTTTCTTTTTTTAACATGATAATGTTTTTAGGCTGTGGGTCATTCCACAAAATGCGTGATGTGTCATCGAAAAATGTAACGCTCCAGGTGATGTTAACACTATATTTTTTCCACACTTTCGTTTCCCCACAGTCTAGAAATCTTCGGTCTATGTCGTTTTTAACATGATAATGTTTGTTATATAGTAAATATATTTGTTATATAGAAAACAATGTTTTCCACAAAATGCGTGATGCAAAATGTGTAACGTCATCGAAAAATGTAGTTTATGTGCGAGTCTGCAGTTTATGCACACTATACGTTTCAAAAGCCTAAAAACATTATCATGCTTCGATGGTTCGGTTTCGTCGAAATTCTTTATTCTTTTTTTTTTTTTTTAATTTTAGCAATTACTTGGTCCCATGTCTGTCTAGCTCAGGGATTTTCAACAGGCGGTCCGCGAGCCGCATACGGTCCACACCTTTTTATGCGACCCGCGAGGGCGTATTTAAGGGGGGGCGAATTGGACCGGATCCCCCCCCAGAGGGTCGGAAAAGTTGACGAATTTTGTTAACCTCTTAATTTTTAGGCTGTTTTTTAGTCTCTTAATAATAGCTGTGTACGCTAATATAGTCGTAGCTCTTTTTTTTAAATATGCAAACAGGTTTATAACAGCATGAGCGTATCATACGTTTGAAATATGGAATATAGGAAAATGAATTCAGTCAATAAGTATCTTTTAACAATGTTTACATAACGCGTATTTGTATTGTGTTATTGCTCATTACTTTAATGGGATTGATTTCAGCCATTTTAAAGACAGTACTATTGATTAGTCTTGACTTTTTTTTTTTTAATGAAGCTGACCCGGACCCTCCCCAAGGCTACTAGGTACGCCATTGCGGCAAACCAATTTAATAATTACTATATTTACTTTATACGTAAATGAATAATAAATAGGTCTCCAATCAGGGGCGGATTAGAAGCACGTGGTGCTCTATGGTGCCATCAGACTGGTGCCCCCCCCGTTTTATAATTCAAATTTTTACCAATTATTTACAATGATACATTTTTGGATCACAAATGTACACGAATTGGATCAATTGTATCATTATACCAGAAGATTGAAGACCACAAAAGGAGATGGTGTGAACACTTGAATCGCATGTCTGATATCCTGGCTGCCTTGGGTTATCACCCTACTGGAAAGAGATGTCGGTAGACCGAGGAGGAGATGGGTTCTGGAACAGGTCTAAGGCCTAGTGCTTGGAGTGGTCATGATGGTTTATACTGATAAATGGCACACACAATTTCGAAAGTTAAAAAATTATTTTATTTAAGTCTCAAATTACTGTACAACGAATATTTAGCTAAATAGTTATTACATTGAGCATATCAGTACTTAAATTTATAAAATACTATTTGATTATTTTTTTCTTAATTTTGCCTTAACGAAATCTATAATTTCTTCTAAATCGAGCGATTCAAGTACCTTGCTTTCAGTATTCAACCTTGCAAATCTCCCATAGTTGAACTCAAAATATATCTAATGCGTTTTAATACAGAAAATGATCTTTCAGATTCACAGTTAACTATTGAAAACGTTAAAAGCAGACAATAACCAAATTATATATTCGGAAATATATCAATCATTTTACAATCAATAATCCAGTTTAATACTTTCAGCGAACAAACTGTAGTATCATGAAATCTATCATCTTCATTCGAATGATCTGATAAAAAACCTCTTTCTGACAATTTTACTCGTGCCACAAAGTGCTTCAATTCTATTAGAAGATCGTCGAAAAGTGTGCAGGCCATCTTTTTACGATTTTGGATTGAGGACATTTGTTTTTTCCACATTCATTAGCTTCAAAAAGTTTTTATGACTTAGGGATGGATGGTGTCCCACTTTGACAGCTGAGGTCCTGGTGCCCGGCTCCAGCGTAGGCCTACCCTAGCGTTATGGATAATCCGCCACTGTCTACAATAGGCCTATAACTAATAACGTCTTGGAGCAGAAAGTTATGAGAAAAAATGTTTCACCTAGTCGTCAACAATCGCAGAGTAGATTTAACTTTATTTGTTTAATGCAACGTGTATTTTCTCAATTATTTACATCATATTATAAGCCCCAGTCTTTGACGTTTCGTCCTTCGTTCATAACCAGATAAAGTTACGTTTAAGCGTATTCAAACTACAACTGGGCACACACAGATAAGACCTCCTCACCGAGTTCTTTGGTCTCGTTGGGGGGGGGGGGCAAGAAATGGGACTTGATTTATTAAGCAGCTACCAGACGAACGATTTCAACAGAAATCGATGCCAATGTTTGGAAGTACGTGCATCTGTGAAAGCGTGTGTTCTCAAGAATTAAGTAAATCAAAAAAGAATTACAGCAGAAATCGCCACATAAAAATCTTGTCTGCATTACCTACCGAGATTAGCAAGAACGCAGGTCGATGCGGACATTCCTGCTTTAGTGGCTGTAGCAAATCGACCTCGGATTTTACGCTGAAGATTTTATGCAGTGGAGTAACTTTTTTCTGCCCCCACCCCCTCCGCGGAAAACCTTTGCGGCGCTCCTCCCACAACCCTTACTTAATTCGTGACACTGTTACCTCTTTAAGTACTAACAATTTTAGCTGTGGCAACTACTAACATTATACTGTATAACGTACACAGACTACGTTCTCCTCAAGGCTGAGTCTAGGCCAGTTTGATCGGTAAGTTCCATAAATCCTAAAAAGCTTTCATTAACCTTAAGTTGGTGAGCCTTCCTGTTTCATCTACAGAAATGAGACATATCTGATTATTTCACTCATTTGAGCTTTTCTATTAATATTGTGTAGTATCCGTTATTTTATAGAGGGACACACTGTGAAGACGGAACAGGCAAAGTGCCTACTATGTGAGGAGCTGAAGAAGAAAATATCGGTACAGTATTTCTAATTCTGTCCTGTGTGACCACAAAGGCTCTTTATCGTGTACCGTATTTCCACGAAACCAAAACGTACGTGGCTTGTATCCCTCTGACCACGAGATAGTTCGGTCTCTCAATCAACACCCATGTCGCACACCCAAACGTCAAAATAAGTCTACACATGATAAGTCTAAAAATATCTTCATTGTTGTTCCCCTTTAAATTTATCTCTTACGTACCCTATAAAATTATTCTTCATGGTATAGTGTACTTTCATCGTTTTTCGGTGTAATAATTGAACCTGTGAATATACAACTGCGTTCTGTATCTTGGGGGGGGGGGGGCAAGCGTTAAACAAAGATCAAGAACAGGTTGGAGCAATCTGTGTAATATAAATGATTGCACCAGCTCAAGAGAGTCTTTGGTAACATTGTAGACCTTAGGCTATGTTGTACCATAAAATTATAACGGGTATAAATTCAATTAAAAATAAAGATTGAGTGCTATAAAAAATGTAGGCCTACATACGTTTTGCTGTGAAAATAACGGAATGATCACTTAGTATGATTTGTTTTATTCTGACCAAGCTATACCATCATTAAATAGTCACGGCACGCCTCGTTTGCTTGATTTTATTCAAAGTCATATGTCCCTAAGCGGCCATTATGTATACACACTCACTAGTGGCAAGTTTATTGTTAAGAAAAGTGAACGACAAAAAAAAAAAGAATTAACATTTCTGAGCTGTTGAATGCCGGGAGACGCAAAAACAAAATTTAAAAACTTACACGTTTTTCTCGAGTTAGCTACTATCATATCTCACAACGTGGACGTAACAGAAGGGTTTTGCCGGTTCAGATTCCTCAAAACTCCCCACTTGCGTAAAAATACCATAATAGTGTGCAATATTATCGTCGTTTTACGTAGGTCTACATATTTTTTATTATAAGCCAATAACAATTGAGCTTAATAAACGTTGTTAGTAGACAGTTGATCACCATAGTAACATTCATCACTCCACTTTTTTTGACCCCCCTCCCAAATGAAATTCTGCATACGCCCATCTTACGTGAAATACATATGCTGTTATCTACAGTACGATGTTATCTCACTGTCAAGCGAACACATAGTTTTGAAGGTGGTAAAAAGCTCCGTTTACAGCTCGAACAAAATCAAGGCGGTTAGGCAGTGGCGTATATAGAATCTAGATTTTAGGGGGGGGAGCCAGAGTCGAGTCGGCTTCATACAAAAGAAAAACATGTTAAGATTAATGAATATTACTATTTTTAAACTGACTGAAAAACGTGTGATAACGTACTGAAATCAGTCCCATTAAAGTAATCGGTAATAACAGAATAGACGTAGGCTAACCTTATTGAAACATTGTTTACAAGATAGTTATTGACTGAACTGAATTTCCTATATTTCATATTTCAAGCGTATACGCTAATGGTGTGTAATGAACCTGTTTGTATGTATAAAAAAAGAGTTACTACTATATTAACGTACACAGCTGAAAAATAATAAAACAGCGTAAAAATTAAGAGATTAACAACATAGGTTTACTTTTTTTCGTTCTCTAGGGGGAAGGGTCCGATCCCATTCGTCCCCCCCCCCCCGTAAATATTAGGACCTTTGTTGAAAATGATTCGACGAGGTTCCTGTGTCTTTTACGGTTCGTATTTTTGTGGCGCCGTAAAGAAAGGAAGTTAGTGAGGACTCAAAGAACAATCGTCATGATAAGACGATTTATTGATATCGGGAGTAGCCTATATTTAAATTTTAAATAAATATTGGTAATAGTTCAATCAATGAAGCATACCTTTTTCCAAAATTGCTGTGAAAACGACCCTAAATACACGTCTGTAGCTTTGTAGTGGAAACAACATTTTTCTAAAAGCACTAAAGGTCGAGGTATTGAATCTCGTTTCCACAGAACGAGCGTATTAGAAATCGCATGTACGTGTGAGTTTTGCTCGAATTAGTACGTTAACTGCGAACAGAAACGGCGCGTCAAAGGACCAAACATCGAATGTTTTGATGCCTTCGACGAAACATGATTCATGTTTTTAGAAATTTGTAAATCAGTAGGCGCCTTCAGGCCGCCGTTTCGATGCCTTTATAGGGCGAGCGCAGAGGTCAGTCACATACTGCATGGGTTCAGTATGTAGAGTGTACACGAAAAAATTCATGTGATGAAAAATCAGTACCGTGATGAGTTAAATGTATCTGAAAAATTTTGTTTCGACTACAATGCTACAAACGTGTATTTAGGGTCGATTTCTCAAAAAGTGTGGGAAAAGCTGTGGGTCGTTGAGATCGAACGATTATCGAAATTTTATATCGCAGGCCTTACTGGACACGATGCTCGAACCAGAATTTTTTATCCTTGTGGGTGATATTCATTTCATGTAGGTAGTAATGAAAGAACATGGAAACTCGAACAGGGCAAGTGGACGGGAAAAAACATAAGACCGTCCAAGATAAACATAGGTGGAGGGCGGTGGCGAGGCGTGGGCACATAACAGCTGTTGCCGGTTGTGATAGGCCTAAAACTTAGCCAAAATTAATTCGAATTTTTCGAGTACCAAGTGTTCTTTTTAGAGTCAGAATATTCTTTTTAGAGCTAAAATATCTTTTTAGAGTATTTTCTATCTTTCGCTGGCAGAAGAAGAGGGACACGGTTCAACGGAATCTGACTCCATTATACTTACACAGAATAAATGAGGACACAATCGAATTAATAATAATAAAGACAAACAGAGAAACACATGGGCTAACTAACAAAACACAAATAGGTAGATAGTAACTGCTGCACGTTCGTTCCGAAACGAACATGGCTGTTAACTGAGCGTTTTGCCGGTTTACACAGCGGCAACACATTGGGTGGACGAATGCGTCCCCCTCCCGTTTGTAAAGTGACAACTACTACATGACCACACTCGGTAAAACATTGCCGATGTCTGAGCCGGCAACACAAGACGGTGCAAGTGCACAGCAGTTCGAAATCAATGCTAACGCTTTTCTTCAAGTCTCCCTACTAATATTGTTCTGATTTCAAATTATTCAATAACCAAACTATTTATTCTGTAATATAATTAATATTATTTTCTTTCATTTCCAGGACTGTTGCCGCCGGCAACAGCGGTTACGTGGACGCCACGCTACTGGTGGAGGGAGTCGCATAGAGTGCATTGCACAAGCATTGTGAACAAGGAAGTGTAAGTGAGAGGAACGGTGGTCAGAGATGAGTGGCGGGGCCCGACTTTGGGGCTGTAGCGCCATAGTAGATAGGTAGTATTGTTGTACCGGTGATTTCACTGAATTATGAAAAATATAAGTATGCAATGAGACCGGATAAACGTTAATGCCTTTGTTTCCAAAATTAGAACGAGAGAATGAGAGAGAGATTAGCATGCGTAGTAGTGTTGCACCCAAGTGCGGCGGCAATAAACGTGTTGACCGACCAGCACTCGTGTCGTGTGTCAACCGTTTTACAGATAACCGTTGCCAACAATTTTGCTCCTAAACATGTGTCAGTGAAATTGAGGAAGTACTTATAGGCTACGATACCATTCTCAACCAAAATCAACTACGATTGAATAGTTCTTCTTAGCCACAGTCCATTTGAAAAAACCGATTAAGTATTGCTATAAATCGGAGTTAAGATAACGAAAAATAAACAATTAACAATTAGATTGTGGTCACACACTATACCGCGACAGATCGGTGTCTACTTTGTTAAAAACATCACTTCATATCTGCAGCTTTTTATATACTGTTGTAACGCTTCAGAGTAATATCTCCCTTTGTAGCGTTTACTTTTTAATGCAGCTGAATTTTAAACAGCGTTGCCACACTTGTTTAATTTGAAAAATCAGGATCATGAATAGTAGAGGCAAATTTTCTTAAAGAAAGTAGATATGAGACAATATTATTTCAATTGTGTTAAAACATAATAAGAAAAAACAAGTTATACACTCTACAAAGTATTTTTATTTGTATTATTTTGATTAATATTAAAATGATAAAATGTCTTCTTCTTCTTCTTCTTCTTCTTCTTCTTCTTCTTCTTCTTCTTCTTCTTCTTCTTCTTCTTCTTCTTCTTCTTCTCTTCAAGAATTAGGCTATATAAACCTGTTCCGGGACCCATCTCATCCTCGAACGACCCACGTCTCTTCCACCAATGGCTTTATAGTTCGGTGTCGCTTTCGGCAATCGATCCTCTGTCAACCTTTGCAAATGATCCCACCATTGTCTTCTGTAAGTTGAAATAATTTCATTTATATCCTCTATTTCGAGTTCTGCTCTGATATCTTCATTCCTTATTCTGTCTTGCAATGATATTTTAAAATATTTCGAAGAAACTGCATTTCAGCGCTGTGAATCTTGCCGCATTCCTTTTTTGTCGTGACCCACGCCTCGCTCGCATATGTCAATGTGGGTATTGCAATTGTCTTATAAAATTTATTAATCCTTGTGCTGTGTCTTGTTTTATTTGGCTTGCGCAACAGGCCAGTAACCTGTTCATGTAAAACTTTATAATACTCATACTCATAGTACCCAAAGCAGTGTGTTTTTATAAACATTAATTGACGATTTTCATAATTTTTAGTTGTAGACTAAGCAGACGATTTAGTCTGTGCCAGAGTATCCTAATCTGCTTTAATGGGCTGCGGTGAAATTCATTACAGAACGAATTTAAAATTGAACTGAACGAGCAACGCCGATTTTATAAGCTGAACACAACATTTCTTTCTCGTTGAAAACAATTTAAGAGGCATATTATCATATAGGCTTCCGAGGCCGGTGTCCATTATGTCTTTGAAGTCTTCTTCCGGTATGGACCGCGCCAAAAATGTCTTGTATGACAACGTTTCACTCATATTACAATGAGTATCCTCAGGACAGCACAAATAGTGCACACAGCGTAACGCCTACAGGGCAGGGTCCACTTACCGGACCACCCACCGCCACTTCTACACTATGTAACTGAGTTTGCTTGCCGGCCTCATCGTCACATAGACCTGAGGATACTCACTGTAATATGAGTGAAACGTCATACAGGACATTTTTGACGCGGTCCATACCGGAAGAAGACTTCAAAAACATAATTTAAGAGCCGCTTGAGAACAGTCTTTACACAAAGAAGTTGTTCTGTGTCACAGCAACGGATTCAATGCCACCCAGTTCTCCCGCGGAGAAGGATACGGACGAGTCTGCGACGCCCTAAACCCGGGGCTATTCGGCTAAGAAATGGTAACCCCCCTCCCGAAGGAAGAGTTTAAGGACCTCCAGGCTGGGTGATTTACATTTGGCCGGTAACTTTCTCAAGTAAAATTTACAAAATACTTGTAAAATTTACAGCTCTTGTAAGCCTCGGAATTCGGACGAGAAATATGGAAAAACTACTTAGGCAAATGCAATAGGAGTTTCATAAAACAATAGCTACATCTACAATTCTGTATGAAAGGGAAACACGTACACCCTGGGAAAAGATACAGTGTAATGTGCTGAAATGAAATTTTAAAGAAGTCTACAAGGATATATTGCCTCCTAGATCGGAAAAGAAATGAAGACGTTAGAAGAGAATTGAAGATCAAATATTTGTAGAAGATTAGGAACAATAAGAGAAGGTAGTGCGAACACTTACTTCCGGACTGCATACCACAAAGACAGATTAGTACTATCAGCCTTGGAATACCAGTCTGCTGGAAAGAGATGTTAGTAGACAGAGGAGGAGATGGGTTCCAGAACAGGTCACCGATGGAGTCAACTTGGAGACAAAAGGATAATGACGATGTTACCCATTGTACCCTATTTCGCAGGTGAGCCAACCTAGGGACTGATAAAACGCACCTTGATTTTATGCTATTGTTTGCTGACGACTTGCTTGTACTTTAAAATACAGAATCTGATTTGCAAACAATACAATATCAAATTCTCCACTATGAAAGCAATGGTAATGGCATTGAGAAGCAAGGAACCAATAAGAACATAAATAACGATTAGTGATCAAATTCTAGAACAGATGAGCCACTTTAATTATTTGGGAAACGATACTAGCTATAATATTAATTGTGATATTGACGTTAAGTTGGGTACGTTCCAGACGATCTGTGGGACAATCAGCCATATTTTCAGAAACAAGGTACGTCGAGTTACAAAATTAAAGTCCTACAAAGTTATGGCAGTCCCTGTAGTGTCCTACAGGTGTGAATTATGGACAACAACCAAAAAACAAGACAGTAAAATACAGGCCTCTGAAATGGCGTTCTTTAGAGTTAAAAGGTGCTCTAAACTTGACCTATAAAGAATGAGGCCACAAGAGAAGAGTTACAAGTTTTTAACTTGAATGGAAAATTGAAAAGCTACAAAAAACGGTGGAAAGAACACTTAGAAAGAATGTCAGATTCCAGACCAGCCAAACAAGTCTGGAAGTACAAACCTATAGGACACAGGTGTGTCGGTAGACCCGGGAAGAGATGGCTGGAGGATTTTTTAAGACTGGCTAGGCAGCTTCTTGCTTATGCCGTGCTGTGAAGATGATGATGATGATCATTTTATACTGCGCCCGGGAATCGAACCAGGACTTGTAGGTTAATAGCCAGACGCCACACTCATTGGTTTGCTAAGCCTAAAGACCTTCACGTGTTAAGAAATTCCAATGGCGTAAAATGGTTTTACACTTGAACAATTAAAACAACAATACAATTAGATTTACATAGGCCTAAACATATGGTTACTGAGACACAAATGACATATGAAAGTATATTACCGATTCTTTGATCCACGCTTATACCCTAGGACAACGTCAGTTTTGTTATAGCTTGTAGCTGACGATAAATTCTGTCGAAACGACGGGAGTAAATATTTAAAACACTAATAACCTCCGGTAATTTGGTTATTAGTGTTAGCAACCGCCTCACTAAATCTTTTCGTCAGTTATGACTGGAGAAATAAATATTATGTTCTCGGCGAAACAGTAGCCCGCTTGTTCGAACGGTAATTAACGCATCCAGATTTTACGACGTCGGAATACGCTATTTCCGTGGTAGAAAATTAAGTGGTTGTAAACTTGTCTGCGACATAAATCAAGCGGTTGAGACCAGACGAAGTCACCACACAGTTTGACTTGACGAGTCATGTAGGGACACAAATCGTCAACCGTGTGGAGAGGCAAAATATGTATAACAGGAAGTCCGTAAAAATATATTTATGATATGCACACGGGATACGTGTCACGTTTATATTATATATTCTCGGGGGTAGGGAAATCAGGGGTGCCAATCCTTCCCACCGAAGCCATGAACAATATCAGGGAAATTCCGTAATCACTTAACGTAGGCACATTCCTGCGTGGCTTATAATAAAGCTTATAAATAACTGCAGAAATAAAAAGGAATTAAAATACTGTATTTGTGATGGCTTTCCGTGGAACTGATCCAGTACTGGAAAAAATTGTTATAGATTGTAGTGTCCTGAAACAAGTCAGCAATTTGAAATACCTGGGCTACAGTATGTCTTATAATACAAGCAATGACGTTGTGAATAAGTTGCTTAAGTTCAGTTCAACCTTATGTGCGGGACAATCAGGCGAACTTTTAAGTCAGCAAGTAAAGAAACACGCCTAAAATTCTACAAGGCGACGACCCTTCCCACACTTCTTTATGGGTTTGAGAGTTGGACTTCAACAAAAGACCAAACCAGTCGTTTCCAAGCGGTTGAAATGAGATTTCTCAGGCACGTAGCAGGGGTTATACTCTCTGTGATCATAGAAGAAACGCAGATATACGGCAGGAACTGAATATTATGAGTATACTCGAATCTGCAAGGCTTTCGCATTATGGTTCTCCACATTGAAGACCAAGATGGCTTTTCATGGACCTGATCCCATACGAGTAAAAACTTATGTAGTTGGTACTGTTCTAGAGCAGTTCAATAATTTTGAACATTTGGGCTGTAGTGTGTCTTACATACTAACAGTGACGTGATGAATAAGGTATACGAGTTCAACCATATCCATATGTGTGCGACCATTAGGAGAACTGTTCTAGAGCAGTTCAATAATTTTGAACATTTGGGCTGTAGTGTGTCTTACATACTAACAGTGACGTGATGAATAAGGTATACGAGTTCAACCATATCCATATGTGTGCGACCATTAGGAGAACGAGTAAAGGAACGCGTCTGAATTTCTACAAGGTGACGGGCCCGAGATTGCTTAGCATGTGGTAGAATATACTCTTCAAGATCGCGAAAGAAATGTCGATGTACGGCACGACCTGACCGTTAAAGAGTATTCTCGATAAGATTTCCTAATATCGCCTG
Organism: Magicicada septendecula; assembly: GCA_034769895.1. Lineage (NCBI taxonomy): Eukaryota > Metazoa > Arthropoda > Insecta > Hemiptera > Cicadidae > Magicicada > Magicicada septendecula. The sequence continues at coordinate 60,068,832 of CM068368.1, read as the reverse complement.
AATTGGTGGGAACATCTTTACCGAATGGATGACTGCCGCATCCCCAAACAACTATGTCACTATAAGCCGAAGGGACGGAGAGGTCTGGGACGTCCGAGGAAGCGCTGAAGTGACCAGCTCTAGACTTTGTCTGTTTGAGACCGGAACTAACCGTCCTTGGTTTAATTCTTGCTGCTGCTGCTGATGATGATATTTTTAAACTAATAAAATAAAGTTAGATTTGATAACGACAATCACTCAACACTGGTAAATAACGTACGTATTTGCAGCATTACGCACGCGGCAGGAAATAGTCGTCTTAGAACAGGTGAACTAGCAGTTTCGTGACTTTAATTCAGAAGAAAAAGAAGATTTTATTGCTGGATTTTTCATAAAAAATATCATACTTTAGTACGCACTATAAGTGTTGTTTAAAACATTCTTGGGACAACATCCTTAAATTAAACTGCGAAGAGGTAATACAACTAGGTTTTTTCCAAAAATATCTTCAGAAAGACTCGCTTTCACTAGATCTATTCTTAATACAAATTTAAAATGAATCTTAATGACATGAGATTTACTACCTTTAATTTTAATAAAACTTAATTAGGACAGAACATTTTAATAGCAGCGCTTTTCAACCCTTACACTTTACGTTGATATACTCCAAAACTTTGAGACGCAAAGAATTTATAAAATATAGGCTATTTATAAAATTATATGGAAAGAATCCATAATTGAATCGGCCTTTGCCCACAGTACAGTGGTATTACTAACGGTCATTTTGTCAGTACGATTTTAAGTCCTTTGTGACACTGAAGATGGCCTCCACTAGCGAGTTTGAAACGTCTGTTGTGAATAACGGAAGACCGCGGTCTTGCAGCCCGGCCAGTAGTTACGACGCCGACCGTGAAAACTTAGGCAATCCTGAATTTGGCATTTGTCCTCAGGAAAATTGGGCGTCCGACCTTCAAGCTAGTCCCATCCCTCCAGAAGCTAGGCTCTCATTCTCCCTCCCCAGGACCACCTCCTAGTTACGCCAATGCTCGGATGTGTCTTATGTCAAAGATAAGAAGACAAACAAAGTTCAGGCAATTGGTAACACTAATCCTGTAAAGTAACGGTGTACGGGTGGTGAATTATGGATGTATGATAGCAAATGTTGGGTAAAAAAGAAAGAGAGAACCAGATTATTAACAGGTGAAACGAAGTTTCCGTAGAGTGTAAATAAGTTATATACGTCCATCCGTCTTTCGTTATGCGTTCCGTCCAAGCTGTCGCGGCCCCTCCTCTTTTTCTTCTTTCAGGAAGGGTCCATTCTAGTAGTCTCTTTGTCCATATATAATTATCCAAACGGCACACATGCCCGTTCCATCTTAACCTTTTAGCATCAATTGTGTAATACTATATTGACACATATATTCATTGCTTCCTTTATTTCAACATTTTCTGCCCGATCCAGCAATGTAAGTCTACAGCACCTTCTCCATAATCTCATTTCCATGACAGGAAAAACGTACCAAGGCAAATACGCAGTGTCGGGTTATCCTTAACGTTAGGGCATGCTGCAGCACCGGGCACCAAGGCCTCATCCGTCAGAGGGGCACAACCCAGCTGAATTGACTAAGCGAAGCAAAGCTTATGATCACATTACACAATTGTTTGGTTTTCTTACGCAGTTATTAACCGTGGAGAGTGTCGAGTTGGGAAATCAAGCGAAAGCTCTTATAGAAGTTTACTCGAATGATTTGAATAACGATCTTCTAACAGAATTGAAGCACTTTGTGCCACGAGTAAAGTTACACGAATGAGGTTTTTTCAAATCGTTCGAATGAAGATGATAGATTCCATGATACTACAGTTTGTCCGCTCAAAGTATTAAACTGGATTATTGATTGTAAAATGGTTGATGTATTTCCGAATATATACATTTCTTATCGTCTGCTTTTTTACGATTCCAATAGCTAACTGCGAATCTGAAAGATCATTTTCTGTATTAAAACGCATTAAAGATATGCTGAGTTCAACTATGGGAGATGAGAGATCATCTTCGTTAGCAAGTTTGAATATTGAAAGCGAGATACTTTAATCGCTCGATTTAGAAGAAATTATACAAGACTTCGTTAAGGCAAACTCATAAAAAATGGATCGATTAGTATTTTCTAAGCTTAAGTACTACTACTCTGATTGTAATCACTACTTAGCTAAATATTTGTTGTAATTTGAGAGCTTAATAAAAAAATCGGTATGGAGAACCATACATGACTTCCATGTTGTAAGATTTATGTTTAAAATAATTTACTTGAATTCGGTGCCGTAATTTCTAAAAAAATATTGTCCACCCTCAAACTAATTTCACTGTTTATAGATATTTTTGTAATTATGGGGTAGTCGTTTAATATAATGTTATTTTCAGTCACTTTATCCATAAAAATTAGGTAGGCTTACTTTATTCTTATAAAGAAACCGAACTACGCATATAATCATCCCTACTCCGAAGCGCTCCGAAGTCACTCATGGACCCTGAGCATCTTGCAGAGGGTTCATCCCCTAAAGACGAAAAGTCTGTCTATGAACCGTTCCTCTGTAAACACGTGCAGTTACATTGCCCAGCGATTCACAGGAAGCAAATCGATAACAAAAGGGTGCAAATGTAAGAAAATAAACATGAGTGAGGCCAGAAATAACGCGTATTGTGTGTGTGTCTTGCCTGCCTTTTTATTGTGGTAATCATAATAATAAAATGGAAACTTAAACATTAGATAATTGAGATATGCTGGCCTGCCACGAACGATATATTTTCTCTCATACATGATTTAAATTAAAATGAAAAAATATAAAATTTTGTTAAAGTGAAATGAAGTGTTTCCATAGAAACTACCTTTTTGTTGTTAATAACGTATTACACATATAAAACTTATAAAATTTACTTTCTCCATCATCAACTTTAATTTATAGAAAATTACCCCCTTCCCCTTCAACTACCCTTTTAATTTATAGATATTTCATCTACCTTTCTACAGTGGATTATTATGACCTTCTTTTAAGGATACTTTATTTATCAAAATGAAGCACTTTACTCTTGTTAAAACGTAAAACGTTGGAGGTAAACTACCCCTTTCCATTAACCGATCTTCACCAAAATCAATAGGCCTCGAGTCCTCTACAATTCAGAACTGTATGCAAAAAATTAATTGATTGCGTTTGAATTTGCGGCAGTTATCGTTTGACATAGAACAATTCTACACAGACACTTTTCGAAAAATGCCTTTTTTCATGTTTTGAGGGTAGTACAATCAGAATCTCCCATTATCTCGAACATGATTTTTTTCGCTATGACCATACTTCCATTTCCTTATGGAACATGGAAGTAATAATTGTTAACTTTTAAATTGTGTATGCCATTTATCAGTGTAAATAATGGACAAAAGGTTGAATTTTGAATCGGAGGGGGCACCAGTCATAGGGCACCACGCGTAGATATTTCCGTATATTGTTGAGCACCGTTAAAGCGACACGAAAACGGTTTCAAGTGCGCGCGCGCGCGCGCGCACACACACACAGAGGAAGCGGAGACAAATTGTAAACACCGGTGTGTTGTTGTTGTTGTGTGAGTTATATTTTTATCAGACGACGGCGACGGCGACGGCGACGGCGATGCGACGACGTTAGGACAGACACCTGTGCGCCATGCGTTATGCGTCAGCGTCACGCCAGGACCAAATGACTCACACCGTACCGTACACAATGTGTAGTTTTAAGTTTTAACGCCGCATGTATTATTCAAATCACACACTTGTATATGTATACATTGTTGTGTGCTGTGTTATTGAAACAAATAACTTAATTAGTGTGAATTGTAACCCAAACCTCGTGGCCTGGCCTCGTTTCAACGCGTTCTCTACGCGCACCTGAGACTAGAGGTCGCTAACTTGTTTTCTCGGTTTTCGCATTTTAATTTCGTGTCTCTACCTCTTTTACGTACTGTTACGGAGGTGTAACTGATCGTCGTATGGTACAGTGGAAAACAAAATACAAGACACCAATGAAGTCACTAATTACCAGCTTTAATGATCACAATTAATAATCTGTAATCAACAAGATAGCGTCTTCTTACTATAACAATTCAAGTAAAATTTGTCCACACGCAATAATAATGTCAACTAATAGAGTCCCGCACAATTATAACACAATAACACTTCACCACAGTACTTCGAAGCTTACTTGAATAAATCGCCACTTTAACAGTGAGTAATCGCCCGACGTAAAACTCAAAACTAAGCGGCAGGTGTGGGCTATTTGTAGTCTGAAGGGTTCCACAATATGCGTCCTTAACAAGCACTCGAAAATTCTAGAGGATACTTGAGCGCGGCCTTGGCAGAAACACACACCAGCTGGGCTAGTTGAGAAGCTGGTAGAACGACACTATCGAATATACGAAATCTTCCGTATTACGTAACAATACATTTATCTGATCTTAAAAATTGTGTTCCTTTTAAACTGTATGTAGTGTTATATAGGCTATAGTCTGGCCTTCGGACTGTCGTTCTTCACTTGGACGGCGACGACAAACCAGCCAGCGCTATTCCTGACTAACGATAGGCCTACCTCTCTACGTAGCCTTTCGGAACTGACGTTAAATTGTAGGGCCTGTTCCACCGTGAGGGAGTCTGTGGTCTCATCAACCAGGAGGTATACGAGTTTGCAGTTTATTTCGTATTGTAGAATTCATGCCTTACACAATAACCGACTTTGTTGCTAAGATGTGGTATATTTAAATACCTACTTACGTCACACGGTGCAATCGTAGAACCTGCAAGTTTTACTTTCAAGAACGCGACTGCAAACGAATTTGAATATTTCTACGTTTAGTTTTGTTTGTTTTTGTTTTGCAACCCATTATGTTTCTTCAAACGCACTTCTGCTACACCTCTTGTAGTATTTTTTTCAAGGCCGCCTTTATCTCGTCAGTAACGACGGTGTTCTCGCGGATTTTCTTTGACTATTTATAATTATTGGACAGGTTTGTGGGACAATCTCATTTCCGATTGGTGATAGTTTGACCAATCGTGTGGCTGAAATGGGTTTGTAGGTTCTTGCATAAGATGCTATGCAGCAGCTTTCTCCTCTGTAGCGTCCGACTCGGTGTTGGTACCGGCTTAGCTTTACGTCCCTGATGAGATGTTCATAAAACATAAACGTGACGAAAAAAGAAGAAGAAGAAGGAGGAGGAGGAGGAGGAGGAGGAGGAGGAGGAGGAGGAGGAGGAGGAGGAGGAGGAGAAGAAGAAGAAGAAGAAGAAGGAACAATAAATAATAATATAACCACGGACGGATTCAGTTAGGTATTTTGGGGGAGGGGAGACAAAATAGCGGAAGAAGAATATGTTTCTTTTTCAACCTAAGGCCTACCCTCATTTAGCCTAGCAAGCTTTACCGACCACGCTTGGAAAACGCTCTTTCATGATAAATTTCTTTAATCTCATTTCCGACGAAACAAATGCTACGCTTCATACACAGAATTCATTCTTATTTCTCTTGAATTAGTACAGTTTTAATCATAAAAAGGCCGAGAGTACGAAACAGCCGTTTGCAGGTCGCATAATGGAAATCAACAAAAAGTAATGAAAGTAATAAAATTGATACTACGCATTGCTTAAACGATAAAAATTAATCGAATTGATTATTATAATAAATGAACAAGAGTATACTTCAATTAAAATGTAAAACTTATTTATTTATTTAATCCTAAGGTGCGATGTAAAAAGTAAAAACTAATGAATGAAAAGTTATAAAGTCCAAAATCGTAATGAAACCTTCATCGTGAACGTAAACCTTCATACGAACAAGAAGAATCCGGTAAATGTAAAAACAAAATCAAGCAGTTCGATATTAAAGAATGTAGAATACGCCGTAAGGCTGATAATTATAACATCCAATTAGCTATAAAATAACGGATTTCACAGACACATAGGCACAAGAATGCGTAGCGTAGATAATTGTAAGCAACACTGGCTCAGCTCCATCAACACAGTTATACAGCATTTATATAGAAGACCAATGAGTGTTGTTTCATAAGGCATGAACTTCGAAATACCGTATAAAAACAATCATTATGCAATATTATACAATTTGCTTACATTTTTTCCTTAATACAGGAAAGACTGACGTGTTTCCCAACTAGAATCTGTAAATTAAACATGCGTTATAGATCTATTTATTGACTAGATTTAACTTCATTGCAACTAATTACAAACTATCTAGCAATTTTATTCTAACACTTAAGTTAACAGTGTGTAGGATAAGCTCCCACTGGAGCATTCCTCAGTACAGTTACACTTTGTTCATGTAGTGAGAATTACTACACATATTTAGTTCACTAGTTCAAATGGTTTCTGCCTGTGCAATCGCCGAACGAGTCCAGCATTATCAAGCAGTTGTAGCAGTTCAATGTTTACGTGTTCATGAAGTCGTCTTTAATATTTATCCGCAACCCGTTTAATCTCGTCAGCAACCGTAGGCCTAGGCATTTTCATGATGGACCGATGGATGCCATCATTTCTTACGTACCATGGTGCATCAGCAATACTGCGAAGAACCTTATTTTGAAAAGTCTGAATTATTTAAATATTAGATCTCTTAGTACAACCTCAAAGCTGTATGCCATGCACCCAAACTGCTTTCAAAACTTGTTTGTATAACAACAGCTTGTTATGAAGCGATAGCTCAGAGTGTCTTCCAAGCAGCAACCACATTTTCTTCAATTTTAATCCAAGTTCTTCCCGTTTCTTCTTAACATGTTCTTTCCACCTAACTTTGACATCCAGAGTCATGCCCAAATACTTCACTGAGCATGCGTGTGCAATTCTTTGTTGATCGATTACGACTGGTAAATAATCTATTTTCCGGTTGGTGAAATTGAATGAGCAGACTTGGTTTCGTTCAGCTTGACGCGCCACTTTTTATGTCCATCTAGTCACGTACTGAATTGCAGTAGCCTACATATGTAATGACATAAATTAAATACCTTAGTAAAGGATTCTATTACTTTACAGACTATCTTGAATTCTGATAGTATGACAAGCACATTGTAAATGGATTATTTTGTCTACGCTATTGACCTTTCATCTGTGTCTTATCAATCACCCGTTTCTGACCCTTAAATTCATTTATATTATTGCTCTCTGCGTTGGTTCAACTTTGTGTATTGTCTGTTTCAGTGACATATCTACAAGCTACTCCTCGTGGGAGGGGGAGTGAGGCTAACTTCTGGGGGGAGATTAGATTATATACTCACTTAGGCTTCCGCAGCAGGTGTCCGTTACGTGTTTGAAGTCTTTTTCCTGTATCCACCAATTTAAAAATGTCTTATTTGACAACGTTTCACTCATATTACAATGAGTACCCTCAGGTCTATCTAATATGAGTGTACTCAGGCCTATGTAATATGAGTGTACTCAGGTCTATGTAATATGACGATACTCATTGTAATATGAGTGAAAGGTTGTCATACGAGACATTTTTGACGGAGTCCATACCGGAAGAAGACTTCAAAAACATAAAAGATTAAATTAGTTCGAAGATGTCCCCCCCCCCCCAGGGACAGGAAATGAGATTCTTAAAACGAGTTAGGGGCTGTAGTCGAACAGACAGAATAAGAAATGAAACGATTAGACAAGAACATCAGGTATTCAACATAAATGAAAAGATAAAATTTAATAGAAATAAGTGGCAAGAACATTTGGAAAAAATGCAACAATACGGGATTCCAGTAAAAGCTAGAAAATACAAAGCCAGAGGAAGAAGAAATTTAGGTAGACCAAGGAAAAGGTGGGAACCGTAACAGGCAGAATGCCTTAAACATGAAGTGAAGGAGTTAACTGTTACTCAAATTAAAGGTAATAAATCTGATGCCATTAGGAATCACCATAATTATAAATTTGTATCCTTAATAGATCATGTGAAAATGAGTCTGTCTGAAAACGTTTTGAAAACATAGTTTTATTACACCTTCGGTTTTTACTTTAAAGATATTGTCTCAAGAATCGTGTGATGAATTGAAACATACATGTTCGTTTCTATTTTCAATAAAATAAAATTGAATGTTAATTCTTCTTCTTTCTTCGTCATACCAATTGTTATGCTACAGCACTCTCAGCAAACAACAATTCACTTCGCACCACTGTTAGTTATCACGAGTCGAAAGCTTAACTTCCTCTAGGCATAACTGTTACAACTTAAACATAATTCATTCACAAGGAGTTCATTAAGATATTCAGATAATATTAGAATTTTTTTTTTAATTTATTCGAGATTACTATTTTATCGCAGTATGCATAAAACAGTTGAGAATATGCTGGTGAATCTAGTTTACATCAAGCATAACAATCCAATCCAATCGTGGGGCAGTTAACTGGATGTGCCCCAGTGTTGCAGTGTCCGGGCAAACCCGATGACTGCCAGATGCAACAGTGAATCTCAGTAACCATGTACGTGATTCAGGAATGAGTCCTCCTACTTTGGAGGGATGGAGGCTGTTGTTAAGGTTGTTCTGAACCCCAGAGCGATCCGCTACGGCTTTTTTTCTATAGAACGGATTAAGATGGAATGTAGCGGCGGTGAATTATTACATTGTTCTTGTCTTATTGCATGAAAGATAATGGACGTCGCAATGGGGGCGGTGAGGGGCAGAAGAGTGCTTATATGGGGGTCATCGAGCAAGGCTTCGTGGAGGCGGGCCTTCGTCTGTACTAAGGCGGCTGAGATGAGGATAGGACGAGGTAGAGGCTCGTGTGGATAGTTTGAGCGCAAGAGAGCGGAAGGCACCTTTAACCCTCGGCTGATAACGTCATTAAGCATAACCAAAGAAACAGCCAAATTATTTAGTCCACCTCAAGTGCCTTGTCTTAATCATTTCTAGTTTGTTATTATAATATTATGCTGGTGAAGTAGTTTTACGTGGTGGATCTCTAAACAAATTGTTTTAATTCAACTGTCCTTAAGATTACAATTTTTATCAGAGCATGTACTTATTATATTTCAATGAAACATTCTGAAATACGCTGTACTAAGGCTGACGGCTTTGTTACTTGATCACGTAGGCTGGTGTTCGTAACGTTTTGTATTATGGCTTCCCGAGTAATTAATCCCGAGCCATTAACATGTACGCTCATACAATGACGCTAACGAAAAAAGAAATAACGTTGGAAAGTTTATTGGAGCACAGGCGCTAAACAGGATTCAGAATACAATATATTTAAATGTCAGGGTGAGTTAGGTAGAAGCTGCAACAATAATATCGAACGCATTAAACCGAGAATTACTTGACACAGTTGGAACACACCTGTTTTCGTGGCTGTCAACTCGGGCGACTAACTGTGCGACCGCGCCAAATGCTTTTTATGTAATTTTATTAAATATATGGATGGAATCCAAGAATCTCGATAACCGGCTTTTGAATTTATATATTATGCGCATGACCAAAGTATTTAAGAGAGCCTTCCTAAAATGGGCAATTTTCCAGGAAAAGAAGGCTTATAAATTCATACTCACAATGTGTATGCATACGCACAGAATGTGTGTGTGTAAGAGTGAGAGAGAGGGGGGAGGCATATAACTGGCAAAGGAAATTTTCATGAATATGTTAACTGCCTACAGTCTGTACAAACACGTTAAAGACTTAATTAGTAGGTATAAATAAACATGTGAATATATATATTATAAATTACATGTAAATGAACTCGGCCGGACAGGTCTGCGTTTGCTGGTAATTACTGATTTTGTCTTCGCCGTACGCACCAGTCACCAATACCGTTTAGGGTATGATTTAATTATATCGTACACAACACATATATTGAACTTCTTTTCCATCCTCTTCTGCCGTCGGGGTCCTTCAGCTGCTTCCGATACTCTGTTCTGTCAGACGAGGCATGGGAAAAGCTGATTTATTTAACAAATTCCACACTTATGTTACAATGAGTATCCTCAGGTCTATCTAATAAGAGTGCACTCAGGTCTATGTATGTATGTATGTAATATGACGATCCTCCTCCTCCTATGGTGCTACAGCCCAAGTCGGGCCCTGGCCTCCACCAATCTCCGCCTCCAACCTACTCTATCCATTGCAGCCCTCCTCCAGTTTCTTATCCCCATGTCCCGCGCGTCCTCTGCAACGCCATCTTCCCACCTCTTCCTCGGCCTGCCTCTAGGTCTCGTTCCTTCCCGTGTACCCAGCAGAGCCATTTTGGGGTTCCTGCCATCCTCCATTCTCATAACATGCCCGGCCCAACGGAATCTTTGCATTCTTATAAATTTTGAGACTGGTATCTCTTTACAAATTTGATACAGTTCATTGTTGTATCTCAGTCTCCATGAGCCATTTTCTTGTATTGGGCCTATAATGCGTCTGACGATTTTCCTTTCAAAGGTGTCTACTATGTCGGCTGTTTTCTGTGTGATTGTCCATGCCTCACACCCGTCTGATGACAGTCCTATATATTTTCATTTTTGTTTCCCTGTGCACGTCCCCAGACCTAAATGATGGCAGCTATGCGAAGTATGCCTTGTTGGCCATGGTGGTCCGTCTTTGGATCTCCGGCTCCTCTGATCCAGTCTTTTCTAGGTTCTATAACTTTCAATTAAATTATAAATCTATTAATGAATGGGTTATTTATTATTATATGTGAATTTAATAATTTCTCAAATGTATCTAGCCCTTAAGTTGGACGCCATTTTATAATTGATTTTATTTTATATGCGTATTGATAGCACAATAAATTAATTATTAAATATATAAAATTATCAATCTCTGACATGTATGTGTATAATTTAATCTTAATGATGATTCTAACTATCTATGCTCATCAACACATACGTGATATCATTTATATAATTGAACATAAGAAACTCTTAAAATCTATTTGCATTCTTTCAACTTTAGGTTAATATTTGGGTTGCATTGGTAATAATGAACGCATGTTTCTGATTAACTAAAATACTAGTTTAATTATCATTATGACATATTATAATAGTACATAGGTTACGTCGCTGTACCTGAAATACATACATATTCATAATAAACAAAGATATATCTTAATATATGCTGAAACAAAGGAAAACATACATACATATATAAATCAACTGATGTTACAATTCAATATTCTACTTATTTAATGCGTTCATTAAATCCCAAATAAGCTTTTGTTTATTTGTTCATTAAATACTTTATCAGATTTACTCATTACTTTTCTTAATAAATTTCTCAGGTGTGAATTCTTTGAAAGAAACCAGGTCAGTAGAAGTTACTAATTAGAAGTAGTTATAATAGTGGTTACTTAGTTAGTGAATATCCATTAGTTGTTGATGAAGTCTCGTTCTGGTGATGGAGATGGCTCGTAGATACATTCCGTAGTAAGTTGTTTTATCACTGCCACTTATCACTTTATTCTTCCGACCGCTCGCGTAGGTGTTTGTATATGTGTGGGTAATTGAAGTTCAGTGTTCAATCAATGTTCTATCTTACTGTGTTTGCTGTGTGTTCGTTTTAAAGTCAATATACATGTCTAGTTTCATTTGTCGCTGCTTCCACAAACGTTCCTATAATTGATTAGTTTGTTTAATGTTTCGTGTTCATTATGTTGTTGATACACAATACTAAGTTCCAATAATTTGTATATCGTTTAGTGATGCTGTCTGTTAGTGTAACGGTCTGATTGTTCACTTGGTGTAAATTTCACTAAGTCCGTTACTGCGCACTCCGGTAAAGTTCCACTACCGCGATATGAATGTAATATTAAGTTTTAAGTTCTTTGTTATTTATCTAACTACCGAATGATTTGAGTAAACAATGGGAAGTTTATAATGTACCGTCTCTCGCACTTGAAGTTAAACTACTTGATAATTTAAATGTAAACTGTCTGAAAATTCTAACTATAAAAACTTTAGTATAACTATTCAAAATTTAAGTGTTGACTGTCTGTCTGAAAATCGAATATCACTGTCTAAAATTTGAGTATGACTGCTTAAAATTTGAGTATGACTGCCTCTCCGTCTTCCTGGACAGCTAGTTTTATTAATTCGTCCCTACTCAAAATTTTGTCTCTGGCGCGCTTCACGCCCACTTCTTTTCGAGATTGGTCAGTTTTTGATTTTCTCAGAAAATACTGTCCCACTCTGTCAAAATCCTACGTCATAGTTCTTCCGATAGGTTCTTCGTCTCAGTTGCTATGGAAACATCCCTCACCATCAAATTTCTCGCTGGCTGAAGGTCTCTGATAGGTCCTTAGGTCTCCCTGCTCTCTGGCTTGACGATCGTTGACCCGCTTCGAAGAAACTACGGCTATCAACAGCTTGTCTATCAGCCTATTGTCTGAGTAAACTCTGCGTTTCTATAGATTCCCATTATCTGTACTTACAGTCTTCCTGGCGTATTGTTCTATGCTCTTACCCCTTTTTTCTGGCTATTACTAATTTCGAACATCTGCTGGTCGTTGAAGTCACCCCAACTTTCCCTTCGTAAATTCTTGTCTGTCAATTAGACGATACCTCCAGCTGTGTAACATGACTTTAGTTTTTGTCAGCCTATCTTCCAGTATTGTTACTTAAGGTGCAGCGTATCCGTTTCATTGTAGTATGGAGCATCACTTGTTTTTGTCGCTTATCGTCTACTGACGTAACACGGCCACATCTGCTACAATTCTTGGTACGGGTGTGAATGTCCTCACTTACTTTGTTACAGCTGCGGAGAGCAATAATTCTGGACGAAACTTTCCCTGTCATCTTACGCCACCAAATTCTATAGTTGGATTGAACTTAATGCGTTTCTATTGTCAAGTCAGCAACGCTTCACTGACACCTTCTCATTACTCCTTATTTATTGCTCCACCATAAGTCGTTGACACTTGCCTCGTGTGAACGTACTCTGCCGAGGTGAAATTTAAAAATTTTAAAATTTTCTGCTCGTTACAGTTCACTCCGAGATACGTGAAATTGTCCACCACTTCAATTGTGTCCTCCTCTACCTCAATGTTGTTATGAACCTGGCCCCTTCTTGTTTGGATAAGCATTTTTGTTTTATCTATATTTATGGCCACCCCAACTTCCTTGGCTTTGTTTTTAAGCTCCAGAAATATTTCTTCAGCTGCCGGATCCGTCTTGGCATGATGTTAATGTCATCTGCATATGCGGCTATCTGTACAGTTTTATTTGTTAACAGATTGGAGCTATTTATTGATAAGCCTCTAATTTCATATTCCAATGCAATATTAAATAGTGTTGGGTCTAACCCATCCCCTTGCTTTTGTCCTCGTGTGATATTTATGGGTTCAGTTAGTTGGCTACCCACTTTTACTTGGCCTTCAGTTTGCTGCATGGTCACTTATGTTAATCTTACCAGCTTGGCTGGTATTCCAGACTCATGCATTATGGTGTAGAGTTTGTCTCTATTAATGGAATCATACGCTTCCCTGAAGTCCACAAAAATTTGGTACACATCAATATCACGTTCCCATCCGCATCTTAGTATCTGTTTTACCAAGAAGAGTTGGTCGATTGTAGACCTTCCAGGTCGGAATCCAGCTTGATATTCCCGTATTATATTTTCTGTGAGGGGTCTCAGCCTTTGGTTCAAAATATATGTAAAAACCTTGTAGGAGGTGCACAGCAACGAAATGCTTCTGTAATTTTTACATTGAAATTTCTCAGTAATATGACGATACTCATTGTAATATGAGTGAAAGGTTGTCATACGAGACATTTTTGACGCGGTCTATACCGGAAGAAGACTTCAAAAACAAAAGATTAGATTAATCTGAAGGTTAGGAGCAACCCTCCATTTTTAACAGGAGAGGTTAGGAACTCAGGATTCTTCCCACGTAATTTTATAAATAAATTTTAAAAAATTCTTCCGTCTCAAAAGTTTTTTTTTTAGTAAGCCAACGTGAAGTATAAGGGTTGGAACAATATCGGAAAACGCTGATTTCAAAATATTCTATTTTGATTAACTGTGAAGTTACGTAACACTCTTTGGAGTTTTAGGCTTCTCCCCTTCTGTTAGTCTGCTTCTCAATATAGTCGACCCATTTCGCTCTTCCTCTTCCACTTCCTCTTCCACTTCCTCTTCCTCTCCCTCCATCTGGAAGAGTAGTTTCGGCTTCCTTTCGTTACATGGACAAAGCATTGCAGCGCTCTTTTCTCTATCGTAGAAGACACATGATTCCTGTAGAAACAGATTTCTGATTCCTGTTACTAATTCGTTCTCTCCAAGTTCTTCCAACTGCCCGCCTCAGAAATCTCATTTCACTGATTTGTAACCTGCTTTTATTTTTATCTAACAGGGTGAGGTTTCCTATTCCATTAAACAGCGTGGGTACAAAAACCATCTTGGATAAACACATAGCTTGACTTCAACAGTGATTTCCTTCTTGTCCACAATAACATTAGAAAACCGGTGGTATAGATCCCCTGACCAAATTATTGGAAAACTGATCAACAAAGATAAAAACTGTCACTGGCTTATTTATTTTTTTATTCCCATTTTTTTTAACGAGCCAAGCGAATTCTTAGTTTCAACTCGACCGGTCCGTTTCTCTTATCTGTCTATTTGTGGCAAGGTCACGATAACTCTTGAACGCATCAACCGATGTTCGTAAGTCGTGGCAACCGTGTCCACACTATTATCCTACAGAACTCTATTTTTTTGAGATTGATCCCTCCAAAAATGTGAGGGGGTCAAAATTATGAAAAAATTGCAAAAGACCGTATGGGGTATCGAATTAAAGGGAATTTTAATCACTGTTTGAATATACTGTTTTTGTTTGAAAATTTCAAAATTTTTTGACGTCAAGCCCAAAAAGTGGGTGAAAATTTTGATAAAATCACAAATATTCATGTGGAGTGTTAAATTAAAAAAATATATATATAACTAATTTCTGAATGTAGCATTAAGGTTCCGAAATTTCAAAATTTTGCAACGCAAGTGCCCCAAAAAAAAGATAAAAAATTTGAAAGAAAATTGTTAAAATCCAGTTGGGTGTCAGACTAAAAGGAATTGTAACCCAAATGCGAATGTTTCTAATTTTTAGTGCTTATTATACGATTGTGTGCTCTACAATTGTTATATTACTAAATAAATAGTAGAGGAATTATGATATTTATAATTTTTCCCATAATTGAAAAATTATTTACTATCGTACTTTATATAATAACAAATGCACTTTATAAAAGCGAGTCGTGCAGCTCAGGGAGCTTACTGGTCTATATTTCGTAGCAGTTGGGAATATAAACAGTGTTAATTTACATTGTATTTTGTAAGAAAAATCCAATTTTTATGACTACCGTATATGTTGGTAACACTGTGAATTTGTTTACATCCTCGTATAATGTTTACATAACGCAGAAGTCAATTATGAAAAGCTCTGTATCACAGCTTAGTTGAGAATGTATTAGAGTTTTTAAAATGAAGACTAAGAAAGAAAAACTTCGCTAATAAAACATAACTCATTGCCATATTAATTGACAGTGGCCTCATAATGATTCTTTAAAGGCATCTACTTTGAAAGTATGTTTTTTAGGAGAAACGATAGTGTTATCAGGGTTAAAGTAGAAAAATCGGCTAAAACGGTGTGAAGATCTAAACCGAATAGATGACTGATGCATCTCGAAACAACTTGATTTAAATGGAATAAATCCTATTGTAGTCCCAAGCCACGTGTTTGTTAACCAAATACACTGTTACTCACCGTCTATGGCCTTTCCGTAATGTTTTTTCGTGTTTACATGTTTCGAGGCACTTGCCTCATCATCAGAACTTATAAAAACCAATCTATGTCATAAATGATGACATTAGTCAAAATATTAAAAACACAATACGGCAATTAAACTATGTACATAACTTGCTTTAAAATGTTAGGTGTGCCTTGCAAGACAACACGCGCCGTACTGACGAAATCTAAGCCTTATCTCGACCATATCGCATAGCGGTATCGTACAGTATATTTGATTTATATTGTAGTTGGTCATTCAACACATGTGGCAACAATACAACAACAATGTGGCAACAAACCTTATAGACAACAATTACAGTTACACGGATTTTAGCTCGAATTTAATACCCCTTCATTTCTGCAGTAAAGGGGGTTATTTGAACGCCCTTGAAGAATATGAGATTTACAAAGCATACAACGACGCCAGTACCAAGCCACACGTGTTGAATGACCAACTACAATATAAATCAAATATACTGTACGATACCGCTATGCGATATGGTCGAGATAAGGCTTAGATTTCGTCAGTACGGCGCGTGTTGTCTTGCAAGGCACACCTAACATTTTAAAGCAAGTTATGTACATAGTTTAATTGCCGTATTGTGTTTTTAATATTTTGACTAATGTCATCATTTATGACATAGATTGGTTTTTATAAGTTCTGATGATGAGGCAAGTGCCTCGAAACATGTAAACACGAAAAATGTAAAGTACCGTTTACCAAATGGTAAAAGCTTAAGAGCATGATAATGTCTTTCAGCCGCCAGCTAAACGCAACATTATTATGGTTACTGACTGACTGATTGGTTACATACCTATCTACAGCTATGCAGTGTTGTTTGCTTGTTAGGTCTTTAATCTGCGACGGACGTTAGCACGTTAGCGGTCGCGGTTTTAGTTAACGATTCCCGGCTGGTAAATGATGACGTCATGCAGCGTGATGCGTTACAGAAATTTCCAAATGATGGCCAGCCATAAAGACATTATCATGTCAAAAACATTACGGAAAGGCCATAGACGGTGAGTAACAGTGTATTTGGTCGAAACAACTATTGAATGTAAGCGAAGGGACGGAGAGGTGTGGGACGTTCAAAGAAGCGTTGCAGTGACCAGCTCTAGTCTATCTGCTTGGAACCGGAATAAACCATTTTTGGTTTAATCCTTGTAGAAGATGTGATGATGAAGTTACTTAAAAATAAATTTTCTCAATTCCTATCACTGTTTTTGTTGTTCAAATAAAATACAAAAGAATTGGCCAGTTCAGATTTTTTGGTGGTGATCTAACAATTTGAGGGTACTTTCTTATGTTCAGCATTGTTTTTAAAAATTACACAAGAGTGGATCCACGGGGAAGTGATAGGGGAAATCCCCCTACCAAATCTTATAAAACAATGACCACTGCAGACAGAAGTTTTTTTAGTATGAGCCACTGTAGGCTACCGTTTCGTTTAACTGGTTGCTCCCTTCTTCTCCTCTCTCTTCCTCCTCTCCCACATCTCCTTCATTCTTCATCGATGTCTCTCCCTCCTTTCGTCAGTCCAGCAGTCCTTTTCTTCTCCCGCCAGAAGGCCCTCATTCGCACACTATGCGCCGCCTTCCTTTCCACTATCCACCACTTTCTCGTCTTCTTCTCACCACAGAGAACCTCAAGATTTTGAATTTTGTTTCTATATGTATTTCTATCCACACAGTCGTTCAAAGAGATACCCAGTTTCATCATTTCCTCCTTGAGTTGTTTGGTGTATCCGTTCAGACTGGAAAGTTGCCAAATATAGTTGAAAATTTGTTATTTAATCTGGACCGATCAATCCGAACCATATGTCCAAGGAATCTCAGTCTTTTTCTTCGGAAAGCCATTTTCAGATCTTCCAGACCCCTGTACAGCTCTCCTTTGGATCTATGCTTGTACCCATCTTCGGTTTTCTTAGGGCCATAAATTTTCCGAATAATTCTTCGTTCAATTTTAAGAAGAGGTTCCAACTTTTGAAAGCACATTGTTTCTACTCCATACATGATCACGGGCCTGATCACTGTGCTATAATGGCGGACTTTAGCACTTCTGGAAAGGTTTTTCTTTCCGTACAGTTCCCAGGTTAGAATAAAGGCCTTTGCTAATTTGAGTTTCCTTATCTTAAAGGATTCTTTGTCTGAAGCGTTTCGGGAGATATTTTCCCCAAGATATTTAAAATTGGTAGTATATTTTATTTCTCCATACGTAGTGTCCAGGAACGTTTTTGGGAATTTAAATAAGGTGGTCATAATTTCCGTTTTAGCAAAGGAGTTTTGTCCTCTATCTCTTTGAGATCTTCTACTTGTTTTCTTGCTTCTTCTTCTGAGTCTGAGTGGGCGAAGATGGCTAGATCATCCGCGAAAGCTTAGTTCTACGTCTTTAGATTTCATACCTACTCTAACCCTAGTGGAATTGCCTTTATGGAAGGTTTTCATGACTTTATCTAGGACACAGTTAAAGAGAATAGGGGAGAGTCCATCCCCTTGACGTACGCCAGTGTGAATTGGGAGGGGGTCATTAAGTTCTCCTAGAAATTTAATTTTTGGAAACTAACTTTAGGAAATTAACTTCTGGAAACTGTGTCGTTTAAAGTTATTTTAAATAAATTTAGAGTTTTGGGATCGACACCGCATTCTGCATACACTGGAAGAGGGTCTCTCGATCCACTGAATCATAGGCCTTCTGAAAATCAATGAAGGTTATGAAGAGGGGGATATTTCTTTGAAGGAAATATCTAATGATCTAATGAAATATCTATTCTTTAAATCTCAAACAGACAGGCATCTACGTAAAGGATTTTAGAAATACCAGTTGAGTATTACGTAGTCCTACTTTACAGATCGATTGGTCCGAATTTAATATTTAAAATTTATATTTAATTTAAGTTACTACTACTACTACTACTAATACTACTACTAATACTACTACTACTACTACTACTACTACTACCTTGTCGCCACAACTCATTCGGGTCGGGTCGTGGTCTCATTCAGTAATTCTCAGTACATCTGTTTCGCCTATTTCCGTCAGTCACTGCTCTCCTGCATTTGCTAATTCTCTTGCAATCTCTGTGATACTCTCCTCTTGGTCTTTTCCTTAATTAGTTTGTCATAAGCAGTTGGTTTGGTTTGGGTTTGGGTTCCTATGCTCTGTCATCCTTGGACAGAATCGGCATCTGAAATCTGTAATTCAACACAATCTGATTAAAATCCACTTTACTACTCGTTGCTAACTTATGATTAAATTCGAATTTCATTCTGTAGAGTCCATTGTTGATAGTAAAATTGTTCAAAAGGGACAGAAGATGTAAGGAAAAGTAAAAAAAAGAATACCTTTATCTTTACCTTAGAATAAGAAAAAGTATTGAGGGAAAGCCTAAAAAAAAGGGAAATCGATGGTTGTTGATGGCGTTAGAGGAAAACGTTGATGTCAGGCATGCTAGAGGCAAAGATGTTGAGGTTTAGGAAACAAAAAACTAAAGTATATAAAATCATCATTAAGCCACTGTTATGGTACGGTTATGAGAGGTAGGTTATAATATCCGATCTCATTAACAAATTTGAAATTAAAATTCTAAGAGGCATGTATGGCTCATGGACATTGAGGTATAATAATGAATTACGTCAAACATAAACAGAAATTCCTGTTTTAGAATTTGTAATGTTATAAAGGTAACGGACACATGGATTGGGCGGAAGGTTGCAAAAACACCAAAAGAGTGTTACAAAGTATCTGGCAGAGGACAAGATGAGGAAATGATGCAAAGACGGTGTTGCTGAAGATTCAGGGAATTGGAGAAGCGCGGGGAGGGATAGGATGTATTGGAAATAGTGGGAGGACAGGGTTCGGTTTGATCCACTTGAATGATTAAGTAAAAATATTCAGAACCTTTAACCTGAGGCGATCCAGAAGACGACCTAACGACTTCAATACGCGGTCATCCACCAACCACCGAATTCAGGTTCAAATGAAAAGAACAGTTAACGCCGTACCGATAACAGGATAATTTGGCACTTCGTCTAAGTATATTTTACGAGGAATCTCCACACTCGAAATCTAATTTCCAGCGCATTACTTCAAAAATTGTTGTGGAGTTTTTTATCCTTAAAACATAAACATAATGCTGTGTTCGTTCACATGAAAGACAATTACGTAATGCCCTTGAAAATTCCAGACTGTATTTCGAGACGTTTTTCGACTAGCCTAGCCACCGGCACGTTCTCTGACTTCGGTCTCCAGATTTTTGTAGCGCCTGTAACTACACAAATTGTGTTCGCATGCCGCCCGGAAGATTAGCCTGGAACTTCTACGGGGTATATATAAGCGTCAGCGGCCGACTTAGGAGTTTAATTGAGAAGTGATTAATGTCTTAATTAGTGCGAAACTGTAATAAGGTGGCATTCATTGTTGGACAAATTTAATTTGAATTATTGTATTACAGTGCTTTGTTGATTTATAACTGCTGTTTGTGTCTAATTATTCTTCTTCTCTTCTACGCTTCTTCTTCCAGCTCGTTTGTAGGCTATCTACTTGCGGCTTTTGGTAGTCTTCGATCATCCGTACGCTCCAGATGGTCCTTCAAATTTCTTCCATGCAACTCTATTTTCTCAAATAAGTGATATATTTCCAACTCTTCTCAAATCTCTTCATTTTTACATCGATCTTGTTTAGAATAACCTTTGACTGATCTTAGAAATTACATCACCGCTGCTCGTATGCGGCTTTTATCAATCTTTCTCAATATCCATGACCCCCTTTCATACATAAGCAGATTAGGGACACCCATTACCTTGTAAAACTTGAGCTGAGTATCTTGTTTTTTAGTGTTCTTTTTACGGTGCCGCACATCATTTGAAACTTATGTAGTTTATTGTCTATATCTCGATTATTCTCATATGTGTCAAATTAAAGTTTATAATCTGTGACTTCACATGGTGTTGGTCACTCTACAATTGACACTTTGTTCTTTCGGACGATCAGGCTGTTCTGTCGGACTCTGAAAACAGATTGCAGATGGGTATCTATATTTGTTAAATCGAATCTGCAAAGACTCTGGATTGCAAACACCCACACTTAAGACCAAGGTGATGGCTTTTCGTGGAACTGATCCCGTACGGGCAAAAATTCTTATAGGTTGTACTGCTCTGGAACAAGTTAGCAATTTTGAATACTTGAGCTACAGTGTGACTTATAATGCAAACAACGACGTTGTAAATAAGTTGCATAAGTTCAACCTTATGTGCGGGACCATTAGGCGAACCCTTAAGTCAGCAAGTAAAGGAACACGCCTAAAATTCTACAAGGTGATGGCCCTTCCGACACTTCTTTATGGGTATGAGAATTAGACTTTAACGAAAGGCCAGGCCAGTCGCATCCAAGCGGCTGAATTGAGATTCCTCAGGCACGTGGCAGGGTATACATTCCATGATCATAGAAGAAACACAGATATACGGCAGGAACTGAATATTATGAGTATACTCGACAGGATCGCCCAGTGTCGGCTGAATTGATGGGAACATCTTTGCCGAATGGACGACTACCGCATCGCCAAACAACTATGGAACTATAAGCCGCGGGGACGGAGACGTGTGGGACATCCGAGGAAGTGCTGGAGTGAACAGCTCTAATCTTTGCCTATTTGAGACCGGAACAAACTATCCTTGTTTAATCCTTGATGTTGCCGATGATGATGATATTTTTAAACTAATAAAGTAACGTTAGAGTGTTCTTAATAACGACAATCACTCAACATTTGGTAAATAACGTACGTTTTACAGCATTAAAAAAACATTACGAATGCGAAATTAAACGAAAACAGAGCCTATTAATCTAACTTTATCTCTTTCTCCCAGACAAACATTTCCCTTACAGGATTGTCCACGTCATGACTGCTCTAGTCTAACATCCTTCTACTTTGCATCGTCGTTGTAGGGCAGGTGAATTAGCAGTTTCGTGACTTTAATACTCTCCATGAGCATAGAAGAAACACAGATATAGGCTACGGCAGGAACTGAATATTATGAGTATACTCGACAGGATCGCCCAGTGTCGGCTGAATTGGTGGGAACATCTTTGCCGAATGGACGACTGCCGCATCCCCAAACAATTATGGACCTATAAGCCGCAGGGACGGAGACGTGTGGGACGTCCGAGGAAGCGCTGGAGTGACCAGATCTAATCTTAGCCTGTTTGAGACTGGAACAAACCATCCTTGGTTTAATCCTTGAAGATGATGATAATGACGACAAGGTGTCAGTTATTCTTTTTCCGCTGAACAACACGACCATCCGTGAGACCGTCTTATCAATACAGAATCGCGTATAAAAATATCGGTATGGAGAACCATACATGAGTTCCATGTTCTAAGATTTATATTTAAAGTCATTTCCGAAATGAAATATTTCCATAGAAACTACTTCTTTTTACTTCTTGCTTCAGCCTTAACCACAGTACTGTGGTCACTAACGTATACCACATCACGTTAGCACACTCGATTTTTCACTGATAATGGTAGTCGATAGCACTGCCGAAACGTCTGGTTTTGCAGAAAACATTGGACCACCGCCAAACATCCAGGGAAGGAATTTTAACAACAAACTACTTCTTTGTTGCCGATAACGTAGTACACATAAAAAATTATCTCCTCCCCCTTCAACTATCATTTTCATTTATAGAAAATTACCCCCACCTCCTTTAATTACCTTTTCATTTATAGATGTTTCATCTACCTTTCTACATTGGATTATTATGAGGTTCTTTTCAGGATACTTTATTTATGAAAGTTAAGTACTTTACTCTTGTTAAAACATAAAACGTTGCAGGTAAACACACAGACACTTTACGGAAAATTTGACTTTTCTTCATGTTTTGAGGGTAGTACAATCAGAACCAGCCCTAATTTCGAACACGATTTCTTTCGCCATCACCATCCTTCCGTTTCCTTATGGAACATGGAAGTACAAATTCGATCGCGAAGAGGAGACGAACAATCACAACCTGTTCATTTTGGCGAGGCTACAACAGAGGAAGACTGCACCGCGTAGATTGCGTCACCGCGCTGTTACACATATGCAGGTGTTCACTATCGCTGCTTGTTTATAATCCTCACTACTGTACGTAACGAGCACTTTTGTTTACGCTGTTGTTGTGCAACCGTAGCTTTACTGTTCCCTTTTTGTCAACTCCAAGAATATTCCTATACAAACACGTCCGTCAGGCGCGTGTCAACTTTCTGTCCACACATATGCTCTCCTTTGGTGCAACAGTATTTGTATTTCTAAGGGTTTCACGGCCGGCGTCTACACTGTTCAAATTAAAATCCGGGCTATTGGGGCGTGCAGGGCCGGATTAAGGTATCTTGGCGCCCTAGGCTAATTATATTTTAGCGCTCCCCTCACCTGCCATAGGCTACTCTTAGTTTATTTCCAAGAGGCTGAATGAAGCTTTAAACACTCTACAATATATTTCTTAGTTAGGAATATTTCAAATATCTTACTGTTTTTGGAAATAGTCTCAAGAATTGAAAACTCAGGCTGTTTTTCAGAGATTGTTTTAGAGTTACACCTTCAACCATTTGCAGTTTGCATGGCTTTTATAAGGAAAAAATTAACTAAGTAGTTACAGAATTATAACAGTTTTATTAAGGGTACATTTAGCATCATTTACACAAAGAAGACAATCAGTTAAATATCTTGTGGATTTGTTTAGACTCATGTAAAGTTCAAGCTAGATTCTATTTTCTGCTTTAGATTGGGCAAACGTTTTAATCACGTCACTGAAACCAAGTCCTTGCAGAAAGTCACTTTCAATGAACAAGAGGGAATCAGTTTTGATGGTCAGTTTATCCTGGCGCAAATTTGAGCGTAAATAATTCTTCACCCTCTTCAAAGCTGAAAAAGATCTTTCGCCACTGCAGTTAGTGACGGACATAGTAAGGAAAATGCGCAAAGCTATCTCAACATTAGGAAACACTGATTCTAAGTCAAGCGTTTTCAAAAAATTCAACAGTGGTTTTACTTCATATCGCATTTTCTTCTCCTTCTTGTTCTGGGTTGACAGGTCCATAGTCTTTTAAAAACTGAGCTAAATGCACACACTCATCAGGAAATGTCTGATCCAAGTCAACAGCATAATTTTCTAGAAGGTGATTAGCTTTTTGTCTTATTATGTCATTATTTAGTTCAGAAAGTTCAGGTAATTTCCATAAGAACCCAAACTTGTCATGTATATCACTGTAAATTGATTTTCTTCTGTTCAAATTAAGGAGAAGCGAATCTAAGGCAATGTAGCAGTTTTCAACGATGAAAGATTGCCTCCCATCGTTCCCGTCTAAAGCGGCAGCAGCAGTGTCTTCAGATGTTTCATCAAAGTGCGCTTTTCGTATTTTTTTCTTGTTACATCTTTTTTGTAGACATTTGATTTGCACATAACCTTTGCCTCGCTTTCCAATCTCTCAAATTCTCTCTCGTCCCGAAGCGTGGAAACAAATGATTGCAAGTAGCTGTATAAGCCAATCACACTATCCATGTCAACGCTCTGTCCTTGAAGCTTCTCACTGACATCGAGAAACTTTTCCAAAAGGCTATGCCACAAACAAATCATGATTGTTATCTCCAGGCTTTTTAGTTTTTCTGTCAAATTCCTTGCTTCATACTGCACATCCTTTGTCTGGTTGTTATCCGTACTAATATCTTTCAATGCGGAAATAATTTCATTGTATGATTTGTAAACGGCTTTACTTGCATCTGCACGTGCACTCCAGCGAGTTTTAGACAACGTTTTTCGCACAAGAGAGTCCTTTTTCAAGTGAGACAACAATATCTCCCATCTGCTTGTAGAAGAGGAAAAGAAATTGTAAAGCTGCTGTTCAAGAGAAAAAAAGCCGCCGTGTGATTTCTTGTAACTTCGTCTATTACGCGTTTCAGAGCTTATGCTCCATTATCAGATATTAAAAAAGATAAAACTAACACTCTTGCGAGATCGTTAAGTAGTAAAAAAATGTCAAAATTTGCATGTGAACCGTACGCGGATTTGGGTGCGCACCCGTTCAAGTTCATTCTGCCACTGAGCCACTGAGCGGTTGCTACCTTATCGTAGCCCCAGCGAGCAGACTCAAGGCGGTATCGTACAATCGGTTGGATACAAAGTTCAGGTGGTCATTTAACACGATATCGCGACTCCTTGGGTTTGCATGTGCACTGTAAATTTCAAATTCCTCCAAGGCATTCATGAAACGGCCCTTCTTACACACATGTAACGGTATTAAATTGGAACTAAAATCTGTGTAATTATGATTGTGTGAAGTCAGGTGTCGGGCGTAATTTGATTTGATGTTGTCAATGTTTCTTATTTTCTTAGGTAAATGTTCTCGAAATCGTTTAAGGAAACCTCTCCCAGTCTGTCCAATGTAGAAGCACTCGCAATCATTGCATGTTAACTTATATATGCCAGTTTTTTCTTCTGGAGGCGTGTGTTTTTTCGGTTTGAGAATATCCAGTAACTTATTATTAGTCCTGAATGAAATAGTGAAACTATTATTATTCAATATAGAAGACAAAACCTTAGGCATAAAGCTAGTGTAATTAGTAGATATAAAAATTTTTTGCGTGTTGCTGTTTATTCGGGGTTTAAGCATTCTTTTTTCATGTTTTCTCAACAGTTTGTCAATGGTTAGACTATTGTAACCATTGGCAACCGCGATATATTTTATGACATTTAGCTCATCACGAAAGTCATTATCATCCAAAGGAATTGTCAATAATCTATGAATGAAACTATTGTACGCTGCCATTTTATGTGAAAAAGATGATGAGAGTCTGCGTGTATTGTGGTGTCAGTGGTAGTCGGTTTCCTATAAATGTTGAACTTTAGTTTATTCATCTGTCGAGTGATGGTTAAATCTAGAAAGTTTATCTTGTTATCAACCCCTGTTTCAAGAGTAAACTGGATGTTTCTATTTATTTTATTTAAACAGTTTTTAAATAATTCGATTTGTCTTATAGTACCATCAAAAATTAAAAACGTATCGTCTACATACGGTGCATAAAATATTATTTTATTGTGTATATATTATTGTTCAACAAGTGAGTATTCTCATAATAATTCAAATAAATATCGGCCAGAAGGCCGGAGAGGGGTGAGCCCATAGCTAGGCCATCATCTTGAATGTAAAACGAGCCATTAAAAGTGAAATAGTTACATCTGATGATGGAGCATAAGCTCTGAAACGCGTAATAGACGAAGTTACAAGAAATCACACGGCGGATAATTTAAGGTAAATAATTTATTAATTCGTACAAGTGATTTGGTTACCATATTAAATATGAATATTAGAAAAAAAAAAGCAACTGAATAATTACTGCTGTTCGCTGCTGCAGAGTCTACTAGTTGTAAAGAGTGACCTGCACAAGGGACATAGGTCGTCAAAGGATTCAATTCAATAATTCTTGATTGTAGACCTTTGTAGCAACCCGACATGTTACTGGCATTGTCGTAACTTTGCCCCTCTACAGTTGTTCAAATCAAGACCCGAAGATCCAATAAGTGTAGTTACAGCTTCCACTAGGTTTTCACCTTTATGCCCAGTATTTGGTAAAAACGTGATAAAGCGCTCCACAGGAGTGCCATCTGGAATAACATAGCGAACGATAAAGGTTAACTGATCGGTGTGCGAAACATCGGGCGTTGAATCCACAACTATCGAGAAGTATTTACCTTGCACAACTTCTTCTTTGATCTTCATTTTCACTTGTCCCTCTAGCTGTAACACAAGCTCATCCACAGTGGTTGAGGACAAGTACGATGGAGCACCTAGCCCTTTGTTTCCATACCTAGCTAAGTGGTCAGCCATAAATGGGTCAAACTTAGCAATGAGCTCAATACAGCCTAGGAAATTCCCATTTTATACCGATCCTATAGTTTCATTTTCACCACGGAACGGTAGCCCCCTCGACACTAAAAACTTGATTGTTTCAACCACGCGTTCCAAACCCTTTCCCCAATAAGCCACTTCTTGATATTGCGCCATCAGGCTTTTGTCAACTCTTTCTAATAAAGTTCCTCTTGATAAATATTGTTTCAAACAATTGATATGTTCTTTATTATTGTCATGGACGTACACTATGTTAGAGTTCTTCCAAGCATTAAATCCACAAGTTGATAACGAAGTAATACTACCATAAAGTTTGCATGGAACACAATATACGTTCCCAGTTGATGGGGAAAACGATAACCAACTAAGTTTGACAGTTTCGCCATTCTTAAGGTTTATATAAAACAAACTTTTGGATAAAAATCTTTTTTGGTTCGCATATTGACGTGCAGATTTTGAAAAATCTAAATTGTCATTTTGGCTTATGCCGTGTTCAACAATATAGTCCCGTAAATTATCATTAACAACCCACTTAGCAGGATCATTAAAATCAAATTTTTCATTAGACCCTACCTCAGGATCGGGTGGCTGTGTTGTCGTCTCCATGAGAGTGCCGCTGCCTTCCTCAGTATTGGGTGATTCAGGTGGCTGTGGTGTCGGTGGCTCTCCACGAGGTTGCCGTTGCTGCCAGAGTCCAAGTCCACGGCGCTGGAGGTCGGTGTCGGGGGAGGCAAGGCCGAGTTATTATCACTTATACTACAGTTCGAACTTTCTGGTGGGCGGTTGAAGAATGTGTCTAATTTTGGATTTTTTTTTCAATAGAGACTCATTCCTATCACATTTTTCCTGTGAGCGTTTCCTGTATTGCGCTCCACTAGGTTTCTTAAAAATGTTAGCACTTTGATTGCTCATTGTGAAAACAACACTTTTAAACAAAACTTCATCACACAATAATCCACTCAGTGTTTATGAACTAGTTCGTTCACCATTAATGAAAATACAGGTAAATTAAAAGTAGGCTACACTCAGAGGCGCAGTTGGGGGGGGGGGGGAACTACAAACAACTTGTTTCTTTGATATGACTATTCCTTTCATAAAAGAAGCATAACCGGCCAGCTTGGTTGTTGTCGTAAGTGATAAACAGTAAAGAATCGTAATTAAAGTTCATTATGATAAAAATTACGCTGTAATAGAGGCTCTTTGTCCCTCTCTGTACAATACAGTATTTTATTCTCTATGTTCATTATGCCTTAGTTGGTCTATGCGATGTTTTGTCTATGTGGTTCCTTATCTCGGTGTTTCTAAACAGTCGATGCTGTTTTAAATGAGTTTTGTTATCTTGCATGCGAGTGATTGAGTAGACGTTTGTTCAGTACGGTTTTTTTTTATCAGTGTTCATGTGTGCCTTTGTATTCACTTGTTCACTTATTTAGCTGTAACATTTAATTATTTTTTAGCTAAACTTTTGCGCCCCTCAAAGTGCCGCGCCCTAGGCTACAGCCTAGTCAGCCTAATGGTTAATCCGTTCCTGGGGTCGTGGTGTACTGAAGTTATTATTCTAAAAAATGTTATTCTCAGACGGGCCAGTGGCGTGGCGTGGGTACATAACACCTGTTGCCGGCCTAAAACTTAACCTAAAAATTAATTCGAATTTTTTCTTGTACCAAGTGTTCTTTTTAGGGCAAAAATATTTTTTAGAGTATTTTCTATCATTTGTTGGCAGAAGAATAGGGTCCCGGTTCAACGGGATCTGACTCCATTATACTTATACAGAATAAATCAGAACACCAACCTACACATGACTAAACAAAAAAAAAAACACAGATAGGTACGTAGTATCTGCTACACGTCAGTTCCGAAAACGAACATGGCTGCTAATTGAGCGGTTTGCCGGTTTATATAGCGGGAACGTTTTGGGTGGACGAATACCCCCCCCCCATCGTCAGTTTGTACAGTGACAACCGTTACGAGGTCAATGACCGTACGGAGTAAAACATCGCCGATGTCTGAGCCGGTGTCCGGGTGGCGTCGTGATCAACACACTCGCTTCCAAATCGTAGCTCGTAGGACCTGGGGGTGAACTCTTTAGCTTATTACCAAGACTTCAGCTCAGTCGGAGACACTAAAAGCCGTCTACATTGTACACATTGCCCCCCTACTTATGGACCGTAATAATAAAGTGATGCAGCTTGATCTACTACACTGTCGTCTGTGATAGTGTAGTAGATGCACTAACTCTGGCCGTGATAGCAGCCGTAACAGAAGAAGTACGAAAGCTTTCAAGACCCGTGTCAGACGGATCTGGCTACCGCGTTTCGGCGGCTTCAGGGGCAGCCATATTCATCAGACTGGATTAGATGTTAAGTCTCGACGACAAGATCAGTTGGTCGTGGTGCAGACAGTTGACCGCAGTCGAATAACCCTTTCGCTTTGACCTCATTTAATTTTACGTTTTTAAAGAAAAAACCGTCCGTGTTCTCGCAAAGAGTGTATCAAATCGTTTGTGCAGAATGATTTTTATCTCCAACAAATGTAAGTTAACTTGCGAACAATTCAGACACTGTTAATTTCCCTAGCTAGTAAGCCCACGCACTGTGGTCGGGAACATTTCATCATACCTGTTGAAAATTGTGTACGTTGTCTTTGAACTGTCCGATTATTATGTAAACTGGTTCGAAATTTCCAAACGTGTGAATAAACTTCGAGAAACATGAGTTCAAATGTTAGAATTTAAGTGGAGTAAAATATTGGATATACGATTTCTTTAACAGTAAAGCAAAGGTAGTGACGTCACAGTGAACTTCAGACTTCACACTGTTTAAAATTGACCCTAAAAATTAGGCTATATTTATTTTGCCTAAACGCAAGTATGGCGTTTCAAAATCAGGAAGCAAACAGACACACATATTTGTTTGTCTCTAACTGTATACAGTAGACAAACAAACTGTAGAAAGAATAACACTGTTGTTTAATTAACAATATGTTTTATCTAGCTATTGTTCTCCTCTGGCTGTTTTGTTTTTCTCACCTCCAGAACCCACTCTTTCTCTCTAAGAATGTTTCAGACAATACTTTCCCTCTGAGACACTATTTTTCGTTGGGAAACTTTTTCCCAATGACACAACCATCTGTTCCCCGAGAAGACTCTTTCTCGCTCGTTGTTCTCGCCACAGACGTTTCTCTCTACGTGACCGCTTCCTAGCTTTTGTATCTTCTTCCCTGGAATACTCCTCTCGCGGTGGAATCATCTTCATGAGATTACCTTGGTCCCGTTTTTTACTTGGCATATCGTTTTACGTTACTCGTTTGTTGCTCAGTGGTCGGTTGTTTCATAGAAACAAAAGGTTGCCAAGTAACCAAACAATGTCTAGAACCTGGTCGTTGCCTGGCAGTCGAACAGTCCATCG
The DNA here is from genome assembly GCA_034769895.1 of Magicicada septendecula. Taxonomy (NCBI): domain Eukaryota; kingdom Metazoa; phylum Arthropoda; class Insecta; order Hemiptera; family Cicadidae; genus Magicicada; species Magicicada septendecula. Next base: position 60,038,806 of record CM068368.1, on the reverse strand, counting down.
TAACAGCAACTGTAATTTACGTAGCAACCAACCAGTCGCTGAATAGAATTTGGTTGATACTTTATACCCGACCAATTCTTTCCCTTCCTTACTATCCTTTCCCCTCCCTTCCTCTAAATTCTTTTCCCACAGAACATTCTATCCATTACTACTGAGCTCAATATTAATTCTTGAGTCTGAGTCAGCTGACAGGCGGTGAGGCGGTCACAGCTGAGTCTGTTCCTAGTTGAAGCAATTAACAGAAAATGACACGACGGTTGTGAACAGTGTTGGCTGTTAATATTTATGGTATTAACAATAATTTCGGTTACTAATAATAATAATAATAATTTTTTTTTTGCCGTGGGACGAAAAATACATTATGCACCATCAGGAGACACCCGTCTGGTCTCCCGGTTTGTGGGACTCGCACCCGCCAAAAAACCTCCACTTTACAGGCAGGGAACCCCCTGGAACAACTATTCGTATGGCTTCAGGGTGGCACCTCGTATTGCGCCTACTAGGCTCCTACAGCTTTGTCTATATCATCGACTTGTGAGAGGGTCCAGTTCAGGCTTCTTTTGCCGTAGGACCGTCCTCACGAAGGTCACAACCGTGTCCCAGTTCTCTTTGCTGCTGAGCACGACGCCTATGATGTTATCAGGCGTCATGGGGCCAATCTCCGATTCGAGTCCTCGCCTCTCCAGCCCCCACCGTTGACACTTGAAGAAAGTGTGATGAGCGTCATCAGAGTTTGAGTCGCCGTACACGCACGACGGATCCTCCATCTTACCCATCCTTCGCAGGTATGCACAGAAATAACCATGCCCTGTCAGGAATTGAGTAAGGTAATAATCTACCTCGCCGTGCGTTCTGTCCACCCATTCAGGGAGGTTCCCAATCAACCTCGCCGTCCACCTGGCTCGACTCTCCTGCTCCCATCGTAGTTGCCAGCTCCGCATGGAGTGTGACCTGGCCACTGTTCTTGCTTCTACGGTCCCCAGGTCTTCCTTGGTCTCGTAGACTCTCCTCCTCTCCTCGGCCATCAGATCTATTGGCATTACTCCAGCGACGACCAACACTGCTGGTTCCGACACCGTTCTGTAGGAGCTTGCAATTCGAAGTGCTCCTCATTGTTGTACCGGGGCCATCTGCTTGAGGTATTTTTCTTCCTTCAGTGCGTCGGCCCAGACCTCGCATCCGTAGAGGAGAATCGAGTTGGTCACCGACATCAGCAGTAGCCATCTTCCCGCAGCTGGTCCTCCGACATTTGCCATTAGCCTGCTCAGCGCAGCAACGACCTTAGCGGCTTTCTCCGAGGAACATCGGATTTGCTCCCAATAGGAGAGCTTAGTATCCAGGTGCACCCCCAGATACATCACCGCTGGCTTTGATGTTATCGCCTTTTCCCCCACCACGAACTGTGTAATTGAGGGTATACGTCGTCGAGTGAGCAGCACCATCGCTGTCTTCTCCGTCGCAAGGCTCAGGCAGTGTTCTTCCATCCAGGTGCGGACCCTGCGCCTCCTCTGCGTCTCTCGCGGTGATCACGGCAGCCACGTCATCAGCATATGCTACCAGAAAGGTATCGTCTGGCATCTCCATCCGGAGGTATCGATGGCATTCCATAGGTCGGGGCCCAAGATAGAGCCCTGAGCCACGCTTCCTGTTATTTCTCTGCTGCGTGGCCCATCTGCTGTGTCGTACCGGAGCTCCCTGTCCCTCAGGTAACTTCGTATTATCCGGAGCAGGTAGTCCGGCACTTGAAAGACGTTCTCCAAAGCCGCTAACAAGTCTGTCCACCTGGCCGAATTAAAGGCGTTGCGTACGTCCAGTGTAGCGAGTAGCACCGTCCTTCTGGAGAATGATTACCCCGCTGGGCCACCTGGACGGCATTCAAGATCTCCTGTATGGCTCCAATGGTGGATCCGGCCGTTCTGAACCCGTACTGCCTCGCTGACAGATCTCCCGCATCCCGAATAGCCGCTACTAGGTGAGGCCTGAGTAGACGTTCCAGTAGATTCCCCGCCATGTCCATCATACAAAGAGGTCTGTATGCCGACGGGGAATTCGGGTCGTCCTTCCCTTTGCTGACTAAGACTAGTCTCTGGATCTTCCACCTCTTCGGGAAGACTCCGTCTTTGAGGCAGCGGTTGTATTAAGTAGCACCTGGGGGCAGGATCTAAATAATAATAATAATAATAATAATAATAATAATACTAATTTTTAATTAATTTTAATGGTGGCTCTTCTACTCCCCTTATACCCATCCCAACGTCCTTGAAGTTGTGTATCTAATAGGGAAGCAGAATGACTGTATTCTGATGTGCATAGAACAGTATGAATACGTTGGTATATGCATTCTACCTTACTGGGACGTATTTCAGAAAGAAAACATCGATATACCATAGAAGAAATGGAGATATACTCTACACATATAAAACAAACAACAAGTAACATAAATTTACACAAAACACACATTTTAAAACTGATTAGAAATCCTAGTCAAAGTCTCACTTAGGTATTTTCATAACATTCTTCCTCAAAGCAGTGACAGTCAACGCCTTCACTGTCACAAACTCTGTTCGTCATTTTAATGGATCTCTCAAATGAAGTCAACACACTACCGCAAGTAACTGAACAAGACGTGCCTTCAGTTTCTTAGGAACTCTGTAACTGTAGGAACTTCAGTTAGTAAGGAACTCTGTAACCGATCCCTGAGATATCTGTCTCAAGAAGGCCGTGAATACTCTTATACATAAAAAGAATCTTGCAGTGATCTTCTGTTTTTAAGAGTCACAATGCCCCAATGGTCTCACTTGGCCTCGTACGAAGAAAAATGTTGACTGATGCCACGATATTGTAGATAAGAAAAAAGTCGTTTTTGAAACTGCCTCAGTCTTCTGATTGGTGTCGGCCCTTACATCCTCAAATCACGGAACAGTATTCCAGAATGGGTCGAACAATAATTTCGTATAAGGGCTTATTATTATTATTTAAATGGGAGCTGAGACTGCATTTACAAAGAACGCTGTGAAATACCCAGGGGTGAGACTAGAATCTAACCTCTCCTATTGGGAGCAAATACAGTATGCAGCTGATAAGGCGGCTAACGTTACAACCAAGCTCAGCAGACTTATGGCCAACGTAGAAGGTCCCACTGCAAGCAAGAGGCGATTGTTGATTGCGATCACGGAATCCATCCTGTACGGTTGCGAAATCTGGGCCGATGCACTAAAAACGGAAAATAACAGAAAACGTATGGCATCGGTGCAGAGAAGAGGAGCCCTCAGAGTAGCATCCTCTTACCGGACACTGCCAGAGCCAGTAGACCTGTTGGGTCTAGAGCGGAAGCATTTATTCGAAAGAAGAAAGGAAATCGGAAGGGATGGTGCAAAGCATGAAGCCAGGGAACTCACTCTCCGGCACTGGCAAAGATCGTTGGTATAGAGGGGATAGAGGAAGATGGACCGCAAGGCTCATACCAAACTTGAAGGAATGGATCGACCGCCAACACGGTTAGGTCAACTACCATCTGACCCAGCTGCTCAGTGGCCACGGCAATTTTAATGCCCACCTCCGTAGATTGGTAAATCTGCAGAGCCCAGCAGGCCAGTACGGAGACTCTGCCCATGAAGATGCCTCGCACACTTTTTTCACAAGTTCTGAAGATTCGCAAGACAGAGGATGGTACTGGAAATGGAGCTAGGGGAGTTCACGGCCGAGAGCGCAGTTGCGCTTATGCTTCATGATAAGGCGGAATGGGACCGCATCAATGCATTTATTCAGTGGGTCGTACTAGAAAAAAAAGAGAGGCCCAACTTGCACCCAACGGGCAGGAGAAGATGAGGAACAACTAGAAGTAGCTCGATAAGGACGCAATAGGCTCCATCCTGAAGTAATACGCTAAGTGGTTCCAGGATGGATATGAATTAGAGGTGGGTTTTTTAGTGGGTGAGAGTCCCACATACCAGAGGAAGCACGGCCTTCTTTGTCGGTGCATTAAGCATTTTTCCCCCTCTAATAAAATAAATATCATAATATTATTACTATATATTATTAATTATTAAATAATTTTATGGCATATAATAATAATAATAATAGTAGTAGTAGTAGTAGTAGTAGTAGTAGTAGTTGTAGTAGTAGTTGTAGTTGTAGTAATAATAATAATAATAATAATAATAAGCACAATGACGTTAATTAATAGTAACTATAGTAACTACTGGCGTAGGGATTTGGCGACCCCATCGCCCAGCGGTGTCTACCGCTGCAATCAGCCTCCTCAGAGCACTGTCTTGCCTTCTTTGTATCTCTGAGGTCTGTCATTCTAGACTGCCATTGCTTCCACTTACTTGTGTCAGTTTCTTTGAGCTGTTCTATCATGTCTCTCTTGTTTCTTAAGCTCTCGCCCGTAATTGGAGCAGTCGAGGGCTAGAGATATGTTTCATTCTTTTCTTTACAGATTATGGACGTAGCAGATGAAACCCCAAGTGAGGTAGTTTTACTAAGGGGTTTGAGTCCTTTCCTCCCAGGTTACGCTAGCTCGGAGTGTAGTAAGCCTACCTGGTGAAAGGGTTAAGTGTGAAGATCCGATCGGACATTGTGTGCGAAAGAGGTGGCTGTTCTTCAGGGGACAAATATGGAGACTGATCCCCCGGAGTAACATTCAGGAGGCCTTTAACGATCCATAATTTTCGAGTGGAAAGATCGTCTCTTCTGTGGGGATAGCACGAACGGTGGTTGTGTTGATAACCATATCTGTTTCGAGATGCGCTGGCTACACATCAGGGACCGTTTTCTATTAATCAAAAGTTTAAAAGGAGTAAGATCGGCATGAAAAAGGCTACTATTATTTTTTTTTTATAATCCAGAGAGATTTTAGTAGGGACTTCGCAGGGGCTTGGCGTGGGTACATAACACCTGTTGCCGGCCTAAAACTTTACCTAAAATTAATTCGAATTTTTTCTTGTGCCAAGTGTTCTTTTTAGAGTATTTTTTATCATTCGCTTGGAGAAGAAGAGGGTGCCGGTTCAACGGGATCTGACTCTCATTATACTTACACAGAATAAATCAGAACACAAATAATCTAATTAAAAATAATAAAGACAAACAGAGAAAAATAATCACTAAACGAACAAAACACAAATAGATACAAAGTATCTGCTGCACGTCAGTTCCGAAAACGAACATAGCTGCTTACTGAGCGTTTTGACGGTTTATACAGGGGCAACACGTTGGGTGGACGAATATGTTCCCTCCTCCACAGTTTATACAGTGACAACTACTAGGAGGTCAATGACCGTACGCAGTAAAACATTGCCGGTGTCTGAGCCGGCAACACAAGACGGTGCAAGCGCCCAGCAGTTCGGAAGCAATGTTACGCCTTTCTTCAAGTTTCCCTACTAATATTGTTCGGATTTCAAATTATTCAGTAACTAAAGTATTTATTTTGTAATATAATTAATAGACAGACGTTACATGGACGCCACGATACTGGGACTCCGAATGTTGAAGCGTTAGCTTGCAGGAAGATATAATTTACGAATGGATTGTCAGCATAATTGTTTTTATTTAAACAGAAAAGAAACTTAAAGGGTAGGAGAGATAGCAACTTAAACTAAAAATAAACTTAAAGGTAGGAAGAAATATAGCGAAACATTTTACAATGAATTGCAGAAAGAAACAGATAAATTAAACAAGAACGATTGTCTAGTTATTGCAGGTGACTATGCAATTGTGGGCAAACTGCCAGCTTAAGATGTAGTTGGATCTATTGTAATAAATAACAATGAAAATCGCCTTTGACAACTTGTAACTTTCTGTAATTTAAATCATTGACACCTTTTTTTACGAAGGCAGTTATTACTCTTTCTGTGGTATTGTTCCTACTTCTTCTTTGGGAGTAAAAACTGGAAGGCGGTCTCCAAAAAATAAAAAAACCTCTCTTTAATGAACGTAGAGAATAGGTTCTTTGTTTACTCTTCCTAACCGGGAACGTTTTTAACCTGGAATCACTCTCCGTCGTCTTTGGGGAAAGACTCCTTCGAATGCAATAAGAATTTCTATTGAAAAAGACCCCCTCCCTCCTTGATGAGACTCCTGTACCTGCTTCTCTTTGAGAATAAGCATTACTCTACGATAAACCAGACTTTCATACTTCATTAGACCGCGGCTTTCTATGAGAAATATTAGCCTCTCTCTTGAATTTGCATTGTTCAATCGTTAGAATTAGGCCTCCGAACACTTCTACACGTTGAGACATTATTGCCTTAACTTTAAAATACATGTTGAGTCAATGGGGATGAGCTACAGTTTCATATGAGCCGCAAGCGCAGATATCAGGAATAAACACAATACTGAAATAAAATATTTGTTTACTCTAAATACGAATACATGAATTGTTGTAACTTTAGAAATTGTTCTTGTAAGTATTTTTTACAATATTTTAAGTATTTTCAGCTTACAATGTCTGTGTCTAAGGTGCACTGGGACTGACTGTATAAAATTAGTTATTAGCTCATTAATTACAAAACATTTTCATCCCCTTCGAAATAGTTCTCCTGGGAAGCCACACATTCAGAGAGACATTGATCCCCATTGATTGAAACAGTACTGTAAGTCTTCAGCTGTCGATGCTTTTTTGTAGTTGGTCCCTCACAATCTTTTGCATGTTTCCAGATTTTCAAGATTGCGGTTCCGGAGTTGATTTTTCATTTTTTGAAACAGAAAATAATCATATAGACTAATATAGATCATATAGATCATGGGAGGGGCAGATGTATTCCAGAAAGCACTTTTCGGCCAATAATTGTTCACAGAACGTGCGATGTTATCGTGTTGAGGAGTGTGTCAAGAATCTCTGCCCGGGCTCGAATTGTGTACCACAATTTCGTGAACAATTCAAATTTAGTTCATAGTCAGTCATTGTTAGTATCAAGCGAGGAACAGGCTTGATAAGATCTCTTACTTCGACGTACAATGTACATTGGTTCGCGCGCTGTTCTTGGACGTCCAGAACAGAGTTCATACTCCACAGTTGGCATGCAAAATTATTTGACACGAAATGTGATTGCGTAAAGCAGTGGTTCCCAAAGTGGTTCCTACGGACCCCCAGGGGTCCTTGGAACCGCTGAGGGGGTCCGTGGCAAATTAAAATTAATTTGGGGGTGCGTGGACAACGTCAGGGGGTCCGCGAAAGGTTTAATATAAAGTAAAATAATTGTGACCCATTTTCATTATTATGAAAGTTAAAAATAAATATCAATAAATAAACTGGTAGCCATTTTTACGTCCTGAGTAAAATATAAGTATAGATAGGTACATAAAATACAAGTAATGACAAGCATCGCACGGTGGGAGGCGGGCCGACCGCGGCCGCCTATCTATCTATGCAGGTTTGAACAGGAACGGAATCTCGCCGCTACAGGACAATTTTCTTTCATGCAATAACTTGTCTAAAATATGGTACTATAAAAGAGTCGTGCATCTAATCAACAATTTAATTCTGTTTTGTGCGTGATGTGAAGTGCATTCAACAAATTTTCCTAGTTTTGAACAAAAAGCAGTATCATTTTTTTATTGTTACGAAGATAGCGTACGTTACGGAAGTATTTTTGAATACATTTGATATCTTCTTGTATATTAAATTTATTTAAGCAAAGTTATACTTTTGTTAAAGTTAATTTATTTAATAGGTTTATTATATAATATTTATCAATATTATATTTTATTATTTATTTATTATTATTTATTTATTTGACAATTTAATTATTTATTTTTCTTGAAAAATAATTTCGAGCGACCAATTTTAAAAATTAAAAATTACATTGTTTTATGTAGTAACACATTTTAATTATTTAATTCTCGTAAATAAATGGCCTAGTCATAAATACATAGTAAAAAATGCGTACCTATACAATATGTGACACTTACTTAAAATTTTACCCTTATATCTTAAATTTGTGGCCTTTTTTACAGACAACAGTATGAGTGAGCCGAAGAAAAAATGCAGACAATATAGTGTTGAATATTTAAAATATGGCTTTATTCCGTTACCAAGAAATAGTACTTTAGCTATGTGCCTTCTATGCAATAAAACTTTGTCAAACGAATCAATGAAACCTTCTAAGCTTAAGGAACATTTGACCAAAGTCCATAGTGACAAAAAAGATAAAGATTTAACTTTTTTTTAAACAGTCAAAGAACAATATTTGAAAACACCGTCATTGCAACAACTCTTCCCGACAACATCTGAGCGAGACGACGATGGACTGCGTGCTTCTTATAACATTTCTTTACTGATTGCAGAGTTCGGAAAGCCGCACACCATTGGTGAAGAACTTATTCTACCAGCTGTAAGTGAGGTAATACGCACGGTGCTGCATTAACCAGCTTCCGATATTATAAGAAGATTTCCACTGAGTAATAATACAGTACAAAGAAGGATTGACGAAATGGCTCAGGACGTAGAGAATTCTTTATGTGAGTACTTCAAAACATCTGAATTCTCTATACAGCTTGACGAGTCAACTTTGCCAGGAAACGAAGCTTTACTTCTAGCTTATGTGAGATTTGTAAAAGAAGAAAAATTTTTCCAAGAATTGTTATTTGCCAAATTTTTGGAAACTGATACGAAAGGTGAAACAATATTTAATGAATTACAAAAATGTTTCGATGCAAAAGTTATACCCTTGAGTAATATCCTCTCCGTTGCTACTGACGGTGCTCCGGCAATGGTAGGACGACACCGAGGCTTTCTGGCTTACTTAAAACAAGCTATACCGAATATATCATCTGTACATTGTGTCATTCATCGACAACATTTAGTCGCCAAAAATCTTAGTGAACGCTTGCATGGCTCACTAGATTATGTCATTAGAGCAGTTAATAAAATCAAAAGGAATGCCTTAAATGAGAGATTATTTGCTCAACTTTGTTTGGAAAATGATGAAGATTATAATCGTTTACTACTTAACATGGAAGTTCGTTGGTTATCTAAAGGTGTATGTTTGGATCGATTTTATGCACTCTTTGATTCAGTGTTGGAATTCTTGGAATCAGTGTTGGAATGATTTGCGGCTCAATTTATTAATTCAAAAAATGACATTGCTTATATGACTGACTTATTTGCCAAATTTAACGAAACCAATTTGAATTTACAAGGTGATCAATTAAATTCAATCAAAACTAAAAGTATAATATCTGCGTTTGTTGCAAAACTTTTTCTGTACAAACAATACTTGGGGAGATCAGAATGCTCTCAGTTTCTAAATCTTTCAAAATTGCAAAAACGAGATGAAGATTTGCTTGCTTATTGTCAACACTTAACGGCTCTTCATTCTTACCTCAGCCAAAGATTTGAAGACATTCTTCACTTGGGCATCCCCGATTGGGTGTTGGACCCTTTTGCAAGTAGACCCACAAACTCAGATGAATCCATACTAATACAGGAGCAACTTATTGAATTATCCACAAATGAGGAGCTGAAACCAACGTTTGAACAAGGATACCACAAATTCTGGTTACAAAAACAGATACCAATTTTATATCCTGCATTATGGGCCACTGTACAGAAGCTGTTGGTTGCTTTCCCGTCTTCCTATTTAGTAGAACGTGGATTCAGTGCAGTTACGAGCCTCATCACGAAAAAAGAAACCGACTGCAAATTAGTGCTCTTGGAGACTTACGAATGTTACTCACAAACATCGAGCCGAATATAAATAATCTCATATCATCCCATCAGGTTCACCCATCTCATTGAAAAATAATGTGTTTTTGTATTTTAAAACAAAAGTTATAATTTCAATAAATACTACTTTAAATATCAAAATGTTTTATTTATATTTTATTTTTACGTCACCATTCACTATTCAAGACATCAAAGTTAAATTTGTAATTTTGCTATTATGCAGTTGTGTGTAGTTATTTCACTTGGGGGTTCATGGTCAGGTTTTTGCTATGAGAAGGGGTCCGTGGCCATAATAAGTTTGGGAACCACTGGCGTAAAGCAACGCCATATTATTGAGCCCGCTTTTGCAACGAGAGACAAAACAAATGTGTACGAAAACGTACAGGTTAAGAAGTTAAAAATTTTTAAGAATATAAACAAACGCTGTAGTTTTCAGCCGTTGAATGTTTGATTTCACAGTGTTGCCACTTTGTGCGAAAATATCGGTTCATTATTAAGCATCTACAGTTCATCAAGCCCACACTGGGACCATAACCCTTTGTGTAGGCCTGATCAATTCTGCAGTACGACAAGGTGCCCATTATCACCTCCTCTTTCTGCTTTATATATATAGACGATGTCATACACAATTGGCAGATGGACCTCTCGGAGCGTTTTATGATTGGTAACTCTGGAGTTGACACGTTGTTGTTTGCTGATGATCAGACAGTCCTGTCGAACTCGGAAAGAGGATTGCAGATGACTATTATCTGTATACACTATGCTCTGTATGACGGCGGTTAGCGTGTGGACCCTTGGCCTACCTGCTGCCTCTGCCCCATTGTAATACTTCCGCCCGGGCTCGACAGCAGCTAATTGCCGCGTGAGTCATCTCACTGTGCGTCCAGTATGAAACAATTTTGTTTGCCTCGCCCAATACTGGTAAAATTTTGTTATATTTGAAATTAGCGAAATAATACGATGAAAATGATAACAAACACGACTAAAAAATATTAAATTTTAAGGTGTTTCAAGGTAAAAGCTCAACAACTACTTTAATACACATCTTCAGTGCATAGTACTTTATAACGCCCAATTTTTAATATTCCTTAGTCGTGTCTGGTGTCATTTTCATCGTATTATTTCGCTGATTTCAAATATAACAAAATTTTACCAGTATTGGGCGAGGCAAAAAAAAATTATTTCATACTGGACGCTCAGTGAGGTGACTCACGCGACAATTAGCTGCTGTCGAGCCCGGGCAGAAGTATTACAAGGGGGTAGAGGCAGCAGGTAGGCCAAGGGTCCACACGCCAACCACCGCCATACAGAGCATAAGTTGGCGTCTGGGCCGGCGACTACCTGGCGGCTGGCATTCACAACCGGCCCAGACGCCAACTCAGTGTATACAGATAATATACACTCATTGGATCGAATCTGCAAGTATTTCGGATTACAGTGCCCTCATTGAGAGAAACGTGATGGCTTTCCATGGAGCTGATCCCGTACGAGCAAAGACTGTTATAAGCCAGACGGTACCGTTCTGGAGCGGGTCAGTAATCTTGAATATCTGGGCTGCAATGTGTCTTACATTAGAATGGCATGCATTAATTAGCTACATACGTTCAAGCATAGGCCTATATGTGGGAGAATCAAGAGAACTCAAAAATGAGTAAAGAAACACGCCTGAAGTTCTACAAGGTATTAGCTCTTCCCACGCTTCTCTGTGGATCTAAGAATTGGACTTTAACGAAATCCCAGGCTAGACATATTCAAGCGGCCGAAATGAGATTTCTTAGATACGTGGCAGGATGTAGGTTACTATTCGAGGTCGCAGAAGAAATGCAGATGTACGATAGGATCTGAATATTATGAATATACTGTAGAGGATTGCCTGATATCGGGTAAGTTGGTTGGATCGTCTTAACCGAACTATTGAATTATAAGCGGGAGGTATGGTACGTCCGAGGAAACGTTGGAGTGACCGGCTCCAGTCTGTCAGCTTGAGACGGGAACAACGTCCGAGGAAACGTTGGAGTAACCGGCTTCAGTCTGTCAGCTTGAGACGGGAACAACTTCCGAGGAAACGTTGGAGTGACCGGCTTCAGTCTGTCAGCTTGAGACGGGAACAACTTCCGAGGAAACGTTGGAGTGACCGGCTCCAGTCTGTCAGCTTGAGACGGGAACAACTTCCGAGGAAACGTTGGAGTGACCGGCTCCAGTCTGTCAGCTTGAGACGGGAACAACTTCCGAGGAAACGTTGGAGTGACCGGCTCCAGTCTGTCAGCTTGAGACGGGAACAACGTCCGAGGAAACGTTGGAGTGACCGGCTCCAGTCTGTCAGCTTGACACGGGAACAACGTCCGAGGAAACGTTGCAGTGACCGGCTCCAGTCTGTCAGCTTGAGACGGGAACAACGTCCGAGGAAACGTTGCAGTGACCGGCTCCAGTCTGTCAGCTTGAGACGGGAACAACGTCCGAGGAAACGTTGGAGTGACCGGCTCCAGTCTGTCAGCTTGAGACGGGAACAACGTCCGAGGAAACGTTGGAGTGACCGGCTCCAGTCTGTCAGCTTGAGACGGGAACAACGTCCGAGGAAACGTTGGAGTGACCGGCTCCAGTCTGTCAGCTTGAGACGGGAACAACTTCCGAGGAAACGTTGGAGTGACCGGCTCCAGTCTGTCAGCTTGAGACGGGAACAACTTCCGAGGAAACGTTGGAGTGACCGGCTCCAGTCTGTCAGCTTGAGACGGGAACAACTTCCGAGGAAACGTTGGAGTGACCGGCTCCAGTCTGTCAGCTTGAGACGGGAACAACGTCCGAGGAAACGTTGGAGTGACCGGCTCCAGTCTGTCAGCTTGAGACGGGAACAACGTCCGAGGAAACGTTGGAGTGACCGGCTCCAGTCTGTCAGCTTGAGACGGGAACAACGTCCGAGGAAACGTTGGAGTGACCGGCTCCAGTCTGTCAGCTTGAGACGGGAACAACGTCCGAGGAAACGTTGGAGTGACCGGCTCCAGTCTGTCAGCTTGAGACGGGAACAACTTCCGAGGAAACGTTGGAGTGACCGGCTCCAGTCTGTCAGCTTGAGACGGGAACAACGTCCGAGGAAACGTTGGAGTGACCGGCTCCAGTCTGTCAGCTTGAGACGGGAACAACGTCCGAGGAAACGTTGGAGTGACCGGCTCCAGTCTGTCAGCTTGAGACGGGAACAACGTCCGAGGAAACGTTGGAGTGACCGGCTCCAGTCTGTCAGCTTGAGACGGGAACAACGTCCGAGGAAACGTTGGAGTGACCGGCTCCAGTCTGTCAGCTTGAGACGGGAACAACGTCCGAGGAAACGTTGGAGTGACCGGCTCCAGTCTGTCAGCTTGAGACGGGAACAACGTCCGAGGAAACGTTGGAGTGACCGGCTCCAGTCTGTCAGCTTGAGACGGGAACAACTTCCGAGGAAACGTTGGAGTGACCGGCTCCAGTCTGTCAGCTTGAGACGGGAACAACGTCCGAGGAAACGTTGGAGTGACCGGCTCCAGTCTGTCAGCTTGAGACGGGAACAACGTCCGAGGAAACGTTGGAGTGACCGGCTCCAGTCTGTCAGCTTGAGACGGGAACAACGTCCGAGGAAACGTTGGAGTGACCGGCTCCAGTCTGTCAGCTTGAGACGGGAACAACGTCCGAGGAAACGTTGGAGTGACCGGCTCCAGTCTGTCAGCTTGAGACGGGAACAACTTCCGAGGAAACGTTGGAGTGACCGGCTCCAGTCTGTCAGCTTGAGACGGGAACAACTTCCGAGGAAACGTTGGAGTGACCGGCTCCAGTCTGTCAGCTTGAGACGGGAACAACTTCCGAGGAAACGTTGGAGTGACCGGCTCCAGTCTGTCAGCTTGAGACGGGAACAACGTCCGAGGAAACGTTGGAGTGACCGGCTCCAGTCTGTCAGCTTGAGACGGGAACAACGTCCGAGGAAACGTTGGAGTGACCAGCTCCAGTCTGTCAGCTTGAGACGGGAACAACGTCCGAGGAAACGTTGGAGTGACCGGCTCCAGTATGTCAGCTTGAGACGGGAACAACGTCCGAGGAAACGTTGGAGTGACCGGCTCCAGTCTGTCAGCTTGAGACGGGAACAACTTCCGAGGAAACGTTGGAGTGACCGGCTCTAGTCTATCAGCTTGAGACGGGAACAACTTCCGAGGAAACGTTGGAGTGACCGGCTCCTGTCTGTCAGCTTGAGACGGGAACAACGTCCGAGGAAACGTTGGAGTGAGCGGCTCTAGTCTGTCAGCTTGAGACGGGAACAACTTCCGAGGAAACGTTGGAGTGAGCGGCTCTAGTCTGTCAGCTTGAGACGGGAACAACTTCCGAGGAAACGTTGGAGTGACCGGCTCCTGTCTGTCAGCTTGAGACGGGAACAACGTCCGAGGAAACGTTGGTGTGACCGGCTCCAGTCTGTCAGCTTGAGACGGGAACAACGTCCGAGGAAACGTTGGAGTGACCGGCTCCAGTCTGTCAGCTTGAGACGGGAACAACGTCCGAGGAAACGTTGGAGTGACCGGCTCCAGTCTGTCAGCTTGAGACGGGAACAAACCATTTTTCTGCTTAATTCTTGTTGAAGATGATGATGACGATGGTGAACCTCACATTTGAGTGAAAGTAAATTAAAATTATAAAATGTAAGCATAATGAAACGTACTGTTGATTTTCCTGTAATCGTGTTAGTAAAACACATACCGTTAAAAAACTTCATAAGATTTGTTAATAAACGTCATAATGAGAAGAACAAACATACTTTCACATTTTTTAATTAGATGCGAATTATTACACAATTCCACTTTCCGTTTGCATATTCCTTTCGAATGTAATGTCGTAAAGTCCCTCTGCGCGTTTGTTTCTGTGCTTGTAGCGGACCTTTCACCAGCCATCGAGAATATCGCTTACAGAAAATATTATCCACTGTAGAGTCGCTGATTTGTATTGATATAAAGGAAACGGAAAAACAATCGGTGTATGAACTACAGGAACTGTACCTTTATCCGTTCCTGCAGTACATTTTCGATGTTTTTAATATGCGATTGTATCGATATGTTACGATGTGGAGAAGTAGTTTTCTAATTATAAATTGTCCTGCTTCTTAATGCAAAACGAAAACACGTGTTGTTTTCATTTGCGAGATTAGGTGACAATGGTTTTTGGTTTTTAGTTTACTGCTGAAATAAATAAAAGCCATGGTTGAGGAAAACATAACGATTAATGTGTATATACAATGCTCATAACAAAGTAGTACTTCAAATAAAGAACCTAACGTTTTTGAGTTGGAAAATTAACAAAACTACAACACCAAATGTAGACTGAAAAATACACATATTTATGGTTAATGGAAAAACAGTGTATTAAAGAATGACAACATACGCTCTACATATTGTACATAATGGACGTTTCTTTTTGGTTAGCCACAAAACGAGTACTTGTTGGAAAGCGAATATTACCGAAAAAACGAGTTCTGCCACAAAAACTGACATGTGTAGTAACAGGCAACAAACGCCCGCCATACTGTCGAGTTAGGTGGGTTTTCAGTGATCTATTCACAGAACGAGTATTATTGAAAACACGTGTACTACTGGGAGAACGAGTTCTACTGAAAACCGAGTTCTGCCACAAAAAAGGAGAAAGTGTATGCAAGGGGTGACCTTTGGGCCACCCCCCATACTTACGAGTTGGGTTTTTTCGTAGTTTCCGCAAAAAAAAAAAAACACGTATCGCTTGTCAAGTGTAATTTCAGTTCTCATGTTAATATACTATAACATGCCATGTGAAAGATTGCCAAAGAGAGTTATGGAATGGACCCCACCAGGAAAAAGTAAAAGAGGAAGACCACCTATCACCTGGATAGAAGAAATTCAGACTATATTGAGGGAACGAGAGATTAAAAAAGATTTTTGGATGGATAAGCAGCAGAGGAAGATGAGAATTCAATCACGGAAATTGTGTAAACATTGTACAGCCGGAATAAAAAAAATGTTACCCTAACATCAAATTTTGGCGTCACGGGTACGCAACTGTGATATAGTCCTACTATTGGTACAATCATTTTCTATTTAAAAAAAGGGACTAAGAACACCAGCTGCGATCGCCAAACAACTATTTTACAACATACGAAATTAAAATTTGTATAATACTTTCACGTACATAAAATTATGTGCGATATTCACTAAAGATCGAAGCCAAACAATCGCATAATCGACATATCGACAGTGACTGCAGGAACGGATAAAGGTACAGTATTGAACAACATTACATCATTACAAAACGAAGTGAACGTTGGCTGTGTTGTTTAACCTTCGTGTCGGAGACGGTGGTTTAGTAAACAAACCTTTGAACCGCGGTGGCACCACACACATGCTAATCATACAGTCCGCATGTGCCGGAAATGACATTTGACAACAGCATCAGATTTCCTCTCTCTTTACATGTGCATACATTAATGCAAATCGGATACATTGTAGTCTACGTATTGCCTCTAGTTCGTATTGTTTATGCATTGGCACGCCGTGTTACGCAAACGGTCTTCTCACGCGTTCACGTAGCGAGAGTAGTTCCTCAAACCAGCAGCGCATCCAGCGAGCAACTTTGGGGGAGGGCATATGAAAAGTTGGACAATTATTAAATTTAATATTAACAATTTGTGTTAATGGTGTAACGCCAAAACGCAAAAAAAAAGGGGAAGTAAAGCAGGTGGCAGCTGTTGGATTGACATTGACGTATGTGAGAAGCTATGAAAGGAGTTAACACAAAGAAGTGTAACAGCCTTCAGTGTCGACGTGCACATGTCTGTAGGTATCATAAATTTAACAAGTGCAGCTGAAAGCGTGGAGCAATTAAGGAATTGTTCTGGCTGATAGGCAACAATTGACAATCGCCAGAACAAAGTACAATGAGAAAATACTAGGAAGGAATACGACGGAGGGGAACGCACAAATCAACGGGGCAACTGGACGCGTAGCGAAACCAAAGAGTGGTCTAGCTGAATGTGATAGGAAGGAACCCTGGTGAGAAGTACACGCAGAAATACAAAAGATAACCACACAGGAGGTAATTAAACTAATGTAACGAGTATATCTGGACGTTAAAAGAAAAGGGTGATTCTGAGTAAGGGACAGCAAAAACACCAGAGAGAAATTTACTAAGAAAGGCCACACCAAGTGTGTGAACTCTAACAGAGGATGCAGCTGGAGATTGGAAGACAATGCTGGAATTGGTCTCGCCTGGGTATAGAAAAGTCAACGAGGGGCCAGACAAAGAGATACGGCGAAATCTTCTAAGCTGTGCGTTAGAAGGCAATTAAGAGAATGTGTCTGAATGGGACATAAGAAAAAGTGACAGGATGATTCACGCGAGTGAAATCGAACTATCGCCACAGGCTGAGGGTGGAACCAAAAGCAAGGAAAAGAGAGTAGGGAAGTAAGATATCCTATCAGAAACCAGAGTTCAACGTAGGCTGGTTTCCAGAAGTAAAGTTCTAGGAAGTCTAGAACGAAAAAATCAATGGAAACGTAGCGTGGCAACGTGTAAGAGAAATAGGAGGGAATTTTCGTGGAAAGTAAGAACGATAACCAATGATAAAGAAGGTGGAGGACCAAGAGAGTCTCAAGAGGGAGTTAGGTGAAATCAGTATATAAAATAAGCCGAGAGCACGATCGAGGAGTCTAATAATAATCTTTCGGAGGAGTCGGTCGGAAGTGTTGACGCGATGATTATAAGTTTCGTGGAGTCTTAACGTAACAGTTCAGAGTCTTTACGGAAACTCAGAATTAGTCGGTAGTAAAAGTCCACGAATTGACTTAAAACGTACGAAGATTTGTAACTTATATTATATTTCGTAGAACCAAAGTTCACAAACAATGTGTATAATACAATTAATATTGAGAAGTGAGAACTAAGGTTATAGTAATATATAACTTGTAAAACAATTCGGATCGAAATATGTGTTCGAAAACAGTCGTGTGAAAATTATAACTCATGTAACAAGAATAAACGTTATCACTAGTAACCGGAAAAAATTTATTGGAACGTCGGAAGATGATGGAGTGTCTTAGTCAGTGTATAGTGATCAAAACCACGATATGATTAGCGCATCTACACTTTCATGGCAGAGCTAAGGAGTGGGATGATAATCAACGCAGTTCTACTCGCCGCAGTTAACTTACCAAAAGTAAATTTTATGCATTAATTATACCCTGATTAACGAAAGAAAGTGACTGGCGGAGCGGCCGCGCGGCGACCGAGTTTGTAGTAAAAACATTCCACTTTATAACCTCGTGGAAACGTAAAATACAGGGCGAGAAATGTCTAATGAACTGTATTTTAATCATCAATTAAAGACGTTTTTAACAAACTTTTCTAATTTTTAAAATCTCTTTTCAATAAATTTACATTGTGAGTTAAAGAAAAAAATACACGAATTTGAATTAAAAAATTAGGGTTTATCGTTTTTATTACGTAAGAACTCAGAGGTTAAGCATCGGAAAAAAATTTCTTGTAGACAAATGGTAGTCCACCTTCTTTAGTACAATATATCAAAAATTGAGATTCCTACGATTAATATTAACGACGTTATTAATTTTTTCCGAATGTACTGTTAACTCCGTTATTAATAATTTTTTTCATTGTGTTTTTTCACAATAAACATAACAAAATTGTATTCATCAATACAAAGTGGTATGTAACCTTCAAATATTACGAAATATAACCGCAATCAGTTAATATAGGAAAATTAGAACTAACATCGCTCAACGGCGCGCGATCGAGTCAAGGTACAGTAACAGCCCAAAGAAAGTGGTGCATACGCTCACGGCTCACACATTGACACATAGCCAACTTACTACGAGTCACCAATCTCTCATAAGTATATACTTAGTTATCTGTCTACTTATTTAATCTAATCTTCTACCTGGAGATCTGTCAAAAACGTACATCTGACCAGACTTTTGTGGTTTAGTTGAACTACATGCTTTTTATAACAGTCTTGAATGATTGTTTATTACTCTTTTGCGGTACGGTATTTATTGTTTTCTTGTTAATAAACTGTTTTTGTTTTGTGATCAGCTTTAATACTACTAATTGAAGTGCAATGTAATTACTGGGAAATTGTTAATGCCATTCAAATTTCTCAATAACTAATTATTTAACTATGAAATATAGTTTACAGTTTAAAACTACCGAGCAAAGCTCGGTCTACCAGATATTGCATAATTATAACAGTATTTTACTGTTATAATGTAATTGAAATGTAAAAACAATTAGTAAATTACTTGTTATTAGCATTGACAAATAAATAATAAATACAGTACGGTACTTACAAGTATTGTAGTGTTCTTCAGCTTTTATGGAATCCGCTCATAAAATATGTGTATAAATCATAAAAATACACTATTAAAACACTCTATAAAAAACACTTATAGCTGTGAGTTAGTAGTCTTCAAACGAAAGTTCTCTGATACCCTCCATTGGATCGTCATCACTATTATCATCTTCTGAACAATTATCATCCTCGGAGCTACTGCTGTCTTCCACGGATATAATCATTTCCTCCACAGCTTCTTCCATTAGTCCTTCGTTATTCCATGCATCGATAATAACTTTTTTGGTGTGGTCCACTACTTGCTCCCACCTCTCAGCAGTAATTCGATTAAATCCGTCTTTAGTCAGTCGTTCAACTTCTTTTAAAGTAAACATTTTGTTGTTTTCGGCAACATACCCCTTAACCTGAGCCCATATAAGCTCAATGGCGTTAAGATGGCAATGGTAAGGTGGTAGCCTTATCACTTTGTGACCTCTGCTCTCTATCAATTCATCAACAAAATACCTTTTGTTCTGGGGCTTGTGCCATTTCACTAATTCCAAAAGTTCTGATTTTTTCAAGTCGGTTGTAGATTGAATATTTTTCCTATCCAGCCATGCAAGTATGTCAGCTTTTTTATCTTTGCTTGTGGGAGCTTTATCAATTTGCTTAGAATGGTAGGGAGCATTGTCCATGACTATTACTGCAGGCTCTTCTAGGTTATTTAGCAAAGTTTCAGAACACCAACCGAAGAATTTGTCGTGATCCATATCTTCATGGTAGTCACCGGTTTTTTTCGATTTAAATAGTAGAAGGGAATTTGGAACAAACCCTTTTGAAGAACCTGCATGACATATTATTAATCGTTCACCTTTCCCTATAGGTGTTAACATTGTCCCCTGAAGTGACTCATCAGTCCATCCTTGTTTCAAACAATGCCCAGCATTGACCCAGGTCTCATCGAGCCAAATTATATTATCGAAATTCTCGTCTTTGATTTGGCGAAGAAAACGACACCTCCAGGCAGCGACATCGCTTCTCTCCATAATCACTTTTCTGCCCGAAAATTTTCTCCACGTAAATCCTAAACCTTTTAGCACGTTTCTAAGCGAAGACAGACTGCCATTAAACAGCTCTTCATTTTCCAACGATGATAAAAGTTTTTTCAAAGTGGGATATTCTTTTCTTATGTAATATTGATATACATGTCTTCGTATAGCGTCTTCCTGAAAAGTGTCAAGTTTTGTCACAGTTTTCTCCCGTTTCCTCTGTTTGCCCGGAGTTGAAAGTTGGCTATTACTGTCATCTTGTATTTCTTTCAATTCTTTTTCCTTGCAAACTCGCAGAACTGTATTTTTATGTATTTTCAGAGCATCTGCAGTTCGCTGTATTGCATTATTAACCGGAATCAAAGGACCTTTGTTCGCCTTTTCTCTATCAAAATATTCCCGCACTTTGCACACAATTTCTCTTGACTGTCCTTTCATAGGTACGCCTCGGCCCGAAGTTTGTCTTTTCTTTGGAGTTCGAGTCCTAGGTCTTCCCCTATGTTTCCTTGGTTCAGCCTCGTTACGTTGCTCCATGCTCAGCCACCGAAGTATATTCACACAAAATAACTTAAAAACACGTCAATTTATAATGAAAGCACAAGAAACTAACACTTAAAATCAAGATAACCAACAACCGGACATCACTCAACCACCACATCAACTAAACTGAAAGCTGGAAATTTCCCTTACCCTTAGTGTGCGTATAACGGTTCAGTTTTCCTGGAAGCGTGTGCTATTTGTAGACATAAAGGAGAGGCCGAGACGCTGTACGGGAATGACGGTAGCGCGCGAATAAAATGGGTCCAATAGGTTCTGACTGTACTTCCGCCGCAGAGCGCCACGCATTGCTCTCTGTGAAATTCACTTTATATATTAATCCATTGTAGTATTCCTATCACGTACAAGGTGTAAGTTGTATATGTCTTCTACATTTAGTTATCTAAAGAGAGCGTCACGCAAATCTCATTCGTGTACAACTTTTAACAACTGAGTTAACAGGACATTAGAAAAAAATTAATAACGTCGTTAATTTTAATCGTAGGAATCTCAATTTTTGATATATTGTACTAAAGAAGGTGGACTACCATTTGTCTACAAGAAATTTTTTTCCGATTCTTAACCTCTGAGTTCTTACGTAATAAAAACGATAAACCCTAATTTTTTAATTCAAATTCGTGTATTTTTTTCTTTAACTCACAATGTAAATTTATTGAAAAGAGATTTTAAAAATTAGAAAAGTTTGTTAAAAACGTCTTTTAATTGATGATTAAAATAGAGTTCATTAGACATTTCTCGCCCTGTATTTTACGTTTCCACGAGGTTATAAAGTGGAATGTTTTTACTACAAACTCGGTCGCCGCGCGGCCGCTCCGCCAGTCACTTTCTTTCGTTAATCAGGGTATAATATATTGTTAAAATACCTGTCTGTCCTACTCAAAGAATCTATGTATATAAATATGGCATACTTAAAAAACTCACGTATGTCTTATTAAAGATAAACTTCATATATTAAACATGAATCCATTTCTATATAAAATATGTGTAACATGATATTTAATAGAGATAAATGTTAAATTTTACCTTGAGATAGAGATCTTAGAATGAATATCTATTGAGATAGATCATGATATTAAATTAACAAATGATCATAAAATGTTAAGTCATATGGAATTAATATGAATGCCAAGTATAGTAATAATAATAAATTTAACAATTATATTGATAAATGTGTATGCGTTTTCGTTATTTAATAACTACCTGTGGGATGATACAGCAATTAGTATCCTTGAGCATATAAGATTTCTTTGTACTCATCACGCATAAGTAACTCAACACAATTACAATTAACATCAGTAGACTTCATTGTAACTTTAATTACCGTTGCTAGATTAAAAAAGTAATCTATTAATTAACAATATAATTAATGACAACGAGTAATAAAAACAGTTAACTTTATATTTGGCAACACATCTTGGGCTATTAACATTATATTTGGCGCACCAATAGCGGGCTTTAAGAAGGTAATATCTAGCAAACGTAAATTACAGTTGCAGTGGTTATACTGGCAAACAGAAATAACACTGTTGCTGCACACCACGATAAATAAAAATTCCCGATTAGCGCTTTCAAGATTATTTCCGATCCGATGATGAGCTGTGAAGCTCGAAAGCACTAATGGGGAACTTTTATTTATAGTGGTGTAGTGGTGTGCAACAGTGTTATTTCTGTTTATCGTTCTCTACTTGTCTAAAGTATAAGTGATAAGAATGAATGAAGGTAAAAATTCAATGTATTATTATAAACACAATAAGTTTAGTAATACTCTATGTACAAGTATAAAATCATATCTGTGTTTACAGTTCACTGTTCATTTAACAATATTCACCTACAGTTCAAAACACACACACTTCTCATTTAAGTTATGTATAAAACAAAAATTACTATGTTGGTAAGATACAGTTACAATTTAAAGTAATTTTAGAGTACAACCATAAACCTACATACGTGGTGTGAATTTTGTACCACATTCACAATCACAAAACCATTCTACAAGACGACGAAAAAATGTCGCTTTATTTGGGGAGATCTCCCCTTGGCTACGTCCCTGCCTTCAGACTACCAATGTCCTGGCAGTACGGAGTAGAGGTGTGCTAAACTATAGTACGTATTTGAAAATAACAGGTATGAACGAAACTGTTCCAAACAAATAAAACGTACAAATACCTGTTATTATATAAGTATTATACATATACCTTTATTATATAATTTGTTAGAAGAAATAAATTGAAACTAAAAGTATTAGCTGTGTTAGGTACTTTACACTGTGACTTTATTAAGCTGTTACTGTTTAAAAGAAAATAAGAAACAAGAGAATTTTTAGGCCTATCTCCTTTGGGAATACTAATTTAAGTATTTACTAGGAGCAAAAAACTGACATAGATTTAATATTAAATTATTGATTGAATTTTGGTTAGATGTAATATTAAATTAGTGATTCCATTGAGTTAGACAAATCGGTTACGAAACTCAGGCAATTAGATTTGGAATGCACGTAAGAGCACAACAAATAAAGTTAAAAAAATTTACGTGAAATGTGAAGTGAAGTTAAAACCATCTCCGAAATCACATTAACAAAAAGTACTATATGCCCCATCAGCCACTCTGTAGGTTATAACACAATATAATTCGCTTTTTCAAAATTTACCAAGTTGGTGATTAGTATAATATATAATTTGTTATTATAATCTGTATTATATATCTGTATACACACGAGAATAAATGTAATATCAGTACGCATTTTTTTTATTTATTAAAAACAGCTTCGTCTCTTTGGCATAGAAATATTCTGAACCTCGCTGTTTTGCTTCGTTTCATACTTGTATGGCAATCGGCACATGCGCAGAATGAAGTGTTCAGCACCAAAAGGTGACTTTGTACTCGTGTTCTCGTAATACTTGTAGTACTCGTTTATTCATTAGTTGCGTGGTGGGGTCCCGCGACTCGGAACCGCGAGGCCGCGAGTAATCGGAATAATCGGAACGGGTATTTCGACTTTTCAGTTATCGTTGAGTCGGAACAGGTATTTCAACTTTTCAGTCACTGTCAAATCTGTTCCACAAAAATAATCGTCCCAAAATACCTGTTATAGGTAGACTATATCGGCTCACCTCTAAAGAGAGAGTACGCTTGCTTTTCACCGCAAACATCAAAAACGATTTAAATGGTGTATCACCTTATACACTAAAACTCGGTGTTACAATAGGCATCGTCCATGTTTAGTGTTACCGACGTTATCTGATATGGGTGGAAGTGTTCGGATCCACTCAGAAATATAAATCAGTAGTATAAATAATAACTGGATTTTTTTGAAGGAGAGAAGCTAGTTCTCAGTTTTAACTCGACCGTTTGTCAATTGCATGTCTATCTATCTACGCCTATCTATTTCCCGGGTATGTCTCACAATAACTTTTGAACGCATGAATCGATTTTTGCAAAACTAGGCATTCGTGTCCATAATTTTACCATACAGAATCTTACTGTTTTTAAGATTGATCCCCCAAAAATAGGGGGGCCGAGAGGCAAGAATGTGGAAGGGTCAAAATTGCGAACGAAAATAACAAAAGTTTAATGCGGGGTATCAAATCAAGGGGAGTTTTATCCACAATCTGGATATGATGTTAATTTTTGGAAATTAAAAAAATTGGGTATTTAGGGCCCACTTTTAGGTCCGAAAAGTAGGTGAACGTTTTTGAAAAAAACCGCAAAATTCGTGTGGGGTATCAAATTAAAGCGAATTTTAACCAAGAAAACTGAAAGTAGTATTATGGTTTAGAAATTTTAAAATTTGGGGACGTTAGGATCCAAAAAATAGATAAATAATTTGAAAACATTGTGAAAATCCAACAGATGTCAGACTAAAAGAAAGTGTAACCCAAATGCGAATGTAACACCTTTTCACATGTTTAGTTTTATTGTATGATTGTGTGCTCTACAATTGTTACATTATTACTAAAAGCAATTGGAATTTTTTGCAAGTTTTTCCCATAATTGATAAATGATCTAATATCGAAATTTAAGTAATAATAATTGTACTTCGTTCACAATATTAAGAGAGTTGTACAGCTCAGGAAGCATACTAGTCACATTTGAAACGACCACTAAACCTTAGCCCCTGACGCATACCGACTGCTTCGCTTATTTTCGTTTCTTTTCGTTGTCAGCTGGCAACCTGACACATACTGAGAATCAAACATGTTTTAAGGTACACGATTTTTATCGAACTTCCGTAATGCATTTGTAGTCACTGCCTTATTTCTTCAGTATTTCACTTTGTGCTTTGTTCATTATAATTAACACAAAATCGTCTTTTTTTGAAGTTTGGTCAGTTTCTCTGACGACTCCTTGAGGCTTATAAAATAATACACAAGGCTGTTCACTGGAATTGACCTCGTTGATCCACGCTTCAACACTTGTGCCATCTTCTTCTTAATGTCTCACCGACTTCAAGCACAAATTATATGCGTGCTGGATGTTGTACAGGTTTATTACAATTCGTTAATAAACGAATTCTTTCTAATTTGCAGTCTGTCACGGAATCGCGTAGTATTCTTGAAGTGGTATTTGATTTGTAATATCCACAGCTAGACTTTTTATTTCACGGTTTGTGACACCTATATGGCTTAAGTCATTTAGATGACATACATGAGTTGACAGATATGTAGTCTTGCAGGTACCATTCCTTATTTTCAGTGACACGATGCTTGCGGGACAGACAGCATTGATTTTGTTACTTCCCTGTAATTTTAAGTGTCGACTACCTTAAGTATTGTTTAAGTTCACTCATTTTAATAAACCAAAAATTAAAATGGTATAAAAGCTAGATTATGAACACACACAAAATTAACAAATAAATATCACATAACAAACTCGATGAAGCACAGATAATTTAAATGAAATTAAAGTTATATTATTGAAAACGAACTACAGAAGCAGTTTTATTTGATAGTCACAGTGATATTAAAGAGTAAAGTTATAATTAATAGATGAATGTCACACACTGTTAATTAACACACGCACAGATAATTAAAATGAAGCAGTAAAGTAATATTTTTAAAGCGAACTACTGTCACGTTTTATTTACGGACACGCTGGTGTTACTATAGTATAATTGGCAAACAAATTACTTCAACACACGCACAGCACGTTTTGCGTTCTACTGTACATTTCCCGCCTAATTCAACATCGGAGGATTTCGCACCTGCTCGTAGCATTGGGTAAAAATTGGGTATTCGCGCCTTACTCACCTCTACGAAGAGTTACCGAAATAAACGAAGCAGTCGGTATGCGTCAGGGGCTAAGGTCTAGTGAAACGACCTAATGAGTAATAAGTTCTGAATCGAAACATGAACGTAGTTTCGAAACTATAAGACAGTAGAAATAGACGTGTGTCTGTCTCCCACAGTCCCATTCCCACAGCCATAGTGATAGACAACATTGTTATGCGGTGCCTTTCCATTTCCCGCACTGCAGCGCTTCGGTTATGGTTATTTCGTTTAAACCGTTACCCGTCAAGCAACTGTTATCACCTGTAATGAATTTTTTTATGTTACATGAGTGCTGTTACGTTCTTGACGTGTTTCTGCACGTCATTAAACAACGGCTACACCGACAGCAGAATGACGACGACATGACGGGTCGGCTCCATCGGAGGCGATTGATGAACAGTATTATTGTGGCAACGTGGCGTCAACGTGGACTCGAAACGGTAATATCATCTTACTGACGGTGCACTCTCATTGGTGCACAATGTAGGCTATATTTTTATTTCCAACCCAGTTGGGTGTGTGTTGAAGTAAGGCTTATTAATAATTGTAGAAGAATTACAATACCGTATTTGTAAATTGATAAAAAAAGAATGTAAAGTTAAAGAGTTTTCTTAATAATGATAATCACTCAACATTTGTGTGCAGACCCTTACGTACATTTTATAAAATGTATTTATTAAATTATTTTCGAAGAATATTGGATTTATTATTTATCTTGAGGAGTCCAAACAAATTTCAAGCTAGCCCCCCCCCCCCCCAGGAGCAGCTCCTTGTTACGCTACTGGCCCGAACCCTGTTACTATACAACGTTTATGCAAATATTGTAGGGTAATGTGTGTGTGTGTGTGTGTGTGTGTGTGTGTGTGTGTGTGTGTGTGTGTGTGTGGAGTGTATTGTTTTGTTTTAATATAAGTGAATTAGTGGCAAGAACAAGACAAGCGCTAGTGGCAGCATATCAGGAATTGGAAAGAGGGGCAAGAGGTTCGATTAAAAATAAATGAAGAGAAAACAAAGTACATTTTGATGACAACGATTGAGAGAAGATAGAAAGGAAGAATAAGAATAGGCGACCACATTGTAGAGGAGGTCCAAGAACTCAAATATCTAGGAAGCACTATTACAGAGAATAATGAAACAGCGAAGAATAGCAGCAGGAAACAGAAGCTACTACGTGTTAAAAATATATATTCCAATCCAGGAATGTATAAAAAATCGGACCTATAGTAATATATGCAAGCGAGACATGGGTACTGAAGTTGGAAGGTATGAAAAACCTTAGTGTTTTCGAGAGGAATATTCTGAGAAGAACTTATGGACCAGTGTGGGACGAAGAGAAGTGGAGGATAAGAAAGAATCGTGAGTTAAGAGACCTGCGGCAGTGAAGGCACAACAGTTGAGATGGTTGGGACAGGTGGTGAGAATGAGAAGTGATCGAGGCCCAAAAATGGCAGTGGAAAGGAAGCCGGAGGGAGTAAGGAGGAGAGGACGTCCGAGGAGGAGATGGTATGATGATGTGGAAGGGAATTTGAGAGTGATGCGAGTGGCAGGTTGGAGAAGTAAGGCTCTGGATAGAGAAGAATGGAGGAGAATCATTGAGCAGGCCAGGGTTTTACAGGGACGGTAGTGCCAGAAGAAGTGAATCAATATAAATGTATCTCAAACGTGTTGAAGTTAGTTAAGTAACTGACGTTTGAGATTGAAACGTGACCGTTTGTGTTACACGATTTCCTGACACACGTTTAACAGGAAAACTGTTGGCACCGGTTATCTGTAAAATGGTGACATACAAGTGCTGGTCAACATGTTTATTGCGGCTGCAGTTGGTTCGTTGGGGAAAGAATTGTAACACGTGCACCAGTATTACGTATGCTAATCTCTCCGTCTCTCTCACTCTCTCTCTCTCTCTCTCTCTCTCTCTCTCTCAAAGTTCTAAATTTAGAAACAAAGACGCTAAAAGTTATTGAGTCTATTGCGTTAATCCCACAACATTTTTGTGTGTTATTAGGTGATCATTGTTAGCTATGAAATGCCCTTGAGGAATCTTAGCCAGTCATGCTTAATAATCGTGTACGACGTTTTCACTGAAGTAGTGCTTTAAATCTGGCGTTGCACATAACGAGTTTGTTATGTTGTCGCCTGAACACTCAGCTGTAGTCCTAGTCTCCTCCTCGTGTACGTTTGTATAGCGTTACTGTTGTACAGTCCTAGAACAAGATGTTTTAGTTTGAAAAGTAAACTGCAAATACAAGTGACTTCATGAAAGTCATTTTGCACAATACTCGGTACCGGGTCTTGAGGTAAACATGAGTGCTAAAACTCACTGGGGATCGACAGACGCTTAATTCTTTGACCTTTATTGCGTAAGGGACACACGAATAATGAGTTTTAGATCAAAACGTTCAGGACGTTGCGACTTCGTCAGGACAAATACATTTCGACCTCCTGAAACGTAATGTAGTTCTTTCCATTTCGTATAGGCTAAACCAGGTATCCAGTAAATGTGATCTTTGTCTTAAGTTTGTTTTATTTAAAAATTAGTCGTTTTTTTTTAATTAATTGGATTCATGTGGTCATCGTTTGGCAATGTTTCGTCACACTGCGTTAACATATTTCATTAAGAAAATATTTGTGTAAATTATAAAACGTGCAGGAGAGTAACACAGATGTCCCAAATTCTACTTCATATTCTGCTATGCGGACGAAAAAACGTCCGTTTCATTTCCGTTTACCGTGATACTTTGTTTCAAGTGATTGCAATCATACTTCAAATATTTGTCTATTTCCACATTGATTCTGTGCACGTACAATCCCATTACTTTGCGGTGGCCGCTTCATAGCTGCGCGAAAAGTGAGCGTAGTGGGGAGACTCAGTGTGCCCAGTTGTAACACTACATTTCAAAAACGTCCGTCTTACTGTTGCTACAGCCGGCTTTATCGGTGGCCTTAAATATTTAATTATTACAACTCGGGTTTTACACATTGTTGACATTTCCGGATTTCATTCAACTAACTACTATTTATAATTCTACTCAGTATTACTCGAAATTGTATCAAGTATGTATTTGTAATACCAGAACAATGTTATTTGGTACATAATGTAAATAATAAATAATTACTAGTATTGGCCGCTTTTCTGTCATGAATTGTTTTACTTTCCTGAGATATTCAACTATTTTTGCCCTTATCTCTTGAAGTTCATTTAATACACTTCTATTATTTCTAATTTTCTTCCATTTAAACCCTAAGTTTATAATTTTTCTTAAACATGATAAGCTACCTTGAAAGTTTACACTAGACTTAAGAAGTTGATGAAGTTTTCGTAGCGTGGATATGCTTTTGTGCTGAAAATAATAATTAAATGTAATACACGCCTATACGGTAAATTTTTCACGGTAAATGTTTTTGAGACGCATCAACGCTTACGCTCTCAGTGAGCTCTGCCGTTACACTGACAAAAAACAGGGTTCTGAGTAGTGTGTTAGGTAATGCTGGAGTAGGCCTGTTTCATTTGATCGTGAAACGAGGAAACCACGTTAAAAAAAACGAAGCTTATCTCGTCTGCACGGTTGTGTCAGATAGTGAGAAAATGCAGAACAAGAAAACTTTCAAGAGTCTGATATTAGCCTAAATATTTGAGGACGCTGCAGCTTTACCTCAAACTCGGCATGGAATTGAAAGCCGTCAATCGCGTGACACACTACTGTTCTGCGCATATCACTTTCACCAAGGTTGCCGGCCACCATAAAATACACAAGTAGTACAGGGTTTTATTTAATCTGTAATAGGCTGTATATTGAAATTTGGAGGTAGCTCAGAAGACTCTTGAGGCTATGCTACTTACTGATTGGAGATCGACAGTTGGAGGCAGGTCCATATATTACAACACTGAAATACACCTCAGGAAACACCTAGTGAAGATCGGTGTGTGTAGCGTGCTAAACATGGACACTCGGGGAAAAGGAAAAGAGAAGAGTCATGGTATTAGAGTTTCGGTGTTCCCGACTATCGATAAAGGTTCCTTGCCTGGTAAACGATGATCAGAATGGAGGAGTCAAAACGGTGCCTGCGGGAAACGTTACAGACAAGACGAGACACCCGATAGGATACCTGTTGAGGAATGACGGTCTACTCAAGACCGTCATCGAGGGCACAGTGGGAACTCCAAAGGACAATCCGAGGCTGGAGTAGGCCTATATCAACCAGATATTTGAAGACAGCGGCTGCCCTAGCTACATGGCCATGAAGCAGTGGCGGGGCCGGTGTGTCCTGAGGAAGGG
Organism: Magicicada septendecula; assembly: GCA_034769895.1. Classification (NCBI taxonomy): domain Eukaryota; kingdom Metazoa; phylum Arthropoda; class Insecta; order Hemiptera; family Cicadidae; genus Magicicada; species Magicicada septendecula. The sequence continues at coordinate 60,008,675 of CM068368.1, read as the reverse complement.
GAGGCTACGAGACAGTCAGTCAGTCATAGCACCCCCCCCCCCGGACACACGTTATTTCACTCTTAAGTATGGTAGAGCTATCTAATTTTAACAGCGTTTGAAAGCTGTGATGAATTTACTTGTAAACCTTCAGCAGACCATATAATCTTGTTTGTGCTTAATAGTAAGCGGAGCCAGCATAATATCTTCGAATTAACCCCACTACCGCATAGCCATTTATGTTGGTTGTACAATGACGACTGGAAAGTTTTAAATTTGTTTTTGTGCCTTTTAAGAAATAAAAATTTTGGGGTAGGTCGACCAGTTTTCAGTACCGTATTTAATTTCTCTCAAAGTCACTCAACCGGGAAAATTGTTTGTTCAGTAGTGTTGTGATAATGCATTTGTTCGATACTGCAATATCACTTTCATTTTCTTCTGCTAAATCCATTTTATCCTCGTAGTAGAGATCACAAACACACGCCAAGTAGAGATAAATAATAAACATAAACACACACACACGAGGAGCGCGGGAAAGACTGCGTAAAACTAACACAAACCACATTAATCCGTGCCGAGAGGCTAATCACTCGTTGCCTCCCAAGTACGGTTACAGTTGCACTATAGCGTCAAGCACGGAGCCATACGAGTACTACGGCGGCTACTCAGATCCCTGCCTCTGCTGCTATTCATAACGCGCGATTACAAAGTTTTTTGTAATTAATCATATAATTTAAAGCCAAATTGTGATTACACATTGATTACCGGTACGGGTTCAGTTGGAATAAAAAAATAGAGCCTATTATTAGTTGTTTGTTTTTAATATTTTTCTAAATTTCACTGGGGAGGCTTAGCCTGCCTCCCTTGTCTCCCCTGGTGAGCCGCCGCTGCCATGAAGAGGCTTGCAGAAGACCTCGAGGCCGGGAGACCTGCTGCCAACCCTTCCACGGAATGAGAACTCCAGAAGAAGATACATTTTTAAATATATTCCGTAAGCTAGCATGCAATTAAACGTTTATTCTGATCTATTATATGGTGTTTTATTTTCCCAAAGAAAATTTCAAAATCATCGTCCGTCGCCTGCAAACACGTTTTAAGATCATTTGGATATTTTTTTCTTTCATTCTCTTTTTATTTCTTCCATTTTCGATGTGAATTACTGTAGCGACTATGCGTTTATATAAAAATTACATGATTGTGATCTGAACGTACTGAAGAGTGACCTATAATCGGGAGCACCTACGAAGGCGAAAAGTGAAAACGCACAGAACATTGATAGATGCCGCGCTGAAGAGCCTAGGTAGACAGTGACTGAGGTAGGCTTGTCTCTTCTGATTCTATGACTTTTCACAGATACCTGATCTCCAGATTTTGTGAAGCATACAACACCGCATAATCTAGTTATTAATATCACAGTAGTTAGTAAACTGCCAATGTTATGTAATACTCCATCTCGTACGATATACGACGTAAACATGTAGCAACCCTGAATTTACTCACAGTATTAATACAGAAACAACTCACGAAACTTCATTCAATATTGTGAAATTCTATTGCATAGGCACACAAAAAAATAGTGTTGTTAAATGAATAAAACTTGTTTTAAACTTTTCGTTTGTGTATACTCATTAAGTGTACAGAAATAAAACTCAGACGCGATAATAGTTTCTTAAACAATAATTTTTTATTGTATTTGATAAGAAGTAGCTGGAAACATCTGGCCATTACGATAAGGTTATCTGGGCGCCGCGGTGACGTAACACTCGGCACAATGTTATCAACAAGTATGTACTTAGTAGCGAAACGAACAGCTAACCATTCATTATTTACTTCACGTGTTCGGGTACTCGACAAGCCTACTGCATCTGAAACACTTTGACCATGCAGTGGCGCTAATCGACTGTATGCAGTATTCTCGTATACTTGTTTATCCCAGAGGAGAGAAATACATCATAATAGTCATACTTCAATTTAACAAATCTTTAAAAGTAAATTAATAAACTGCACAAAGTTAGAATCTAACAAAAAAAAAAACATAACGTACACTTAAGCCCGTGTCTCATTATGCTACTTCACTAGCCGCTACTAAATAGCTGCTACTGTATTTTCTGGCTATTTCTATGTCACATAGAAATTTCTATTTCTATGTTTTTCGGTAGCCGCTACTTAGTAGTGGCTAGTACAGCAAAGTACAGGTTGCGTAGACTGGTTTGATGTTAAAACGTATTGTGCAAAATGTTATATGTGGATGTGCGACGTGAGGTTTTGAGACACTGATTGGTGTTAGAGAGCTTTGTAAGAAGTTGCTGAGTATCATAATCAACAAAAAGAAACGCATGTGGGTTCGGGAATGGATAGGTAGAAGGGATAAACTGGGTGCGTCAAACTCTAATAAGAGAGGACCCCCAATCGTACCACATCATGCAGTTAGCCATACCAAAGTTTCAGGAGTTGCTAGATTTAGTGTTACCAAACTAAATTTGGTTTGTATACGTCTTCCGTCCCGACATTACTCTTTTTAGATTTTTAAAATTTTATTCAGTTCATTACGATAAGCACCAAGGAGTGATTTAATTTTCCTTTTTAAAGCCTCTTCCTTTGCTGGTAATCAGGGAAGTTCCAGCTCATCTAGCAACCGAGTGAAAGGTGTTTGATTTTCGCGTCGCGTCTCAAATACTCTACGGACATAATGTCCCACAAACAACTATATTTTCTACATATGTTAAGGAATGTAATTATTTCATCACCCGACCACTTTAATAAGTCACTCGTTGTAAATGAACACTCAAAAGGCACAATACAACAACAAAACCAAAACAAACAAGCAGACGGTGAAACGGGACTTGAGTCTGCAGACTGACAGCGTGAAGCCACTCGGGCAACTTCGGCTACCTTCGTGCTCATATATGCCCGCCTATATTCTGTTGTCAGATGTGAGTTAGGTAAACGTTTGGTTAAAGTTTGTGTATTTATTTTAGCACAATAATTTTATTCCGTTTATGGCTTCAAATACAAGAGTAAATTTTTCGTGTATTCAAGTGTCTGTGTGTATTCATGTCTATCCTACCTATACATGTCCTGTAAGCATTTCGATGTTTCATTTTAAAGTTTTGTCATTTATTTTTAGTGTAACAGTTTTTATTAGGTACACACGCTGTAAGTGTTCGATGTGAAGTTCGTGTAACATTTCAAAGGAGTCTTGTCAATTTAAGGGGGGGGGTAGGAACCGTATATGTTGAAATGCCATTTTCTCAGCATCTGTTTTGTGCTACAGACTTGAAATTTGTACAAGTTAATCATCACACTTTCAGATTGTTATGGCACTAGAATAATAAATTTAAAAATTTACAAAATTTATAATTTTCTAAATTTTTTATACTTTTTAAATAAAAACTTTTTTTATTTCGGTCAGTTTTTAAAACATTTTTATAATTCTAGTAGACAAATGTTATTAGTAGAATAACTGTACAAATTTTAACTTCCTATGTTATAAATGTAATTATATAATTCTCGAAGAAAAATAATAAACACAATTGAGAATAAATTCATATCATACCATTTCTTACATTTATTACCCTGAATTGTATATTTTTTTTCAGCGTTTATCACTCCAGAAACAAAAATAATTGATTAAATTGACTCCAGATAAATACGAAACCAACTGCGAAGTTAGTGCACAGGTAAAGAGGAGTCTTACCGCAACTGATTACAGCAATATTTATATCAAAACCAACATTGTGAGTACAAAAACAACTTAAAAACCGGCAAAACAGTATAAAATAAGTTTTCTTAATAAACGTATATTTCATATTATACTAATGCGACGATGTACTCAAAAGGTTCATATTGGGGAGCCAGTGAAATTGTGTTTGTTTCTGGAGGAAACAAAGGTTAAAACAAAAACTACAATTCAGGGTAATAAATGGAGTACAACGATATGGTTAAATTAATTCTATATTATGTTTTAATATTTAACTGTGACCACAATCAATATTCATTTTAATATTCAATTCATCCGCTATGCACATAGGAAAACCCCGATTTGGATAAAAACAGTGGATTTCATTATACACGTAAGTGTGGAGTGTGGGTTAACGAGAGAGTTAAGAGTAGACTAGACAATAGCGGCAGACGAACAGTAACGAAGTTGCCCGAGTGGCTTCACGCTGTCAGTCTGCAGACTCAAGTGAAACGGGACGCGCTACTTTACTACTACTGCATTGTCACACATGGGGAGTAGGGCGCTATACGTGGTAGCGACTATTGAGTCTGGGGCTCTTAAGGCCGTTTACTGGCTACTTAGTAGCGTTTAGTAGAAAAGTTTAACACGTCCAACTTCTCCAGCTACTGATTTTACTTCCATGTTCAATAAGGAAATGGAAGTATGGTGATGGCGAAAAAAATCGTGTTCAAGATAAGGGCTGATTATGATTGTACTACCCTCAGAACATGAAGAAAAGTCATTTTTCGAAAAGTGTCTGTGTGTCTATCTGTCTGTCTGTCTAACTGTGTGTAAAATGTTTTCTATGGCAAACGATAACAGCCGAAAATTCAAACAGAATCAAATAATTTTTTGTATACATCCCTGAATTGTAGAGGACTGGATGCCTATTGTTTTTGGTGAAGATCGGTTAAAGGAAAGGAGTAGTTTACCAGCAACGTTTTATGTTTTAACAAGGGTAAAGTACTTAATTTTGATAAATAAAGTATCCTCATAAGAAGATCATAATAATCCACTGTAGAAACGTAGATGAAATATCTGTAAATGAAGAGGCTAGTTGATCGGGGTGAGGGTAAATTTCTATAAATGAAAATTATAGTTGAAGGGGTAAGGGATAATTTTTTACCGTTATTATTACTTCCATGTTCCATAAGGAAATGGAAGTATGGTGATGGCAAAAAAAATCGTGGTCGAGATTATTGCAGATTCTGATTGTACTACCCTCAAAACAAGAAAAAAAGTCATTTTTCGAAAAGTGTCTGTGTGTGTGTCTGTCTCTGTCTCTCTGTCTGTGTGTCTATAGATTTGTTTTCTATGGCAAACGATAACAGCCGCAAATTCAAACAGAATCAAATAATGTTTCGCATACAGTCCTGAATTGTAGAGTTCTCAAGACCTATTGTTTTTGGCGAAGATCGGTTAAGGCAAAGGGGTGGTTTACCTGCAACATTTTATGTTTTAACAAGGGTAATTTTTTTCTATGGCAAACGATAACAGCCGCAAATTCAAACAGAATCAAATAATGTTTCGCATACAGCCCTGAATTGTAGAGTTCTCAAGACTTCTTGTTTTTGGTGACGATCGGTTATGGTAAAGGGGTATTATACCTGCCACATTTTATGTTATAACAAGGGTAATTTTTTTTACGAACGATAACTGCCGCACATTCACACATAATCAAATAATGTTTTCATGCATCCCTGAATTGTAGAGGACTGAAGGTCTATTGATATGGGTGAAGATCGGTTAAGGGAAAGGTGTACTTTACCGGAAACGTTTTTTTTATCAAGGGTAATTTTTTTTTAGGCAAACGATAACAGCCGAAAATTCAAACAGAATCAAATAATTGTTTGCATACAGCCCTGAATTGTAGAGTTTTCAAGATCTATTGTTTTTGGTGAAGATAGGTTAAGGGAAAGGGGTAGTTTACCTGCAACGTTATATGTTTTAACAAGGATATTTTCTATGGCAAACGATAACAGCCGCACATTCAATCAGAATCAAATATTTTTTTGCATACTATCACGGAAAATTGCATTCTCAACAATTTTACGGGGACAAAGTCATATGGTACCCAGGGAGAAATATAAATTTATAGAAAGCGGTGGTTTTCTTTAGAAGTAAGAAAACATTAAAATATGTAGTAAGGTGCGGCAGAAATTCAATAAGACGACCTTACGTTGAGGCCAGTAAGTCGGCTAAAAAATTACAAATTGTTACGGGCGGGACGGACCGTTATAAAACTGTATTGTTTGCTAGGGTGTAAGAAACGTTTACCAAGATTGTAAAAGTTAAGTGCATCTAACAAAAGGAGCTATATTTTAAAAAGAGAGCGTAGAGAGTGAGATGGAGGGTGACGCGAAGTTTTCCTACCACGTGTTCACGCGCATTTTGTGGACGAATAACGGATAGCGTCATTTTTTACGCGGGTTGTTTCGTTAAACAGATTGGGTAGTTTTGAATTTAGCGGTAAGTCAGACCAATAGGCGTGTAGTTTGTCAATATTGAGTGAGGGTAGTTTGTAGCGAAGTATAAAAAATACGGTGTGTAAGAAGTTAAGGCAGTCAACGGAGAGATTACAGATATTAGACTCGTAATATTTATTTTAGTCTACGGGAAAATCACAACACTAAGAATCGTATTAGTTGTTATAATAAATTTTCAGTAAGTTTATTAAGTATACTTCAATCGCCACGTAAGTCAGTTACAGTAACGCGATAGTAATCTGTGCGGAAGTTAGCATCGTAAACACTTAATAAATGTTCATGAGAAGAACTCGAGCGTAACTAAAGAAGATCAACTTAAAACCGAGTAACATATCTAAGTTTTAATTAATACAACATCAACCGTTTAAAAGTCGAGTTACCTAGCGATTTAAATGTGTGAAACGTCATTGTACGGGACGGTCGATCAATAGCAGTTATTACCTGGTGTTAGACGCACTTAGCTTTGTTAATGAAATACTGTGTTTTTCTACAAGTGTATTAGTATACAGCACCTGTGTAATTATCACTAAGCAAGTTGACTGAATGGTGTAATACTTGTGAAACCAGTGTAATTAGTGCGACCTGACAAGGATAATTATTCAACGGATAACTTCTGATCACCAGCCTGGAAACCACATCGCAGAGGACATCGCATCGCAGAGTAATTCAACAGACACGTAAATAACAACAATGAACAATCATTTTATATTGCTTATTAATATCAAGTAGATGTCAATCTTGTTTTGGTGACTCAATCAGTCTAAGAATCCATTGCTAAGAAATAAACACTAATAACTTTGATAGTAAATGAATAAAGTACTGAATGATAAATTTGTAATATTTGAATGCAACTGTTATTAAAAAATTTAATTAATAACAACTAAATTGTGTTTATTTATTACTGGCGCCCTGGGATAATTCTAAAGAGTCGGTACACGAAAGTAAGTGTGATATCTTATTGTTAAAATTTGATACTTGATAAATATTAATTTTGTCATTGAATAATTTAATCTGATAAACTCTTACTTTATACATGCTCGTAGGCCAAGTAGTATGCAAAGTAGTAACAAAATAGTAGTGCTATAAGGCCTATATTTAAAAGTGTATTACACTACTTTCATCAATTGTAAAAGACTGAAGGCCTGTTGTTTTTGGTGGAGATCGGTTAAGGGAAAGGGGTAGTTTACCAGCAACGTTTTTTGTTTTGACAAGTGTATTTCTTATGGCAAACGATAACAGCCGCAAATTCAAACAGAATCAAATAATGTTTTGCATACAGCCCTGAATTGCAGAGTCCTCAAGACCTGTTGTTTTTGTTGAAGATAGGTTTAGGGGAAGGGGTAGTTTACCTGCAACATTTTATGTTTTAACATGGGAATTTTTTCTATGACGAATGATAACTGCCTTAAATTTGATCAGAATCAAATAATGTTTTGCATGCCTTCCTGAGCTATAGAGAACTCAATGTCTGTTGATTTTGGTGAAGATCGGTTAAGGAAAAGGGGTAGTTTACCTGAAACATTTTATGTTTTAACAACGGTAATTTTTTCTATGACGAAACGATAACTGCCGCACATTCAAACAGAATCAAACATGTTTTTGCATACGTTCCTCAATTATAAAATATTGAAGGCCTGTTGATTTTGGTGAAGATCGATTAAAGGAAAGGGGTAGTTTACCAGCCACATTTTATGTTTTTTACAAGAGTAATTGTTTCTATGACGAACGACAACAGAATCATTTACATTTTACGTACATTTAAACAGAATCAAATAATTTTGTGCATACCTATCTCAATTGTAGATAACTCAAGGTTTGTTGATTTTGTCGAAGATCGGTTAAGGGAAAGGGGTAGTTTACCTTCAACATTTTATGTTTTAACAAGAGAACGTTTTCCATGAAGAACGATAACTGCCGTAAATTCAAACAGAATAAAATAATTTTTACATAGGCTATATGCGTGAGTTGTAGAGGACTCAAGGCCTATTGATTTTGGTGAAGATCGGTTAAGAGAAAGGGGTAGTTTATCTGCCACTTTTAATGTTTTAACAAGAGTAATTGTTTCTATGACGAACGATAACTGCCGTACATTCAATCAGAATCAAATAATGTTTTGCATGCATCCCTGAATTGTAGAGGAATCAAGACCTATTGATTTTGGTGAAGATCAGTTAACAGAAAGTTGTAGTTTACCAGCAACGTATTATGTGATAACAAGGGTAATTTTTTCTATGACGAACGATAACTGACGCAAATTCAAACATAATCAAATAATGTTTTGAATACTTCTCTAGATTGTAGAGAACTCAAGGACTGTTGATTTTGGTGAAGATCGGTTAAAGGAAAGGGGTAGTTTACCGGCAACATTTTATGTTGTAACTAGAGAAATATTTTCATGACGAACGATAACTGCCGTAAATTCAAACAGAATGAAATAATTTTTTACATATGTGCCTGAGTTGTAGAAGATACAAGGCCTATTAATTTTGGTGAGGATCGGTTACGGGGAAAGGGATAGTTTACCTGAAACATTTTTTGTTGTAACAAGAGTAAAGTACTTAATTTTGATAAATAAAGTATCTTGATAAGAAGATCTTAATAATCCACTGTAGAAGCGTAGATGAAATATCTATAAATAAAGAGGCTAGTTGAACGGGGTGGGGGTAATTTTCTATAAATAAAAATTATAGGTGAAGGGGAGGGGATAATTTTTATATGTGTACTGCGTTATCGGCAGCAAAGAAGTAGTTTGTTGTTTAAATTCCAGACGTTTCGGCAGTGCCGTCGACTGCCATCATCAGTGAAAATCGAATGCGATAACGTGTGGTGGTATACGTTAGTGACCACAGTACTGTGGTTAAGGCTGAAGCAATAAGTGGAAAGAAGTAGTTTCTATGGAAACATTTCATTTCGTAAATGATTTTAAATATAAATCTTACAACATGGAAGTCATGTATGGTTCTCGATACCGATATTTTCTATGACAAACGATAACGGCCACAAATTCAAACAGAATCAAATAATGTTTTGCATACGTGCCTGAATTGTAGAAGACTCGAGGCCTACTGATTTGGTGAAGATCGGTTAAGGGAAAGGGGTAGTTTACCTGCAACGTTTTATGTTTTAACAAGAGTAAAGTACTTAATTTTGATAAATAAATTATCCTGAAAAGAAGATCATAATAATCCACTGTTGACACGTAGATGAAATATTTATAAATGAAGAGGTTAGTTGAAGTGGGTGTGGGTAATTTTCTATAAATTAAAATGATTGTTGAAGGGGGAGGGGATAACTTTTATTTATATGTCACGTGTACTACGTTATCGGCAAAAAGAAGTAGTTTGTTGTTAAAATTCCTTCCCGGGCTGTTTGGCGTGGTCCAATCGGCGGTGCTATCGACTGCCATCATCAGTGAAAATCGAGTGCCTAACGTGAGGTGGTATACGTTAGTGATCACATTGCTCTGGTTAAGGCTGAAGCAAGAAGTAGAAAGAAGTAGTTTCTACGGAAATATTTCATTTTGACAATGATTTTAAATATAAATCTTAGAACATGGAATTCATGGTTCTAAATACCGATATTTCACTCGCCGGCGAGCGCTAGTAGCTGCTACTATCTATTTTAAAGTCATTGTACTGGTATCCGCGTCACAATTATTATAATAAAATTTTTACCTTAATCCGTCACTGTGACCGCTTGGTTTCTGTCTTCTAACGCGTTTCGGATTAGATTTAATCCATCATCAGAGTAAAAATTCGTCAGTTGACTTCGTTAAAACATTAAAACATTAAAAAGACACTAAAATACATCTATATATACGTTGTACAAACACAGCGACGTACGTCGTCAACCGGTGTCGAGTGCGCACTCACATCCGCGTACGTCGCTGTGTTTGTACAACGTATATATAGATATGTTTTAGTGTCTTTTTAATGTTTTAATGTTTTAACGAAGTCAATTGACGAATTTTTACTTTGATGATGGATTAAATCTAATCCGAAACGCGTTAGAAGACAGAAACCAAGCGGTCACAGTGACGGATTAAGGTAAAAATTTTAAAAATTTTATTATCTATTTTAGACTAGGCTACGCGAGTAGCGGTTAGTGACAGGCATAGTGTGACACAGGCTTTGGAAATATTACACGGCTAGTTTATAGGTCCACGGTCAGTTCCCGGATCCACAATAAAATCAAGGTGGGTTTCTCAATCCAGGTGATCTGACGACTCTACTCATGTAGAGACGAGTATAATCGCCTGGCGTTAATCAGTATCATTGGCTTCAAAGAGACATTTGTCAGTACTAGTTAATATTTAGCTCCACCCGTGTAGTTGTGTTGTCGACAAGTCACTGTATATCAAAGTTCCTGTTAAATGAAAGCCTATGCCGACAGCATACTGACGATATTTTTTTTAAATATTTTGTGTACGCTAAAAATATCTTAACTGTTATTGATTCGGATAGTAACCTAACAAAATTTAGACGCATCTGTGAAAAATAGAACACGGAAGGATACCCGAATGAAGTTTTATAAAACCTTAGCTGTCCCCACATTCCTGTTGCTAGTGAGGCATGGACTCTTGGTAAAATGGACGTGCAGAGGATTCAGGCAGCCGAAATGAAATTTCTAAGAGGGACGCAAGGTTGTTCTCTCTTGGATGGGAGAAGGAACGAGTATATTAGACGCGATTTATGCATTGTATCGTTGGACCAGAAGATTGAAGACCACAGAAGGAGATGGTGTGAACAGTGAATCGCATGGATGGTATCCGTCTACCTGTGGCTGCCTTGGGTTGTGTCACCCTACTGGGAAGAGAGATGTCGGTAGACCGAGGAGGAGGTAGGTTCAGGAACAGGTCTAAGGCCTAGTCCTTGGAGTGGTGATGATGATGATAAGAAACCAGTGATGATGATATCTTGTCAAACCATTATCTGAGTTTTCTGCTCATAATTATGTTAACATAATGAGGAATACAATAAGTGACGTTCATGAAAGCTTACAACCCCCCTCTTCTTGACACCACCACCCGCCACTGCTGAAGAAGAAGAAGAAAGAAAGAAAGAAAAAGAAGGAGGAAACAGGTCATCAAATGCACCTCTAGAACTCATGTGTTCATGCTCTCTCTCTCTCTCTCTCTCTCTCTCTCTCTCTCTCTCTCTCTCTCTCTCTGCCCCGCCCTGCCTTGTTCCAAATAACGCAAATCATCAGAATTATTTTTAAAGTATCCTATTAAAGGAAAGTAGGTGCTGTTCTTTATATCGGAATCGCGTCCACGTCAGGTATAGGCCTACCTGCATTCAGTCATACATACCTGTACTGTACAACACACACTCGCGTTTAGAGAGAAAGTAGACAGAATGTGAACGCTCATACCATTTAAAGTCGTTCCCACTGACAGTTCGCTCTACAAAATATTGCCAAACAGGTGTTTCTGATTTTATTATCGACATTAACGTCAACACATTGTCCGAAAAAAAACTGAATTTATTACCACGTGATTGAAATTTTAAACGAATGTCTGAATAAGGAAAGCTCATTTGTACGTTTAATTGGTCCGTCCGAAAACCTGCAGTACCTAACTATATAAGGAAGCCCAATGTCCTCACGTACGTTGATAATTTTTCATTATAATTCGGTGTGAAGACTGCAGACTAACTGTAAGGTACAAGACGGAATTATAGTATAGTGTTCTACAGAATACGTAATACATAACATATAAGAAGTGTGCTCTGTTCCAACATCCAGCAGTCAATACAATGTGGCGTCATCACCATCGTAGTCTTCATGGCCACCATTAGAGTAGTGGCGTATCTAGTGGCTTAGGGCTCCCTTGTAACGTTTCACTGTCCACGTCCTTCGATTTCTATAAGTCGTCGTTTTTACGTGTTTTGTAATACTCTATTAATTTCGACACCATTGTGAATCTATCTGAATGTAACGAGCTAGTCAAAGGACGGATCAAGGATGAAGCTCCGACGTATTGCCGAAATCACGAAACACTTTTAACACGAACTCAAGTCTGTTCACTTGAATCGGTAAGTTGGAATAAAAATTATTCCCGTACCTCGACAGATCGTTATGCTATATTTCGCGAATATCTGGAAAGTTCCTTGTACATTAGCAGTGTACAGCGTACCTGTTATTTATGTGTTGCACAATGGGTCTTCCCTTCAATGGATTGTCTTTTTCAAATCACCGATTCAGCTGAAGATTGCAAGCTACACAGTGGTAAAGATCGTGTAGTTAGTCCACGTACTGTTAAGACAGCTCTCTTACAGAATGAATCAGTATATGAATGTAAGTCAAGAAAGACACAAGATTGTTCCTGGACATTTGCCACTATAAATTCGCCCCTTAAGTTTTTTATTCGCTATTGAGCGAATATCTTCTCTGAGTTTCTCCAGATTGCGACTATCATTCTCTAAAGATCTATCTCCAGAGGAAACTCTGTTCATTTCACAGTACCACAGTAGGCCTATTTCACCAGGTCATCTGATCACCTTGAGAAATTACGGTCTCTGTTTACCTTCAAACTAGCGAACACGTGACCGCCTGCCATCTTTCTTCGCCTAGGTATTGTTGATATTACAGTACTTTCTGCCGGGCCGTGATCTACTGCTAACATTGTTTACAGACGTTTCGCCCCCACCAGCGGAGGACATCTTCAGTGTGAAAAACCGATCGAGTAATTGGATAGGTGGTCGCCAATTTACCCCAGTACTGAGGTACACGTCCAATTGGCTGGGGTGAATTGGCGAACGCCTTGCCAATTACTCGATCGTCTGTTCAAAATGAAAATGGCCTACGATGGTGGGTCCGAAAGGTCTATAAACAATGTTAGCAGTAGAACGAGGCCTAATAACCCGGCAGAAAGTACTGTAATATCAACAATGTTGACACCGGTAGTGAAGGCCTTAGATAATACCATCCCACCTAGGAGAGTTTCTTTAACGTTAAAAAATGGCATAGCCTATTTTAGTGCGGTTATGTAGGCTATCTACCCCTCTTCAGGCAAAATCTTTTCCAGTTTAGTATAGGCTTACATAAAATCAGTCCTTTACCTGCAAAGGACGGCTCTCCCAGACGCCAGCTTTCGATCTGTCATCGCCATTTTCAGTATTTGTTTCCCATTCTATTGCTAAACTTGTGGTTGCTGTTGTTCTCTTCTTCTTCTTCTTCTTCTTCTTCTTCTTCTTCTTCTTCTTCTTCTTCTGCTCCTCCTCCTCTTGGATAGTTCCGTTTCAGAATTGTCTTTCGCCACGTGCGTGTCCTTCATAAGTTAAAAGCACCATGTGTCCGTGTCATTGTAAGGTTCTGTCTTGCAACGTGTTTATAAGAGAATATATTATTCCAATGCACTTATATATTTCTTACTTGCATAAACAATGTGCAGTTTGCAGCATGCAATATAGGCCTACATAGCGCCTTTCTCTCTCAGCTGGACGTTCCATTTCTACCGTCCTAATTTTGTACCTAATTCTTGTAAGTTTGCTTAATAGATAAAAAATACCAAAATAAGAATATAAGATACGAGTAAGATCTATTATATATATATATATATATATATATATATATATATATATATATATATATACACATATAACGGATCTTTACAGCTGTCGCCGTTTTTCCGTCCCCAACTTCCATTGTAATCTATCGTAGCATGTAAGTTCTTCTAAATTTCTTGCAACCATTGCTTCCGCTACGTCATCTCGCCAATTCCTCCGTGAACGTCCTCTTTTCCTCCTCACCGGTGGTATCCATTCCAGTATTTTGCGGGGCCATCTGTCATCTTCCAATCTCTTCACATGCCCAAACCAAGTCAATTGTCTCCTTTCTATTTCATCTATTATTGTCCTGTCAATATTCATCTCGGCTCTAATAGTCTCATTTCTAACCCTGTCTAATTTTGATCTTCTACAACTCCTCCTGAAGAAGTCCATTTCCGCTGCCATCAGTTTTTTCTTATTTACGTTTGAAACGTTCCAAACTTCTGCTCCATAAAGGATTACACTTCGCACCCATGCTATTATATATATGTTTCTTTGTATTTCTGGTTATACTTCTTTCCCATAGAAGCGAATTCAGCGTTCTTATAACGGTTCGCCCCTTGTTAACACGTTCTTGAATTTCATCTTTGCTGCTTCCCTGTTTCTTGAAAATAACGCCTAAGTATTTACTTTTTTCAACACCTCTTATCCTGTCCACATCCAATTTTAAGTCCTTAACTTCTTAAGTAAGATCTATTGCCATCTTTAATTACGAAGCGTGATTACTGAGAAGCAATTCTGTCCTAAGAAAGATAACGGGCGTATAAGAGAATAGGAAGTACGGCCTGCATCCTACTCGGACTGTAGGCCTACATCATACTCGAACTTCGTAGACCATATCAAAGAGCAACGATTTAAATTGGCAGGAGACGATGAATTGGCAGGGCGATCTCGAGTCCCGATAAAGGTAGGAAAGGTATAGTGCAGAATTTGGCAAATAATCGCGTTGGTGGTGTCCTTCCCCAAACCTGTCTGTTGAATCAACGTTAGTAATTATTTAAATTATTATCGGGACTGTAAGGCCGTGTTCTTCCAAAATCTTCATGCTGATTGACGTTATTAGCGTGATCAGACGTTTCGACATTACTGTTCAGTAATTGACTGACATTGACTGACTGACCGACATTGGCATTGACTGATGTAGATTTTGTCAGATTTTCTAAAGACCTTTCACTGAAGATGGCCTCCAGAAGTGAGGTCGAAACGTCTGGCCACGTTAATAACGTCAATCGGCATGAAGATTTTGGAAGAACACGGCCTTACAGGCCGGATAGTAATTTAAATAATTATGACGCCGACCATGAAAGCCCAAGAAACAGGCTTCAACGTCAGTAAGTTTCTTTCAAGTCACCGCGCTCGACCCCGACTCTGCAACACAGCTAAGAGCCCCCCCCCCCCCCCGCGGGAAACAGCTCAACCTTTGAACGACTATTTTCTTTACAGTTGTTTATGGTTACTTCACCGTTTATGAAAATTGTTTTTCCTTAATATTGCTTGCTTTTGACGACGCGTTTCGTTTATTACACCAATAGCAAGTCCTAATGAATAACATCCCGACTACTAGGGTTGGTCTTTGGGCTACCGTTCGGTAATGACTTGATAATGGCATAACAACCGAAACACGTTGTCAAATGTATCAATAGAATATAGCGGTAAAATAAAAATATTTTGCATAAGTTTTTAATGTAAATTTGAATACATCGAGGTGATAAAACTACCCAAGTACAAGTTTTAGTGATGTTTCAAGATGTTTAAAAACGACATTTTTTATGCGTTTCTCTTTTTCTTTTTATTTTTAACAGCTATGTAATCAATAAAAATTGCTATTAACAATACAAATTAACCTTGAAAATCAATTTTATGATTCATCATTGCCCCTGAAAACCTTTAATTTCAGTTTTCCGTAAATTCACATGAATGGACTTGGATACATTTACCAATGACCCCACGGTATCGTCTCCAAAATACAAAACGTCTCTAATCTGAAGTGTAAGCATAATAATATTAAATTCATATGGAAAGAAATCCTCTTGTAATTTATACGTTTACATCAGAGGAAGTTCATTAAACCCGTAGATATTACATTACCAGCAGCATCGGCGGAATCAGCTTGGTAATCGGATTCCACGGTGCGCTGGGAAAAAATTACGCTCACAAGGTAAACACTGTTAGTGGGGACAAAGTCCACGCTCGATTATGGTCGCAGTGTGTGATGTTCGGTCAACATATTAGATGTAGCGTCGGAGTGCTGATTAAGGTTAATTTGCAACCGTACGCGAAAACTTGGAATGCCGCCTGTGTTTTTGTGAAATCAATTGATGAAATAGCCTGCTGTCAGTTCTGAACATGTGTCAGTCAGATGTTTACGAGAAAGAAATATGTATGCTTTAGTGTTCGAGTCTCCTCGTATTGTGACGCATGTCACTTGCTGTTTCTGCAAACGGGTTTAGAAATAACGAATCATCGTCAGATTAAGACGAGATAAACATGTCAGTGGTTATGACACGCTTCATTATTAACTTGTTTAATTAAAATTTGTTTGAATAATAGCGCCTTGCTTTGCTGCCGACTGGATGGTAAAGTCTTATTTTTCGCCTATCTTGGTTATTTTGTTTTTGATTTCAGTGAAGATAAACAAACAAATATTATTAATATAAAACAAACACTTTTTATCATTAATCACAGACTCTCATAACGTAAACGTATCATTTACAATACTGAAATTAGTAGCCTATTAGTATAAGTGTTAATTACCAACAACCAAATCAATTTTTCTTATTTTGCAGATACTTTTAAATTATGATTAACATCTATGATATTGTCGATCTCAGTACTTATTGTGGCTGGATTCGAAAGCCTTTATTGTGTCATAGGCGTATACTTGATCTTAAATCATTTTCTACAATGTTTAACTCGGAAAATGTCCTTTCGACAGGTAATCTTAAGTAAATCGAGAAATTTGGGATGTGCTAATTCAGTTATATTTAAACAAACACATCTTTTAGAATTTTGGTTTTCCGGGCTGTAAGGCCCTGGTATAAAGTCGTTGGCCTTCTTCTCATTGGCCAGTGGCATATGCCTGCGGTTACATTGCATCATAATTTGTGGTCTTGCGAATTCGTGAGAACTCGCGAGTAACGGTTTGTACGAAACCGTAAGAATAGCGTGGAAACAATTTCTTTCCGAAATCGTAGGAGTGTTGAGTGGAATAGAAAGAAAAACGGATCCAGCTGAACTAGATTTATTTTTGGACTCTCCTGGCATAAGGTTTCTTGAAGTGGAAAGGTTGAAAAGACATGAGTGGGTTCAACAATATTTTGAATCGAGAAGCAAGAATGGGGAATCTGGAAGAGCGTATGAAGAGCTTAGAAGACATGATGAAAAGTTCTCTGAATATACCCGAATGACACGCTCTACATTCCACTACATTTTGGAAACTGTCGACGCAAAACTTCTGAAGAAGACACAGTCCTGGACTCCCAGAGATGACAAATTTCGTACGAAAACTGTCGAGGCGAAACTTGTGAAGAAGACACAGTCCTGGACTTCCAGAGACGGGAAATTATTTTGGTCGCATACGACTAGACGTACGAATTCATGAATACTCGTACGCAGAGATCGGAAGCAAACTAACCGCGTCTATGAACAACAACGGGTTTGTTCGCTTCTGACGAACTCTCACGATTTCGTACGACCACATTTTCTTACGAATTCTGATGCAATGTAACCGCCGTCTTAGACAACATCTTCGTGCGGACTCCAAAGTTTATAAATATGGGTCTTCAGCAACCACTGTTCAATGGTTAGTGACTGCGATAACTTGGTCAGTGTTATATCCTTTGGTTACAAATTTATGCTCCGAAGATGGTCGTCGAAGGTACGGCTGAAACGTTGTCAGCTTTAGACCACGGCCTTACAGCCCGGCCAGCCAACAGCTTTAGACCACGGCCTTACAGCCCGGCCAGCCAACAGCTTTAGACCACGGCCTTGCAGCCCGGCCAGTCAACAGCTTTAGACCACGGCCTTACAGCCCGGCCAGCCAACAGCTTTAGACCACCACGGCCTTACAGCCCGGCCAGCCAACAGCTTTAGACCACGGCCTTACAGCCCGGCCAGCCAACAGCTTTAGACCACGGCCTTACAGCCCGGTCAGCCAACAGCTTTAGACCACGGACTTACAGCCCGGCCAGCCAACAGCTTCAGACCACGGCCTTACAGCCCGGTAAGCCAAAATTCTAACATTGACGGCGGCCGTGAAAGCTTCAGTCAAATATTTCTGTTGTATCGGGGCCAAAAATTTCTAAATGTTGGATCTGAAGAAATAAGTCACGTAACCAAGATCTAGATGGCGTGCACCTCTCGCAACTCTTACACCCTCTTGACGCTCTTACTTGTAACCTCAATACAGGGACTGGTGGTTGCCTGTGTTCCTAAGTCATCTGTTAATCCTGTTGTTAATACTGTTGAGCGCGTACTGTTTAAGTTTCCTTTGCATTTATCGAATTTGGTTTATGCGGAGAATCTCCAGTGCAGCAGTTTGCATCCTACAGCTTAGGCCAGCTAGTGTTTCACCGTTATAAACTAATAACATTACATGTTACGTCCCGTACTTCCACCGTCGTGAAACATTAATTACAAACGTAGCGTTTCGACGGCCCGGAATCACTGATCGTCTTCAGGGTACGCAATAAAAAAGCAAACAATGTATAGTCTACAGGGTTTGATAAAATTGTTCGTGCAATGTTTTAATTTCTGGCGTCAGAAGTATCCAATTAAAAAAACTGTTTATACGTGAAGTTGGTACACGTGTTTGTGTTAATGGTGTAAGTTTTTAGCCATATTCGGTACATGGTTTAGGTTTGACTGTGTATTAGGCAATTTTTTTAACGCTTTACAATTCAAGATCAAAGCATTAAGGTTTCTGTAAAGAATGAGATAATTTCTCTAAATTGGGGAAAACATTTTAGAAGTGTTTAATGAGTATGGTATCCACGAACAAGCGGTTTACAGACTGTAGTTTGTGAATAGTTTGAAAATCGTGGTTATAAGGTGAAGACTGTGATATTATATCCTAGGGTTTCACTAGGATTCCCTAGGATTGTAACTAGTTGGTGTGGTCAAAGAAGAGTAGTTTTTGGAAATTTTATAACAATTACAGGTATTCGTGGGAACATTGAGGTTCATGGAAAGAGAATTTATGAAAATTGCAAGCCTATAGTGCATCATCATACACGTAATTGTTTGTTGGAGAATGTTTGGCAAACAAAAAACGTAATGACACCGCAACCGTTGTATTCGCTAGTTGTCCTTATCTTTTTATGTTTTCCTCTTTTCCAAAGATTAAAAACAACACGAAAGAAGAGCATTTCGCTACTGCTGAAGACACAATTGAGCGTGTTTAACGCTATTCTAAAAAATGCATTTCAGAAAGGTTCCAGAAAGTGCATTTCCCTCCAAAAGTTGGGATAATTATGTTACATCCGCTGGTTACTTTGACGGAGAATATATAATCGATACAGATGAATTAAAATACAATTTTTCAAATAAACAAACATCTGCGTGAAACGTCGCAAAATTGTGTAACCAAGTAGTCTCAGTATTAAAAATTAATCTCAGTAATTTGAGATTATGCAAGTCTCTTTTTAAAATATTTTGAGTTTAGTTTCAAAGAGATCTCTTTGTTACAGATCAATTTTTTTTTAACTGTACATTTTTAAACATTAATTTTTTGTTGTGTTACTCCACATCCGAAGCGATACGAACAGGCGAAACGTTCTGTTTCTGTTAGGTTATTTACTAATACAATCGTAGTTACTAATAGTTTATTTAGTAGATAGTACACAATATGTAATACAATATACAATATGGAATGTAACACAATATCGAATAATTTTCTATCCGCTCCTGATCGATGTCCTGATAGAAAGCAGAAGTGGAATAAATGATTGTTTTCATTGTAATAAAACCAATTTACGATTATCGAAAGAGACCCAATTAATTGAGTATCGGTAGTTAATTAATATACAGGTGAATTCATATATAAAATTTTAGTTGAATGGAATTGAGTTCTCAGTTTTGACTGTACCGTTCTGCATTAATCTGTCTATCTAATAAATTACCTATTACCTATTATTATTACCTATTTAACTATCTGTCTGTTTGGGTTATGTCTCACGATAAGTCTTGAATACATCAACAGATTTTCGTAAAAATGTTCGTATCCATAATTTTACCCTATTGTTTTGAGTTTTACAAAATTTTTATAAAAATCACAAATATTCATGTGGGGTATCAAATTAAAGAGAATTTTGCCTAACATCTGATGTAGTGTTAATTTTTGGAAATTTAAAAATTTTTGAGACCCAAATAAGAGATCAAAAAATTTGCAAAAATGGGGAAAATCCAGCAGGGTGTCAGATTAAATGGAAATGTAACCTAAATCCTAATGTTTAGAATTTTTAGCGTTTTATTATATTGTTACGACATCACAGAACAATCTATGTGTTTATCGTATGTTCCAGAGGGATCCGGAATGTAATGCGTGTGGTGTACATGCTTCTCGACGCATTTGCTAGACGGTGACAGAATTCACGCGGCCGCTCGCACTGTGTCAAGGCCGCAATCAATTACGTCGTAGTTTAGAGGTAATACGTAGTATGTGGATTCGTCTAGATTTTCGGCGGACTATAAATACAATTACTCAGGAACGCTCAGTTCAGTTATTGTCGGGCGATTACAAGCGATATTACTGTGTGCGATCAAGTGGTTATTAGTGAAGTGTGTGTTTTATAATCGGGGGGTATATTGTAATACAATTGTGTTTTAATGTTAGTTGTCATTTTATTGCGTGTGAACAATTTTTATTGATTTGCTGTAAGAGATTGTGTTGTTAATTACGAACTGTTTAACTGTGAATATTAAAGCTGGTGATTAGTGACTTAATTGGTGTCTTGTATTTTGTTTTCCACTGTACCTACGACGATCAAATAGACCGTCGTAACAGTGGTGTCAGAAGTGGGATAGAACGGTTAACAGTGGAAACAGTGGACACTTTGTACAAAACGTGTGTAATTCGTAATTAATCGGAAAACAATGGATGCCAGTCAGATGATGAAAAATTTCCAGGCGCTGTTGTTGCAGACAGAGGAACGACGGCGACAGGATGCAGAGAAAGCGGAAGAGAGACTGAAAACTCTCCTGCTGGAAGCTTAGGAAAGACGCAGACAGGAGACGGAAGATGCAGAAAGACTACAGGCGGAGAATTGGGTCTCCTACGAGGTGAGCTTAATAAACAAGTTACTAAAATATCGGAGGTACAAAAATCAATGACATTAAAAATAGCTGAAGCAGAAAAATCTGTCTCGAGTGTTGAAGAATCGATGTCTACAAAAATATCTGACGTAGGAGAATCCATGTCAAATAAAATAGCTGAAGTAGAAAACTCAATGGCAAACATAAGAGAACAAATTAAAATTGAAGTTGAGCAGTTCCTGAAGATACAACCAAAACAACTTTGTGAACAGACTGTACCAATGATAAAGACAGAAAAAGACGCAGAAAATAAGTTGATAGAGAAAGTCACTTTGCCTGCAGTAGGGACAGTTCATGTCAAAGCTCCAACCTTTGACGGAAGCAGTCATTGGACAACGTACCTCCGCCAATTTGAAGTTCCTGCATGCGCAAATAATTGGACACAGAAAGACAAGGCTGTTTCACTCGTTCTCTCATTAAAAGGACCTGCGGCAGAATTACTACAGAAAGTGCCACCTGACAGCCAGAACATCTATGCCGAGTTGATAAAAGCTTGTAACGACAATTTTAAAGAAATTTTTTTTTGTAAGTAAGTGAACATAGTAACTAGGGTCTGCTGTCAACTTAACAATGACATACGCAGGCGCTGTACCATGTGTCGCTCAAGCAACGGGAAGGCAGGGTAGTAGAAAGACAATACCCCTGTACTAGCAGCTGTTCGCTTAAGAGAATTGCGGGTGGCGAGCTGGACTATCAGAAAAAACAATGGAGTAATGTATCACAGATAAATGACAAAGAAAGGCTGGCAGAAAGACATAACGAAGCTACACGAGAAATAATAAGTCACGTGTGTGGAGCTTAACACCAAACGCGGCGTTACATTGTTCAGAATGGACAGGAAAGGCTCGGACAAAATAGCGACAATACGGGTGAGAAATTAACACACTGCGGGACGCACAGTTTTACCAGAATGGGTCACAGCTAAGAAAAGCCTGCAGAGCAGATGTGGCAGTTGTAAGGAATACCTAGAAACGACCACACTGGCGTGGGAATAGCAAGAGGATACTGGTAGACAATGCGAGGATTGGTCACGGGTAAGCAGCGATACACATGCTGAACTAAAAGGCAGATGAGAGGCCATTCAGCAATTAAGAGAACTTTGTCTGAAAGGACCGGACGTAAAGACAAGAGGTGATGGACAGGCGTTAAATTTGGTCATCCGCCACAGAATTTGGTGGAGCCAACCAGTAGCTGTGAGGGTAGGAAGTCAAGAAACCTATCAGAATCCAGAGTGGAGGAAGGCGTTTCTCCAAGAAGAGGTTGCCAAGGAGACGAGATGGAAGAACGAATGAAAACAATGTCAGAAGACAAGCCATGGTGTTAAGGAGGAGTTTTCGTCAGAAAATAGTTGAGAACCAATAGAAGCGAAGAAGGTGGGAAGAAGAGTTTGGAGTAGAGAAGATAGTGCGATTCGGAATATATAACTTGAGTGTTTACCGCGATCGGGGTCTTATGCTTATGTCTTATGTCTGATGTATCTGAACTGTCTTGAATGCGTAAGTCTTAGTCAGAGTGGAGTAAAGTTTTAACCTTAGAAGAGTCGGCGTGGAATTATAAGTGCGAACAGTCGAGAATCAGGAGACGGTAATGGAACTTAGTAATTAACAGACATGTCGGAGTAATACTTGAAATCGACTTAGTTTTTTTGTCTAGAGTTGATATACTAACCAAAGACGTAAATACGGTCGGAAGTTTCGACGGAATGTAAATGATAGACATGCTGTTGTAATCGAGATAGTTAAAGAGAACCGGAAATATGAACTAATTGCGGTAATTGAGTGAAAGACGAATGTAACTGCTAACGCCATTAATCATAATCGAATGGCTGGTTAATAAAGTTAGTCCGCGAAAGAACTGTGCGAACTAAATAGAGCATCCAACAATCTGTGTAAATTAAATAAACTGTTAACGTACTAAGAATTTGTAAATGATACTTAAATATAAACAATTCAGAGAAAGTGGCGTTATCAAATAACATGTGTTGAAATCAGATATTCCAATAACGAGAATTAACAAAAGAGTTATGTCGGAGTGCAAGATAATAGGTGATGTGTAAAAGTGTCTTCCACGAGATGATAGTGTCATCAACAAGGACATCAACGAGCCTGGAGAGAGACAGGAATAGCATCGCAGATGAGCTCCGCAGAAATAATGGAATAACACCAACAGTAACAAAATTCATGCATTAATAATGTTAATTAAAACACTGTCTGTCCCTCTAAAAGAACTCACGAATGATATTTCAAGAAAATAATAGATAGTTGCTATTCATGTTAAATTGGCATGAACAACTTTTAAAAGATAATTTTAGCTATATCCATGCAATTATGAATCCATTTGTTAAGAATACTTTGTGTAGCATAAAACGTTATAATTATGATTATTGATGTTTAAATGAGTAACTCTGAGAAGGAGATGATAAGAGAGTGAGTAAATTTTGAAGTAAATAATAAATGATATTATAATGTGCTATTTCATATTGCAAGATAAATGTTGTGTTTTTTTTCAGATATCATGAAAGTGATGTCATTGGTAACATATATAAATAAACTAAGTTAATATCGTAAAGTTTGGTGTACGTGTTACTTATTCGAAATCACCTAAGGTAGAATACCAATGCTATTAGTTATGAAAGATTAAGTTAGTATATAGCATCAAAGAAATTAAAACAACGTCATTCAAATCATACATAATAAATTAACACCATATAAATAATTGAGGTAACACACACAGTACAATGGTTATAATTGGCACCACAAGAAAGGTGGGGTAGTTTTATTTACAGTATATTTGGAGTACCTAACGAGTGGCAATAATATTGTATGTTACACTTATACGCAATCAATCAGCATAGTATACTATATCTTAGTTAATTAACTCAATTAATTAATTAACCATTAATTAATAAACATCCACAAAAGTAAATTATTATTATATTTGACGCCCATAAAGCCGGGCAACCTAAGAGATTGTTATATTTGGCGTCCCATCACGGGGCATTATAAAAGTAAATATAGTATTTGGCGTCCCAAAATGCGGGACAGTAAATAACAACCACTATAAGAGTGAATGTTATGAGCTCTAGAATTACGGTATGGTGATAAACATTTGCGAGATGTGTACTGCACCCAGTTGAGAGCAAGGCGACAGCATTCTAGGAGAGCCTTCAAGAGTTTGAAGCAAGTATCGACAGACTAATTAGACTGCCTATCCTGAAGCGCCAGAAGATTTTCTAACGAGTTTTGCGATGCAGACATTTACTGTCGGTGTCCGAGATAACGAGCTACAGCAAGTGTTACGAATGGCAAGACACCAGAACAGTGCGGACGCCCTGGTACATGCTTTGCAATTTGAGGCCGCCAAATCAGCGTCTGGTTGGACAAGTCATAAAGTGCGCGCTAAAAGATCGCGACGGCACAGACGATGAGGAAGAAGAACAAGGAACAGAGACTTGAGGGTCGGCGCCACAGAATAAAATAAGAAAGGATGGAAGACCGAAGTGTTATAGATGTGGGAAACCTGGACATCTACAACGACATTGTCAGGTTACAATTCAGCAGCAGGGAAACGCGCAGTAGTCGGTACAACGGGGCATGTGCTGACTAACTGGAGGAACGAAGCGCTAGACAATTTTTCTATACTTCAGAAAAACAGCGGGAGCTTGGTAGTTACCGGATTTGTTCAAGAAAGGCCAACCTCGATTACAGTTGACACAGACGCAACAGTTTCTATTGTGCGCCCAGACGTGGTGAAAGATCTCAAGCCAATCTGGTGCTCTTGCAGCTTGCGACCAGTTACTGGACTGCCTGTAAAAATGTTTGGAAAAGTGGAGATACACCTACGCCTCGGTCGACTCGAGTTTAATAATCAAGTACTGGTTGCAGACATTGTGGATGAAGCAATTCTTGGTTGTTGTCGGGCGATTACAAGCGATATTACTGTGTGCGATCAAGTGGTTATTAGTGAAGTGTGTGTTTTATAATCGGGCGGTATATTGTAATACAATTGTGTTTTAATATTAGTTGTCATTTTATTGCGTGTGAACAATTTTTGTTGATTTGCTGTAAGAGACTGTGTTGTTAATTACGAACTGTTTAACTGTGAAAATTAAAGCTGGTGATTAGACTTAATTGGTGTCTTGTATTTTGGTTTCCACTGTACCTACGACGATCAAGTAGACCGTCGTAACAATATGATTGTGTGCTCTACAGTTGTTATATTATTATGAAAGAAATAAGAGAGGAATCGGGATCGGGATTTTTGTAATTTTTCCATAATTGAGAAAATTGTCTGAAATCGAAATTTATGTAGTAAAGTATTAATAAATGTACGTTGTTCGAAATAGTGAGAGAGTTCTGCAGCTCGGGGAGCTCATTAGTTAATAGTGAGAGAGTTCTGCAGCTCGGGGAGCTCATTAGTTAATAGTGAGAGAGTTCTGCAGCTCGCGGAGCTCATTAGTTAATAGTGAGAGAGTTCTGCAGCTCGGGGAGCTCATTAGTTAACAGTGAGAGAGTTCTGCAGCTCGGGGAGCTCATTAGTTAATAGTGAGAGAGTTCTGCAGCTCGGGGAGCTCATTAGTTAATAGTGAGAGAGTTCTGCAGCTCGCGGAGCTCATTAGTTAATAGTGAGAGAGTTCTGCAGCTCGCGGAGCTCATTAGTTAATAGTGAGAGAGTTCTGCAGCTCGGGGAGCTCATTAGTTAATAGTGAGAGAGTTCTGCAGCTCGGGGAGCTCATTAGTTAACAGTTAGAGATTTCTGCAGCTCGGGGAGCTCATTAGTTAATAGTGAGAGAGTTCTGCAGCTCGGGGAGCTCATTAGTTAATAGTGAGAGAGTTCTACAGCTCGGGGAGCTCATTAGTTAATAGTTAGAGAGTTCTGCAGCTCGGGGAGCTCATTAGTTAATAGTGAGAGAGTTCTGCAGCTCGGGGAGCTCATTAGTTAATAGTTAGAGATTTCTGCAGCTCGGGGAGCTCATTAGTTAATAGTGAGAGAGTTCTGCAGCTCGGGGAGCTCATTAGTTAATAGTGAGAGAGTTCTGCAACTCGCGGAGCTCATTAGTTAATAGTGAGAGAGTTCTGCAGCTCGGGGAGCTCATTAGTTAATAGTTAGAGATTTCTGCAGCTCGGGGAGCTCATTAGTTAATAGTTAGAGATTTCTGCAGCTCGGGGAGCTCATTAGTTAATAGTGAGAGAGTTCTGCAGCTCGGGGAGCTCATTAGTTAATAGTTAGAGATTTCTGCAGCTCGGGGAGCTCATTAGTTAATAGTGAGAGAGTTCTGCAGCTCGCGGAGCTCATTAGTTAATAGTGAGAGAGTTCTGCAGCTCGGGGAGCTCATTAGTTAACAGTGAGAGAGTTCTGCAGCTCGGGGAGCTCATTAGTTAATAGTGAGAGAGTTCTGCAGCTCGGGGAGCTCATTAGTTAATAGTGAGAGAGTTCTGCAGCTCGCGGAGCTCATTAGTTAATAGTGAGAGAGTTCTGCAGCTCGCGGAGCTCATTAGTTAATAGTGAGAGAGTTCTGCAGCTCGGGGAGCTCATTAGTTAATAGTGAGAGAGTTCTGCAGCTCGGGGAGCTCATTAGTTAACAGTTAGAGATTTCTGCAGCTCGGGGAGCTCATTAGTTAATAGTGAGAGAGTTCTGCAGCTCGGGGAGCTCATTAGTTAATAGTGAGAGAGTTCTGCAACTCGGGGAGCTCATTAGTTTATAGTGAGAGAGTTCTGCAGCTCGGAGAGCTCATTAGTTAATAGTGAGAGAGTTCTGCAACTCGGGGAGCTCATTAGTTAATAGTGAGAGAGTTCTGCAGCTCGGGGAGCTCATTAGTTAATAGTGAGAGAGTTCTGCAGCTCGGGGAGCTCATTAGTTAATAGTTAGAGAGTTCTGCAGCTCGGGGAGCTCATTAGTTAATAGTGAGAGAGTTCTGCAGCTCGGGGAGCTCATTAGTTAATAGTTAGAGTTCTGCAGCTCGGGGAGCTCATTAGTTAATAGTGAGAGAGTTCTGCAGCTCGGGGAGCTCATTAGTTAATAGTTAGAGAGTTCTGCAGCTCGGGGAGCTCATTAGTTAATAGTGAGAGAGTTCTGCAGCTCGCGGAGCTCATTAGTTAATAGTTAGAGAGTTCTGCAGCTCGGGGAGCTCATTAGTTAATAGTGAGAGAGTTCTGCAGCTCGCGGAGCTCATTAGTTAATACTTAGAGAGTTCTGCAGCTCGGGGAGCTCATTAGTTAATAGTGAGAGAGTTCTGCAGCTCGCGGAGCTCATTAGTTAATAGTGAGAGAGTTCTGCAGCTCGGGGAGCTCATTAGTTAATAGTGAGAGAGTTCTGCAGCTCGCGGAGCTCATTAGTTAATAGTTAGAGAGTTCTTCAGCTCGGGGAGCTCATTAGTTAATAGTGAGAGAGTTCTGCAGCTCGCGGAGCTCATTAGTTAATAGTTAGAGATTTCTGCAGCTCGGGGAGCTCATTAGTTAATAGTGAGAGAGTTCTGCAGCTCGCGGAGCTCATTAGTTAATAGTTAGAGAGTTCTGCAGCTCGGGGAGCTCATTAGTTAATAATGAGATAGTTCTGCAGCTCAGGGAGCTCATTAGTTAATAGTGAGAGAGTTCTGCAACTCGGAGAGCTCATTAGTTAATAGTGAGAGAGTTCTGCAGCTCGCGGAGCTCATTAGTTAATAATAAATAAGTTAATAATTCCATTGCTCCAGTACCAGTTATTCTGTTTTTTGACGTGGCAAAATGTCAAAAATCTCTACAATAGTACTGTTATTTGGAACACTTACAGTGGAATTTGGTATTTTATAAAAGTAGAAAGCAATACACAATTATTAACAGAGTAGAACGAAGAGCCCTAAAGTGGTTCGGTCACTTACTCTGAATGGACGAACAGAGATGGCCGGGGAAAATATTTCAGTGGAAACCCCCATAGACAGAGGAAAAAGTGGCAGACCTAGACTGTCCTGGTATGAAAACATGAGGAAGGCCATGGAACATCATAACTTAGCAGAAGAAGATGCACAGGACAGAAATAGATGGCGGTTAGGTGTGGGTAAGCGGCAATAGGCGTTGCAAATCCCTTTGAGAGAGAGAAAACAAAGCAATGAGAAGGCAATAAAGCGTAATATCAGCTGTAGATGGCTGTGTCTGCAGCTTTGGGAAACAGCTGTCCGCATTTCATCAGAGCGACTTGTGGTTACGACTATTTATAATTAATAATTATTAATGAGTAATAATTATATAATTAGTCTATTAATTACTTATCGGCTACCGAAAGATACAACGAATTTTACTGTCTGAAGATGATAAATATGGTTAGAATCGAATGACAGGCACTTTCGTTTTTCATTGTCATATGTTAAACTGTGTTCACCGTTAAACCCCACGGTCCCATTAAACACGGTAACAGTAAATAATTGAACGCGTTGATTTAGTGAGGGCGTTATGTTATGTTATGAATGAGCGACCGGGGACGGTAGTGATGAATGAAGGAAGAGGAGTATGTTTGTTTGTGCACACCGGAGCGTTACAGCCCAGATACACCCATCCGCTGGCACTTCCTTTTACTGATTTCTCCATTGTTTCCTCTCGTTAATTCCCCTTCTCCACGCCGCGACCGGATATTTTACACCGACATTACTCGCTGCTCGCGCTTCACTTCGCTGACGGCAAATTAGCAAACGTTTTGTAACTTCAGGTCGGCGTTCACTTAATCTGCACAAAGCGAATCACCCTTTTTCCAATATACATTAAGCCTTTAGCCACAGTCTTTACTCACGCAAAGTAGAAGATGCTGTATAAACGAATCATTCTCTCCTCAACGATGCTGGTGGGCTTGCAGGTTCTTCCCTTCCGCAGATAGTCTCTTAATCTGTACAAGTTATCATCATCCTTTGATTTCGTCCATATTTCCCTGCCCTTGTCTTCTCGTTCCACTAAGCCGCTCGATCAGGGTGATTGATCAGTCATACTAGGCCTACTACTTCTCCTTTCCGCAATGGTTTTAAACGGTTTAGAAAAAGGTCATAAACACTGTTAAATGCGAACACACGAGTAAAACTCGAGCATTCAGAACGTTACGTACGTAGCACTTTCATGTAATAATGCTATTCTAAAAGTGCGTCACTTCCCGACACTGCATCTGTGTACCAATCACACTGCACCACTAGCAAGATGATACATATTACCGTTTTGAATCCAATTTAACCTCGCGTTGCCCCAATTGGAATTCCGCAACTGCAGGCTATCGTCTTCGATGGAACTAGCCCACGTGTCGTCGTCATTCTGCTGTCGGTGTAGCCGTTGTTTAATAATGCGCCGACAGAAAGATGTCAACAACGTTACTATATTAATGCGAGATAAAAAAATTAATTACGACTAATAACACTTGTTTTTATACCGGCGAGTAAAGGTATAAATGAGGGGTCTATAAAACATGTGTGCTACGTTTAGCATCCTGGAGGACAGCGATTCTCAATTTTCAATGACTTCGGAAATTTCTACAAATAGCTTGCAAATTTCTTTTACGACCCACATAAGATATGTTTTAATACAGTCACTATTTACATTTTATATGCAGATGACACTGCTGTTATATCAAGAGACTGGAAACATCAATATACGCGTAAGAAATTACTGGGAACGGAAGCACACATTAGACACCTAGAGATTAATCGAATAAAACCAAGTACGACGGGAACTAAAAAATTTTTTCCCGACGTATTGGGTTGGATTCGAGGTTGGCCTGTGGGGCTCCGACTGTGTGTCCACCTTGAGCGGTGGAACCGGCTGTTACTATCTGCTGCATCTGCTGCTAAATCCTAGGTAGTCGATATTCCGAAGCCCACGAAGGATTATAGTTGCACATCTATGACCCAAGCGTACTGACTATAACATCGTGAGGTACCTGGTCAGCGTTCAGAACAATAGACCTCCAGCTCGATGGGGAGGCAGGGATGGTATAAGCAGAGGCTTGAAACATCTCCGTTATCCTTACAGTTTTTGTAGGGAGAGTGTTCGCTTACCTACTACTCATGAGTTTCTTCATGAGTGTGCCAAATGGTGCACGCAAATTTTCCAACGTTGCATACGCTAACAACGATGCTATGCAAACTTCCGTCTACAGTACCCAACTTCAGCCTCATTATCGTCCACTGTGATTCGCCTATTCGCGAGCAACAATTGGTGGAGAACCCATTCAACGTTGTCTAATTGATGGCCTTTGCAGCCAGTAATCGTCCTCGAT
The DNA here is from genome assembly GCA_034769895.1 of Magicicada septendecula. Taxonomy (NCBI): domain Eukaryota; kingdom Metazoa; phylum Arthropoda; class Insecta; order Hemiptera; family Cicadidae; genus Magicicada; species Magicicada septendecula. The sequence goes on along the minus strand of CM068368.1, from coordinate 59,978,402 downwards.
ATTGCTGGGGCGATTTCGAACAACTCTCACTGTTTTGCGATGGCCTACCGTGAAATGCTATATCACTATACACTTCTATCGACTGACGATGAATTTCAGTAGTGTTAAACCTCCTTGCCCGCAGGAAACGAGTCACAGCGAGGATTTCTGATACGAACGTTGCTTGCAAATGACGTGACACGTTTCGCGGATGACAACGGAATAACCGTTACTATCAAGTGGGAAACTTTATTGCGGTTGACGGAAACAGACGTTTACCAATGGTGTTGGCAACTTTCATCAAAACACCTCTTTTAGAAAAATAATATGGGCAAGTAGGCCTACAACTAATGTTTTGACTACCCCTCGTGTATTATAGTGGATAGGAAGACGAAAAGATGTGATCTTTTGTTTTTTAATATTATTTAGAAGTAATAGAATTACGTATGCAAGTCGACGTAATGCCCCGAGATTAATGTACGAGGTATGATCAAAAGGTTCGTGCAATTTTGCAGTTTCCACCGCAATTTCCTGTCCGATTAATGTGATGTTGGTACTACTGACACTCGTCTAAAGTTTTAGCCCTGTTTGATGCATAGTTTAGATTTCACAGCTAGTTGAATATGTCGTCCTCAGGTGTATTAGGCGATTTTTTTGTCATTCTACAATGCAAGATTGAAGAACATGGATTAAATTTTGTGTAAACTTTGAGATAAACTGCTCTGTCCTGATAAACGTGTTCAGAAGGCTTCTGGCGAGTCTGCTGTGCGTGAACAAGCCGTTCACAAGCTTCAAAAACTGCCGTAATGAGTTGAAGACCATGGTTGTCAGAAGCTATTCGTAGAAAACGGCCAGATTTACGGAAGAATAATTTATAAAAGTTGAAGCCCAATAATGCGCCTGGGCGCACGTCATTGCCTGTTAAAAATTTTGCCAGGCAAGGCAAAAGAAAACGTCATAATTAAGACACGGAAACTGCCGTATTCATCAGATGGGGCCCAACGCGATCAAATAGTGACAATTTCCACAAAAGGACAACGTTTCGCGACCGTTGAAGACGTAAAACGAAATCGCTAGGCGAGCTCAAGTCTGTACCATAAAGTGCGCGCTTGAAATATTTTGAAGACTGCAAAACGGCTGGCTTAATTGTGGTTACATTCGACTGAGACTACTTTGAAGAGGGCAGTACAAGTGTCGATGAATGAAAGCATAATTTTTAAAATCAACAAGAACTGCACGATCAAACTTCCTATGACAGTGGAAAGGAAGACGGAAGATGTGATTTTTTTTTTAGTCATCATCATCTTCAAGGATGGTTTGTTCCGGTCTCAAATAGGCAAAGATTAGAGCTGATCACTCCGGCGCTTCCTCGGACGTCCCACACCTCTCCGTCCCGTCGGTATATAGCTCCATAGTTGTTTGGGGATGCGGCAGTCGTCCATACGGCAAAGATCCGTCCTGCTATCTCTTATTTGAGGCAATCCAGTAGTGAATATGTCCCCTGGATATGTTACCATAGCATATCGCAGGGTAAGACGTACGGTGGGGCTGCCACCTTCAGGTTTAACGTCCGGCCCGATTTTCTGTCTGGGTGTTCTCCCATAAACTGGCCGTTTTACCCCAGACTAAAGAGACCAGTTTTCCCTGTTGAGATGAATTATTTTAGTAACTAGTAGAATTACGTACGCGTGTGGACGTAATTCCCCCAAGATTAATGTATAAGATTTGTCTGCCTCCAGCAATAGCTCATTACGCAGTACTGACGGGGATTGTGCCAACTGTTGGTGCAGTGACAGACAGCACGATTCGGTCTGTCACCAGCGACCATAAAAATGATTACATTATAAAATTATCAGTCACGTCTCAGACCGTTAGCGAGGTTAATTATTGCCGAAGAAGTGGTGGCCGTGTGACGCAACGAAATAATTCGTGTACGAAACGAAACGGCCGGTTGGTCGCCTCGTCGTTTATCACATGACTGCTCCGCTCTGTTATATGCCATATCACACACACACGCACAGAACGTTTCCTTGCTACTGATTCCATTTCCGTTTCCTGTCTGATTAAGGCCTTCCCTTTGTTGTTGGCTCGTCTCTTTATGAACCGTTTAGCCAGTACGGTACGGTATGTATAATTTTTAGCCAGACGAGATAGGCCAGCAGCGGAGTCGTAAACCCTGACTAAATCGAGCCCGTTGTTGTTCGGTTACACACACACACGCACACACACACACACACACACACACACGCACACACACACACACATCAAAGTTGTGGGCTGGCGTAACACTCGGAACACGTGCTACTACGCGCACACAAGGAAAGTAATTGTCGTGCGGTCTGGTTTGGTTTGGCTTTTGGCTCTTCACAAAAACAACGCAGTGTTTTCCTCGATAACATTCAGACCTGCTGTTTGCCGTTTGCTCATCTCAATGTTGCAGTTACTCTAATCACAGTTTTTTATTTATTGACTCTTTTCGTTGTACAGTCGATCGAATTCATGAGTACATAAATAGCCTATAAATTATTCAAAATCTTTTTATAAATAAACATAGCTTATAATGAACTATCCTAATCAGGGCGGACCAGCAAGAAATTTTTTTCTTTGGGGGGGGGGGGGAAAGTTGAACCATTCTTTAAAGGTCTAACTGTAAATGATATGAATGTGTGAAGACACAAATACAGTTTGTTATTATCAACTCAATAAGTTTATTGACGTGCAAGTATAAAATCATATCTGTTTGTCAGTACATAGTTGTCTTAATATTTAACTATTCAGTTAATAGTTCTCTTCTCTTAATATTCATTTCTTCTTCAGCACTACAGCCCAATGTTAGCCCTGGTTTCCAACACCAATCTTCTCCAATGTCTCCTATCCATTGCAATCTCAATGTGACCCCTCATATCCATTCTTCTCAGATCTTCCAGCACGTCATCCAACCATCTTATCCTAGGTCGGTCCTTCTTTCTGCTTTTATAGACTCAGAATTTTCTTTGGCATACGCTGATCATGCGCCCGCTCTAGGTGAAGTTTACGAAACTTACAATGTACTCTTACATTTATTATTCTCCATTCGTTATCTTCTTTAACCGGGCCATAAACACGTCTTAAAATCTACCTTTCAAACCTTCTTAGTGCTTCTTGTTTCTTTATTGTTAATGTCCATATTTTGTTAACAGTTTAAAATACACACTACTCGGTAATGGTATGTATCACACAAAAATTAACATACTTACAGTTGAAAGTAATTTTGACTAAAACATGAATCTACGTAACATGATATGAATGTTTTATCATATTCACAATCACAAAACCATTGTACAACCATAAAGCGAGGAAAAATTTCACGTTACGTCTGAAGTGACCCCCTCGTGGATCCGCGCCTCTGAACCCGGTAAAGAGTCTCTTACCTCCACAATCCTATCGAGTGTTTACGAAAATCGAATTGTCACGCCTTTTGGTTTGAAATTGTATGCTCTCCCTGTGCAAGTAGTGTGCTAAAGTAGGGCTTATTAGTGTCCCTGTACGCTCATTAGGGCGTGTTGAAGTTTTGTATCTGTAACTCATTAGATGCTGATGTTGACGACTTGTTGGAACCTTTAAGTCTGTGAAAATACCAACGACGCATTTACTGTCGTTCGGAGGATTTCATTTTGTCGTCTTCGTAAAATTTAATGTTTGAATTGCTAGTTGAGCTCCAAAAAGGGACGCCGAACGTTAAAATGTTTTGTAGAGTATTTGTTTGTTTTTCTTCGACAGTTCTGATTTTATTATTTCTAGAATCCAATACGTTTGTTGAAATGTTAGGCCCAATTCTTTCCTTTCAGTAATACTGTAGCGTGACAGAAAATCCACTACTTATTAAGTCATATAAAATCATAAAAATTAATTACACCACATATGTTAAAATAATATTGAATGAGATTTAATGAAATCAAAGGAATGAACCACAATAAAATAAAAATCCTCATTACATTAAATAAAAACCACTGTTTAAATATCAAAGAAATTATTAAAAGCAACTCATATTATAATATCAGGAATTTACCCAGGATGTTAGGAGTAGTAAACAAAACACCATATCAAGAAGAAAGAGAATCAGTTTAAGAGTGGTTTTTTAATTTTTAAAACACCAAAATACCACAAAGACAAGAAGAAGGAAGAATAAAGTTTGTGGTCAGGAAGAAAACAATACCCTGAAACCTTTAGAGAAGAGCAAGATTTAGATAAGGTAGATCAGTTAACCACTACTGGGAATGATCCTATGAGTTAAAATGATAATAAGGAAATATACCTTAAAATATTGTAAATTTTCAAAGCATATAAGTTAATTAATTTTGAAGAGCAATGTCAAATTCAGACATTAACACAAAAAATCAGTTCAAAGGTTTAATTTATATGTATTTAAGGAAAGGAAGAGAAATATGACTAATTATAATTTATTATAATAGTATTAATAACAATTAAAATGGAAGAAAAATTGTATAAAGGCGGAAATCAATGTTTGAGCCTAGATTTCCAAAAAAGGAAGAAATTTGGTAATTTCCACAAAATGCCTACAGATATCGACTATAATATATCAATTTAAAAAGAATGAGATGATTAAACCAATGAGGTTCATAATTCATGAAAGTGATGAATAAAATAAATAAATTCCATATATAATGTAATTTTGTATCATGTGTATGGGTAACCGAAATATGTTAACAATACTTTTTCAAAGATTAACTGGGCCAGATTTTGACCAAGTTAAAATAGTCTTTTGTTGAATATCAAGCTGAATAGTTGTGTGATAAAACGTTCCTTAAAATCGAGTAGAAAATGGTACTACGGTTAGTCATTAATATAAGTGAATCGAGAGTTAGATGAATTAAACACTTTTTTAACGAAATCTACCAAAACGTTAACGACAATAGTGAAAACTAACGTCTAACTTCATTATACGAGTGATCTAAAACAGTAAAACAATATATTTGATATAATTCACGCTACAAATCATAACCACTTTTACAGACAAATTAACCCACAGAAGTGAACACATACCAAATAACTTAATTAACACCAGTATACACAGAACTCTTCTTCAGAACACACCAAACAACCTAATAGACAGATTACACACCAGTGCGGGGACATTTCAAACATTCATGAAGGTAATTTTGTTGTGAGATTTTGACACGACGACATCGCAGTAACTTCGCCATATCTAGTAGCGGCCATCTTGAAAATACGAATCTGCCTTCCACATCGAGTGACGTCATCGAAGCTACATATGGTCTGACAAAACAATTTATTAAACATTATATATCAGAATTATTTCAATATTGTTAAATAATAATTAATGAAATTACTTTAATTGTTAATGTTATACTTTCTCGTTACCCTTCTCTGACTATTAATTTAATCGCTCAAAGAACCTGTCCTTTTTATAATACTTATAATAATTTTTCTACTGTATGCACGAATCGATAATTCCCTGAGACGGAGTCGATAATTGTTCTCAATCGATAAAAAATCGATTATTTATTAAATAGTTTAATAAATCCATTTATTTCAATTGTATTTATCTGTTATTATTTCACAGGCTAATTTAAGGTTATTTATTAAGGCAAAGAGACTTCAAGAAGAAGAAAATATTTTTTTTCAGTGAGATATTGGACCAGCAAGAAAAATCGATTACTGACCGGAGTTAATCTGGTTAACTCCAGACTTGGTTCAGATCTTCCAGAAGTGCTCAATAGTTAATAAATACCTTCCTGATTCTTAAAATTTTTACAGAACATTTAAAACAGCATTATTTCTTAATTACAAACATCTATTAAAACATAAAATTTATTTTTTTTTTGAAATAAAATTTTTTCTATTATTTTTTTTGTAAAGACCGGCATACAGGGTCTGCTTACAATACGTGGGTTTTCACGTTTCCCTGTCAAATTGGATCCCGTTAGTCTTTGATCCCTTTAGTGCAAAGAACATAGTAACGAAACAAAGGACTCTATTACGGAGGCTATTAAGACGTTGTCAGTATTATGGCCGACCGCAGTCAACATTAAAAGAGTCACTAACTGGTGGTCTATTAGGCCATTAGGCGAACCCTTAAATCAGCAAGAAAAAGAACATGCCAAAAATTCTACAAGCTGATGGCCCTTCCTACACTTCTTTACGGGTTTGAGAATTGGACTTTAACGAAAGGCAGGTTATACTCTCCATGATCATAGAAGAATCACAGATATACGCAGGAACTGAATATTATGAGTATACTCGGCAGGATCGCCCAGTATCGGCTGAATTGGTGGGAACATCTTTGGCGAATGGATGACTGCCGCATTCCCAAACAACTATGGAACTATAAGCCGAAAGGACAGAGAGGTGTGGGACGTCCGAGGAAGCAATGGAGTGACCAGCTCTAATATTTGCCTGTTTTATACAGGAACAAACCATCCTTGGTTTAGTCCTTGAAGATGATGATGATTATGACTAACTACTGGGCTATTAGGCCGTGGTAGGTTGATGATGGTGTCTTGTGACACTAAACTTTCGGCCACCCTCCGGAGACCTTCTTCAGTAGTAACAGTGTTCGATGTGGGTTGGTAGGCCGAACGAACCCCAAGCTGAGGTAAAAGCTTCCTCATGGCAGGTAAATTCGGCCTGCCAACCCACATCGAACACTGTTACTACTGAAGAAAGCCTCCGATGGCTGGCCGAAACGTTTATTGGAGAAAGACGACACTAACGCCAACCATTTCGATCACGGCCAAATACCCCGGTAGTTACTGACTCGTTTAAACGAAGGACAATGTCATACAAACAAACGACGTGTGACTGTGTGACCACAGAATACATGAACGAAAACACTCTGGAAATATAACCTCGTCGAGATTGTCAACTGAGCGAATTGATGTTTCGGGGAGAAAGCTTTAGGCCTACCAAAGTTAACGATTACATTTTTCTGTATACTTTTAAAACATAAATTGACTGAGGTATTAAGTGGGAAGAAAAGATGGGCTCCTCCACCGAGGAATTTGGACAAGACATAAAGAGCACCCCTCCCCAATGTTGTTTATTATTTGTTTATTGCTGTGTTATATAATAATTATTATTATTCCTTTGTAAGTAACTCGTTGAGTTTCCTGCAGGCCTCCCATGTAATATTTTCAGATACATATACTGCAAATAGTTTTATTTCCACCTGACGTACGTTTCACAGAAAATATTCTGTGTCTTCAGAGGTTTGTTTACATTGTAATTGAACTTAGAATAAAAAAATATAAAACATTAAATATATAATAAACAGCTGACTACATAAACATTACAACAATCAAAATAAAATCGAAGTAAAATCGATTATCCATTAACTCTATATTGTAACCGTAACATTCAATTACCATTCAAACAAACCCCTGAAGATACAGAATAATTTCTGTGAAACGTGCGTCAGGTGGAAATAAACCTACTACCTGCAGTGTATTTGAAATATCTACCGGGCTGTTTTGCCATGGTCCAAGGTTTACGTTCAAACCAAACGTTTCAGCAGCACCACTGGCTGCCATCTTCAGTGGATATTCGCGTCAACCTAAAGCCGCGTCCAGACGTACGCACCGCACGGTGTGCACACCGTGCGCGTACATGAAATTCCCACGTCTGGACAGCGCGACATACACGTTGCACACGGTGTGCGCACCGTTCGCACACCGTGCGCCACGATCCAGATTTTGTCGGTTTTTCCCGCGAACACAAAGCAGTTTCGGCGCATGTGTGGACAGGTAGTTGATGTCTGGACAGTGCGGCGCACACGTACCGTTTCCCCTCGCGAACTAATTTGTGTTTTCTTTCTATTGTTTTTCATTCTAGTTTCTTTTTAGTGTTGTGGAGTGGTCAGAAGATAAAGTTTATTTAGAATAAAGGTATTTAGAATATTTTTTAATCCACTAAGTAATGATTATGGTATTAAAAAAAAATTGTCAGTGATCTACCTAAAATATCAGTTGAGTGTGATAAAAAATAGTAAAATAGATAATATTGTGCTTTGAGCACAATGCGAGTTTCATTATAAAATCAAAAATTCTTTATGTGATTCATAAAGGAAAAGTTCGAAGGACAGCAACCTTGGCGCGTGTTGAAATTTCAAAAAATCGCAAAAAATACAAAAAAAATCCTAGTTTTGGCAGAATAAATTAATTTGAATAGTGTAAATAAATTTGAACATTAGAAATTTTGGCGCACCAGAAAAGTGTTTAACTTTGATTTTTAATGTTAAATGTAACAAATACATCACAAAAAGTTGTTTCATACAAAAATTTGCTCATGACGTCAATTTAAATTTTCTTTCATGTCCATTACTTAAATATTTTTTGCATATTTATTAATCAATTACTTACCTATCTTGAACTGAAATGGGTTCTCGCATGTAGGTCTGCTTCTTCTGAATAACTGGGGCGATCATCTGCAGCAGTTCCTCAAAGTTTGTTGAGCTCATTCGAGTGAAATTCCTGTACTGCCCACTGATTTCTTGATTTTTCAGGATTTGCAATAACTCCTCGCCTTTTCGTTGCAAAAAAATATTTGTTGACCACCAACGACGTCGGCGATCCCGTCGGTGTTTCCTCTTCCTCAAAATATAACCGATGACGGCGGCAGCACCACTGCACACGAGTAGAGCTCCTTCCTGCTCCATAGTAATTGCAAGACTGGTTCGTGGTTGGTATGCCAGAATTTATGGATCTCGGAAACTCGCACACCGTGCGCCGAAACAGAAAATTACGACGTACGGTGTGCACACGGTGCGCGCACCGTGTGCACACCGTGCGGTGCGTACGTCTGGACGCGGCTTAACGCGGGCTGTCGTACGTCAGGCCCACAGTACTGTGTCTACCGGGTTGTTTGGCCGTGGTCCAAGGTTTACGTTCAAACCAAACGTTTCAGCAGCACCACTGGCTGCCATCTTCAGTGGATATTCGCGTCAACCTAACGCGGGCTGTCGTACGTCAGGCCCACAGTACTGTGTCTACCGGCCTGTTTGGCCGTGGTCCAAGGTTTACGTTCAAACCAAACGTTTCAGCAGCACCACTGGCTGCCATCTTCAGTGGATATTCGCGTCAACCTAACGCGGGCTGTCGTACGTCAGGCCCACAGTACTGTGTCTACCGGGCTGTTTGCCCATGGTCCAAGGTTTACGTTCAAACCAAACGTTTCAGCAGCACCACTGGCTGCCATCTTCAGTGGATATTCGAGTCAACCTAACGCGGGCTGTCGTACGTCAGGCCCACAGTACTGTGTCTACCGGCCTGTTTGGCCATGGTCCAAGGTTTACGTTCAAACCAAACGTTTCAGCAGCACCACTGGCTGCCATCTTCAGTGGATATTCGAGTCAACCTAACGCGGGCTGTCGTATGTCAGGCCCACAGTACTGTGTCTACCGGCCTGTTTGGCCATGGTCCAAGGTTTACGTTCAAACCAAACGTTTCAGCAGCACCACTGGCTGCCATCTTCAGTGGTGCTGCTGAAACGTTTGGTTTGAACGTCAAAACTTGGACCACGGCCAAACAACCCGGTAGATATTTCAAATACAACTGACACCGGCCGTGAAAGCCTTAGAACAATACTACTTCCAGTGTATTTATTTGAAGATATTACATAATAATAATTATTATTACTGTGCTATTCTTATTATTTGTTATTATTTATTATGCCAGTAGTATAAGCGTAACTGGTTCTGTTGCTGCCAGTGTAACACGAGCCGATCAGCCGTAATAAGGAATACACGTAACTGAGACGGAGACGACGCTCGTCATTGCGCAGGCGCCAGCGAATGTTAATGAGCCAGTTGTGACGTCAACCACTGCCGCTTACCTAATCCTGAATCTTCGTTATGGCACTGTCGTCTTTAAATAGCTTCCTTTTTCACAGATCCCACGTCTCGTAGTTATCTAACACTGGTTTTTGTTTTATTTCATTAATACGGAGTACGTACGTACTTCCCTGATAAATACGCTATAGTTGCGCAACACACGTGACCACTTTACGTAAGCAGTGGTAAACGCGCGCGCGTGTGTGTGCGTACGCATATGGATGCAGGTTTCTCTATGATCACTCTCTTTAAACATAGTGACGATAACTTACGGAAACGACGCAGTTTAAGAGCCGTCGTCGTAGCGTATAGTTGGAATGTTTGTTGCTAGCATGTACTCTAGCATGAACACTTTGGGCTGGTTTTATAGAAGAAGCGGTTATACAATGCACCGAACTGGGAACTGGAAAATAATAGGAAAGAGAAAATTGAGGAGCTGCATGCAATTAGGGCCTAACTGGGAAAATGGCATTTTGAAACAATGAGTTTGAAGTTTTTACATTAATATACTCGTAGAAATATTATGACGTGTACAGCATTTCTGTACAGCAAGCACGTTATTTCAAATATTCTGTATTGGATTATAATATTTAGGTTAGACCTAGAATGTTTTTGAAACTTTCTAAAATACAAATTTTAAAAAACAGTTTCATAGGCCGTTTTTGCCTTCAGTGATATTAGTCAGCATTTATTTTGTTTTAAATTACCTTCACAGCTTCATAAAAATGTTAAATAAATAAGGAAAAATGATAACAGAACAACAAACATTTATTTAATTTATAAAAAAACAAGTTTTAGTTAAAAAAAGCTTGCACACAAAGTACTTGCCTGTACTTCCAGTTCCCTTTAAACATTTTAATTTTGTTTACTGTTTTCACTTATCTCATCATCTTCTGTTTGAATATCTTCTCTCATCATCTTTTGTAATTGTGGAGCCTTTGTAAGAACATGCTCATACCACTTCTGAGAAGATTCGTGTAGAAAGTGAAACAAATTTCGAATATATTTTTCTATCGCTGTTTTAATTCCAATAGGTCCGGATGGTGATAATGGTAATATCCTTTTTGCATATCGGAAAGCATGCTAAGAATCTTTGAATGTAATTGAGAAAACTGATCTGGAAGTTGTGTACATTGATATGGGATATGACTCCGTTTTGAAAGTAGGAGATTTTGTACGACGTTTTAGCTTACCAAAAACTACACGAAGGCAATTACATTGGTGCCTGTGGTGAACTATGGTGATGGAATATTGACGTCAAACTTCGTAGGCATATTAACTAAGGAACAGCGAATTCAATAAACCCTTTGAACACAAAAAGGGGCTAATCTCCCAGAGACCCTTATTGCATGCAACTCCTTAATTGTTAGGGCCTACTGATTAATGCACCTCTCCTACTTCTAGTTATCAGTCTTCTGATTAGTCCAGTCTCCTCTCATCCCTGTCCCGGGCAAGTCTTTTTACACGTAACGAAGTCTGACACACGTAACACAACCGTCGCGTTCCTCTCCACCGTTTTCCATCCACCACCCTTTCATTTTGTGTATTAAATAGCTTTGATATCTCATAAAATGTCCCATCAATCAGTCCCTTTTCCTGTCATCAACTTCTTCTCTCTCCAGCTGTCGTCAGAACATCCTCCTTCCTCACATCCTTGTCGGTCCACCTGATCATCAGCATCCTTCTGTAGCACCACATTTCTAAAGCCTTAATTCGTTTCGCATATGTGGTTTATCCAAGGTCAATGTCTCGCTGATATCAAGCGTTACATTATGTACAAAAAGCTTAAAAAATTGTTTTCTGACGTTTTAAATCCATGTTTGATATAAGTAAGTGTTTCTGATTAAGTTTGGAAAATTTTGGTGCGCCTATAACTTACAGGCCTTGATATCTCTGACCACCGTACTCTAAAACGTTTAGTCTACATTGTCATGAACTATTTAAATAAATACTTACTTTAAGACAAATAATTGGGGGCTTATGCAGAAAGCGACTGCATTTCCTAAACGTTTACCATGCAGAAGGGCATATTTATTTGGGGGGGAGGGGGCGAATGGGACTGAATGCCCCCTCAGAGGCATTCACGAGAAATTTTGACGAACACTGACGAGAAATTTTGTTAACCTCTATAATTTTTAGGCTATTTCATTTTATTTAGCTGTGTACGTTAATATAGTAGTAACTCTTTTTAATATACAAATAGGTTTATTACACAGCATTTGCACATACGTTTGGAATATAAATTAAACGAAAAGTCGTTCAGAGACTTGAAAGAAGTTGTTAATGGAATGGCCAAAAAATCAAGAATCAAAAAACATTAGAACCTAAAACATTTTCAAATAATTGTTTTTTGTTGGACGTGTAACATTTTCTTGGTTTACCTTTTTGTTTATTATTAAAACTGTAGTTATAATTTTTAAATGCAAAATGTCAATAAATAAGTCGTAAACAATGTTTTTTCAATAGCACGTATTGCGTTTATTGTGTTCTTATTACTTTATGGGATTGATTTCGAGATGTTATCACACGTTTTCCAGCAGCTTTGAAGATTTTAATATTCATTAGCCATAACTCGTTTTTTCTTTTGCATGAAGTCGACACGACGACGTCCCCCCTCCAAGGTCAAATTCTAGATACGCTACTGACTACGTATAGACTACTTCGTTTTATTTAGGAAGAATAAATATTACTACAATATTTAGTCGTCTGAATGCTTACTGTTACTATTATGGATATCCAAAAGCGTATGATGACATCTAAAACTTTCTCAAACATATCCGACCCTATACGTCATCTCCCTCCACATAAATTCGACTTGAGTGCCACCCCAGACTGTACCCTAGTGTACTTTGACGTTTCTCTTTAACTCTTGCCGCAAGCTTTCTGTCGTGCTCGTGTGCAGGGGCGAACCTAGGAGGGGGATATGGGGGATATATCCCCTCCCGAAATCCGAAAAAAAAATTTTTAATTTTGGAGCAAAAAATTTAAATGTGGTTGTGTTTTTTTGAAGTGTAATTGACTTCCAAGTTTTGTCGATTTTAAAAAATTACTATTTGGGTAAATGTCAAGTCTAATTAATCTAAATAATAGGGCTTATACTCAATAATACATATAATAGATGTTGAAAGAAATGGTGAAAAATGAAAAGAAGTAGGCTTGAGAGAGAGAGAGAGTAGGATACGATAGCGCTGGTTGCGACAGTTTTTCCGGTGGTTACGATAAATAGGGACATATCTTTGTATATTTTAACTTAATATTACATGTTGATAACTTCAATCACAAAGCAGATAATGTGAATGAGTTTTAATTTCTTAACATTATTTTTCATAATGGACATGGGTTGTTGTAATAGACTCTACCCAGCTCTAGAAAACAAAATATTGTAAAATTAAATATACGTTCATTTAAAATTTTTCGTGATCTTGCATGCGTTAACCCTACAACACAAACACACACATACACATACAAAATTTACTTTCTTAATTTTAACATTCTCTTTACAGTATTTATATTCCACAGAAAGGTATTATTACGCTTCCAAGTCAAACTGTATGTTATTAATGTATTTTTATGAAAATCAATTATTTACCCATTAGTTTTAATTTATTGGTACGATTTTCATTATAATATGAGAAAAAATACTCTATGAAAACGATATGTGTTGAAAAAATCCCCCCCCCCGAAATAAAATTCTAGGTTCGCTCCTGTTCGTGTGAGCGCCCATCACAGGATCTCTCAAACCAACAAAATAGATGGATTCATCCATATGCAGCGAAAAAGGTTTACCATTTTTGACAATGCGTTTCTAGAAAGATACTGCACGATAGCGGCCTCCAGAGTGACAATGTTACCCAACTTTGTCGACATTTGTTTTTCTTATACTCTCTACATTTTCAAGCTGTTTTAAAATATATTAAAACGTAGAATAAAGGTATCTCTGTTATCTAAAGTGTAAATTTATTATTCATTCGAAACCAGTAAGTTGTGGAGTCCGACAATTTATCGAAAAGGACGATAAGAACCCTTGAATGTAGTAGATGACAGAATTGCTCTGGAAGTTGTGTACATTAATATGGAAAATGACTCACTTTGACAACGGGAAGGTCCGACAATTTTATACTTATTGTAGCAGCCTGTCTTGGAAAATGTAAAGTAAGTCAGAAAATAATTTCTAGCTCTAATTGTAAGTTGTAAAGTGATATGTTGAATTTCCCGCCATGTATCGAAATCGCTTAATAAATGTGCCTACAGCAGTGGTTTTTGCGAAAACAACACTTGGCCAAATCAAATTCCTGCCACAAAACTGCTTATAATTAGTTAATTAAATCGTTATGTGCTGTGCTTTGGCGCCATGTGCTACACAGCTGGTTTCCTTATGGCAGACTCAGTTGATTACTCAACACTAGCCCAATGCGTTCAGTTGTTTCTTCTACTGATGATATTTGTGTTTTTTGAAAACGTGGGGCGAGATATTCCTCCCACAACGTCTTTATGTTATTAGGCTTACGTATCGATTACCTGCAAGACATGCAATCAAGGAATGTTATTCAGTCATGCTCAATCATGCACGACACACATAGTAGCGCGGTAAATATTGTATTAAGTGTAGTCACAAATTGCAACCAAATAAAAACATTTGTCTGAGTACATTTTGTGAAATTTTGGTTACCAAATAATTAAATCTAAACGTACATACCGACGTTGAACAAGGGGAGGGGGCGGTAAGTGTGCAGAGAGAATAAAAGTCATAAGTGCTTCCAGCGTCAACGATTACGACCAGATTGTAATGTGTAGAGTTCAGCGAACCCTCTGAGGAATGTTGACAAATTTTTGCTGACACACAAATACTTAGCATTACATAAAGACATGCAAATCGTATCGAGCAGATCGCTGAATGTAGCTGTTGTTTCAGACAAGGCGCCCAGTTGTCCGTCGTCATGCTATCGACGTGTTCCTGTATTGTAGTTGGCCACATTATGAAGTCGTTCTGTTCTTCCACATTATGAAGTAGACACTGGTGGAGTACGTTTATACGCTCTGCAGTTTGCAGATGACAACGTAATTATTGCTAATGACAAGTTATATCTGCAATAGGCCTAGGCCTATATGGCTCAAAAACTGCAAAAGGAATGCAAAAATTGAGGACTAGGGATACATTAAACACATAAAATAAAACACATTTGAGTTGACTGCTCTAATGTTAGTTTAGATATGAAGAACTGCAGGAATGTAAAGAGTTATATATTTAGGAATAAATTTTTATTCAACTGGAAATGACAGGAAAATTAATATCACACCATTGCAGGTCAAGAAGACTATGAGATGCGTCAATAAAATTTGATGGGGTAGGAATTCTCCTCTTATACACCAGTAGCTCTCATCCTGCCACGGAGTATCCTTCTCCTAACCTTCAGACAGGAACGTAGCCAAAATTGTTTTTTTTTTTTGGGGGGGGGTCCAGATTGAATTGGAGGCGTGCAATCAAAGATGAGAATACCCATTCAGGATATTTCCTTCCAGAAAGATGGGGGGCGTCCAGATTTTTCCAAGATAGAAATGAGTAAACTAAAGTCGTCTTTTAGGACATCCTGGAACATGGGAATTAATGAAACAGAATAAAAACACATTTACAGTGGTTTTCTTCAGATCTGAATAAACAAATGTGAATATTAAAATTTCAATTTGATTTATTTAGTCTCTATAAAATATGACATAATTCCGACTAGAAGGTCTGATAAAGCGTGTCTCAATGTTCAATCATTTTTTTGTCGTTTAAAATGAAAAAAGTTAAAACGACCTTACGTTTCTAAATTGTACTTCTTGAAAACAAAATTTTCTTAAATGACACCCTGTGGGCCTATCTGGAAAACATTAAAAATGTACATAATGTAAGGGTGATTATCCTGAATCCCATCTTCCTATGAACAATAGTGTTACGACGGTCGCACTATGGTACAGTGGAAAACAAAATACAGACACCAATTAAGTCACTAATAACCAGCTTTAATTACCCGCACATAACAATTTGTAATCAACTCTTACAATAATTCAACTTAAATTTGTTCACACGCAATAACAATGTCAGCTATAAAGAATTCCGCACTAATTCTAACGCACAACCAGTTGATATCAGTTGACAAATCGCCCACCATAAACTGACTTCTAAGAGGCAGCTGCTGCCTATTTATAGCCTACAGACTAATGTTTCATAATATGCGTCCTTAACAAACGCTAGAGAATACTTGAGAGCGGCCTTGGCAGAAACACGCATCTGCTGGGCCGGTCGAGAAGCGTGTATAACGACTATATCGACTGTACGAGAATGTTCCGTATTGCGTAACAATACTGACTGTTTAACCGTAAGTATTATAACAGCTTTCGGCATTTTTCAGTTTTACGAGGGGGTCTGGACCCGTTCTCCCTCGGCTTCGTCCCTGCCCTCAGACTACCCTGGTAGTACGGAGGAGTGAGAGTGCATATTTAACGGCGGCCTTGTCACAGTATCTTCATCTTCGTGTATTTTTTTTTTTTAAGAATGCCATCCTGTCAGGAGAAACACTCAGCACACCCTGACAATGCTGCTGCCTCGCTTATCCGGGATACCCTTATTCACAAATCACCGCCATATCTGAAATTCCGCTATCCACAAACTACGACCCGTCCAGCCAATGGCGGATTTGGACATTTTGAGGCCCTAGGCAGTCTATTACTGGATGTTCCACATTTTTAAATTGGAATATTTATTATCCCGTTTTAACACATTTTCGACAGTTCTGTATTACTCGTCTCCTTGAGACTTTGTTTTCATCATTCACTTCAGTAAAAAGTATTTGACAATGATTTATTTAAAAATTCACTTTATATTGGAATACTTTTGTCCAGCTTTATACACGATCGTTTAAAATAAATTAAGGACAACATAATAAATTATAAAATAAAAGAATTAGTATGAAATAAACTAATAATACGTCTAACAATGGTTTAAAATATTTTGGTTTTAGTCTCTGATGTAATTTGCTTATCCCACATGATTCCATTTAATGTAGATATAATCATCTTTCCCAAGTTAATTCTGGATTGTATTTTTTTGTCTAATCCATTTAATTTTTTGACACTTTATTTTTTCCAATGAATGGGGAGTTGGCCCATTGCATTAACCCCCAAATTGGAGGACCAGGCAATTTTTAATCAAGGTTTACTTCCTTTAGCCTTTGATAAACCAATATCCAACTACAAGGGAGCAGCTGCTAGTTTTGGTCCGCCCCGTGTACTTTATTTCCCCGGTCATAACGTTATTTCACCATATCTGGTGAGCATTCCCCTATCCGCCACCTGGGGAGGCGGCCGACGGGAGATTAGCAACTGGTGGAAGTTATGGAATGGACCCCACAAGGAAGGAGGAAAAGAGGAAGACCACCTATCACCTGGATAGAAAAAATTCATACTATATGGAGGGAACGAGACATTGAAGAAGATCTTTGGATGGACAAGCAGCACTGGAAGATGAGAATTCAATCACTTGTGTAATCTTTGGTTCCGGAAAATATGTAAACATTGTACAGCCGGAATAATAAATAATAAAATTAACTACACTTTGCAGATCTGCATTTCCTCAATTACAAATCGATATCATTTTATTATTACAATGGATTTTAAGTGAGTAATAAAACTAAAACAAAAATAAAATAGTTTTGTCTGTTTATTTAGAATATTAATTCTTCTTACTTAACACAGAACTTGTTTTAATTGTCCGAAATTTAATACTTCATCAATATAAATATAAGTCTATAATCGTGAAGGGTGAAACGACTTAGGATGAAGGGATGAAGGGTGAAGGGTTATAAAGGATTTAGTCATAAGATCTAAAAAATTTTTATCAAAAAATTTGAAAACTATAGTTTACTTATATTAGTCCACTAGGCCCACATAGGAGCCCCCTCCAGCGCTGCGGGCCTAGGCAGCTGCTTAGTCTGCCGGCGGAAATTCGCCGCTGCGCCCAGCAGCTGAAACTAAATCTTTAGTTCAGTCCCTCAAACTTTTTTGGGACTAAACGTGTTCTTATAAGACTTTATAAAAACCTTTTCCTTATTTCTGCTTTCATATAGATATGTAGTTTAACCTATAAATAAAAGACTACAAAGAGTAATTGCACGTACATTGCAAATTTAAAAAAAAATATCTGCCCTAACATGATCAATCACTCTCCTACTTTCTGAGAAACCGAAACAGTACTAACAATCTTCCAATCTAATCTTACTGTATATATTGTTGTTAAATTGTGATCCCGGGATGTTTGGCCGTGGTCCAATGCTAAAATCTCTAGCAAACGTTTCGGCCGTGTCATTGACGGTCATCATCAGTGAAAATTATGAGCTTGTGTTAACATACGTGAATTTGGCAGGTCAATGGCACGGCTGAAAAGTTTGCTAGAGATTTTAGCACTGGGCCACGGGCAAACAGCCCGAGATCACAATTTAACAACATTCACTCCGGCCGTGAAAGACTTCGAAGTAATCTTATATATTGTTTTAACAGTAAGCAACATTACCATCAGAGCTCCAAATACTCTTAATACATCTGAATTGTTTTCAGTTGAATTCAGAGCTGACGTGACGATTATCGAGCACTGTGATGACTAACAATGATCCTGACCTGACTAACCACGCGGCTGACTGAGCGAAGTATTCCGGATCGTCGCTCGTTCATCAAGATAATCGACAAGCCAGTCAGTCGGTCCGCGTAGTGCAATAATAACACGGGAAGAGAGAACGTTTTGAAAGATCACTGGGAAAATTATTGAGGAGCGTGAGCGTTGGCACTGTCCGCATTCCACGAACAGAAATGAAGCCATTATGAGGGCCATTGTAATAATGTATTGCAGCAGTAACACGCCCGCCCCGCAGCGCACTCTGACACCGATACACTGCACTACAGTACACTACACTGCTCCTCGACAGTACTCACTTCTAACGCTTATTTGTGAATCAAACATTTACCTGATGATTCACCGTAATGTACACTTGGCTAGTAATAGTAGGTAATAATAATAGTAGAACTAATACCAACAACAATAGTAGCAAACAACTTTGTATAAGGTTTCTTATTTTTTTAACTATAGCTTTTAGTGTCTAGGTACATAATTTAATTCACGTTACAGTATTCTAATCGCATTGTTTTGAACGCGTTTCGTTGTCTCCGCCATTCTCAAGTCCTATTCTACGTACACGGCTTATGGTGTCTTTCGCCGCTCTCAGTTCTTCAACGTTTTTTCTATTAATCTCTATTCTTATATTGCTCTTACTTAAATGTTCCTTACCATCAATGCTTTCCGAACAGCTTTCCTCGAGGATTTTCTGGTGCGAACCAACGGCTACCACCAATTTGATGCACGTAGTACCAAAAGTCAGTTATAAAAATGATTATAAATCAGATTTCAGTAATTCTGATAATGTACCGTGGCATATGAAAAAAAATTATGGTGAGTTTGAACTTTTCATTATATCGAATATATTGTAAAAGGTTCAGGCCTATAATTTGGAAACATTGAGTTTCAGGGCGATATTTCTCGGTAGGATATTAGAGCGAAATGAGTAGCTGAAGTGTAGCTACTGAGGGGACGAGGCTCAAGCGCCTACGGGGTAGGAACATCCGGAGTTACTCCTCCGATGAAATGAATACAATTATCGATACACTTACGATATTAGATTTGCGATGGGGTTTGTGATATAAATATGTGAAAATCCTTCTTGTGAACTGTGGGACAGTTGAGGTGAAGATCTCAGCATGATAGCGAATCACCATGAAAACACCATGTTCCGTGTTAAATGAACGGTGAGTCATTTATGCATGGTACTACAGAATCTGTCTTGAAATAGTAACGAAATACCTCCTGGCCCGTTTTAGCATACCTCCTACTTCCAGCGCGAATCTCCTGAACGCTTCGCAGCGAAATTAGTGTAGCGCCCGTTCGCCAGACACCCACCTTAGCCCGGTAACAATCAGCCCCAGTGCAGCCGAAATACCGGTTCACCCTCGTGCCACGACGAGGCGGTGGGTGTGGGTGTCAGGTGGGGACAGCAGAGTCCGGAGCCACAGTGGATGGCGGTATAGACACCTTCCTGTCGCCCCCACGAGGGGTTAACCTCCAGGCACCCATCTTCGGGGGACGTATAATCAACAGCGAAGTGTAGGCCTATATCGTGCCTGCAGTAGAAAATTTCGTACATTTTGTATTCCTTTTCCGTACATTCCATAGCCGTATTTCTAACATGTCGTATGGATAGAGACCAGATTTAAATGGAAAGAATACACAACCCAGTGACTGATAGGAAGGAACTTCAACTTATAAAGAATAATAATAAGTGTACCACCTGAAGTAGTGTAGGAGAAGGCAGGGTAGGCTGTCTTATGTGAGCCGTACGGCATACAAGGAAGGCAGTGTGGCCAGCACTACGCTTCAGCCGCCCATTATTATCCCCAGGATGTTATCCCAGGTACTCATTTTCAACAGGCTGAGTCGACCTGGGGGCTGAAAAAAAATTTTGATTTTATGGTGCAGGCCCGGGACTTATAAAGAAACAGGTTATAATTATTGTTCAACGCAATCATAAAGACCGCCCGGCCATAGGGCATAAAAGTGTGGGGATTGCAAATCAAGGGACTATCGTATAAAATACTCCGTATGGTACTAACGCTCCTTGGTATGTGACTAATCAAACCCTACATGAACATCTGCCAAAGACGTCTTCAAAGCAAGACGCACCCAACATTACGAAAATCATGTGAATACCCTGTTACACTCGCTACTTGAATACTCAATGCAAGAAGACTGAAAATGAACTGCAAACAAACCCCATAAAAGGTTAAGAAACCCTATCGTTGGAAGGGAATTTATCACGACATAATAGAGCGTCACACCTATTAGAGTAGGCCTACATTAGCTCATACATTGTATTCTAATTGCTAATAAATAAGTTAATACAGGAAAAAAGTAGTCCATTATTAGGACCTGTGTCCAACAGAAATGGTAACCAATGAAAACGCAAAAGAGCCAAGATTGACGTGCGGCCCGTATTAAATGTTACTGGCACACCTGCAAATGTAGGCCTACAAGTTATAAATATTATTAAACGGTCATTAACGTAAATACAGACGTTGGCTAGACTTATCTGTATCTATGCTATGACTAAGCGACGGCTAATGTTACAAGGTTACCAACTGACACTGCAGCTGAGATTCGTTACCTTAGTAAACGAACAACTGACGGCAAAAGGCGGCGGCTTCATAAAACCTGCTCTTTATCGTAACTTCGAGGCAAACGATATGCTAACATTTCAACTGAAGGTGGTGCGATAATGTCTCTGATCACTACGAGGACGATGTCTCCATTACGGTACTACAGACATGAGTCGACGCCGTTCAATAGGCAGACTAGTCGGACTGTCACCGAAAATGAAGGTTTTCTTAATTTTGAGGGTATCCATAGTGCTGGAATTTTCCTCAGTCAATCAATACACCCAGTCAAATAATTATTTGGTAATAAACTACACTACACATTTCGATTTCAAACTGATTCTGTTCTTCCACTTTTACCTGCCCACAATGTCTTCAGCGTGCAGCTTTCTCTGTTCCACGCTTTCTCCCATTCCATGCTTCCACGTGGATGGGGGAGGGGTTTACTTTCCCTTTTTTCCGTTTGGTTCCCATCAGTGACTTTGAGCCAAGGCCCTGACATCGCAAAGACCACGGTGGCGAGACCTTTGCTCAACCTCTACACCTTGCGGTAGAAGAGGATTGGAATAAGAAGAAGATCACTGACTCTGACAATCTTCTGTATCCTCTTCATAAGCCCGTACGTCGTAATCTTTTTCTTTCCACAATTTCCACTATATCCTTCTCAACGTTAATCATTCTTCTTATCACAGAATTCCTTACTTTCATTCTCCTTTACCTCCTTCCCCCTGTTCTTCAAAAATCCATTTGCGTATCTCGTAGTTTTATGTTCTTATATTAACTGTACACGTTACTGCCAGATATAGCAATATGCTGTCTCCTGTTGATTTATACATAACTGTTTTATTGTAGCCACGATATTACTATTTTAAAATAACGAATTAACATTAAAATAGATCTTCTTCCTTAATGTATAATAGAGTTCTTCATATAGAGTTCTAGTTTTGACGATCCGTCCTTTCATATCTTCTTCTTATATGGCGTTACAACTTTTGGGGGCTTTAGCCTCCTCAACAATACTGCCCCATGCTTCCCTGTTCTTTACTTTGAGTTCTGCTCTGATATCTTCATTCCTTATTGAATCTTGCCGCTTTCCTTTTTTGTCACGACCCACGCCTCATTTGCATAAATCAACGTGGATATTGCAATTGTCTCATAAAATTTAATCCTTGTGCTGTGTCGTGTTTTATTTCTAAGATTTCTATGAATCGTACTACAAATATTCCTAAATCTATTTATCTTCTCTCTTATAAATATCATATTCAGATTCATAGCTTACTGCACAGCCAAGATATTTGACACGGTTCACTTGTTATATACTGTAGTGCTGTTGTTTATAACTATCTTAGTCCTCACTGTATATTTACCTTGAAAGGCAATGGTTTTGGTCTGTCTAACTGAAATTGTCAGTGAGCACTCTCTTGCCACTTCTTGTAATTGAAACATAGCTCTTTGCAAATCATCCTCATTTTCTTGAATAAGAACTATGTCATCCACATACAGCAGGGAACCCACACAAATTGATTTGTTAAGCTGTATTCCCGAAGTCACTCTGAACATGCTCTCAACATGTCGTCAATGTAGACTTCACCATTATGCTAATTCCTGTCCAGAATGCTAAATCATAAGACACGAAGTTGGGAATGAACATAGTAGCCAAAAGTACGAGTACGAAGACGATGGGAATAGGGTAGCAGGGGGAATAGGAGACGATGGAAAAGGATGAGGAAGACGAGAATAAGGAAGGAAGTGGTGGTGGATGTCGGCTGTAGTAGTAAGAGAAGTTGGAGTAGAATTGGTAGGAAGAACAGGAGGAAGGGACATAAGAGTAGGAGGAAGAATAGGAGGAGAAGGAAGATTTGAGCAGGAGTAGAAGCAGCTCTTTATAATTTATATGTTCCAATGAAATGATTTCTATGCTTGTGTGTTTAGCGAAAGAGGCGGTTCCCATATGTCCATACAGATTTCAAAATAGACCTGTATGTAATTTATTATTAAGACATAATGATGAATTACTGCAAATCCGCCAGTAGGCCTACAGTTGCCTTGGTATGAACCAGTGCGGACTACGTTTGGTTCAACTGGTTCCTCCCTCCTTCCCCCCTCACTTAATCCTCTCCCACATCTCCTTCATTCTTTATCGATGTCTCTCCCTCCTTTCGTCAGTCCAGATGCCACTTCTTCTTGGGGTTTTCCTGAAGACCTTGGCCATATTTTAAATTTCTTTTTGAGTAGTAAGCGTAAGTAAGCGTTCTTCAATGTCTTCTTGAGTAATCTGGAGTTATTCTATGTCTTTTTCCGTTCCTTTGAACCACGTATTGGGCATTTTGAGCTTTCTGAAATAGTTAAAACGTTTCCCTGTTTGTCTCTCAGGATTCATTCTTTGAATATGGTAAATATGATAAATAATGTGTATAATTCTACATTGTTTGTAGAAAGTAACTCTTCTTTTTCTAATTACGTCTGTGATTTTCTCAACACATGCGTACAGCTCATTATTGAGCTGTATTATTGAGCTCATTATTGAGCTCACTATTGGCGTCTTCTGTGCTCTCCATCTTTTATTGGGCCCAATATTTTTCTTAATATTTTCCTTTCCGTGACTTCCACAGTTCGCGCATCATCATTTTTTTGTTCAGTTCAGAGTCGACACTCAGCTGCATAAAGTGCTTCCAGGCAGTTTGAGTTTGACATTGAATCAATGCCTAAGCTTGACATTAATGGATACTGACTTTTGTTATATGCTTCCTTAGTTAAGCCCAAATTTTTTTCTATTTGGCTGTACATGTGTGTTAATGATAAATAATACTGAATTAGGGGAAATTAAATTTCTACTTGGATCACGGCCAACCTTATTAAAAACCTGGGATATTTGGGAAGAATTAAGAATTTTCAATTTGAATGAGAATGTCTCAGGACATAGATGGCAGTGGTACCAACATTATTCCCAATAAAGCCTTCGTAAAATCAAATTTTGGGGGAAACATTGTTGAACGACCAGGAAAGCAGTGCGCAGATATTGTCCGGAACAGACCATTGGCATAATCCTAGCAGCTGATAACGACGATGACGACATTATCAGTATATTATACCTCTATATATATACACAGTTTAAGTGTAACTCCAGCAGAAGATTGGTATAGAATATTATGTAGAAATGTTCTGTGCTCGAAGAAACGTTAAAGGGCTGGGTTTTAGCTTGAAGAAATATTAAGCTCGGGAAATACAAATACAGAATACGGAATAACAAGCAAACAGCGCCAGATCTGTGACCTGTGATAACCGATATAGTACGGTACTGTGATAATGTGAACAGATGCAGGAGAAAGGCGTGTGTGATTGGCAACATCGTGTTGTTACCGGTTGGATCTGTGATATATCGCGCAATCGAACATCGGCTGCTAAACTTCAAACGCCAGCGAGAAATACGAGATCAACAAAGCATGTTCGGTTTATTCTGATCGAAGCAAAACGCTTCACCTATTTTACGACGAGCTGCTGAGGATGTCTCTTCGTTGAACGGGTGGCGTCGACGGGAAAAATGGATGTTTGTTAGAACTACAAACAAAGTGTTTTCATGACGAAACATAAGGCTTAACATGAAAAGGCTTTTGACAAGGGTATAACCTTTCACGTATGCTTTTTAATGTGTGTGTGTATTTGTGTATTTGTATTTGTTTATAGTACCGTACTCTTGATGTTTTTGTAGTTTCTTGAAGTAATTGAATATTATACTGTATTCGTACAATAAGTGAAAAGCAGGGGGGTATTTACGGGATAGGGGACGAACGGGACGATAGAGGGTCGATAACAGTTGATTGACGAATTTTGTTACTCTCTTAATTTTTAGCCTATTTTATTATTTTTTCAGCTGTGTACGCTAATAGTAACTCTTTTTTTAAATATAGAAACAGATTTATCACACACACACACACACACACACACACACACACACACACACACACACACACACACACACAAAGAGGCACTAGAGAGGTAACATTGGAAATGTGAGAGGAACATGGTGTAGAGACACCGAAATAAAGATAGAATGTGGTAAATACGTTCTTCTTCATCTTCTTCTACACTGCCAGGGATTTTGCATTTTACAGTTTTGACTTAAAAGGCTATGTTATCATCTCCTCCGTGATCTTTAATACTTCTTCGCCCCATAGACTAAGGTTCTAACGCTACTTTTTGGAATTCCTCCCACGGGGAGTCCCTCTACATACTGTCCCCATCCACTCCGATTCTTAGGTCTTCTTGTACAACCAGATTCCTCAATAAACTCCAACCTTTAACTTTCCTTAAAACGGACATCTCTGACGCCTCGATTAATTTTCCTTGTTTTCCTACAAGTGCCCAACTTTCACATCCATCCTGCAGGATATGTTTGGCCATAGTCTTATAAAATTTCACAGCTTTGCGACCTTGCGAACCTTGTGCTTTTGTGTTCTGTGGATAGTTCCCCATGCGATTCAAAATTTGTTGATGTTGGTGTTAACATCTCTGTCACAGTCATAACTAATATCGCTCCCAAGCAGTGGTGGCGTAACTACAAGCGGAGGGATCAATCGCTCTCTAGAGCTACTCAGTGAAACTCCATAATCATTTAACTTAGACTTATTTCTAAGCCAGTTGCGTCTGTTAACTTAAAGACTTATCAATAATTTTATAAGTAATTATATGGGAAGAATCTTGAATATGTCATTTGTCCTGAGGAAAATGGGTAGTCCAACAATCAATCTAGTCTCATCCCCACTCCCAGAAGTTGGTGTTACCCACTCCCCCGAGAAACCAGTCCCATCCCCCCTTAGGAGAAGGTCCTAGTTATGCCACTATTAACCTAATTAATATGGTTAACCTACTCTAATATTCTCTTAATGACGGCTACTTTACATCGGGTAGGTTCGGATTCTTTTTAAGACAATTAACTTCGTTCCTGTATCGATGTAGTCGTACTCTACTCAGTTCATAACCCATGCGACTTATATAATGCCAGTTTAAACTTATTCTCATCGTCTTCTTCTTCTTCTTCTTCTTCTTCTTCTTCTTCTTCTTTTCTTCTTCTTCTTCTTCTTCTTCTTCTTCTTCTTCTACTTCTTCTTCTTCTTCTTCTTCTTCACTACATGGCTTGTACTATAGCCCGTTCCAGCGTCAAAGAGTCTCTGACCATTTTGTCTAGGGTCTTACACGATCTCTCGTCACCACTGACCTATATTCTAACGCTTGTTTAGGAATACGCGTTTCTACCATTGCGTTCCACATGGGACTTCCAATTCTGCCTGTATTCCTTTATTCTCTCCAGAACCGACTGTAATTTCAGGTCTTTCCTTATGTCGTCGTTTTGTAGATGATCACTACTAGATGATCTCTAGCTATTCTCATCGTCCTGAATTAAAAACTGATCGTCTGCAACCGTAAAAGAATTTATCGACACATTTTGTGACAACCCAATGCCAAGGCGTCCCCAGAGTAATCCATTTTCGTAAAAAATCTTCAATATAAACATTATTACATTCAGTAGTATGATTGACATTCACCAGTATAAATATCGTCTCACCTACGTTATTTAATATTTATATTAATTCCATAACGTAATCCGGGACAAAGAAAAGAATATCCAAACTGGAAAGAAAAATGTAATTAGGAATTCAAGTAAAAGAATAAGAAATAAATTCTTGGAGAGTACATTACAAAAAATTGTTTCATATGGAGCTGAAGTGTAGCAAAAAACGAAGCGTGAAAGATGAAGCAAGGACCGTAGAATTGAATCGCATGCGAAGATTAACACGAGGAAGTCAAATACAAACTTAAGAAGACTAAATGCAAAACAGACGAGACTAAAATGTTCCATTCTAGAACAGGTGAGCCACTTTAATTATTTGGGAAATGATATTGGCTGCGGTAGAGATTAATACATTGATGTTAAGTTAAGTAAGTTCCAGATGATCTGTGGAACAGTCAACCGTGTTTTTATAAACACGGTACGTTGAGATACAAAATTAAAGTTTTACACAAAGTTATGGCAGTCCCTGTACTGTCCTATGAGTGCGAATTATGGACAACAACCAAGAAACAAGACAGTAAAATACAGGCCTCGGAAATGGCATTGTTAAGAGGAGTTAATAGCAGGCCCCGATTTCAGGTACCTTGCACCCTCGGCAAAGCATTCTTATAGCCGCCCCCTTTCATTATTTTACTTTTCTCCCCCCCCCCCCCAAACTAAGTTATTGTTGATTGTGTAAATTTTGGTTTTTTCCCCAAGTATAAAATATTAGTACCGCTAGCATTTCAGTATTGCAAGTGATCTAATCACTACGTAGGCTACACACAACAAAAGTTAAAACATCATTTCTTGAAAATCAAAGAATATGCGTGCGTAATATAATATTATTCATTACATATTCCTTGGCGCGTGCCGGCGTGCATTCGAACGTAGTTTCCTTCATTTCTAGAATTTTAACAATAACACTCAACTGTCTACTGTCTTATAGTCTTAACGCGTATTGTTTTTCGTTCCTTGGCTCCCCCTTGGACCAGGCACCCTGGGCATTTGCCCAGTCAGCCCATTTAAAGCTCGGGGCCTGGTTAATAGATGTTCTAAACTGAACCGTATAAGAAATGAGGTCATAAGAGAAAGTTACAAGTTTTTAACTTAAATGAAAGACTAAAAGATTACAAACAACGGCGCGGAAAGGACACTTAGAAAGACAGATTCAAGACGGGCCAAACAAGTCTGGAAGTACAAACCTATAGGACACATGTGAATAGAATGGATAAAACAAACAGAGTGGCAACCGCCACGGGGAATAAACAGAGAAGCAACATCTTTAATATACCAACATACACCAATAGAGCTGTGGATGAATAAACGGACGGTTACTGGAACTGGAATAACAGAAGGCTTTGTGAAAGTAAAGACGGCGAACTCGTAATAGGGTTAAATCCGAAAAATAAAAAATGGAAGATAAAATATTCTCACGAAAGTTTACTAGCCAGCTTCAAAACCTGATTAACTCCTCTCTGAAAAATTGTGCGGCTTGCGTCAAGACAAAAACCTGAATATGCATGCGCGCCGGTGTGCGTGTGTGATCGACACGTACGGTGACAAGGGCATCGTGATAACTTGCCGAGGATAGTACGTCTACAGTTGAGTTGACGCTGGAAATAAACATGCAAGACACTAAACTCAACCTTGAGCTAAATACATTTGTTTTATTATCACATCTAAAGTAAATTGCATGCGAACTTGATTAGTGCACACGTGGCCTTTCGGGTGTGTCGTCGGTTGTACCTCTAGCGATCACGTTGTTTCGTTTCGAGAAGGTTTCACCACAAAAGCGTAGGAGGAGGTTTATATTATGGTCACCCATCCCCTAACAACATTTCTGTAGGTGCACTGAATTAATTATTACTATAAATATTATTATGAATAATATTCCATCAGGTTTTAGTTGCCGATAATGAAGACACTTTATCAGAAGTTTTTTTCTTCTGATAGTTCCTATCCGTTTCGGATATTGGATATGATACATACTATTTTAACTTTCTGTACTGCTGCACGGAATAAGTCAGTTGTATTCGTACCAAACCAGGTCCTTAAATTTCCCAGCCATGAGATTCTCGGTAGGCCAACTCCTCTCTTTCCAAGTACTTTTTCCTGTAGTATGGACTGCAATAAGTAAAATCTCTGTTCATTTCTCATGAGATGTCCCAGATACTGAAGCTTTCTTATCTTCACTGTGTTAAAACTTCCCTATCTTTCTTTATCTTTCTAAGAACTTCAACATTAGTTATACGTGGTGTCCATGAAATGCTCAGTCTCAGTATTCTACGGTAAAGCCACATTTCGAAAGATTCCAATTTTTTAGTTGTGGCTTCAGTCAAAGTCCAAGATTCTACATCGTAGAAGAGGACCGAGAATACGTAGCAGCGTAGAAGTCTCATCTTTGTGTTTATTGTTAAATCGTGACTTTTGAATAAACAGGCTCATTCTAGTGTACACAGCTTTTGCCTTTTCAATTCTGCTCTTTATTTCTTGAGAGTGGTCCCATTGTTCATTGACTGTAGTACCAAGATATGTAAATTGGCTTACACGTTCAACTGGCCTTTGCTTTATATTAACAGTACAGTTTGTGAACTTGTTCTTAGATACAATCGTTAGCTTTGTTTTATTAACATTGATGTCCAATCAAAAGTTTTAAAATGTTAAAAACGTTTATCGTGACACATTCACACTAACAATTTTAAAGGAGGCCTATCTAGACTCTTAAGTTTGGTTACCATGACGACAACTTATAAATGCATGAATTTCATCTACATCCTGTAGATATCGATGAACAAAACCAAATCCGGTGTTCTCACACCTTAGTCAGTTATGTAACTAGGAGGATCTCTAGGGGGGGGGGTGATAAGATTAGTTTCTGGAGGGAAGGCTAGCTTCTGGAGGGGATGAGGTTGGACACCCCATCCATATTCCTCAGGACAAATGAGATATTATATTCTACTCATATAATTATAAATAATAATAATGGCTCCCATGTATACCACCGAAGTAGCTTAGGAGTAGGCAGGGTAGGCTGCCTAATGTGAGCCGTACGGCATACAAAGAAGGCAGTGTGGCCAGCACTACGCTTCAGCCGCCCATTATTATTCCCAGGATGTTATCCCTAGTACTCATTTTCAACAGGCTGAGTCGACCTGGGGCTGAAAAACGCACCTTGATTTTATGGTGCGGGCCCGGGAATTGAACCCGGGACCTCTAGATTAGTAGCCAGGTGCCATACTCACTGGTCTACTGAGCCGCCCTCATATAATTATTTCTACAATTATTTATAAGATTTATTGTAAAACACGCAACTGGACTGGAAATAGGCCTACGTTAAATGATTGTGGAATTTCACTGACATTTTTAATAGATGTATGGGGAGAAAATTGACTACCCCCCCCCCGTAGTTACACCAATGCTTTGCTGGAAACCAGACTTCCTACTTACGAAGCTGTAATAAATCGATACGGGATTCCAACTTCAGGAAACAGTAATTATGCCCGGTATCGATATAAATAGAATTTCCGAAACAATGTTCTTGGAACAATTATTGCAAACGCGCCATGTGATGTGTCCGATAGTAAGTGGACATGAACTCAAAATCCCATGCGTCCGAGAGGGAAGTGAGGAGGGCATGATCTAATCATCTTAACGCATTTTTTAATTAACTACTGAGGTGAGGTAGGAAGATTGACACGATCCATAATAAGTGGGTTTACGTATTATACTGAAGTAACTCATGAACTGTACATTGTTTTTTGTAGGCCTACAGTTTGTTTATTTCACGAATGCTACCTAACAGTGCATTA
Source organism: Magicicada septendecula (assembly GCA_034769895.1). Taxonomy (NCBI): domain Eukaryota; kingdom Metazoa; phylum Arthropoda; class Insecta; order Hemiptera; family Cicadidae; genus Magicicada; species Magicicada septendecula. Next base: position 59,947,984 of record CM068368.1, on the reverse strand, counting down.
CAACGCATGGACTTTGGAAAAACCCGATCGGTTGAGACTTAGTTCTTTCGAAATGTGGCGATACAGTGTCAAGGATCAAGAGAACAGGGAAGATGAGAAATGAAGAGGTTTTGGGTGAAGCTGGAAAGAGAAGAAGTTTACGGAACGTCTTACCAGGAACAGGGTCAGGTTGATAGGACGTATTCTGAGGCTCCCGAACTTATTACCCTTCCGGCGGATTGATTCGTGTTTGGCTTACATGAATCAGATTGTCGATGATATGCACTGAGGGAATTATGCTGAGGTGGACAGACTTGGCCACCTTAGGAGTGACTGGGAGGATTGCACAGACCTGAAAAGAATCAGGTGCTTAATGACATAACAGGTGGCTAGATGGCTACATAACAGTCTAACTTTACAATATTAAATAAAACGAAGAGGAAAGTTTGTGTATCATTCTCTACAAGCTATATTTATGTCAAAAGATACGCTTATAGTAGCTGATTCCCTGATGCCCTCCCATCGATTTTACGTCACTGAGTTATTTTCAGGTTCCACAGCTGTGACATATCCTAGCTGGCGAAGTAGATGTCGAGAACAGATAGAGAATTCATCGCCATATACGGTACAATTGAAAGAGGGTAAAGTAAGAAAGTTAAACATTATATTAAAGTTGTATAAAGTTATAGCTGTGCCTGTAGTTTATACGGAAGCGATACCTGTAGCAAGCCAGCCCGCTCAGATGAAGTTTCTAAGTCAGTTCTGGTGGGGTGGGGGTGGGGGTCCAAGAAGAGATAGGACTTGAAAACAAGACAAACAGGTAGAGATTTGGATATTATAATTTAATCGAAAAGATCGAAGAATATGTAGAACAGTGGAATATATAGAAGGAGTCATGTCTACAATATAAATATTAATTAAAGTAGGTGACAAAATTGTAATAGTGTTTTGGAATAGGTATTACATTTTAATTATTTGGGATGTGATATCTCATATAGGAAGGATAACGATATCGAGAAAAAGTTAAATAAATTTAGTTATACCTGTGGAACAATGAGACGACTATTGAAGAATAAAACGCAGAGGGCGACACAGCTAAGTTCTATAAGGTCGTGACTGTGCCGACTTTAATGTATGGATGTGAAACATGGACTCTCCTGTAAGAAGATTTTCCAAAATCACAGGCCACGGAAATGAAATTTTTTTAAACAGTTAAGGGATGTAGTTTAAGAGATCGTCGTCTACTAAACGACGACATAAGGAAAGACTTAAAGTTACAGTCGGTTCTGGAGAGAATAAAGGATTACAGGCTGAATTTGAAATAACATGTGGAACGTATGGTAGAGACGCGTATTCCTAAACAAGCGTTTGAATATAGGCCAGTGGGAACGAGAGATCGTGGAAGACCCTGGATAAATGATCAGAGACTCTGTGAATTCGAAACGGGCTATAGCCCAAGCCATGGAGTGAGAAGTAGGTTACACGATATTTCTACCGATGGCTTTCAATTATATTTTGAATGTAATGTTTATATTGAAGACTTTTACGGAAATAGAACGTTCTGGACACCTTGGGATTATACTGTCACAAAATGTGTCGATAAATATTTTGGTTTTTGCAGACCAGTGGTTGATTTATAAAATTATAGGTGCCGGAACGCATAAATTCAAAAGTTGTACAGACACAAATATACTTATATTTTATATTAGCGTATAAGTTTACATCAGGTTATTACAAAGGAGGTCTACATTTTTAAAGCCTTATGAAATAAGTAACGTACGTATAAAACTTGTATCTAAAAAGGTAATAAAGTTTACTGATATTTATAAAGAGCTTCATCGTCAGGTTAGCCGCACGACAATCGAAAACATGTCACTCATGATGGCGTCATCCCGGAGCCTCAATCAAACTCTATGTGATGGTTTCGGTGGTTCGGACATTTTAAAAAAGTTTCCGTAGTTTCATCATTGTGTCGTCATATTGATTGTTTCTTTACGTTTCCTAACTCTTTGTGTCAAATGCCGTATTATGGCCAGAAATCAGCCCTCTCACATTCACTTGAAGATACTGCTATTGATTCAATATCATGTTTCAAGGTAGAAAGACTCCCCGGAAAAATTCTGGAATGCACATATTCTCGGAAGCTCCCAATCAGTTGCCTTTCATGTAGTTTTAATTTTGAAGCTAGTTTTTTTATTTCATTTTCTCCATAGGTTATTCGGAAATTTTTTGAACGATAGTAGTTAAGATAAAGATTAGTACTCGTGTTTGATTTTGACAAATGATTGGTTTTGTAGTGGAGCTGATGAGGGCACAATTTAAAAAGTAGTAGTAAATTTTTGTAACAATTAGGTTTTTCTTTTTATATATTTTTTCGGTAATTTATTTTTGGATCCAAGAGGTTTCGGAACGCCGTTCCGGTGAGTTCCTACTGAAATCAAGCCCTGTTGCAGACGACAAGTTTTTAATTCAGGACGATGAGGATGACTAGTGATAATGTGATATATTTATAATATACACGCACTTATTGTTTACTAATGGTACCTATATTCTCAATTTTCTATTGTATTGTATTTATTATTCATAGCCTAAAGGTACCATACATACGATTTGCAATAAAATTTTTATTACTCACATTATTAAAAACGATCGATTTCGGTCACAGACCATCGTCAGGTCATATACAACACAGTTGCGGTCACAATATATTAAAACAGTCACGAATTCGTTTTTGTAAATAGTGACTATTTAATATATTGTGACCGCAACTGTGCTGTATATGACCTGACGATGGTCTGTGACCGAAATCGATAGTTTTTAATAATGTGAGTAATAAAAATTGTATTGCAAATCTTATGTATGGTACCTTTAGGCTATGAACAATAAATACAATACAATAGAAAAGATGAGGATGAGTTAAAAGCTTGCGGTCTCTAAGTTGTATGAGTTATCAACTGAGTACAGTAAGACTACATCGATACAGGAAACGAAGGTAATTGCATTTAAAGGATCCGAACCTATACGGTGTAAGGTAAGTCATCGCTATTAGAATATTAGAACAGGGTTAATTGTATTAATTACCTTGGGAACGATACTGTTTATGACTGTGATACTGATGTCGACATTATGATCAACAAATTTCGAGTCGTATGGGGAATTATCCACGGAGCACTAAATCATAAGGTTAAGAAGGACACAAAGCTGAAATTTTATAAGACCGTGGTCAAAAACTTTACTGTCACTGCCCAATTTTAGTTCTACCACTGACTTATAGATGTCGCTCAGCGAACTTTTCAGCCGACCGTCGTATATATCAAATACTAGGGAATCAGATTAGAGATGGGCAAAGTAGTTCATCGAAACGAACGTATCATAGCTAGGTCGCTCATGTCAGCGAACGACAATAAACTTCACAGTGAACTATGTCACTAGTTCAATTGTCGAACCCATCTTTTCCTAAAATTTTTATTGACAATTAAAGAACAAAAATTGACAACTTCCTCTTTCTGTTCATCATACGTTATTGGCCAGGGATTACCAGCCTCCTCATGCAAGTGAGATAACATCAAAGCGCATAAAGCTTAGCTGAAAGATAACCAATTCCTTTTTTTTGACGTTTCAACAAAACAGTATATTTTTTAAGATAAAATATTGTTTAAATAGAGAAAATTATGAAAATAATGTTATTCAATGCGCCTGCCAGAATCACAAAACCCGCCTCTCACTTAAGAGTCGTAAGAAATAACGCACATCTGAAATAACAAATTTTTTTTAATCATTTAAAAATTTTTAAAGCAATTTCCCCCAATCCTAGCGTACGGTATTCTCTGATATTTTATTTTTATCATATTTAGGCTAATAATTTGTCAAAATAACAAAGATCAGACAATAAAAAACATTTATCAGTCTATTCTCTCACCGCCTTCCGATTCATCGGGACGTGTACTTCTACAAATCCTTGTCTTAAAAAAGAATTTAATATATGTTAAATATTTAACAGTATAACAAAACAATTAAAAATATAAAAATATGGAGTTTGTAATACTGTAAAAACTCCAAAAATAAACTGCAGTCAAGAACAGTAAACGAATTACTGGGCCGACAGCAGCCAGAAGTACTCAGTTCTAACGGTCGTTACTCATACGCGAACGACCTAGTAGAAGCGAACGACCTACTGCAAGCGAGCGACCTACTACATGACTACATGCGAACGACCTACTGAAAGATTATGAACTACATCATCGAATGACCTACTGCATGCGAGCGACTACTGAAAACGAACGACCTACTGAAAGAGGATGAACTACTGCATGCGAATTACCAACTGCTAGCGAACTAACTACTGAATCCGAACGACTTACTGCAAGCGAGCACCTACTGAAAGCGAACGACCTACTGAAAGAGGATGAACTACTGAATCGAATGACCTACTGCTATAGCGAACGTTGAAGTACGGTTGTTTAGTTTTATAAGTGGCCAATAGGAGCGTGGCTAAAGCGAACTACGAACGAACTAGTCTACTGCGGCGCGAACGACTGTAGTCAGTACTTCACTTGACTGAGTAGTTCTTTTTGGCTAGGTCGTTCGCGAGCGCCCACCACTAATTCGAATATCCGGGACTGGTTCGGATAGTCCTGGATTTGTACAGATCTTTCTCGATTGTCCGGATCTTTTTATAATTATGTCTGGGATTGATCGTTTACAGACGTTTAATGTCAAAATCCAAGCAAGTGGTACCTTAAACGAGTGCTTTGGTACTTAGAAAAGCAAAAAAAAAAAAAATCTCAACACACATCTAACTAAATTAACGTTTTTATTACTATCAGAGATATTTTATTCTGACTTATTTATCTTTGTGAATAATTTTGTTAACGTAGATCAACAAACTTCAAAGGTTTTTGAGAATCCTACCTCACTGGTCATGGTCGACTTCTGTGAAACTTGTTATACGTTTTGGCAATCGTTTCCAGTCCGAAGACTGGAGAAAACAAGTAACAACATACTGGAGACTGCAAAATGTTAACTCCTGTTTTTTGAACTTATACAACTAGTCCCTCTGCTACTGAAGATTGGTCCCGCAGGAGCTGCAGAAAGGTATAGCAACAAGTGTTACAGCAATCGACCTTGATCAATCAGGCACGAATATTTTTAGTAACTGTAATATCACGCACTGACAGGGACGGTAGAGGGATTTTTGATCGCATACGTTTTATCATTTAATGTATGGTTTTATCATTCGATTAGTAGGTCTAATTGTCTATGTGTGTTTGACGTTTGAGTGTGAAAAATCTGTAAACTTTTTTAACTTCTGCATTCCATACATTACATGGTATTAGATGTGTGCTAAACTTGTATTTAAAAATAACAGGTACGAACGATACCGTTCCAAAAAATAACACGTACAAATACCTGTTATTATATACTTATTATACATATACCTGTATTATATAATTTGTTATAAGAAATAAATTTAAACTAAAAGTATTAACAATGTTACTTTACACTGTGACTTTGTTAAGTTGTTACTGTTTAAAAGAAAATAAGAAACAAGAGATTTAATAGGCATATCTCCCTTTGGGAATACTAATTTAAGTTTTCACTAGGAGTAAACAAAGTGACATAGATTTAATATTAAATTATTGATTCCATTTTGGTTAGACAAATCAGTTGCGAAACTCAAACAATGGAATTTAGAGTACACGTAATAGCACGACAAAGAATGTCAAAAAAATTTACGTCAGATATGCAGTGAAGTTAAATGCACCTCCGAAATTACATTAACAAAAAGTACTATATGCCCTGTAGCCACTCTGTAGGTTATAACGTTCGCTTTTTCAAAATTTACCAAGTTGGTGACTAGTATAATATATGATTAGTTATTATAATATGTATTATATATCTGCATAACACACGAGAATAAATGCAACATCAGTATGATTTTTTTTTCATTTATTAAAAACAGCTTCGTCTCTTTGGCATAGAGATATTCTGAATCTGGCTGTTTTGCTTCGGTTCGTACTTTTATGGCAATCGGCACATGCGCAGAACGAAGTATTCAGCACCAAAAAGTGTGTTTGTACTCGTGTACTCGTAGTACTCGTTTATGCGTTAGTTGCGTAGGGGGATTAGTTGCGAAACGGAACCGCGACGCCGCGAGTAATCGGAAGGGGTATTTCAACTTTTCAGTTATCGTTGAATCGGAACAGGTATTTCAACTTTTCAGTCACTGTGATATCCGTTCCACAAAAATATCGTTCTAAAATACCTGTTATAGGTATATCGGCCCACCTCTACTTGGTATGTATGAGCATTGTCAAAAGTCGTGATTTTAGAGGACTCATTATTGTTTCTTTCAGAACATAATGAAACCTTGACTTGGAGACATCGAATAAAAGGTCAACTTATTGTTGTCAATACTGAATGATCTATTAGTCGAATGATTAAAATCGATTCTGGCCTCCTTACAAATTAATATATTAATCAAAGTAACACTGATTTATCACGCTTTAACATGAGTGTTGGGTAAGGCATTATGTCAGATGAATGTTAAACGGTCTGAAACGGGAAACAAACGCTCTGTTCAGCTTTCCGTCAATTCAGGTTAAATTGTCCTGTAACGAATTTTACCAGCTCATTAAAGAAGATATGGTCACTCTGTCACAGGTTAAGTGACCTGGCAAATATAAGTAAAAATTATAAATGTGTTAACTATGCAAACAACTTTTGGCATTGTAATGTAAGTTAAATTGTAAAGTTAACGATGTTTTGTAAATTGTATGCCTTATTATTATTATTTTTTCTTGAGTTCTTGCTAGATCGCATTAATACTATCTCGTGGCCCGCTTTCCTTCAGAAAATCTCTCGTTTTTGGCTTTACGAAACTTGTCACGATTTATTAAATTAAATATCTGAGGGAACGGTGATTCGTATGCATACGTACTCTTATGTATTTATACTCCCGTCCACACGTACGCACGCGCGCTCACACACACAAATCCCATATCAAACGAGCTAAGCGAGTATTCAGTTTTAACTCGACCGTTTTGCATTTGTCTGTCTGTCTATCTGTTTATTTGGCTATGCTCATCTGTCTATTTGAGGTGTGTCACGATAACTTTTGAATGAATCAGCCGATTTTCATGAAACGTGGCATGCGAGTCCACACTTTTACAGAAGCCTATTGGTTTTTTAGATTAATCCCCCCCTAAATATAGAGGGGTTAACGGCAAAAATAGGAGGGGTCAAAATTGTCAAAAATCCATGTGGGGTACCAAATTAAAGGGGATTTTAACCAAAAGCTGAATATAATGCTCATTTTTAAAAATGCGTAAATTTTTTAATGCCATTACCCACAAAAGTGAACAAAAATTTGAAAAAATTGCAGAAATTCAGACAGGTGTCAGAATAAAAGGCATTTTAATCCAAATCCGAATGTAGCCTTTAGCATGAACATTTTTGTAATTTTAGGAGCACCACTGACCAGAAACGGAACTCAAATTGTAAGAAAATTGTAAAAGCCTATGTGGAGGTGAAGTTAAGAGGAATTTTATTCAAAATACAAATTCGGTACATTATTAATTAGAAATTAACAACTCTCAACATTCAATTTTCTAATATTGAAGTTCTCGTAATTACAACAGCGGTCAATGTAACCGCTGTTGCCGGCGGCAACAGTATTGGAAATGAGAGAAAATAATATTAGTTATATCACAGAATAATTATTTTAGTTATTCAATAATTTGAAATCCGAACAATATTATTAGGGAAACTTGAAGAAAAGCGTAGCATTGGATGTGTTTCTCTGTTTGTGTTTCTTATTTTTAATTTGATTATTTGTGTTCTGATTTATTTTGTGTAAATATAATGAGAGTCAGATCCCGTTGAACCGGGACCCTCTTCTTCACCCGGCGAATGAGGGTACAAAAAATTTTGAATTAATTTTTAGGTTAAGTTTTAGGGCTATCACAACCGGCAACAGGTGTTATGTATCCACGCCACACCACTGCGTAATAATAAATGTATCTCATTCAAAATAGTGAGCGAGCTCTGAAGCTCAGGAAGGTTACTACTAGTATTACCAATTAGTCACGAGTGTGTAAACTGCTTATCACGTAGAAGTAATCAGACAGTAGTCCGAAACAATATAGAAGTCAGATAATGTCAGATTGTTAGTGTAGGCTGTTCATCAACCATCAACTTTCTCCGAGCTCCTCCCACGCCTGGCCGGACTACTGTTACCTCTCTCTCTCTCTCTCTCTCTCACATGATGTTCGGTTATCGTTTTCTTACGTCACCGAAAGTTACAGCAATTTTCTAAATTAATATGAACCACTGAAAGGAAAATAATAAGGAACAGCCTACGTGGATCAAAGAAAGAAAGTACTGTCGTCTGAAGACGATAAAGTTTGAAGTGGTTTGACACGACTGTTCTAAGCAGTGTTATTTACACACACCTTCAAATTACATTACGTCATTTGTCCTTCCATCTTGTTTGTTATAGTTACACACATTTTCTTCTACGTAGTCTGTAACTACATGATATATTAGAAAACAGAATTTCTCGCCATACTTATGTGCTCTTTCAGTTTTCAAAGCAGTTCTAATAACACCATTCAGAGTTGTCAACCCTTCTTTTTCTTTTAGTTCTGTAGGTCTATTTACCTATTTACCATTCTGTCTGCTTGTGAATTTACCTTATTTTGAATGTATTCTGCTAGGTTTCTCCGAAACCTTTAATTATAATCGTTACCTCCTACACATAAGACGTTTCACTTTAAACGTTTTACATGAAAGCCAAAACATTTGGCACACGCTATCATCATTATTATCATCAACATCATCATCACCAAGGATTAAACCAAAAATGGTTTGTTCCGGTCCCAAGCGGATAGACTAGAGCTGGTAACTCCGACGCTTCTTCGGATGTCCCACACCTCTCCGTCCTTTCGGCTTATAATTCCACAGTATGTTGTTTGGGGATGCAGCAGTCGTCCATTCGGTTAAGATGTTCCCATCATTTTAGCCGATATTGGAAAATTCTATCAAGTATACTCCTAATATTTAGTTCCTGAAATATATCTATATTTCTTTTGCGATCTTGAACAGTCTATATACTGCCACGTGTTTGAGAAATCTCATTTCGGGCGCTCGGAAACGACTGGCCTGGGACTTCGTTAAAGTCAGGGCGGCCCCAGCACTTCTGCCGCCCTGTGCAGTATTTATGAGTGCCGCCCCTTCCCTATTCATTGCACGTCATACAGGAAGGAAAAAAGTTTACCATGTCTCTTAATCTGTTGGAATCTTTTATTTAAAGCACAAATGGTAATATCTATAACTTTAAAATAAAATTCGACTTTGCACAGCAACTCTGGATCTCCAATGAATTCGTCTTTTCTCTCGTTATCAAATCGTCTTTTAATCTTTCTCCTTCGTAGGTCTACTTGTGCTGAGCCTCTGATTATTGGGTTTTCAGTGTCCAATTTAGTGGCTAGTTCCTTAGCGTCAACTTAGCTTCGAAATTTTAAGTCATTTCTGACAGACATGAAATAAATGCTTGTATTTTCAAGTAAACTGACAGCTTTTGTTACATCCACGTCAATACTTTGCAGTGTTTTAATATGGAGTAATATGTCGTAACATATTACTATGGAACACAGAAATGTGAAGTCAAGTACATGACTCGCCAGACTGCCAGCCTCGTGAGCCACCATTTTATCTGTTTTCATTTTTATTGATATCAACAAGCGCATCGTAGGTCTCTTCTATTTGATATCTAAGTGGAGTGACAGCGTCTGTTCTACTTTCCCACAATGTTTCACATAAAGGTTTCAGCGTAAGGTTGATGCAACGGCGAGTTGATGCAGAGAAGAAGTTATAAATGTTTTCCACCAAACTTAACATCCCGGAATCTGCCGCCCTTTAAAATTTGCCGCCCTGGGCGGTGGCACGGTTCGCCCCTGCCTGGAGCCGGGCCTGGTTAAAGTCCAATTCTCGGACTCATAAAGAAGTGCGGGGAGAGAGCCATCATCTTGTAGAACCTCAGTCGCGTTTCGTTCCTAGTTGACTGTAGAGTTCTGCTGATGGTCCCCACATATGGTTGAACTTGTGCAGCTTATTCACCACATCATTGTTTGTAGTTTACGATACATTGCAGCCCATATATTCAAACTTACTCTTCTTTTGGCAGTAGTCTGCAAAAAAATTTGGCATCGTTTAGTTGTGCATAAGATATCCTTGGTAAAGGCAACAGAATGAAGGTACGTTGGAAGCAACAGAACCTCTTCGTATGTTAGTTACCTTACGTTACCTTACGTTAGTTACCTTACGTTACCTTACGTTAGCTACCTTACGTTACCTTAGGTTAGTTACCTTACGTTAGTTACCTCACGTTACCTTACGTTAGTTACCTTACGTTACCTTACGTTAGTTACCTTACGTTACCTTACGTTAGTTACCTTACGTTACCTTACGTTAGTTACTTTACGTTACCTTACGTTAGTTACTTTACGTTACCTTACGTTAGTTACCTTACGTTAGTTACCTTACGTTAGTTACCTTACGTTACCTTACGTTAGTTACCTTACGTTACCTTACGTTAGTTACCTTCCAGGTCTAGGAAGGTCTCCCACGTCTCCAGGCTTGTTTTCAGTTCTGAACAAATGATGAAGTAAGTGACATCTTTTCAGTAGCCTATATGATTAAATTGAAGTAATACAAAGTCATTACGGTTGAGGTAGTGGGAAATAAATAGAAAGAAAGAGGAATCAGTAGAAAATGTAAAAGGAAATGACAAGGTAATAAATCATTATCAGGTATAAAAAAATAGAAACCCTTTGAAAATAGTAGTCCATGATGATGAGAGGAAGAGTAAAGAGACTTGTTTTTATATTATTTTTAAATATAAATGAGACATATATTTGTTTAAAAAATAAATAGCCTACAATACTAGGCGTGTCTTTTACCAGTTACCAGTTTATTTGGACAGTAATAACTGTGTATTTTTTATAATTATTGGATTTAAACTTCTATTTGTGGCGATCTAAAACGGTTTCCTAATATGTTTGCTGGAGTCAAGAAGTTAAAGGAAGTCGAACGTGAATAAATAAAATAGCCTTAAAATAAGGCGTAATATATTAATGGGTCCACTTCCCCGAATGAAGTGCCAAGATGGGTAGAAAGAGTTTGCAAGTGGACAACGGAAGTAAAAAGCAAGGGAGTGCCTCAGAAGAACTCCTGGAACGTTAACGTTGAAGAAGCAACTTCAAAATGTAAAACACAGGACGAGAAGGTAATTAGGCGAAAGAGAAGCAACGTATGTTTCGGACTGCAGAAGAAAAAGACGTAAAAATTTAAATACGTAGTTAACATAAGTGACAACGTCATCTTAAAATTTACAACGACCGGCAGATAAGATTACGCCAATTATAAATGTACAACGAATAAGTCTTACACACACATTTCTTGACACAAATGATTGTTACTCATTTTCCCTAATATTATATGAGGTAAGCACCAACTTCTGAAGTTCTTCGCAGACATCCTTTTCACTGGGGGATAGTCGGAGTCAACGAGAGTTCTAATGTCCCAACTCCTTCTAAACTTTCCTTGTTAAACTTGTAAGTGATGTAGGGCCAACTTGGTGACTCAGAAGCAATGTGGGGGGGGGGGGGACGCATACAATTCAAACGTACGAACCTATAATTTTATATGTGGGCAAGTTTGTCTGATATGTCCAATATATAATTTTTATTTATTAAAATATTAATGTTTTATGTATTTTTGACTCATTTGGATGCTAAATAAAATCACTTACTAAAGAGCATAAATGAAATCATTTCAATTTACAGAAGACAATGGTGGGATCATCTGCAAAGGATGACAGAGGATCGATTGACGAAAACGGCACTGAACTATAAAGCTATTGGTAGAAGAGATGTGGGTCGTCAAAGGATGAGATGAGTGCCGGAACATGTTCATATAACCTAATCCTTGAAGAGAAGAAGAAGAAGAAGACATTTTTTGACGTTAAATATATTTTGGTAAATTAAATTATTAGTAGGCTGTAAATATTTATTTATTTTTATAATCTGTATTATTTGTAATTAGCATTTGATCACAAAAGTAATATTTTAAAACCATGTTCACGGTATCCAAGCCACTATATAATATAATAAATTGATTTACCTCCGTCTTGTGGCTGCCTGATGATTCTTCTTAACACTTACGCGTTTCGGAACCTAAGGTTCCATACCTTAGGTGACCTTACCGCGATGGAACCTTAGGTTCCGAAACGCGTAAGTGTTAAGAAGGATCATCAGGCAGCCACAAGACGGAGGTAAATCAATTTATTATACAAAAGTAATACTTGAACTAAAAGAAATACAAGAAAGTATGAGTAAATGTAAAGAAAATGTATATTAAAATATATGTTACCATAAGCTGAACATACTAAGCTAAGCCTTAGCACGTATATTTATTTAGAAAATTGTCTACTAAGAAGAAAATGTAAAATTTTGGTGTGTCTTATTAGTTGATCTTTTGTTATCTGTATATAAGAAGAGACAACAGTGATGTTTATAAAAAGGTAAAGTAGACAATTCGCGCGCGCGGGTATACTCTCACGAAGATTATCAGCTTTTTAAATGAGTTAACAGCTTTAAATTTACTTTACTTTTTTAACTTCTTTCCATATAACTAGTACCTTTTTTGTGTTACCAAAATTCTTCGATGTCAGTACGCTGTTCTTGAGAAGAAGCAATTTTCAGCTTATACAACTATGTATTACGTGGAACGGCTTCTTAAAATGAAATATATTTACACGCATATTTCAATAAAATTAAACAATTTTATGAACCAAACTACAGGGGACATTAAGGAGGGGCATTAAGGAGGCAGGAGGGCTGCAATTTTGACACAACTGTTCTAACCTGTGTTACTTGCACAGAGGTTCAAATCTTCAATTATCTTTTCATGATGTTTGTGATTACGCAAGCTCAGTAACGTATTTGGGCATCACTCTGGATGCCAAACTTAGGTGGATAGAGCATGTTAAGAAGAAACGGGAAGAACTTGGATTAAAATTGAAGAAAATGTGGTGGCTGCTGGGAAGACACTCTGAACTGTCGCTGCATAATAAGCTGTACTTGTACAAACAAGTCTTGAAACCAGTTTGGATGTGCGGTGTACAGCTTTGGGGTTGTACTAAGAAATCTAATATTAAAATAATGCAGAATTTTCGAAATAAGGTTCTTCGCTGTATTGTTGATGGACCATGGTACGTAAGAAATGATGGCATCCGTCGGGACCTGAAAATACCTACGGTCCTGGACGAGAATAAACGGGTTGCGGATAAATATGAGAGAAGCCTTCATCAACACGTAAAAATTGAAGTGTTACAGCTGCTTGATAATGCTGGGCTCGTTCGGCGATTGCAGAGACAGAAATCATTTGAACTAGTGAACTAAATATGTATAGTAATTCTCAGCACATGAACAAAGTGTAATTGTACTGAGCAATGCTCCAGCGGGAGCTTATCCTACACACTGTTAACTTATGTATCAGAATAACATTTGTAGATAGTTTGTAACTAGTTGCAATGAAGTTAAATAAAAAATATTAAAAACTCTTATTTGTGATCGTCACACACAATTTTTTCTACGCGGTCTGTAGAAGCAAACGTATCGATTAGTATTAGTAGAGTGTTTCGTCTCCCTACTACATGTCATCTCAATTTTCTTTCAAATTCCAAATTATAGTATTGAGTGATGTTAGTCCTTCTTGTTTTAGTTCTGTATTATCTTCCTGTAGACTATACTCCTCCATTTACTTTACTTTCGAGTGAATCGTTCTAAGTCTCTTAGAAACCTTTTATACTATTAGGAAACGTTTATGTTTAGAAGAAAGGCAAAGCGGTTAGCAGTGATCTGCAGACAGATTGGTTGTGGTACGTAATATCCTTGATGAAGGTGACAGAAGAAACGTTATAAATCTGCATATGCTAGTAGTTGCCATCTGGGTCTAGGTAAACAGGTTTCCAGGTTTGTTTTCTGTTCTGTAGTTCACCATCACACCCATTTTTACTTTCCGTATGGGGACATCCATTGGCGGTGGAAGGGCTGAGTATTACCTATCCCTCCTTTTCACCCAGTCCACAAAGACTCAGTTTCTTTTAGCTTGGCATAAACGTTAATACCTAAAAAATAATCTGATATATGAATCTACCAACGGAAGACATAAAAGTCGTCTACTCACCAATTGGAGTTGAAATGCCGAAGAGACTATACTAATAGATTTAATAAACTTTAAATAACTTTGCTTTCAAGTTATTAGATTATTTTCAATTATTTCATTTTGTATGGTAGGTCATACATTGCATTTGCACTGTTCGTCTTAAAATTATTGCCACCAAAATACAATCTGCTCTGCAGAAGAGACCGACAATTTTCGTCATTCTCCTCTGATTCGTCCATCACGATTGAATCTGAATCAGTATGGCCTCTCAGAGATAATAATTGTCGCCTTTCACAAAACTCGATTAACTGAATACAGTAATTGGAAAGAGTTTTTTTTTCTATTTTTGTTTGCTTCCTTTCTCTTATGCCGATCTCCTTGCAATGTAACATTTTTCTGTTTTATCACTACGCAGATGACATATACTATGCCACAAATGCATGCTCCAAATGCTCCAAATTTCTGGGGGGGGGGGTTGCAGTACCTTCTGCTCCCTCCTTCGCTACGCCGATGTCCATGAATTGTTTTGGTATCATGTCTGAGGTAAGACATACACTCAACACAACCCTGTATTCTTAATTCTTAAGAAGTATCAAATAGCATTTACCATTTTGTATCTTGGCAGAACCACCTTGTTCAGATCTCGCACATTATCGTTGCTACTTGATCATTGTCTCTTTCCGTATTATCTATTACACATTTCGTACCATCTAGTATTGTACATTTAGCATTGATTACTGTCAATCTTACGGAAGTATGTGGTACTTTAGAATCTGTGGCTGTGTTGAATATCCTGTATGTGAACTCCCTATGTCTTTCCCTCTCGAAGCTATACCTTCCATATCTATTCATGTCTTAACCCGTAAATATACCTTCTAATCTTAGCCCAATATCCATCTACATTATATTCCGACCGAACGGAATTTTTTCTATCATTGATATCTAGCGCGCATAAGATTACGTTCATCATTGGTTTTTATCAACAGGTCATCCATAAACATACGGATTTTAGAATCATTTACTTACTAACGCCTGAATTTCCAGGCGTATATTACTCTTAGTTTGGACTAATTTAACGTCTGAGATCAAATTTCGCATCAGTCAAGTTATTCGGAACGGATTATCATTCGCTTGACAAAAATAATTTTTGAACAACTTTTAATGGCGAAAAGTTTTGTAAGGTTATGTTATAAACTGGATACATTTTAAAACATTTGTGTTGACATTTCGACATTTCGAAATTTATTGTTACATCAGGACTTGCCTCTGGCCAATACAGAAATAATTAATATACATGTAACGAATGTTAATATCCGTGGAATATTGTTATTGTCGTAGTCGATGTAAGAATAGTAGCATATGAATAATAGTTATTATTATTTCTTATGCGACACACACACAAACGCTTTGATATAGACACTTATAACGATACTAAAATTTGACGAAACATTGGCGTAAGTATTTTAAAATTGTGTGTTGTTATTGACTGAATCTCACAAACCATTTTAGCCTATCATTAATTCCCGCTCACTACTAAACTAATAATAACTTCTAGTGTCAAGCACCATACAGTCCATTCTTACTTTTGCTATTCATATGGTTTTGTTTACGTTCTTCACAATGTGGCTCATCATGAAGAACTAAAAGAAAACGTTTTAAGGGAAATTTGCGGGACTTGTTATGAAAATGGGTCTTAGAAGGAAAGATACATTTTGAAACTCTGTAGGCTGTTACAAGGGTCAGATATTATGAAAAAAAATTAAAGTAAGTAGACTCAGATGGGTCGGCCGTGTGGTGTATGTGTTAGTTTTTGTGTATTTTCGATCACACACAATAAAACCAATTTAAAGTACCAGAAGCCAACAGGAAGCCACAATAATAATAGTCAACCAACATATATGTACTTCACCAGACACAAAAACCGGAAGGCTGAGGATGGGTACAAGATGGTACCCGAAACATGTTCCTAATAAGGAAAAAAATATCTTGAGGTAAATTCATTATAAATATTAAATGTAGGCCTATTATATACATCAAGAAACGGACTGTAGCAGAAAGTGATTGAAATAATATAATATATATAATATAGATATAATAATTTGAAGAGGACCATCAAACTATTGGAGTGACAGCATGGCAGCGGCGAGCAACGGATGGAGGCGACCGGAGAAGGAGGCTACGATCCACCGAGGGCTGTGACGCCATAGTGACGCTGACGATGATGAATCCGTTCACGTCGGTTTCCAAGTAGTGTTTCCAGTCGGTTTGCAATGTGTTGCTTATAGATAGATCGTTTGGGAAAAACTACAATATATAATTGGGAGTGAGGTCCATGAAACCGCTGTTGCCGGCGGCAACATTGCAGGTAATGAAATAAAACAAAATTAATTATATCAAAGAGTAAATACTTTAGTTACTGATTAATTTGAAATGTGAACAACATTAGTCGGGAAACTTGAAGAAAAGCACAGCATTGCTTTCGAACTGATGGGCGCTTGTACTGTCACTGTAATGTTGTGTTGCCGACTCAGATATCGGCGACACTCTACTGCTAAAGTTAACCTCGTAGTAGTTGTCACTATACATTCAAAGGGAAGGGGGGACACATTCGTCAGTACTGTACAATGTGTTGCCGCTGTACAAACCGGCAAAACGCTCGGTTAACAGCTACGTTCGTTTTGGAACCTTCGTGTACCAGTTACTACGCACATATTTACGTTTTGTTCGTTTAGTTATGTGTTTCTCTGTTTTACTTCCATATTCCTTAAGGAATGGAAGTATGGTGATGGCAAAAAAAATCGTGTTCGAGATTATTGCAGATTCTGATTCTACTACACTCAAAACATGAAAAAAAGTCGTTTTCCGAAAAGTGTCTGTGTGTCTGTGTGTCTGTGTGTCTCTCTGTCTGTCTGTAGATTTTTTTTCTATGGCAAACGATAACTGCCGCAAATTCAAACAGAATCAAATAATTTTTTGCATACAGCCCGGTTTTGCAGAGTTCTCGCGACCTATTGTTTTTGGTGAAGATCGGTTGAGGGAAAGGGGTAGTTTACCTGCAACGGTTTTTTTTTTAGCAAGGGTAATTTTGTTTGTTTGGCAAACGATAACAGCCGCAAATTCAAACAGAATCAAATAATGTTTCGCATACAGCCCTGAATTGTAGAGTTCTCAAGACCTATTGTTTTTGGTGAAGATCGGTTAAGGGAAAGGGGTAGTTTACCTGTAACGTTTTATGTTTTAACAAGGGTATTTCTTATGGCAAACGATAACAGCCGCAAATTCAAACAGAATGAAAAGATTATTTGCATACAGCCCTAAATTGTAGAGTTCTCAAGACCTTTTGTTTTTGGTGAAGATCGGTTAAGGGAAAGGGGTAGTTTACCTACAACGTTTTTTTAACAAGGGTATTTTCTATGGCAAACGATAACAGCCGCAAATTCAAACAGAATCAAATAATTTTCTGCATACAGCCCTGATTTGTAGAGTACTCAAGACCTATTGTTTTTGGTGAAGATCGGTTGAGGGGAAGGGGTAGTTTACCAGCAACGTTTTTTATCATGCGTATTTTCTATGGCAAACGACAACTGCCGCAAATTCAAACAGAATCAAATAATTTTTTGCATACAGCCCTGATTTGTAGAGTACTCGCGACCTATTGTTTTTGGTGAAGATCGGTTGAGGGGAAGGGGTAGTTTACCTGCAACGGTTTTTTTTATCAAGGGAAATTTTTTTTTTTTTGGCAAACGATAACAGCCGCAAATTCAAACAGAATCAAATAATGTTTCGCATACAGCCCTGAATTGTAGATTTCTCAAGACCTATTGTTTTTGATGAAGATCGGTTGAGGGAAAGGGGTAGTTTACCTGCAACGTTTTTTTAACAAGGGTATTTTCTATGGCAAACGATAACAGCCGCAAATTCAAACAGAATCAAATAATGTTTTGCATACAGCCCTGATTTGTAGAGTACTCAAGACCTATTGTTTTTGGTGAATATCGGTTAAGGGGAAGGGGTAGTTTACCTGCAACGTTTTTTTATCAAGCGTATTTTCTATGGCAAACGATAACAGCCGCAAATTCAAACAGAATGAAATAATTTTTTGCATACGTCCCTGAATTGTAGAGGTCTCAATGACTTTCGATTTTGGTGAAGATCGGTTAAGGGGAAGGGGTAGTTTACCTGCAACCTTTTACGTTTTAACAAGAGTAAAGTACTTGAAAATTTATTTAAACTTTTTGAAACAATGGTAATTGTTAAAAATAAAATAATTTTGTTGCCAGGCAATAAAATTATAATTTTTTCATTTTAATGTAATATAATATTTTTCATTTAATACAGCAATAAAAAGGCAGGTAAGACACAGCCTGGTTGTTTGGCTGAAAATGATTTTAAATATAAATCTTAGAATATGGAAGTCATGTATGGTTCTCCATACCGATATTTTCTTTATTATTTTTTTAATTCGATTATTTTGTTCTGATTTATTCTGTGTAAGTATAATGGAGTCAGATTACGATGAACCAAGACCATCTTCTGCCAGCGAGTGATACAAAATGCGCTTAAAAAATTTGTTGGCTCTAAAGTGAATATTTCGTACTAAAAAAAATTCGAATTAATTTTTAGGCTAAGTTTTAGGCCTGATACAACCGGCAAGAGACGTTACTTACCCACGCCACACCAAATAGGCCTAATTATTATGTATACTATATTACAGAATTGAGTACATCACCAAACATGTCGGGAACATTATTAAACACGATTGACTGACATTCCTTAAATCCATTTCACATACAGTATCGATCACTTATTATCGCATTAAAATGAGCGTGAGAATAACGCAGAAGAAGCTGCAAGTATTTGTGAATATTTTCCAAGGCTAACGATACCTTGTTGGAGAGAATAAAACAGCGATGTCCAGTGAGCGCCGCGCCTGGCCGTGATGACGCAGTGCTAAACAACACTAAGCGCCGTAACAATCGGCTTACCTCACACGATTTGGGGGACGATGCAAAGTACCTTGACTTAATTAGCGGGGTCTCACGTGTGTCTGCCGCGCTGCCATCTGGCCATTTTGTCAGCAACTACACAACAAACTTCCAACTCGTAGCGTTTTTAAACTACGTCGCGGTACTTAATCACTATACAGTGAAACTTGCTTATAACGAGATTCATGGGACCGGACAAATGTGCTCGTTAAAACCGGGTGCTCGCTACATCCGAATTGTCGACTCGCAAACCTAAATTTTTATACCGTGATTATCGAACACACAACAAAAAGTTACTACAGAAGAGGCTTTGCACAATAAAATTTTGATATGTCTTACATTCTACGCTTAAAAGTAAAATTTAGACTTTAAATATTTTTTAGACGCAAACATTCTTTGCTGAATATTGGTGTTTAGTGCATTCACAAAATATAGTAAAAGTAACTATGTTATAAAAACTTACCAAAAATCAGCCAGCTATCTGGCAAAAAACGCAAAACTTTCCATGCTGCATGTACAATAT
This sequence comes from Magicicada septendecula, assembly GCA_034769895.1. Taxonomy (NCBI): domain Eukaryota; kingdom Metazoa; phylum Arthropoda; class Insecta; order Hemiptera; family Cicadidae; genus Magicicada; species Magicicada septendecula. The sequence goes on along the minus strand of CM068368.1, from coordinate 59,928,268 downwards.
TTATTTTTAAATTACAAAAAAATTCGCTTTAATGTATCTGTCTTTTGTTCTTCGTTCTAAATTGAATCGTCAAAATTATATTTCGCACATAGAACTTAACTAACCTTAAAAAATTCTTCTGTTTTTGTTTGGTTAGTAATTTTGTATCTGTTTGATATCAAAACAGTTTTGTAATTTATTTAAATATTCCACGAATTCATCACTTACATTATTAGCTCCACTAAATTGCGTTAATGATTTTAAACGAATGTTTAAAATGCTGTGTTGTAACGAACTTTTGTTAGACCTTAACCCATGAACAACCCTGCGATAAAATACTCGTTATAACCAAGTCTCCAATGCGTTTCAACTCGTTAAAAGCGAGTTTAGTTATCATTACTAAGATACAAAACCAAACTAATCTCGTACTTTTGCTCGTTACATCCGAGTTCTTGTTATAAGCGAACTCGTTATTCGCGAGTTCCACTGTATTTCGCGACCGTGGACCAGAACTAGCGTATGTCCAAAAACACAACTTTGCAGGAGAGCAATTTGAACGTTTAATTTGCCTATAGTTTTCCCAAGAAACATCTCCAAATGTTTTATACCCACTTTGCGATAGTCTTATACACATCTTAATTATTATATAAATATATTTTATTTATAAATGTTCAAATTTTTCTTGTTATATATTTTATATTATTATTAATAATAAAACTTTTAACAAGAATAAGTTATATTTTATTTTGTAAATTACATATGTGTCGATAGTAATCCAACTATCGAAACATATGTACTTTACAAAATAAAATATATTCTTGTTAAAAGTTTTATTATTAATAACAATATAAAATATATTTTAAGAGAATTTTTTAATTAAGTGGACGTAGGCTAGTTCTGCACCAAGTCAATTATGATAATGGACACAGACCAATTCGATCTACGTAAAATAAATCATTATTTTTAAGATTGGACTTACAATGCTTCTGGACTCAGTAGATACACCAGTGACAAGAATGTAATACTTACAAAAACAAAAGAACTCTTGAATTTAGACATAGGACAGTTTTGCTTCAAGGTAATTTGATATCCACACCATATAGGCTACAGACCAAAGTACTGCAACATCGGTAGCATCGAGCCTCCGTTAATATCGAAAGTAGTTTATTTTTAAATTAAGAAACAATAAAAACGTACTACAACGATATGAGTCATAGTCAACACCAATATCGGTCAATACCAAAATATGTTTCATTTAGGATTTTGAAAACGGAAAAAGTTTTTTTGTTATAACAGGTAACAAGCTAAATAAATAGGTGTTTTTTTTTAAATTTACAGTCCTGTCATTAATACAAGCAGTTGTCAGAACACCGTTTGTTTTCTGAATTGTCAAATAATATACTTTTTCGATATTACAGTTGTGTTTTATTTACCGTACTAAGAATGAACCATATTTAGTTACGTACTTGCATGCAGAAGGTTTCTTTGTGGATTAACTGTGGATTTGTCGATTAATAAATTTTATTTTAATGTGACCTCATAACCTTAGTCGTTCCGCAAATTATGAAAAATTCAATCGTATACTCGCAAGAGTGACAAATTGTCGAACACAAAACGTAAAGAATACAACGATATGACGTAAGTGCTAAAATTATTCTCATGGTTTTTATAGTAGTGCATTCCACAATCAGATTCAATTGTCGGATTATTAACACGACCCATTGTATAAGGATTATCTGCACAATAATTTATCGCGATTATCGTCCGATTATAAGTTAGTGTTTTCATATCTCAACAGGAAGTCACAATCGTTTGATAAGCGACCGTTGTTTCTAACGACTCTCGTTTCCTGTTGTGCAGTATACAGGGCAAACTACGTACATTATGTGCACTTCGAAACTACGTTAACTTTACTGTGGTAAAAATTTAAGACACACTGCTGTCCATCCGTACCAGTGTGACGGTCTTTTGCGTCATTACTCAGCAAATCTAAAAACTTTTGCATTGAGGTAGTACATAATATTGTAATATGTTTCAAAATAATCTTTTTAAAAAGGAACAAAGACAAAGACGGTATCGTGCTGTGTAGAGATGACAGGAATGCGTTTCTCTAGACTTTTTGTTTTATATTTTATCCAATTTGGTTTCTGTTAAAGATGGATGACGAGGCACGCAAATAGGACTTAGAATCAATGGAAGTAAGACCAAAATAATGGTGTCAAAAAGGGAGAGACTCGTACAACACCAGCAACAGTATGTGTTTGGTGATTATTGTTTTGAAGCAGTCTCTAGTTTCCAATAATTGGTTCTATTGTCAGTGAAGACCTTGATGAATTAACGAGGAGAACTGCAGCCGGGGTCCCCCAAAGTACTGGAGAGGATAAGTAATGCCTTATGATCTCATTCCTTGATGAAGGGAAATATCCAGCCGCACCTCCAAGTGGTGGGGGATGGGCAACACCTACAGGTGGCTAACGCGGCTCTGGAGACCGAATGACAGCCTATATAAGCTGTCCCTCCTCTATTTGTCATTGTCAAGTAGAGGTTAAGACACCCTCTTGCCGTTGGGGTGAGAAATTACCTCTAAAGACGGATGACCTTCCATTGGTCAACGACGTAGGATGTGGGAGGCAAGGAGAAACCACCACATTAAAGATCCTTATGGGTATCTCAACAGGGAAAACTGGTCTCTTTAGTCTGGTAAGACAGCCAGTTTATGGGAGAACACCCAGACAGAAAATCGGGCTGGACGTTAAACCTGAAAGTGGCCGCCCCACCATACGTGTTAGCTTGCGTGTTAGTAACATATTCAGGGGACATACTCATTACTGAATTGTCTCAAATAAGGACTAGCCGAATGGATGACTGCCGCATCCCCAAACAACTATGGAACTATAAGCCAAAGGGACGGAGAGGTGTGGAACGTTCGAGGAAGCGTTGGAGTGATCAGCCTGTATTTGACCGGAACAAACCATCCTTGGTTTAATCCTTGCAGATGATGATGAACTGCAGCCGGGAACAGACTTTACCTTGGATAAAATCTTGAGATTCAGGATAGTAAGCCAGTCAACGAAGTTCAGGTTGTATAAGACCTTAATTAGACCAGTCGTGGCTTACCGTGATGACACCTGCACCCTTAATAAGTTGGCAATGAAGCTGCTGGCCAGATTCGTAACAAAATGGCTTAGGAGGATTGCAGGCCCGATTTGTGAAAATTGGATATGGCGACGGAGATAAAATGGAGAATTGTATGCAGCATTCAAATTTTCTGGCCAAACATTGTTTCAAATGAAGATCTCTGGAGGAGGACAAACAAGAAACCCATTTGCCACCGTGATCAAAAGGAGAACATGAAGGTAGATTAGGCATAACTTGCGGAAGAGCCAAAACGCAATCGAGCGACAAGCCCTCTTTTGGAACCCTCAGGGAAGAAGAAGACGAGGAAGACCAAGAATCTTGTGGAGGATAACTGTCGAGATGGAAGAAAAAAAGGAGGGAAAGTCCTTTGGAGAGGAGCTCAGAGTCCTCGCCCAAAATAGAGTCCGTTGGCGTAGCTTTGTCGAGGCCCTATGCTCTGCAGAGAGCGACAGGAATTAGTAGTAGTAGTAGTAGTAGTAGTAGTAGTAGTAGTAGCAGCAGCAGCAGTAGTATGCAGGATACGATGATCACAGCATTAAGTGCTTCCTTAAAATACAAAGATTGAAGTGGCTTGGTCATGTCTTGAGAATAGAAGACAACAGGACACAAAAAAAAAACTTTACATGGATTCTCCTGGTGGAGTGTGATCTAGAGGACGGCCTAGGAATCGGTGGAGAGACAGTGTCCTGAGTGATCTCGAGCACCTGAGGATTAACATCTCTCTTTCTCAGGACAGATATGGATGGACGACAGTGGTTGAACAGATTAAGGGCAGCTACGTGCCCCTGTTGCGCCAGTGAAGAAGATACTTTGTCGAATCACTCCATTACACTTTTCGTGTATTAAGATCGCTATACTACTTTCACATTGTGCGGGTATCTTTTTCATTCTGATGCTGTTTATTTCCGCGCTGGTAATTTAACAACACTACAGTGCATCTGCTGTTGCTCATTACCTCAGAACTTTCCTTTATTTTATACCTTGACTTTTAATAAGTATTTTAATATAATTTTTATTGTCTATGTCTATATGGCTTTCTGTCAGCTCGTATAACAATTTTGTACTCATTAGTCAAATTCTCTCCAAAGCTGTTTTCAACACTTGTACTATTTTAACTTGTACTAAATTATTATGTTGGTGCAACACCCTTTGGGGATTTAAAAGTACCCGTTTATAAAGCCTTTGGAGATACAGTAGAACTCCATTTATCCGAACTCCAGTTATCCGAATCGCCAATTATCCGAATCGATATTAGGAAATTAAGACAAATGCAATTTCTAAAAAAAAAGTTTATTCAAACTCCAGTTGCCGTACTAACAAAAAACATCGTAAGTAAATGAAATTCGTATAAGTCTGCGTTAGCCATGCGTCATAGTTTACGTACTGATCAGTACGTAATGTTTCGTCGCCTACTGTTCGCGTTCTTAAAATAGAATGTCAAGGACGCACCCATCCCCCGCCAGGTCGCTCACCCCTTTCATATTTACAGTTAACCAGTGTCTTGCTGTCTATCGTGTGGTGTATGTCGTGCGTTCTGTTTATACAGCACAGTATTTTGCCAAGTTGTTTACATTTTGTGTTCGCGTAGTGTGTATATAAAATGTCTTCTAAAAGGAAGCGTGTCGTATTGTCGATGACAGAGAAAGTGAAAATAATTGAACAATTAAAAAAAGGAGTGTCTGGCAAAAAATTAGCCGAAACTTAGAATGTAGGTGCAGCCACAATTTCTGATATAAAAAGGAATAGTTCTTCGATTTTGAACTTTGTTTCTAATTTGGAAAGTGAGGATGGAATGTCGTCCAGAAAAGTGATGAGAACGGCTGAAAATAAAAACACCTAGAAGATGCAGTTTTTAAATAGTTTTTGCAGCAACGGTCACTTGGAAATCCCCTCTCTGGCCCCTGTGTTTGTGTAAAAGCAAAAATGTTTGATGAAAAGATGGGTAGTTTATCCGAATTTAAAGCTAGTAACGGTTGGCTACGCAATTTTAAGGCTAGGCATGGTATTCGGAAGTTAGATTTGAGTGGAGTCAAACGTTCTGCAGATAACAATGCAGCTGATAAGTTCATTGTTGAATTTAAAATCATAACTAAAAACTACGATCCTGAATTCGTGTACAATTCCGATGAAACGGGACTTAATTGGAAAGCATTGCCCCTTAAAACTTTGGCTTCAAAGAGAGAAGCTAGGGCTCCTGGTCACAAAATTAGTAAAGAAAGCGTGACAGTGCTTACTGTGCCAATTGTCATCGACTGCCATTGCTTTTAATAGGAAAATCGAAAAATCCTAGGGCTTTCAAAAACGTTAGAAAGCTCCCGATCATATACAAAAGTCAACCAAAAGCGTGGATGACAGCACCGTTGTTCTCAGAGTGGTTCGAGGAAACGTTTATTCCGGAGGTAAAAAAATATCAAAAGGAAGTGGGAAAAAAGGGAAATGTGTTGCTTATTATTGAGAACGCACCAACCCATTCTTCAGTGGATCTGTTGGGAAGAAGAAACGGACGTTTTAAAGTGCTCTTCCTACCGGCAAATGTAATGAATTTGTTGGAACCGATGGATCAAGGCGTAATAGAGTGTATGAAACGACATTACATAGGCAACTTTTACGTAAGCTGCTGTTAGCAGAAGAAGATGAAGAAGGTACAGTAGCATACCATAAGAAAATTGATTTAAAGGACTGTTGTTACATTATAGCCGATTCGTGGAATTTGATAAAAACCGTAACATTAAAGAGGGGATGGAATAAAATTAATGGAATTCCGACAAAACAACAAATCCAGGAAGAAAAAGAAGAGACAATGAACAAGAAGGAAGAGGAAAAAAGAGCAAAAGAAAGTGTCGAAGAAAATGAAGCTGTATCAACTGAAGACATCCAGAAAATCGTTGTACAAATTCCTGGCTGTTCCGAGTGTGACGCGGACGACATAAACGAGTGGTTGCAGTGCGACCCTGGATATCAAAGTTTGGTCAATGATGAAATTATCCAAAGTGTAAACGATGAATCTCAGCAGGTGGACGAAGAAGATGACAACGTTGCTTCAGTTGAACCGGAAAAGGAACTTACGGCGAGTGAGGCATTCGCTTGTTTTGACACTGCTTTAAAGTGGATGGAACCGGTACCTTCGCGACTTCAGCATTGTCTATACAGGGGGTAATTATGGAACGCCAGTCTGAATGCGATCATATGCAGCTTCTTGCCGTCAAGCGTTTGCGGGACCTGGCTGCACCCAAACGAGTTTTTACGTCAAAACAATTAACTTAGTTTGACATGTTCAGTTGAAAAATTATAATTATGTGTGAGTATTATTTTTAGTTATTCTGTAGTAAAAGTGAACTTTTTGCAAAACACGTGTGATCTGGTTTTTATTAAGATAATGTACTCGCGTAATAAAAATAAACAAAAGTGATTTTTTTTTATCAATTGTCGCGTTTTCTTTCATAACATAACCTTTTTCTTATGTTTGTCCCAATTATCCGAATTTCCGCATATCCGAATTACGTCTGGCAATCGTTAGTTCAGATAATTGGAGTTCTACTGTATTTATAAAGTACCTGTTAAACCAAAAACGCTAAATTAGTTATTTTAAGTGTTACTGTGTTAGACACATTAAGGGTTATGTTTTCCTCAACCATGGCTTTTATTTATTTCAGCAGTAAACTAGAAACCAAAAACCGTTTTCGCTTTGCATTAAGTAATAGGACAATTTAGGCTACAATTAGTACACTTCTTCTTTTCCACATCGTAATATATCGATACAATCGCGTATTATATAAAACATCGAAAATGTACTGCAGGAATGGATAAATGTAGAGTTCCGAAGCCGCTAAATAGTATAACGTTATGCCTATTGATTAATTAATATTCAATTCAATTAATCAATATTTGATTGGCCTACAGGTTAGTTTGTCTAGTTCCTGCAATATTAATCTTATGCCCCACGTTGGGCAGCCATATATAACGTTAATAGGGGTGTTCCTATTAATCAAGTGTTAATTAACAAATTTTGATCAAATTATTCAAATAGGTAATCGACAATGCTATCAATCAAGTGGTCTAATTATCAATAAAGAGTGATTAATCTTGTCTTCTACTACTAAATAAAACTTCAAGAATTAAAACAGTTATGAATATGGTGTCTGTTAAATTATATTGAGTCTAAATCATTAATTGTGGATTTTACTTTGAAAGAATTGTCTTGTATGCCAGGTCTTAAAATAAATTAACTCAACACTATCGAATCCATTATAAATTAAATTTATTATAATAATGCATGTTGCACGTATTTATTGCATAAAAGAAATTATGTAACAAGAGTATATACTACTATTTCAAAGAGATAATTAAACTCTATAACATATCTAAAATATCTGAAAGAAAAACAATCAAATGCTTACACATACTCGTGTGTAGTTATTGTATCATGAAATAAGACATAGTTGATGGCGTTAAGAACTATCAATGTTGCGTGCTTGAGATTTGCACTAAGTGATATACTTCGTAACATATTTAAACACATACACACATGAAATACTCATATACCTGCAGTAAACATATTAAACACATACACATCTGAAATACTCATATACCTACACTAATAAGATAATACATATGTAATATTCTATAATAGTATTTATTCTTAACCAAGGATTCGTATTTATAATGGCTCTATTTTGAAATATCTCAGGCAGTTAGTTCTAACTGAAGTGACAGGTCAGCGGTATTACGATAAACTAGGAATTATAATAAATGGTTACTTGGTACATTACTCAAGTCATCGTAGTGTCTCGCTCCCGTTGCATGTGTCCGCTTGGATCCGCTGGGTGACGATTGATGCTGGTCCTGGAACCACTCGTAACTCGCACTTCCAATTGTTATAAGTAGATTGTTTCGGAACGCTAGTTCGCACTTCATGAAATCCGTTATAAGTTTTTATAATGTTATTACAGTTTAAGTCGCGATACTTGCGCTAAGGATTATATTGTCTGTTCGTATCGCGTCAGTCCATTTATGCGTATTTTAGTTCGATACTTCCACCCACTTTGGTATTGTTTAAATACATGATCGACTCTTCCGTAACGCCTAGATTGATTTCAAGTTCATTAGACACATATAAAACATCATCGGCACTCTATTCTACGAAATAATTTTGTATCACAAATTAAGTCTTATGTTGTATACCGATTCGTTTCGTTTATTAAGAGTTCAAGTATATTACTACTGCATTATACAACTTCTTACGGCGCTAATTGTATTAGTGTAATACTTAGAGTTTTACAAAGTTCATTAGTCGCGCATCGTCGCGAATACCACTGTTTCGGCTCAACGCTTCAAGTCTTACTCCCGAACTTCCACTAATACCGAACACCAGTTTGAATATCACAAAACAAAACTTTTATGGAAACTGAGAGAAAATTAGAGTAATACTGCGAGAGCGTCTCCTCTTGCATACATTTTTTATGCCCTTCGCTTTCCCACTGTCGCTACTCCTTCGAACGCTTCATTTTCCCACCAATATAGTTCTGATAGGACAATTGCTCGGATTTCCCTCGGTACTCTTGCCTCTAGTCTGTGATTCTTGTGAATTCTCCACCCAGCGCCGTTTGGAGAGGAACGTTCTTCTTCGGGATTTGTTCTCTGTCGTCGGTTCCCTTCGAGACCATCCCCTACAGTTACTCCCTTCTGAATCCTCGTTTCTAATTGGCTGGCTGGCTTCTCTACTTGAATTTCTCATAGTCCACGTTGACACGACGAGTTGCTGTCATCAGGAAGTTGCCACTTTCTCGGAATCTGCATCGAGACCTTGCTACTGAAGTCACATCTGCCCCTTTTGGTGTAGCGTGTCGAAATAAAGTATTGTTCGGACTCTGACGACTTCCTCTAGCGAACTTACGGGTGGCAAACATCTGTGTACCTCGCAGACGCCTCCTTGTCTCCTGCACAGTATGAAAACAAGCCTCCCGTGGTCCTACTACATTGTCCGTGCTCCAGCTATTGTTTTTCAGTAAGTTTCACATATGCTTGGAACAATGCTCTTAGCTAGGCCTATCTATTCTCTCGCTACTGAAACGGATGCAACGGTAATGTTCCTTTGTCATTTTTGTAAAGTCAAGTGTTCCCACGCATGACCCTTTTCGTCGTAACACGTGTTGCAGCACGCTTTGTCTTTTAAACAGATTTTATGTCATTTAAGTAGAAAGGAAAGGTTTGTTCCTTCCGTCGCTCACCCTCGAACAATGCTAACTCGTGTCAGTCTTGACGGGCTCTAATTGCTGGCGTATCTCCCTCGGAATATCCAAAAAAATAAAAAAAAAATTTCAAAGCAATAAGTACGTTATAATAGCTTTTGTTTATTTAGTTTTTACTATGGTAATTAATTCTGGTCTCCATGGTGTTGTTGACAGCTTTCTACGCGTCAACGAAAAGGCATAATTAAAAGGGCCTAAATCGTGCGAACGGGGCAAAATATAAAATTTCAGGTTCGACAGTATTTTTTGCCTTCTGTCAAAGGTTACCTGTGCAATATTTGGTGGCGATCGGTGTAACGGTGTGGATTTGTATTCAGTACACATAAATACTCAGACTTTGAGTTTTATTATACATAGATTCCTCAATATTTTGAGAACTACATCCTTTAAAGTATGCGGTACGAGAGCCCTTATTATTTCATCGTCAACATCAACGCCAAGGATTAAACACCAACATTTATTTCGATCCCACGCTATAACGTTCGTGGTGGCTCACCAGCTGATCAAGCTTATCACTTCCTAACGAATGTTTTAATTTGAATTTTCGTGGCTACAATTTTTGTATTTCTTCGTCGTCGCTACCTTTAACACTTCTCAAATTGTTTTCCTTTTACTCCAACTAGTTCTTGTCGTTTTCCGCTATCTCCTAGCGAGTCGGGGTAAAAATTGCCCAATGGTGGAAAACGGGAACTTTGCGCCCATGGTACGTTATAGAGGGAAGGGTGGATCACCCGGTCTCTTGAACAAAAGAATTTCAGCTTACGTTTCGTCGAAGTATCTTACTACCTGTGTTGTAGTATTGTTGTCTGTTACATAAGAAATAATTATGTAACAATAATTGTCAACAATAAGCGAATCGAACAAGTAGGCCTATCAAATTTTACATACTTGGGCTGCGACACAAGCTACAAATATGACAATGACATGGAAAATAAAATAAATAAGTTCCAGGCAATATGTGGCACAATAAATACAACATTAAATAACAAAACACGAAAAGACACAAGGATAAAATTTTATAAAACGATGGCTGTACCTGTCCTTATGTATGGGAGTGAAAGTTGGATAAATACCAAAAAAGGGGACAGCAAAATATAGGCAGCAGAAATGAGATTTTTGAGACGGGTCAAAGGCTGCACAAGAAGAGATTTAGTAAGAAATGAAGACGTGCGAAATGAACTAAATGTATATGCAATAAATAAAAAAATAACTGAATATAAAGAAAGATGGAAACATCACGTAAATAGAATGGGAGAATACCCAAAAAGATACTTAACTACAACCCAAGAGGGAAAAGAGATATAGGAAGACCACGAAAACGGTGGTCGTAAGTTTGTGAAGACGGAACAGGCAAATACCTAATCCTTGTAGTGCAGAAGAAGAAGAAGAAGAAGACAAAATAAATAAGAAGAGGAAAACGTAAGCCCTCTATTTATGTTTATAACACAATCCATCAAAGCCAAGAATCGTCTTCCTCTTGTCCTGTATCTGAAGATTTGTTTTGGGAGATGTCTCTTAGTAATGCTCCATCCAACTTCTGTGGTACCTGCAGGGTCGGAATAGAAGCGGGTGGTGCCCTATGCTGCCCCCCCCCCGATTTTAAAATCAGCCTTTTCTTTTATCCATTATTTACACTGATAAATGGCATACACAATTTCGAAAGTTAAAATTATTTTATTAAAGTCTCAAATTACAACAAATATTTAGCTAAATAGTGATTACAATGAGCATAGTAGTACTTAAGCTTAGAAAATACTAATCGCTCCATTTTTTTCTTGATTTTGCCTTAACGTAATCTTGTATAATTTCTTCTAAATCGAGGGATTCAAGTATCTCGCTTTCAATATCAACCTTGCTAACGAAGATAATCTCTCATCTCCCATGCTTGAACTCAACATAAATATCTTTAATCGTTTTAATGCAGAAAATGCTCTTTCAGATTCCAAGTTAGCTATTGGAATCGTGAAAAGCAGGCGATAAGCAATGTATAAATTCGGAAATACATCAATCATTTTACAATAAATAATCCAGTTTAATACTTTAAGCGGACAAACTGCAGTATCATGGAGTCTATCATCTTCGTTCGAACGATTTGGAAAAAACCTCTTCTTGCAATTTTACTCGTGGGACAAAGTGTTCAATTCTATTAGAAGATCGTCGGAAAGCGTGCATACATCTTTTTATGATTTCGGATTGAAGACATTTGTTTTTGTTTTGTTTTTTTCTTTCACAGTTCACATCAAAAAGTTTTTGTGATTTAGGGTTGGATGGTGCCCCTTCTGACAGCTGAGGTCCTGGTGCCCGGTGCTGCAGCATACCCTAACGTTATCAATGATCCGCCATTGGGTACCTGTTCGTAGTACTCAAAATACTTGCCATCCGTAGACTGTCTTCGCATTACGTAATTTAATTATTTCATTTGGTTGTAAGGTGAATACGTCCGATTTTCCTGTAACTCGTGTTATACTCTTTTATAAAATCTTTAGAATCCTTTTTAGCTACACTCTTGTTAATTATTTTAAAGTAAACAGTTGTTCTTAGAATCCATTTCGCTGTTTTTTGGCCGCTTAATAAACATTATTTTTAAACTTTTATATATCGATTTCGCTTATAGTACAGTGTAGTATCAATTATCAATATAGTATAGGCCTATTATTTGTAAGTATCAATAATTTCTTACTGATATTTTTAAATATTTATTTACTATTGCTGCCAATTCATTAAATATTTAGCTGCTATTTTTACTGCCACCCGTACACTGAAGTCACTTTTTTGTATTGTAAATAATTTTACAAATTATTCCAAAAATATAATAATATTATAATAGATAGTTAAAATTAACCATTATTTATATCTTGACTTGTTCACGTGGCTTGAAGATGTCGATTTTAGCCGACGAAACATGTACTGAACAGGAAAAAAGTGGTAGAGATTAGATCAAGTTTATTTCACTTAAGATGAAAGGAAATACGACAGATTAATATGATACTCATAATCTGGAAACACAATAGTAATGAATTTAATACCAATAATCGCTTTATGCATGTTCTCGCATAGTTGAATTTCTCTTACCTAATCTACTCTACTTTGTGTGTCCGATCGTTCTACCTCTTTATGTAGTAAGTGTATGTTTCTGTAAGTCACGTGTTGCATTTTATTTATGTATTTGTATGTAAATATTATAAGCAAATCTTTTGACAAAAGTATAGCTAGTAGCGAATGGTCCAGCAACTTCCCCCGTCTCTCTCTATTTTAGTCGTCAGGTTTGTACTGATTCACGTACGCCAGCCATGGTCTTGGCCTACTCTGTTTTTCACCCACCGTCTCCTTCAGAAGGGTACTAACTAAGTTCGGGTGGCTCAGTATATGTCTTCGACCATTCTCATGTTACGAGTGTGGACCATCCCTAGTGATACTTCTTCCCAAGTAGTGAATTCATCTACTCACTCAGAGTTATCCTTTCCTACTTTCGTTACTACAGCTTATAGGCCTATTGACTTTTGTTGATTTTTAACCCATACTCCTCTCCTGATATTTTGTCCATACCATTCAATACTTTGTCTAAATCTTCCTTCTTTTTCCCAAGTACAATATCATTAGCTAACGTTAAATGGGTCTATCCGTGAGAAATAATAATACTGACAGCTGTAATATATAGACCATTAGACAGGAAATAGCTTGGGAAACCAGCAACAAGATGGTCAATCCTGCATCGTCTACCCTGTAGAACACGGATGCGTATTTGATATCTTTATCTGAATGGTAATTATTTAACACAAAATTTCGTTTCTAGAGTTTGTCTACTATTTAGCCCATTTTTTCTAAGAATATTTAAATAAAATTTCGTATCTGAACTTTGTCTTCTTTATATTATTGTAAATAGGCATGTGACACTCCCAAATATTCATTCCCTCTTGAGGCATAATAAATGTCGATTCTGAAACATCGAATAATGATTCAGCGCAATATTAAGTAGACTACTGGACGACTTTTGATAGTCAAACAAATGAAGTTTAAATCTGCCGATTTTGTTTTCCTTACAAATTACTGAAAAAAAGCGGGTGTTATTTATCGCACAGAAAATTACAAAATATTAAAATATTTTAAAATTTGCTTCGTGCATTCTGAGCGAACCGACATATATTGTTTTTTAGAAAGAGCAATTTCTCAAATGAACCTTAAACGGTCTGAAACGAGAAGCAAAATGTTCTGTTCAATACTTCAAATTGGACTTCATCATCATCTTCTTAACGGTTTTAGGCTTTAGCGGCCTGTTCCTATACAACAGTCCACCTTTTGTTAGGTCTACCAACTTTTCTTCTGCCTCAGGGTTGTAATGTTTCGCTATCTTCGGCATTTTACTTTCTTCCATTCTACTGATATGTTGAAAATGATTTTCCATTGATATGTTCCATTCTATTGATTCAGCACAAATGGAATTTCTGAGATAAGTTGGAAGGTGTACTAGACTAGATTATTTAAGAAATGAAGAGTAAGACGTGATTTAGATTTATTTTTGCAGTTAATGAAAGGATTAAACTTGGACTTGCCCGTCTAATTCAATTTTAAATTGGTTGTAATTAATTTTAGTAACACATTGAGAATAAGCGTACTCTGACACAGATTAAATCGTCTGCAAAATGCAACTAAAAAGTTTTAAATTGTTAACTAAAACAAATTTTGTCATTGTAACATTAACTATAAATTTTATTTAATATTTATAATTTCTTTACCTCAAGATGTTTTTCCCTTATTTATAACATGTTTCGGAAATCCTATTTTCCCCATCCTCAGCAATCTTAATTTTGTATCTTGTTGAGTACTTGTGTTTTGGTTGATTGTTGTTATAGTTTCCTGTTGGTTTTTGGTATTTTAAATTGGTATTATTGTGTGTGATTGTGGTGTATATATTAGCTTTATGTGTATTTTCGATGTTGAGTGCTTTGAAAAGTGTGTCATGTTTTGTACTGATTTGTGTTTGTTCAGGTATTCGTTTTTTGTGTTTATTGTTTGTTATTTGTAAATTTTCCGATATGTTCATTATGGTGCCTTTGTGTGGTATGTGTTTTATTAGTGTCGTGTTGGTTATGTCTGGGATTCATGCCCTGTGTTTATTGCACGTGTGTCCAAAGTAGATTTATATATTTCTGATTTTTTTGTATGTGTTTAGATGTTCAAAATACGTTTTTTTATGTTTGTCCTATGTAACATCTATTGCAATCTTGGCATTCAATTATGTATATACCATTGGTTGTTGTATTATCTTTGTTGCGTGGGTTATTTAGTTTTTGTAAATTATTTTTATCAGTTTTGTATGCTGTTATAAGATGACAAAGCTAACAAAAACTATTTAAAAACACAGACATTAAAATAGCATACAAAACTAATGCTATAGTTTGAATTAAGTGTAGCCAACTTATTTTAATTGAGTTTTTGTTAGATCATAATAAAATTATCACGTGACCATATTTCCATTAAAAAATAACCCGCATTACGAATCTCAGTACCGCTATTTAAATAAACAATCTGGAAACCTGTATTGGTCTAAAAATATCAAGCCGGTTGCAAATCACTTTGTGTGTAACCCGAAACCTGTGACAAACTTCGTTCGAGACGTTACGCGTACGGTACAAAACGTTTATATAAACAAACGGTACCGTATGCACAAACCCGCATCTCATAATAACTCAGTTGAAACATGAATTGATTTAGCGAAGAGAAATCTGTGTGTGGTTTAGCCGTCATTGTGTAAGGTCACGTGGAGGTCACAGCGCACACCTGCACGACCTTCGTTGCGCTGTAAAATGACCTTTGCACCACAGCTTCCGCGACGATAGCCGTGAGTTTCGGCCTCCAAAACTGTGATTTCAGTAATGCTCGACGAGGTGAACCGATTCGTACACCACCCACCCACTCTCCGGTGGGTGAAACCCAATCGCAGAGAATAATCTTTATCGTGACTTGATTTACCGTTACACCATACGTTTGATATACACTCTGACTGAACTAGTTCCTAACGTAATTAGTGAAGTATTTTATTTTCGTCAGTTTGTGTATAACGCTCAGTATTATATACACGCGCGATAATAAATGGTACAATATTAAGATTAAATATTGTAAATATTATAATCATCTTCTTAACGGTTTTAGGCTTTAGCTGCCTGTTCCTATTCCACAGTCCACCTTTTTTTAGGCCTACCAACTTTTCTTCTGCCTCTATGGTTGTAATCTTTCGCTATCTTCAGTATTCTACTTTCTTCCGTTCTATCTATGTGTTTAATCCACTTTCTTCTGTATTATTTAATTCTTTCATTAACCGCAAAAAAATCTAAATCACTTCTTATCTCCTCATTTCTTATGATCTCGCCTATTATACATTTCAACTGATCTCAGACATTTAATTTCTGCTGTCTGCATCTTCTGTTCATCTCTTTTCTTTATGACTCAAGTTTCAGACCATACAGTAGTGTCGTAAATATTATAAACACGCAGAATTTACTGACACAGTAAAAATAGAATTGAATCTTCTACCTTCTTATTGCCATTGCAAGCGTAAGGCGAGTCGCGCACCAACGAAACTGGTTTCGTGGAACTACACGGTACACAGTTTCGCCGCCGGTTGTATTTATTTGATCAGTTTCAAGGGGGGGGGGGACGCAACTACCGGGTGGCTAGTCTGACAAATGTTCAGGAGCCCACCTTTTTACTTCCATGTTCCGTAAGGAAACGGAAGTATGGTGATCGCGAAAAAATCGTGTTCGATATAAGGGCTGATTCTGATTGTACTACCCTCAAAACATGAAGAAAAGTCATTTACCGAAAAGTGTCTGTGTGCGTGTCTGTGTCTGTGTGTAGTAGAATTTTTTCTATGGCGAACGATAACTGCCGCAAATTCAAACTGAATCAAATAATTTTTTGCATATTTGCCTGAATTATAGAGTACTCAAGGCCTGTTAATTTTGGTGAAGATAGGTTAAGAGGAAGGGGTAGTTTACCGGCAACCTTTTATGTTTTAATAAAAGTAAAGTACTTGATTTTGCTAAATAAAGTATCCTGAAAAGAAGGTCATAATAATTCACTGTAGAAAGGTAGATGAAATATCTATAAATGAAAAGGGTAGTTGAAGGGAGAGGGGGTAATTTCTATAAATGAAAATGATAGTTGAAGGAGAGGGGATAATTTTTTATGTGTACTACGTTATCGGCAACAAAGAAGTAGTTTGTTGTTAAAATTGCTTCCCGGGCTGTTTGGTCGTAGTCCAATGTTTTCTGCAATATCAGTGCCACTCTGCGTTTCGGCAGTGCCATCGACTGCCATCATCAGTGAAAATAGAGTACATTTAACGTGAGGTGGGATACATTAGTGAACACAGTACTGTGGCTAAGGCTGAAGAAAGAAGTAGTTTATATGGAAATAGTTCCTTTCGAAAATGATTTTAAATATAAATCTTAAAACATGGAAGTCATGTATGGTTCTCCATACCGATATTTATATGTGTACTACGTTATCGCCAACAAAGAAGTAGTTTGTTGTTAAAATTCCTTCCCGGGCTGTTTGGCCGTGGTCTAATGTTTTTTGCAAAACTAGACGTTTCTGCAGTGCCATCGACTGCCATCGTCACTGAAAGTCGAGTGCGCTAACGTGAGGTGGTATACGTTAGTGATCACAGTACTCTGGTTAAGGCTGAAGCAAGAACTAGAAAGAAGTAGTTTCTATGGAAATATTTCATTTCGAAAATGATTTTGAATATAAATCTTAAAACATGGAAGTCATGTATGGTTCTCCATACCGATATTGTTTTTTAAACACTGAGAAAAAATATTCTAGCAAAAATTACAATGTTTTCTATTTGTAAGGCTTTCACGACTGGTGTCAACGGTGTTGGAAACAAACTGCGCGCCGGCGCCGCGCTCCACTAAGGTTATAAATTTCAGACGTTTCGGCTTCACCTCTGTAGGCCGTCTTCAGTGCATCGAACGACTCACACAACTGACACCATGTTCGTCAGTAACCACAGTACTGTGGCAAAGAATGCACAGTACAAACCGCGGTGACAAAGAATCTTCTGTTCATCTTTTTTCTTTATGAGCCAAATTTCAGAACCAGTAGTGTAGGTATTGCCATTGTTTTATAAAATTTTATTTGGGTTTCTTTTCTACATTTATTTCCCAACGTTCTCCAAATCGTTCCACACATTCTTGTGAAATTCGTCGCTTTATTTTCTATAGTAATGCCTTACTTGTTCTATGCATGTGTTGTCTATGCATATTTTGGTCCGAACCGATTAATCTCCTATATCTGTCCTGTTTCCGAGACTACTCTTGGAATTGTGAGTTGCTGATTGAGACCACCGTATAGGACAACCAACCTGTGCCGGCTAGATTTTTATCGACCTTCTCTGGTCTAGATCCGTCGTGTTCTGATATAGGGCCACCTCGAAAAGGGTGTGGCTCTTCACCATGCACGACGGTCTTGAGTAGGTAAAGGCTCTGGTCCAAACGGCTCTATATCCTACTCCTGAATGTGAAAACATCCTAAGGTCTCCTCCTATATATCCCGGAAATATAGGTTTGTACTTCCAGCCTTGGTTGGCCAGTCTGGAATGTGACATTCTTTATAAGCGTTCTTTCCACCGTTATTTGTAATCTTTTAATTTTTCATTAAAGTTAAAAACTTGTAACTCTTCTCTAACGGCTTGATCACTTATACGATCAAGTTTAGAACACCTTTTAGTCCCACTTAAGAACGCCATTTCCGAGGCCTGTATTCTATTGTCTTCTTTCTTGGACGTTGTCCGTAATTCACACCCATAGCACAACACAGGGATAGCCATAACTTTGTAAAGCTTTAATTTTGTACCTCGACGTACCTTGTTTCTAAATATACGGTCGATTCTCCCACATAGATCGTCTGGAACTTATATAACTTACCTAGCTTACTTTAATTAAGAATTGAAATCGATGAGAAGCTATAAGTAAGAAAATCAAAGTCACATAACAGGTCCTCGTGATTTAAGCCAAACGTTTAACGCAATTGTCGTCTCTCATGATATCACCTGTGACATGTATCAATCAACTAATAATATGGAGCAGGAATAATACAAACACGCAGTGGCGTGGCGTGGGTACATAACACCTGTTGCCGGTTGTGATAGGCCTAATACTTAACCTAAAAATTAATTCGAATTTTTTCTAGTACCAAGTGTCCTTTTTAGAGCATTTTCTATCATTCGCTGGGAGAAGAAGAAGAAGGGTCCCGGTTCAACGGGATCAGATTCTCATTATACTTACACAGAATAAATCAGAATACAAATAATCGAATTAAAAATAATAAAGACAAATAGAGAAACACATGACTAAACGAACAAAACACAATTAGGTACGTAGTATCTGCTACACGTCAGTCCCGAAAACGAACGTAGCTGCTAACTGAGCGTTTTGCCGGTTTATACAGCGGCAACACATCGGACGGACGAGCGTGTGTGTGTCCCCGCAGTTTGTACAGTGACAACTAGTACGAGGTCAATGACAGCACGCAGTAACGTTGCCAATGTTTGAGCTGGCAACACAAAACGGTGCAAGTGTTCAGCAGTTCGAAAGCAATGCTACGCTTTTCTTAAAGTTTTCCTACAAATATTGTTCGGATTTCAAATTATTCAATAACTAAAGTACTTATTCTGTGATATAATTAATATTACTTTCTCTTATTACCAGTACTGTTGCCGCCGGCAACTGCGGTTACGTGGACGCCACGCTACTGCAAGCATGTATCTGTCACCAGTGATTTCCAATTGGCGGTCCGTGACACTTTTTGTGCGCCATGCGACCTTAACTTGGAAGAACAGTTTAATAATTACCTTATGAAATAAATGAATAATAAATTGTTATTTAACTAAGAATGATATTGTAGAAGAAACCTATGAACAAAAGTTCCAGTGATTCACTAATAAACTTACAGTAAATTTCTCTATAGTTGTTGTTCAATGAAATCTGTTATCTGCTCTACTAATAGTCCTATTCTTTTATTTACATCATATTACAAGACCCAGTCTGTTTCCTTCCAACACTCGGCTAGACAAAACAGAGAATACATACAATAGAGTTAATGTGTTTTCTACATCTTCATTACTAAACTGAATTAATAGAGTTTCTACCGTTTAAGATATACAGTGGAACTTGCTTATAACGAGATTCAAGGGACCGGACAAATGTGCTCGTTAAAAACGGGTGCTCGCTACATCCGAGTTGTCGACTCGCAAGATAAAATTTTTATACCGTGATTATCGAACACACAACAAAAAAAGTCTACTATAAAAGAGGCTTTGCAGAATAAAATTTTTACATGTTTCACATTTTACGCTTAAAAGTGAAATTTAGACTTTAAATATTTTTTAGACGCTAACATTCTTTGCTGAATATTGGCGTTTAGTGCATTCGCGAAATACAGTAAAAGTATCTGTGTATGAAAAACTTACGAAAAATCAGCCGGCTGTCTGGCAAAAAATGAAAAACTTTCTATGCCACATGTACAATATTTATTTTTAAATTAGAAGACAATTCACTCTATTTATTTGTCTTTTTGTTCTTCGTTGTAAATGGAACCGTCAAATTATATTTCGCACACAGAACTTAATTAACCATAAAAAGTCATTTATTTTTGTTTGTTTTTTTAACTTTAGATATCAAAACAGTTTTATAATTTATTTAAATATTTCACGAATTCATCACTCACATTATTAGTTTCACTAATTGCGTTAAACGCAATTTTAAACGAATATTTAAAATGCTGTATTATAACGAACGTTTGTTAGACCTTAACCCATGAACAAGCCTGCGATAAAATGCTCGTTATAACCAAGTCTCTAATGCCTTCCTACTCGTTAAAAGCGAGTTTAATTATCATTACTAAGATACAAAACCAAACAAATCTCATACTTTGGTCGTTATATCCGAGTTCTTGTTATTCGCAAGTTTCACTGTATATAGTAAGAAATGTTACAGGTGTAAATTGCCTCTTTTTACCTATTTACAATGAAGTACTCCCTTTTTTATTTTTGTTCATTACTTATCGAAAATCCCTCTAAGAACAAAAATTGTAATTGATAATAGTGTTTTGGAGCAGGTATTACATTTTATTAATTACAAGTAGGCTATTTTAATTATTTGGGATATGATATCTCGTATAGGGAGTACAACGGTATCGAGAGAAAGTTAAATAAATTTAGTTATATCTGTGGATCAATGAGACGACTATTGAAGAATACAACGCAGAGGGAGACATAGCTAAAGTTCTATAAGGTCGTGGCTATGCCGACTTCAATGTATGGATGTGAAACATGGGCTTTCCTGCAAAAAAATATTTAAAAATATAGGGCCTCGGAAATATAATTTTTAAGAGCAGTTAAGGGATATAGGTTGACAGATCGTCTACGAAACGACGACATAAGGAAAGACCTGAAGTTCATTCGGTTCTGGAGAGAACAAAACAGACAGGCAGAATTGGAAGTCCATGTGGAACGCATGGTAGACTCCTATTCCTAGACAAGCGTTTGAATATAGGCCAGTGGGGACGAGAGATCGTGGAACACCCTGGAAAAAATGGTCAGAAACTGTGAAGTTGGAACGGGCGATAGCCCAAGCCATATAGTGAAGAAGAAGAAGAAGAAGAAGAAGAAGAAGAAGAAGAAGAAGAAGAAGAAGAAGAAGAAGAAGAAGAAGAAGAAGAAGAAGAAGAAGAAGAACGTATCGAAGTTTATCGCTTATGATATGACCCACCGGTAGGTTCTTGATTTTGATTGTGGCTCTCAGGCGCCTTTAAGTTGGAAACCACTGTTCTAGTCTATCTATATAAGCTTAGGCTATATGTCACATTTGTCGGCAGGCTGTATTCCCGAAACGCGTAGTTCATATTTAGTACTTTGTGTGCATCAATTGCAAGTGGTGTTCTGACACACTTAATTACCGTTTAGCAATCTGTTGCGTCTATTAACCATTTTATGAATTAGTAGTTATCTTTTTACAACCAATGAAAATCATGTGAGACAGTTTGTTTTGAAT
The DNA here is from genome assembly GCA_034769895.1 of Magicicada septendecula. Taxonomy (NCBI): domain Eukaryota; kingdom Metazoa; phylum Arthropoda; class Insecta; order Hemiptera; family Cicadidae; genus Magicicada; species Magicicada septendecula. Next base: position 59,906,847 of record CM068368.1, on the reverse strand, counting down.
TAGTTCTTAATATCAGCAGCTTTTGCGGTCAGTTCGTATACTTAAGGGTATTTTTGGACAAAACCGGATATTTTTTCGGAATGTTGCAGGGTAATTCCAACGAGCGAACAATATTCGTCAGTTTGATTCGAGATGTCAGACGGTGAAAACATATTTTTGGAAAAAGAGAAATCATTCCAAACGAAAACACTGATGTAGACAATACAATGACGGTATGAACTTTGCTGTATAGCAATGAAATCTGGACCTTAAGACAAAATCAAGATACGAAATTGGTAGCAAGGGAAATGACATATTTTAAAACAGTAGCGGGTAGATCAAAACAGGATCACGTCACGAGACACGTCGGTAACTGTGATTAATGAGGAATCGATAGCTATTAAATTAGAAAACAGTCAACAGAAATGGTATATACATATTACAACGTTAAGTATTTGTGAAACCCCCAACTTCTTGTGAGCCATTTATTTTGCAACATTACTTACGCTATGACAGGTGTAATCGTAATAATAATAACACAACGTGAAATGGTTTAGAATCATTTAAAAATTTATTAATTAAAAATTTTCTATTCTGTTGCGATTTAAAAATATCATTATTATTCGCATGTGTCTAGCCGTAGCACACATCTAGTTATTAACATATAAGTAATAATCTCGTATTACACATAGAACATAATATACACTCTTATACTACAATAAACATTTGTTATTATATAATATTGCTCTCGACTTGCTCATTACTGTGATAACTATTAGATTATCTAATCTCTTTTTAATAATCTATTTTCTTTTTATTATATTGCATATGCATTGCTTTGTTTTCTAATAAAATTTACTATTTACTTTCAGCTTAATTCAAATATCACTGACTAAATTATTTATTCAAGATTATAACATTTACAATTTACTTTCATATTACTTTAAATATCATTGATTAAATTATTTCTCAAAATTATACTTTCATGTGTTTAAACATTACTCTAAAACTACTATACAAATAAATATTTACATTTCCAAAAATTATTAACTCATCTTTGAATTATATTGTCATTCTTTTTACATAGTTAATTGTCTTTACGTGAGTCTTTTTGTTTTTACAAATGCATGGTTTTGTTTCACCTTATTTGTCGTGGTAATACTCAGCGTATCCTCTTCGGTCCTAGGTCATCGATCCTGGATGATCCTCTGTAGTCGTGTAGTCCTGGAGTCCTTGATCCTCGTCCTTCAGATCCTCTCCGCAGTCCGTTGCCTCGTTCCGTACGCTGGACTCTATTCCATGTACTTGGCTGCTCCCTCGTATCCCGTCATTGCCTCAGGTTGCAAGTGCTCTCACGAAAGTGATGAGTAGTCGTGAAGAACCTCCGGCGGCTGCTGTGGTTGATAGAAAAAGAGTTGCTGTCGTTGGGCAGAGCCTCCGGCTGCCACGGTAGTTGTACGAGAAAGAGAAATAAGTTAGCGCGTCTCCAGTATTTATACCCTAGGGCTCAAAAATCATGTTTCGACAATATTCTGCAGGTCTCAGTCTGTCGTTGGCGTCCCTTTCTAAACACGATTATTTTCACACTTATTTCGCTTGTCTTCGCAACACACGAAGTCTATTGCAAATTACCCGATATTCATCTTGTCGGTAATTTTTATGTGTTCACTGTGTATAGACCGTTTTTTCCTATCTTAATTAATATAAGTTTTATTTATATTTATTTTCACTATATTCGCACTTTTTATTATTTTCGCACTATTTGTTTTGTACACATGTGCGTCTTTATTTTATACACACTGTGGCGTATTTGGTTTTGTGATATTGTGCACACATTCTTTACAGTTTAAATAATTCATGTAATTAATAGCGTTCATTTAGGGGTGACGCTTTACAGGAACCACTGGTCTCACACACACATGTAAAATACATGTGTACACACAGACACAGCTGCGTGGCGTGATTAACCTGTTCCAGCATGAAATTTGGTTGTTCCGTTTACAGTTCAGATTGAAAGATGAATTATTATTACTAACAATATGAATTATTTATTTAATTATATTAATTATCTTAATTAATTGTACAATGCACAGTACCCTATACATGTGTACTGTTGCATTATCGCTATGATGTATCAGAATAGATTTCTCGAAGACCGTGTAAGAGATTGGAGACGTAAAGTAGGCATCGATGGTCACAGAGAAGAGAAACGAGGGAGAATAGTGGAGGAATTAAGGAACACGATACGAGATGGTAAGTACGGAGGAAGTCGATAAGAGAATCGAATAAACTGTAATCCGACGCTTGTAGGGGCATCGGCGTAGGCGGCGGGGGGGGGGGAATAGAGGCATTAGATTCTTAGGACCAGGGGCGTATCTAGAATTTGTCCTGGGGGGGGGGTCCGTCATACAAAAGAAAAAAACAGGTTAAGAGTAATCAACATTACTATCTTTAAAGTGGTTGAAAAACGTGTGACAACATCTTGAAATAAATCTCATTAAAGTAAACGGTACTAACTCAATTAAAATACGCGTTTTTGAAACATTGTTAACATTGTTTAGAAGATACTTATTGACTGAATTGATTTTCCTGTATTTCATGTTTCAAACCTATACGCAGATGCTGAGTAATAAACCTGTTTTTAAATTTAAAAATCGGTATGGAGAATCATACATGACTTCCATGTTCCAAGATGTATATTTAACATCATTTAAGTATAAATTGAAAAATTTGACAAGTTTGACAAATTAAAATGAAATATTTCCATATAAACTACTGCTTCTTTGTTGCCGGTAACGTAGTACACATATAAAAAATTACACCCCCCCCTTCAACAACACTTTTCATTTATAGACATTTCATCTACCCTTCTACAGTGGATTATTATGACCTTGTTTTCAGGACACTTTATTTATCAAAATTAAGTACTTTACTCTTGTTAATCGTAAAACATTGCAGGTAAATTACCCTCACCCCTTAACCGATCTTCACCAAAATCAATAACAACTTTTGGTGAAGTCCTCTACAATTCGGGCACATATGCAAAAAATTATTTGATTCTGTTTGAATTTGCGGCAGTTATCGTTCGCCATAGAAAAAAATCTACACACACACACACACACACACACACACATTTCGGAAAATGACTTTTCTTAATGTTTGAGGGTAGTACAATCAGAATCAGCCCTTATCTCGAACACGATTTTTTTCGCCATGACCATACTTTCATTTCCTTATGAAACATGGAAGTAAAAGAGTTACTACTATATTAGCATAGGTACACAGCTGAAAAAATAATAAAATAGCCTAAAAATTAAGAGATTAACAAAATTTGTCAACTATTTTCGACCTTCTGGGGGGGGGTTCTGTTCCGTTCCCCCCCCCCCCCGTAAATATAGCCCTGCGTAGGACTGCGCTATATTGGCGTTCTCTGGTTGCGTACAATGGACTTACAAATGGTTGCTTCAAGGCTTAAAAGTAACTAAGCCAACAGTCTGTTGATAAACAAGGCATTTTATTTGCAAATAATATTTATACTTGTACGGTGGAGTTTTTGTTCGTCTAGCGTTATCTGGAAACCTTGAGCTCATAAACGACGGATTGTGTATTCGCAGAACGCGCTTGTACATGATTGTTAAGCTCATTATATAGATTGTTATCTACATCATTATCATCTGACTATAACACATTTAAATAGAAAAATACTGTTTATGACAAACGTACATATTTTAGATATCTGCGATAATATGCTACACTGTAGCGTGCCAAAGTAGCGTGCTAATGCTTAAAACTTAAATTATGTAACTAAAAGACAGTTGTTTTTTATTACATAATATGCAAAGAAATTGTATGAAATATTTATTAGTTAAACTGTAACGAGACTTAAGAACTGTTAATCGAAACGTAACTTGTGTCGTTAATCATAAGAGTAGTGCATACTTCCGACACACGGGATAGGCGTGTTTACGAGTTACGTGGTAACGGACATTCCCAGACAAAATATCGGTATGGAGAACATGACTTTCATGTTCTAAGATTTATGTTTAACATTATTTTCGAAATGAATTATTTCCATTAGAAACTACTTCTTTCTACTTCTTTCTTCAGCCTTAACCACAGTACTGTGGTCACTAACGTATACCACCTCACGTCAGCGCACCCGATTTTTCACTGATGATGGCAGTTGGTGGCACTGCCGAAACGACTGGTTTTGCAGAAAACATTGGAGCACGGCCAAACAGCCCGGGAAAAAATTTTAACAACAAACTACTTCTTTGTTGCCGTAACGTATACAAAAATGTCCCCTCCCCCTTCAACTATCGTTTTCATTTATAGAAAATTGCCCCCTCCCTTTTCAACAACCCTTTTAATTTATATATATTTCATGTACCTTTCTATAGTGAATTATTATGACCTTCTTTTCAGGATACTTTATCAATATTGAGTACTTTTGTTAAAACGTAAAACGTTGCGGGTAAACTACCCCTTCCCCTTAACCGATCTTCACCAAAATCAAAAGGCCTTGAGTCCTCTACAACTCGGACACATATGCAAAAACTTATTTGATTCTGTTGGAATTTGCGGCAGTTATCGTTCGCCATAGACAAAATTCTACACACAGGTAGACACACAGATAGACATACAGACACACACACAGAATCTTTTCGGAAAACGATTTTTCTTCATGTTTTGAGGGTAGTACAATCAGATTCAGCCCTTATTTCGAAGAAGATTTTTTTCGCGATTACCATACTTCCATTTCCTTACGGAACATGGAAGTAAAATGGATCACGTTTTGTTGAAATAACCTCTAGGACAGGTATTTACAAGTTTACAAACAAGTATACAGCTATAGAGTTTCTAAGATTGTCACGGCCGATGTCAACAAAGTTGGAAACATTTGCCGGGTTGTTAGCTTACAAACGTTTCGACCCACAATCGGAGGTCATCTTCAGTGTGAAAGCAATTGGCACGGTGTCCACCAATTCACTGCAGTGATGAGGTTGTCACGTTCTCTCCGATAGTGAGGCCGAAACGTCTGTAAACACAAACGATGGACGACGTCTAACAATCCGGCAAAGTATACACGTGTTTGCAAGTTTAGTTTACAAACAAGTATACAGCTATAAGCTATGTCTTTCTGGAGAGGAGCATTCTTTAGCACAAAGAGCTGCTACATCGTCATGTCCAACTTCGGCTGAAACAAATGTGTCTGTTCCGATTTCAAACAGACTGGAACAAATGTATCCACCTCTCCCTAAAGTCTATCTCTTCTCTACCAACATGGTTTCATTTGTCGATCCAGCACGCAGCGATTCTCCGTTGTCGTCGCCGGCGGCGATGAGCCGGGCAGATATACCGCCACTACGGAACATTAAAACCACTACCACCGTTATCAACCGTCGAGCGCTTTCTTCACCAAAGTGTTGCGGGCTTTCTGAGCAGTAGGTTTTTACCTTATATACCTGTTATATCTAATATCTAGCAGACGGATACAATGTCTCAGGTTTGTATTCGGTGCACTGCGGTTTTCTGAGACCAAAATCTTAGAAATTTTGTCTCCCGCTTGAAACCGATAACTTAAGGATGGCCGCACACCGAAGCGACATTTTGTTTCGCGACAGAACCGTTTTGGCGCAATGTGTCGCAAAGCGTCTCAGATGACTTCACTACCATTAGGATCTATAAAGCGCCCCACTCTGGCTGCGAAATTGTCTAGAGATATCGCAAAGCCCCTCGCTACCGAAGACGAAGCTCCTTCAAATTATGTCTCGCAACATATCACCTTGCGACGTTTTGAACTGCGCATGCGCTGGATTCAAACCGCACAAGGCAGGGAGTTTATATTACACTTGCTTAGCCCTACGTGGAAAGTTCTGATTCTCGCGTATTGTTGTGTATTTATTATTATTTTTAATTTCTATTGAGTTTAAAATGAAAACAAGTGTAGGTGTAGTTGAAACTGAAATAGATGCAAAATAATGCCTGTCACGAACCGAAAACACGAACTCACGAACGTCAGCTCAAAAATAGCTGACGAGAAATTGTTTTGTCCTGAGCCAATGTCTCAAGTCTCTCTCCATCGAAGCGACGCTTTGCAACACGATTCGGAAAAAGCGTTCTGTCGCGAAACAAAATGTCGCTCCAGTGTACGTACGGCCGGCCTTAGACAGTATTGTACAATTCTTAGCATGGAGTCGTGTTGGGAGACTGGAACCACTGAGATATGGCTTGTTTCAATATTCTGAAAACAAACATGGGGCTTGTGAACGATTCTCTACCGGTCAGAAAACGAAGCGTGAGAACCAGTTTAATGGTGACAGAAAAGGATTTTCTGAATCTTGTGTCAGCTTTAGCTCTTTGATCATTTCCTACGAACAATGAAAAAATTATATAAAATCTCTGGAAGTTAAGCGTATAAAATTTCATAACTATCTTTCACTTTTAACTTTCGAAGAAGATCAGGCCAAAATGTCGGAGCCTTAGAAATAACTCATGCGTCCACCCATGTTTGGTTTTTGTTTATTTTTTCAGAATATTTAATAAATAAAGTTGTTTTACTAGTTATAATCACAAACAGAAATAACACTGTTGCACACAACTATAGAACTTTTTTTTTCCCGATTAACGCTTTCAGGATTCACAGCTCATCATCAGGTCGGAAATATTTCTGATCTGATGATGAGCTGTGAAGCTTAAAAGCGCTAATTGGAAAAAAATGTCTATAGTGGAGTGCAGCAGTGTTATTTCTGTTTCTTTTTTCAGTTTTGGCTAAAGTTCAGAACACTGCAAGCTGGGATCCCAGAAAAGTAACATGGTTTGCCCATAGTGTTGTAGAATACTGATCCGGAAACTGTGCACACGTAGTAATGCCTATACAGTACGTAGTCGATACACTTTGTCTCACGATAACGTGTACAGGCTGTCTGTTTGTAAACAGTTATGCCCATGTGTGGACTAGACGTAAAAAATAAAAAATTGTGCGTGATCGCATTTTTTGAGTTCATCCAATTGCACAAAGACTGCTGTGTGTGTGTGAAACTGCCATTACAGAGTTCCATCAACCGGAGCCATCTGAAGACGGGTGTGTTAGCTAGATGTTACCCCCTCCCTTCCTCGCGTCTACAGTGGAGATTATCTTAGGTTTCTAGGGAGTGGTATAGCGGAGATCTATTATTGCTATGGCTACGTCGGAGTAATTGAACCCGGAATATTGTCATCATCATCATCATCATCTAAAGGTCATGCCTTGTCGAGTTAGCCACGTCTCTCTCTCCATCATTGTCCTCTTTAAATCGCAGTACGATAAGAAGTTCCCATGTCTCTGATGATCGCTGCTCTCCGTCGTCCTCTTGGTTTTCCCCCAACACCTTTCCTTCAAAAATCATTACTTAAGACTTGATTGTGTCGTAACACGTGCCCGATCAATTGTGCCCTTCTTCTTCCAGTCATTTTTAAAAGTGATCTATCTTCGTTCACTTCTGCGAGGACTTGCTCACTACTTTTCTTATCCATTTACTCGTCGTTCTTCTCCAGATCCACATTTCCACTGCTTTCACTTTCCACCTTTCTATTTTGCTGAGGGTCCACGCCTCACACACCCATAAGTTACGGAACTCCACACAAATGTTTTTGCGAAGCCGGAACAAGTCGACAAAATTATTGTCCTTCATGGTTAGGAAGAAGAAGAAGAAGAAGAAGAAGAAGAAGAAGAAGAAGAAGAAGAAGAAGAAGAAGAAGAAGAAGAAGAAGAAGAAGAAGAAGAAGAATGTGATGATGACGATGAAGAAGAAGAAAATCTAAGAAGGGCGAAAACGTTCAAAAATGCATTTGAGCGTTTGATATTCGGAAATATTTTTGACGCTATCACTTCATGTCTGTAAGTGTTCATTGTATCGTTTTCTGAAGTTAAAACGGTACCGTGTAGGAGAGCGTAACTTGTCAATAGCAGCAGCGGGTTTCTAAATAACGACATTGTTACGGTCATTGGGCTTTGTGTGACCCGCGAAAGTATCCGATTGTTATCCAATTTGTTGTCCAATGTACACACTTGTAGGCACATACAAGGTGTTGACAATATAATCGCACGGTGACACGGCCGCTTTCTCGTTGCGTAACCGCGCGTCGCAAAGCTTCTATAAAAGACTGTTTTTATTGACTGCGCTTATGTAAGGTGAAATTACTGGCGTGCGCGCGCATACGCCAAGCGAGGTCCGGTTAATTCAAGATTAACGTTGTTCGTACCTGTTACTTAGCCCATCAGAGGCCCATTGGCATCTGTGCTTTCCCACCAGATCGCTCGACACTAGGGCTCGAATGTGGACATATGCATGCATTTACTGTTGCATACACTACCGAAATACGATCTCAAACTGGTAAAATATTGCCTATAGGAATACAGAATCCGCTTCGAAGATAAAACTGAATAGTCTACACTGAAAATAAAATTATTTTTTATAAACGAATTGCGCAATTTCTTTAGTAAAATGTTGCACATTAAAAGCATTTAAATAAATAATAATTTCATAGTCGATTGGATCGTGAATAGGAGAAGAATGTGGAAAAACGGATTGGCAGAATGAAGAAATACAATTAGTGAAAGAACAAGAGGTTACTAACAGACCGACAGATATGTAAGAGAAAACCCTTCTACAAGGTGGGAGTACTGCTAGAGAACTGTTTCCGAAGGGGAGGAGCAGGCAACGGCCTATTAAGAAAGACGAAGAAAAAAGAAAAAGAAGAAGAAGAAGAAGACGATGATGATGATAATGGTAATAATTGTGGTGGTGGTGGTGGTGATTATGATGATGATGACGCCGACAATAATGATGATAAAGTAGATGAAAAGAAGGAATAAGATAAAGAAAAGAAGAAAGAAAAATTAGAAGATGGAAAATATTCTATCTGATTTGGTTACAAAACACAGCGATGCACAGTTGGCTCGTATGTGTTGCGGGTGTCAGTGTTGCGAACGGGTTGTAAAACAAAGGCGGACTGGTAAACACGGACCTCGTTCGGCTTTGATCTTAGTTCGGATTTAATTTTAGTTTGGGCTCAACCTGGTAACACACAAAAACTTATGAATTTCTCAACCGTGTTTCATATACCAGGCTGTTAAGTTTTTAATTAATAGTTTGCTGCCAAATATCATCGGCGCCATCATCATCATATTTTCTTCTTCTTCTTCTCGTCATCGTCGTCGTCCTCCTCCTCCTGCATTGTCATCATCATCATCGCCATCAAGAATATCGTTACCATTAGTCTCCCCATTGCTGTGGAATTTCCTCACTTATTTTCTCTGATTTTCTGTAGCAACTCTAATCGAGTCCGTTGTACCACATTCATTGTAACAAAGATATTACCTCTTTGTTACGAACATCTGTCGCCGTTGTCTGTTTGGCTCCAGTGTCGAACAGATTTCATTTCTGCTGACTGAATTCGGTTGAGATTACTTTTTATCGTAATCCAGGTATGTGACTAGGACATCCCTTATATTATAGGATTTCAAGAAAGCCTCCCTTAAAGTCCTAATGGTGCCCGAAACTAACTAAATAAAAATTTTTCTTCTTCTTCGTCCTTTACCAGGATTAGGCACTTCTGCCTATTCCGGCTTCACCATCTTATTCTGGATCTCCTAACACTTCGTTTTCCACAGACTTGTAGCTCATAGACTGCCTGGGTATTCTATGCAGGTTCATCCATGGTCCTTTCATCTTTCCTTGTAGGCAGGCCTACTATGATGTTATTTCTGTTATCCGTTTTACACCTAATTCCTGCTTTATATCATTTCTTCTTATGCGTTCCAGTCTTGTACAACGTTTACTGAGGATTCCATCAATCTAAAGTCTCTTTTCTTAGGATGCCATTATTCTGACTCATAGAAAAAATGAGAATTGGCATCACTTTTTAAAATTTTATTTGAGTATCCCTCTAATTTTTTCCTGTAGAATTTGTCTTATAATACCGCATATCCTTTGATACTTGTCAGTCAGTCTTGTTTTGAATATCTTTGTCCTCCTCACGTATTATATATCACACCCCAGACAATTAACATGTGCTACTTGTTCGAGCGTTAGCCAGTTGGCAATTATAATTTTTGTACGTGCTGGATCTTTTCCTATGAATTCTATGGGCTTGGATTTTTGTATCGATATTTTTAAATTGTGTCACACAATTGATTCAACTTGTGGACAGCCAAATTGCAATAACTAACTAAATAATATTTTAAATTACATCTGTCAGCATCACGTTCTTAAGAAACATCGGAGTTGCCTCACAAGTGAGACAACTGATTCGATAACAGCAATTTTTCACTCGACAACAGCAGAAAAATCACAAAAGTCAATCTTTACGTTATTGTTGTTAACAGAAATTGTCATACTATAAAACGAGACAAGCTGATGCTATACATACACGTCGCTATGAAGAGAATGACACAGGATGAGAAATGGAATTCACAAAACAGTACAAAATAATATACAAATTTCATCATCATCACTCCAAGGATTAGGCCCTAGACCTGTTCCGGAACCCATCTCCTCCTCGGCCTATCGACATCTCTTCCCAGTATGGTGATAACCCAAGGCAGCCACGGGTAGACGGATATCAGGCATGCGTTTCAAATGTTCACACACCATCTCTTTCTGAGGTCTTCAGCCTTCTGGTGCAACGATACAATGTTTAATTGGCGTCTAATATCCTCATTCATTTGCCGATCCAGGAGAGAACAACCTTGCGTCCCTCTTGGAAATTTAATTTCCATGTCTCACTAGCATACAGAAATGTAGGGACACCCACAGTCTTGTAAAATTTCATTCGGGTTCATTCAGTGTTTTATTTTTCAGGTACCTAATATACAAATTTAACAAATAAAAAAAAGATATTATAACTTTACATCAAACATTACAAAATGGCATAGGAAAGATAGGAATACGCAGAAGGAGATATTATTGCATTTGTAGAGATAATAGCTGATTGTACTGCTGACAAATAGAGATATAAACGGTATAATTGAACAAGAAAAGCGAGTTCTGAGTTTTAACTCGACCGTTTGGCAATTGTCTGTCCGTCTGTCTTCCTGTCTGTTTGGGGTGTGTCTCACGATAATTTTGTACGCATCAACCGATTTTCGTAAAACTTGGTATGCGTGTTCATACTTTTACTCTACAGAACCCTATTATTTTGAGGTTGATCCCGCCAAAAATTGGGGTGTAGGAGGCAAAAATATGAGGGGGTCAATACTATGAAAAAATCGCAGAAGCCCATGTGGGATATCAAATTAAAGGAAAATTTTAACAAAAATCTGAATATAGTATTGATTTCTGAAAATTTCGAATTTTTGGACGTCAGAGCCCAAAAGTGGGTGAAAAATGTTTGGTAAAATCACAAAAATTCATGTGGGGTATCAGAGAAGTTTTAACTAATACCTCAGTTAAGGTTTGAAAATTTCAAAACTTTGGGACCCCATAGTCCAAAAAGAGAACAGAAATTTGACAGAAAATGTGAAAAATGCAATAGGATGTCAGGCTAAAAGCGATTGTAACTCAAACCCGGATGTTTCTAATTTTTACGTTTTTGTATGATTGTATGCTCTACAATTAATATATTATATTACTAAAGAAATAGTAGAGTGACCGGGATTTTTTAAATTGTTTCCATAACTGAAAAATTACCTAATATCGAAATTTATGTAATAATAAATGTACTTTGTTCAAAATAGTGTGCGGGTTCTGCAGCCCAGGGAGCATACTAGTGTAAAAAAATATAAAGAAAGAAACTAAAAACATGTCCTGTAAAGAGTTATAAAGGATTAATAATAGAGAAGTAGAAAATTTTTGTGTTACAATTGTGCAATAAATTTGAAAGGATTGACAAACTCTATAAAAATATAAAAAAAAGGTAAAATAGGTGTAAATAAACTATGTCATTCCAGTAAGTTAGGCTGTTTGAGAAGTTTGAGAAAAAGAAAGTCACCGGGTAATGACATGAGAAATATGAGAAAAGGGAAATCGTCAAGTAATGGTAAAACAATAGAAGAAGTGTGGATCTAGAGTGCGCATAAATAGGAAATTCCGAAGAGCCTGTTTTATAAATGATGGCTCAAAATAACATATCGAGGGGTTAGTGGTAAAACTACTCAAGTCCAAGTTTAAATGATGTTTCAAGATGTTTCAAAAACGACATTTTTTATTCATTACTCTTTTTCTTTTTATATTTAATAGGTATGTAATAAATAAAAAACTCTATTAATAATAAAAATTAACCTTGAAAATTAGTTTTATGATTTTTCATTGCACTTGAAAACCTTTAACTTTCAGTTTTCCATAAATTCACATGATTGGACCTTAGTTAGATTTACCAATAACCTCACCATATAATATAATAAAATAATAATAAAAACGTAATAAATATAAGAATGTAAAATTTTGAAACCTCTGAAGATACTGATACACTCAGTGAATCGTGCTGCGTCAGGACAATTAAACGATAAAAATAATACAGTCTACTATTTACAGAAGTAAATGCATTTTGATAACAATGTAAAGAATGAAAAGAATATTCTGGTTTATTCATAAAATAAAGCAAATAAATTATTTCCCTACAAACTTAGTTTTATTTTCAAAATATACAAATGCCGTACAAGAATAGTGAAAACCTATAATTAAAGAAAGAAATATTTTTTCCTGAATATGAATAAATCTGAATATGAATCATTTTCCTCGTTCTATAAGTATCTGTTTTACTTCTCCTAAAACACCTCTTTAGGGCCGCCCCTGCTGTATCAATGTAACCATTAAATATGTTGATAAAATTAGGTATAATTTATTATATAATGCCTTACTGCAGGACTATACTGGTCTGAAATCTCAAGTTATATTTGTACGTACGCACGCACACATGCGCGCGCGCGCGCGTGTGTAACACACGGTCTCACGTGTACAGCCGCCGCAGCCTTGTTGTAAGACAGAAGCAGCAACTGTGTAGGGGTTGAAACGGCTCATTGTATTTTTAGTAGGAGTGAGAGAGAAACGGAACGGTGTAAAGAAGCAGAGCGTTAAGGAAGCTAAAGTATTGGACCACGTGTTCAATACAGAAAGAAATGAACAGCTGAAGTAACCGGCACACGGAGATTGGGCAACTGAACGCAACGCAACAAGAATAGCGCACACCACACTGTCACCTGGGCCTGCCTGCTGCATCCATCCCTACACAAATAAACTTAGAACACATTACCCTAAGTCACTTATACGTTTATCGACACAACTGAAGTTAGAGCCATTGTTAATCGCTATGTTGTACGTATATTATGGTAATAACGTCTAGATATTCTCAAGCCAGTTGAATGAACGTCTAAAAATATTGTAAACTAATAATTAAAAAAGTAATTCGTGGAATAGATAATAATACAAAATTCTTCTTTTTCTTATACCGTACCATGTTTGGTCCAATATCCATCGCCGTTTTGTCCCTGTTTCTTGCCAGTTGCCTCATTTGCATGATGTTTTCCCTCTGCTTTTTGCCATCTTTCTGATATTACCTATTTGTCACTATTGACAGGTTTGTCTGTCTCTTGCCAATTCACTCACTTGCATGATGTTTTTCCTCTGCTTTCCGTCCAGCTTTCTGATGTTACCTCTTTGCCACTCTTGTCAGGTTTGCTCTCTTGCCAATTACCTCAATTACACGACGTTCTTCCTCAGATTTTTACCAGCTTTCTGATGTTACCTCTTTGCCAGTCTTGTCAGGTTTGCCTCTCTTGTCAATTGCCTCAATTGCACGATGTTCTTCCTCTGATTTTTGCCAGCTTTCTGATGTTACCTCCTTGCCACTCTTGTCAGGTTTGCCTCTCTTGCCAATTGTCTCAGTTGCACGATGTTCTTCCTCTGATTTTTGCCAGCTTTCTGATGTTACCTCCTTGCCACTCTTGTCAGGTTTGCCTCTCTTGCCAATTGCCTCAATTGCACTATGTTCTTCCTCTGATTTTTGCCAGCTTTCTGATGTTACCTCCTTGCCACTCTTGTCAGGTTTGCCTCTCTTGCCAATTGCCTCAGTTGCACGATGTTCTTCTCTACTATTTGCTAGCTTTCTCACATTACCGCTTTGTCACTCTTGTCAGGTTTGCTCTCTTGCCAATTGCGTCTATTGCAAGATGTTCTTCCTCTGATTTTTGCCAGCTTTCTGATGTTACCTCCTTGCCACTCTTGTCAGGTTTGCCTCTCTTGTCAATTGCCTCAGTTGCACGATGTTCTTCTCTACTATTTGCTAGCTTTCTCACATTACCTCTTTGTCACTCTTGTCAGGCTTGTCTCTTGCCAATTGTCTCAATTGCATGATGTTCTTCCTCTGATTTTTGCCAGTTTTCTGATGTTACCTTTTTGTGACTATTGTCAGGTTTGCCACTCTTGCCAATTGGGTCAATTGCATGATGTTCTTCCTCTGATTTTTGCCAGTTTTCTGATGTTACCTCTTTGTGACTATTGTCAGGTTTGCCACTCTTGCCAATTGCCTCAGTTGCACGATGTTCTTCTCTACTATTTGCTAGCTTTCTCACATAACCGCTTTGTCACTCTTGTCAGGTTTGCTCTCTTGCCAATTGCGTCTATTGCAAGATGTTCTTCCTCTGATTTTTGCCAGCTTTCTGATGTTACCTCCTTGCCACTCTTGTCAGGTTTGCCTCTCTTGTCAATTGCCTCAGTTGCACGATGTTCTTCTCTACTATTTGCTAGCTTTCTCACATTACCTCTTTGTCACTCTTGTCAGGCTTGTCTCTTGCCAATTGTCTCAATTGCATGATGTTCTTCCTCTGATTTTTGCCAGTTTTCTGATGTTACCTTTTTGTGACTATTGTCAGGTTTGCCACTCTTGCCAATTGGGTCAATTGCATGATGTTCTTCCTCTGCTTTTTGCCAGTTTTCTGATGTTACCTCTTTGTGACTATTGTCAGGTTTGCCACTCTTGCCAATTGCCTCAGTTGCACGATGTTCTTCTCTACTATTTGCTAGCTTTCTCACATTACCGCTTTGTCACTCTTGTCAGGTTTGCTCTCTTGCCAATTGCGTCTATTGCAAGATGTTCTTCCTCTGATTTTTGCCAGCTTTCTGATGTTACCTCCTTGCCACTCTTGTCAGGTTTGCCTCTCTTGTCAATTGCCTCAGTTGCACGATGTTCTTCTCTACTATTTGCTAGCTTTCTCACATTACGTCTTTGTCACTCTTGTCAGGCTTATCTCTTGCCAATTGTCTCAATTGCATGATGTTCTTCCTCTGTTTTTTGCCAGTTTTCTGATGTTACCTTTTTGTGACTATTGTCAGGTTTGCCACTCTTGCCAATTGTCTCAATTGCACGATGTTCTTCCTCTGATTTTTGCCAGCTTTCTGATATTACCTCCTTGCCACTCTTGTCAGGTTTGCCTCTCTTGTCAATTGCCTCAGTTGCACGATGTTCTTCTCTACTATTTGCTAGCTTTCTCACATTACCTCTTTGTCACTCTTGTCAGGCTTGTCTCTTGCCAATTGTCTCAATTGCATGATGTTCTTCCTCTGATTTTTGCCAGTTTTCTGATGTTACCTTTTTGTGACTATTGTCAGGTTTGCCACTCTTGCCAATTGGGTCAATTGCATGATGTTCTTCCTCTGATTTTTGCCAGTTTTCTGATGTTACCTCTTTGTGACTATTGTCAGGTTTGCCTCTCGTGCTAATTGCCTCAATTGCACGATGTTCTTCTCTACTATTTGCCAGCTTTCTCACATTACCCCTTTGCCACTCTTGTCTGGGTTGTTTCTTTCCAATTGCCTCAATTGCACGATGTTCTTCTTCTGATTTTTGCCAGCTTCCTGATGTTATCTCTTTGCCACTATTGCAGGTTTGCCTCTCTTGCTAATTGTTTCACTTGCACGATGTTTTCCTCTGCTGTCTGATATTACCTCTTTGCCACTATTGTAGGTTGGCCTCTCTTGCCAATTGGCTCATTTGCACGATGTTTTCTCCTCTGCCTTTTGCCAGCTTTCTGATATTTCTACTTGCCAGCGATGGTAAACTAGTCAGTGCTATCAGTAGTTATGAACGTCGGTCTACTGAATCATTCGGGGCCGGCATTATTTTAGATCCATATGCCTTTGTATATGAACGGCTAGGTTTCTGCACGAATGGAAAGGTACAGATGGATATCATCCAAGACATGATGAATCATCCAAAACTATGTCCTAGGTAATAACTTTAGTTGATATGAACTTAAATGAAAACTAGCCTGTGTACACTTAAATGGAAACTAATAATTGATGAAACTGTGCGTAAATTTTGCATGCCGAAGGCAGGTAGACAGAAGTGGAAAGAGTGTGAAAGTGAAAACGACAGTCAGACAAAGATAGAAAGCGACGTGACAGGGCGAGAGAAAGAGAAAGAGAAGAGAGAGAGAGAGAGAGAGAGAGAGAGAGAGAGAGAGAGAGAGAGAGAGAGAGAGTGAGAGAGCGAGGTGGACGACAGGTAGACAGATAAACTGTGAGTCAAAGAGAAGACAGATAGACAGAAATACATACGTACCTCTCTCATAGAGAGACAAGACTTATCGTAATAAGTGTGATCAATTATTTCTCTGCACAATGATTTTAAGTACGCTGAAAAGTGACTCCCACATAACTCTGGAACGAATTAGTGCAAAATTACGTTCGGCATGTGTATGGGAGTTTGTGTAGGCGCGCGCCCGTGCATATCTGTATGTGAACGTCTTTTTTTTCATGCTATTTTCCAGTTAATTGTAGCGTTTTTCAATAAGAACTACAGTTTGTTTCTTTTTTAATAAAACACGCTTAAATTTATTATAATTGAACGTACTTATTTCACCTGATAGTATAATCGATTACAACTTATGAAAAATAATTTTAGGGTAGTGCCGACCGAGACCACTTTACGCATAGCCAACCTTTATCGATATTTTAAAGTCGTCTGAGCATGACTCTCATTCAGTCTCACTAACTACGCTTCTTGGAATCCCGTCTTTGAACTCATGGCGCCGTATACCTCGCTTTTCATGCGTCACCAAAGAAAACATTCCAGAGATGTGAAATCCCACGATCTCGGCGGCCAATTGAAATCACCGTTTTGTGACCCGTTTTTTTCTGTGAACTTTTTGCAGTAAAGTTGACGTTTCGTTAGTTGCCTGGGTGGCTCGCGTCGAGGACTTCCTCGAAAACTATCTCGCCCAACCTTTGACGGATCCCCCACCCCTCTTTGAAAAAGCCGATCTCGTCCATGCTATCGCACGGCTGAATCCTAAACGGGCCTGCGGCCCAGACAGAATAGGAGCGACCGCCCTAAAGAATACCCCATCAGTTGTCACTGACCATATCCTGGACGTGTTCAACTCATGTCTCCGCCTCAATTACTTCCCTCGCCTGTGGAAAAATGCAAGGGTAATCATGATCCCTAAACCCGGGAAATCTCGCATGTTCCCTGAAAATTATCGACCCATCTCACTACTGCCCGTGTTATCGAAGGTGTTTGAGCGCCTCCTGCACGCCCGTGTTGTACCGCTGCTTGATGGTTTCATCCGCAGCGAACAGTATGGGTTTCGCAGGGAGCATTCAACCACCCTACAACTAGTCCGCGTCGTTACCCAGTTCTCTGACGCTGCAAACAAAAAGCTGCACACCGCAGCCGTCCTCTTGGACGTTAGTAAGGCCTTCGACCGTGTCTGGCACGAAGGTCTGCTTTATAAACTGGCACACACGCCCCTTCCCGCATCTACTGTGAGACTGTTCTGGTCGTATCTCCGCGGCCGGACTTTTCACATTAGCGTAGATGGAGCGGTCTCTTCTGACCGCCCCATAGACGCTGGCGTTCCCCAAGGATCAGTCCTCGACCCAGTTCTGTACCTCGTGTACACGAACGACTTGCCCGTATATAACAATGTCACTCTTTCCCTTTTTGCTGACGATGCCATGTGACGATACATATATGCCATGTATCCTGGTTTTGCTAGCACAGTGATACAACGCCAACTCGACCTTCTGCCTCCCTGGCTACGTAAGTGGCGCGTGGCGATCAACGCGGAGAAATCCGAAGCGATCTGCATCACGCGCAAGCGGACCGCATACCAGCCCCTAACCCTCGATGGGAACCCTATCGCTTGGAAGAAGTCTGTGAAATACTTAGGAGTGTTTATTGACAGTCGCCTAAGCTTCGCAGGCCACGTCCAAACCAAACTCCGACAAGCCCGTGGCGTCAGAGCCAAAATCTTTCCCCTCATCTCGCGCAGAAGTCCCCTCTCACTGTGCACTAAACTTAACCTTTATCTACTGCTAATCAGAACAGTATCCACCTACGCAACCCCAGCGTGGTATCCCCTCTTATCTGCCACAACGAAAAGTAAGCTGGAACAGTTTCAGAACAGTTCCGTCCGTATCCTCTCCAACTCGCCCTGGTTTGTTTGTAACAGAGCTATCAGGACGGGCCTCCGTCTGCAAACGGTGGAAGAGTTTGTCTTCAGACTTTCTGTGGGCCTCTTCTTCCGGGCAGCAGACTCCCAATACCCCCACCTCCGTGACCTGGCCAGGGACGAAGGTCCCCCTTGCCACGTAGTTAAGAGACCCCGCACCCTGCTGGACGACCCCCCATAGTCTCCTACATAGGGCCCTTCTCCTGAGGGAGTCAACACCCTACCGCAAAGTACACTACCTCCAACTGATCACCTACCACACCATAGACATCGCATTAAACCTCACTCTGCCCTGAATGGTCTGCCCTGGTCGTCTGCGGCCTCGGCGGGGTTGTCTTATGTTAGTTGTGCAAGCGCCTTCTTTCATCAGGCGCCCGCCCTGGATACGCAACGGGCCTGCGCTGATCACCGCTATGCGGACAGTGGGGCCACGTCGGAGGCAGCAGCGCTGGCCAATCGGTCCTCATATGTACCGGGAGGTTTCTCCGCTGCGACTCGGACGCGTCACCACTGGCTTCAGGGCCCAAACCCTACCAGACGTTGGCTAGGCTGAGCAACTTGTGAGATCCTCTCCCCTACCCAACTGCATAAGGAGTATACCATCCCAACCACTTGACCTTGTTTTACCGAAAGTCATTGAGAGAGCCCGACCTACTTGCAGTCATCGGAGGAGTCATTCCGGGCGCTGCTACCATGCAGGGGCCTTGAGCCCCGTCCCCCCATTAGCTACAAGCTACAAGCTAGTTGCCTGGCACCACGCTGAACCGTCTTGTTGGATTAACACACTGCCCACAACCTTGTCAGTAAATTCTGGCGACAAAAGGATCGCCTTGCAGTAGAGTTCTTCGTTAGCCGTACACGTGGGACTCGCACATTTTTGGACTTACAGCAACGGTTTCACGATGGGCGGCGACGTTTTCAGCCGAACGTGACGAACCAGTACTTGACGCCATGCTTGTACTTTATCAGAGCACACTTTCTTTTTAATTTACGAGCAAAAGTGCTGACTATTTCGTCGTTGAGCGATTATGGGGACAGAAAATTTACAAAGTTCAATAAAAATTGTTTTTCACTGACCACGATTTTGTTATGAGATTTAATCGTGTGGACACGACATTCTGTTGTGTATGTAACGTGATTAAAATTGTAGTGACCGACAGACGAAAAATAAATATAAAGCATAAAAACCGAACATTGCTGCTGTCTTGGAAACATAACCCGACAACATCGAGTAGCTCTTATAGCAAATTACTTACTTCACATTTTAACTGAAGCACTCGTAACTCGACCATTTGGTATTTGTCTGTGTCATGTCTCACGATAACTTTTGAAATCATCAACCGATTTTTGTAAAACTTCGCATGCGTGTCCATACTTTTATCTATAGAATCATATTTTTTTAGATTGATTTCCCCCAAAATAGGATTCTGAACACCCCAAAAAAGTGACGGGGTCAAAATTATGAAAAAATCACAGAAGCTCATGTGTGGTATCAAATTACAGGGAATTTTAACCAAAATCTGAATATAATGTTAATTTTTAAAAATTTTGAAATTTTTGGACGTCAGGGCCAAAAAAGCGGATGAAAATTTTGATAAAATCGCAAAAATTGGTGTGGGGTATCAAAGCAAAGACAGTTTTAACTAACATCTGAATGGTGTCTGAAGTTTTGGAAATTTCAAAATTTTGGGGTCCCAGCACCGAAAAAAGAATAAAAATTTGGAAAAATTTTGAAAATCCGGCAGGGTGTCAGACTAAAAGAAACTGTAACCCAAATGCGAACGTTTCAAATTTTTAGTGATTATTGTATGACTGTGTGCTCAACAATTGTTATATTAATACTAAATAAACAGTAGAATCGGGATTTTTGTAATATTTCATTTTTCCCAATTTTGGGAGTTGTGGGACACTAGGGTCGAAAAAGGATTAAAAATTTGAAAAAAATTTTGAATATCCGGCAGGGTGTCAGACTAAAAGAAACTGTAACCCAAATGCAAACGTTTCAAATTTTTAGTGATTATTGTATTATTGTGTGCTCAACAATTGTTATAATAATACTAAACAAATAGTAGAATCGGGATTTTTGTAATATTTCATTTTTCCCAATTTTGGGAATTGTGGGACACCAGGGCCGAAAAAAGATTAAAAATTTGAAAAAAATTTTGAAAATCCGTCAGGGTGTCAGACTAAAAGAAACTGTAACCCAAATGCAAACGTTTCAAATTTTTAGTGATTATTGTATTATTATGTGGTCAACAATTGTTATATTAATACTAAACAAATAGTAGAATCGGGATTTTTGTAATATTTCATTTTTCCCAATTTTGGGAATTGTGGGACACCAGGGCCGAAAAAAGATTAAAAATTTGAAAAAAATGTTGAAAATCCGGCAGGGTGTCAGACTAAAAAAAACTGTAACCCAAATGGGAAAGTTTAAAATTTTTACTGATTATTGTATGACTTTGTTATACTCGCAAATTGTTATATTAATACTAAGGAAATAGTACAGGAATCGGGATTTTTGTAATTTTTCCCGTAATTAAAAATTGTCTAATATCAAAATCTATGTAATAATAAATACACTTCGTTGAAAATAGTGAGCGAGTTGTGCTGCTCAGGGAGCATAGCCTACTAGTTTTTATAAACTTAAATTACGTTTTACGTACTTGTAATACACAAACGTAAATTACAAAAAACATTTGCCACTAAACATTATGGTATTTTTCAGTTTGAAATATTCGACAGTAATAAGCAATTTCAAATCATTCTGTTTAACAATCTGTGCAACCTTTCTTACGTAATAACTTTCAGATAATAAATTGAACATTTCTATGTCGTGATTTTGACTGCAAGAAGTTTTAAAATGAAAAGAAAAATTTTGCTATTAGATGGTAGAACTTATTATCGGTAGGGAAGCATGTAGAAATTTAAATTTTTTTCTCAGTTTGACAACCGAGTAGTGTAACTTCAGATGTTCGAGTATTCACAATTGTTCGAAATAACTGTAAATAACTTGTGATAGCATTTTACAGTTAATAAAAACATTGTGTATGAACATTTATTTATATGGTAAAACAAATTGTGTTAATACATTAATCAATATTAATTTTCGGATTAATGTAGGTTAACCAATCTCTTCATTCGGAGTTTAAGATTTTATTACTCTATCGATTAAGTAATTAACAAATAGCATATGGTGTGAACGTTTAGAATGTATCAAATAGAAAAAATTCGTGAGACAGTTTAAACGAAAGAAGTATCACTTTTAGCCGGTGAGAAATATCTCGTGATACTGAATGGCACGGAACGGAATAGACAATATAAAATGTTATGCAACGTGGGGCGGGAATGTAGGGGATGGGATGCGGTTGCGAAACATTCCTTACCCCAGTAAGAAGTCGTGTCTTTGTCCTAATATCCAGGTGTACTATTACGCTCACAGCTCCTCAGCTGGCCACGTGAAGCTACATCCCTTCTTTGTCGCGTTTCACTCTAAAACTCTTTTATTTAATATGGGTTTTTTCATCGTTTCTTAGAAAACATTGTTGTCAAGGAATCTTTGTGTGTGTGTGTGTGCAACAAGGTGTGCGCAGCACATACGTGACGACAACAATACGCACGGCCGTGTATACTGTATTGTTGCAAAACATTTTTTCACGTTGAGAATTTAGAATTTTGTTTTGTACTTCCATAATCGCACGTCAACACAGCGTGCGAGTCATGCGATCCATCACATTCCAGTACCTTTATACAAACACCGGTACGCAAGTGTTCAAGAACAAGAGACAGGCAGACAGACAAATAGAGAATGATAGCAGAAGAGGCGACAAAAAAATACTTTTTGATAACCAGAATCGCGCGAACGAGAAACGTATGAAACTACGCGATCGCAAAAGAAAAGAGGTGTTGGAAAATAATCAACTAAGAAGAATAATAAAAAGTAAATATTATTATAAAATATTTATTACAATTTATTTATCATATTTATTATATCGTGTATATATATATATATATATTTATACTACAAATTATATTTTTTTATAATGTTAGGGCCTAATACAATAATAATAATAATAATAATAATTTTGCCAGGGCTCCCATACACCCTCACATCCTGCCGATACACACACAGGGACAGAAGGACACCCAGTAGAGGAACAGGGGACAAGTGTGATAGAACGGTTCAGAGAACCTTAGTATATCACTCTTGAAAAAGATTAAAACTCGCCACATTCTGATTTTCCACATATAATTCTCTCGCCCATTTGGAAGAGGGGATATGTCCAAAAAATTTGTTTATCAGATCTTCAGTCGTGTTGTTCTGCATTCACAGATGCATCAGAATGTATTTCGAAAAAGTGACAAAAAGCTGTTAAAAAACTGTTTAAATTTAAAAACAAAATCTTTGTAATTCTGCAAAAGAGGATAATTGTTACAAAAATTAGAAGAGAATAGTGTACTTGTTCAAGAAGGAATCAAATATTATGAAAGCAAATTTGGAACTGAAAAATGTCTGTAAAAACGTGGTAAGACTTTCAATTTACAGTGCACACCTCAGTGAAAATGGAAAAGAGATATAAATAATTTACTTCAAGCACATTTCGCATAGGCCTACAAGTATTGGGATTTACCAAATATTCGTTACTTTACGTCAGTAATTAACGAGAGATCAAATGTTAATGAATACGACGATAACGAGCAAGTTTATGAAGATCATGATACTGTTGTTTAAGTAAGTCATTTGCAAAAAAAAATTTTGAGCCATTTGTAAGCACATGTATCTAATTTTAATTGTTTTATAATTATTTTTATCCCACATAAATGAGTTGATTGTACATGAAACAATATACTCTTCTGCTATAACGCTGTTGGAAAAGGAGGTAAATCCAATGAGTGGCAGCAAAACAGGATAAGTCCATATTAAAGTTATTATTACAAAAACAATAATCAGATTTTGGATCAGGTTAAGTCATTTTAATTACCTGGGTTGTAATATCTCATATGGAACTGATATTGATTGGGATAGTAAGCTAACAAAATTTAGACGCATCTGTGGAACGATTCATAGGTACCTGAAAAATAAAACACGGAAGGATACGCCAATGAATGTTATAATGCTGTTCCGACATTACTGTATGCTAGTGAGACATGGACTCTTGGTAAAAGGGACATGAAGAGGATTCAGACAGCCGAAATGAAATTTCTAAGATGGACGCAAGGTTGTTACCACTTGTATCGGAGAACAAACGAGGATATTAGACGCGGTTTAAACATTGTATCGTTGCTTCAGAAGACTGAAGACCACAGAAGGAGATGGTGTGAACACTTGAATCGCATGCCTGATATCCGTCTACCTGTGGCTGCCTTGGGTTATCAGCCTACTGGGAAGAGGGATGTCGGTAGACCGAGGAGGAGATGGGTTACGGAACAGGTCTAAAACCTAGTCCTTGGAGTGGTGATGATGATGATTACAAAAACTATTTATCCCTGACGTTTAATATTTAACTTACACATATTAATTTCAGAAACGTTTTTTAGGTGTTTTAAAAAATAAGTTTCCCTGGTATTATTCAATATAAATGATTTATCAGTTTTTTGCTTTTCCTGAAAATGTTTATTTTTGGACATATCCCCTTTTGCAAATGTGGCACAGGATTTGCGAATCACGCAATGGACATCCTCCTTGTCTTGCGAAAAAATAACTTGATACCAGCAAAATTAAGGGATGGAAGATCCTTCTTCATCATCTTCTTCTTCACGGCTTAGACTGTTTAGTCTGTTCCGGCTCCAAACTGGTCAGACCATCTCTTCTTGGGTTTTCCAAGGCTTCTATTCCCTTTCGGCTGATACAATAAGGCTACCTCGGGGAATCTGTCACTGCCCATTCTGATAATGTGTTGTTTCCAGTTATCTCTATACTTATTGATGATTCCGTTTACTTCTTCAACTTTCAGTTCCTCTCTTATCTGATTGTTTCTTTTCATATGTAATTTTGTGTACCCAACTATGGAAAGCAAAAATTTAATTTCCGTAGCCTGAGTTCTTGATATTTGTCTAGCAGACATTGTCGACGCCGATACGCCGATGACTTAGATATAATCGGGAGGTCCCTTCGAGCAGTCACTGAAGCCTTTCTTGCTCTTGAATGTCCCGCAAGGAGGTTGGGTCTCATAATAAACGAAAGCAAGACAAAGTACATGGTCACAGGATAGGAAGCTAGAGAAGGAGAGCACGTCCAAATTGCCATCTATTCCTTCGAAAAAGTCAACAACATTGTTTATTTAAGATGCCAGACACCGATGGAGAAACTCCGATGGGGAAACGACAGAAGAAATAAAGCCTAGAATCACCTCAGCTATAGGTGCTTCTTTGGTCTCAGGCTCCTGTTCCAGAGCAGAACAATTTCTAGGAGCATCAAGCTGCTTCTGTATAAAACACTGATCTTCCCAGTTCTCACCTGTATTTCTGAGACCTGGACAATTTCTAGAAAGTCTGAGTGAAGCCTGCTGTTCCGTGAACGTAAAATCCTCCTCAGTATTTTTGGTCCAATATGTGTGGGAGATGAATGGAGGAAAAGGATCAACTAAGAACTGAACACTCTTCTGAACGAACCAGATAGTGTGAAAGTTATAAAACTTGGTATACTCAGGTGGGCTGGACATGTGATCAGAATGGGGGAGAACGAAATACCCAGAAAGTCACTCACAGAACAGATCTATGACACTAGGTGAGTTGGTAGACCCAAACTACGTTGGGAAGACGGTGCGAATTATGATGCGCTCCATATCCTTGGGATCCGGAACTGAAGAGCAGCTGCACTTCACCGGAACAACTGGCGGAGGCTGTTAAAGGAGGCCATGACTCAGTAATGGGTTGTCGCGCCGCTGTAAGTAAGACATTGCCCACGCTTCTGAGTCATAAGTAAGGGTCGGAAATGCTATGTATCCGTATAATTTTTTTATGGACTAGGGAAGGAAGATGATAAGAGAATAAAAGAAAGGAAATAAAGGTATTCTCTACCCGCTAAATGTCCCAGTAAAATAGGGAGTGTCGTCTCTATTGTACATACATACATACATCCTTGGCGCTACAGGCCAGATCGAGCCTTGGCCTCCAAAAGAAATTGCCTCCACTTATTGCTGTCCTCAGCTACCCGCCACCAATTCACTGCGTCCAGCTTCCTCGCATCAGTTCCGACTTGGTCCAATCATCTGTTCTTCGGTCTTCCAACCTTCCTTTTTCCTATTGGCTTGTGTTTCATAATTCTTTTTGCCGTACGTTCGTCATTCATTCTCTGAACGTGTCCTGCCTATCTTAATCTATTAATTTTGACAAATCGAACAACCGTATTGTCATTGTACTTAGCATATAATTCATTATTATTTATCTTTCTCCAGACTCCGTCCTGTTGAATTAGCCCAAAAATCCTTCTCAGTAACTTCCTTTCAAGCACAGCCAGCCTCTGTTCATCAATTTTCTTGAATACCCAGCACTCAGAGCCCTTGAATACCCAGCACTCAGAGCCATATGTCATTATGAGCCTTACCAATGTATTACAGAGCGTGGTTTTAGTTTTTGTGGTTAATTGTCTTGCTTTAAAATTTTTATTCAGCCCATAATAGCTTCTATTAGAAGGCAGAATTTTTCTTTCAATTTCTTTTGTGCAGATATTCTCAGCATAGACATATGTCCCCAGATATACGAAGCATTTTACTCTTTCAGAATTATAGCCATCTATTAGTTTATTTGAAGTATTATCATTATCGCTTCCCACAGCCATTTACTTTGTTTTATTTTCATTTATAACAAGCGCCATACTGTTAGCCGATGATTCAAGTGCTCTAAAGGCATTCTTCAGATTATTTTCATTTCTGCTGATAATATCTATATCATCTGCATATGCTAGCAGCTGGACTCCTTTATTAAAAGTATGTCCTCCTGTTTGTATTCCTGAGTCTGGTATTACCTTTTCAAGTGCAATGTTCAACAGTAGGCAGGCTAGGGCATCTCCCTGTTTAAGTTCATTCGTGGTATCAACAGAGCGGGAGAGATGTGTTTGAATTCTACTCTGGCATTTGGAGCTGGATAGTGTAGCTCCCACCATTCTAATTAATTTAGTTATTGTATTGTAATTATACAGTTATTGTAGGCCTATATAACGGAAGCAGATTAGTGGTTATCCACAGAAGGTATTAGAGTGTAGCCTAGGTTTCATCATGTTGGTGTGCAAAGTTTGCTTCTCAACGTCACCAAACTGCCTATTCCCTTACCTACGTTACATTTCAATCATCTAGAGTATAAGGTACAGAGTACAATACAATAGAACAAGATCGGCCGCGTGAATGCATTATGCAACGGCATGGCCAGATGGCGTGCCAACTCGCCCCCTTGCGCTACTCCTGGGAAATCTTACTGAATTATTCACCGACATCCCTAATCAATTAAGCTAAAGGCCTCCCCATATGTATATACATTGTGTATTCAACAAGCGTACCGAACGCATTTCACAAATAGTTCCCTCTCTCACGTGGCGAAACGTTCCTTCGTTTAAGGAAAATATTTTATTGAAGGATTTCAAAAATAGGCGCCTTTTACGGTCATGTAAATTTCAGTCGGGCGAGGGTCTACTTGTAGTATGTTATACGACAGATATGCCGTAGGAAAATTACGTAATCACTTTGATGCGATAGGGCTGCTTGTGCACAATTGTACGCTCATTCCGTAAAGTCACGGTACGATTTTAACATATAATGTTTATTAAACCAAAGAAATCAAACGCAGAGTGGGCCATAGGTCGCTTGAAACTACAAGTCATTCTTAGCTTAGTAATGAGCGTGAAAATAAACGATTAAATCTTTTGTGAGCTGCGGCTGCCACTAACTAGACACAATATTAAAACACTTGTGTGAACGAAACGACAAATCTAACTTCAGGCAATACAGAAATAATTATTAAGACTAGACATTTAATGAATTTTTTTGTGTTTGATGCGAATGGAGTATACGTGACTACAGGGGCGAACCTACGGGGAGGTATGGTGGAGATATATCCTCCCCGAAATCCGAAAAAAATGTTAAAAATCTTGAAGCAACAAATTTTAAACTTGTGTTTTTTAAAATGTAATTAATTAACTTCCAAGTTTTGTGAATTTTAGAAAATTACTATTTAGATCAATAACAAGTTTAAATAATCTAAAATAACAGGCCTTATACTCAACAATAATTCAAACACTTTTTGCTACAGTCTATTTCTTAATGCTTATATAATACATTTAATATTTATAATAACTTTACTTCAAGATGTGTTTTCCCGTATTTGGAACATGTTTCGGGAAACTTATCGTTCCCATCCTCAGCCTTCTTAATTTTGTATCTTGTGGAGAACTTGTGTGTTGGTTGGTTGTTGTTATGGTTTCCTGTTGGTTTTTGGTATTTTAAACTGGTATTATTTTGTGTGATTGTGGTGTATGTATTGGTATTTTAAGAAGGCTCAGGATGGGAATAACAAGTTTCCCGAAACATGTTCCAAATAAGGGAAAAACATCTGGAGTTATTATTAATAAATATTAATGTTATTATAAATATTAAATATATCAATAATAATTATAACAGATGTTGAAAGAAATGGTGAAAAATGAAAAGCAGTCGACTTGAAAGAGAACAGGAGGACACGATTTTCCGCTGGTTATAATCAACTTCAAATATATGATTCATGTAACGACGTGCTTTAAATAGCCTATATGATTCACGTGACGACAAAATTCATGTGATTCGTGCTTTAATTTCTTAACATTATTTTTCATAATGGGACGTGGTTCTTTGCTAATTACCTAGCTCTAAGAAACAAAAAATTGTAAAATTAATCACATGTTCATTTGAAATTTTTCGTGTCCTTGTGTGTGTTAACCCTCACTTTCTTAATTTTAAGGTTCTCTTTAAAGTATTTATATTTCATAGAAAGGTATTATTAGGCTCCCAAGACAAGTCTATCTGATGTATGTTTGTATTTGATTGTAATGAAATTAGTGAATTACAGCTATTATTTGCCAATTAGTTTTAATTTGTTGGTATGATTTTCATTATAATATGAGAAAAATATCGGTATTGAGAACAATACATGACTACCATGTTCTAAGATTTATATTTAAAATCATTGTCGAAATGAAATATTTCCGTAGAAGCTATTTATTTCTACTTCTTTCTTCAGCCTTAACCACAGGACTGTGGTCACTAATGTGTACCACCTCACGTTAGCGCACTCGATTTTCACTGATGATGGCAGTTGATGGCACTGTCGAAAAGTCTGGTTTTGCATAAAACATTGGACCACGGCCAAATAGCCCGGGAAGGAATTTTAACAACAACCCCCCCCCTTCAACTACCCTTTTCATTTATAGATATTTCATCTACCTTTCTACAGTGGATTATTATGACCTTCTTTTCAGGATACTTTATTTATCAAAATTAAGTGCTTACTCTTGTTAAAACATAAAACGTTGCTGGAAAACTATCCCTTACCCTTAACCGATCTTCACCAAAATTAGTAGGCCTTGAGCCCTCTACAACTCGGGCACATATGCAAAAACTTATTTGATTCTGTTTGAATTTGCGGCAGTTATCGTTCGTCATAGAATAAATTCTACACACAGACACAGACACACACACGGACACTTTTCGGAAAACGACTTTTCTTCATGTTTTGATGGTAATACAATCAGAATCAGCCCTTATCTCGAACACGATATTTTCCGCGATCACCTTATTTCTATTCCCTCAGGGAACATGGAAGTAAAACAATATTCTAAGAAAACGATATGTGGTTGGAAAAAATTCCCCCTCCTGAAATGAAATTCTAGGTTCACCCCTGCGTAACTACATATGTTATATCAAGAATAACAACTACTAAACATGTTATTACATTGTTCTTATATTAATAAGATATTATTATAATACTGTTTTCACATTAATACTCATTTACTGGTACGCTCCCTACGCTGCAGAACTTGCTCACTATTTTGAACGAAGTACATATATTAGATAATTTTTCAGTTATGGGAAAAATTACAAAAATCCCGATTTCTCTACTATTTCTGTAGTAATGTAGCAACTGTAGAGCACACAATCATACAATCCTCCTCCTCGTATGGCGCTAGAGCCCGAAGTCGAGCCTTGGCCTCCTCTCCTCTGACCCTCCACCTCTCTCTATCAATAGCAAAGGACTTCCATCCCCGTACTCGTAACATCTCTCTTGCACACCCACAGCGACAGCATCTTCCCATCTTTTTCTTGGACGGCCTTTTGGTCAATCATACAATAAACACTAAAAATTCGAATATTCGGATTCGGGTTACAGTTTCTTTTAGCCTGACACCCCGCTGGATTTTCACAATTTTTTTATATTTTTGATTTCTTGTTTGGGCCCTGGGGTTTGAAAATTTAAAAATTTCTAAAACCTAACACTAGATTCAGATATTAGTTAAAAGTCTCTTTAATTTGATTCCTCCACATGAAGTTTTGCGATTTCATCAAAATTTTCACCCACTTTTTGGCCTCTGACGTTCAAAATCTTTGAAATTTTTGAAAAAGAATTCTGTATTTAGAATGCAGGTAAAATCTCATTTAATTTGATACCCCGCATGACCTTTTGCGATTTTTTCACAATTTTTATCCCTCACATTTTAGCCTCCCGCCCGTTTTTTGTGTGGGGGGAATCAATTTCAAAAACAGTGGGTTCTTCAGAGTAAAAGTAATGGAGGCATATATTTAAATTCATATACATAAGTGTCTGTAATATACGAGGATTGTTCAATAGAAACGCGTTTGATCTGCGCAGCCGTGACTTCGTCGCCATAGCAACGGAATTCATTTGTTTATACTGTCTGTTTAAGTACTAATGAAGCATGGGGGGCGCTATTCCATCATTCATAGTCTTGGCTCTCACAGAGTTGCTACTCAGTGGATTCCACGACTGCTTACTGATGAGAAGAAAAATTTGCGTTCGGCCTTATCATTTCAGCATTTGATGCGCTATCAACAAGGTAATGACTTTCTACACCATACTGTTACCAGTGATGAGTCTTGGTGTTATCACGACGAACCAGAATCCAAACGTCAGAGTATGCAGTGGAAGCATGCACAATCTCGGAAGGCGAAAAACTGTCGATCCCAACCTTCGGCAGGAAAAGTAATGGTGACCATATTTTTTGATTATCAGGGTGTGCTGCTCTTAGATTTTAAAGAACCTGGTGTCAACATCAACGCTGAGCGATATGGAGACAGCTTAAAACGCTTACGGGTCAGTATCAAGAATAAATGTCCCGGGAAGCTCACAAATGGTGTCACTCTTCTGCATGATAATGCTCGACCCCATGTAGCCCAGGCGATTCAAGATCTGCTTGGTCTTATGAAGTGGGAAGTCTTATAACATCCACCTTACAGTCCCGACTTGTCCCCGTGCGATTATCATATTTTTGGTCCATTAAAGAAATCACTAAAAGGACGGCGGTTCAAATCGGACGCTGAAATAGAGTTTGCTGTTAGCGAATGGTTCCGCAAACTGCCGCAAGAATTTTACCAGCAGGGAATCTACCTATTAGTGCAACAGCGGGACTCATGCCTTAATGTTAATGGAGACTTCTTTTAAAATAGTTTAATAAAAAATGCTTTACAGCCTCTAAACGTTTTTCTATTGAACAATCCTCGTAAATGTACATAGTCCTATATTGGACGTTTCTGACTTGCGTCCAAATCGATTTACGACAGACCGCTCAGAACGGAAGAGAGAAGATCGTTGGTGAGCGATTCTTGCTGTAATCTCAAACCAGGTGTTGGTGAATCACCATGTATTCTGTATTATCAGGTGGTCGTGATAATAACGGTCTGATTAAAATCGCCCTCTTTACTCTTGTGTTAGTCATAATTAATCATTATCTATTGTGTGCGCTTACGGGTTCCCGGGCATCGAACCTTTGTGTTTTCACCCATCCAACTTTTGTACTGTACCATGTGACGCTTGACTGTAGTGGAGTCGTGCGACTAAGTACCCGTATCATTTGAAGTTCATTCAAATTCTTACTTGGGTCTTATCCGAACATTTCTCACACCAATGTTTCCTTCCGATTCCGTAGAAACCTACAGAGAGGTATAAAAATTGTTAAAGTAATATTGTGATTAAAATTGTTGTTGTTTCTACTTCTAATTAAATGGAATATTTACTTAAATTTTACTTTAATTTGCCGGTATAATTTATTTTTCGTTCCTTAAGTGTGTTTGAAAGATGTCCTTTTATTTAAATTTTAGTGAAATTACTGCATTTAGGGAAATATGTCGTGTTGTAGACGAATCAGCTGGTCAGATTTTAAAACTGACTGCACGTTCTCAATCTGTTTCTTAGGCTTTAATGGCCGACGTCACAATTATTAAAATTACTATCCGGGTTGTAAGCCCGTGGTCTTCCATTTTCTTCGTGTCGAAATGTGTTAACTCGAACAGACGTTTCGGCTGCCTCACCTCTGCAGGCCATCTTCAGTGTAAGGACTTAACGCACCTAACGTAATGTTATTAATTAATTATTATTAATTACCAAATTACTGTGGTCAGTGCGTTAAGTCCTTACACTGAAGATGGCCTCCAGAGATGAGGTAGAAACGTCTGTTAGAGTATCACGAAGAAAATGGATGACACGGCCTTACAGCTCGGTTAGTAATTTTAATCATTGTGACTGTAAGTTTCTTAATCTGCCACCGAAATCTGTACATTCGTTTTCATTATTTGTTGTGTTGTTTTTTCTTCATTTTTCTTTCAGTTCGGTGTAATTAAAACGTTTTTTATAGTTCGGTTCATTTCTAATTAATTTAACAATCTAAAAGTGAGATTACGTTATATTTTAGTGTTGAAGCATTTGCTATTCTGAAATAATCGATTTTTACCGTTTCAGTTTTTGCCTTGGTTCTGACCCCAGCATTCTGTTTGATACGCAATTATCGGTTCCACGATTACGTTGTAAAGCGTCATCTTAGTACTAAGTGTGTCCTAAATCGACTCGACCAAAGTAGTTGGTCAGATAGTCAGTCCTACCAACATTTGATAAAAGTGTCCGGTCAGAACTTGAAAACGTGTACAGTGGACACAAGAACTGTACGTAAACTACGAAGCAAAGAGAAGCGTGGAATGTTAAGGAGAGACGGGAAAACAATCATACTGAATACGATAAGAAAATCAATCATAAAAAAAAAGATGTAATTTACAGAACTGGGCGTGGGCAGGAGAGATATTTGGTAGGCAAAAAGACAGCAGATGGTGTAAATGATGTTCGTCACATTGGAAGACAACTCATTGCAAGATGATCGGTGAGTTAATTAGTACAGTAGAGTCTCGATCGTTCGAGGTAATTGGAACCAAACCAACCTCGAACTACCGAGAACTCGAACCACGCAAAATGCCGGCATTGTCTGCCGTTAGCGGATCTGCCGCGCTCTGAGCACCCCGCGCTGTGCCGCTAAGCCACAACTGAGTTTGCCCTAATGTACTATGCTTTCTACTGTGGAGCGTCTCTGTGTGATAATGTAAAGTGTGTGCTGGAAATTTATCTAAAAGAAATGTTATACAAAATCTGTAAACTGATGCGCTGTGTGTGTGGGGTTTGTTTACTAATTTGCGCGGGCATTCGAGAACATTCGCGAGCGAAAGGAAAAGGAAAAATCGACGACGAATTGTTATTCGTTTAATTAGGTTATATTCAAGAGGATTAAGTAAAAATTAAAAAGTTTTTCGTTAACACTCACAAATTTATTTATTAAACTAAAATTTAAAATGATATACAGTAATATTAAAAACTGTACTGTATGTATATTTTAAAACAAAATCCTTTGCATGAAACTTGCTTTTTAAAAAATGAATCAAGAGTTTTTTCTTGTTTTTGAGTTGACGATCTTTTTCTGGTACTAATATCCCGCCATTTTCGGAATACATATTTTTTTCTAGCGGGTTACCTCGAGCTATACGTAATCTCGAACTATCGAGACTGTACTGTATATATACAATGAAATACTGACATAAACAAGATTTGTTGAAGAGAGAATTTATTAAAGACTTGGCTACGTAGGCATTCGCATCGACAAATATCAGGCTAGTGAGGAGGTGACGATGACGACGTCGACGACGACGATGATGATGACGACGACGACGACGACGACGAAAATTAAGATATTTTTCACAGAGTTAAGTAATTTAATGAAAATAACTCGAATTTTATTGTAAACGTTGACAAAATCCACTTGTACACAGATTTATTGTATTTTAGTATTGACCAATAAGATTTAAGGCGGCTAAAAGCGTACAGCGTTGTGTACGAAGGTAAATGTACTTATGTAACGATATAAGTTATGTTGTTATCCGCGTGTTTTAGCCAGAGAGACACGTCTCTTGCACAACTGGTCGAGAAGTGCTGGGTGGGCCGCCTCAACAGTAGGACCTTTTGGAGTGCCCACTCTTCCCACACGACACGACCTCGTTATATTATATGTCATGTTGTTGGTAAGTGAACTCGAATCGTATAGGAAGGCGACTACGTGGGTATGCATGCGGCACGAAGTGTTCAAGACTCTGTTCCCAGGCGTTGTGTTAAACACATGCACGCTTTTACAGCAGCGACCGTTATTTTTTAATTTGTTTGAGCACAAGATAAAAAAGTAATGCATGCAAAAAGGAAATTAGTAAAGCGAATGGAAGTTGCAGAAGGGAAGAGAGCAACCCCGCCCATGCTTCGCTGCCACACCTTGTGCGGGCATGTGGAATCTTTCTTCACCACGTACTATGTTGTGTACAAAGTGAACCCGATATGCTCTTGTTCTGTAATATTTCTACAAGGAAAGTAAATGTTTATAAATATTCATATAAAATAACTTACGTGTCGTGTGTTTGCGAGAATATAATAGTCATGTATTCTGTCGTTAATTTCCATTCTTACTTTTTCACTATCTTTTCTTTTACTAATTACTTATACTTTTTTCATAATGCTCCAGTCCTCTCTTGTTTGTCCTCTTACTTCTCTTCTACTGCGCTGTGCTTCCAAATATATTTTTTACTGGCACGTTCTCCTTCATTCTTCTCATATGCTCCCACCAGCTGAGTTGGCTTTCTTTAATATATTGGTTTTGTTAGGTTGTTCCCAACGTTACTCTTATGTGTACATTTTTTATGCGGTCTCTCATTCTAACCTTCCTTCCCTCTGCGCAAATACTCCACTTCGAATTATTCGATTTTTTACTTCATTTTTCACGTCGATAATCAAGAATAACAACTACATGTAAGAACTGGCATATACGAGGGTAGGGTGAAAAGTTCCGGGCCTGATACACAGATAGCGCTACTACGCTAATTATTTTGACCTCGTTGTATGATTTCATCCTTTGTAGGCTTACATTACAATTTCAAGTCAATTAGTTGTTTATTATTAGTGGCACTGTCCACCGCTGTAAACGACTCTGGTATCATTGGATAGACTGGAAATTCGTGCTGTGATTATTTTTGTAAAGCCTTAACTGGAACCGGTATAAGAAAAAGGAGCTGGATTCAACGTTGGGTGACTCTTCTTCATCGAATACAACGGTTAAGCGCTGGGTTGCAGAATTTAAAATGGGTTGGACAAACACAACTGGCAACACACGTGTTGTACTTCCCAGTGAAGTGATTGCCCCAGAAAAAATCCATAAGATCGTTTTGGTAGACAGTAGACTGAAAGCGAGTGTGGTAGTTGAGACTGTTGGTATATCAACGGAACATGTGCTCAATATCTTACACGAACATCTGTGTATGACAAACCTAGATGGGTGTCGCGTTTGCTGACCACCTGACCACAAACAGTGTAGAAACCAAAAAACAGTTTCAACCGATTATCTGGCACTCTATACGCGCAATCCAACCGAATATTTTCATTGATTCATAACTGTTAACGAGACTTGGGTCCACCACAACACTCCTGAGACCAAACAACAGTCAAAGACAATTATTTCTGCTGTTGAGGTTATGGCGACTGTTTTCTGAGACGCACGTCGAGTAATCTTAATCGAATACCTTAGAAAGAGAAAAACAATTAGTGGCCAACATTATGCAAACCTACTGCACCTTGTAAACGACAAAATGACGAAAAAACTGTCACATTTAGCGAAAAAAGTGCTGTTTCACCAAGACAATGCACCATCTCACACGTCAATTGTTGCGATGGCTAAAATAAACTAATTGAATTCGAAATGCTTCCTCGACTACTACTTACCCTATTCAGCCCCGAGTGATATCTATCCCTTTCGTAACCTCAAAAAAATGGCTCGCCGGAAAAAGATTTCCTGTCGACAATCAAGTCAGTGTTGCTGTAAATGGCTATTTGAGTACCTCGACAAATGGGCTTATTAGTCTGGCATAACATCAGCTTTAGAACATCGTTGGAAAAAGTGTATAGAGCTAAATAGATATTATGTTGATAAATAAACGCAAATTAAACCAAAAAAGTGATGTATAACACATCATCAGCATTATCAACTACATCATTTTACTACATTTCATGTTATGCTTGTAGCCAGTTACAGTGCACATTCTTTTCATGGTCAACAGTTGCTTCGTCTTCCACTTGGTCTATAGGAAGTTTTCAGACTGGTATCCAAGACCTCTATAAATACTAAAAGTGATTCAAGTGCCCTATATATGGAATACCGATCTATCGCAGATTAAGAATAGTGGTGGGACTACCACCTTAGATTCTCTGGAGTTTTCTTCTCTTCTAGGTTCTAGGTTTCCCACCCTCTCTGAGACCGTTGGTCTCTCTGTGGCTTGTCTTCATTTAGAGAAGTAGCTTACTACCCCTAGAGACAAAGAGTGCCCTGAACGTCAACCTGCTCTTGCTCCTTCCGTGGAGATTGTTGGTATTTGGTCGAGGAGGACAGCTTATACCGGCTGAGACTCGATCTCAGGACCAGGTTAGCCGAGTATCCCATCACGAAGAGCTGCAGTTGGAAATTTCCTTCATCGAGGAATGAGACACATCAGGCATCTCTCGTCCCCTTCTGTACTTTGGGGGAAGCCAACGCGAACCATGTAATTGGAGTTTACTAAATAAACATTTTATTCAGTCATTTGTTAATAAATAAATAACTCTAATTACAATTAGTTTTATGGTTATTTCAGTTGTGTCTTAGTCCAAAACCAGCCCTCGCGTCCTTCGACTTATACTTCCGTTCAGTGGTGGGATTCAGCTGGTCCGGTAGAACCGTTTCCTAAAATCTTTGTGATGGCGGTCGTTAAATAATCCTTGTAATCGAATTTACTTGGTTGTTTCGTAAAGCTATCTTTCTATTCTATTACTTTGTGTAGTGTGTTTGCATTACTATACTTAGTTGTTCTAGCAATACATTTATGTAGAACACATTTATATATACACTTATGTAGCAATACATCGACAAAATGAAGCAAATGTGTTAACAACACTATAAGTTTTATCTGTAAAAGGAATGATATACTTAAAACAACATGTGTGCTCGTAGTAATCGCCTTTGTCTATAATCGTCATCATCACTA
Source organism: Magicicada septendecula (assembly GCA_034769895.1). Taxonomy (NCBI): domain Eukaryota; kingdom Metazoa; phylum Arthropoda; class Insecta; order Hemiptera; family Cicadidae; genus Magicicada; species Magicicada septendecula. Next base: position 59,869,869 of record CM068368.1, on the reverse strand, counting down.
GTCCTAGGACTAGGCTTTAGACCTGTTCCGGAACCCATATCCTCCTCGGTCTACCGACAGCTGTCTTCCCAGTAGGGTGATAACCTAAGGCAGCCACAGGTAGACGAATCTCAGGCATACGATTCAAGTGTTCACACCATCTCCTTCTGTGGTCTTTAATCTTCTGCTGCAACGATATAATGTTTAAATCGCGTCTAATATCCTCATTCCTTCTCCGATCCAAGAGAGAACAACCTTGCGTCCCTCTTAGAAATTTCATTTCGGCTGCCTGAATCCTCTGCACGTCCCTTTTACCAAGAGTCTCACTAGCATACAGGAATGTGGAGACAGCCACAGTTTTATAAAATTTCAATCGGTCATCCTTCCGAGTTTTATTTTTCAGGTACCTATGAATCGTTCCACAGATGGGTTCTTTTGTTAGCTTACTATTCAATATCAGTTCCATATGAGATATTACAACCCAGGTAATTAAAATGACTAGTCCGATCCAAAATCTGATTATTCACGACTATCTTCTTTGTCTATAATTTGATATAAAATATATCAACACATTGGTACAGCGATATGACTAACAAAGTTGTCTGCGTCATTAACATAACACGCCAGAAAGCATTGTCAACATGTCTACTGTGATTAAGGTAGACTTTTTTGTCTCTTTGTTTATTTGTCTGTATACTAACTTTTATTGTTCAAAGAGATTTATATAAAAATTACATAATGATAGTAATAATCATCATCATCGTCTTCTTAACGGTTTTAGGCTTTAGCGGCCTGTTCCTATTCCACAGACACCTTTCCTTCTGCCTCTAGGGTTGTAATCTTTCGCCAACTTCGGTATTCTATTGATGTGTTGAATCCATTTTCTTCTCTATTCTTGAATCCTTTCATTAACTGCAAAAATATCTAACACTTCTTATCTCTTCATTTCTTATACGATCTCGTCTATTACATCTTTTAACTTATCTGAGAAATTTAATTTCTGTTGTTTTAAAATCCAAGAGTAGGAAAAGCTGAATATAGAGCCGTTTGGGCCAGAGTCTCTTACCTAAAAGATCGTCGTGAGTGGTGAAGAGCCACACCCTTTTCGAGGTGAGCCTATAACAGAACACGACAGATCTAGATCAGAGAAGGTCGATAAAAAAATCTAGCCGGGATAGGATCGGTTGCTCTATACGGTGGTCTCAATCAACAACTCACAATTCCAACAGTAGCCTCTGATAGTAATACGCTAATAATAATAATTTTATTATTAATATCAATCTTAATAGTTTTATTGACTTTAATATTAATCATCATCATTATTGGATCGACAGCCCTTTTGTGTGCCTGGCCTTCTTCAGAAGATTTCGCCATTATTCTCTATTCATAGCCACATTCTTCCAGTTTGTAATTCCAAGACTACTGATGTCCTGACTCACCCCGTCCCTCCATCTCAGTTTTTGCCTTTCAGCTTTCCTTTTACTTTCTGGCTTTGCATTAAATATCTTCTTGATAACTCTGCTTTCACAAGCATGTATAATGTGTTCAGCCCGTTCTAGTCTTTTTAATTTAATAAAGGTGACCACATCAGATTCACAGTTATGTAGTACTGATCGTAAAAATAATTATTTTCTTATAAAATGTATAAATTTTTTAGGTCGTAATGTGTTTCACAGAACCTTGTATTGTATAATCGGACTACTAATACGTGTTGGTCTGTTTCTAGTGAGATGCAGATACTTGGTGAACACAAACTTTTGTGGAACGCACGAAAAGCGCCAAAAGTTTTAACAATTTCATAACAAAGTTATCATTTAATAACTGTGTATATTAAATAAATAAATATATGTGTGTCTGTGTGTGTCTGTGTGTGTCTGCGCGCGCGCGCGTGTGTGTTTAAAACGTACAGCTACTTGGACTGTACTCAAGTGAAAAATACAATTCTCTAAACAACACAGGGGAGTCGTTTCCGAGAAAGAAAAACGCATGAATATAAATCATACAAAAAGTAAAGCTGTGGTTGTTGTGTTAATGTAAATGTCCGCATGTTATTATTAGTTGAGCTGTTTGTACGCTGTGAAATTTAACAACGTAGGAAATGTGACACGCAGAATGCACGCGGCGTTGCAGAGACAATGCGTCAGGTGGCCGACTGCTACTCTTTGAATATTTAATATTTAAAAGGTCATGCCCCACCTCACCCATTGTTACTACACACGTGCAAACCTTTCTTCGCTTGCTGAGATTTTCGTTTTTTTTTATCCAACAAAAAGAAAAAAGAACATGAAGTGTTGTTAGGCCTATGTGAAGAACGAAGGAACCGAAATAAAAGTTACCCGCTACCGTAATTTTCTTCTGCTGTAGGTGACATAAAACCGGTCAACGTATTTATTACCTATGACCATTGTGAAATATTAAAAATGAATGTTAAATGTGAATATTAAATATGAATATTATACATATGAGCATAAGTGTCTGTTACGTAGGCTGTAACTCCCGGAGTCGATATTTATAGGGTTTAAAATTTCCGGGCTAGATTGTTTGTTTCTAATGTCACTTTATTTTATACACTAGACGTTTCGGCCATCCACCGGAGGCCTTCTTCAGTAGTGAAAAATTAAAAATAGTTCGACAAGGGATGGTAGGGTCTTTGGGGGTCATTGCTTCCGCCCCAACTTGGGGTGCGTACGGTACGATTCTAACCAACGACGTTACTGATACCGTTAGAAAATTTACAGTCTATTACGTGAGGACTTTTCTGCCGATTTTGAGTCAGTGTCCGTGGATCCTTCTGATTTGTTTGCAATGTCTTCATAAAAGGTTATAGAATAAAGTTAAGGACATTTTTTGATGAATACAATTTAGTGGTTAAGTCTAACTTTTGCTAAACTTGTGTTGCTACCACTAATACTCACTTACACTTCCATGAGCGCTTTCAAGCCTCTCGGCTCATCTTCAGGTGGAAACAACAACCTGAAGATGAGTCATTGTTGTTTCCATCTGAAGATGAGCCGAGAGGGCTGAAAGCGCTCATGGAAGTGTAAGTGAGTATTAGTGACACAAGTTTAGCAAAAGGAAATTTTTTGACCCAATCTTAAATTTAGGGGTTATTTTCACCCCTTTTTCGGGAGTAAAAAACAAAATTTAATTAACCATAGGAACCAATAGAAAATAAAATTCTAAGCAAAAAAGGTTGTATATACTTTTTCGAGAAAATGGATTGTTTGCAAGTTACAAGGGTTCAAAGTTTTGCAAAAAAAAAAAACGCGTTTTTTTAACATTGATCTGCAAATACCTCAAGAACGACGCCATTTTGAAAAACATTTGTAATCAAAATTACAGCTTATTAACAGGCAAACAATTTCAATTATGTTAAATGGTTCTTGAGATAGAGCCAAAACAAGATGGCGATTCACCGTTTTTTTGATCAAATCACGTGCTTAAAATTGATATTCAAACTGATGTAACTCAGCATAAAATGGTTCGATCGTAACGAAATTAGTATCAAATGAAATCTCGGTTCAGTTCCTAAAAAATGATGGGTCAATCACTTGTCTAGCTTGCAAAGTAACGAAGTTATGTACGAAAATATCGTAATTTCTGCAATTTTTTCCAAGTAATTTAAAAATGGACGTCCGCCATTTTGTCAAATATGCATGTTAAGCCAAGATACTGTAGTTTTCGGTTGTCTATTATATTAGCGATGTCCTAAAATTTTTTGAAGCATATATGTATTGCTGTACAGTAACGTATAACGTTTTAAGAAAATTCAAGTTTTTGGATTTTCACCGAAATTCGCCTTTTTTATTAAATGTCTCAGTAATGTTACGTTTTATCGAAAGCTTGACATGAACCAAAAATAAAGCTTACACAAAAATGAAAATTTTGAATTTTGTTGTATTCCTTTACGACTAAAATTCGATGAGTTACAGCAGTTTAAAAGTGTATTTTGCCAACATCGTGTAAAAACGTTTCGACTTCTAGGCAAAATATCTAGTGTAAAGTAAGTTTTCGACTATAGTACATATGACAAAAGTTTTAGGTCTTTACATTTCCTACAAAATTTATTTTACTTAACATTTTTGTCTTAAAAATAGACCGAGTTATGACTAAAAATGTAAACGCGCTCCAACAGTTAGATTTTGTTATCGTACGTTATATATTCGGGTGTGGTTCTGAGAGCCTATTAATTTATACTAAACTAAATTTTTTTCAAACTGACAATAAAATGAAGTATCATTATTATTTTTTTAACGTCTATTGTAAACAAAAAGAATATCTGTTGCAATTTGTCACTGCCTGTACTGCTGGCTCGTTATTTCAATTGAATATTTAATTTAATAAAATAATATAATGTTTATGGTTAGACTTTTCTTTGATTAAATTTTATAAACATGGATAAAATATATATTTTTTTTGACTGAATTTTAAATTATGACCACTAAAAAAACACGGATCCTCTAGCGGAGACCAGAATTGGCCTGTTGCGCTACTTGATGCTCACTGCTTACAGCTGATATGTGTTTTTTGGAGTATCAGCTGAGAGTCGGAATGGTTTGTTATTGTGCAAGGGTTGTAATATTTTCTTAAATATTATTAATGTTGTGATGTTTAAGTAACTGTATTGGAAATCAATGCGATTGTAGAAAGAAAATTTGTAATTATATAAACTTCGTGTAGTATGTATTAGTGACTCTGTGGCACTGTGTATAAAACACAACAATCAGTAGCAAGAGTTTTCAAGCTTGTCTATACCATTTGCGTTACAGTAAAACAACAGTTTCTGAAAAACACTATTGAATATTTTTAAGCACGTAAGTTTTTAGATAAAGTTATGTATAGAAAGATTCAGTAATTTTATTTGAATATATATTATTATTATTATTATTTTCATATTTTTCAACCTTTTAGAGGTGGTTTTCAACCCTTTCAAGTCCAACCCTCGCGTCTTATGTTTCCCTTGACGTCAAAATCGTAATGAGCACCCCCAAAAACCTGTAGGTACCCAACTTCAGGACTTCAAAGTACATCCTCGCGTTGTTTCATGTTTTCAACACTTTAGGGGTGGTTTTCAACCCTTCTAAGTCCAACCCTTACGTCGGATGTATCCCTTGACGTCAAAATCGTTATCAGCACACCCAAAAACATATAGGTACTCACTTTCGAGGCTTTGATCGGCTTTCTCGCGAAGTTTATACTTACACCCCCTGATTATAGTCTGCTTCAAGTCTTTAAAAACTACCCTTTGCATCGAATATAATTTTTGACGTCAGAATCATAATCACCACCCCAAAAAATCTATAAGTACCCAATTTCAGGGCTTCAAAATGAATCCTCGCGTCGTTTCATATTTTCAACCCTTTAGGGGTCAGAACGGGCCAAAAATTTTCCTTGACTTTGTTCTAGAACCTTTTAGGAAACGATAGCAAAAGGAATCAAAAGATTACATGGACACTGACTAAAAATCGGCAGATAGGCCCTTTGTCACGCCTCACGTAATAGACTATTAGTCTATTGCAAAATCAGATATTCCTGAAAAACGAAGCATCGATCTCGTTGCTCGATGGTCTTCTAAAAATCGGCTAGAACAGATGAAGAACAGATAAAGAAGCCAAGAAGTTTTTTTTTTAAGTATATTGTTGAAGTGGAAGAGAACATCTTCATTACTGCTCCGGGGGATTTTAGTATGAATTCAAGTGCGTTTTTATGAAAGTACGGTTTTTTAACAATTAGGTGCACTTTTCTCAAGAACTAAGTATCTCATAGATATGAAATTTGTCACATACTTTCTTCGCTGATAGCAGAATAATCAAGAGTATTTTCATTAACGTTTAACGCGTTTTACTATTTTAAAATATGTATGTGTTTTATAATTATATATATATATTGCAACGTTACAAGTATTTCAAAAATTCACACAAATACATTACCATGTACTCAACGCAACTATGAAGTGTATTACACCGGCCAGGTTGAAGGATTTTTTTTTTTATTCTCGTTGCGTCATGTATATGTAGTTGCACAATAATTAAATAATTTTAAAAGAGGAGTGAGATGTTGTTGACATGAAATAATTAATTAAAACCGTTTCAAAATAATCATTCTATGATTTATTAATGTTAATAGAAAATATGCAAATATTAAAAAATTCGAATCTTAGATAAATAAAAATATTTTCTTTTATAAGTTTACACAAATACAATATAACCTTATATGCTGTTCATGACATATAAAAAAAAAATAAACAACCATATAATCTTACTAGCTAAACAGACATGTTAAACAAATTAACTAGATACTTTTTATTTCAGTGTGTCTGACTTTGACTCAAATTCTAAATAATAATAGCAACTCATTTACAAACAAAAATAATATTAAAACTCAAGAATAAAACTAATTGTTGCTATAAACAAAATAGAAAATAACGTTTACTTCCAACCTACTATTCTACTGACACACCCAAATTTTAATATACAACAAAAGATTAGTATTTTTTAAATTTTCTTGTTATATTAAATTATTTTCTTTAACTACTATTTAAATTTAAAACTTTAAGTCGTTACTGTTCATATATAAGTTTCTTTTAAGAGTTCTTTTCACAAACAAAAAAATATAATTGTTTATTCATCACCTGCGTACTGCCGACGTTACCGTTGCTCGCGCGCGCGCGCGTGTGTGTGTCCTGAATCCTGAGAATTTAATGATGATGATGATGATGATTATGCTGATGCTGTGTTCTCTGTCTCTACGGGTTGTTGTTTGTGATGGTCCAGAGTTCCTCCATAAGTCTTGGTGTGTGTTGTAAAGATGTCCTGATCGATCGGCAGACCAGCAGCGTGACGTTGTGTGAAGATATCTTGAGTCTCTGAGACCGCCCCAACATTGCCGGTGTATTTATACTGGACGACAATCTGACAAGTCCAGGACTGTTGTCGACCTGTTAGATATTGTCACTTCGTGCAAAGCGTCCTTTTAATTACAAATCACTTTTTGGTTAATTTTCGCGATTTCGTAAACATACTGTAGCACAAGCGATATCATCGTTTGCGTAATTTTTTTCTGGACAACTCACATATAACACACTTATTAATTACTATTTAATTACGCTAATAATTAACATTAAATTACCTGGCGTCTTTATTACTGCAAATTTCTGCACTACTTTTACATCACTACATTCGTTAAAAATTCCTTAATGTAATGGTGTTTTTATAATTGGGGTAAGTCTTTATTCACAGGTTTGAAACGTATTAATTAGTTTATTTTTATCCGGTTAAAACCTGATTACAGAGAATTCGTACGCATCACCCCATTGTAGATTCTTGCCTGTCGTAGCCTGCGTTCACACACACAAACACACAAGCGCTGTACTCACTCGCGGGGGCAGGTGTACGCTTTCTGACAATTCTTATCCTGCATAATATTGTTAAAAACTGTTCATCATATATTTTTCTATGCTAAATATTTACAAACATACCGCCCTGGGCAAATATGCAAATATATGTATTGTTGAAAAAAAAAAATATATATATATATAGCAATAAATACTTTTTGCTACAGTCAGTTTCTTGATGCATATATTATTCATTTAATATTTATAACTATTTTACCTACAGATATATTATTTGCTTATTTGGAACATATATTTCGAGAATCCTATTTTTCCCATCCTCAGAAAAGTTGAGAGATGGGTGAGAATGGGAAAAATAGGATTCCCGAAACATGGTTCCAAATGATGAAATAGTATATCTTGAGGTAAAATAGTTATAAATATTAAACAAATTATATGTGTGTGTGTGTGTGTGTGTGTGTGTGTGTGTGTGTGTGTGTGTGTGTGTGTGTGTGAACTTTTGTAACAAAGTATAAGATCAAATTTAAAGTCTGTAGAACTCATCGTTTTTTTTTTAAATAATGGTAAATAAGGAGAAGATGTGTTCTGGTTTAAAAGGCACTGGGTACAGACTCTTCTTAAGCAATCAGAAGTGATTTTTCATGCAAGATGCAGGGAATTTATAAGTTTTCTTTGTTCTGTTCTGAACGTGAGTATAAGAGAATAATAGTTAATACGTCTCTGCAAAAACGAACGGAGAATACTTTTATCGTCTCAGCGGTGACACGTGCTACCGAAGTGTACCAAAGCGGTGAGTGTCTCCCGGTGGAACAGCTACAAAGCAACATAATGGACTGCAGACGCGGAGTACAGGAAACATGTGTAGGAGCGAATGTTGCCAGGAAGAATGTGCAGAGACGAGAGAGAGAAGAGGCATGTGTGTGTGTGTTTGAAAATAATCTAAGGTAGTCTGGATGTGTGTTGTGTACATGTGTTACACAGACCTGCGGTACATCCATCACTGAGCGCTAAAATAACACCAGATACAATCGTTTTCACTTCTAATTTGAGAAAACACACGGGTTTACACCCGACACGGCTATACGCTCGCTGCGCTCCTGTAGACTTAACATTGTTCACGTTTGACGGATAACGCAATCGAATCCGCGCCGTATTTACGTATCGCCTTTCTTTGCACTCGTTCTGTTATCGTTCTTTCAACCACGCACACACGAAACAAAAGCGGTGTCAAAATAAAAGTTTGCACCTCTCGCCCCCCCTGCAGACAAAGATTTCTTATTTCACGATGAAATGAAAAATTCCCTGTGATCTTTTTTTTTTTGGTAGAAGTACATTTCTTCATCAAAGAAAAGTTTGTTTAAAAATCTGTGAGAGCGATTCATATTGATCTCTATTATGAGTCTCTGTTCGTTCAGTGGGTTAGCGATGTTTCCTTTTGTGGCCAACATATATGAAATAATACCACGAAAAGTAAAAGCGTTAAATTATGTTATACGTGACTTGTTCGTACCCAGTGAGGACTAAGATAGTCATAAAAATCAGCACTTTAGAACGAGTGAGCCGTTTCAAATGTCTCGGCTGTGCAGTAAGCTATGGATCTGAATATGATATAAGAGAGAAGATAAATAAATTTAGGAATATTTGTGGAACGATTTACAGAAATCTTAGAAACAAAACAAGACACACCACAAGGTTAAATTTTAAAAGGCAATTGCAATACTCACGTTGATTTATGCAAGTGAGGCATTGGACATAACAAAAAAGGAAAGCGGCAAGGTTCAGAGCGCTGAAATGCAGTTTCTTCGAAATACTTTAAATTATACATTGCAAGATAGAATAAGGAATGAAGATATCAGAGCAGGACTCAAAGTAAAGGACATAAATGAAATTATTGCAATTTATAGAAGACAATAGTGGGATCATCTGCAAAGAATGACAGAGGATCGATTGTCGAAAGCGGCACTGAACTATAAAGCCATTGGTAGAAGAGACGTGGTTCATCCGAGGATGAGATGGGTGCTGGAACAGGTTTATATAACCTAATCCTCGAAGAGGAGGAGGAGGAGGAGGAGGAGAAGGAGGAGAAGGAGAAGAAGGAGAAGAAGGAGAAGAAGAAGAAGAAGAAGAAGAAGAAGAAGAAGAAGAAGAAGAAGAAGAAGAAGAAGAAGAAGAAGAAGAAGTGGCGTGTCCCTGTTTTAAACAGTACGCAATGCAGTCTACTTTTCCGACTTTAGAACACTGTACTTTAAGGTGAAAGATATTTAGAGGGGGTTGTTTACAAGCAAAACCTATGTCAGGCTGAGATAAAATTTAGCGAAATTTGTGCTAGTACCGTGTACTGAAACCGGAAAAATCCATTGCGTACTGTCTAAAGTAAAAATGGTTTTCTTAAAAGATTATTTTCAGCAAAGAAATCGTACTGCAATCTATCTATCCATCTATGTGCATCTATGTATCGCTTGACAAAAGTACATCTTTTGATAACAGAAAGAACATTGTACAGACGTTTTTGACAGCAGAAATGAAAGGTTCTGCGAAGTTCTGTCGTCGACTAAACCAGATTTCAAAACATCTGAGCCGACGTGTGTTTTACTCTGCATAGGGGTAATACATAAATATGTCTTAATATGTATGCAATGTTATAATTCTGTGCACCAGAGGTATAAGACACCATGTCACATACACAGTACTTTACAGTACATTTTGTTTGCTTCAAGAAGCAATGTGAGATAGTGTTATTTTAAACATGCGTATGGCTGTATAAAAATAACTAATGAAATTAACCAAAGGTCTAATCGGCACATTGTCTTTGTGAATTTTTGGTTAATTTCACCACAGCACCAGGTTTCAAGACAGCTAAAAAGCTTGTTAAATTAATAAAGGAAAATATTCATTTAAAGAACAACCACAGCATTATAAATAATACTGATTTTATAAACAAGACTAGACATATAAAATTACTGCCGAATTGTAAACTGGCGTCTTTAAATGGCGATATAGTAAATCTCTATACTAATATACCGGTGAAGGAAACAATTGATATTTTAAGAAACAATTTGTGCGATACCAAAAAACTAAGTACCCGGACCATAGATGAGTTAATCCTTTTACCTGAAATTGTTCTACAACAGAATTATTTTACCTTCAACGGCCAGTATTTCATTCAAGGAAATGGTTTGGCCATGGGTTCTCCTCTGTCCGGTTTACTGGCGGATATTTATCTGAATTTTTATGAAAATTCCTATTTTCTCTCCAACAACAGTTACGCTAATAATATAATTTTCTATGGTCGACATGTAGATGACACATTTTTAATCTTTAATGGCACTTTACGCCAAATAAATAGTCTAAAAAACACCATGAATAACATAAACTGTAATATCCAATTCACTCTGGAGACCGAAACCGATAATAGGCTAAATTTCTTAGATTTAACCGTCATTAAACACATGGATAATCTGAAATTTAAAATATATAGAAAACCGACCACTACTGATGTAACCATACACGCCAACTCGCATCATCCCTTTTCACAAAAAAATAGCACCATACAATAGCTTCATACACAGATTATTAACGATACCCCTTGACATTGAAGATTTCAACGATGAGCTCAATACAATAAAACATATAGCAGTAGCCAATGGTTACAACAGTTCAATGGTTGATAACATCCTGAACCAGCTAAAAATTCTAAGACCAGATTCATTTCAATCACTTACACCAATATAATGCCCAGAATTTTAACATCCACATTAAATAAAATCAGTATTACTACTACTTTCAAAACTAATAATAGTCTATGGAAATTAGTTCGCCCAAATATTCAAACCCACTTGGAGATAAAAACAGGCATATATAAACTAATATGTAACGACTGTAATAGTTTCTATATTGGCCAGACAGGGAGACCTTTCGTCAAAAGATTTCAAGAACACACACCACGAAAAATTTTAAATAACATATATTCACTTGAAAACATTAAGTCAAATTACGCACGCCATTTGATTTCAAACAACCATACTTACACGGATTTAAGGTCTAATCTTATACATTTACATTACTGTAACAAGGGTCGCTACATGGACGCATTGGAGGAGTTTGAAATATACAAAAGTTATAACAGCACGAACAACCATGATGGCATACTGAATGATAAATTGAATTTTAATCCAACCCACTGTACGACACCGCGTTGCATTTGCTTGAGATAAACAACCTGGCAATAACTCGAAGTCCAAGAATTCAGTATCCGACCGAACGTTACACGGTGCGCACCGAGTCGGACACGTGTGTTTAAATAGTGTACTTTTATGAATTTTAATATTTGACGATCTCTTCCCGAGTGATACGTCTGATGATGGGACATAGTTCCCGAAACGCGTAACAACAAAAACAACGCAACGAAGTCACAGGACGGATTTGAAATAAGGTAATTTATCAGCAGTACTATGGTGAAGGCTAAAGATGTCCCGCGATGCTATCTGTACTCATAAATTCATTAAGTCCCACGTACAGGTAAAAATTGCACCATCAGCCAATCAGAACAAAGAAGGTGCATGTGAGGCTCGCATCGCGCTCTGCCATCAAGTACACAACGAAATGCTTTCGCCGAGTACTGTGGTGAAGGCTAAAGATGTCCCGCGATGCTACCTGTACTAATTAAGACCCACGTACAGGTAAAAATTGCACCATCAGCCAATCAGAATAAAGAAGGTGCATGTGAGGCTCGCATCGCTTTCTGCCATAAAGTATGCGAGATTACAGTTCGTACACTGAAATCAACAGGTGAAATGTTAAAGCGCATGTTGTTTAGTTTGATCGGACACAGTTTTTACATTGTGTAGAATTATAATATTCGCCGCAGCATTTCAATACACTGTTGTTAGCTCTGTTCAATAATACACTATCATATTTTAAAAAGTCAGAAACGGCTGTTTGTTTCACATTGAGACGACCTGATAGAACTTCAAGGCTACAGCGAATATGAAATGAAGCGACCAAAGAAGAAATGGGCGTACAAAAAAAAAACAGTCATCGACTGCATTGAAGAAAAACAACTAATCTGGTACGGACACGTACAAAGAATGGGACAAGACCGACTACCAAAGAAAACAATGAGATGGATACCTAAAGAACACAGAAAGAAAGGAAGACCCAAGAAAACAGATAGAGGATAGAGGAAAACATAAGAAGATCAATAACCGATACAGGACTAAACGGTGAAAGCTGTAACGACAGACAACAATGGAGGTTGGGCATCGGAGAACGTCGTAGGACGTTTTGACTCCGAATTAAACAAAAAATATTGTAATCGACAAGAAGAAGTTAATTTAGTGTAGTCACGCCCAGAAGGTATTAAATAAAAATGACCTTAAAGGCATGAACGACTGATCACTTCCAAAACGAAAAGAGGAAGGACGAAGGTAGCATGGAAGAGAAACTTGGAGGAAACAGTGTGATGCAGTATTGTCTAATAAGCAAAGGTGGGAGCTAGAATGGGAGGGGCTGTATTATCAACAGTAAAATAACTCGCAATAATAACAATAAGTTATAATAATAGAGTTTTAGTCGTTGTACGGCAGGAACCGAATATTATGAGTATATTACTGTTCTAAGGCTTAAGTAAGACTTAAGTAAAGTAAGTCATTGGACGTAAGGTAAAGTATTTTAGTTTTACATTTTCCTTTTAAGCGGGGTGTGGCGCACAGTACAGAAACGAGGATATTACGAGAAGTAAGAGAATTAGTCATTGTGACTGTAGAGTAATACCAGTGGTACGAGTGCTACCTTTGAGCCTCTAGTCCTACTCAGGGTTTCATTGGGAGACCCAACTCCTGGGTTCTTCCGTCCGCAGTGTCGTTGGAAAAACTTTCTCTTCCGCCACTAGGACCGTTGACCATTTGACACCTTTACCCCTAGCCGGAGCCTTACTGAGTACTATGAAAGAAAACAAGAATTACAGAGTAAAACTGAAGTACGAAAAATTAAATACTCCCTAGCCCAAGAGAGACCAGACAGGAAAGATGAAAGAAAGGGATTCGACGCAAGGCAGGTTTAAACAGGGCGAGAATCCAGCTAGGAAACATCGGGTATGCTGTACCCGTATCCAACAGCTGTGGCAATACAAGCCTATTGAACAAAGAAGTACAGGAACACCTAGGAAACGTTCATTGTTGAAGCGGATGTATTTCCTTTGAGATGGGATCAGACGATTCGTCTATTTCCTGTTAGAAGAAGAAGAGAAGGGAAGAGAATTAGCAGAACCAGTAAAATGAGTATTACGGAACTGTGGTACACCGGTTGGTAGCGACAATGTTGTCAGTAAGAAGGAAGAGAAAAGACTGGGGATATCTGAGAGAAGAGTGGTAAGAGGTTGAGGAGAAATTGGGGAGGGGGTAGTATAGTGTGATAATTAAGGCACGTAGAAGGAGGTGGTATGGGTAAGTATACAGGCAAGAAGACCATACAACTTAAGAGATTACAAAATGGAGACCAAGGGGAAAGCAACTTAGAGGGAGACCAAAGAAAAGGTAGAAGAATCAGATCATAGAGGTGTCAAGAAGGTGGTTGTGTGAGGGGCTGGAGAAGAAATATGAGAGAAGGAATGGTTGCTAGAGGAGACTCATGTATGCTTCCGAGAGGATAAGGCTATCGAGGAATGGTGAAAGAGGCCTAGAAGAATGGACAACTTTTATGAGTGGGAGTGAAGTGACTCGTCACTGTCACTGAGGCTGAGTAGTCATGGAGCTCAGAAAACGACTATACCGTAATTTCGCAAGTAATGTAAAGTCTCATTGAGTCGAATCCGCAAGTATTTCGGAATACAGAAACCACACTGACGAGCAAGGTGATGGCTTTTCATGTGATCCCAATACGAGCAAAAATTGTTATTGGTGGTACTGTTCTGGAACAGGGCAGTAATTTTGAATATCCGGGTTGTAATGTGTCTTAGAGGTGTGTGGCGTCCGAAGAAGCGTTGGAGTGATCAGCTCTAGTCTACCTGCTTGGGACTGGAACAATTTTTAGTTTAATCCTCGCTAAAGATGATGATGATGAGATATTTTTCTGTATCGTTTGTGTAGTGTAGTCTCAAACACACGTCTTTATCAGAAATAGATTATCTGATGTCAGAATTGCCCATTTGATGCAATTTAGTTATGAGATTTACACCTACTTGAGAATCGCGTACAATTGAGAATAGCATTATATTTAACACTCTTTATGTAGCGATAACTGCCTAGACAATATTTTATTCTAGTCCGCCCGCCATCGTTATAAATATGGAACTTTCACTGTAGTAGTAACCAATATATTACGACTTTTCTTCAGTGAAGATGGGAGAAAAATATTTAATATGCCTGTAGACTTCATAAATTATTTCCTTATACTCGTATTAAATATATAAATAGAAATGCATACAGTAAATCTTCGATAACAAACGTATAATATTGTCCTGGACGGGATGTTCAGGTTCTGTCTATTTTTACGGCATTCTGTTGCGCCCACATCTGCAGACGATTGTCTGATCTCTCGGTGGCGTTACGTTGGCGGCTCGGCTTGGCGACAGTATTTGACGTCCGTCGCTAATGTAAAACAAGCACAGTGTCAGACACGTGAGCCAAACTGACTGCTTTAACTGTTTTTAATTCTTCTATTTCTGACCGCTGCGTGTTATTATAGGTCTACGATACCGCTGCTTTGGGAATAACGCGCATTCGATAGCGTACTTAGCTGGTCAGGCTCATCAGATCGACAGGACAAATCAGGTCGTTGAAATATTGATCATGTATCGATCTATCGGTTTCGAAGTCACATTGCTCCCTTCAAATTTTCAGTATCTGTGGCGAAACGTATGAACCTAAATAAAAAACGAAGGATTACCCTTTTAATTATTTCAAACAGAATTATAACTGTTGCACACCCCTATAGAAAAATTATTCCGATTAGCGCTTTCAAGCTTCTCAGCTCATCGTTAGATCGGAAAAATCCGATCTGATCTGACGATAAAAAAAAGTTTCCGATCTGACGATGAGCTGAGAAGCTTGAAAGCGCTAATCGGAATAATTTTTCTATAGTGGTGTGCAACAGTGATAATTCTGTTTGTGATTATAACCACTAACACAACTTTCTTAATTAAACTATTAATTATTTGTTATTTAACTGCTGAAGTTTTAAAATTCCCGTTTGATAAAAACGACAATTCCTTTTCCTCCTCCTATGGCGCTACAGCCCGAAGTCGAGCCTTGGCCTACACCTCTCTTTATCAGTAGCAAAGGACTTCCATCCTCGCACTCCCAATATCTCTCTTGTATCCACTGCGACAGCATCTTTCCATCTTTTCCTTGGGCGGTGTTTTGGTCTTTTGCCATCCGTACTCCCTATAAGGACTCCTTTAGGCGTACGTTTGTCATCCATTCTTACGACATGGCCAGACTTCTGCAGCCTCCTCAGTTTTACGTACATTTCTACCGTTGGTTCGTTGAAGTGACAATATATCTCATCATTATGCCATATCCTCCATTCCTCATTTCTATGTATGGGGGCCCAGAATTCGTCTCAGAAGCATCCTTTCAAATATCTTCAGGCGCTCAATTGCTCTTTCTGTTAATATCCAGGTTTTACTGCCATACCACAGGATGGATCGTATGATGAAAACGTCAGATTAGAATCTTAACTACCTTAGATGTTAGTATCTAGTGAGATAACAAAAATATGTGAAAGTTTCTCATGTTGAGGTAAATTATTGTGAATCTGAAGCAGTATCTATCCGACGGGGTGAATTTCAGGCTAACTTCAGTAACCCTATTAGGCATAAAGTAACTAGAGGGCGCTCCGTGTCAATCAGTAGAACGCGGACCCACGGTAACGCAAAAATGTTTCTTTACTGGACTCGTGTTAGTTGAAAAATTTTACTGTATTTATAATACATTTCGAACCCTTACATTTACGTAATTGGGCGAAGCCTGATGAGCGTAGCGAAATCAGGCATAGCCCTCTATCCACGACTCGATGCACAACTTAGACCGCGAACTTCTCCGAAACTACTCAACCGAATGTTATAAAATTTTGCATACATATCCGGTCTGTATTGTAGAGTGCACACATGTAATTTTTATTTCTCTAAATTATTTGGTTGAAAAGATATTACGATTTTTAAAAAATCTTAGCTTAAACGTGTGAAAGGAAGAGAGATAGCGATATCGCTGGCTGTCGCCCGATAAGATAAGATTTTGCTGTATCACAAATGCCGGTGTGTGTGCGTGTGCGGCTTCCGCCTTCCGCGCTGGCCCGTTGGGCGCCATCGCCCGATAAGATAAGATTTTGCTGTATCACAAATGCCGGTGCGCACACACACACGCTCGCACAACACACACAAACTCCCCCCACACAGGCACAAGCACAACTACACACTCGAGCGTCAATACTTAGGTATAACACAATTATATTCTCTTCTTTTTTGTCAGCTAAGTGTAAATTATACAGAACGCAGATGACCACTGTACTGAGTTTAAAACTAATCAGAATATGTCTATAAGAATTACTATATATTTACCTAGCTGATACTAAATAATAAGATCAGTGAGGCACTTACAATTGTTGCTGACGCCAAACACACAACTGTAAATTTTCCCAGACCAACCGCCCTATTTATAAAACAGAACCAGATGACGCTTGTACATTATTTGACTTTTGAAGGAAATGAAAGTAACACGTGTACATTGTAACATTACATTGTAATATTGTATAAATTAAGTTCTGTGATATTATAATTTTCTCGTTTTCTTAAAGAAAACATTTGAAGATGTAAACAAATTATCTCAACTCCTTCACATATACAATGATACATACATACGCACGCACACGCGTGTGCGCACACACGCTCACATACACGAACACGTTCACCCAAATAATTGTTCTGTTGTGTTTGACATTTCTTTTGAATTCATACACAGGTCCTGATGATGACAATAAACATTGTCGAAACGTCGACACAAATCAGTTAAAATTTGTTTATTTTTGACCGATCTTCACTAACCCTTCACTGAAAAATTATTCTTATACTTCTTTATTCAATTTTCCAAATTCTATTAAAATTATTATTCTTCTACTTTTTATTCAATTTTGTACTTTTTGTTTAAGTACTTTTTTCTGTTATACGCATATTCTATACATTCTTCTTCATCAATTTATATATACGTATTATTTATAGTATGCCTCGACGAAGAAGAGGTCCAAATATTGATCGTCTAACTACAAATCAAAGACGGATGAGGGAGTGACAAAATGTTGCTGCAGCAACTGTTGAAGGTCCTGCAGAACATAACACATGAATCATGTGTTATATGAACAAAACAACACAGGATATAGGAATCTACAGAATGAATTTGAAGATAATTTACGATATCTAGAATTCTATGAATGTGTAAATTGTTCTCGAGTGTTGATGCAGCAAACATTTTTTTGATATGTGTTCACAATTTAAGCGAAACGCAAATAAGTTTACTGCAGTTAATCGTATAGATCCTAAAGATGTACCTATAGAACTGATGGATCTCACTTATGTAGAACAACTCTTGATAGCAAGAGTACAACCAGTGATGCGTGTGTATAGGGTGAAATCGAGAGGCTTTCCCGGTCAATATGCTTATAAGGGAAATATTATAAATATTGGTCAAAATATAACGGAGATTGTTAGTTCCTTGCCCCCTACACCCGCTTCACTGAGCACTATAGTTGTAAGAAAGGAAAGTGTTAATGGACATCGGGATTTTCAAGTGAGACGTGACAAAATTTTAGAAGCACTCAATTTAAAAAAAATTAATAATCCATTCTATAGTGATATCATCATTGATATGGAACAAATATCTCAACTTCCATTAAATGATAGTATTTATGGAATGATACCCACTGTTGATTTACCTGAGGTGAATACAGATGAAGAAGAGAACTTTTCTGAAGAAATTTATGAAAGTATGATCCCGGAGAACATAAGAATCACTGAAGTTGATCGACTCCAATCTGCAGTGAATAATGTAATTCCAAGGCCACAAGGTACTGATATCATAAATGAATTCCGGTGCGAAGGATATGTAACCATGGCATTTCCCGCTTTACTACCTTACGGATCTGCTGAACTAAACGATAATACTCGAGCAAGTAGTATGAAACTTACAGCACTTGAATATTTTCAATTTTTGATGCAAAAATAAAGACCGACGTTTTGCACAAGATCCTAGGTTCAGATTTTTTCCATTGAACACTGTTCAGCGTCATCAAGCTATTCAACGAGGGACAATATTTGTTAGAAAATCTCATTTCAATGGAACAATACAGCAACTGAGAAACACGCTGTCGAGTAATCCTCAAATAATAAGAAGTTTATATTATTTGTGTGGAAAAATAAGAGGATCAAAATCTTACTGGTTTCAACGAAGAGGTGAACTTGAATCAATGATTGAGCAGTGTGATAATCTTCCTACGGGTTTTTTTACTCTGAGTGCAGCTGATCTTTGGTGGCCTGATCTGGCACGACTCATGGGTTGTAATTTCGTGCAAGAGGAAACGTTAGATGAATCTAGAATCGCTCAACAAAGGCAAAAACTTATAAATGAGAATCCCTCAATTGTTGAAGATTATTTTTTGTTTCGTGGAACTTTATTCATAAAAAATGTCGTCTGTAAGATATTCTCAGTTTCAAATTATTGGTTTCATTTCGAATTACAGCATCGTGGTTCATGTCATGTACACGGCCTTCTTTGGATCTCTGGTGCTCCTGATCCAAGAACTTTTGATAATGCATCTGAGGAAGACATTTTGAGTGCCAAGATGTATTATGACTATTTGGTTAATGCATTCAATCCTTTGCCATTCACTCCTCCGGCAACTATACATCCTTCAAGGATTAGATCAACTGATGTTGTTATCGACAACGATCGTTCTCTTTCAGAACTACTGAATCAATTCCAAAGACATACCAGATGTACCAAAGGATATTGTCTTAAGTGGAGTGGCAAAGAATATATTTCCAGGTTCAAATATCCTAAAGAATTACAAGAGCAATCTCTTCTAGAGAAAAATGAGAAAGGTATTTGGATATATACACCAATAAGGAATGATGAACTCCTGAATCAGTGTAATCCTGTCATCGCACAAACATGGAGAGCAAATACTGATTTTAGTTTAGTCACCTCCTTATGCCAGGTGGTTGAATATGTTATCCAAATGTGCTTTAAAGTCAGAACCTGTTTCGAAAAATTTGACGGAAATGTTTCAAGTAATCATTGAATCGAGAACCCCAGATGAAGAATCTCGTCGAGCATATACAAGTTTGATGATAAGAGTGATCGGAGAAAGAGACATCGGGGCTTGCGAAACATGTCACTTACTCTATGGAATTCCATTGTATCAAAATGTACCAAACGTTTAGAATTACTCATAACAATAGAAGACTATGTTGCAATTAATGGAACCAACAGTGAAAATGACAGTAATTCATTCATTCAGTTTTATGGTAGTAGACCACTAGACATGGAAGAAATAACATTATTCGATTTTGCTAAAAAAATTTCTAAGGGAAGAAATAATTCAATTAGCACGAACAGAAAAGAAAGAATTGTACAAGTGTTCCCTAAAGTAAACAACAATAACAATGCAGTCAATACTGAATTATATTGTAAACAAAAGTTGATTTTACGTAAGCATTGGTATAATGAAGAAGACTTGAAAAGTACAGATGAAACATGGTTCATGGCTTATACCCGACAAAATTTTGGACAGTTTCACGAACAATTACACGTCTTTATTTACAGAAGAAACTGAAATTGATCAGGATAATAATAACGAGTTTGATATTTTTTACGATAGAGACTGGATGGCTTTAGCAGCAGTAATGCCTAATGCACTACCAATTCATGTTGGTCTAGGTAATCGTGAAATTGATTTACTTCATAATTGTGAAGCAGCCTATTACAAATATCCAGATATAAAGAATAAAACCTCTTTCATCGAAAGGAATCGAGAAACATTTGGGAATCAGTATGATTCTCATGAATCATACAATGTTATTTTCAACGACCAACAAAATAAGATATTATCTTTCTTAGAAAATCAGCTAAATGACTATGATGATTGCAATCAAAGACTTGCAATTATTCAGGGAAAAGCTGGAACTGGTAAAAGCCGTGTAATTAATGAAATGGTTAGGAGAATTAATTCATATTTTGGCTAAGATGCAACTCTTTTAATGGCTCCTACTGGTGTGCCAGCTAACAATATTGCTGGACAAATTATTCATTCAGCTCTAAGAATAAATACTTCAAAGAAAAGGGGAGGAACTTTCAAAGATTTAGAAGGTGAATCCAAAATTGGTTTTGAAGAAGAATTAAAAGATGTGAGGTTCGTTATTATTGATGAAGCCAGTATGTTGGGTTTGAATTTGTTTTTCAAAGTGGATATGCGACTCAAACAAGCAAAGCAGCGTTCTTCAGCTGTTCCTTTTGGTGGCCTTTGCGTGTATTTAGTCGGTGATTGGTCCCAACTTCCATCGGTTTGTGACAGGAGTCTTTACAATATTGGTAATAATGTTCAGACCATTCAATCGAATCTTTTATATAAACAGTCCAAAAAAGTTTTCTTTTTAATGGAGATTATGAGACAGCAAGGTGATGATCAAAAAAACTTCAGAGAGACTTTAAATAGAGTCGCAATTGATTATTAATAGTCACTGAACAAGATTATCAGCTCTTATCTAAAAGATTTTATGTAAACGATATCGGGGACAATTTCAAAGATAGTGTCTGTATAATGTTGAAAAATGCTGAAATCGAACGCTTTAATTATGAAAAACTAGAAAGCAATAAACAACCCGTGGCTCTAATCAATGCAATCCATAATTGCTCAGAAGCCTCTCTAGGAAAATCTGACGATGCTCAGGGATTATTTGCCCTATTACGTTTATGTAAAGGTGCTCTCGAGTTATCCTTAGAAGAAATCTTTGGGTCACAAAAGGACTAGCCAACGGTTCAGTTGGGACAGTAACTGATATTATTTATGACCCGGCAGTTGTATGCGAAAATTATAACGATCACATGCCAATATGTATACTTGTATCTTTCGAAAAATAGACAGGACCAGTTCTGTACGAGAACTCAATACCCATTGTACCAGTAGTGGCATCATTCAAGAAAAATGAAATTTCTTGTACTCGCAAACAATTTCCGTTAATGTTAGCATATGGTGTTAGTATACATAGATCGCAAGGGATAACATTCGATAAGGCAATTGTTAATTTAGGAGAGAATGAATTTCAGGTTGGATTAACGTATGTTGCTCTTTCAGGAGTGAAAACATTAGAAGGATTATTATTAAAACCAGCGTTTAATTTTGATAGACTGCTAAAAATTAATAGAAGTCCATCAATGGTTGATCGTAGAGATGAGTTGCAAAGGTTGTGGAATATGTCTAATGACAATTAATGTACGCGTATATTCTACTATAATGTAGTGTATTCAATAAAAAGTGTGTATCATAAAAGTGTATATATTTTGTTGATTGTAAAAATATTGATAAATAAATTATTATGAATATCAAATGCTCCGCCTATTTGTGTCAGTGACAGTCCTAGTTTTAAAAGTATGTTTATATTAAAAGCAAGAAAAACTGTACTTCAAATTATAGTTGAAGTAGGATACGATCAGCTAGAATCTTAAATGAGATTAAAAATTTTCAAACTAAACATATTTTTTTCTTTTTGTTTCTTAATATCACATCAAAGTCGTATCACTTACAACATTTGTGTGAGTATCGTTATCCGTTTTGGATGTAATTTAATAGATTTATACAACTGAAAATATTTTTTTTAATTCAAAGTTTTAATAAGATAGCAGTTCAACGCTTACTAAATCCAGGTCTCAGTGTAAAAGATGTCATTACGAGACTTGTCCATCGTAAAAACCCACGACAGGGGAAGAAAAAAATATTGAGAAATATAAAAAGTAAAACTATTCCAGAAAAGTTTAAAGTTAGCAGTTCATTCTAAAATTGGTTTCATTATAGTCTTAATAATAATAATGTCTATTATACCAACAACTTGGTGCAAGGTGATTGCCGCATTTGGAATTCTTGCACTTCTTGAGCACCCGCTGCGGGTTTCAAAACACGCGTGACACATAAGTTTCGAACAACCGGTAAAGAATGAACATATTGACAAGTGTTTTATGAAATGTCAATCTTACAAGGTACGGAATAGTTTTAACTCTGTCGCTAAGCTATAGATGTCGCCACGCGAACTTTTCTGCTAACCCTCGTAATACACATCAAAGCGTCCAGAAGCCATCGCGCAATTAGCCAGAAAAGGATACGATAGCATACCGGTCATTATGATAGACGATTTCAACTAGACGTTAGAAGAGATTCGAACAGTTTATATTCGGAGATCTCGGTGTGGACATTGTAACACGTCGGGTAATTCTTGTATTCCTCTTTTGTATTCCCACTGTTTTTACATTATCTGTAAAAGTTAAATAAGCTACTTTTCATGTCACAAGACTTGCCTCTGTTTAGTGTTAT
Organism: Magicicada septendecula; assembly: GCA_034769895.1. Taxonomy (NCBI): domain Eukaryota; kingdom Metazoa; phylum Arthropoda; class Insecta; order Hemiptera; family Cicadidae; genus Magicicada; species Magicicada septendecula. Next base: position 59,846,969 of record CM068368.1, on the reverse strand, counting down.
AAATTAATAAACGTTTTGAAACCATACTCGACTACTTCGTGTCAATCTCTGGTCTGGAATTCGTAGTTGTTCGCTCTAACTTGAAGACTGAGTCCGCGACAGTGGCGGCTCATCCATAAGGTTTGTAAAGCAATTACGGCAGAGAATTTTTTTTGCGTAAACGGCACTGTAGCGGGCGTCAACTGTCAAGAGTGATGCATGGTATAGCCAAACGGCCGCCGTTAGACAATGATTTAAGAAGGACAACGCCTTGGCACATAACAGATGTTGGACATGGATGAACGACATAAGCGCAAGTGGCGACAATAACAAAGAAACAAAAGACGGTGTCAGTTCATCACAACTACCGACAAGGAGTGTACTAAGGGGACGCCAACATTTTCGACGTATACGTGTGAGTTAGCGGCTGCACATGGACATAACATTTTCCACAAAAGCAGTCTAAGAGCGGATGCAGTTAGGTACAAAGGAACTTATATAGCTGCACAGCGGGAAACTTGCTTACTGGCACGACATACGGAGCATCTTGTAAGGCTGCAGAACAGATGTTAGTTCCTGGAAGATGACCACCATCAGCGTGTGAACGTAACAAGGGAAGTCGAGGACAATACGGCGATTCGACACACCCGGGTTATGGTACACACATGTGCGGAAAGGAAATCGCTTAGAAAGGACACTTGGGAACGTAAGAACAATCACATAACAGACAACCGTGTAATTAGGTCCGTCGTCATACGGGGAGGTGGTGTGGACAGCAAGACTTTTAGAGAGGGGTCTTGGCTGACCTATCAGGAGCAAGGAATTCGGCAAAGGCGGGTGTAAAGAAGACGTCAACATGGAGACAAGGGTGAAGAGCGAATGGGAAGTAGACTAGAGACCCCAGCCAGAGTATCCAGGAGGAGCCTTCGCAGAATCTGATGCGAGAAACCAATCATGACAGTGATTGTGGTAAGGGTATGACATCCGTGGAGGGAGTCGTGTTGCTGAAGTAATAAAATAAGGTGTTCGCAGAGAAGAAGAGTGCAGTCGATTTCCAATTTTCAAACAATTTAAGTCAGTCTATAAAAATCAGTCAGTCAGTCTATTTTAATCTCAGTTCGGTCGATTTGGAGAGTTCAGTCTCAGTTCGGTCGTATTCTAAATTTTGTCAGTCAATTCTATTTCGGTATAAACCAGCCAAAGTCTTTCAGATGGACGGTAGTAAAGTGTATTGATACTAGCAAAGAGATCGTTCGGGAGTGTATCAGAGACTATGTAAAACTGTAGAACTAACCCGTGACCAAATACTATGACAACGTCGAGTTAAGTACGATCAGACTTTGTGATCATAAAAATCTCGTTTTTATGAATCTAATGCGAGTGATAAAGTATTGACAATATCACATTACCGTGACATAAGTGACATGAAACAATATAGTAAGATTGTGCCACGTTCTTAACTCACTAAAATGCAATTAAAACCAATTATATTTGCATTGTGAATACAGTATAAATGGTACAATCGCTCTAATTAAACGCAGCATAAACTATTGCACGCGTACATCAAAAGTGACAAAGAACCTACACGCAAAGTGTTTTAGACGATGAAGTCATATTCGAGTTAACGCAATTAGTCATTATCGTTCATGCGAGTATCCGGATAAAATGTGGGACAAATAGTGTCGTGACGAAGTGTCAAGTGTAATTTAATTGGCGTATCTTCAGCCTGGATTTCTTCGTAGGATGAGAGGTACGACGCAGTTAATCACCGCAATTTGGATACAAACAACAAGTAAATTATTATCATTCATGTAACATTAGATTAGGTCGCCACTGTCCTGCCACTCAAAAAGAACTCGCCACTGAGTAGAATATACATTTATTTAATCGTAGAATATACATTTATTTAATTGTTGAATATACATATATTTAATTGCTCAAAAGTAACGCAAATTGAGAAATATGAATCCATAGAGTAGGATATATTGAAATTTATATGGTCATTAATTAATTAGTCTTTATTGATTTTGTAGATGTTCATAACGTAGAGATAATATAACAGCATTGTATATTTGATGTTGTCTAGAAACGCTAACTTTATTCAGTATTTAAATGATATTGAAAACATATAATAAATTTGTATCGTTTATAAAAATTAAATTTGTATTGTTTACGAAAATTAATAGTGTCTGAGTCAGATGATTGTTATTCACCCAAAACACCTGTTTACATATGGTGCTCCAGCACGCGGGGCGTATTATGGCTCAGTGATATCAGAGTGTATCATCAGATATGGCATGCCCGTCCTGGAGCAGTAAACAAGATCTGTAATAAAAACTTACATTTATGGAAACTCCTTTGAATAATTTTAACTAATTTATGCAAGTAGAGACAAACATAAAATATATTACAGTTGCATATGGTGTCCCAACACGTGACACGAGGAAGCAAATTCTAGTAGATAATTGTAACCAAGAGAAAATTTCTATACAATTAAAAATTCAATTAGATTATGCAATTAATAAATTTGCATAATACATGTATATTTGTACATGATGCCCAACGCGTGGTAATATATTATATTTGTACATGCCGCCCAAACGTGGGACAATAAGTAAAATTTATTTAATTAATTAATTTATGCAATTATTAAATCTGCATAAGTATACATTCGTATATGGCGCCCAACGCGATTGCACGAAGCGATTGCTCGAATAATTAATAATAAATATTATAAGTGAGTAGGCTGAGGACAGGCAGTGGCTATAAACAATTGTTAGACAGTAAGTCAGTAGTAGAAATAGTCTTAGTTAAGCATACTTGAATGATTACGCGTAGTCGCGCGAAAATGACAAACAATAATTCAGATAGTATGGAGTTCGACGTGAACAACCAGCTAGGCGTCGAAGGACGTGAGGAAGATACGACGCAGAGTGAAAACACCAGCGCCGACGAGACTACAAGGGCGGGGGGACAATCGTTAGTACCTCGCGAGATGAACTTCCAGTTATTGCTCGAGTTCATTAAACAACAGAATGAAGAAATGAGCGAAAAAATGAGTGAAAAAATGAAACAACAGAATGAAGAAATGAGTGAAAAAATGAGCGAAAAAATGAGACAACAGAACGAAGAACAGATTGGGAAAATAAAAGTAGAATTGCAAGAACACACCAAGAAATGGGAAGAGAAAATTAGCGAGCTACAGAAAAAGAATGAACGTGGAATGAAAGAGTTGAAGAATGAATTAACAAGACATACCAAAGAAAGTAAAGAATTGAGAGAGAAGGACCGACAAGAATGGCAAGAAGCAATTAATAATACACAGAAGTCAGTAGACCAAATAAATAACAAACTAGACACACATATTCAAGAAACCAACAGCAGGAATGAAGAATTGAAAGGAGTTGTCATGAACAACGTAGAACGACTACGGACAGAACAAGGAGAAGCAGTAAACTCGTTAAAACAGAAGATCGTAGAAGTAGATGACAGACAACGGTCGGCTGTACAGAAAATCAGTGAGACAGATAAAGAGAAGGAGACACGGCTAGAAGAATTAAGAAACCACATCGCCAAAGTTAAAGAAGGCCAAGAACGACTACAGCGTCAATTAGCCAACGCAGAAGTCGGATCGACCGCAAGAACAGGTGGGCCGCATAACAACGAATTAAAATACAACGGCACAGACCGATATCCCATCGAATTTCTCAAAGAACTGACCGAAATCCAGAACACATTCTACCCAAGTGACGATGTCAAATGGATCGGTCGACATCTAGAAGCAGACGCCGCGATTTGGTGGAGGGTGATACGAGACCAAATCCGCAACTTTGATGAATTTAAAGACCTCTTCACACAAAAGTATTGGGGAGAAGAGAGACAGGACGCAGTCAGGGACAACCTAGAATTTGGTCGATTTAATTGGAAGGGCAATCTGAGCGCAATTCAATATATGGAGCGCAAGCTTCTTGAAAGTCGCCAATTAACGCCAGCTATCACTGATCGTCAGCTAATCAAAAAGATAGCGCGCCATTTTGGTAAGAATATTGAAATTGCTGTGGTGACAAGGGGTATTAATTCAATCCAAAACCTTGAATCATTGATTGCAGAATACGCCACGATTAATCAGCGAACAACTAGAGATAATGACTTTGTAGGGAGTCACGAGAAGGTGAATACCCGAGGTGTGGGGGAAGCAACAAACGCACCCCAACCATTTCACAATAAGGGTGTCAGCTGGAAGCAAAAACAACATTTGCCGAACAAAGAAAGTGAAAACGATCGCAACGTTAAGGGGTTTGGACGACACACTAACCGACAGCCCATAAATTCCTTAGAATTCGTAAACAACGGTGCGTCGACCTCGACTGGTAAGGGGAACGACGTAGATAGAGAAAAAAAAAATTAACCCTACCATACAATGAGATAGCCGATGTACTGACCAAGAACCGACTTCACGAAACCAACATACTATTACCAGATCTTAGAAATGAATTAACTTATGAAGATGAATTAAGATTCGAACAACGGATTTCTAAGTGTCCAGAAATATTAATTGAGTTCAATAATAATATTACGGTCCTTGCCTTATTGGATACTGGGAGCGCGATAAATGCGTTATCAGAAGAATGGTTCAACCAAAATAAACATTATTTAGAACCATATGAGGAATTAAGCATGACTAATACACTGATTATTAGTGCAGTAGGTAGTAAGTCTAAGCTTGTACGGAAACAAATCTTATGTGACGTTTACATTAGTGATATCAAGATAGACTGCGTATTTTTAATTATTCCAAATTTAATTAGAAATTGTATCTTAGGTATTAGCTTTATGAAAGATGAAAAATGTTTGATTGACGTGGAAAAGGGAGTCGTCGAATTTAGAGGAAGAGAGGAAGAACACAATGTCAGCATACCCATTATACACATGGAAGTAGTAGAAGCAGAAGAAGAGGATGAAATCGAGAAGAAAATAAACGCGAAAGTGGACAACATAACAGGTGTGGATGAGGAAACGTTAGAAGATCTGAGAGAAGTCTTAATGAATAATAAAAGTTTATTTCGGGAGAGTCCAGGGAGAATGGAATGCTATCAGCATGAATTTAAAGTAACGGACAACACGCCTTATTTCCAACGCGGGTGGCCAATTCCACTTGCATACAAGCAAAGAGTTGATGCCGAAATCAACAAAATGTTGAAACACGGTGTAATTGAGAGGGGAAATAGCCCATTTATTAATCCAATGGTCGCCGTAATAAAGAAAGACGGAAACGTCAGGCTGTGTTTGGACGCACGAAAAATCAATAGTGTTACCATTCCCGACTATGAAGGACCAACTCCTATCCAAGAGATTTTAGCAAGGTGCGGTAGAATGAAGTACCTGTCCACAGTGGATTTAACCAGCAGTTTTTGGCAGGTGCCACTAAAGGAATGTTGTCGCGATTACACTGCTTTCATGTATGAGGGGAAATGTTATAGATATACAGTAACACCATTCGGATTAAGCACCAGTTCTGCCGCTCTGACGAGAGGACTAGACATGGCACTTGAAGATCCGGTGAAGGAAAACACAATCATCTATGTTGACGACTGTCTTTGTTACTCGAACGACGTCAAGACGCATCTGGTACATTTGAATTTATTATTAAGCAATCTACGCAGAGCAAACCTAACGATTAACCTCGATAAATCGCAATTCTTTCGTCAAGAAATCGCCTACCTAGGGTATCGCTTAACTACAGAAGGAGTTCAAGCAACAGAAGAAAAGGTTGCTGCGATCAGAAATTTCCCAGTTCCGAGAAACCAGAAGCAATTGAAAGGATTCTTAGGATTGACTAACTTTTATAATAGATTTACTGCTAAGTATGCAGAAACGATTCAACCATTACTGGATTTATTGAAAAAAAATAAAAAGTTTATATGGACATCAGAACTAGATCGATGCTTCAAGGAAGTAAAGGATTTATTTATTGAAACGGTTATATTAAAATTTCCGAAAGTCAACCAACGATATTTTCTTCAATGCGATGCGAGTAAATACGCCTACGGTGGACAACTGTATCAGTTGGATGAAGAGGGGAATGTGGGTGTAATTGCCTACACGAGTAAAACTTTTAAGGGTGCGGAAAAGAACTATTTCACGACTGAAAAGGAACTCTTAAGCATTGTCAGATGTTTAGAGAAGTTTCGAATATATATCTTGGGTCAACCATTAACGATTATAACTGATAATAAAGCACTCACTTTCATGCATAAATGCCATCTAAACAACTCCAGGATAACTAGGTGGATCCTATCCATACAAGAATATAACTTTAACATCCTTCACTGTAAAGGTAAAGAGAATGTAGTGGCCGACATACTCAGCCGATATCCAGAAGATGCAACGGAAGAGGACCAAGTTGATGAGAACTTTGAATACCAGATAAATCAGGTAACTATAAAAATGAAGAAAGACGTATGTAGTATGATAAGAGACATAGGAAAATTCCAGAAGGAGGATACGAAGTTAGGATCTATTATAGATAATCTAGATAATGGTAATGAAAATGAGATGTGTAAGTTTTATAAGTATGTTGATAACAAATTGTATAGAAAGTGTAAGAACAAATGGAAATTATACGTGCCAGAGAGTATTACGGACATAATCATCTCCGAAATACACCAGATGTACGGCCATTTAGGAGGTAAGAAATGTACCAAACTGTTACAGGAGAGTTTCACATTTGACAAAATGTCAAGGAAAATTAAAGAGTACGTAAAAACTTGTGACAAATGTCAACGTTGCAAGGATAGCCAAAATAGGAATCTGTTTGGCGGAACGATACCAATTTTACCATCAGAGAAAGGAGAACTCATTAGCGGGGATTATTACGGACCGTTACCGGTATCGACGGGTGGCGTAAAATACATCTTCGTCATGGTTGATAACTTTACAAAATACGTGAAGTTATACACGTTGAGAAGGGCAACAACGGCCGCAACTATCAGGAGAGTCCGACAATACATCGAAGAAGTTGTAAAACCGAAAGCAATATTAACGGACAATGCGACGCAGTTCACATCGAAACAATGGGTGGAAGGATTGAGTGAACTTCAAATACAACCGAAGTACACTGCCATTCGCAACCCGTGCGCCAACCTTGCCGAACGTATTAATCGACAATTAGGAAACATGTTCCGTATATTCGTCGGCGAACAACACACTAAGTGGTCACGTTTCATTACAACAATCGAAAGCTGCATTAATGAAACGTATCACGACACCATTGAAGTAACACCATACGAAGCGCAGTTTGGTAGGAGACCAGCACGCGTTTGGGAAAAGTACTTAAACCAAGAAATACATGAACATAGCATAACGGACAACCGCCAAATCTTCGTGAAGATGAAGCTGAAGAGAGAGAAACACGCAAAGAAAATGAACGAGGATAACAAAATTACCAAATTTAAATTGGGAGATCTAGTATTGGTAAGGACATATTGCCAATCGGATGCCATGCAGAAGAAAATTGACAAATTTTGTGAATTATATTGTGGACCCTATAAGGTGAAACAGGTCTTAGGGGAAGCTACATATATCTTGGTTGAATGCAGCGATGAACAGAAAATACGCGGCAGATTTAACATAAGGCAGTTAAAAGCTTATCATTCCCGAAAGGAAAGAGATTAAAGAAAGAAATCAACGTGATAAATAATACATCAAATTATTTAAGGACAAGACGTGCGTTTATGTTACGTAAAGAAGGGAAAAGGCAAACTACTCAACGGCTAAGTGGGGAGAAGTTAGAGGAAAGCGTAACGCCTCTAACGGTAATAAAAAAAACAAACCATTCAAGTTTGCTTAGCTAAGAGATAGAATTGTCTTTGTAAATAAATCAAGAACTATGTCATTGTGTTATAGTTAGTAGTGAAATCATAGACTAATTTGTAAAAATTTAAATTGTCTTGTTTCATGGTAAAATTTTGAATAATGTACGTGATAAGATAGTAATCGATAAGAGAAAGTAAACAAAGGTTTGTTACTTAATCATTTGAAATAATTAGCTATAAATTATTGGAATGTACAACAAGCAGTAATAAATTACAAGAATGTAAAATAGAAAAAAAAAAATCATTTATTATAGATTGTGTAATCGTAAAAACTTTAATGAGAATTATAGTGTGATAGTTGTTAAGTTCAAACAAAAGGGGAATGTAAATAAAGTTTTGTTCAATTGAAATGAGATTTTGTTGAGAAATTGTAGAATTTTAGGGGAAGAAAATTTTTTTTGATACGTATAAGAAGTACAGTATTAATGTTTATATGTGTAGAATTTAGCGTAAATCAAATTGTAATATAATCTTTGGAAAATCTAACCAAGGATAATTAGAGTGAATAGGTTATCATTAATACTTAAGCTTATTGTGTTTTCTTTTGTTGTAACCAAGTTGGTCGAACGCTTGTCAACAAAATGTAAATTTTAGCCAATAGATTATTTAGGAGTAATGCATATAAATATTAAAAACCTAAACGAAAAAAAAAATGTGATAACTAGTTAACAACAAAAGAATATTCTTTTATTTTATTTTCCTAAAAGGAAGGAATTTTGTAGATATAGAACATGTAAATGAATATTAACTTAACCATATAATTACTAGAAAATCTGTAAATGGATTCATAATCTCAAACAAGCGAGCAATAAATTCAGTATCAAGGTTATGAACGACAGTGGTGTAATAATGACAGACAGTGTTGAAAAAGGGGGAAGGAAAGGGTAAGTGACACTACACTCTTTCATGTGGAAGATGATCTTTAGTGACTACACTCTTTTCAATGAAGAATGACCATTGATGAAACTTCAGCAAGGGCATTAATTTGCGATTCCTTGATTCGGGACTCATCAATGAACTCAAATTGGGGACTCTGTAAAGCAATTACGGCAGAGAATTTTTTTTGCGTAAACGGCACTGTAGCGGGCGTCAACTGTCAAGAGTGATGCATGGTATAGCCAAACGGCCGCCGTTAGACAATGATTTAAGAAGGACAACGCCTTGGCACATAACAGATGTTGGACATGGATGAACGACATAAGCGCAAGTGGCGACAATAACAAAGAAACAAAAGACGGTGTCAGTTCATCACAACTACCGACAAGGAGTGTACTAAGGGGACGCCAACATTTTCGACGTATACGTGTGAGTTAGCGGCTGCACATGGACATAACATTTTCCACAAAAGCAGTCTAAGAGCGGATGCAGTTAGGTACAAAGGAACTTATATAGCTGCACAGCGGGAAACTTGCTTACTGGCACGACATACGGAGCATCTTGTAAGGCTGCAGAACAGATGTTAGTTCCTGGAAGATGACCACCATCAGCGTGTGAACGTAACAAGGGAAGTCGAGGACAATACGGCGATTCGACACACCCGGGTTATGGTACACACATGTGCGGAAAGGAAATCGCTTAGAAAGGACACTTGGGAACGTAAGAACAATCACATAACAGACAACCGTGTAATTAGGTCCGTCGTCATACGGGGAGGTGGTGTGGACAGCAAGACTTTTAGAGAGGGGTCTTGGCTGACCTATCAGGAGCAAGGAATTCGGCAAAGGCGGGTGTAAAGAAGACGTCAACATGGAGACAAGGGTGAAGAGCGAATGGGAAGTAGACTAGAGACCCCAGCCAGAGTATCCAGGAGGAGCCTTCGCAGAATCTGATGCGAGAAACCAATCATGACAGTGATTGTGGTAAGGGTATGACATCCGTGGAGGGAGTCGTGTTGCTGAAGTAATAAAATAAGGTGTTCGCAGAGAAGAAGAGTGCAGTCGATTTCCAATTTTCAAACAATTTAAGTCAGTCTATAAAAATCAGTCAGTCAGTCTATTTTAATCTCAGTTCGGTCGATTTGGAGAGTTCAGTCTCAGTTCGGTCGTATTCTAAATTTTGTCAGTCAATTCTATTTCGGTATAAACCAGCCAAAGTCTTTCAGATGGACGGTAGTAAAGTGTATTGATACTAGCAAAGAGATCGTTCGGGAGTGTATCAGAGACTATGTAAAACTGTAGAACTAACCCGTGACCAAATACTATGACAACGTCGAGTTAAGTACGATCAGACTTTGTGATCATAAAAATCTCGTTTTTATGAATCTAATGCGAGTGATAAAGTATTGACAATATCACATTACCGTGACATAAGTGACATGAAACAATATAGTAAGATTGTGCCACGTTCTTAACTCACTAAAATGCAATTAAAACCAATTATATTTGCATTGTGAATACAGTATAAATGGTACAATCGCTCTAATTAAACGCAGCATAAACTATTGCACGCGTACATCAAAAGTGACAAAGAACCTACACGCAAAGTGTTTTAGACGATGAAGTCATATTCGAGTTAACGCAATTAGTCATTATCGTTCATGCGAGTATCCGGATAAAATGTGGGACAAATAGTGTCGTGACGAAGTGTCAAGTGTAATTTAATTGGCGTATCTTCAGCCTGGATTTCTTCGTAGGATGAGAGGTACGACGCAGTTAATCACCGCAATTTGGATACAAACAACAAGTAAATTATTATCATTCATGTAACATTAGATTAGGTCGCCACTGTCCTGCCACTCAAAAAGAACTCGCCACTGAGTAGAATATACATTTATTTAATCGTAGAATATACATTTATTTAATTGTTGAATATACATATATTTAATTGCTCAAAAGTAACGCAAATTGAGAAATATGAATCCATAGAGTAGGATATATTGAAATTTATATGGTCATTAATTAATTAGTCTTTATTGATTTTGTAGATGTTCATAACGTAGAGATAATATAACAGCATTGTATATTTGATGTTGTCTAGAAACGCTAACTTTATTCAGTATTTAAATGATATTGAAAACATATAATAAATTTGTATCGTTTATAAAAATTAAATTTGTATTGTTTACGAAAATTAATAGTGTCTGAGTCAGATGATTGTTATTCACCCAAAACACCTGTTTACATATGGTGCTCCAGCACGCGGGGCGTATTATGGCTCAGTGATATCAGAGTGTATCATCAGATATGGCATGCCCGTCCTGGAGCAGTAAACAAGATCTGTAATAAAAACTTACATTTATGGAAACTCCTTTGAATAATTTTAACTAATTTATGCAAGTAGAGACAAACATAAAATATATTACAGTTGCATATGGTGTCCCAACACGTGACACGAGGAAGCAAATTCTAGTAGATAATTGTAACCAAGAGAAAATTTCTATACAATTAAAAATTCAATTAGATTATGCAATTAATAAATTTGCATAATACATGTATATTTGTACATGATGCCCAACGCGTGGTAATATATTATATTTGTACATGCCGCCCAAACGCGGGACAATAAGTAAAATTTATTTAATTAATTAATTTATGCAATTATTAAATCTGCATAAGTAAACATTCGTAGGTTCAATGGTTTTGAGAACCCCCTAAATAATTTAAATATTTTTAAGGATTTGTTGAGAGATTGGTTTCATATTTAAATAACGAGATTTGTGAAATTAATATTGTTGACTGAACATAAACCGATTCGCGTATTGCTCGCTACTACTATTTGAGGTGCAAAGCAGCTCTCAGCAGATCCTAGGCTATGTAAAGAGCTTTGGATGGGGAACTCACTATACGCGAAATTACATTGAACTGTCGCTAACATTCCAGCTTAGCGACAGAGACGAATAGTTCCGACGAGGGCCGAACCGCCCTGAACGGGAATGTCACCATTTTCATAATACCGCCATTCGCTGTTATTATGATTTTTACCGCATGATTTGTCCGTTTACCTTCAGTTTTGTGTCCGATTTCTCGGTTTCATTTAGTATGCAACGCAAATTTGTGCAGTGAAGTCTTTGTACTCCGAAAATAAAGTGTATTTAATGTAGTCTTAAATAATTACAGCTGACGAAGCATGTATAACCGTGCATAACCTCCAAAGTGCTTGGTGGTGTTTTTGTGTGTTAAGGGTTCAGGTATTTCTTATTTTTGTGTTCAGTTCATTGAATTGTAAAATGAATAATGTTCAATCTATTTTAAAAACAAATTTTTATTGTCTCTCTCTCTCTCTCTCGCTCTGTCTGTCTGTCTGTCTGTCTATCTGTCTGTCTGTCTGTCTCTCTCTCTCTCTCTCTCTCTCTCTCTCTCTCTCTCTCTCTCTCTCTCTCTCTCTCTCTCTCTCTCTCTCTCTCTCTCTCTCTCTCTCAAACATTGAACCCCCAACTGTCAGAACCACGAGCCGCTACTGCAGTCCGTCCCAACGTTTTCAAAACTGTTTACTGCGATTCAGTAGGGCCTATTACGTAGGGTCATAAATTACTACCGTTTCCATTCACAATCTGTGGAATATCCTTATATTCGTCTCTTGACTGTTGGTAGAAATATTATAAACGTTAAACTAACGTTTCTCACTTTGCTTCAACTTGTGAGATCCTTTCCTTTAGTCTTTTCTGTCTAGTCTCTCTTGACTGCCTCTTCTCTGACCCCGACGCTATTAGAGTAATCGAGGGCTAGTGTGTCTTCCTTTTTGAATTCTAATTTCTTAATTTTGGATGGCTTAGGATCTTAGAGTGCTCACTGATGCCGACAGGTGAGCACTGGTAATACTAAGAAACGTTCAGTATCAGAATAATTGCTTAAATAATCACCAAATCCTATCTCCGAAACGAGAAGGGTGAGAGCGAATCTCCTGCGCCCCAAAACAGGGGCCTTTCGGCTAAGGTATGGTAACCCTGACAGAAGAGTCTCTGGTCCTCCTGGTAGGGGGTTGTGCAACAGGCCAGTAACCTGTTCATGTACAACTTTGAAATACTTGTAGTATCCAAAGCAGCCTCGGGCGAGTAAGGGCTGGAAACTGTGTGATAGGACCCTGGCAAAGAATAAGGATTCGAATAACTGGATTGCGGAAAAATTAAAGTTAGCTACATGGAATGTTAGAGGGATTAATGGCAAAGAATTTGGAACTATAAAGCCATTGGTAGAAGAGACGTGGGTCATCCAAGAGATGGGTGCCGGAACAGGTTTATATAACCTAATCCTTGAAGAGGAGAAAAAGACGAAGAAGAAGTTAAATTAACCGCGCACTTCTTTTCGCCCATGAGGAGGAACTAGAAAATGTGTATTTCAAAGAGGTACATATCCTATACTGCGCTACCTAGCGGCCCCAGCGTGTGTTTGCGCGAATTGGTGTTGTTGTGCTGATTATGATCCGCAGACACCTGCTGCTAAGTTTTAACAAATCATAATCAGTCTCGCGGAAACTGTACCGTTAATAACACTGTGGCTGGTAATAAAGTAAACAAGTTATTACTAATTTATTCATGTTATTTAAATTAGTAAATCTACAGTTACGGTTATGCGGTTAGAAGATTGTGGCTCCAAGTTTAAAGTTAAGCCTCACGCGCTTGAGTACGGAGGGTGGATGGATGGCACCCTACGGTCTGGTGGCCTGGGACACCTGTTGAGACTGACATTAAAGATTTCATTCTATTCGATTCAGAGTCTTCAGTTGCAGCAGACATGTTGTGGTATGGTTGTTTCGTACTCAGAAGTAGAACTCGATATACCTCTGTTTTGTAATATTTATTTTTGGTTCTATAGATACGTTCCACGGATCAAAGTGCCATCTTCATCTACGTTCATTGAACGAGCAAAGCATGTTCTCAGTTTTAACTCGACCTTTTGCCATTTGTCTGTCTCTCTGTTTGGGGTATGTTTCACCATAACATTTGAACGCATCAACACATTTTCGTGAAACTTGGCAAGCATGTCCTATACCTTTAGTCTACAAACCGCTTTTTGAAGATTGATAGGGGGAGCTCAACCATTTTTGAGCTCCAAAAATAGTGGGTTGGGAAGCAAAAATCTCGGATCAAAATTGTGAAAAATGTATTTATTCCTTTTAATAAAATCCATTATAGCACTGTGATCAGGCCGGTAGTCATGTATGAAGTGTAAACTATGTGCTTTCAAAATTTGGAACCTCTTCTTAAAATAAAACGGAATTCTTCGGAAAATTTATAGCCCCAAGAAAATCGAAGATGGGTACAGTCATAGACCCAAAGAAGAGCTGTACAGTTGGAAACGGCTTTCCGAAGGGAAAGACTGAGATTCGTTGGACAAATGGTTCGGATGGATCGGTCCAGATTAAATAAACAAATTTTCAGCTATACTTGGCAACTTTACAGTCTAAACGGATACACCAAACAACTCAAGGAGGAAATGATGAAACCGGGTATCTCGTTGAACGACTGTGTGGATAGAAATACTTACAGAAACAAAATTCAAAATCTTGAGGTTATCTGCGGTGAGAAGAAGACGAGAAAGGGGTGGACAGTGGAAAGGGAGGCGGCGCATAGTGTGCGAATGAGGGCCTTCTGGCAGGAGAAGAAAAGGAAATGATATTCGCGTGATCCACGGCTGGCCTGTTCGTGTAAAAAAAAAAAAATAACAATAATTATTATTAGTTAGCAACCAATTTTGCTTACTCCTCAACTGTGAGGCGCGTTCGGCTTGTTATCCTCGCGAACGTTTTCTTTCTACTTCTTTTTCTACTGAAGATGGCCTCCGGAATTGTGGCCGAAACGGTTAGACACGAGAACATAAACAATCGACCACGGCCTAACGGCCCGGAATTTTATGGTAAAGAAGGCAAAATCCTTTTTTTTTAACCTCAACTTTAAATATTACAATTTTCAAAACGAATGTGACTATATTAGGTATACGAAATATGATATCCGTCGTCGCGTCTGGTAGAACTCGGTGCCGATCGGTTTCAAACTCGCGTAAATATGTCAAACGAAACACGTAATTTGCTTCGATACTGTTTTTAGACGAACGCGAACAATTATGCGCGTGCAATTAACCTGCAGTACGTAACCTGTTGCTGTTTTTATGCGTTTTTACTTGTATCAGCATTTTTGGCGTGGACTGGTTTTCGTTGTGTTTAAGGAGCCGTTCGCTGTGCAACCGCGGCATACTGCCCTCATTGCTGTAAATGGAATGCGTTCCTCAGCGATCGCCGTGTAAGTCACACACAACGCTATAAATTATTTTCCACAAGATGAGATGACAAACGGTGTGGGCAAAAAGTGAGTCATCCTCGTAGTTAGTAAACGCCTTCGCTAGTGTCTCGTCATTAGAGGCGTGCTAAACTAGTATTTGAAAATAACAGGTACGAACGAAACCGTTCCAATAAAAGTAACACGTACAAATACCTGTTATTATATACCTATTATACATATACCTGTATTATATAATTTGTTATAAGAAATAAATTGAAACTAAAAGTATTAACAGTGTTACTTTACACTGTGTCTTTATTAAGCTGTTACTGTTTAAAACAAAATAAGAAACAAGAGAATTTATAGGCCTATCTCCCTTTGGGAATACTAATTTAAGTTTTCACTAGGAGTAAACAAACTGACATAGATATAATATTAAATTATTGATTCCATTTTGGTTAGACAAATCAGTTAAGAAACTCGGGAAATGAAATTTAGATTGCACGTAATAGCACAACAAATAAAGTAAACAAAAAATTAATTGAGATGCGCAGTGAAGTTAAAATCATCTCCGAAATCACATTAACAAAAAGTACTGTATAGCCTATCAGCCACTCTATATAGGTTATAACACAATATAATTCGCTTTTTCAAAATTTACCAAGTTAGTGACTAGTATAATATATAATTTGTTATTGTAATCTGTATTATATATCTGCATACAACAGGAGAATAAATGTAACGTTAGTATGAATTTTTTTTCATTTATTAAAAACAGCTTCGTCTCTTTGGCATAGAGATATTCTGAACCTCTCTGTTTTGCTTCGTTTCGTACTTGTATGGCAATCGGCACATGCGCAGAATGAAGTATTCAGCACCAAAAAGTGACTTTGTATTCGTGTACTTGTGTACTCGTTTACTAGTTAGATGCGTCGTGGGGTCCCGCGGATCGGAACCGCGAGTAATCGGAACGGGTATTTCGACTTTTCAGTTTTCAGTTTACGTTGAGTCGGAACAGGTACGAGTACAAATACGAGTCGTATTCCAACTTTTCAGTCACTGTTACATCCGTTCCACAAAAATAATCATTCCAAAATACCTGTTATAGGTATATCGGCCCATGTCTACTAGTCATTTGGCCGCCACTGTCCGTCAGCAGTCCATCCGCGGCCACATTTGTTGCGATAACTGTCATCTTTCCGGCGGCGTTAAACCCGACAAAACCTGGCTCTACCTATACACACTGATCCAGCTGTTTCTATTTTTATACTCCTAAGTGTTTCCATATGTTCTTTTATTTGTTACAAACGTTCTACGCTAAGGTAACAGTAACTAACTTGGAACGTACACGAGTTGTCACTTACAGTACGTACATGTGCGCTTGAGAACGCGCGGTATTTATACTCTGCGCAATAAAATTACGTTTTCTCTAATCGTAGAAATAACAGCAGTCTGTGGAGGACGATATAGCAAAACATTATAAATAATTCACTTTTTTTGTTATAATCGAGCAATTTCTTCAGAGTCAACATCTAAAAACATATTGTAGAATGAACTATTCTAGTGAAGTTATTAAAGTTATCAAGGATAACGAAAGCAATGCACTAGGAAATTTTTGCTTGTTTTAAGCACATCCAAATGTATCGTTTAGAATTTATTTTTAGTTTATTTTAGCTTTTCCGCTTTTTATTTTTAAATAAATATTTTATTGTAAAACAATTCACATCTGTTTGCATAATGACATAGATTCTACATAAACGCCTAATTTTAATGTGTTTTACAGCAATCAGCTGTTAATCATTGTTACTTTATGTCCATTTCAGAAGAAAAGAATGTTCCGTGGTGATAGATTTACTAAAAAAACCTATAGTAGAAATTAACTCAGGAAAAAATTAAAACTAACCAAACAAGATGTGCCATTTAACTTCAAAGACTCCACCTAGATAGTGTCAGTGCAGTAAATAATAGACTTAATGGCTACAGACTTAATGTTTTAGATATGTTAAACAGGGTTAAACAGTCTACCTTCAAAGATGTGTTAACACCTTAACTATTAAGAAGGTGTTTAAAACTAAAAACTCATAATGCAAACGAGTCTTTCAGGACATTCTTGGAACAATGTTAAAGAAATTGTTGCAACTTCAGTTACTGCAGCTACTCTTCTCCAGGCTGCAGAAGGGTGTCAGTTGGAAATAACAGTCATTAACTGTTTAAGGATTGTCCCTTGAGAACACACAGAAGATGCGTAAAAAGTATTTTGCTCTAGCTACCAAATTTTAGTACTGTGATCTGCGGTAAATATCTCTGGTTAAGAAAAATAAAAAAAAAAGTAAAAATACAATTACTGTGTGACGATGGAAACTTTCAAGAATGGACAGCTTTAGTAGCGAGGATAGGCTACTAGGAAAATCCAGAGGTCGGAAAAATCGTAATAAACTACAGAGAAAAGGTTTGACGTTGTACGAACGTCTCAAAAGAGCAAATAGAGATAAAAAGAATATTAACAATAATGGACTGGAATCTCATAAGAAGAAAAAAATTGTAGATTTTGGAGGTAATAGAGGGTTGATGTAGACCAGAGTTTATCCAGCTTTTTCTGTCCGTGGCTACCCTGTCCTAACGGCAGAAAATAGCTATTCAAACGTTTTGTTTGTTAATAGAACATGTTTAATACATAATTTTTATAATTTACACAAAACACAGTTACACAAAAGTGTGTAGGCTTACTTTTAAGTATTTCTCGATCAACGTGACCTTTATGCATATGCTTGACCTGACACAAGTTTTTTAACCTGGTTCTTTTCTGTAAGGGATAACTGAAGATCCTATCTGTCCACTTGGCTGAGTTAATAACTCACGTGTCTGAAACCTGATCCTACCAAATAAGACGTAGGAAATGTTACGGGGAAAAATGGTACTTTATCCCAAGGCTGTGGAAACGTTTCAGATATTGTACAGCTTATGTAAATATGACGTTTTTTTTTACTGAAAGCTATTATGACTGCTGTGTCGCTCAGCAGCTCCATGCAAACAAACGTGAATGCCACTCCTCAAACAAGCGTCCGCCGAAAGCGACTGCTGCGCGCCAAGCATAGGTAATATTGATAAGCACTTGCTTGAATCAAGAAAGAAATATGCGTGCATTTTATTCTACCAAAATCTCTGTAATATTCTTTGTTTGTTGCACTTCCCTCTGTGTCTCTCTAATCTCCTGTCTCGTGCCATGGCCTCGTCTTACATGATTTTCATCTGTGGACTCTGGAATATCCTGAGGTCCTCAGGGGGCCATTCTATCCCCGGCTGAGAACACTTGAGTAGATTACGAAAAAATTAGGTTCTTTTAGGATGGAAATTGGGAAAATAGAGAAGGAAGATTATCACGTATTTTCTTTGCTTTTACTGACAAGTTTTCTTAATGTTATTACGTGTTCTTGTATCAGATTACAAGCTAAAGCTAAAAAAACCATCTTAGCTCGGGTTATGTACTGTTGTACCTGTAAAGTTAATCTGTATTTAGTATATAATACTGTACGATAATATGGTAATTACTTAGTCCATACATATATGCGAATTTCGTTTCACAAATTTTATTCATTCTAATTTGTGCAATGAAGACCAGGGGCAAAATTCCAAGTTCTTTAAACAAAAGAACAAAAGTCTACATTTTTGTTGGTTTCGTTACACTTCTAATTAACCTTTAAGATTACTTTACCTTACCTTAAAGCAATATAAGGTCTTTGATTGAGTGCTGCGAGTTTTTCGGTGTAAAATTTGAAAACTTAAGAGTGATCGAAAATAACCCAAGTAAACTATTAAAAACATTTTTATACCTCAAATATCTCATATATCCCGGATTCCGAAACAGACCGAATTGAGATTCAGAAGAAGACACTCCACGTTGTTATTCCAATAAGAACAACAATAACAATTAATGATCAAATCTCAAAACGTGTGAGCCATTTTAACTATCTGGGAAAAGATATTGGCTATGATAAGAGTTGTGATATTGATGTTAATTTAGGCAAGTTTTAGACAATCTGTGGGACAATCAGTTCTCTTTTTAGAAACAAGGTACACGGAGAGACAAAATTAAAGTTTTACAAGTTATGGCAGTCCTATACTGTCTTGTGGGTGTGAATTATGGTCAACAATCAAGAAAAAAGAAAGTAAAATACAGGCCTCGGAAATGGCGTTCTTTAGGGTAGTTAAAAGGTGTTCTAAACTTGATAGTGCAAATAATGAGGCTATAAGAAGAATTACAAGTTTCTAACTTGAATTAAAGATTACAAGATTATAAACAAGGGAAAAAAGACTGTTAGATTCAAGACTGGCCAAACAAGACTGGGAATATAAACCTATAGGACACATGTATGTGGGCAGACACAGGAAGAGACAGCTGGAGGATTTCTGAAGGCGGAACAGGCAGCACCTTGCCTATGTCGTGATGGGAAGATGATGATGACATTCCACGTTCCTTCCAGTTCAGTGACGTAGAAATACTAACGTAGAAACTTATCGTTGTTATAAGTTCCTTCCTTCCAGGTAAGTCGATTGCTGATCATCATCATCACCACTCTAAGGATTAGGCCTTAGACGTGTTCCGGAACCCATCTGCTCCTCGGTCTACCGACATCTCTCTTCCCAGTAGGGTGATAACCCAAGGCAGCCACAGGTAGACGAATGTCAGGCATGCGATTCAAGTGTTCACACCGTCTCCTTCTGTGGTCTTCAATCTTTTGGTGTAACGATACAATGTTTACATCGCGTCCAGTATCCTCGGTCCTTCTCCGATCCAAGAGAGAACAACCTTGCGTCCCTCTTAGACATTTCACTTCGGCTGCCTGAGTCCTCTGCACGTCCGTTTTACCAAGAGTCCATGTCTCACTAGCATACAGGAATGTGGGGACAGCCACATTTTTATAAAATCTCATTCGGGTATCCTTCCGTGCTTTATTTTTCAGGTACCTATGAATCGTTCCGCAGATGTGTCTAAATTTTGTTAGCTTACTACTATCCCAATCAATGTCGAATGTTGATATCTGTAATAATTTATTTTTGCTTATTACGTTTATTAAATATTAACCACTAATAACAGCATTTCCTATATATATAGAACAAAGTACGCGAGTCAAACTCGAAAGACAAAGTACAAGCGAATTTTGGCATTGAGGAGTTTTGTATCAAAATTACAATTTGATAATTCTCAAAAAAGAAATTTTACCTTCTCCACTCTGTCCTAAGGTAGTGGTCGGCAGTGAGAACTGCTATCACAACTTCCTTAGCTAAGAGGCGAACTGAAGCCGAAACAGAGACAAGCAAAAATAACTAGAGCGTAATGCTCAAAGAATAAGTTTGTGTTTGCCAAGCAATCTTTGTCAAAAGGTGGCCCTTTTTGCAAATATTTGGAGTCGGAAAGACTAATTTGTCAAACGGTAGTCCTTCAAAGCATTTTGGGATCCAAAAGACTTGGTTTCAAGACGCACAAAATAGGATAAGATATTTACCCAGTTGCAATGGTCTGTTTTCGAACTGTTCGGTTCTCATCAGCAAGGCGAAGAAGCCTTGGAACGTATTGAACAATTTGCCATTTGTAGATGGCACTACTTAAACAATGTTGAACAAAGTACGCGAGTCAAAGTCGAAAGACAAAGTACAAGCGAAATTTGGCACTGAGGAGTTTTGTATCAAAATTACAATTTGGTAATTCTCAAAAGAGAAATTTTACCTTCTCCACTCTGTCTTAACGAAGTTGTGATAGCAGTTATCACTATATATAAAATAGAACGCACATTTTGCTTGGTGCATGTGGAACCCACCAATAACGTGCAAACAGCAGTCGGTTCGGTTTTCCGGACCAATTACGTGCGAAAGTCGTCGAAGACGATAACTGACAACTGCGGCAGCACTGTCACTGCCGTATGTGACAGTCCGTCCATTGATCAGCATATGGGCAGATAAAGGTGAACGGCCGGTGGATTAAATATGCAGTCGACTTAAACAAATGAAGTAAGTAAGTAAGTAAGCACGTACGTATGAATACGAAACCATTTTCGTGTATGAATTATTTACTACGTGTAAAGTATGCCATGTGTAAACAAACAGCTGATGTGTAGCGAGCGGGGTCAACGTTTGTTGTGTGACGGACTCGTGTCCCCGATACTAGGAGGAGGTGTATCTCTGCCTCCAACTATTGACTCGACTATCACAACACCATGTTAGGTTAGGTAACTAGGAGCACGGAATCGGAGCAATGCACTCGACATCTGCTTCACAAATGACGGCCACTTTTACGCTTCTGGAAATGTATACGTATTTAAATCGCACATGTCACAGACGGTTTGAAACTCATTTTAGCGAAAAGCCGGTTCCGCTAATTTCTTGATTTACTTTATACTTTCGTTGGAACGCCAGTGTTTGACTGGCGCTCCCTCGACTTATTAAACGACTAATAATACTTTAACGGGTTCATTAATTAGTTTTGCAATTGAGTAGTTGCTTCTTCAGGTGTTCTTGTTTCTGGCGTGAACGGCAAATTGGTCGACATGACTTCCTTAACTTTCACAACTGTAGCGTAATTCAGTGACGGTCAGGGAACGTAGACTATTAGCTTTTTAGAAGTCCATAAACAATATTTATTTCATATTTTAACGTTTTCCGCAATACATGCAACAGTAGTTAATGCTTACACTTTTATTTTGTTTAAGTAACCTTTTTTTTTTTTAATTTCAATAGAACTCAGTAAGAAAATTAATAAACTATTTTATTCTTACCTAATTTGGGAGGGTTACTCATTTAAAATTTCGCCTACCCATTCCATGTGACTTTTTTCCAAATTCATATTTTCAGTACATATGTGTGTGTGTATGACAATTTTATATTATATATAAATGTATATATAATATATCCCAGGCGCACCACAATAAGGTACGTTTTTCAGCACCTAGGTCGACTGAACCTCTGGAAATGAGTACCTGCGATAACATCGGATGGTAATAATCATTAATATCTTTGTACCAGGTTGACTGGGACCGGTCCTCACAAATTCGAAGGGCTGGATGAAGCCAAGAACTATCAATGCTCCCAAAGCTCCTAAACGGGCCGTCACTCTCTCCAGGCAAGACAGTACTGCGTGATGATGTGCCACGTCCTACAAGAGGTTACCCAGTTGATGCAGAAAAGTACGGATCTAGACCGGAAGGTCGAGAGACATTCCTGGTGGAGGGCAGCAGTAGCCACCAATACCAAGTTAGGGCATAATGGACACGATCCTGGACCGGCATACATTTGGAATGTTACAGGTGTGAATCTAGCTGCATTTAGGCGGCTGTAATACTTCCTACAGAAGAAACTAGTCTCTTTAGTCAGGTAAAGACAACCAGTTTATGGGAGACAACCCAGACAGGAAATCGGGCTGGACGATAAACCCGACATTGGTAGTACAATTACTGCGATATGATAGTAACATGTTCAGAGGAAATATTAGTTACTAAACTGTCGTAAGCAAGTTGTAACTGGATCAAAGATTGCCGAGTATCGGCCAAAATTGTCGGAACATCTTAAAGAGTGGATAAGTGCCGCATCCCCAAAGGATTATTGAATTATAAGCCGAAATGACGGAGAGGTGTGAGGCGTTGGAAAGACCAGCTCTAGTCTGTCTGCTCCAGACCGGAACTAACCACTTTTAGTTTAATTCTTGCTGAAGTTTATGATGATGAACTGTTTACACCTTAGAGAAGTGGTGTGATGGCATTACAAGAATTGATGTTTTATTGCTGATCTCATAAAAATAAATTCACGTTTCACGTTCTGTTACAATTTTGGAAAAAACGTCTCCTCATTGGTTTCAAACGATTCTTGCAATTGTTTTTTAATAATATCAGTGGTGGATCGAGAGAGGAATTCCGGTGACTAGGGTGAAATTTGTGGGAAGGTAACTAAAATTGTGAACATTTGATAACAGTCAGGATTCTGAGAGAACTATTTTATGTCGCGATGTATGTTTTTAGTCAACGAATAAAAACAAGTCGCCTGTTCCAAAAGCGAAAACTAACAGTATCTATATCAACGTCGGTCTACCAAAGTGTTTTATTCCAAAGGTCGTATACGTTGGGTAGATTTACTTCATGTCCGTTACTTTGGCGCAGTTTAAAATGCCAGTTCAGGAGAATGACACAAAACGAGTCGGGAACGTTTCCTTCATCATAAGTGAAAACAACGTGAATAAAAACAAAGCGTAAACAAAGCCAAGCAGCGGTAAGGCAGTAAGTAGGGTAGGTGCGTGAGGTGTCAGTCAGCATGACACGCGAGCACGTGTTCTGTAAATATTTTATACGTTACGTAAAGGTCACAGAAGGCGGCTGCTAATGTGTCTGTCTACGTCGTATCCGAAGGTAAAACTGTGACGCTACTGAAACATGAACAACTAGAAGTTACTACTTCAAACATTGTTTGCCGCATAATTGAACTTCTTTTAATATTACGTGCCTTTTTGTAAGACTCTATCCAAGGTGCCACTATGAAATATGTTACTGTCCGTTTCTAAGGTTGAGATTCGTACTGTCTCAGAGAATTATTAGAATATCTCTGTTACTTTTTGAGAAAATATTAAACATTTTTTTGCCTAACTTTCAAAAATCTGTTTAAAAAATTTACAGGCATTGCACAAATGCAATGCACAGAAACGGGCATTGAAAATGCTTCAATAAATCTAAAAAATATATATATTTATGTACATTCACCAACAATGAATTCATTCTTCATTCACCAATCAATGAATTCATTCTTCATTTACCAATGTACAGATTATAAGTTAAATGTAGTCGCATTCATAAAAGAAGTTTTATATGTGTACTACGTTATTGACAACAAAGAAGTAGTTTCTATGGAAACTCACCGGTTCCCATTTTCGATCACGCACCAGCGATCGGCCGCAAATGTGCGACACGTCCTTATAAACATTTTAATGTTAAAAATAAATAAAAATCTACAATACTGAATACCTGGGCTACAGTGTGTCTTATAATACAAGCAACGACGTTGTGAATAAGTTGCATAAGTTCAACCTTATGTGCGGGGCCATCAGGCCAACTCTTAAGTCAGCAAGTAAAGAAACACGCCTACTATCCTACAAGGCCCATCCCACACTTCTTTATAGGTCTGAGAACTGGACTTTAACGGAAGGCCAGGCCAGTCGTATCCAAACGGCTGAAATGAGATTTCTCAAGCACGTGGCAGGGTATACTCTCCATGATCATAGAAGAAACACAGATATACAGTAGGAACTGAGTATTATGAGTATACTTGACAGGATTTCCCAGTATCGGTTGAATTGTCGAAAACATCTTTACCGAATGGATGACTGCTGCATCCCCAAACAACTATGGAACTGTAAGCCGAAAGGATGGAGAGATATGGGACGTCCGAGGAAGCGCTGGAGTGACCAGCTCTAGACTTTGCCTGTTTGAGACCGGAACAAACCGTCCTTGGTTTAATCCTTGCAGATGATGATGATGATGATGATGATGATGATGATGAAAAATCTACACTTATTAAATAGAACTTACAAGGACTTTGGATTACAAATGTCCACAATGAAGATAGACTTTGTTTTTTTTTCAGGGCGCTGATTCCATATGAGTAACAATTGTTATCGATGGCATTCTTCTAGAGCAAATCAGTAACTTTAAATATGTGACCTATAATGTTTCTTACCATCCCAACAAATAAGATGTGTCTAAATAAGGTGTACGAGTTCAACAACATATGCGCGACCGTCAGGAGAACTCTTAAGTAAGCAAGTAGTAAAGGAACACGTTCTAAGGTTCTACAAGATGATGGTCCTACCCACACAACTTTAAGGATCTGAGAACTCAACTTTAACAGAAGCCGAAGACAATCGTATTCAAGCAGCTAAAATGGAATCCTCACGCATGTGGCAGGATACACTCTTCAAGGTCACAGAAGGAATACCGGTATACGGTAAGAACTGTAATTATGAGTATATCAGACAGGATTGTGCAATGCCACCTAAAATGTTGGAGCATCTCAATTGAAATGAAAGCTGCCGCATCCCCAAGCAACTAAACTATAAGCCGACAGAAAGGAGAAATGTGTATAACGATCGAAGAAGCGTTGGAGTGACCGTTCCTAAACTTCGTCTACTTGGGACCAATCAAATAAAACTTAGCTCTTGAGTCATGATGATAAATAAAAAATTCGTAAATCTTCGTAAAATATCGGCTTAAAAGCCGAATGTAGCTATATAATGGATAAGACACTTTCATTCATTTATTAAGAATCGTTTCTTTTCGTATATTCGACATTGTTCTAATCAAATATAGTCTGCTGCATGATTTACTCGACTGCGTCGTGAAAAGTTGGATAACGTTTTAATTCTCTGTAGTCTTCCTTTGTGTGTTCGAAGAAAGAGAACAACTGGCCCGACTTTTCCACAATCAGAATTAAAACGATTCATTTTCACGCCTCGAGTTACTGGATGTGTATTTTAGAATTTTTCAGACAGTGGATAATGTTTTATTTTCGATCTGGGCTTGTTTGTTTCAATCTTTGTATCCTTGAAACCATTGCACGCCCAAACGTTTGTTTCACTTACAAAATAGTATTGGGCACATAACAATTTGAAAATAACAAAGAGCGAACACAGGACGTTACTCTTGTGGCTCTTTCGTCTTTTCACTGTGTCTCTTCATCCTGTCTTCTTCAGTCCACTTTGAACTTGTGTGTTTTTCTCTCCTACCCTGGACTCCTTCCATTTTTAACATTTTTGCCCGAAAAACTTCTTTTTCAATTGCTTCTTCTGTGTGTATATTATTTTTTTCTAAATCCTTTTGGACTTCTTTAATCCAACTTGATGTTGACTTCTTCCCCCACAGATATCTGAGGATTTGCTTTGTCAACCTATTGTCGTCCATTCTATATAAATGCCCAAAAAGTAATAGACCTTCTTTTTCTCATTGTTTCTGTTACATTTTCTATACATTGATATATTTCATCATTACTTCTTAATTTCCAACCTTATGAAGTGTTTCGTGGGCCTAATATTTTCCTAAAACTGTAACTCGTCTTTCCAGTATTTCTAGTTTGTCTAGATTATAATTCAATGCTTAGACATTCACTTGTATATAGGAATTCTGGCTTCACTACTGTACTGTAATGCCTTATTTTCGCATTTTTAGATATGCACTTTTTTTGTAAATATCTTTAGTTATACCATATGCCCTTTCCATCTTATGAATCCTTTCTTCTATAGTAGATTGTTCTAAGCCATTCTCTTGAATTATTTCTCCTAGATACTTAAATTTTCGAACTCTTTTTATTCGACCAACATCTGTTACCAGCAATTTTGGCGCATTTTTAATGTTCGTGAGAAATTTGTTTTTTTTTCTGCAGAAATTCTTAAGCCTGTTCTACTGGCTATGCCTTCTAAAAAATTAACTTGTGTTACTGCAGATGTAAGATGTTCAGAAAGTACAGCAAAGTCATCTGCGAATGCCAAACAGTTTATTTCAATACGTTTGTTCCTTCTTGCCAACATGATTGGTGATATTTTACATTCCTTTAATTTTTCATTATTTATTTAGTCATTCATCATCATCATGAGCTTCAAGGTCTAAATCATTTCTAATTTTCTGCTTTCACTGTAGCTGATTACTCTACATTTTGCTCAGACAGCCCGTGCATGTTTTGCCACTGTGGCTTAATAACCTTGGAAACTCGAGAACCCACCATACGATCGACGTAGTTCTTCCACATATTCCTATATCTTACTATCTCAGAGTTTAAACTAAATACCGGGTGGCCCATAAGTCAGTTGGCACTAACAGTATGTAGACGCTCGATTGACTATAAATAGTCACTATTGACTCTAGCATAGTAATTACTTGACTTGACTACAGCAGTAGTTTCCATAATTCAGTTGAGATTTGAGGTTAGGTTGATGTTGATGTGTATGTTGTTGTTAGCGCTTGTTTGTTGTTCATGTTGTTTGCGAGAAAATGAATAGAAAACTATCTACAGAGCAGCGTGTTTTTGTACTGCAGACGTGGTGGAAACAGGACCATAATTACAGTGATGTTGTTGAGTTTTTTGCGGAACTTTTTCCAAACATCGCACCTCCATCTAGAGAAGGTATTCGTAAACTGAATATGAGATTTGAACAGACTGGAATGGTAGCGGAACTTCCTCGATCAGATAGGCCAAAAACAGTTACAACGTAAGAGAATTTAAATATCGTTGCGCAATGTTTTGTGCAGTCACCAAAGAAATCAACACGAAAAGCGTCCAATGAGTATGGAATACCTCGAACAAGACTGCAAAGGATGCAAAAAACGTTGAAGTTGAGACCATATAAGCCCACTTTACTCCAAGGCCTAAATGAAGATGATCCTGATAGGCGTACAGAATTCTGCGAATGGTACGCAATACGACAAGAAGCCGATCCACAATTTTACAAAACCATTCTTTGGAGTGACGAGGCTACTTTTAAGCTGAATGATACAGTGAATAGGCACAACTGTGTTTACTGGGATACTGTGAATCCACATGTGGTGATAGAGACAGAGTTAAACGCTCCGGGGGTTACTGTTTGGGCAGGGATCTTTGGCGGTGGGATCATCGGACCCTACTATTTTAATGGTACTTTCAGTGAATGCTGAAAGTTACCTACAAATGCTTCACGAAGTGTTGATGGAACTAGAAAACTAGAACTAGTCCACTTTTTGGAGACCTGCAGCCAATTCGATAAAAGTTAATATGGCAACAAGATGGGGCACCCCTCACTATGGACTGATTGAGAGACTTTTTGAATGCAACGTTCAAGACGGGGTCGTGTTGAATGGCCTCCACGTTCTCCTGATCTTACCCCGATGACTTCTCGGTCTGGGGTATACTAAAAAATGCAGTGTACTCTGTGAAGATTCGTGATGTGGAACAATTGAAGGATGCATTCAATCTGAATTTGAACACCTACATTCCCTGCATATTTCGGACATAATTTGTGCTTCAGTGCTTCGAAGATGTCAAATTTGCATAGAAAAGGATGGAGGCCACTTTGAGCATTTCTTGTAGGTCATGAGAACTATGCTATTGACTATCTGTATGCGTTATCTGTATCTGTATCCCTGCTGCACATCCACAATAAAAGTGCTATTTGCAATTTTCCCAACTGACTTATGGGCCATCCTGTATTTTAAAATTTTCCCGAACGAATCTATTACTATCCGCTAAGGAATATCCGACAACAACTCTCATAAACCTCATTTCAGTGGCCAGGATTCTTTTTTGCTGTTCTGTTGTTAATGTATAGTTTTCACACCTATGGAGAAGGATGCAACGGCCATTACCTTATAACATTTCAACTGCGTGACCGAACTAGTATTTTTAAAATGTTTTTTATTGTGTCGTGTAAATACTGAAAGGTTTATAGCTTTTCTGCAACATCTCTACTATACGTTTATGATTTAGTCTCCACTATAAACATCATTACAGGACATCTCGTAACCCAAATATGTAAATTTATTGACATGCACCATGTCGAGTTTGTAATGAAAATAAGTGCAAACTGCTGGTACCTTCGGAACCACTTAATAAGTTCTAACGAAATAAACCTGAGAACGGTGTAATTGTATTTTAATGTAATGTCAAATGAGTAATAATGTTTTTGATCAATGCTTTTCCCCCAACAGCAAAGTAGGCCTACTCTGTCTTTTCTGCAATCGGGAATTTTGTTTCCGTTTTAGTAATTACGATTTTTGAGGGAAGGAAGCTTCTAGCAGTGAATAAACGAACTGTTGGAGAGAGAGGGAGCGAGAGAGAGAGAGAGAGAGAGAGAGACTCCGATAAGTGATTGAGTAGTAGTTACCTCAGTGAGCAGCAGTCTGCGATGTGTCACACACCGGAGTTGAGAGACGAGAGCTTACAGTGTAAACATTTCTGTGTAACATTTGTTTGTGATTTAGGCAATGTGGTAGCGTCGGCGTAGCGTATGAATGGGCAACATTGTGGGCAGCACGCGACGTGTTCTGGCAATGCTCATACACCGTGGGGGAGTCTGTTGGTCAGACTACTTAGACAGCGCCCTGCCTTCTCTATTTTAATGAGCTGACATACCACAGCATAGCCGGCTGCGAAATGAAAAAAAAACGATTACTTTATTTTGAAACCACCGTCAAACTTGTAAAATATCTTCGTTAACGTCATATCCTGTCAATTTTTCTGTATTTGTTTTGAATAAGAACCCTTATACAGACGGAAGTGTGTCTTTTAACAGAAGCACAAGTTAATCGTTGTTATGCTAACAGAATTCTATACGTACTCATTTGTAGGTCAATGTTTTAAGCGTTCGTTATCACATGTCATTGGATTGTAAATCCTATATTCAAGTTATGATTACCGATATTTCTTTACGCTATCCACGAGTATCGTATAATGATTTAATAGTAATTCTGCTATGGGAGCAACGAGGGGTGTACCTCCGCCCTCTTGGATTATGAAATAAACGGCGGAGCGGGGAAAATACACAGGAAAAAAGGAATCGTTCGGAATGTGAAGAGTTTGGATAGAATTGGAAAGAAAACAGTTTATGAAAGGCTCTTACAAGGACAGGTCAGTAGGACATAGTCCGAGGCACCCCATCATAGTTAATACACTAGTGGAGAGGACGGTGGATGGAGAACGGTAGGCCTATAGAGGAAGACTATGAATATGACGTACGTGATTCAGATTATGTATGGTGTGGGTTGCGGGAATTGTGCTGAAATGAAGAAATTTGCTCAGGATACGGAAGATAGATTCAAACCAGTTATATTTAAGGGGAATCGGTAATTACTGGAACCATAAATTGCCCAAATTTAGGTACACTTTGTCTATAACCTGATGAGATATAGTCTTGAAATATTTTGTAGGTGTTGTATGTAGGTGTTTTGTGTCTACTGAAGCAGAATTATTTAAGTTCCAAGTCCACAACAAGATGCGTATTTATTTTAATTTTATAACTTTTTCATGAAAAATAAATAAACATTTATTTTTACAGCGTCAAAAGCATACATTTTAGTTCTACAAATCTGCCTCAGTAGGTTGAAAAGAATGTGGCTTAGTCCTGAAAATTTTTTCAATATCCTATGTAGCATAGTTTCTGATATAGCCTAAATGGACGTAAGTGTTGAAAAATATTGTTTTTTCAGAAAACGCGTTTAAAGTATCAGTGAGAACTAACAAAACCCCTAATTCATCACCAACACTATTTTCATGCACAAAACAAAACAAAACATACATGCATCCACATTGTTGACTTCGGAGCTGCCAGCACGAAGTACAAAATATCCTCTTTTACACAGTGAAAACCACATCATTTTAAGTTAAGCCGTTTATAAAATTGATACTATTGAAATAAATAGTCTAAAAAATTTCAATGGGTTTTATAGTATGCAGATGCACTTTAGATTATTCATAAATGATTTTCTGAGTTTGTTAGCATAAAGTATATACTATTTTATGCAGATAAGTCAAAATGATAAAACAAGCATTTTGAAAAAGGTGAAAATTTTTTTACTTTTTGCCTTCACAGTCCCCTTAAGGGAATATAATCTAAAAACACGCCTGTGGTTTATTGATCATAAAAAAGCAGTTAATCGTGTTAATAGTAATATATTGTGAAAACATTTAGAGAAAATATGACATCTTATACATTTAATTTGATGTCATTGGAATCTTATGTCACATCAGTTTTTGTAATAAGTACTGGGAGAGGGAAATTGAACAAGCGTTGGCTAATAAATGTATAAGACAAGAGGACAGTATTTCACCTACATTGTTTAATGTATTTTTAAACGATACAAATCAGACAGTGGAAAAACAAGGAATAAAATTACATTCTACAAACAAATGTACAAATACGTTTTGTTCGCTGATGATCAGGTAATCCTTCAGAGATTTATACGCCATTTGAACCAATTATATGGAAGATATAATTTAAAAATGTCTCATAGTAAAACGACGAAGATAATAGTTTTTAGAGGGAAATTCCCAGTGTGTTCCACAATAGTAGCTGACTAAAAAATGTTAGTAGAGGTGTCACATTTTAATTTTTAGAACGTTATAGAAGTTACGAGTATTATGATGGTAAAATAAAGCAAAATTAAGTAGGCATCAGATTATGTGTGAAACACTGCAAATAACATAGAAAAATAAAACGAAATCTGACGCAGAAATGAAATTTTATAAAGTAGTGCCAGTATTTGTAGTCACTATGCTGACGAATGCTGAACGATACGAAGTAAGGATCGCATACAGCTGAAATAGTTTTTAAAGTGATTAAAAGGTTACCGACTAAGGGACGGGAAATGCAGTGAAGACGTAAGGACAGAACTAAATATATATCCTATTAATAAAGCAAAAGAAAAAAGACAACAGCAAACGATGCGGCGCATTTACAGAATGCAGGACCAGATAATACTTAAGGGAATATGGCACTGAAAGTCACCAAAAAATTCAAAATTTCCAATTAAAAAAAATTTTTTTTTTATCTATGGAATGTTAGGAAACAGGAAAATGTGGTGAAACATGTTTCTGAAGGTAGTAAGTGTCATATTTTTATAGTTTTTTAGAACCGTACCAAAATGCGAAATTGGGCGGTTGGCCAGTAATTTGTTCAGTAATGAACACAATATTATGCTATACACTACTAAACTCTGCTCTAAGTATCTTATTACATTGAACTACATGTATATATACGTACATACTGATTACTAGCCACTAACCAAGTCATCACTGCAACTATAATCAGCTGACATGAACAACAAAATACAAAAACAGTCAGCTGATGTTCTCAGTAGTGTTGTCTGCTGCTTGTAAACAGTGAGTGAATATACCATTATCGTGTTTAAGTATTATATTAAGTGTTATAAGTATGGGTAGACCATCCAAAAAAAGACAAAACATCAAACAAAAGAATATAAGTAATATAAAGAAGCGGTGTATCCAGTTTTTTCCAGTTTTTCAATTTAGCAGGCCTAGGCCTAAATGCTTATTATGACATAAAAAAAATGTAGAATATACATAAGATACTTATAAAAATGTATAATGTTATAGTACATGTCAAACTTATAAATAAACTAATGTTAAAACTTGTAAAAAATTTATTTATTGGTCTATATATCTCAATACCTTGTCAAAATCAACAAGGTAACTTTCAACGCGTTATTTCCGCAAATCAGTTTTTTCATATTCAAATTGATATAACTCAAAAACTACTAATGTCACAGGGTTCAAATGTTTACCATTCACTCTTGGGTATTTGATCTAAATATTTAGGTAGAATTATGTATGTCACGTTATTAGAAACTGAGATAATTTTTTTTTAAACGTAAAGATTTTTTAAAAAATTTAAAAATGTGGAACACAAAAACATAAGCTTCATCTGGCAACCACGATCTTCAACTCATTTACGGCAGTCTTTGAAGCTTGTAAAGTGCTCGTTCACGCACAGGAGTCTCGACAGAAGCCTTCTGAACACGTTTACTAGGACAGAGCAGTTTATCTCACAGTGTA
The DNA here is from genome assembly GCA_034769895.1 of Magicicada septendecula. Classification (NCBI taxonomy): domain Eukaryota; kingdom Metazoa; phylum Arthropoda; class Insecta; order Hemiptera; family Cicadidae; genus Magicicada; species Magicicada septendecula. The sequence continues at coordinate 59,814,398 of CM068368.1, read as the reverse complement.
CACAAAATTTCATCCATGTTCTTTAATCTTGCATTGTAGAATGACAAAAAAATCGCCTAATACAGTTAGGGACGACTTATGCAATTAGCTGTGAAATCTAAAATATGCATCAAATTAGGCTAAAATTTTAGACGATTGTCACTAACATGTGTACCAACATCACATAAAAACTGTTTTTTAATCGGGACACGTATAGCAATGGAAGTAGCAAAATTGCACGAACTTTTTGATCAAACCTCGTATAATCTAAACCAGTCATAGGCAACCTTTGAATTAATGGGGGCGCATATATAACTGAGGACCAGTTCGATGGGCGCACCCCTCCCAACCTCATCAATGGAAAATAGAAAGGTGCGGAGTTCAATAGCCGGACGTTACAAACATTAACTGTCGCTTTATAATACCCTTGCGCTTATATTTAGCGTCGTGGAACACCGAATCAAAAAAAGCTTTGCAGTATAAATTTGTGAATATTTTTTACATTAGAAGTAGGTCATCAATAATCTGTCATCACGCACACGCACGTTAAAACTAACAAAACTTTAAACGAAAAGAATGGTTAAACAGGAACACATTTTAATAAAAATTAATTAAAGAACTTACCACAATAACACTAATTATTTTATAAAGTGCACAGAAATGTAAAACTTGAAAAATTTAAAATATATTTAAAACATACGGTAAATGGAGGTTTCATTTCTTTTTCTTGAAAACACTAACTTACAGTAATTATTGTATTAGAAAAAAGTAAAATTTGAAACGGCTTGTACTATTTTATAATACAGTAATTTGAAGCAGGTACAATTTGCGTTCATTCGTTCAAAAGAAAAGAAAATTACAAATTGCTTCGCGGGCGCGTTAAACTTTATCGACGGGCGCAGGGTTGCCGACTGCTGATCTAAACCATGGACTGAAGATGGCGATGACGACCAACCGTATCGCCCGTTCTACACTGTAGCATCCTCAGTTTGTCAATCCGCCTCCGATTGGTGCACATCGTATATTAAAATGAGCAAACAAGTATGCTTTGTGGTACTAAAAACAAGACGTGTAGACAGAGCGGTGTTGTACAGTTTAAACTTTGCGGTTGCGTGTGTTTCATAATATTAATGGGAACAGCGTCGCGATAAGTGTACATCCTCTGTTAGAAGGCCGTCATGGCCGGTAGACAGGAAATTGTGAAAACCGTTTGTGGAACGCACGCGTTAACGCAACGTATACTTGAAAACTGAATGGAAACGCTCTACGTTCTTGTTCCACCTTCAAACGCAAATTGTCCTAAAAAACATGAGCTTCAGAACCAGTAAGTGCGTTGCACGCAGTACGCTGATTGACCGCTGTAATGAATTCTTCTAAATGGTTCTTAATTTTTTAAGACGATGTAACAAAGTACTTGAAAGTGTTTGTCACTCGAACATTAGATAAAATAACACGTAAATCTATACTAAAGTAAAAATGAAGTGCTATCTGTCTTGTAGATTATCAAGCAAAGTCACTCATCATCACACAAAACTTGAGCAGAAGAACGTTACATTTAACCCAACTTAGAAACTATGTAATTAAAAAAATTATTTCTTCCAGTGGCGCTGCAGCTCAACTGAACCTTGAATATCTGGCCCTCGTAACAGCCTGTAGAGTTCCAAGTTGTACCTTTGCCTCCAAGATCCATTTTTATAACAAGCCAAACAAATTTTCTTTTAAACCTTCCTTGTGAAACATCCTAGCACTGATTCATCTCTTTTCGTGAGTGTCCCGTAGCTCATAGCCCTTGGTGGACCGTATCCTCCTTCAGAACATTCCTCCAGTCATCTACATCCATTGCTCGCTGCCGCCACTCTCTGACTCCAACAGTTCGTAGCTCTTGTTCTATATTATCCAGGAATCTTGTTCTTGGTCTTCCTCGCTTGCGCTGACCAAAATGTCTCCCCGACAATGTTTTTCTAGTAGGGTCGTCTCCGTGCATTCTCGTAACATGGCCAACCCATGTTTTATTTTTAAATATCTGGCCTTTGTAACAACCTGTAGAGTTCTAAGTTGTACCTTTGCCTCCAAGATCCATTTTCATGCAAACCACATAAATTTTCCTTAATACTTTCCCAGCACTGATTCATCTCTTTTCGTGAGGGTGGATGTCTCACAACCACATGTCAACACTGGCCCTATTAGTGTTTTAGACAGTTTGCATTTCGTTGCTGTGGAAATATTTCTTGGTCTTAGCTGGAGCAGTACTGCAAAGTAGCAACTACTCGCAGATATGATTCTACGCTTTGTATTTGCTTATGTGTTGTTGTCACTACTGACCAGAGATCCGAGATAAGTGAACTCATTAACAGACTCTACCATCTCCCCATTGATGTATGCAGGACTGGTTTTCTGGTTGGGGTTGCCTGCGTGTATTGGCATTCATTGCCTATTCAACCGTACTAAGTGTACTAACTGCGTTTTTTAGTACTCTCAAAGTCTCTATAACACCCCTTTGTGATATACTAATGACGTCTATGTCATCAGTATAGGCAAGGAATTGCACGGACTTGGTGTATGTGGTTCCTGTTGCACTCGTACCTGAGAGTCTCATCACTTCCTCCAGTGCCAGGTTGAAAAGGATACACAACATCGCGTCTCCCTGTCGGAGACAGCTATGAGCTTCAAACACCTTGGAGAGATCACCTTTCACTCTTAACCTTACGGCAAACCTAGGATTTCATTTGGGGGTGGATTTTTTTTAACCACTTATCGTTTTCTTAGGGTATTGTTTTTCTCATATTATAATGAAAATCGTACCAATAAATTAAAACCTAATGGGTAAATAATAGCTGTAATTCACTAATTTAATTAAAATCATTTAAAAACCTACATCAGATAGGCTTACAGTTTGTCTTAGAAGCCTTTCTGTGGAATATAAATACTTCAAAGAGAATAATTTAATTACCTTTTATCCGTCAGTGACTTCGTTCTAGCGTTTTTTATATAGACGCGTTTCGTGACATGTGTCACATCTTCAGTAGTCCTCGTCAAAAGTTAAAATTCACATAAAACACATTTGCACATATTTACAAAATTACAAAGACGACACACACATAACACGATGTAACTTCGGCTTCGTTGGACCGGTCCGACCGCGCGTGTAGTTGCCGAGCCACCTACACGCGGCTCGGTAGGTGGCTCGGCAACTACACGCGCGGTCGGACCGGTCCAACGAAGCCGAAGTTACATCGTGTTATGTGTGTGTCGTCTTTGTAATTTTGTAAATATGTGCAAATGTGTTTTATGTGAATTTTAACTTTTGACGAGGACTACTGAAGATGTGACACATGTCACGAAACGCGTCTATATAAAAAACGCTAGAACGAAGTCACTGACGGATAAAAGGTAATTAAATTATTGTGAAAAAGTGACTTGGATAAAAACAAAATCAAAGAGAATGTTAAAATTAAGAAAGTGAGGGTTAACAGCATGTGTATAGATGCTGTGGATACACAAATGTATATAACAGGGTTGTGGATATAAATTTTAAAGCATGTGAAATGATGTTAAATAATATTATTAAAAAATATAATGATGGTCCGTCCCTTTCAAAAGGAAAAATAGAAAAAGCAAGGTAAAAAAACCGAAGATATAAATATTACTATATACTTTGTTAAATAAGTGTTTTATTTATCCTTTCTGAAATTTTAAAAAATATGTGGATTACATATGTTTCATTATATGTTTATTGCATGTTTCATTTAAAAAAACCGAAATATTTACGTAACTTTGGTCAAATAAAGCGCGTTAATTACGTGAGTAAATACGTAGGATAACACTGGAACTGTCCGACTCCTAACGTCACATGACTTCAAAAATCGTCGTATCGCCATGGCCTGTCTTTTTCGTAGGCCTCGGTTTACTGGCAGCTAGCGGGTAAAAGCAAACAGTTCCTTCGTTGCGGAACTTCAAAATTAAATAAATCAGCTGACATGGCTCAAGCTTAGTGAAAAGCACGTCGTCACATGAATCATATGTTTCAAGTTGCTCGTAACCAGCGGAAAATCGTGTCCTCCTACTCTCTTTCAAGTTGACTTCTTTTCGTTTTTCACAATTTCTTTCAACATCTGCTGTATTTATTATTGACTATGAGGCCTATTATTGTAGATTATTTAAACTTGTCATTGACTTAAATAGTCTTTTTTTTTTAAATTGACAAAACTTGGAAGTCAATTAATTACATTTCAAAAAACACGTAGCCATTTTTAAATTTCTTGCTCCCATTTTTTTTTAATTTTTTCTGATTTCCCCCTAGGTTCGCCCCTGTATTAGCCATCCAACTGTACTAGCTGCGATTTTTAGTGCTCTAAAAGCCTCTACAACACCCCGTTGTGATCTGCTAATAATTACCGTGTTTGCTGGTCTAACTATCGTCTGTACTTACAACTGTAATTTATTTTGTTACAGTATTTTCTAGATCTTCTACGTTTTGCTTCACACATCGGTTACTTACTAACCATTTTTATGTAGACTTTCGTTACCGTTTTGTATTGGGCTGGTATGAAGTTTTGATTTGTGTATAGCGTACAAGAAACTGAAGCAAGGTTTTCCTATTCTCACAAGAATGACAAGAATACAAGATGTAAAATATAACACCTTAAACATTGGTTTATCAGCGTGTTTCATCGCAGTATCATTTTATTGAATATTTGGTGCGATTAAAGAAGGAGATACTTGGAGACTAAGGGAAATGAAAAACTGAATCCACTAGTTGAAGGGAAAGATAATGTAAGGTTCATCAAACACAAAGAATTGTTGGCTGGGGCACGTTGAGAGAAGCGAGGATACAAGAATGGTTAAGATTATATGGAAGAAGAAGTAGGGGCTGACCAAGGAAAAAATGGGTTGACAACGTCACTCAAGACGTTTCTACGATGGGTGTAACATGGACGTATTTACGGGATGGCGATCGGGACCGGATCCCCCTCATGAGCGTCGAAAAGTTGACGAATTTTGTAAATCACTTAATTTTTATGGTGTTTAGGCCTACTTTACCATTTTCAGCTGTGTACGCTAATGTCGTAGTAGCTCTTTTTTAAATATACAAACAGGTTTATTACACAGCATTAGGATATACGATTGAAACACGAAATATAGGAAAATCAATTCGGTCAATAAGTATCTTTTAACAGTGTTTCAATAACGCGTATTTTTATTGTGTTACTACCGTTTACTTTAATGTGACTGATTTCAGAATTTTATCACGCGATTTTCAGCCACTTTAGAGATAGTAATGTTGATTAACCTTAAAACACTAAAAGCCGACCCCAACCCCGGACTCCAAAGCCAAACTCTAGATACGCCACTGGTGTAAGAGGGTGGAAAGAATTGGTGTATGATAAAAGGGAGTGGAAGAGGATTGTCGTGAAGGCCAAGCCCCACGAGGGCTGTAGAGCCAGTGAAAGAAGAATAAAGATTAATTTATTGAATAATAATCAAATATTTGTTTACAAAATCAAAAATTAAGCTAACATCAAATTTGAACCGAACTCACAACAGAGAAATTTTTAATAACGCTTTCTGTTTGTAAAGTATTAACTGTTACTCACAATCTTTATTTCCCTTTAACATTATTGTAAGATTAAGACTGCCCACGCAAAAGAAATTATTTTTTACTGGCTAAATTCTTCTTCTTCTTCTTCTTCTTCAGCACTACAGCCCAAAGTGAGCCGTGTGTTCCAACACAAATCCTCTCCAAAGTCTCCTGTCCATTGCCATCTCATTGAAACCCCTCAAATCCATTCTTCTGAGGTCTTCCAGCACATCATCCAACCATCTAGGTTGGCTCCTCTTTCTGCTTTTATAGACTTGCGCCCTCAAGATTTTCTTTGGCATACGCAGATCATCCATCCGCTCTAGGTGACCTAGCAATTGCAGCCCTTCGTTGACCCTTTATAAATCCTACAGTGTCCTCATGATTCTATAGGTCATCTATCTCCTGGTTATTTCTTATTCTTCATTCGTCATCTTCTCTAACCGGCCCATAAACACGTCATATGATCTTTCCTTCAAACCTTCCTTTCTTGTCAATGTCCATGTCTCACCTCCATAAGTAACAACCGGTCTGATAGGTGTCTTGTATATTTTAATTTTTGTGTTGCGACTAATGAGTTTGCTTCTCAATAGTCTGCTATTGGCATAATCGTATATGCCCTATTTTCTATTTGTATTCTGTCATGTATTGTCGTGTTTATAGACCCTTCATTATCTGTCATGTTACCCAGGTATCTGAAACTTATTACTGCATCAAATTAATTACCTTCTCTATGTATAAATTGTATAGATTTCTTCTCCTTTCTTCTGCAGAAATTAGCATGGACTTAGAGTTTTGTTCAGCAGATTTTTGATTCAGCTCCGTGTATACTTCAACTACTTCACTGGCTAAATAGTAGTTCCAGAATCAGAAAACGTTGTTTTGGACAGCGAAGCAACACACTGGTATGTTTTAAAACCCCATATGTTAATATGCGAGCGTGCCTTTCTCAATATGCGATCGTGTGTTTCTTTGCTTTGTCGAGTCCTCGTTCAAATACAAATGTAATATTTAGTACCTGTACGTTAACCGCTACTACGAGAGCGATCAAATGCGACGTCGCGACGGAAGTGTGTGTGTGTGTGTGTGTTATTTCGCAATTAATCCAATTAGAGCTGGGCGCGGCGCGGCGCGGCGTGTGGGGTTGTTACAGCAACATATGGCGGGGACCAGTAGTTGTTACGGGTTCTTTGGGGAATTCCGCTTCCCTCGCGCGGTGTATTTCGCTTTATCAGATGCTCATTAGTTCTACAGTCGCTTAATCAGTAGGCTTTGCTCCCCTAGCCACTCCCCTTTCATTGCGAATTCTGATCACAAAAAAAACAAACAATCCTGATTTTTTGGGTAACCGTGAACGGACAAGTGTAGATCGTACTACGGTCGTTGTTCACTTTACACGCGAGTGAGTAAGAAGCCTGCTGATACGCCGTTAACGAGAAACATACTTAATGTGTGGCACAGGACACTCCACGTGGGATGTCAAGAACTCTTAACTGGAGACTGTATCATCTAACTCTAGGAATTTGTGAGGATCAATGCTGCGTCAACCCGGTACAAAAGTACTACCTCTCTGAATTCCCTGGATCCTGGTACATTTAGTAATAACAACGACGACGACGACGATAATAGTAGTAGTAATAGTAATAATAGTAATAATCAACGAGATAGTCAAAGAGATACTAATAATAATTAATATTAATATTGTAACAGTACATATCTTCACCGTACATTTAAAAACCACTATAAGGAATAAAACACTCATTAACTAACACTATAACACCCAAGAGATGAATGATAAATGAATAACTGTGTACTAAATGTTATATCCGGTCCACTAACTAATTAAAATAATCAAATCAGCAAATGAAGAATCGTAATAATGAAGAAGAAAAAATAGAAAACAACATAGTAATGTGATTAACCAAATAACCAATAGATATGGTAAGTGAGAGGACAAAACCAAATTATAATGACAACAAACACTAACTAGATACTGAAGATAATATGAATAAACACAAATAAAGCGATAAGCGAACAAGAGTTAACAAATATATTATACAATGTGCCAATAAGTGTACCAAGAGAGAATGAAACAAATAAAGCAAGGAGTCTACAGAATTAAGAAATAGTAAAGAGACACAGACATGGACAAACTATTACTAAAGACTTGACCATGACAAAAACTCTTTATTCTGAGATGAAAATATAATTAACCAACAAATAAACACAATGAAATAAGATATTGGAATATAAAAATGAGTTAGTTATCACAGCAATAACAGAATACCATGCATACTTTTAATACAAGCAAACCCAATTAAAATAATAAATAAAAGAAAACCTGGTAATCACCAGTAAACATTTAAAGATAACGTGAAAAAATAATAAATAATGGTTAACAAGAGCAAAAGTGTAAAATAATAACCTTAAAACACTGAGATCAGGGAGAAAAGCATAGACCATTGTTGTCAGACAAGGGGGTCCCAAGTAACCTCAGTTCTGGTACAAATCCACTTGTAATTAGAATAAATTAAGAGTAAAAAATTGTAAACTAGTTTAGGTTATGCAATAATGAAAATAGACATAAAGACAAACCTAGTGCTATGATTTAGTAATTAAAAGTGAAATGTGTGGTGTTTAATGTAATTACACAGACTGAAATTGGACAGCAAGATGTACCCATTAAACACACTCAGAATTCCCACAATATTGTAAACCAGAAAAGAACAGTGACATAAATGTGAACTGCAATATGTAATACTACTATTATAGTATAAAATAACGATAATGAAGTATTAATTAAACCATAATTATGAAAAATTAAGGTAACTGTCTGACTACACTAGATGCAAGAAGTAAAAGTGAATTATTCTCAATCTCACATATAATAATAGGAGGCTAACCATTATAAAACCCTCCATAGACTATAAAGACCATTTATACACAAAAGAACAACTGAAAATTGAGTATATCATTAACCATGAACCAAATCATAATGACACATGGCATACTAAAAACTATGAATAATAAATAAAACTAAAAACAAGAAACTAATTATATTTGAAGAAAAGCTGAGATAAAACTTATAGTTTTACCTTATTTCCTTTCCATCTTGCGACTTCGTTATATGTCATACACGACATGTTTCGGGAAACATGTTCCCATCTTCAGATTTAAAAACTTTTCGTTCTCACATGAAGAACTTGTCAACGTAAATAAAAACTTTTACTAACATCATTAAAAACACACTACATTAATAACGTACCGCGCGAAGAATCAGATAGCTGAGATAGCTGAAATCAGATATCAGAAAGCTGAGATATCCAGAAGTTGTAATGGACATCTCAGAATGACTATATCATAGTAAAAAATGGACAGAGTAAATTATTTAAATAAAAAGAGTGAATCAAATTAACTATGATCTAGGCCAAAGAAAGCCTAGACCAAATATTGTAATTTTATTAATTTTAGACAATTATTATAGTAGAGATTATCATAAAAAGACATGGGAGGAACCATGTGGTTGAAATGTAATCACCATTTATTCAATTCCCATAATTAAACATGTAAAATCATAAGGAATATGTAATAGTCGTAGGTGGAAAACATTAACTTTTTATTTAAGACACCCACATATGTCTTGTGAGGACTTATTTTAAAGAACAAATCAATTGTAATAACATGGTGTGGCTATATCAAGTATTACTAGTAACGCAAGGACGTTAAACCAATTTTAAAGATATTCTGTTTATTTTGGGCAAAACGAGAGCGTCATAACAATACTCTCCACCCCAAAGTCATTAACAATGTTAGACAAATTAATTACTCCGCCGAGGGAGTGACCTCGCTCTAAGGAACAGCAGCAATCTCTAAACCAATGAAATCGATCAAAATCGACAGGGGGTATGTACTCCCAAAATTGGAACAGCGAAGAGGAGCTAATTTCTTCACACTTCATCTCTGACTAGCGAAGCGATACGACGGCCATTTTTTGTGCATGTAAAAGTCGTATTCGGAATCAAATCAGCTATGCGAGTATAAATGTAAACATTTTGGTCAACCTAACCAAAAATTTTTTAAGTGGCGAGTTCAACGAAAAAATGCATATACGATAGCGAATCATTATTGCAGAGTGTATAATAAGATCCAATAGAGTGAATTACAGGAAGTATGGTGTTTAATTATACTTATTGAATTTTAACTGGAAACAGAAATTTTATGATTTTTGACATTGAGTCATGGAAGCAACCACGAAATCTCATAGAGTTTAAAACGTGAATAAATAAATTAATTGACATTAATCCACGAACATTAATGAAAATTATATGAATTTTTTGTAGAAAAAAATAAATATTTTCTACCTACATTATGAAGGGTAACCAACTTTGTGAAATAGACAATGAGTTAATCTGAACTCGAGTATAGGTTATCTAAAATTCTGATTATGATTGTTCCAATACATAAACAATCAGTGAATATTTTGACTAAAGCTATTTAAGCAATAAACCGTAATTGTTTATCTGACCAGAGTTCAGCATTCAATGGACACGATAATTTATAACGAACATTAAACGAACTTATAATTACAACCATTTATGTATTTTATTATGTATAGGTTAAGGAGTTACATGATATTTTGAATAGATAATACCTTGTATCAAATCAGCATGCCTGAAGTGACTTTAATGTTGACAACAGTCGAATTCATAACCCTAGGTTAATAATTTTAAAAAACTTTTAATGTCGATTTGTTGATAAATATCAGTTCAGTATGTCTGAAGTAACTTTAATGTTGACGATAGTCGAATTTATGACTCCCTGTTAATGATTTAAAAAAACTTTTAATGTAATTTTTGTTTATACTAATTAGTTCCAACTACTCATTTTAAACAGTAGTGCAGACATTTTCTGTTATGTATCTTGCAGTCTCAAAGGAACCACGAAGAATTTGTAAACCTAATGAACAAAGATTCAAGGTTATATTTTAAATTTATTTTAAACCAAAATAGTTTAATTACCCTGAGATTAAGAATTAATAAGCAATAAAATCAGTGATTAACGAGGCAACCAGCCAGTAATAAAGATCAAATAATAAATTCCAATTTTATTAAAAAATGTTAATAAATTCAAATTGTGTAACAGAAAAAGAGTTGACGACTTTCATTTAATAGACAATACTGATACGTGTTAGTTTACCATTACTATTTCAACAGGTGGCACCATTTGACTCTGATATATGAGAATCGAGTTATCTATCCGCTTGTTAACGTGTTTGTTAACTAACTGGACCTTCGAATTCAGTAAGTACATGGTGAGTACATAACTTGTGTTTATTTCAGCAACATTAGAATCTGCGGCGGATTACACCCATCCACGTGCGCCTGCGAGGGAATCAACCCGAATAATTCGTCATCAGACCTTTTATTACACATTATTAAATCACTTTTACAAAATTAACTAATTAAAATAATTAAATAATTAATCGAGAGCAGAATCACAACATCGGCACTAATCATTAACATATATCGTTACAAATTGGCGATCCCAACGCGAGGCTTAACACACTAATAAAAACTACTTTATTACAATATTAATAGAGAGAAGATATTAATAATAATAGAGATACTAGAGAACTAATAATAGTCAAAGAGATAGCGAAGAAAAATGGCCTCCAAATCTACTTTGATAAAACGAAAATTATGACCACCCTATTTAAATTCCCGAAAACGTGCCTGGACACTGTGTATGGAGAAATAAAATATACTAACAATTTTAAATATCTTGAGGAAAACATATCCCGAAACGCCTCAGACAAAGAACCCTTGTATAAGGAAATTCAAATTAGCAAAAGCCTTTACTTTAACCCAGGAACTGTACGAAGAGAAAAACCTTTCCAGAAGTGCGAAAGTCCGTCATTATAGCACTGTGATCAGGTCGGTGATCATGTATGGAGTGGAAACAATGTGCTTTCAAATTTAGAACCTCTTCTTAAAAAAATTGTACGAAGAATTATCCGAAAAATTTATGGCCCCAAGAAAACTGGCATAGACCCAAAGAAGAGCTGTACAGGGATATGGAAAATCTGGAAACGGCTTTCCGAAGGAAAAGACTGAGATTCCTTGGACACATGGTTCGTATGGATCAGTCCAGATTTAATAAACAAATTTTTAACTATATTTGGCAAATCTCCAGTCTGAACGGATACGCCATACAACTCAAGGAGGATATGATGAAACTGGGTATCTCTTTGAATGACTGTGTGGATAAAAAAAACATACAGAAACAAAATTCAAAATCTTGAGATTCTCTGCGGTGAGAAGAAGACGAGAAAGGAGTGGACAGTGAAAGGAAGGCAGCGCATAGTGTGCGAATGAGGGCCTTCTGGCAGGAGAAGAAAGGGAAATGATATTCGCGTGTCCACGACTGGCCTGTTCTGTAAAAAAAAAATAATAGGCTCTTTTTTGTACCATCAAAGTGGTTTAGAAGTTGGGCAAGAGAAATTCGGCATACGAGGAAAGTAATCTGGCTGCCTATTATTACGACAGGATGCTATTCCAGGTACTCATTTCCACAGGATGAGTCGATCTGGGGGCTGAAAAGCACACTTTGGAGCTGAAAGGTGCGCCCGGAAATTGACCAACTGCAGATTACTAAATCAGGTGACATATTCACTGTTCTATTAAGCCGCTATATCCTACTGAGAAACTTGGAATACATCTCAAATTTGACGCAACAAAATTAAAATTGCCGTTCGCTTAAAATGCATTGTATAATTGTGACGGTAAATTCTGTCCACGTCGAATTGTCACGGTAATAACTCACGCTTTATGCCTCGATCAACAAACGCAAGCAGCTCGATGATATTTGTGCACATACACAACGAGGGAATCATAGCCCAGGCTTTACCGCTGGCGCTATTAATCCGGAGGGTGAAATGACTTTCAAGGGTGGCACACGAGATGACTTACTCTCCGCACAGAGTATCTGATCATCCCTGATGACATGGCCACACTAAATCAACCTCTCTCTCCTTCAACACCCCACCCTCCCACGCTACATCCCTTCATCCCACTGCCAATCCTTTACTCATTGCTTATTTATTAACTTTTCCGAATACGTCGTATTTGCTTTGTTAGTTTTATTAATTATATAGGCAATTCTTTTCAAGCATATATTTTGGTTGTTACACTTCAGTTGATAAAAAATGCAAACAACGATTAGCGAAGTGGTGAGATGTAACATTTTTATAAATTTTATACGTAAACGCCACGAAAAATTAAAATTTTAATATTTATAGATAACGTAAAAATTAAAAAAACGATAACTATTACTAATTTATTTATTTTGCCAATAAACTGTCATATCACCCAGATACGTTACGAGGCCTCGCACAACCCCTATCGCAGATTTCGTTCTATGATTTGAAGATTTCAATAGGGAAGACAAAGCTCGCGTAATATAAAAGAAGTTTAGGAAGGATTCAATCAGGAATACAGTAGTGATAATGATGATGATGATGATGATCATCATCATCATCATCATCATCACTCCAAGGACTAGGCCTTAGACCTGTTCCGGAACCCATCTCCTACTCGGTCTACAGACATCTCTCTTCCCAATAGGGCGATAACCTAAGGCAGCCACGGACAGACGGATATCAGGCATGCGATTCAAGTATCCACAACATCTTCTTCTGTGGTCTTCAATCTTCTGGTGCAATGATGCCCATGTCTGACTAGCATACAGGAATGTGGGGACAGCCACAGTTTTATAAAATTTCATTCGGGTATCCTTAGTGATAACGATAAAACGCTTAAATAGGCTTCACATTCTCAATGTCTGGAACGCAGTGTCTGGATCGTGAAGTAAGTGGAAAAAATTAATAAACTACAAGCAGCGACGATTAGGAGAATACTTCAGGAGAAAACGAAGGACACTCCAACTAGTATATAAAGTTATAGCGATTCCGGTATTGCCGTATGATTCGGAAACGTGGACGCTTTCAAAACGAGGTTCGAGCAGAGAAGACAGAGTGCAGTAAACTGGGAACGTAGGTAGTGTTGCAGTTATAGTGAAGCAATATGTGGTACGGTTGGAGAGACGAAAATTTTGCTTACAGGTTCGGAGATAGGAAAGAATCATAGGCTCACGGCTAATACAAAGAATCACAGATATGAAGAACTTTACTCACAGCTTTGAAAAATACTTGTTAATTTGATTTTATCTGATAATAAATATATTTTGTTAAAAACAGTGAGCGAGTTTTTGCCACATCAGGGAGCGCTTGCTAGTGTAACTAATTTAAACATATCGCTGACTGACATGAAGTAAATAAAAACTAAAAAACATCGTTTTGGCAGCGACTACCGGTAGGCGCGGCGCAGGGGCTACCTATGCAATTAGTGTGATTGGAGAGATTAGCGCCTTTGCATACACAGCCTGTACAGGCGCATACTAGTACTACGTGACCGGCTTCTTGGCACCAGTACACTGTGTTTTTATTATTCTCGATCTGATATTTTAGGTGTGGGAAGTACAGTTAGAGCCAGTTCTGCTTCCAGCAGCGTGTACGTGCGAATGGTATAGTTGTGTGTGTGCGTGCGTGCCACGTGTGCCGCGATATCGTGGCTATCTTGTGTGTGCATCTCAACGCTACGTGTTATTTGAGCGGTCAAATGAGAGAATACACGGTAGGGTATTCGGATTCGTATTACAGAACCGAGTCGTTTACGCGTACAATAAACTACTATGCTACTTGAGCTGCACAACTCTCTCACTATTTTGAACGAAATACATTTATTATTACATAAATTGCCCATATCAGATAATTTTCAATTATGGGAAAAATTGCAAAAATCCCGATCAATCTAAACACTACTATTATTTAGTAATATAACAACAGTAGAGGACACAACCAAAAGGTAAAAATTCTAAACATTCGGATTTGGGTTACGCTTCCTTTTAGTCTGGCACACTGGTGGATTTTCACCATTTTTTCAAATTTTTTTTTTTTGGGTCCAAAATCTTAAATTTCCAAAACTTATCACTGCATTCAGACGTTAGTTAAAATTCTCATTAATCTGATATCCCGTATAAATTGTTGACAATTTATGAAACTTTTCAACCACTTTTTTGACCTTGACGTTAAGTAAATTTTTAAATTTTCATCATCATTATCCTCAAGGTTTAAACCAAGAATGGTTTGTTCCGGTCTCAAATAGGCAAACATTACAGCCGGTCACCCCGGCGCTTACTCGAACGTCCCACACCTCTACGTCCCCTCGGGTTATAGTTCCATAGTTGTTTGGGGATGCGGCAGTCATCCATTCGGGAAAGATGTTCCCACCAATTCAGCCGATTGTCGAGTATACGCATAATATTCAGTTCTTGCCGTATATCTGTGTTTCTTCTACGATCATGGAGAATATACCCTGCCACGTATCTGAGAAATCTCATTTCAGCCGCTTGGATGCGATTGGCCTGGCGTTTCGTTAAAGTCCAATTCTCAGACCCATAAAAAAGTGTGGGAAGAGCCATCACGTTGTAGAATTTTAGACGTGTTCCTTTACTTGCTGACTTAAGGGTTCGCCTGATGGTCCCGCACATAAGGTTTGAACTTATGCAACTTATGCACCACGTCGTTGCCTCCATTATAAGACACACTGTAGCCCAGGTATTCAAAACTGCTAACTTGTTCCAGGACAGTACCATCTATAACAATTTTTGCCCGTACGGGATCAGTTCCACAAAAGCCATCACCTTGGTTTTAATTGTGGATATCTGCAATCCAGAGTCTTTGCAGATTCCATTTAACAAATGTATAAACATATTTAAGATTTTCAAAAACTAAATTATATACTGTGGTTAAAATTCCCTATAATTTCATACCTCACACGAGCTTTTGCGATTTTTCACAATTTTGATCCCCTCACATTATTGTCTCCCGCTCCCCTATTTCTGAAGGAGTGATGTCAAAACGAATAGGGTTCTGTAGGGTAAAGGCGTAAACACACATGCGAGGTTTTACGAAAATCGGTTGATGCGTCCAAAAGTTGTCGTGAGAGATTGACCCCCCCCCCCAAATAGATTGATTGACAGACAAACAAATGCCAAACGGCCGAACCAAAACTGAGAACTTTCTTCGTTCGTTGCTCGTTAAGCGAATGTTTGAGTACCAAATTAAAATAAAGTATTAAATAAAAAGTAGAAAAATGAAATAATGTGTTATACTTAAATAGATTAAGTATAATAAAGTATCCACGCACGTGCACCCGTTTCTTAAGAAACTACGAGTGCAGTACAAGTGAGTAAAAAACAGTTCAAAGAGTTTGTGTTTATTTGAGAAACTCTATATTTATCCATCTATAATTATATCCCCTTCTTCAAAATAACCTCCATCTGGTATAACACAATTATACCAACTTTTTTCAGTCTTAGAAATATTTGTGTAAGTCGCCTTTTGATAAAGCCTTGAGCTCGATAAGCGATTTTTGTTCGATGTCCTGAAGATTTCGCAACGATGTCTTTATACGTGAATTGTATCATTCTTGGGAAGAGGAACAGATCTCATGGGGAACACATATGGCAAATACGACAGATGCGGTATCGTTAATATGTTTTTTTGGCTAAGAGTCTTGAACAAGCAACGACGACTGGAAAGATAAGATATAGTGATGCAATGTATATAAATCATCCTATAAATCTGGCCGTTTTGTACGAATACCCCAACACAAAAGCCCCAAGAATTACGGTTCGCAGATCGTAGTAACTAGCAATACAAAGTCGCGGAGTACCACTGTCTTCACCAATGTTACCTACAATATCACGGTCTTCAACTCATTTACAACTGTCTTTTAAGTTTTTGTACCGTTTTTAACCTCTCGCTTATGCACACCAGACTCGCCGAAAGCTTTTGACAAAATTTTCCTCACAGTTCATCTTATCCTTTACACAAATTCAGCGCATTTGTAGAACACAGATTCAACGCAGTCTCGCATTGTAGAACGTGGAAAAATTGCTCAACATATCAGAAACACGACTTAATTAACTGTCATATCTAAACTATGCATCCAGTATGGATAAAATCGTCAACAATTGTCAGTGTTAGGTGTATCAACAAAGAAAGGAAAAAGATACAGTACCGTTTACTAAATGGTAAAAGCTTAAGAGCATGATAATGTCTTTCAGCCGCCAGCTAAATGCAACATTATTATGGTTACTGACTGACTGATTGCTTCTTTTGCGCAAATGTTGCGTTTAGCTGGCGGCTGAAAGACATTATCATGCTCTTAAGCTTTTACCATTTGGTAAACGGTATTCCACACTTTTAGGCTTTTGAAACGTATAATGTGCATATTACAAATATTTACAGTATAATAAATGTATTTACTATATAACAAACATTATCATATTAAAACGACAGAGACCGAAGATTCTAGACTGTGGGGAATCGAAAGTGTGGAAGCGTTACAATCGAACAATGATGACGTCATACAGCGTGACGGTAAATAAAATGTTACAGAAAGTTTCAAACGATGTCCAGCTAAAAGACATTATCACGTCAAAAAAAAAAAATAGTTTTTTAATTTCTAGCTCGGGAAATTTAAAAGGTGCACAAACTTTGTCATCAAACCTTGTATAATTACGCAAATATATGTGTCTCTGCCTGCAATATCTCATAGTTTCGATCAGGACTTAAAACGTATACGTTCCCCGAAAGTGTCGTGTCGTAATGTACGCTGTGTTGTCTAAATGGAGGAAAGAATGATGACATTTACAGTTTATATTATTGTTGAAATTATTAGGCTATTATCCGCCGGGCTGTTAGGCCATGGTCCGCAGTTGTTGTTGTTGTTGACAGACGTTTCGGCCCCACCGCCGGAGCCCATTCTCTGTGTATAGATTGGCACGGTGTCCGCAGAGATGAGGTAGAGACTGTGTTTGCCTAAGAAGGCCCACTTTCATACACTTTTGTAGCAGCACAATCGAAGTTGGAAAGCAGCATCAGGTGCTGTCTGATTAGCTTTGGAGCACAGCATGCCAGATCGTGCAGGTACAAATGTTTATGAAGTGGGCCAAACACAGTCTCTACCTCATCTCCGAGGCTATTTGGCGGACACCGTGCCAGTCTGGACACTGATGATGGCCTCCGATGGTCTGTCAACAACGACAACTCTGGACCACGGCCTAACAGGCCGGCAGATAACAATAATTTCAACATTGTTCAAGCCGTCCGTGAAAGTTTAAGAACTTGCACAGTTTATATCATATTTCCAACACTATACCGTTCACTGACATCATCATCATCATCATTATCAGCACCCATCGTCACCGTAGTTACATATCATTAGCACACTTACCTTCTTACATCTCTACATCCGACGGCAAGCCTGATAAATTCCCAGAGATTTCCCGCTGAGAGTATCCTGTCGATAAGTCAACTCTACGTCATGGAAAGGCTTATGTCGTGGTCTGTTCGTACGCCATGATATCCGATTCCGCAGCATCTACCCGTCCGCCATCATTCTGTCTAACGAGGTACAAGCTTATTAATTTTATTAAAATACTTAGTAGGCTTTCACAGACGGAGTCAATGTTATTAAAATCCATTCTCGGGCTGTTTGGCCGTGGTCCATTGTTTCTTTCCAAAACAGACGTTTTGACAGTACCATCGACTGCCTCATCAGTGTAAAAAGTCGAGCTGCACTAACGTAGGGTAATAAACGTAGTTTAACGTAGGTTAAGGCCTTAACCACAGTACTGTGGTCTCTAACGTCTACCTACGCATATCACCCTACGTCAGTGCAGCTCGATTTTTTCCACTGATGGTGGCAGTCGATGGTACTGTCGAAACATCTGCTTTGGAAAGAAACAATGGACCACGGCCAAACAGCCCGGAAATAGGTTTTTATTAATTTTATTGTTCTATGTAAAGTTAAAGTGTAGTATGACATATAATACAACAATGCTATACTTTATCACAAGTAAAATTAGCTTAACGCATAAAAGAATATTTCGCATCGAGGCTGGGGACGACGACTATTAAGGAATTAATTTTTTTGGAGTAGATAGTACAAAGGTATTCCACCCCCTACTAGTACTTGACTCTATGAATACATGGTTACACATTAACCCCACCCACCCTGCTGCAGTCATATTGATCCCCTTACATGCGCCGGCGCCTTGCCACGTTACTAACGCCCGTCTCACTAACATGCCAGTCCCATTCTTTTCATTACGTTATCGCTTTCACCCCTCCCTCCACCCCTCCATCTAAATTATTATTATTAATACATATTCATGTCACTGATTACGCATACAGAACCTTGTAGTGTAATGATCACAACAACGCGTCGTTTTGATAACTCTTCTTTTCTTCTTCTTTCATTGGCGTCAACGAGACACTCTACCTCTCTTCAAAAATTAGTTGAATTTTTACACAGATAACTCTTTTTAAAAAACTTGGAAATTTTATTACATTTATTCATTTCCATCTATTACATACCGGGTGTTACGATGCGCTCTACAGAAAATGTTACTTTCACTAAAATATAATCATCATCATCAACCTCAAGGTTTAAAAACCAAGAATAGTTTGTTCCGGTCTCAAATAGGCAAATATGACAGCTGGTCACTCCATCGCTTCCTCGGACGTCCCACACCTCTCCGTCCTCTCGGCTTATAGTTCCATAGTTGTCTGGGATGCGGCAGTCATCCATTTGGCAAAGATGTTGCCACCAATTCAACCGATACTGGAAGATCCTGTCGAATAACTCATAATATTCAGTTCCTGCCGTACATCTGTGTTTCTTCTATGATCATGGAGAGTATACCCTGCCACGTGCCTGAGAAATCTCACTTCAGCCGCTTGGATGCGACTGGCCTGGCCTTTCGTTAAAGTCCAACTCTCAGATCCATAAAGAAGTGTGGGGAGAGCCATCACGTTGTAGAATTTTAGGCGTGTTCCTTTACTTGCTGACTTAAGGATTCGCCTGATGGTCCCGCACATAAGGTTGAACTTATGCAACTTATGCACCACGTCGTTGCTTGCATTATAAGAAACACTGCAGTCCAGGTATTCAAAACTGCTAACTTCCAGAACAGTATCATCTATAACAATTTTTGCCCGTACGGGATCAGTTCCACAAAAAGCCATCACCTTGGTTTTAATTGTGGATATCAGCAATCCAGAGTCTTTGCAGATTTCATTTAACAAATGTATACCCTTCTGAAATCTGTTTTCATAGTCCACTAACATATAATACTTACATAATTTTTATATTATTAATCTCCTTATTTTTCTCCTCCTCTTCCTCCTTCTTCTTCTTCTTCAGCATTACAGCCCAACGTGAGCTCTGGCTTCCAACACCGATCTTCTCCATAGTCTTCTATCCGTTTCCATCTCAGTGTAACTCCTCACATCCATTCTTCTAGCACATCATCCAACCATCTTATCGTAGGTCGGCCTCTGTTTCTGCTTTTATAGACTTGCGCCTTCAGGATTTTCTTTGGATCAACCATCCGCTCTAGGTGACCTAGCCATTGTATTCGTTGAGCCTTTATGAATCTTCCAATGTCCTCATGATTCAATAGCTCATCTGTCTCTTGCTTATTTCTTATTCTCTATTCGTCATCTTCTTTAACCGGGCTATAAACATGTCTTATGATCTTTCTTTCAAACCTTCTTAGTGTTTCTTGTTCCTTTTTTATCAGTGTTCATGTCTCGCCTCCATAAGTAACAACCGGTCTGATAAGTGTCTTTTATATATATATATACACACACACACACACACACACACACACACACACACACACACACACACACACACACACACACACACACACACACACACACACACACACACACACACACACACACACACACACACAGACCTGATAAGTATCTTTATATTTCTAATATTAACGTAATACTATTTAAAATAAAAATTTATAAATAATATAATTACATATAAATATTATGATATAATATTTTAATACAAACATTATCAAAATAGTAATACAATAATATAAAAATATATGGGTAATTGGCTAAGCAATTGCCTTTCGTTTAGATGCGTCATGAGTGGTCATCGTCTACCGTTTTCAAGAAAATGAAATTAAAGGTCTTCGGTCCCAATGTTAAATACACATATTGTATAGATGTGACATCCGTATTATTTGTGACGTACAAATGTTGGAATATGGCCGACAATATAACCTGTAAACTCCATACTTTTTCAAGTAAATGTTTGTGTACGAACAAGGGGATATGGTGGCCAGGAGTTATATCAGCTATATCCAAGGAAGAACTCTGGCAGACCACACAGCATAGGGAACAGACCAGTTCCCTATCGAACAGCAGACAAAGGGGAGGAAATGGCGTTGGATCGGTCTAGTCTTAGAGAGTCTCGTGATAACATAACATAACAAGCTATAGAATGAAACTCTCAACGAAGCAGAAGGAGAGGAGAACCAAAGATGGCATTAAGAAGGGCAGTGGAGAAAAGGAAATGGAAGCTCCAAATATTACGTAAGACCAGCAAGTAAAGGTTTGTGCCTAGGATAGATGTGGATTGAGAACATTAATGGAGGTCCTGTGCTCCACCTAGAAGCAAACAATGAGAGAAACAGAGCATCATAAAAATAAGCACCTAAGGAATAATAATAATAATAATATAATTTTGCAATTTTATTATTAATAGTGCCTATGTATGTAAAATTAATATAGTTACTATTTTGACAGTTTTGTGTATTTTTATTTTAAAAATTCTTCAGTATTTTTTATTAATTTTGTTTTCCACGTTATCAATAATATTGTGGTTATGTCCGTTTTGTATTCAAATGTCATATATAGTTTTTGTTGTTGTTTTTCGAATTTACTTAATATAAAGAATATTATGCTTTCTATTTATCATGGAATTAAATGCAGCATATTTATATTGAGGAGGATGAATTGAATTTTTTGAAATAACTGAAGAATTTTGAGTCGGTTATCTGAACATAGTGTATTCAAACTTATTGTTGTTGTTTCCACACGCGCGCGCGATTCTTTCTACAGTCCTTTTTTTATACGTAAATTATTTAATATTTAATATTTACTACTAGTTTTCAATCAAGATGTGTTATTTCCTTACTTGGAACATGTTTCGGACATCACATACATAAACAATAAAAACAAAGCTTACAAAACTATTTAAGAATATAGGCATTAAAATATCTTACAGAACAAACAAAAATGATATACACAAAATAAATAACCCACACAACAAAGATAATACAATGAACAATGGAGTATACAAAATTGAATGCCAAGACTGCAACAGATGCTACATAGAACAGACATAAAACCAATCGAGTAAAAGTTATTTTGAACACTTAAACGCATAAAAAAACAGTTTGTATATTTAAAGCATACAAAACCGCATAAGTAATATGTAAATCCAATTTGGCCACACATGTAATAAATACAGGACACGAATTTCCAGATATCACCAACATGACACTGATAAAATATACCACAAAAAGGCACAATAATGAATATATGGGGAAATTTACAAATATATAAAGATTTAACACAATACAAACTAATATCTGGGCAAATACAAATCAACACAAAATATAACACAGTTTTCAAAATACTTAACATTGGAAAGACCAAAAAACATATACCACACCCACACACAATAACACTAATTTAAACTACCAAAAGCCAACAGGAATCCATAGCAACAACCAACCTGGACACAATCATTCTACAAGATTATATACTAACATGGTTGATGATGGGTAAAACACCTAATGCCCGGAACATGTTCCAAGTAAGGAAACAGTACACCAAACACAATACAAACTAATATCTGAACAAATACAAATCAATACAAAACATGACATATTTTTCAAAGCACTAAACATCGAAAATACACAAAATGCTAATATATACACCACAATCACACACAATAATACCAGTTTAAAATGCCAAAAACCAACAGGAAACCATAACAACAACCAACCAAAACACAAGTACTGCACAAGATTCAAAATTAAGAAGGCTGAGGATGGGAACAATAGGATTCCCGAACATGTCCCAAATAAGGGAAAAAATCTTGAGGTAAAGTAATTATAAATGTTAAATGTATTATATATGCATCAAAAAATAGACTGTAGCAAACAGTGTTTGAATAAATATATTATATGTTGCATTTCCGATGTTATGATGGTTTTGAATAGATTTATTTCATTTACATTACGTTGGCCTTTGGAAATTCTTCATGAATTAAAATATGTGAATACATGTGTATGTAAAAGGCGGCATAAGTATTAATTGCCCTCTCAATTTTAAAATTTATTATACATTGTCTCTTGTGCATGGATTATAATAGTTTTTTAACGGTGTCACACACAAAAAAATCACGGAAAAAAGATTTAATTTTAATTTCCGAATTCCTGACTATGAGACATTTTAATATTTTAAAATTAATATTTGTCAAGTTTAAATAAAAATACTTTTCTAACGGTACGACTTTCGTCAGGTTTTGTTGTGTGTGAAGTGAAAAAGGGATTTGCTCTATAAAAATAATATAATTATACGCGAATCGCAGTATATTATTTACAATGATTTTGGCGATTTTTATCGTATTAGTGTGTATTGGCACTCTGAACAACGACAGAGATGTGAGCAGACTACATGAGGGTATTTCGCGGACGCGGAATTCAAAATGGCGTCCTCGTCGCTGCGTCCTCATGAGACTTGTTAACTTATTGATCCTCCCATATTGCTGCCCCTTCAGTGGCTTTTTCGCTTTCGTTTATTTTTTCCCTACTATTCCCTGAATATCAATTCTGAGCGAAATGCTTCACAAATGTTACGTGAAAAGAGCAGGAAAGATGACTGTAAAATGATTTTAGATAGCAATGATTTTGATTAAATTATATTTCCTCCTTAACGAAGTTTAAAGTTTTTATTTGTGCTATGCGATCAAAAATATAAATAAGTTATGTGTTTTAACAAAGTCTGGCATCGTGGGTTGGAGTAAAAATTGGAGAGAGATTTACCAAACCTTTTCAGTAAGTTATTGAAATCCTATATTTCAGGCAGATATTTCTGAGTAAAACACGAGGAGTGTTATTCTGAATTAAAAGAAATCTCAGATGGTATTCCAGAAGGCAGCGTATTAGGACCAGTTCTATACATGCTGTATACGAATGATGTACCAACCTGTGAGGAGGCTGTAATTGCTACTTTTGCTGATGACACTGCCATTATTGCAGAAGGTAACAGCATTGAAGAAGCAACTGAGAAAGTATAAGCTGCCACTGATAAAGTCAATTGTTGGGCTAAAAGGTGGCGGATAAAACTAAATGAAGGCAAGTCAGTGCACGTTAATTTCACCAATAGGAAAATTAATTACCTGCCTGTGGTTATCAACCAACAAGTGATGCCACATGAAAACAGTGCGAAGTACTTAGGCATGACATTGGATGTCAAGGTACGCTGGAAGGAACACGTGAAAAAAAAAGAAAAGAACTGAACTTGACCAAAAATTTAGAAAAACGTACTGGCTCCTTGGGCGACATTCTGAGCTGTCTGTACATAATAAACTATTCGTATATAAACAAGTGCTTAAACCTGTCTGGGCATATGATGTACAACTCTGGGGATGCACAAGGAAAAGCAAGAGAAAACTTATCCAGATATTTAAAAATAAAGTATTGAGGTGTATTGTTAATGCCCCATGGTACGTACGAAATGAGGACATCCACAGGGATCTGAGAATTGCTTCGGTCGAAGATGAAGTTCAGCGATTCGCCAAGAAGTATGAGAAACGTCTGCATAAACATCAGAATGTCGAGATGCTTTGACTTCTCGAGAATACTGAACTTGTGCGAAGACTAAATAGAATGAAGCCATTTGATTAAGTGTAGCGTGTCAAGTGACAAGCATCACAAGAACAATGTGATTCGTTTTTAAAGGAGTGCATCATAGGACACCCATCATACACTTTGTAAATTGTTATGAGAAGTAAATTGATAGATGGGCTTAGCCCAGTCTCAATTTTAAAAATAGTGTTTTAAGTCGTTAATAAATAGTTTTCGAATGGTCAAAAATTTTTAGCACTACATATATATTAGAGTGAATATACTTACTGAAATTTTGTTGATCAGAAAGCTTTCGGTCGAATTAAACATGAGAACTTATTCGAGAGAAATTACTGAAATTGGAGTAGATGAAAATGATACCCAAATTTTTATGAAACTCTTCACTGAAATCACAAGCAAACTGTTAGAACACAATGTGGACATTCTACAAAATACCTACAATACAAAATGAAGAATTTGCTAAGATCGCGTATTATTTACGCGTGTTCAGCGAGAGTTATCAGACGGTACGCGCCGGTATGGTATACCGGCTCTGGTTTCAAATGCTGTTTACCTTCTGTAAATACCTGTAGAATTGACGAATCTCCCGATCGTCCAGTCTTACTTCTTTGGAGAGGACTATATAATGCCTTAAAGACTAATGTTTTTATTAATTAGTTTTCTTCTTCTTCTTCTTCGTCATGTTTTAGACAGTTTGGTCCCTTGCAACTCATTAATTGACCCATCTTCCTTTTGGCCTGCCAATACAACTTGTTCCCCTGAGTATATAAATACGATTCGGTTTGGTAGGGGTTCGTCCTCCATTCATTAACACGCGGTCCTTCCACCTCTCCCCGTATTCTTTGATTTCTTTTAATTTAAATTTAAATTCAAAACCTTCCCATGATTGCTTTATTTTTTAATGTATCCATTCATTCTTGTTACCGCCGGAACTGACTTAGAAAGCTCATCTCAGCACACTGGACTCTACTACATGTTCTAATAGTAAGTTCCAGGTTACGCTTCGATATAGCCAGCAAGCCACAGTGATAACTTCACAGAACTTCACCAGCGTATGAAGTTATCTTATCTTACTTTACTTTGTTACGTGCGATGTTTATTAAATTGTATGATGCGGCACTGGGCCCAAACAGACGTAACACAAATAATATTTCGACACCAATAACTGTAATGTTACATTGAATGCAACAAATAAGGCATAATAGAAAATTATTAGTACCAATCTTTAGTGAGCAGAATCAGCATTGATTTATTTTAGTAGGATAAAGATTTGCTTCTTTATGTGTAAAAAAATTAAGCCAGCCAGCGGATTAAAATTAATGTCGGTACATCAATCAATGTCAGTTTACAAAATGTTAATAGCTATTACATACATACTACCATGAACTCATTAATTATAACAAACGTTTTTTATAAACGAATAAACTTGGTTATATTCTTTTCTATCTGAAGTGTTACAAACTTGGAGTTCCAGATGTGCTTTAATTAATAATTAATCAGTTTACTTGAAAGAACAAAAAGGCCGTGTCCTCTGGAAGCATGATGTCGCCGACGATGTCGTGCGGGAGCCTGTCGTAGAGACGTATTCCTTTGGGTGCCCTCACGAAGTGCCAGCCTCCGTCTCTATAAGTATGTGCAGGTTACAGCAGTGAACGATAGCTTTCTGAAGAAAATCAAAAACTGCCAGTACTCTTCGACCAAGCCGATGCTTGGTATGTCAAGTTCCCACCACAAAGGGCAGATTTGAAGAAAATTGGGTTCCTGACTCTGCTCACCCTATTGCGAGGTTGGACCCCAGTAGAAAAGGTGGGGGCGTGACGTCGAACAACAAGGAAAACAAACCTCAGTAGATTACACTACCAACCCGATACGATCGTCACGGACGCATCATTGTTTGGATTAATAATAACAACGATATACGCGGTGGGGATGCCGAATAACTCCAACAACCTTAAGCAGCTCTTTTGACTGTGCCGCACATGAGGTTAAATTTCATTAATTACCCTGTCAAAATCGATATGCTTTACAAACTAGGGTATATTAAAAGATTCGTAAACTACCGAGTTGTTGTTGAGCCGTGATCGATTGCTTATAGACAGAGATATATTTTTCTTCTAAACGTTTCGGCCAGTCACCGGAGCCCTCCTTCAGTAGTAAAAAATTTTCAACACGGTATGACAGGCCGAACGTACCCCAAGCTTAGGTAACTCTATAAGCTGAGGTAAGGCTATACGCTGAGGTAAGGCTATACGCTGAGGTAAGCCTATAAGTTGAGGTAAGGCTATAAGCTGAGGTAAGCCTATAAGGTGAGGTAAGCCTACAACCTGAGTAAGGCTACAAACTGAGGTAAGGCTATACGCTGAGGTAAGCCTATACGTTGAGGTAAACTATACGCTGAGGTAAGGCTATAAGCTGAGATAAGCCTATACGCTGAGGTAAGCCTATAGCTGAGGTAAGCCTATAAGCTGAGGTAAGCTTATAAGCTGAGGTAAGGCTATAAGCTGAGGTTTGCAAATATGAGGTACGTTCGGCCTGTCATACCGTGTTGAAAATTTTTTACTACTGAAGGAGGGCTCCGGTGACTGGCCGAAACGTTTAGAAGAAAAATATATCTCTGTCTATAAACAACTGACGACGGCCCAACAACAACTCGGTAGTTTAATGTTGATTCCGGCCGCGATAGACGATAGACTCCGTAGTAGACTAGCATAGTCTATATCGATAACAAATACAAGAGCGCTGGTTGACCACAACATTAAAAACTGTACAATTCAATCTTACGCTTTTGGGTAATAAGGTATTAGACGTCAGTTACTATAAATCTAATGGAAACAATTTGCAATGAAAAAATATGTATGTGAATTTTTTACTACGCTTTTTGTGAGTACTATGTTGCAACTAAATAAGCCCTTCATACTTTTCTTTATAAGAACGCATAGGCGAATTGACGCGAAATCGCTAACACTTATTGGTCTGACATACCAAATCTACGTAGAATCCAGTGTCACGGGTATTTGTTTGGTGTTTGTTTGCTCGTCAATTACAGTTTTGTTGAGAAGCTATCGTGAACAGTTAAAACTGCTTCATATATTGTAAGAAAATTGTTTTTCTAATTAGTCAAATAAAACTACGTCATTTTTCATAATTATTTAAAAATATTATTTACTCATTATATTGATATATGCTCAAATTTTTCTTGTGTTTATATTATTATTAATAATAAAAAAACTTTTAACAAGAATATATTTTTTATTATGTAAATTACAAATGTTTTGATCATCATCAGATACAATTGATAAATTCAAAAATTTTTAATCGATTAAATTTAAATCAATTGATTTAAAAATGTTCAATTTATTAATTATATCTGATGATGGTAGTTATATTATTATCGAAACATTTGTAATTTACATAATAAAAAAATATATTCTTGTTAAAAGTTTTTATTATCAATAATATTATTAACTCATTATATAGGCTAGGCATGTTTTCTCATTGTGTTGACATTTAAAAAAAATTGATAAATTTTGACTAAAAGTAATAAAAGTTAATGTTCTGCATTCTCCTTCACGTCAACACCTCGGAAGTTTGCAAATAATTTGTCTCCCTACATCCGATATTTATTTCTCCATTTCAGATGCCACGCTCCAGACAGCTCGTCAGTAATCATTTAATCATTTCCTCAGTGACATGTTCAGTCTGCCAGCAAGAAATTTTGTCCTACCTATTTTTTGCTTTTGCTATTCTAAATTCTATTTCTTTTGTGCATCTGCATCGTCCTTTATTGTGCTATCCAAGTTTTAAAATTGTTGTTCTCCACGTCCCGAGTTTTGGTCTCTGCTATAATTTTTAGACATTTTTTCTTATGCTTGATATTCTCGTTACTGTCATTTTTGTTAATACGAGATACGCAAAAACGATGTGGTGCACAGATGATATTACAAGATAAGGTTAATGGACGGAGAGAAAACTGCAGAAGGAGGTCTTGGACGAGGAATATATCGAGGAATATCGGGTCTCGACATAGACGACGTAAAGCAGAGAGCATACAGTATACAGTTGTCAACCTCGTTAGGAATGACACCTATAGAGAAGAGAGAAGAAGGAGGAACAGAGAGAGAGAGAGAGTTGTAGAGACAGTATTGATATTGTTAATGGAATAAATCCGCTTATAGTCCAAGCCACGTATTTTATAATCAACTAAACGCTATGCAACTCACCGTCTGTGGCTTAAGTAAAATGTCTCCACAGAGACAGTATTGACTGTATTCTAGCCGTAGTATATATTATTCTTATTCGTTACAGTTGGGAACTTTGTCTTCAAACAGCAGTTGATTCACGTCCTATGTGTTGTTTGCTTATTTACTTCAACATGGTTTGTCCGTGTAAGAAAAGACATCGATTTTATCACAGCTGTTACGTCACTGCAATCCACCGCTAGAGTGAGTTTCTAAGGTTTCTCAGCTTTCATTCACAGAAATGTTCCCTATGATTCACTACCTCATACGTCGTCGCTATGTGATCATTTAAATACCTTACTTTAGAGAAATTACGTATTATTGTTTATTTAGGCCTGCTAGTAAATGAATGTTGCGTGACTCATGACTCTGTTTGTTTTACCGAAGTCTCGGACGGTTGGATCAGTAGAAGTGGACTCTATTGGCCACTGAGCCTCAGGGGTTGTTTTTTGTGTGTGTGTGGAAACATTAAGAACATTGTTTAAAAAGCGAAAATACTCGTGATTTAGTTCACCTAAGATCCAGACAATCTGTGGAACAATCAACTGTATTTTTAGGAACCTGCTACGCCGAGATACAAAATTAGAGTTTTACAAAGTTATGGCAGTCTCTGTACTGTCCTATGGGTGTGAATTATGGACAACAACCAGAAACAAGACAGTAAAATACAGACCTCGAAAATGGCGCTCTTAAAAGGAGTTAAAAGGTGTTCTGAACTTGACCGTATAAGGAGTGAGCCCATAAGAGAAGAATTACAAGTTTTAACTTGAATTAAAAATTTAAAGATTACAAACAACGGTGGAAAGAACGCTTAGAAAGAATGTCAGATTCCAGACTGGCCAAACAAACCTGAAAATACAAACCTATAGGACACAGGTGTGTGGATAGGATTTTTGAAAGCGAAAGATAGACACGACCTTTGTCTATGCCGTGTTGTGAAGATAATGATGATGAGTTCACCTAAGAGAGAAGGTAGGTGGTTAATAGTAATGATAATTTTATATACGATTAACTGTAATTGGCAGAGGAACAGTCACTCCGTGTTGGTCTCTGTAAAGCAACAAATGGATCACACGTAGCAAATTATTAATGTTTGTAAAAAGATGTTAATATATTTCTGACAGTCTGACAATTTTTTCTTTCCATTTTGTTCATTGTTTATGGAACAGCACGTTTAGAAAAATACCGGCATTCTTATTCGATGATCTTTTGTAGTTTTGGTGATGTCTTTAGTAGTCGTTGTTTTACTCGTTTACATAGAACTTGGTCTGTACGGCTTATAAAAATGACAACTCATAACTATATTACTTTATTCGCTTTTTACTATTGTACTTCGATGTTTTTAATTAGTTCTAAAGACAGCGTATCCGGACAGATCGCAGACTTGGTTACCTACTTTACAGTTATTCCTTGATAACAGAAGTTGAAATCGACAACACAATGCGTCAGGGGCCGTTCGTTAACATAATATCGCAATTATTTTGTCAATCAATATGAATTTGAACGGACGCTTAATGAAACCGTCGCTGTGTATTAAGTTCATACAGTCATTACAGAAATGTAACGGGGTACGGTACACGACTCCGGCTATTAATCCTAGTGCTCGCACGTGGCCCAGCTCATATAGCGTGCACGTCGCACGTGTTTGCGCACGTGCCGGTCACGTGTTTGACAATATTGCATGTAAAATACAGTGTGGGTCCATTAGACCGATCGCCATTAATGACGAACGCCCCCCGCCCGCGCCGTTTCGACTCACCCGTTTGGAGATTGTATTCATTATCTTTGCTAAGGGATGTTTCATAGTCTTTCATCTGTTTTTTTTTCTCAGATAGTTCGATTTCAAAATATAAACTAGTCGATAAACAAAGACTCGTCAATATGAACTACACAAAATTTGTACATATTATTATTTTTAAAATTTGTTAATAGACTATTAAAAATTTAATAGTAGTCCATTTAAACTAAGTGACCCCTAGATATGTGAAATTCACTTTAACTCCTTATCTTGCATTTAACTAAAGTTTAAACAAAGTGTACTAACGAAAAATGCGTTGCCTGTTGCATAATAAAATAATTTGTACAACAAGTTTTGCAGAATTCGTGAAACAAGTTTATTTACTTTCATAGATTCCGATTTTTGGGTAGGCTATTAGCTTTTTTTTTTTTTTTTTTTTTTTTTTTTTTTTTTTTTTTTTTTTAATTTCACTATTTGTTCTAAACATTCATAAACGTCTACATAATTAGTTACACTAACCCTATCAAGTCTAATCTTTTTATGTTTTTTGCACATTTGTTTTTTGTTTTTTTTTTAATTGAAAGTCCACAAGAAATTTATGCGTTCTGTCGGATTAACTGAATGTATTCTAGATTCTAGAAGAAACTTTAAAGAATTTGGAAATTTAAGCAAAGAAGTAAGGACTGGATATAAGCCAATACAAAGCAAAACATATGAAGATTAAAGGAAAGAGCACAATAAAGATAGACTAAAACACGTCAGTAAAGAAGACGTAGAATTCTGCGACGGTATTCGATTTTAAATATCTGGGGACAATAGTAGACGATAAAAATGAGAGGAGAGAAGAAAATGAGATAATACAGGCAAGGACACAAAAAATTCTTTAGATATAAGATATTCGTATATTCATGAAAATAAACAGAATTTGTAAGAACAGTAAAAATAAAAGATATAAATCAGCAATAATATAGACATGACTCGGAGACGATAAGCTTGACAAGGAACGATGAAGAGAGGCTGCGAATATTCGAAAGAAAAATTATAACAACTATCAAAGGGAAAAGAAAATGGGAGAAGATTAATACCGAATGATAATAAATTTTGAAACAGAAAAACGATTGAAAGTAGAAAATACAGTAAAGCTAATAAAGGCTCAAAGAATACGTGTTTGAACAGTAGGTGGGGATGTGAGAAGTATGGGATTTATAAGGTGGAGGAAACGAGTGCAGAAAAGAAAAAATTGGAAAAGAATATTTGAAGACATGAGGACATGTATAAACCGGAGATATGACGAAAGGAGGTGTGATAAAGGACCTATCACAAGAAATGGCTCTAAGGCAGCGGTTCCAAAAGTGGGGTCCGCGGACAGTTTTAAGAAAAATAGAATATACCGTAATTTTCCTCAGATTTTTTATGCTGTAAAATATAAATTTTAGAATCTTAAAACAATTAGTAGAAGATTCCAGTACTTTGTTTTTGTTCAAACTAATTATAATTCTAAAAGTAGTTTCAAACTAATGGCTTTAGTAATAGTCGTGTAGCAGATCTGTTTGTCAGACGAACTGACTAGAGCGCCGCATCAACTCAGAACTGATCGCACTGTTTTAGTGCTCGCGTATAAGCACTGTATCTAAGCAAAACGTTTTTCCGTGTAGCTGGTTTTACGCCTAAGTAGCTGGATTTCGACACGTGGGGCTGGAAAGATAGAGCCGAGGATGGCAAATTTAAGAAATAAACTTAATGTCGAGAGTGACTTAATATTGAAATTGTCAGACATTAATCCTACTATTGCAGAGCTAATTGTTCAAAAAGCTTCATTGTTCACGTTAAACTGTTTGATATAATGAATATTATAATTTTGCAAGTTAACAGAATTTTGATTTTAATACATTTAATTAAAATATAAGAGTTTACCATATTTACTGTTTATTTTATTTCATAATTCATACGGGTCCGTGAAATTATCAATTTTATGAAGGGGTCCGCGAACTGAAAAGTTTGGGAACCACTGCTCTAAGGAATTCAAAATATGGATTGACAACTGTTCCAAAAACAATGTATGAGTACATTTATTATTTACGTGGCTGAGGAAATAGTTACCCGCCGTCCTTTTCCTAATGTCTAGTATCTTTTTGTATGCATTTGTTTTTTCTAACGGTTTTGCGTAACATTTAAGGGCACCTGGAATACAAATTCCATTCAATAGTTACATAAGGGACATTTTCTCAGGAACCACGTGCACTGTCATTCAAAGTTTTTGTACTATTTAATTAATCCTTATATATTTTAACAGCAGATTTCCAAATTGACGTTTTAGTTATCAAAAGAGAAGTAAATTTCCGGACTACTGTTAAAAAATGAAAAAATTAACTTCATAAATATAAAAAAGTTATTTTTGTAAATTATTTTAAAAACCAAACCGTTAAAGTCTTCTAAGCGTGAATGTACAGTACAAATGTCATCAAAATAGGTTAAACAGATTTTGATAAATGTTCCTTTTTTTAAAAAAATCATCTGCGGAAAACGACATAAAATAAAACACTCACTTTATAGGAGCTTTGTATTTTATTTACCCTGGGTTTTAGTCTGGATAATCGCTAAGTTTTTCTTCTTGTTTATTTCTTTTTAGTCTTCTTTGCTTTCTAGCCTTCTTTTTTGTACACTGATATAGTTTTGTCCAAAGTACCTACACTTTCTACATCAAGCATTTTCAAAACGTTAACCATTTGAATACACAGTATTCGACCTGCTGTCATGCCTTTTCCAATTTGAACTTACTCCGAATACAAACCTGACGTTTATTTCATAAATCTTTGTAATTTTTACAACTGAGTCTGTTGCCACATCTATTTCTATAAAACTTAAACATTTGTGTTCAAACTCACAGAGTTTACCTCAGAGGCCAGGCCGATGTGACAATTTACCGTATATAAGTGAAGTCCACATTTTAAGTTTTTCACACAGGGAGTACTGTGACAATTTGTTTGAGAATAAATTGTCTATTATCTCGTTTCCATAGAGAACACAGTAGTCAAATTATTCAATTTATGTAAGAAATTATTCTAAATATTGATATGCACTTAAATAAGGATACCCTATCTTAAGTTGTTAGGCCAGGAATTTTAGTGTGTAAGGTGTAATTCAACAATTTATAGAAATATGAATTTAGCTTCAAAGTCCTATATATTATGTATTACGCAAGAGTTACATACAAATATATATATATATATGTATATATAATTTGGATATTTATTTAAACACACACTTGCATGCTTGCTTGCTTGCTGTGCGCGCGCGCGCGCGTGTGATCACGAAGGCTGAGGATGAGAACACAAGGGTTCTCCAAACATGCTCCTAATAAGGAAAGAAATATTTTGAGGTAAATTCATTATAAAAATTAAATATAATATATATTTGCACACACACACAAATGGTGTGCAAGATATATATCTTGTGTTTGTGTAATTGCAAGCTAACAAATCTTGATATTAATGATCTCGCAATTACTCGAACACCCCGCGCGCACATCTTTCTTCTTTTACAGAGATGAATATAAAAGCATAAGTTTTGTTATTCCAAATGTAACAAACCCTTCATGAATCATCAAATTAAATCGGTCTGTCATTCCAATTAAATATGAAACCCTTGTAAGATTAGATTTGTCAAGGTTTTCTGGTTGCCATGGTAACGTCTCTAATGAACGCCGTCAAGGGGATGCACGTGCAGATCTGACGCCATGTTAGATCCGGTCTCGTGGCCGGAAACTTACTCAGCTCTGCGTCACTTCCTCCTCTAGCAGAGGCAATCAAACGTCTCAAATCTGCTATTCAGCTATTAGTACTATATGCGGTCCGTGTGTAGAAGGGGACTTTTATGTCTTATGGCAATTTACAATCAGTCCTGATTGTTGAGTTCAGTTTTCATGTGCACAAAAAATCGTGTGTACAAATTATGCACTTTTGTACTTACATTACAATCTAATGCATTGAAAAACTATTTTTTTTGTCAATAGTTTAGCTTCAGTTGAATATTAATAACTCTTTAAAACCACAGTACTTTTAATTCGAACAGGAATAAGCTGCAATAAAAGGGGTAACTTCTTAAAGGTTTATGGTAGTACTTTTAAATAAGAACAACACTTTTCCAGGTTTAAAAGAGGTTTCGTTTTTGCTACCATGAATTGGCTCAATGGACTATGACACATTCTTAGTATCAGTCACGGCACTAACCACTCCTAATCGTATAACAGAAGAAACAATATATTTTGTGTTGCGTCAAAAATAAGTGCGTTACACTCACAAATAGCGTTGTTCATAATAATGACAAGTTCGAAAGTTTATTGGTGAGAAATGCATTCCTTTTAACGAGTTTTAAACGTCTATTAAATAGATTATTAAACAAATAGCTTCATCACTTGTCAGAACTGTTTTTTTTTTAAACAGTAAAAAGAAATGAGAATGTGAATTTATATTCTCACGTAGGCTTCCGCGGCCGGTGTCCATTATGTTTTTAAAGTCTTATTCCGGTATGAACTGCGTCAAAAATGTTTTTGGTCAATTCATACAATGACCTGAGGATACTCATTGTAATATAAGTGAAACATTGTCATACAAGACATTTTTGACGCGGTCCATACCGGAAGAAGACTTCAAAAACATAAGAGAATGTGAATTAACAGATACTGAATATCTGCTAAACAGATATTAACGTTTGTTAATTATTTTTTAATGTTTATTTTTGATTTCAAAATTTCTTTCTATTATACGTGCAGGGACCTCAAATGTTTTAGTTTTAATTAGAATATCGGTTTATTTATTTTATTTATTTTTTTTTTTAAGGCGATCACACAGCAAAACATCGTGTTTTTAAAAATTGGCAACGGGTATTGCCTGGTTAAATACCCTGTATAATGATGGCTTGCATCGAAAATTAAGTCTAAGAATTTTTTATACTGATGCTACTACGTACCAAGGTTACTAACTTCATCTTTTGGTGTTACCAATGTCATTAAACGAACTATAATGATGTCATATAACGAAGAAATAAGGAAAAGGATGCAGGCCGCAAATAGAGCATACGCTTCGTTGACAGCATATGGCAGCGAGACTTGGACTCTGAACAAACAAGCCGCTAACATAGTCGATACCTTTGAAAGGAGAATTTTGAGAACATATGGACCAGTCCAAGTCAATGGGATGTGTAGAATGCGTCACAATGAGGAACTACGTATACAAGCTCTATAAAGACAATGATCTGGCCACCCCCATCCGACTGCATAGATTGCAATGGGCAGGACACATCATCAGGATGGAAGACAACCGAATACCTAGGAAGGTACTGTTTAGATAAATCGAGGGTAGACCCAAGCATCGTTGGACTGACGCAGTGGCGAGGGGTGCTGATACTTTACTTAAAATAAAACGATAGACATCGATCGCCAAGGACAGGGAAAAATGGAGGCGGATGATTATGGAGGCTAAGGTCGACTCCGAACTGTGACGCCATAGAAAAAAAATAATGATGTCAACTAAACAAATCACTAAGATAATACTATACAATTGTAGCTATTAAGATTCCGAGTGTTATTAAATTTTTAATATGAATTCAGGTATTTATGTGGACAAAAGTGTACAGATATATAAACAAAAAAATTAAAAAGTATAAAAACAGATGGAAAACCGTTTCACGACATTCATCGTAAACCCGCGCTGATTTTATAGACAAACCATACGTATAGCACTTTTTGTAATAAGTGGCGCTTTTAATATTTTACTTAGGTAAATGGAAAGGGAATTTCACTTGTTTTAGTTTTCGTTTAGTTTCATTTTACAAGTATTTTGTGAGCGAAAAGATATTTGGCTAATGATTACTGACCACTTTACTAAACACGTCTTCGCGGACTGGTTCCTGACTTCCTCCTTCCTGACTGCTCGGCAAACTTTGCTTTTTTTGCTTCTCTGGTTTACATCAGTAATGTGTGTGTGGGGGGGGGGGGGGCGTTGTACTGTTAAATTATTAATTTATTACTCATCAGACATAATGTTGTGTTTGGTGTTTATTTGTATGAGTATACAGATATCAATCTATTGTTTTTATCATTTTTATGCGCATAAAGTTTTTGTAGCACTTCCATTTTCTCGACTTTGCCGTCGATTTAATGAGTTTAATATTGCTTATACATCTAGAAGTGGATGTTTTTGTGGTGATGGCATGTAATGTTATATACTCTTGGCTTTAGCAGACTTTCTTGTCTTCAGGATTTCGCTAAATAATAATCGATTTTAAGATTAATTTTTGACTAGTATCCAAGTCACTTGTAATTATATTCAAAAACTTACGTTAATAGTTTCCGTCAGTGACTTTCATTTTGACGCTATGACGCGTTTCAAGACATATGTCTCATCATCAGGTATTTCACTCCACAGAAGATGTCGTCAATACATTAAAATAAAATAAACAAACGAACACATAAACACAAGCGTGAACTGAACATATTCGGCCGGTGCGCACCGCGTTGAAGTCAAGCCCGCACTGTTGTTATTACTGTACATTATCTACTCTGTTGTCCGTGTGTTTTTAATCTTATCTTGGATATTAATTACTATGTCGTATAGTGAGTTTGATTGAAACTGCAGTTGATCATTTAATAGGAACTCAGGGATATTCTTACTATTATTTGTGCCACTACCTTTAATTTTACTGAGAATTTTTTGTGCCTAATATATTTCAAATTCTTCAGCAGCATTCATGTATCTGCCTTTCTTACATATATGCAGGGGTCTAAAGTTGGTCTTGAAGTTTGTGTAATTATGATTGTTATTAACTAGATGGCGTGCAAAGCTGGAATTTAGTTTTTTAATGTTTTGTTTGGGGGAGATGTTCTTTGAAACGTGTACCGAAAGATCTACCAGTTTGTCCGGTATAATAGCTATTACAGTCGCTACATGAAATCCTGTATACCCCTGTCTTAGCTTCTAATGGTGTGGATTGTTTCGATTTAAGTATTTTGCCAATGGTATTAGTAGTACGGAATGCCATTTTAATTTTGACTTGTTGAACACACTATTTAATATTTTGGGTAAGGTGTTGCCATATTCACATGATATATATCTTGTATTATCTATATTTTTACGGGGCGTACCGTTCTTTTTCTGTCTCTTTCGATGTTGCCTGACTAAGTTATCTATCATCAATGCCTTATATCCATTAGCTATAGCTATGTGCTTAATTGTCGTTAGTTCTTCATTGAAGTCACTGGCGTCCATTGGTATTGTTAATAATCTATGTATTAAACTATTAAAGGGTGCCATTTTTTGTATAAGTGGGTGGTGTGAATTAGCATGTATTGTAGTGTTTGTGGTGGTTGGCTTTCTATAAATCTTATATTTAAATTTGTTATCCAGCTTTGTGACAGTCAGGTCAAGGAAATTAATCTCGTTATTCACTCCAGTTTCAAGAGTAAACTTTGTCGTGTCGTTGATTTCATTCATGTAGTTTTTAGGCTTTCTATTTGACGTAAAGTACCATTGAATATTATGAACGTATCGTCGACGTATCGTGAATATGAAATTATCTTGCTACAAAGTTTATTTCTATTATTAAGTAAATATGTGTTTTCATAATGATTTAAGTATACATCTGCCAGTAAGCCGGATAGTGGTGAGCCCATTGCTAAACCCCTTTGCTGGATGTAATATTTGGTATTAAAGTAAAATAGTTCTGACTAAGTATCACTTCTAATAGGTTAATTATTTCGCCAATTTCTTTTGTATTACGTATTTTGGCATCAATTAAATTGGTCTTTAAAATGGTTAGTGTCTCTCGAACTGGGATATTAGTGTACAAATCAACAATGTCAAACGAGGCAATTTTATAATTGGGCTGTAATTTTATGTCTTTCATTTTGTTAATGAATTCAATATTATTTTTTATGCTATGATTATTTTTTAGATTTATACTATTTTTTTAAATTCTAGTAAGTATTTTGCTGATTTTATAACTTGGGGCAGTAGTAAAGTTAACTAGAGGCCTGATAGGAACATTGGGCTTATGGATTTTTGGCAGACCGACGAATTGAGGAGCTACTGCCTTGATAAGCTTCAGCGCGCGACGTGTGTTTTCGTCGAATATATAAGTACTTCGATTAATTGTATTATTCAAGATTTTTACAAACTGACCTGTTGGGTCCACCTGTATCATTTCGATATTATTGTTATTTATAAAATCATTGACCTTTAGTGTGTATTGGTCCTTGTCTATTATTACATAGTGTTCCCTTTATCTGCTTTTCTTAATGAATGCATTATTATCGGACAATTTATTCTTAATTTGTTTCAGGGTTTTAATTTCTGCATGGTGTTTGTTATTTGAGGTAAGGGGTTTGTTGTGTTCCACATGTTTTATGTATTTGTTCAATTTATTATTAATCATGACGCGCGCTTCATTCTGCATTATTTGGTTTGGTAG
The DNA here is from genome assembly GCA_034769895.1 of Magicicada septendecula. Classification (NCBI taxonomy): domain Eukaryota; kingdom Metazoa; phylum Arthropoda; class Insecta; order Hemiptera; family Cicadidae; genus Magicicada; species Magicicada septendecula. Next base: position 59,775,523 of record CM068368.1, on the reverse strand, counting down.
TGTTTTAATGGCGGATTCTGCACTGATTATTTCACGTATTATATGGCTCTTGCTATTGTACGGAATATTGTATTTTAGTCCTCTATTAAGGACATCCATTTCATCGTTATTAAACTGTATAGAAGTTAAATTTGAGATGCGCGTATAAAACTTGTGTTTACATATAACTTTATCTTCGTTGAATTGTTTGTTCATGAGATTCTGGAGTTTAACCTTTTTGTTTACGATAAGTGTGTTGCGAAGCGTCGTTAACGTATTTGTTGACTATCGTGAATACGTTATCTAGCAAGGTTACATGAACGCTGTTGAGTAGCCGTAGATGAATTTTATATAATTCGGTATTTAACTTAGATTTCTTTTTATATAAAATATTTGAGTTCCTCTTTCAGCCATAATATTTGGACACGATTTTTTATATTTATGGCGGTTTTTGATTTATTATTCATTTTTATGGCGTTGACAGGTTATTTCCAGTTATCGATTAGAATTGCCTGCTCGGTTGACCAGTTCAACTGTTTCAGTTTTAGGTTATATCGTTTCCGTATTCCTTTTCCACTTCATTCTATGGTCAAGACAACCATGACGATGCAGAGTGTCTAATTATATAACGGTGGACGATAAGAAACTAGTATACACAATAACTATTTACAAATTATACGATAATATTTGTAGATAATAAAAAACCTTGAATGTTATAAATAGAAACAAGCGCACAGAAGTATACACGTGCGCTTGTAGAGATGGACATATGGGCTGCAAGTATTACAAGAGATGCAATTTAAACAAGTTTGAGAACGTCGCCGTACGGTACGGCATGCTCGGTATGTTGATGGTTTTATTCATACGCCAGCTGTTTACCGAGGCGACGCTGGGTGGGAGGTGGGTAGGCGGGGAGGCGGTGCGCGCACACACTGCTTGCGGAATGCAATATCCGTCGTCGTAAACCCCCACTGGAAGCGATTCATCCCCGCAAGATATCGAGTGATAAGGGGGTGACACACACACACAGCAATAAAGCACTGTGCAGATAACAACACAACCGGAGGGCGGACAAAGTCACTTTGTACCGCTCGCGTGGATTGCAATATCGCGTCTCACTCGCACGCGCATACGCGGAATGGCAACGCGGCCAATTTGTAAGTGTGTGCAGTACGAGGTTTATGGTGTGCACTGCTACACTGAATACGACCTAATTGGTATCGTCCTGTGAGCGCCCGTCATACATAGCCTACACTAAACAGCCAGTCACCGAACACTGCTATAAATAAATACATGATAATGTAATAATAACTATGATGATGAAGATAGCGAATTTGTATTGTTCCGCTGCATTGCATACAAAAATATAACTTAATTACTTTCTACTACTACTACTACTACTACTACTACTACTACTACTACTACTACTACTACTAATACTACTACTACTACTACCACCACTACTGCTACTTACTCCTAATACTGCTACTACTACTACTACTACTACTATTATTACTACTCCTACTACTACTACTACTACTACTACTACTACTACTACTACTACTACTGCTGCTGCTGCTGCTGAGGATGCCTCATCATAGTAAGTTATGGGCGAAACGTTTGGTGTTAAACCATAAGAGATAACCTCGTTATGAAATACAGGAGAGAATAATTTGATTGTGAATCCATCAAATGCGTACTTGCTGCACAATAGTAATCTGTATTTGGGCAACTGTACACTCTGTGTATAGCGTGTAGACTTAGGTTCACTGAAAATAATGAAAGGAGTTGTGCAATGAAATGACTCTACAGACCTTCAAGGATGGCTTGAAAAATGGACAAAAAGTAATGGAATTACTGCCTATTGCAAAAGTTCATATGATAAAATTCAGACACACAACAAAAATAAAAGGACACAATGATTAATACTATTTATACCTTGTATAAAGGTATCGAGAAGAAGTTACACCTTCTTATAACGAATCGAGAGGAAGTTAAATAAATTTAGTTATACCTATGAAACAATAAGACGACTATTAAAGAATAAAACACAAAATCTGCTGCTGCTCCTGCTACTACTACTACTACTAATTCCTGCCGCCTTATGTTGGGGAGCCAACTGACTCTATTTTGAGTGAGGACTCTGAGCTGAGCTTTCCAAAGGACTTCCCCTCCTTTTCCGCTTCCATCTCGACAGTTACAAGATTCTTGGTCTTCCTCGCCTTCTTCTTCCCTGACGGTTCCAATAGAGGGCTTGTCGCTCAATTGCATTTTGGTTCTTCCGCAAGTTCTGCCCATTACACCTCCATTTTCTCCTTTTGACCTGGGTGGCAATGGGTTCCTCGTTTTTCCTCTTCCAGAATATTAATTTGAAACAATGTTTGCCCAGAAAATTTGATGTTGTTTCCTCAGGCATCTATACTGATGAAGATCTGCAGACACTTGGTAATTTCCGTTGTGAGTTTCCAAGTCTCGCTCCCATACAAAAAAAAAAAAAAACAGCTTTGACATTGGTCCTGAAGATGCGTAGCTTTGTTGCAGTTGATATTCCTCTTGATTTCCAAACTGGGTAGAGTTGTATAAAGGCCGCATTAGCTTTGCGAATTCTTGTTTTAGCATCTGCAACTGTTCCTCCTTCTTTTGTAATCACACTATCAAGGTAAGTGAACTCTGCAATTTCTTCTATGTTTTCTTGTTGCACCTTCAGTATCTTGTGATCTTTTGTGTTAATTTTCATAAAATTCTTCAGTGTAACAGAAATCATTAGAGTCACTTTGCAATAAACTGAACTCACTGTACGTATTAATGCATCTCAACAAATTATTAGAATTGAAGCTATGAATTTTAAGACAGCACAAGTTCACTTTTTGATAGTATACGAATTACTATTTCAGAACGTTCACATCTATTTAGTTAAATTCAAAACATCACACAGTCTCATTCCTAAGATGTTTTTCAACGACAGTGATACAAAAAACCCAAGTCCATGAAATGTGCTGTTTTAGAAAAAGAAATTTTTCCCACTGGCCAACCCAGGATCACCACCATTATACTAAATCATTATTATTATTATACTCACCACCATTATTATGCTTATCATTCGCTGTTCCAAACATCGCTTCCAGAGTCATCATTTGTAAATGTAACTATATGATGCAATCTATGCAAACTGCGTATCGGGCCTTTATTTTGTTGAAGATGATCATGAAAAATCCTGTTTCTCTGGCTAAGTGAGTACAAAATTATCTCACCATATCAGAAGGATCTGATACATTTCGTACGCAATGTTCCAGCAGGTTGGGGTCTGCTAGAACAACTGGCTCTCTTCATTTGATTCAAGTGAATTCTGATAACTGCGTGGAACATATTTTTCATATCTGTCTCGTTCAAATGACCTTATACCACGCGTTCCTTACGTTTGGAGTTTGCTAAAGGAAGTCATCCTTTTGAGAGACCCCACCGGAAACTATCGGAGAATTACGTGAAAAATATACGTAGGAAGACTGACGCAACCTCTGGGGAGTTGTTTGAGAATCTGCGCGAACGCTACGAGTGCTACGTGAAGCGCAACGGGCCGCGTGTCGAGTGCTAAACTAGTACTTGGTAATAACAGGTACGAACAAAACCGTTCCCAAAAAATAACACGTACCTGTTATTACCACACGCACACCTACATGTTATTACGAGGGCTATCCAGAAAGTAAGTTCCGATAGGGTATTGAAGGAAACTAAATATATATATATATATACGCTCAAAATTTTTATTGCTATTTGAAGTACACGCCTTGAACTACTTTTCTGTATAGTTTCCATCAGTGTTGAAACACTTTTCATAGCGAGGCACCAGGCGTTGTATAACTTCGTCGTAGAAATTTCCCGCCTCTGATTTGAACCACGTATTAACAGCTTGTTTGACATCGTTGGCCACCAAGGAAGGATTTCTCATGCTTGAAAAGGCGACATTCGCTTGGTGAATTAATTTACAACAGGTCTTGGCTGTAAAGCGGATGATCAAATTCTTGTCAGCCAAATATTGTGAGGAGATGTTGCGTTGTAGCGGCAGAGTGTGTGCAGTGCCATGATTCATCACAGTGTCTCGGATTCATCGCATCCTACGTCGCTTACTCTGGATATGACTAAGCAAAGAAGTCGTATCAATCTTGGTGCCATATCATCTCACTGCTTCTTCTCTGTTAAGTGTCGAAAATCTGACGGTAAATTTCAAATGTTTTAATGTCTTTCACATTCAAGAACCGAATCACATTCGTACTTCACACGCGGCGGGCGACTCGAATTTCTTCGACATTATAAACACGTCCAACGAAGTTTACTCAGTACACAGTTGTTTACAAATGGCGTTGTTGGCTTGCCAACGAATCAACAAACTGGCCGCGGATCCGCAACAGCGTGACGGCATCGATACCGTGGCAATATTTAAAAACGAAACTTACTTTGTGGATAACCCTCGTATATACGAGGGGGTTAGAATGAAAGTGGAGTAAGTCCAGTTTGAGTGTTTTGTTTATAACACTATACAAAAATAAAGGTATAAAATGTGAATTTTTTACTTATGATTGAGTTATTACTGTATAAAAGTGAATGTATTGTTGATATCAAACGTTTCCCCTGAAACTTACCTTAAAAAAAAAAAAAATATGTGACTTACGCCACTGTCATTCTCATCACATCGTAGGTATGGTTAATACATTTTTTATTTAAGTGAAACTTCTTTTGGCACGGTAGGAAAAATTTTCGTTACGCGTTACGCGTTACGCGTTATGCGTTATGCGTTATATGCATGAAACTTCTTTGGGCACGGTAGGAAAAATGTTCGTTACGCGTTACGCGTTATGCGTTATATGCATGCATGTGTGTGTATATGTGTTTAGTAGTATACCAAAATGAGGAAATGTACAGTTATATATAATTATTGTTACGAATATTTTAAGTTAACGATATGTAAAAAATAATCTACCTAGTCCTACATAATTTAATGACATATATGTTAAAAGTTGTTTATGAATACGATCGACGTCATTCTCAATCATTATTATACGTTGATTTATCACGTGTGACGAATATTGAAGGATTACATATTACGACACAGAACAACGAGAAGATGCCGAAGACGAAGAAGTTCTACCATGGCCGAAGACGATCATCATCAACAATTGATTTGCAAGAGGAATTTAAACGACTTTCACTAAACAAACTAGAAACTATAAGTGAAAATTTAGTTAATTTCATCAATAACAGAAAAGGTTTATCAATATTCACTTTTAATTGCCAAAGTCTTACAGCTCATGCTGTTGATCTAAAAGATCAATGTCATAGTTTTATCAGAAACTTGGCTAGCCGATGAAGATGGCGTATCTGTTCTTAATTTCAACTGCATTGTGAAATATAAACGACCAAATATTAGAGCGGGAGGTGTCGGGATATTTCAAAATTCTGACGATATTATTAACATTATAACTCCATCCATGGATTTTTCCGTTACTCAATCTGATGTCTATGGTTCAATGGCATCTACAGTTGGCGATTTGTGTATGGCTGAATGTAAAATGGAAAATGGGCAAAACGTTGTGATTGTAGCAGTGTATATTTCTCCTAATAAAACATTAGATGATATTATTGATTTTCTCCATCGTTTATTATTATCGTATACTTCACAAAGTGCCGCCATACTTCGTAAAGATTATTATAAAATACCTATGATTTTAAGTGGAGATTTCAATGTAAATTTTGCATTAGACAAATCTATAAAACTGGTTGAAATTTTAAAAGATAATTTAAACCTGTCGATACAAAATGATAAAAAAATATCTACGACAAAATCGAATACGACAATTGATGCAGTATTCACAAGGTTTCTGGATAATATTGAATGTAAAACATACATTTCTTATTTTAGTTACCATATGCCTTTGGTTACAAAAGTGTATGATGAAATATCACTAAATATTAACGAAATAGATTAATACTAATAATAATAGTTTCTGTAAATATATATAATAAAATATTTTAATTTACTAAAATTGAAAATTTTTCTTATAGTGATACCTCTCCCATCCTATTAAATTTTAAGTATACAGTTAAAAATAATAATAATGGATAAACAAAAAATAATGGATGTAACCCAAAGAAGTTTCACTTCTTCCGCGTGTACACACTGATACACGCACCCAAACGTTTTTAATCTATTACATCTGTCCTTTTAATCTGTCCAAACATTAATTTTAAACTTTGGATTTATTCACCACACTTTTTTTCAAAATACAGAAATATAAAACTAAAACATAAGGCATAAAGATTGAACTTGTTTCAAAATGTTATTCAAGAAAAGTTTTTTTTTTTAATTTGTAAAACATTTAATTTTCAAGTAATAAGAAATGAATTTTTGTCCATTTCTTCTACTTCATATAACGGTTAAACACACTCAAACTCTTCATTGTTTTCAACAATTTGTGGTTCTTCATAAGCCAGTGGTCCAATGTCCTCTTCTGAATTTCCAGTTGTTTTTAAGTTATTGAAAAAGTCATGGTATACTTGAGGTATAAAAGCCAAGAGATCCAACATGTCTTTCTTTTTCAACATACTCACTGGTCTATTGCTTGTGTACAGTTTTTCCACAGGTACATTACTCAAAGATGCTGTTGGTCTACCCTTCCTTTTGCTTGGAGTTATGTCTAAGGCTTCAAAATCTATAATATCTTGTAAAGTTTCTTTGTACGTTATTACAAAAGGACAACTTTTCTCAACTCTGATCCACTGCATTTTCAACCAGTTCACAGGAGAATTGTCTACATTTTTTTTTCTTTTGGTTACTGTGTTTTCTAAAAGTTTGGTGGAAAAGTACTCTTCACTGTTCATTTCAGAAATCATGAATTTTTTCTTGCGTCGACAAGAGGACATAATTTCACGCCAGTGATGTGGGAGATAGATTGATTTGCCTTTAGCTGCTAACTCTACAGATCCAAAATCGGAGTCATTAGGCAAGAATGAGTGGCCAGACACCAAAAACGTTTGATCGATTACCTCAGTGCTTGTTTCATTACTCTGGACAAATCTCATCAATGCTAATGTCATTTTGATATTCCGGTTTTGCCCGGTGCAGGTGACACTGCAAATCGTAACTCTTTTTTTGTTGCTAGCCTGTACTTTTAAATGTTTTATGACACATGATGATATTTCTTGAGCTCCCCTAGAGGCTACTGTTTCATCCCATACATAAAAATATCCAGTATCTTTTTCAAGATCGTGTACACCAAAGTTGTAACAATATAAGTTTCGTTTGTAATATGCATCTGATACGGTTAAAACTGGAAAAGGGAGAGCCTTCTGCAAATCTACACTGGAAGCATAACTATCAGGATTGTTTTTAACAAATTCAGCATCTTTTTTCATACACTCTCTTGCTAACTCCGCCTTCCTCAAATGAAGTTCATGGTCAATTTGTAATTTCGACTTTTCTTCTTGGCTTAGATCAGGATTGCTAATTTTTTTTTTTTAAATGTCACACTTTTTGCAAGTGTCCTTCTTGGAAATATAAAAATGTAAGTTAAATTTTGTATTAAATACATGCCTACAATAATGCTCCTTCTTTGGCGATCTTCCTTCTGCTAAACATTTTTCCTGGTACAATAAAAACATTTTCTTTATATTAAGGGACTCACACAGGTACCTTCTGTTTTCATTATGCTTTCTCGTGTAATGACTCTGATAAAATGGGAATGAGGCAATGTGTTCCATGGTATACTTTGTATCGTTTTCCGAATTTTTCTAGAAAAACAGCGTTTAATACCTCGAAGATCTTCACCTGGCAACTTACCATCCACAAGTTTACACAGAGCTCTATTAACTCTTCCCTCAGACAGTTGGAATGTTTTCAAAAAAAAAAGTTGACATACTTGAATCGATAGGCCTTCAGTTGTTTTTAAATAATATTTATTTGAACCCTTCCTTTATGGGCTTCCTTCCTTCCTTGGGCGCCTCCTTTTCACTTAATTTCTTTGAACTAAGCCACAAATATAAGAATTCTGCTTACCAAATTCAGCCATATTCCAAAATGATTCAAACACAGATTTCCTCTCATCACTTGATATTTTGTTATTACACTTCATTCTACAGTTACATGGAATATTTGAAAAAACTTTACCCTCACAAACTTTTCCCTTTTTGATTACATACTGTTTCCCTGAATTTCTACATCTTTTTGCAATATTTTGCTTATGCTGATCAGGATTTCTGTTTCTCTTTCGTGATTTTGGTTTGTTTACGGGACCAACTAAATTTACGAGACTAACTAAACTAGGCGTACCTGTTGAGTATTCAGATTCTGACTCTGAAGAACTTGTATATAACACAAGCCTTTTGTGGGGTTCAGTTTTGTTCGGAAAACTAGGCCTATCATTCTCATCTACATTGTAGTCAGGGTCCTTGTCAACAACATCGGTGAACTCAAAAGAATCAGAGTCACTTAAAACTTCTAACCTATTATTGAGCTTGAGTGTCATAGTAACAAAAGATTACTTTATAATATAAAGTAATATAAACTTTATTACTTTTGGAGTTTTGAGAAAGTTGTAAAAAACAACCTCAATCGTAAATACAGAAGTTCTGAAAATTAAATAATTTCCAAATTTCGTCAGTTTTCCTGTTTTTTGATTGCGAAATCTAAATCAAATTACACCTTCACTAGGCCCACAGCACTTTAGTAGTATTATAAAAACATAATAAGATTCACTAGTTTACAATAACATCAAACAGCACTGAATTTCAGCAGCAAAACAACAACAAACCATCAGCTGACAAAGACTGGTGGACTTACAGCACTGTCATTCTAAACAGTACAGGGTTTTTGCTAAGAGTAAAAAGTATGTGCTGCTCCTGGTGGCAGATATTTGTACTAGGGACTTCCATCACTTTCATTCTAAACTAAACAATTGTTAGGGGTTATGAAACTGCACTTATCTCATTTTTTGTAATTTGTGGACTTACGCCACTTTCATTCCAACCGGCCATATACCTGTATTATATAATTTGTTATAAGAAATAAATTGAAACTAAAGTATTAACAGTGTTACTTAGGCCTAACACTGTGACTTTATTAAGCTGTTACTGTTTAAAAGAAAATAAGAAAAAACAGAATTTATAGGCCTATCTCCTTTGGGAATACTAATTTAAGTTTTCACTAGGACTAAACAAAACTGACATAGATTTAATATTAAATTATTGTTTCCGTTTTGGTTAGATAAATCAGTTGCGAAATTTAGATTGCAATGAAATTTATAATACACCTAATAGCACAACAAAAAAATGTCAAAAAAATTTACGTGAGACGTTTAGTGAAGTTAAAATCATTTCCGAAATCACATTAACAAACAGTACTATATGGCCTATCAGCCACTCTGTAGGTTATAACACAATATAATTTGTTTTTTCAAAATTTACCAAGTTGGTGACTAGTATAATATATAATTTGTTATTATAATCTCTATTATATATCTGCATAACATACGAGATTAAATATAACATCAGTATAAATGTTTTCCAATTACTGAAAACAGCTTCGTCTCATTGGCATAGAGATATTCTGACCGCGCTGTTTTCCTTCGTTTCGTACTTGTATGGCAATCGGCACATGCGCAGAATCAAGTATTCAGCACTAATAACTGTGACTTTGTACTCGTAGTACTCGTTTCATCGTTAGTTGCGTAGGGGGGTCCCGCGACTCGGAATCGCGAGGCCGCGAGTAATCGGAACGAGTATTTCGACTTTTCAGTTATCGTTTAATCGGAACAGGTATTTCAACTCTTCAGTCACTCTTATATCCGTTCCATAAAAATAATCGTTCCAAAATACCTGTTATAGGTATATCGGCCCACCTCTAGTACTGAACTTGTTTTATTTCTATGGGGTCGACTTCCGTGTAGCTCTAGATTCGTGTAGCGTTTGTCTTATTTATGTCAAATAAAGCTTTGTTGTAGTACAAAGTTTCAGTACTGTTTGTTTTGGCGTGTACTGTACTTGTACAGTTACTGGGCCAAACCGGTGAAATGTTCGTCTACTGTGTTGCATAAAGAATTAACATAGCTTTGTTAACTTTCCACAGTCAGCAGAGTAAGCTAAGAAGCGGAACAAAAAACCAAGTCCCGAGTTTTTGAAATCGCGTTTAGATATGCTTTACAACGATTATATGTCAATACTTGTAAGGAAATCTGTCACCGTGCAAATAATTTGACAAAGCGCATTGTTCTATTGTTCTTTTGATAACTGCTAAATTCTTTTGTTTTGATACTCTGCATGGCAGTTGTAGAATGCAACATAATGTTAATTTTTTATTCAAATGACTGTCATTTTTTACTTCCATGTTCCGTAAGGAAATGGAAGTATGGTGATCGCGAAAAAAAATCGTGTTCGAGATAAGGACTGATTCTGATTGTACTACCATCAAAACGTGAAGAAAAGTCATTTTCCGGAAAGTTTCTGTGTGTGCGTCTGTGTGCAGAATTTTTTCTATGGCGAACGATAACTGCCGCAAATTCAAACAGAATCAAATAATTTTTGCATATGTGCCCGAGTTGTAGTGGACTCAAGGCCTATTGATTTTGGTAAAGATAGGTTAAGGGGGAGGGGTAGTTTACCTCTAACGGTTTACGTTTTAACAAGAGTAAAGTACTTAAAAATTCATTTAAACTTTTTCAAACAATTATAATTGTTAATTGCCAGGCAACCAGGTTGTTCGGTTAGGAGGGAGGGGCAGTTTACCTGCATTGTTTTGTGTTTTAACAAAAGTAAAGTATTTCATTTTAATAAATAAGTGCCCCGAAAATAAAGTCATATTAATCCACTGTAAAAATGGTAAATGAATAATATAAATGGAGTGAGTTGTTGAAGGGGGAGGATGTGATTTTTTGAAAATTGCTGTGCTGAAATCAAGTAAAGTACGAATATTTAATTTTGAAGGATAAGATACCTTAGAAATTACATATGATAAATCTATTACTCTATGAAAGTGTAAATATTATTAATGGTAGGGATCGGTTGAGGAGGCGGGATGATCATCCGCGTAGTTTAGTTTCTTTATACAAATAAAGTACCTAAATTTTATAGATAAACTGATTCGAAAATAACATTATATTAAGTGACAACCCCATAATAACAAAAATATCTATAAATAGTGAAAATAGTTTGAGGGTGGGCGATATATTTTTAGAAATTGTCGAACCGAATTCAAGTAAATGATTTTAAATATAAATCTTAGAACATGGAAGTCATGTATGGTTCACCACACCGATATTTTAAGTAGTAATAGTAGTAATAGTATTAGTACTAGTGTAGTTTCAGAAGTAAGGTACACTTGAAAGAAACAAATAGAAAGTTTACTACAACTACTTTATTGCACATACCAAGATGAAGGTTATTGTTGCTTATATTTCAGTGTAATTCTCAAACTGATTTAAACATTCGTCCCAACATGACACTAATCGTACTTTTATTTTTAAGAAAACCGTGTTTCACGAAAATGATTATCGTAGTTCATTTTTGAAACTTACTCCATTAACATGAGTCATAGGCCACATTAAAAAAAAAAGCTTTGGAAACTAAGAATTTATAGTAGATGTTATAATAAGTTTACTATCACATTTTTTTAAATTTCTTCTTTTATTCTTTCCTCTCATCCACTTTCCTTTTATCCTTCATTGACTTCCACGTCCTCTTTCGTTTCCATTTCTACCTCTTCTTATTTTAAAAACTTGATAAATTTTTTCACCTCAACGTTAGGTCTGGCTTAAGAGAACAAGAAGCAAACGAGGGACACAATGTGGTTTATCCTTTTTTAAATAATCTGCCCCCCCCCCATAAACTAGTGTGAATGATACAAAATGGACGTCTGTAATAAATAAAATCTTCAATTTGAAGTACACAATAATGCCTTTTAAACGGTCGATATTTTAACGTTAGACATTACATGAGAATAACCGCGGTAAATAAAACAATATAAGAGATGACTCATTAATAACTCATTTGGATGACTTCGTATTACAAAGTCTGTTGTACACCCAAAAAGTTTTAAAGGATAACGTTCGCTGGTGAATGAGATTATTTCAACAAAAGTGTTACTCAATTATTTTTTATTTTTTTAGATAGCCTCAGTAAGTTACGCGTGAAAGACAACTTAATCGTGTACACCCACCCACATAAAGAACTAGCATGTAAAACACGTCGCACACATTGTATTTGTAATATTAAATATTACTTTAATGATATAATACTTTGTTGTAGTACCTATTAAAGTACTATTTAATATTACAAATATAAATTGAATTCAATAACACTAACTTTAATTCTGCATTTAAAGTAATATATTTAATACTACAACTGTAATATTATAAGTTTGAAGTAATATTTAATACAAGTATAACACTACAAACTTGAAGTAATATGTAATACTACAAATACAACTGTTATACTTAAGTTTGAAGTATTATTTAATACTAAAATTACAACTGTAATACTTGAGTATGAAGCAGGGGCGTCACAGGGGTGACGAACGGTACCGGACCCCCCCCCCCCCCAAGAGGTTGAAAAAGTTGACAAATTTTGTTAATCTATTAATTTTTAGGATCTTTTATTATTTTTTCAGCTGTGTACGCTAAAATAGTAGTAACCCATTTTTAAATATTGTTACAACACAAACAAGCCACCCCAATACCAGGGAAAATACGATGAATCAACTATATAAAATGTTTAAACTAATAAAAATAAAAAGACTTATGACCCAACCCAAGTGATTGACTCAATAAAATGAAATAAATGAAATCAAATGAGAAGGTAAATGAAAATGAAACAAACAAAGTATAAATGAAATAAAATGAGAAGAAATGAAAAGACACAAACGAATAATATAGAACAGAAAAGGAGAAATGTTACACTCAAATAAAGTAATGAACAAGAAACCAATAAATGATAAATGTAAATGATAATTATTAGTATCGACTAAATAATCAATGTAAATGATAATTGTTAAAATCCAATAAAGTAAAGACAAACAAAGTACACTAACCAAATAAATAGAGAGTAAATATTATAAATCACTCTATAATGACATGAACTTGTTAACAGTATAACTAACCATTGTAAAGTGAGAGATAGAGAGATAGATAGATAGTGAACAGGAGTAAGTGAGAAAGAGAATTTAATGTTAAGGAATACCCACTAGTAACACTTAAATAAAATATAAAAAGTGCAAAGTGACAGTGTAAATCCCCAAAATAAATAGAAACCCTATTGATAGGTATAAACACCTAATAATCAGTGATAAACACTAAAGGTTAATGGTGAAAAGTGATAGTAAATAAAAATATTGTTATTATTAGGATTAAGATTAATTGTAGATGAGGAATACAATAGTATTCAGGGAAGGAATCCCATGGAGAGTCAAAATGTTAGTGTTACCATGGTTAGAGAGTAAAGTTTATTTAAGAAAGAATGTGGTAAAGAATATAAAGGCAAAATCAATAAACATCCTATGTTATAAGGGATAGTTAGTTAAATAAAGTAAATGGTGTGATGATGTTTGTCACCAAAAAATAAGTTAGAATAAACCAAATGTAAACAAGAGTAGCATAATAACTTATAAAGAATTGTTTGATTAAGTTTATGAGTAGGAATATGGCTGAAAGAGTTATACAGACCATAAGCCTAAATGTTATGTTTTATTTTATAGAGAATAGTAAATAATAGACAAATTATAAACAATGGCAATATAAATAAGAAAAAAGATAAATTAATATAAATCTAATAGTACTGGAAAGGCAGTTAGAAAATAATAGACAAACCATAATATGGAAACTAATGAAAACGTACAATTATTATAAAACAGACCCAAAACAATTCAGCAAGTAAACAAATCATTTGTAACACAAAACAAAACATGTACAAGGGTAAAATAATATGTAATTTGTATAAAGTAAGAAAATATAGCCAATTACTACCTAGGCCTATGAAATGTCTAACTGTATAAAACCAATAACTACAAATTGTAAGAAATTATCAAGGATATTAGCAAATCCAAGGCAAATAACTAGTCAGTGATAATTAGTGAATCATATTAAGAGATAAATGTTAAATTAAGGACATAAAATAAGAAAGAAATGTAATTAGATAATATCAAAATAACTGTCAAAACAATAATACATAAGCAAACCCAGCTTTGTGGGATGTCAAAATGATCTTTGAAAGAAAATACGAACAGTTGTGATAATATTTCATACATAGAGAAGAAGACAGAAGAATAATAGCAATCAGAAGATATACAGTCATTTTGAATAAAAATTCAAAAATTATAACAATGGGCTTAAGTCATGAATAGCCAATGAGAGTCAATCAGTTACCATGACAACTGAACGTTATTTATGAATATTCCGTTAGAAACTGTTAGTCCATTATTGAAACTCCAGACGAAGGGACGCCAAGCCGTAAATGACTCAAATTTTAATATAAAACGATTAAAAGTAATCCAAATTTGATAAAATGAATAAGTAAGAAGATGATGAAGGACTAGGACATCCAATTGAGGCCAAATACCAGATTAATAAATCCTAAATTAATAAATTTCAATCAACTAATACGAAAAAAAAGCCAGGCGTACTTAAATCCCAAAATTATGGAAGATTGATGACTATCGATGACCCCAACCCATTTCAACTGAATGACATTACACATCAAGTCAACTGATTTGATAAGTATTGCTGAGTTACCCGAATTTATGAAATAAATTCTCTTAAATTTTTTCTCATAACACTTTGAACTCTCACTATAAACTGATGATATTATTTCTTTCAAAGATTAATTAAAAAATAAAACACTAAACTTATGTGAACTAGAAAAAATAACCTGTATAAAAATTACGAACTTTTGAAACATACTTTTCAACACTTCAGGAACAAATTGTAATTACACCTTATAGTATATAAGTAACAGTAATGTAAGGTAGCGTATTTTATTGTAATCAAATTGATATTTTTTCGTAAACCAAAAGAATCCAGATTCATGAACGAAATTAATACTAAACAACAAAGCAGACGCCATGTCTGACTAAATAATTCGTTCAGAATCGCTTCGCCGAACCTTGAGAAATTTGTCTTATAATAATTGCCGGTGCAAATTTGTTTAATAACAAAATATAATTTTGTATATTACTGAATAATTACTAATCACAATTTAATAAACTAGTACAGAGTTGTAACCACTGTTCTTTATTTCATAGGGAAGTGCATTATATGATTTGTGTATTTAGCTACGAGCGATAGTGGCGGTAAGCGCTAGACGTCGGAAACTCTGCGAACCACATTGATCAACTGCACGTGGCGGGAGTAAATTTGAATTCACCATACCGTCATAGCCACGAACGCTAAATCGACCTATTTTTTATTTTAATTGTTTTCAGTTAAGCAATTTGGCGCCACCCGGGATTTACGCACACATACTAAAGAACAGGTAAGGTTCCTACATCCGGGTACTGGTAATTTGAGAGATCGCTACGGACATCGTCAGCGTAAACATAAAGTAACTACAACAACGTGTGAGGCGAACACACAATACACACATTTTTTAGAGACGATAAGAGTTTCTTCGTTACAATATATATAAACAGGTTTATTACACAGCATTAGCGTATACGTTTGAAATATAAAATATAGGAAAATCACTTCGGTCAATAAGTATCTTGTAAACAATGATTCAATAACGCGTACTTTTATTGTGTTATTACCGTTTACTTTAATGGGACTGATTTCATCCGCTTTAAAGGTAGTAATGTTGATTAGTCTTAACCTGTTTTTTCTTTTGTATGAAGCCGACCCGACCCCGGACCCCCTTCCAACGTCAAATTCTAGATACCCCACTGGTTTGAAGTAATATTTACTACAAATACAAGTATAACACTACAAGTTTGAAGAATATTTAATACTAGAAATACAACTGTACAACTGTAATACTATAAGTTTGAAGTAATATTTAATACAACAGATATAACTTTAGTACTGTTTTTAATACAACTTGAATAATACAACTTTAAAGTAGTATTTAATGTGTAAATACAACATAAATTTAATTAAATTTATATCATTATATTTAATACTATAACTAGAATTTATACAACGTCAAGTAGATATAAAAATACAAGTTTAACGTGACAATGTAATTCGATTGCACCTGTGTGATTAGATTTGGACACCTGAGAAATATAAATTACTTCGTGACTGGGCCTATAACATGATTATAACTGTAGGAAGAGAGCGGTCGGACCACGTGCGAGCGAGCGGGATGTTGTCACACGTGTGCAATGACGTCATAATGCTACAACAATAGACGCGCACAGCTGACTTCCCTTTGGCACACATGAGCTTTATTTAGTTTCCTCAATTTTAAGTACAAACACTATCTGCAGCCGGGTGCCGCTTTGCAAACAACCAGCGTTGCGCACAATACCGTTTGTTCACGCGCGCGCGAGCGCGCGCGCGGGCTCACATCGGAAGAATAATAATATTCACACGGGTACGTACGTACGCTAACGTATTGTCGAAGTTAAGTTTCAAACTACAATTCGTTTTCTATAGCCTTTATTCGTGACATGTGTATTATCGGCCACTTCCACTGCTAGTTTGATGGGAAGTGGTCAGTAACAGAATCGTTGCCCTTGAGATGGCCGTAACGTCGACATTGATAGATGCTTCTCTCGCCCAGCTATGAAGTAGCCTATCAAGACTGTAAAACAACAAAGAGAACAGATTCACAAAAATAATGAAAAGAATTAACGAGAGTAAAGGAGACTGCGGTAGAAACATAGGAAGACAGATGCGTACAGCCACGTTAAGAGAACGTGGAATAACAGTCTTCCCAAACAAGGCTTAGTGTAGTCTCCAAACAGCGTGAAAGCAGGGACGTCTAAGAAAACCTTGGAGTGAAGAAATTCGAAAAGTTTTAACGGGAAGCAAGTAAAAAGATCTAAGAATAAAAATAATTGCAAACTATTTGAATGAGAAAAAGAAGAATATTATTTTTTGGACATTTATATAGAATGGACGACAATAGGTTAACAAAGCAGATCTTCAAATATCTGTGGGGGAAGAAGTCAACATCAAGTTGGATTAAAGAAGTCCAAAAGGATTTAGAAAAAAATAATACAAACGCAGAAGAAGCGATTAAAAGAGAAGTTTTTCGGGCAAAAGTGTTAAAAATGGAAGGAGTCCAGGGTAGCAGAGAGAAAAACGCAGGTTCAAAGTGGACTGAAGACAGGAAGAAGAGAGACAGTGAAAAGATGAAAGAATATTGGAGAAAAAGAAAAGAACAAAGAATAAAGAATTAAAATTGACATGTGGCCTTAGATGGCCGATATAACAAAAATATAATAATAATAACTGCAGGAAAATGTTGAAAGTGGAAAATGTTAGCGGGCCCTTAAAACGTTATAAGTTGAAACAATACAGCAAGTTACTCGTTTTAATAACAGTAATTTGACCTCCCCAAGGACGGATCTGGATAACCAAAATTCTGATAATTGGATGAGTCTGATATTTAATAACTGACGTTCTGGATATCATTATTTAACTCGTAACGGTTGCCATACTATATTACAACTGTCAAAGAAATATATTTGTTTCAGTAAAATTAAAAAGTCCTACGCAGTACAATACTAAACAGGAAATAGGATTACTATATAGTAATTACAAACCAATTATTCTACAATAGGCTCAAAGAATCGTTTGTATATTGCTTAGTTCAAATGTATTGATTTCCTACTTAGGAAACCTTGTTTGCACAAAACCCTTGTTTGTAACATGAACCTGTTACAGTTTCTCGTACGAATATCTAACGCTGAGAGGCAAATTGCTGCAGACTTTCAATGTGGCAAAAACACAATCTTTTTGGGCAGGATTTTTACGTCTTTAAAATATCGCGTTCCAGCTGTTTTTTTTTTCAAGCAAGACCGGAAACAGTTTTCTAAGACTTGCGTAATTTGCAGCAAACGCGCACTGTTACACTTTCATCGTTTAATTTTTCGACACGATACTTCTTCTTTGGAAAAACGTATGATTTGTCTAACATAAGTTTAAAAGTCAATGCTCCTGAGGTAGGCAACGACCCAAGCTAGGCAAAAACATTGCCCTAATAATCTGTTTCTTAAACTTTTACGGCCGGCGTCATAATTATTCAAATTATTATCCGGGCTACATTGACGACATGCTGAGAGCATGGAAATCCAGAGTGACTTCGGGAATACAGCTTAACAAATCGATTTGTATGGGTTCCCTGCTATATGCGGATGACATAGTTCTTATTCAAGAAAATGAGAATGATTTACAAAGAGCTATGTTTTAATTACAAGAAGTGGCAAGAGAGTACTTTCAGTAAGAAAGATAGATAATTTCAGTAAGAAAGACCAAAACCATGCCCTTTAAAGGTAAATATCCAGTGAGGACTAAGATAGTTATAAACAACAGCACTTTAGAACAAGTGAGCCGTTTCAAATGTCTCGGCTGTGCAGTAAGCTATGAATCTGAATATGATATAAGAGAGAAGATAAATAAATTTAGGAATATTTGTGGTACGATTCATAGAAATATTAGAAAGTAAACAAGATACAGCACAAGGATTAAATTTTATAAGACAATTTCAATACCCACGTTGATTTATGCGAGTGAGCGTGTGTCATGACAAAAAAGGAAAGCGGCAGGATTCAGTGTGCTGAAATGCAGTTTCTTCGAAATACTTTAAATTATACATTGCAAGGTAGAATAAGGAATGGAGATATCAGAGCAGAAATCGAAGTAAAGGACACAAATGAAATTATTTCAATTTTCTGAACACAATGGTGGGATCATCTGCAAAGGATGACAGAGGATTGCTTGCCGAAAGCGGCACTGAACAATAAAGCCATTGGTAGAAGAGACGTGGGTCGTCCGAGGATGAGATGGGCGCCGGAACAGGTTTATATAACCTAATTGTTGAAGAGGAGAAGAAGAATATTATCCGGGCTGTAAGGCCGCGGTCTACTAAATTCTCGTGCTGATCGATGTTGATGGTATAATCAGACGTTTCGGACTCACCTCTTGAGACCATCTTCAGTGAAAGGTTTCTGAAAAGACTGACAAGATGTGCGTCAGTAAACAACAGTACTTTGGGCAAAGACCTTTACTGGTTTACTGACGCGCATCTTGTCAGTCGTTTCAGAAGCCTTTCACTGAAGATGGCCTCCCGAGGTGAGGCCGAAATGTCTGATTATACCATCAACATCTATCAGCACGAGAATTTTAGTAAATCACGGCCTTACAGCCCGGATAATAATTTGAATACTTATTCCCCTAGTAGCCCTGCTTCTTTTAAACATTGAAGAAAATGAACAGCAGATTCTAATAAAAAGCGTATTATGCAGGGGTTTAGCGCAGTAAACGGGATATTTTATAAACTTTTGCATATTACATATACAGGGAGCATAAAAAAAAAGATTATTTACTATAATATATATGTACTATATATTTAATATATATATATTTAGGATAGCGTTATAAGCGGGAGAGTTTTAACGGGCTTTTCCTGTATTTCTATTACGTTATTCTTCACTCGTTATTCGCTTTGATTTCTCCGCGGATACGACGAAGTCAGAGAGTACACAGACGTAATTAATAATACAGTTGATATAGATAGTGCATAATGACAATCAAGAAGGCAAAGGGGAAGGCCAGCTGTTGGCCAATTGAAGAGGACAGATGGCTTGTAGGTCTGTGTACTTCAAATTTGGCAAACACGTGCATCGGCGGGACCCCCTTTGTTGCAGCTGTTGACAAATAGTTAAATGACATTTGTCATAATTGTTTCTTATAATATTAATTATATTAATATTATTAGTTGTTGTGTAAACTAAATTGAACTCATAATACAATCGCTTGTACACAACTGTCCATGTACTGTATACGGTGTTTAGTATTTCTGCCTCTGTCTGTCTGTCTCTCTCTCTCTCTCTCTCTCTCTCTCTCTCTCTCTCTCTCTCTCTCTTCTCTCTCTCTCTCTCTCTAATATATCTATCTATCGATCTACCTATCTATCTATCTATCTACTTATTTCTCTACCTCTTCTTCTTTCTCGTTTTCTCGCGACTTTGGGACGCGATCTGATGGATATTGTTACGACTCTCACACCCATCGTCCTATTGTACAGTGGAAACACAATACACACACCGATGAAGTCACTGATTACCAGCTTCAATTAGTCACAAATTAAAATTTGAAATCAACATTCACCTTGAATTGGATATTTATCTTTAAAGGGCATGGTTTTGGTCTTTCATACTGAAATTGTCAGTGAGTACTCTCTTGCCACTCTTATAATATTGAAACGTAGCTCTTTGTAAGTCATCCTTGTTTTCTTAAATAAGAACAATATCATCCGCACATACCAGGGAACCCATACAAATTGATTTGTTAAGCTGTATTCCCGAAGTCACTCTGGATTTCCATGCTCACAACATGTCGTCGATTAAGTAAGGTTGGGGAAACACAGCATCCTTGCCTAGCTCACTTATTTATTGGAATGTCACCTGAGAGCCTACCATTCACATCCAGGACTACATATGTACTTTTGTAAAGGATCTTAACTGAATTTATTAAATGTTGTGGATATCCTCTTCTATCCATAATATTCCATAATTTTTGATGGTCTACATTATCAAATGCTTTTCCAGATATGCGTTTCCTGGTTATACTCCCACCTTTTCTCTATTATCTGTCTTATACAAATAATTGTCGTATGTTTTACTATCTATGTTATTTTAGGAATTATTTGTTTACTTTTAAAAAGAAAAATTAACACTAAGACTACGAGTCAGACCTTCTCGATGAGTCATGCTGTACCGTAGTTTCCCCATGTTCGTTATACTGTAAACTTTCGATACAAGATGGATATTTGCCAGAACACAGTACAATTGTTTGCTAGAAATTTTAATGTTTCATTGAACGTGTGAGTGAACTGTATTACACAAACAATATAAATGAGTGTATCGGAAACGCTATTATATGCGTTACACGCTCTATGGAATAACCGTAAACAAATAGAGTCGGTGCGACCGTTTAATAATGCCGTAACTCCAGCCAACCAAAAACGTCACACAAATCATCTTTCTGTTATTTTACGAAACAAAACATATGTACGTGTTTCACAATACCTAACAGTTACTGTTAATTAAAACAACGTACTCGTAATAATTTTATGGTCGCACATAACTTCTGAAACGCGTTTATAGTTTTGTTGTTGGAATTCAGTGGCTATTAGAACGCTTAGATTATGTTAGCGGTTATAAAACTTCTTAAATGGCGCACTACTCCGTCAGATTTCGTTATTTGAAGCGCCACCAAACGTCATTATCATTATCATCATCATCTTTAACAAAGATTAAACCAAATATGGTTTGTTCCGGTCCCAACGCTTCTTCACTTGTCTCGGCTTCTTGCTTGAGCGAGTTTAGGAATAAATATGTCCCCTGGATATGTCCCCGGACTGATACACCAATAAAAAATTCTCTTGAAGCAGAGCAAAATGCATCGGAAATGAAAAATACTAAGAAGACTCCACCGACTAAACGTAAAAGACCGTAACTCAGGAGAGAAAGAAAATGGAGGAAACGGAAATTGATGATGAAGAAGTTTGTGGATACAGTGCACTGAATGTCGTATGTGGGCTCATGAAGAATGTGCTGGAGGGTCAGATATATTTTTTAAGAGTGCAAATTGTGATCCAATAGATGACATAGAATAAAAAATTTACAAACATTTTGCCATTACAACAATGTAGGTTTTTCTAAGTTTTACAAGAATGTTAAGTTACAGACATCGTTAACTTTTTCTGAGTTCATAAAGTGAGACTTTTGAGTTCTTTGTTCTAGATTCGAACTTAAACAGTACCATTTCAAATTGTTTATGTTACACTATGTAATATTAATTGTTTAATATTGGTTGTGATTGTTTAGTTTAACTACTACTTTACTTCAACTACAATGCGGTTACCTTAAATCTATCAACAAAAATTAAAATTACAGATTCTGAAAATAATAAGTTACCTATATGTTATTTATTCCCAATATTTTTCTCATTTTACTATGCTATAGGCTATTTTAGTTCCTTAATCTATTTCAAAGATTTTTAGTTCATTAGTTTTAGTGATAAGCTTAATTTAGACTTTAAGATACTGACGTAGGTTCTAAGAAACCGAATTTACAGACTGAAAAACGTATAGACTAATGTCAAGGTCAGATAATAAATTTTAAAACATGAATTTTGTTTTGTATAACGAATTGTATAAGTTAAAATTAAACAGTTTGTTCAAAAAGCATTGTAAAATATTATATTCCTAAATAAATAGTGTGCGCCAACCTTCCCCGATATTGGGGCAGGTTGGCGCAATTGCAGAGGCAGTTAATTTATTTGTTATCAAGAAAACTGTAAAAATATAATGTAAAATAAAAATATACATATGCACATAAGATATCAGTAGATGTTATTACGATTTTTCTTGTCCATATCTTGTTTTATTTTCTTCAAAAAATTCAAATGTAAAAAGTGCGCCAACCATCACCGGTCTCCCCTACTATCTCAGGGTAAGACGATGGTGGCGCTGCCACCTTCGGGCTTAACGTCCAGCCCGATTTTCTGTCTGGGTTGTCTCCATTAAACTGGCTGTTTCACATGGCTAAAGAGACCAGTTTACCCCGTTTCAGATATCCATTAGGATCTATAATGTGGTGGTGTTTCCTTGCCTCCTACATCCTACGCCGTAGACCAACAAAGGTCATCCGCCTTTAGGGGTAATTTCTTACCCCGAAGAAAAGAGAGCGCCCTACGCGTGGCTGTCCCCAGAGCCGCGTTAGCCATATGTTTCCCGTCCCCCACCACTTGGAAGTGCGACTAGATATTTCTCTTCATTAAGGTATGAAACCACAAGGCATTTCTCACCAAGGCATTGCTGCACCACTGAAACCAAGGCTTCCCTTAGCAGTCCTCCCGTTAAGCTTTCCCTAGGACGCCAGGGACGATTAATTTTACCTTCTTAAGTGGCCCACTCATCGATATTCCACACGCTCTTCTCCACACCGTTTCTTCTACACATGTCCTCTTAAACACAGCGTCTTTGTTTATTCAATACTTCTTCGTATCTTACATGTCTTTATGGAATCGTCCACATTTTCCGATCTAAGGTATCTAATATACCCGTCTCTCTTATCAAAAATTCATGATTCACAACCATACAGAATCACTCTCCACAGAAACATTTTGTAAGATATTTATACAAATGCACACGCACACACACACACATAATTTATTTTATTCTAAGATATTTCCATTATAAATTACGCGAATATTAACTTTATGCTAAACTATATGCTTCAACGAAATGCACTTAAGAAATTAAAGTGAATAATTCTATGGAAACTTCATAATACAGTAAAATAAAAATATGTAATGCAATAAACACCTAGTAATTGTACACGCGCGCGCACGCACGCATACACGCACATGCCACACATCTTATTAATCAATTAATCATCTTTCTCTGTCTGTCTGTCTGTCTCTCTCTCTCTCTGTCTCTCTCTCTCTGTCTCTCTCTCTCTCTCTCTCTCTCTCTCTCTCTCTCTCTCTCTCTCTCTCTCTTGTATTCGAGATAAGCCCCCTCGTTTACAAGATATCTCAATATTTCGGGGTGAATTTTTTAAAAAACGTATCTTAATTCTAGTGTTACATTAATGGCCAATCCAGTGGAACGTTATTAAATTTGTACTGTAATACATTTTGTTTTCATAAATACCGGCCAATATTACTCAGTTAACGGTGTTCTAATTTCTATTTCCTACCTCTGTGTATTCGATTTTCAGATCCGACTTGAATACGAGAGAATTCCATAGATTAAAGAAAAATCTAGGAAAATACGGGAGTAATGGTTCAAATTAAGTTCCGGGCTGTACGGCCGTGGTATACTACAGCAATTACCCTGCTGACAGATGTTACCACCACACGTTTCGGTCTCACCTGTGGGGGCCATCATCAGTGAGCGATTTCGAAACCAGTGAGGCTGGTTGCACACACATCGATTTCGATCGTACGGTGAAATATCGTACGATCGAATTCTTTTAGTAGAACGAAGAAGAGCATGGGAGCTCGCACACGGCACGATCCCGTTTAGCTGCCGTCCATTGCCACTGCAAGAGACGGTCGCCGTGCCGTGTCCGTGAATTCAGTGGCGTACGTAATAGAATGTACGCTTGCTTGCACACTACACGATTTATATTCGTACGGTAAAAATCCGTCTTCATTTGACTTGTTGCTTCTGACCAAACTGGAACCTATTTTATAAAAGTAAGTAATATTATTAGCAAATTTTATTAAATAATATTAGTTTTTTTTGGGTTTATAAACATTTCAATTAAACTCTTAAAATCCTTTACTAGTATTATTAGTTTAATAATGAATAGGTTCTACCGAGGTTACATGTAAACACGTGAATTTTTTTAACGGATAGTTAAAAGTGATTATTCTGTATAGTATACAGAATAGTATAGTATAGTATACTATAATATTCTATAGTATTATGCTTGTTCCCTTTTCTCGTTAACTGGATGAACCCAGTAATTCGTTTAATCCTACGACGCCTGAGACGACGGTACACCAACCACACAGCAACAACACGTTTTGGATTCATTTTCCATTACAACTGTGAGTGATCTCGGAGCTTAAACGACTGCACTCTACACGGAAAAACCCGTGGTGTGTGAAAGCAACGCACGCACGATAAAATATCGTACGAATTTTTCCGTACGATCGAAATCGATGTGTGTGCAACCAGCCTGACAAGGTGTGCGTCAGTCAAACTACAGTACTGAGCCTTTGCCAGCCTCAGCCTTTACCACCTTGTCAGTGGTTTCAAAATCGCTCACTGATGATGGCCTCCAGAGATGAGACCGAAACGTCTGATGATAACATCTGTCAGCAGGTTAATGATAGTAGACCACGGCCTCACAGTTCGGAACTTAATTTGAATAATTTTGCCGCCGGCCGTGAAGCCTAAGAAATAGAATGAAAACACGGGAGTATTTTCCAGTAAACACAGTATGAAAGACATGTTTGAAATGGTATCCAAGTCACTTATTGACAAAATCTGTATAATATTTACCTTATTTCTTCCGTCGTGTGACTTCGTTTTGCGTTTTGATTTGATTTTACGCGTTTCAAGACATATGTCTCGTCATCAGAAATAAATAAAATAAAAACTCACTCTTAGCGAGGTCGTTACATATTAAAATACAAATATTATACAGATTTTGTCAACAAGTGACTTGGATACCATTTCAAACATGTTTTTCAAGTTAACATGCCAGTCAGGCTACTATGGTATTTAAATATCAAAACGTTAAAATGCAATTATTGAAGACTAACCTACACATAAAATTTAATAAATTTTGTCTGTTTCATAATTTAACACCAAAGTACGCTATCATAAATATTAGATCATCTTCAAAGTCAGCAAAAGTGACAATTAAGCATGCCCAAACTTTCTATATCAAAGAAGAAATTAAATCGTTGTACACCAAAAAATCTATTCTTAATAAACAGTTGTTACTCAAATTGCATTTGCAAATGCTTAACAGCATTCATCCTGCAATCATAAACAATGTCCTTGATTCTGTTCATAAATACGTGACTGATGTGATTCGCAATATATATATATATATATATATATATATATATATATATATATATTGTTACAACACAAAAAGCCGCCCCAATACCAGAGAAAAAACTATGATGAATTAACTATATTAAACTAATACATTATGTATTATAATATATAAATACAGTATGCAGGGGCGTAGCCAAGGGGGGGCAAGGAGGGGCAGCTGCCCCCCCCCTAGATCAAGTTACAAAGTAAAAAATAGAAAATAAAAGTAGATAAAAAACGCATGCGAGGAGTGCTAGAACAGGAGCAGTGATGGACAGTTATCCTTACTTTACTTTAAAGAATTAAAGAAACATATAGTTAATTTACAGTTTTGAACTTCCCGCTTTTGTAAGTCCCTAGTTTTAAAGCATCCGCCATTTTCCTGGTGAACAGACCAGTCGCGTTATAGCTCAACTCGGCTTTGCAAGCTTCTTTTTAGTTTCCGTCTTTATTTAAATATAGCCTAACCTCATCAGAGACCTCACTTCATCCACAGTACCTACAGGACACATCAATAGTTAGTAGTAAAATGGATATACGAAAGTTTTTTAAAGGTAAATTAGCCATTAATTTTTTATGTCGATTTCTAAAATTTCAGGATATTTCTACAACGTTGAATAGTATTAAAATATATTGGTCACGTAATAGTATTTATAATTATACCTATAGTGGTTACGTTATTTTTTTTGTCTCAAAAAAGTCAAGACTACAGAACTCTCCCTGAGCGAAGAAAGTTAGGTTAAGTTTCGATTATTCGGACGCTTCCAATTTCCAAAACTAAAATTTCGGATACACTAATTACAAGCAGATGTGTATTTTATGATTTCAAAATACCTCTCGCAATAACAAGATATAAAAAAAGAAAAAAAAATTACATTTTAATCGGCCATTTCGTCTCGTTCCACTTTGCGAATATTCACTTACTTGGCGTAATAACCAGGGTTGTGAAATTTTTGAAAAAAGATGGTGGATATAATTTTTTTACAACGCTTGTGATCAGGGTTGTAGCAGAGTAAGCATGAGAGTATAAGTCTAGTCTAGGGATAGTAGTGCTGATGCCTTAAGATTGCTGATAGGGATGGGTATCGATATATTGATATATCAAAATATCGATATTGTCCTTTCAATTATCGATGTTTTTCTTATTTTATGATAATGTTTTCTTATTTTCTTGTTTATGTCCTTGACAGCTGAATACGAGAATAGTTGACTTCGTGTAGTTTTATTTTAAAATCAGTTTCAAATTACCTTTTTTGAGTTTTTATGCGGAACAGTTTAGGAACCACTCAGCTATTCAACATCCATTTAAATGAGTGTCCAAGTATCGATATTTACTATTTATAATAACAATTGGTCTAAGTGATGTTTGTTTTTTACATTATTTCTATCCAAGTCACATAAAAGATAAACAGAATCAAAGACGGAACAGACTCACTTGGGGGAAATTATAAATCTCTGTACTTCCAACTTGAACTTAAATCATGACCGATATATCGATGGTTTTCCTTCGATAATATTTATATATCGATGTTAATAACTCGATATTTTATCGATATCAAATATTAATAAGTTGGCGATCGATACCCATCCCTACTTGCTGATTAGTTTCCGCCATATTCAAAACTGCTATGTTAATTGAGCCGGTGAGAATGAAAGTGGCATAAGTCATAAAATTTTAATATATAAAGTATATAAAAACATGCAGAATACATATTTATAAATCAGATTAATCACTTACATGTAGACAGTGATCAGTTTTTAGTATTACAGTATCTTTTTATTTGATTTTTCAATAACAATTTTAACAAACCATTAAATTTCTCCAATTAGCCATAAAGTGACTTACGCCACTTTCATTCTCACCGGCTCAATTATACTCGCCTTGTCTCGGCATCAGCAGCGCCACCCTAGCGACTTCTTGATGAAATGTCTAAACGGTGAAAAATTATATTTATTTAGAAAAAATGTAAAGTTATTTCACTTAATAAAAAATTAAAAGAAAAGTAACAAACTAAAAGAAATTTGGACACACCTTCCTGTATGCGGTAATGTAAAAATAAATTTGTTTAATTTTTCCTGCATGATCTTCTTTATTTGGGAATTCTCTTCTTTATTTTAGGGAGCAAAAAAAGGGATTTAGATGATAGCGATAAACGTGAAAGCGAGAAGAAAGTTAAAACCTCACCAGCACCTTGCCCTGTTGAGCTTCAACCAGGGCCTTCTTCCATTCCAACACTCAGCGAGTCACCTAAACCTGATGTTGAAGACTGCTGTGAGTGTGAGAATGATCTGGGTCGGTGGATCGGACGGACGTCTCAGATGACAGCGCCAAAAAAAAAGGAACTGTTGACAAACTGTTAGTAACTGTTGTCACTACTTATGACTTTGCTAAAGATGTTGGCCTCTCAAGCAGGAAGTTTAATCACGGTTGGCTTCAAACTTACTCCCCTTGGTTAGCATATTCGAAGGGGTCGAAAGGCGCACTTTGCAAATTCTGTGTGCTGTTCCCACCCCTTCCTGGTACAGTGAAGGGTGTTTTAGGATCGTTCATTGTAACTCCTTTCATACGTTACAAAAATTTACATGAAAATTGCAAAAGTCATGAAGCAAAAGTGGCTTCCACCCACTGGTACAAAGCTGCAGTCAGTGCAGCCAAAACCTTTATGGACGAAATTCCTGTCGACGTTCAGGTGATATCGGGCCACAAGATACTAATAGAAGAAAACAAAAAAATCTTAGCATCGATAATTTCTACAATCATATTTTGTGGTACCCATGATTTGCCTCTGAGGGGAAATGAGCAGCATGAAGGTGTACTTCAAGACCTGATCCACTTCCGAATCGATGCTGGTGACCAAGAACTAAAACGTCACTGTGATATCCTTAATATGAGAAAAAATGCAACATATATGTCCCCTCAGATCCAGAATGAAATTATTGATCTCTGCGGAGCTGTTATCAAAAATGACATTATAGAACAAGCAAAGAAGGCATTTGCCTTTAGCGTGCTGGCAGATGAGACTGGTGATATATCTGGGAAAGAGCAGCTGTCTATCGGTTTGCGCTTCTTCGATGAAAAAGAAATGCAAGTTCGGGAAGAGTTTGTGGGTTTTGTGGAACTTCCTGCCCTCAATGCCACCACGATTGCAACAGCGATAGACAAGTTTCTGGAAAAAGAAGGACTTG
This sequence comes from Magicicada septendecula, assembly GCA_034769895.1. Classification (NCBI taxonomy): domain Eukaryota; kingdom Metazoa; phylum Arthropoda; class Insecta; order Hemiptera; family Cicadidae; genus Magicicada; species Magicicada septendecula. The sequence continues at coordinate 59,746,591 of CM068368.1, read as the reverse complement.
ACCCTAAGAAATGTGTAGGTCAGGGTTATGATGGATGTTCAGCTATGGCTGGCAAGTATGGAGGTGTACAATCAATTATAAGAAATAAGTATGAGAAAGCTATCTTCTTTCATTGTGCATCACACAAATTAAATCTTGTTGTAAATGACTTGAATAGTGTTCCACAAATACGCAACACCATCGCCACTATCAAAGACATTATAAGGTTCTTCAGAGAGTCAGTGTTGAGAAGACGCTACGCCCCGAACATTCCAATGCTCTGTGAGTCGCGATGGTCCCAAAAATACAAGAGTATTTCAGTTTTTAACGAGCATTTCATAAAAATTGTTGAAGGGTTGTTGAGATTATCACTGGAAGAAGGAAATTCGAACACGAGGAATCAGGCATTTCAATTACATTCTGCAGCCACAAAACCTGAATTTATTGTTGCTGTTGCCTTGATAGCCAAATATTGGAACCTGTTGTAAATGCTCTTCAATTTAAAACACTGGACCTGGTCCAATGCTCAAAACACATCAAACGGATCCTTGGAGTGATAACAACTCATCGTAGTGATGCAGAGAAAGTTACTACAGAGCTTGTAAATGGTGTCGACGAGATTATCAAAGATGTTAGAGTGGAATTGACAGTCCCAAGATCTATTCAAAAACAAAAACATCGCTCCAATCCTCCAGCTTCCAGTCCTTTAGAGTACTGGAACAGATCCTTGGTAATTCCTTACTTGGATTCATTAGTTTCTTCACTGGAGGCACGTTTTTCAGATGAACACTCACCTGCCTTTTCAATTTTGTCTCTACATCCGTTAATTATGCTCGAGATAACCATGAAAGACTTTAAAATAAAAGTCAAGGAGTTCTCAGATTATTATAACTTACAAGATGTTGCCTCTGAAGTTGAATTATGGTACACTATGTGGGAGAAGAAGAAACTCAATAAAGAGCAGCTAAAAAAACTGACAATAGCAGATCTAGTAAAAGAGGCTGAAATCTTTTACCCGGCCACAAAAAAAGCGCTGCTTATCTCTATTACTCTGCCTTGCACCACTTGTACTGTAGAGCGGTCGTTTAGTACGTTGCGGAGAGTAAAGACCTGGCTTAGGTCGACGATGACAGGGGAGCGTCTCAGTGGCCTATGCTTAATGAGTGTCCACAGAAAAACTGCTTTAGAAAAAAAGGAGCAATTGGAGAAGGAAGTGCTGAAAAGGTTTTCTGAAAATCCAAGAAAACTTATTTTAGTTTAACATTTTTTAGTTTTTTGATTTAGTTTTTATTTTAGTTTAACTTATTTTAGTAAGTTATTTTAGTAACATGTTTTAGTTTAATACTTTGTGATAATATATCCTTTGCTAGTTTGCATACGAAAAAACTAATATTGTTTTAAAAATATATAATTGTATAAAATTATACTGTACTATACTAATTTTATATCATACCGTACTATAAAACTTTAATTTTTTCATTCATCACGGTATTTGTACGTAATTCTGTTTTTTCATTGTTGCCACGTTTTAATTAAAATCACATTATTATTTGTGACTTTTGGTGATTATTTAACCCTTAAAGCATCGTGGGGTCTCAGACACCCCAGAACATCTTTTCTTAGATCAAGTGTTCCAATCTTTAATTTTACCCCTTGAATTAAAATATTTTTGAACTTCTTGCGGTATATATTGACAATCTAGGGTACCCTCTTAACGACCAAATAGAAATAATCGCCCAAGAATATAACAGTGCCTAGTACAGCCACGAAAGTAAAATATATCAAAACTAAGTGTGCACTACTATGGTTAAATCTGAAACATTTCTTCGTAGTATTCTTCATTCCAGACAAAAAATTCCTAAAGTTTTTAAATAAAGGAAAAATTTAATTTTTAACTCGATAACGGTGCGTGTTACTAAAAAGCAGCTAATAAACAAAAATTTTATGTGAGAGGTAACTCACAAATAAAGTAACATAAAAGTATTTTAAATAGATTCGACAATCACTGGTTTTGATCAATAGAGTAAAACTTTTTTAAATTCCCTTTTGGATTAATTTTAAAAATTTCTTTTTAGCTTAGATTCCTATAATAGGTATGCCATAGTTATACTGACGAGCCTTAATAACATACCGAGACCAAACAATTTGCTTATCCCCCCCCCGGCGCTTTTTAGGTCACCCTTTAGTCCTCTGCCCCCCCCTATACAAAATCCTGGCTACGTCCATGACAGTATGTTTTCATACGCTATATGTTTGTAGGCCTACATTCGTAATATGTTATTTAACGAGATAACAGGAAATGTTCACATATACATTTTTTCTAACTATATGACTCTTACGAACCAGAAAAATAACTTAGGTATTCAGAATATATACTATATCAAATCGAATTTTCCGTGAGTCTGAACATACTGGATGCGTTATTAACGGATCAATTTTGAAGGGACTATCTATTAATTACTTACTATCATAGTCATCTTATATTATTGTTAACTTAAAAAAAAAAGTAGTTCTTTGATCGTTGTCAGCCACAATCGTTACGAAACGGTTTTCTAATACCAATACAAGCTTTATAAACACTGAAAATAATTTTCGGTCAAATTAACAAAATACATGTTAATGACGTGAACAAAGCATTTATTATGTTTCAGTCAGCTGATTTTCCACGACAAAGCTGCCCGCCAGTCGAACTCTCGACGCTATCTGATTTTTCACCCTCGCTTGTAAGTATACGATGTAAAGGAACTCGGGACAGGGTAGAAACAAGATGGCGTCGGCCGCAATCAATAACCGCCATCTTGCTGGCGCAGCTCCCAATGATAACGATTTCACCTGACGCTTTTCCGGATTTTCCAAACCGCTGCCGAGCAATAGGCTGCAGATTCGCACCAATAAAATTATATTCAACCGTTCGTTCAACTGCTTTACATTACTACTGTGTGTATCCAAATCTACTCGTAAATAGGGGAATATTTTTGATAAATATATTTGGATTTTTTTAAACAATTTTGTTACCAAAAATCCAACACCTTTAAATCTCTCCTTGTATAACTGTATACACAATTACGCGCGGGGGTGCGGACAGTTCATCGTTCGACTTGTGTGTGTGTGTGTGTGTGTGTGTGTGTGTGTGTGTGTGTGTGTGTGTGTGTGTGTGTGAGAGTGAGGCGAGAGGGAGAGGGGGGTATACATAATACGACGAAATATATGTAAACAAATTCACATAACATGTCAAAATTATGGGCGCATCCTTCACTAATACTTTTGCAATGATCGACCCTTTATTTAAATAGTCACAAAAATAATACACAAAATAGGTGCAGAATCAAGTTGGAAGAAAATGTTTCGGAGTTAGCAGGCAAGATCGGATCAGGAATGAAGAAATAAGGAATAGAATTAACATAAATAAATTGGAAACGATTGAACTGAAGGAGTGTAGAGCGTATCACGCCATGATAAGAGGATAAGAAATGAAACATATCTTAAAAAGTAAACAATAGACAGTCTCCCGTATGTTTTTTTAATTATTTAAAACTACCTTTTATAATAATAATAATAATATCATTGAAGATGATGATTATGATGATACAGAAAACTATCGTTTTCAATTAATTTTTGTTACTACTTTGTATCTTTAGTTATACCAGAAGTAGTCAATTTATTTGCCCAGGATCATTTCAGTTGAAATCAAAAATATGGTTTACAAAATGACTATGGTTTCTAGTGACTATAGTTAACGAACACTAGAAACAATTAATTATAGAGGCAACTTTGCTGTAGAAAGAATTCTATAGAATTTGTATCTACGATTGCATTTCACAAAAACCCGCTAAAACTTGTTTTTCGATAACTGTCTTTTCAAGCGAAAGCCATTGCTCTCTCTCGTTTTTTAATTTTTCATTCTGGGTTTTGTTTTCTGTAGAGATCTAAACACGTTAAAGATAGAGAGAGCCATTTTTAGCGGCGCCGACTGTAGTTTTTGATCGAAGTGAGTAAATACAGCGACCTGCAAGTTCATGAGGTGGTTGAGTAGGTGGTGAGTCGATACCTGCCTCGCACACGAATCTGTTGTTTAAACCTTACCCGATTCGGGTATTTGAGGGCGCAATATGAAACGGCGGGTAATCTGGCGCCTGTCTCTACAATACTGTATGGTGACATTTTTTTTTTAATTTCATAGGTACACTCTCTTTATTGAGAAACCAAATATCAAGTGCTTTGACTATGACGTCACTGTTACAAGCCGGCTTGTTTTGATTATGTTTTGAAATAAATTTGAAATGTTGGGTGAGAATCAGAGAGATGGGACACATCTCAGACCGGTAGTTCCCAACCAGTGGTCCACGAGAAGCTGAAAAGTGGTCCGCAGAGCTACCAAGATAAAAGTATCGGGGAAAAATATATTCGTCTAGTCTACCTTATGTAACTACTTTTGAATAATGTTTATCTTAGTGTGACTGTAGTGAAAGGGTACAAGTGAAAGCATACGACTTATAAAAATAAGCAAATCGGTTAGACGCAAATGACGATACGCCACTAGATCTGAGATCTGAGTAGCAGTACAACCAAACATTTCCACAATTGGTAAAAAAAAGATGGATGCCCAAACTTCACATTGACTAATATCAAGTAAAACGAAGACAACTTCTGTAGACGTAGTTGTCTCAGCCATGATTTAAGTTGCTTACAATTAGTTTAATAACTAAATGAGATGAAATTCATTTCAGTTAATAAGTGCGTTTTAAGCTCTTCGTGGGGAGTTGGAGTTCCGCGCTTTATCGACCTTTTGACCCACTAGTCCACGATCATTTTAAGATCGGGAACCACTGCCTTCCGTGGATTCAGAATGGAAAGCGGAGAAGCGAGTGGATCGCGAGTACTGAGGGAGGAATGGGACAGAAAACAAAATTGGATTCTTAAATTTCGAAAACCGAAACGAGAATTAACATCTGACGAGAACTAACGAGAATTAACGAGAGCGACGTCTGGAATTAACATCTTTATTAAATGTTGTTTTAGATTTCCATTCTTCTTTTTCTTCTACTGGCATTACAACCCAGTACGGGTTTTGGCCTCTTCAAAGATTCTAGCGTCCATGCAGCCCTCTTATTACATAAACTTCTCCATTTTCTTATCCCCATGTTCCTCAGGTCCTCCTTAATATCGTTGGTCCATCGTCTTCCTTGGCCTTCCTCTTGATGTCCTACCTACTGGTCTCAATTCTAGAATTTTTCTGGAAATTCTGTGTTGTTCCATCCTCATTCCCAGACTGTAGCTGGTTCACATGCGAGTTGGCAGTCAGAACACATCCACATTTCCAATTACCACAGGCATTAGACAAGTCCTCTTTACTCTTTGACTCGGTTTTAGAAGCAATGGTTCATCTACACTTACAATGTCCCCATCGATATTATGTTAACGAAGGGCCCTGATGCATTGTGTTGTCGGTTTCAACTTCTGTTATCAAGGAATAACTGTAAGTAGGTAACCGAGTCTGCGACCTGTCCGGATACGCTGTCTTCAGAACTAATTAAGAACATCGAAGTACAATAGTAAAAAGCGAATAAAGTAATATAGTTATGAGTTGTCATTTCTATAAGCCGTACAGACCTAATTCTATGTAAACGAGTAAAACAACAATTACTAAACACATCAGCAAATACAGGGGCATCGAATAAGAATGCCGGTATTCCATAAACAATGAACGAAATATGAAAGAAAAAATTGTCAGCATGTCAGAAATATATGAACATCTTTTTACAAACATTAACAGTTTTCTACGTCTTATCCACTTCTTGCTTTACAGAGGCCAAAACAGAGTAAATATTCTCCCGCCAAGACTGCGTACAAAATTATCATTATACGAGGTTTGATCAAAAGGTTCGCGCAGTTTTTATTTGTTTGTAAGATTAAGCAGAGGTTCATCTACACTTACAATGTCCCCATCAACATGGCATTAATCGGTTATAACATGATTATGCCAACACTTTTCTTCAGTTTTAAAAACAGTTCTCGAACGCACTTTTTTGTGTAGCCTTCAACTCGCTTAACGATTTTCTTTTACACCTTCAACAGTCGCGAAACGTTGTCCTTTCGTGGTGTTTTTCATTATTCGGAAGATGAAAGATCGTGTTGCAGCGAATAAGGCGGTTGCGGCGTCAGTACAAAGTTTCGTTTTACCTAAAATACTTAAGAAGCAATGACTGGTGAATTATCGGTATGCAATTTCCATAAACTGCTCTTCCTTAAACGGAAATTTGTCCGTTTCCTAAGCATAGCTTCACACGTGAGGCGTAAAATTCCAGATGTGTGTGAATGTTTTTTTATTTATCGTTGCACCTAATGATAAAAATTAATAGAAAACAAAATTACAACTCTTCGTATAATAATCATGATCTTCAATTTGTTCACGACAGTCTTTGAACTGCTTTTTCCTGCATAGCAGGGTTGCCAGACGTCTTCTGCAACACTTTCCCCGCGACAGAACAATTTATCTACTTCTTTACACAATACCACTTCATATTTTTTAATCTTGCGGTGTAGAATGTCAAAAAAATCGCCAAATACTCCAAAACATAACTTAATCAGCTGTCAGATCTAGTCAGATCTAAACTATTCGTCCAGTAGCGCTAAAATTCTAGACGATTGTCATTAAGAAATTTTAAACAAACGTCACATGAAAACAATTTTTTAATCGGACACTTATGACGCGCGAAATCCAAAAATTGCACGAAGTTTTTGATCAGATCTCGTGTGTACGCCTACATTTAATTTTCTCCCTCATTTACCCGCTTGTGTAGTTATCTGCTTACGTATTTATTTTGCTTACGGTCAAGAGAAACTGTCACAGATATACGAGAACTCACGAGTAGCTATAGATTTATATGAATGACTTCGTACAGAACAGCCCATTATCTCGTCATAGAATCTGACAAGTAAATGAGAGGGCCAGTCGAGAGTCCGTGCTGTATGACAACGATGGCGGTCACAGTTACGAGTGGATTATGAACAAACATTGCAGGTCACGATTTCTGTAAGATAATAACTTAACTACACCCCGCAAAGGTATGCATTATCCTGTCTAAGCCCTAACAAGATGAATGATTAGGTTATGGCAATCCGTAATTACGCTCACCACTATAGTACTCTTAATCTTATATCTTTCTCTCTCCGCATTCCATTATTATATTTCCTTTGTCTTCGTATGTCTCTGTTTAAATAACTTTCTGTCTGTATATGTTTCTCTCTCTCTCTCTCTCTCTCTCTCTCTCTCTCTCTCTCTCTCTCTCTCTCTCTCTCTCTCTCTCTCTCTCTCTCTCTCTCTCTATCCATCGCTATCTCGTTCTCTCTCTTTCTCAACATGCTTACAGTGCTGATTGCGGATGATCAAGTAATCATCCAAAACAATGAAAGCGATCTGCATAGATCGGTGTTTCAGCTACAACGAGTCTGGTGTTCGAATTAAAAGATGTAAATTTCTGTGCAGAACACAGAAACTATGGCATCTATCTCCAAATACCTCTTGCGAATTAAGATTGTACTGGACGATAAGAGTATGGAGCAGTTGTCTCATTCCCGCTGTCTTGGCTGTGTAGTAGTGTCGTAACTTATTTGGCTTGGCAAGTAATGATGGTCATCATAAGTTGGCAAGTTCATGTATGTGTCGAGCGTTATCGTCAAGCCGAGTAGAGTCAGCCACAATTCGTCGAGCGTTATCAAAAAAAGAAGGGAAAGGGTTCGACTAAAATTCTGTAAGGTAATGGCAGCACCATAGAAACTATGGCACATATCTCCAAATACCTCCTGCGATATTGATTGTATTGGATAATAACAGTATGGAGCAGGTGTCTCATTTCCACTGTCTTGGCTGTGTCGTAACTTACTTGGTTTGGCTTATGATGGTCGTCATAAGTTGGCAATTTTCAGTCATGTATATGGCACAATTCGTTGAGCGTTATCAAAAAAAGAAGGGAAAGAGGTTCGATTAAATTTTGTAAGGTAATGGGTGCGCCAGTGTTATTGAATGGTTCTGAAACTTGGGTTCCGCCGGGAAATCATCTGAGTACGTAGCATACAGGCATCGGAGATGGGATTTTTGGGATCTGTTAAAAACTGTACACGAAGAGATAGACTCTACAATGAAGACATTTGCAAGGGGTTGAAGATTTTTAACATTCAAGAACGAATTGCAGAAAACAAAGCGAGATGGATTGCTCGTCTGAATAGGATGCCACATGACAGGTTGCCTAAGGGTGTTTGGCAATACAAGCCTATCGGACAACGAAGTATAAGATGATCTAGGAACCGTTGATGAAGTGGATATGTTCCTTTGGGACCCGAAAAGGTGATTCTACTAGTCCGTAATAGAAGAGATAGTCTCTCTCTCCCCTTCTTCTTCCTATAGCCCTATAATCTTCTGTGGGTTTAAACTGTTCTGGAAAGTTCATCTGCCAATATTGTGTGTGACATCGTCCATATATAAATTAAAAATATCGGTATGGAGAACCATACATGACTTCCATGTTCTAAGAATTATATTTAAAATCATTTTCTAAATGAAATATTTCCATACAAATTACTTCTTTCTACTTCTTTCTTCAGCCTTAACCACAGTATTTTGGTCACTAACGTATACCACCTTACGTTAGCGCACTTGATTTTTACTGACGATTGCAGTCGATGCAGAAAATATTGGACCACGACCAAACAGCCCGGGAAGGAATTTTAACAACAAACTGCTTCTTTGTTGCCGATAACGTAGTACACATATAAAAAGTGATCCCCTCCCTCTTCAACTACCCTTTTCATTTATAGATAGTTCATCTACCTTTCTATAGTGGATTATTATGACCTTCTTTTCAGGATACTTTATTTATCAAAATTAAGTACTTTACTCTTGTTAAAACATAAAACGTTGCGGGTAAACTACTTCCCCGTAACCGATCTCCACCAAAATCAATAGACCTTGAATCCTCTGCAACTCAGGCACATATGCAAAAAAGTATCTCATTCTGTTTGAATTTGCGGCAGTTATCGTTCGCCATAGAACAAATTCTATACACAGACACTTTTCGGAAAATGACTTTTCTTCACGTTTTGAGGGTAGTACAATCAGACTGAGTTCTTATCTCGAACACGATTTTTTTCGTCATCACCACACTTCCATTTCCATATGGAACATGGAAGTACAAACGGTAATAACGGGCACCCTATTAGTACTCCACAATTAATCATACCCACACTAGAAGTTGAGCTCGGTCTTCCTGTCTCAGTTAAGATTTTGCTTTCCGCATAAAGACGTTGTATGGTTCTAATGAGGTGTTGTGGGATCCCTTTCTTTGCCATAACTGCCACAGCCTGCCTTTATTCACTCTATTAAATGTCTTTCCAAAGTCTGTGAAAGCTAGGCTCTGTGTAGTCGATGAACGCTAATGATATGTGCGTTATTTCTGTAACGGCCGTATTCTGATACTGAATATGTTTTGTCAGATCGTCAAGACAAATGTTTTAAAATTGTTTTTAAGTTAACAACTGAACCAAACAAAATCTGTCGCTGTTACGGTCACTGTCAAGTTAAGGCTAACTTCTAGTGTCAAGCGACTTGTTCCCCGCTCTGTATTTGTCTTACCGGTAGGCCTACTCTTTGTGCATAAAACTAAACGATCGCATAATTTTATATTAATTACTAGCTGTTACCCGCGGCTTCACACGGTAATATTTTACTTTTAGTAAGTATTTTAATATAATTTTTATTGTCTATGTCTATATGGCGTTCTGTCAGCTAGTATAACAATTTTGTACTCATTAGTCAAATTCTGTCCAAAGCTGTTTTCTACACTTGTAGTATTTTAACTTGTACTAAATTATTATGTTGGTGCAACAGCCTTTGGAGATTTAAAAGTACCCGTTTAAAAGGCCTCTAGAGATATTTATAAAGTACCTGTTAAATCAAAAACGCTAAATTATTTATTTTAAGTGTTACTGTGTTAGAAGCATTGTATAACACGTTAAACTTTATGTTTTCCTCAACCATGGCTTTTATTTATTTCAACAGTAAACTAAAAACCAAAAACCGTTGTCACCTAACCTCACAAATGAAAAAAAAACATGTATTTTCGATTTGGAATAAGTAATAGGACAATTTACAATTAGTACACTTCTTCTTTTCCACATCGTAATATATCGATACAATCGTATATTATACAAAACATCGAAAATGTACTACAGGAATGGAAAAATGTACAGTTCCGATGCCGCTAAATAGCTTTTGTTTATTTACTTGTTACTATAGTAATTAATTCTGGTCTCCATGGTGTTGTTGACATCTTTAGTAGTAGTATTTAATATATTTCATTACTTATTCATTGCGGCATCAGAAATACGTATAAACATAAATTTATAATCGTTTAAGACAATTATAAAATATATAAACGTGTCTGTATACAAAATTACAAAATGTAACGATACAATCGCATATTAAAAACATTGAAAACTGCAGGAACGAATAAAAGTACAGTTCCGATGCCGCTAAATATCATTTGTTTATTTACTTGTTACTATGGTAATTTATTCTGATCTCCATGTTGTTGTTGACATCTTTATACGCGTCAACGAAAAGGCATAATTAAAAGGGCCTAATGAAAAGGGCCTAAATCGTCCGAACGGGGCAAAATATCAATTTCCAAGTTAGACAGTGTTTTTCGCCTTGTGTCAAGGTTACCTGTGCAAAATTTGGTGGCAATCGGTGTAACGGTGTGGATTTGTATTCAGTACACATAAATCCTCAGACTTTGAGTTTTACGTATATATATATATATATATATATATATATATATATATATATATAGGTTTATTAATATGTAATTATTTTCATGCCTTCATACAAGCGTTGCCATAATAATTACAACAATGGGCGTGTAGATGTCGCTGTTGGCTGTAGATATCGATCATAACAATGTTAATGTCGTCTCCGTTGCTGAAGTCGCAAAAAACTGCTCGTCGATTTATCACACTTTATTAATAAATTAAAAAATAGCCAACGTTTGTTTGATTTTTAGCTAAACAATCACGAGCCGATATACAGCATCTGTTTCGTATTGAAAGGTCGTTCGGTCTTCCAACCATCGTGACCTTCTGACGAAACAGTCGTCGCAAAATGTCGTGATGGATTATACGTCCAAGAAGTTGTGTAATTATAATTGACAGGTTTGGCATTCCGTTCTCTACAGTTTTCAGCCATCCTTACTAATTTATACGTTACTTTTTGCAATTCCGTCTACCGAATGAGGACGACTCTTTTCTTTTCACAAGTCGTTTCTTTTCTTATTTACAAAAAAACGTACACACAAGAATAGGCTTGCCACACGTCCCGGTTTGACCAAGATAGTCCCGGTTTCATAGTGTAGTCCCGGTGTTCCGCCCGGTTGCCGAAATGTCCCGGTCGGTGCATTTGGTTGCTAGAAATGATATCCTAATGCACGATCTTGGACTGACAATTGAGTACATCTTTCGCCTTCCTGGAACATCAGCTCCTGTAGAGAGAGCGTTGTCATCGTTGATGAACAACACTTGGGCAGATGACAGAGGTTTAATGCAGGAGTCAACAGTGCGTGCGTTGATGCCATGTAAAGTAAATTTTTTACTTGAACAGAATTTAAAGTACTGCACTTAAATTTGCAAAAAATTATTTCTTTGATTTAGACTTTTATTATGTATTAAGTATTATATTTACACATTATATACACCCAATAAAATAGTAATGTCATAAACGCTGTAATGTTTATATTTTAATTCCAGACTCCCATCTCACCCCCCCCCCAAACAGGTGTTCCAGTTGGTCAATAAAAAATTATGGCAAGCCTACACAAGAACGTATTTCACACATAACAAAAAAACATAAACTTCACAGTTCCAAAACGTTTTCTTCTCCTCCTTTTTCCTTCCTTATTATTAAACATACACTGTTATAAAAACAAGTGGTTACATTTCTGTTCATCTAGTATTTAAAACACCTTTCTAATTAATTCAATACCAATAGTATAGTTACGTAAAAAAATTGAATTACGTAAAAGACAATTTCAATTTTTAACAGTAACGATTTCTAAAACAGATGTACGCTATTAATCAGGTATTTTTTTGTTGGCGGTTCAATTTGAACCGTAGTCAGTGGTAGTTGGTGCTGATAATGTTTTTCATAACATTTTCAAATCCAGTGACAAGGTCGATACAATATCGTCGTCGAAAATTCAATCGATCATCGTTACAGGTGGGTTACAACGTATCCGACGTGTCCGATTCCCAGTCTCCGTTTTACTCGATCGTTCTGTGAGTCATCTTCCAGCAATCCCCTCTCAAACTCTTCGCTGTGCCCTCTTTCTAGACCTTGTCTCCCTTGGCTGCGTTTTGTTAACCCGTTGCCGATTCAACGCCGGTTACATCCGTCCGACGTGTGTCCACTCTACATTAATTATTTTTAATTCTAAGATCATCTGTAATTGGTTGTCGATAACTAAGGCGTTAACTGTGTTTAAATGTAACTGACTTGTCTCCGAGGTATTAGGCCGCGGTCCACTCCTGCCGCTATGAACAAACGTTTCAGCCTCTCCGCTGGAGGCCACATTCAGTGTAAAAACGATTCGGGAACTGCCACAGGTGTTCACCACAATAACATTTTTTGCCACAGTACTGTGGTTAGCTGGTAAAGATCGGTGCCAGTTCCCGAATCGTTTTTACACTGAAGTTGGCCTCCAACGGAGAGGCCGAAACATCTGTTCATAGCGGCAGGAGTGGACCGCGGCCTAATACCTCGGAGACAAGTCAGTTACATGTAATTTGTTGGTTGCGAAACTCTCATAATTTTTTGTATTGCCCGTTTATTGTTCTCTGTTCATATTGACGGCTCGTCTCCAAAAACGTATTGATTTTTTTTTTTTTGATATTAGATAAACTAACCCTTTCAATCTGCCTTGTGAGTTCTTGTTTATGGTTGATGCGTTTCAAAGCATATGCTTCATCAGCAGATCTTTAAAAAAATCCCTTAGAAGAGGTCATTACCGGTTAAAATTCCAACTGCATCAGCACTGTACCCATTAGTAGGTGCGCACCTATTCGCTGGAACGGTGTACCAAACGTTGATAGGTGTGTACCTACCTACTAATGGGTACAGTGCTGATGCAGTTGGAATTTTGACCGGTGATGACCTCGTATGAGGGATTCTTTTAAACATTTGTTGATGAAGCGTATAATTTGAAAGGCGTCACCAACTATAAACAAGAAGTCACAAGGCGGATTGAAAAGGTTAGTTCATCATCATCATCATCATCATCATCATCGTCGTCGTCGTCGTCGTCGTCGTCGTCGTCGTCGTCGTCGTCGTCATCATCACCACCACCACCACCACCATCATCATCATCATCATCATCATCACATCATCGTCGTCTTCTTCTTCTTCTTCTTCTTCTTCTTCTTCTTCTTCTTCTTCTTCTTCTTCTTCTTCTTCTTCTTCTTCTTCTTCTTCTTCTTCTTCTTCTTCTTTACAATTCGGCATAGGCAAGACGCTGCCTGTTCCGCCTTCAAAAATCCTCCAGCCATCTCTTTCTGGGTTTACCCACACACCCGTGTCTTATAGGTTTGTATTTCCAGACTTGTTTGGCCAGTTCGGACTCTCACATTCTTCTAAGTGTTCTTGCCACCGTTGTTTGTTATCTTTCAATTTTTCATTTAAGTTATAAACTTGCAAATCTTCTCTTGTGGCCTCATTTCTTACACGGTCAAGTTTAGAACACCTTTTAACTCCCCTTAAGAATGCCATTTCCGAGGGCTGTATTTTACTGACTTTTTTTTTGTTTTTTCTTTGTACATAATTAACCACATAGAATAGTACAGGGACTACCATACGTTTGTAGAACTTTAATTTTTTATATCGATGTACCTTGTTTCTAAATGTTTGGTTGCTTGTTCCACAGATCGCCTGGAACTTACCTAACTTATCAATGTCATAATTTCTATCATAGCCAGTATCATTTCCCAAATAATTAAAGTGGCTCACGTGTAGTAGAATTCGATCACCAATCATTATTTTTGTTCTTATTGGCTCCTTACCTCGAAATGTTATTACCTTTGTTTTTATAGTGGAGATTTTCATATTATATGTTTGCAAATCTGATGAAGCTTAAAAACAGATTTTTGCAAGTCAGATTCTGTATTTTGAAGTACAGTACAAGCAAGTCGTCAGCAAACAACAGCACATTCAAATATCTGTCTCGTGATAACTTAATACCAGGGTTCACTAGATGTTTCCATTTCCATACCAGGTCGTCAATATATATGTTAAAAAGAGTAGGCGATATACTGCCCCCTTGTCTAACACCTTGATTGACAGGTTAATTTAAAGGTTCGTTTTAGTAGAAGGTATTCGTTTACTGACAGGTTTTAACAAAAGGTTAGTCTATCTACGAGTAACTCCTCTGCTCGGACTGCTTCCATCGTAATATTCTTCTCGCTTGACGTTCCCATCCCCTGCGCTCGTCCTCAGAAGCTGTGAGTGGCGGTTGAAAGTCGTAACAACTTAATTTACTTCTTCTTTCTATGGTGCTAGAGCCAATGTCGATCTCTGGCCTCCTACAGTGGCCTCTCGTAGACGTCCCGGTTCAACGCCTCCCTCTCTCCTAAACGAAGGAATGACAAATTAGTGAAATAGACGAATTAGTGAGGGAGTAAGAAACAGACCAATTAAAGACAATACAAAATGTTTTATTATAAGACTAGGAATGTACAGTAGTAATGTTATCCTCGAATATACTTATTGCTGAAAAATTTCAAACTCAAATAGGTTAAGCACTGTAACTGCAAAAAAAGTTTAGTGATTGTGAAAAAAATCTGTAATTTTCTACTGTTTTTCTGTCGAACGTACTTTTTAAGAGCCAAATTATGTATTTGGTGCAGTGAAATTATTTTAGACAGTTCTGCTTCATCTTGGCCTTCGTACCACTTGATTGTTAAAGTCAGTGATTGAATGGCCTCCTTATGACAGATTGCAGGTCTTATTGGCTGGTGATCGCCATTATTATTTTTTTTATTTTGAATGATCATCACTTCTTTCACAGCACTTTAACAATTAATATTTAATGCACTTTCACTTGTGAAAAACTTACTTTTTGTTATTTCCTCAATCGTACGTTTCGGAGTGGTTTACTCATTACTCAGTGAGGTATAAATGCGGAATTCGTAAAGGCGTTGTTAATCTGTAACGGTTTTTTGGTGATTGGTTGTGTGTGGGAGTGTGTGGAGATGGAAGGGGGTTGGCGGGGGATTCTGTATTGTATGCGTTGTGTATTATTGTATCGAATAGTGTGTTGGATTTAAATTGTAATTGTTCATTGAGTATGTTGTTTGGTTGTGTTTTGTTGTGTTTGTATATTTCGTATTGTTCTGCGGTGTTGAGTTTGCGACTTTTGGGTATATAGTGTAAAATTTCAAGATTGTTTTTTATATTGGTGTAACTGTGGTTTTCTGTCTGGGTGTGTGTAAAATGTGGATTGTAAGTTGTTATTGGATAAAGCTTTTGTGTGTTCAGAAAATCTGGAGTAAAATGATCTTCCTGTCTGGCCTATATAGAATTTATTACAATCGTTGCAGTTTAATTTATATACGCCTGTTTTGTTGTATATGTCTATGTCTTTGTTTGTGTCGTTAATGCGTCTCTTGATGGTATTGTTAGTTCTGTATGCTATTTTGTAATTGTGTTTTCTGAATGTGTTGGCAATTTTGTGTGTGTTAGAGTTGTAGTATGTGAGTGTGATGTATTTGTTTTGTTGTGTGTTGTTTGTATTTTTTGTTGTTTTGTTGTTTTTGTATAGGATTTTTCTATGTAATTTGTTTATTAACTCAGGGTTGTATCCTTTATCTCCATTATCATTAGCTTCTGTAGGTTCTATGGATACGTATGTAACAATTTCATCATCACTAAACATTACCTCACATCCGCTAAGTCTACTTCACACGGATTTTTGACGTCGTTAGGCATTTATCATTTTCTTGGTTACACTATCCCTCCACCGCATTTCTCACTTTCCTTATGGTTGGCCTCTACACACTTTTCTGGGACTCTGTCTTCCGGCATTCGTAATACGTGCTCTACCCATTGGAGATACTTCAGCTTTATATCTTCTTCTTATATGGCGTTACAGCCTTTGGTGGTCTTTAGCCTTCTCCATGCTTCCCTCCTCTCCACCCTCTGAGTGCCATGCTAGCAAGATCTTCTGTTACGCCATCCAACCATCTCATCCTTGGTCTGCCTCTATGTCTAGTAGTATATTATCTTCCCTTCAGCATTCTTTTAGGTATTCTTTCCACATGTCCCAGCCAACGCAACCTCTGTGATTTGATGAATTTCACTATGTCTTTTCCATGCATAAGAGCCTGTAGTTCATTGTTATTGCGTATTCTCCAACTGCCTTCTTCTCTTACTGGGCCATAAATTTTACGCAATATTTTCCGCTCAAATGAGTTTAAAGCAGTTTTGTCATTCTCTGTTAAAGTCCACACCTCAGATCCATATGTGTAACAACTAGTCGCACCAGAGAATAATATACTTTAAGTTTTATACCTCTTGTAACAAGATTGTTTTTAAAGATGTTGATATTTGCAAAATTGGCTCTATTTCCTGTTTGTATCCTTTCCCTTACACTCCTCCTAATGATATTATCATTTGATGCCAAGGCACCTAGATAACTAAAACAGGACACTCCTTTGAGACACACTTCAGTTTTATATGGCCCAAGAATTTTGGTTCCTTGTATAATTTAGTTCCTCATGATTGTATCGAACCATAATGCTACTAATATTTACATCGAATTACAATGGTTTTCAGAAAGTTAGTTTTTACAAAAATATAATTGATGCCTGCAAACTGGTGTCAAATTTTGTCTGCAAAACTGTGCGGTTCCAATCCAAAATACGTCAATAATTCGTTCAACGTAAACCACAAATGTAACGTTAATGTTTCAGTATTTCACTCAATGTTTTGAATCGATTTTCACTAATTATTGTACGAAAAGGAATATGATAATTGAAAAGACACAAAAAGGGTCACTACAAAGGGTGGCGTACCCAGGCTATTTGATACCTGGTGCGGAGCTCAGATTTGTCACCTCCCCATAATGATACCCACCCCCCTCCAAAAGACCAAACATTATCATTTAAATGGTACGCAGGTTTGAGTAAGCTAATAATCGAATATAATGCCTTTATTTTCAACATAGCTTTTCTTTCAACAATGCAAGTGCAATATTTAATAACACAGTAACTACACAAACACAATATTAACCATAGTTGTGGTAGCCTACTCATATTTTCTTACATATTAAACTTTACTAGCACATGTCCCTTACAGGTATACTAAAACTACTCTTCAAACTACGCTAAAATTGTTATCAGGATTAATGAAAGTTGGTAAAATTATAAGAACAAATAGGATCTTCATTAATCAAAATACACATTTCGATTTAAAAATACTTTAATCTCTTCAGTAATTTGAGATTTGGTTAATGCATAATTCACTGTAAATACATACATAATTCAATATTTCTCTATAGCCTAAAGAAAATAAAAATAACATGTTATATTTACAGATTTTTGACAAATTTCTCTTATTTCTACTGAATTCATTGGGGGTGAGTGTGCACCTTTGACACCCCTAGGCGAACGCCTTCGTTTTTTTCAGATAATTTTTTTCCAGAAAGTTTTTTATGTTTTTAAATACTAAAAAATAAGCCGTAAAAACAATTTTTCATTTTAAAAAAGCTAAAGAAAACTTGCGCATAATGCATAATCGAAATCGGGCGAGCCTATGTCGGTCAACTGAAGGGAAGTCTGTCAACTAACTGACAAATCACTGCCACATATCTGCCACGTCACAAAGAAAATAATCATTTATCAGCGTTGGGCTGGTTCACAATGTAGTTCAATGTAGGTACCATTGTTTTCGGTTACTTTGTCAAGTTACAGATTCTACATAATAATATAATATTTATAAATATCTAGTGCTCTAAGAAAATTTAAAAGAAAAAAAATCAATTTGTTTCTAAATTGAGAAAAAAATTCGTATTTGAAAATAGCATCCGGTGCACCCTCGCACCCCTCTAGGTACGCCACTGACTACAAACATACTATAATACTCTGTAAACAAAACTACGACAACTGTTTACAAGACGATTCCGTTTATGAATCAATCGTATTAAGTTTATACAAACTGAGAGCTCTATGTCATTGTAATCGGTGTCGAAACATTTCGTGCCGATAAAATGAAAATGCATCCTTACGTATTAGTGATATGAACGAACCCGCGGTCCGAGGTGTGCTTCGGTTTTTAAGAGAAACTACACACTTCGACCTATACTTCAGCTCAGACCGGAGTGTATTAAACTTTTATTCCAGAGGAACTCTCAGAGAAATAAGTTAATGAGTTGGACGTTTAATTGTCTCTCTGATTAAGGACAACACTAATTAGCCGCGTAACATCTGGACAGGTCGGACGTTATAACGATGTGAAGAAGACGACACGGAAACAATGCTCGGCAAGAAGAGCCTAGATTTAATTTATTGAGAATGGGAAAGTTCTCACGTACAATTCGGGTTGTTCAGTTCCTTTGTGCATTGTATGTAATTCATAGAGTTTCAACTGGCAAACATAAAAATGATGTGTGTGTGTGTACACAAACACTTCCGCCATACATCGGACGTCCGCTCGTTTTTTCCTCAGGTGGGAGCGCCCTCATGGTTCCTAGGGAACGTGAACTTAATTATTGCCAACCGCAGTTGTCTAAGGCTAGTGATAACACGGGTCAAAGCTTTAACTCACCAGTCGCGGTAACAGTTTAGGATCTTTTGTTGTTTGAAGGGGCGGAAAACTAACCCGTGTAAAAAAAAGACTACGTAATTTCGCTTCATCAATTGTGTCCACTTATTTCAAAACGCATTCAAGGGATATTTACGAAACCTTTCCATCTGAAAGCTAAATACGTACAACATGATGAGAACCTAATTGTGTGTGTGTGTGTGTGTGTGTGTAATTGCCTACAATATTTAATATTAATATTAATAAATATTTTATTTATTAAATCATATTTTAATATTTAATATTTTTTCAACGATAATATAGTTTTTATTTTATTACGATGTCCGACAGTGTATTTTACATTACTGTCATCTTCAGAAATAGAATGTACAAATAGTTACACACTTATAAAATTAAAATTTATATAAGTACTTATATTAATAATTAATGTAAAACAAACTCTCGGAATATTGTAATGAATAATAAAAAATATATTCTTGTTCAAAAAATATAAAATATCATTTATTACTTTTATATAGTACATTTATATCTTCTCATATTATTCTTGTTATTAATAATAAATAAATTTTACAATAATAATAATGGCTCCCATGTGTACCACCGAAGTAGCTTAGGAGAATATTAATTTATTTCCTAAGCTAAATAAATTATATTTGCTTTTTTTAACAAAATTATATTTATATACTTTTTATATATTAACACTATTTGAACAGTTTCAAACTATTATCTTCAGTTTATCTATACTGAAGTGTAGATAAAACTATCAAGTCCAGTTTTGAAGCAATGTCACTTTCAAGCCATGAGTGAAGTGTCACTTTCTTGAGTGAAGACAAGACAGTCTACCATGAGACATGGCTGATCGAAGATAATGTTTTATCGACTACAAACAAAACGGCTGTTCTGGCGTTGTCAAGAAAATTCAGTACTGTACCTTTCTCCGTTCCTGCAGCCATTTTCGATATTTCGATTATGCGATTGTTTGGCTTCTATCTTTAGTGAATATCGCACAATATTTTTTATGTAGATAAAAGAATTATACAAATTTTAATAACGTATGTTGCAAAGTAGTTGGCTGGCGATTGCAGTCGGTGTTCTTGTTCCTTTTTTTTTAATGGAAAATGATTGTAGCAGTAGTATATCACGCATTTGTAGCAATTGCGTAGTATTTGTAGTATATCACAATGATTGTAGCAGTTGCGTACCTGTGACGCCAAACGTTGATGTTGTTAGGTTAACATGAGAACTAAAATTACACATGGAAAGCGATACGTGTGTAATGTAAAACTCGTTTTTTGGCGGAAACTACGAAAAACCCGACTCGAAAGTAAGATGGAGTGTCCTTGCCTATTACTATACATGTCTTTTTTCTGGCAGAACTCGTTTTTTCCCTAACAAGTACTCTTTTTTGTGGCTAACCAAAAAGAAACGTTCATTATGTACAATATATAGAGCCTATGTTATCATTCCTTAATACATTGTTTTTTTGTGTTTTCCATTAACCATAAATATTTGTATTTTTCAGTTTACATTTGCTGTTGTAGTTTTGTTAATTTGTCAACTAAAAATCGCTAAATTCTTTATTTTAAGTATTACTGTGTTATAAGCATTGTATATACACATTAAACGTTGTTTTCCTCAACCATGGCTTTAATTTATTCCAGCAGTAAGCTAAAAATCTAAAACCTTTGTCACCTAACCTTACAAATGAAAACAACACGTATTTTCGCTTTGCATTATGTAATAGGATAATTTACAATTAGTACACTTCTTCTTTTCGACATCATAATATATCGATACAATCGCATTTTAAAAACATCGAAACGTATTGGCCATACAGAAAGCCAAAGTTTCCTTCGTAGTTTCGTAATTCTGCTTGTTAGAGTATACCTACTACGGGCGCTCATGCCAATAACCACATAAAAGTATCCTGTCTTAAAAACATCTGCATGTGCGTTTAGGTTATATCATCTGGATTTTCATACTGAGAAAGGTCTTTTCCTTCTACTTCTAACTTACGCGAGAACCTCGTCTGTATGTAGCCTCTGAGTATAGGGTACACTTCTATTTCGCCACTCTCGTCCTTATTTCTTTCTTTTAAGTTCCCTTATCTTCCATTCTTCTTACCAAAACACTCTTGTTTACTCCTAGAATCCGTACTTTATCAAATATTTTTCAAACAGTGAAATGATTACGTGATGTAGGTACAATACGTCATCAATGACGTCACAACTGGAAAAATATTCAGTAATCTTAAACACGAGGAAAGTGATAACTTTTTAAAGCTATAAACTGAAAATATAGTTTTTTGGAAATTTTTCACTATCTGGTTCCCCTTAGTGGTGTCAATCCTCGGCTTCTGTTTTCAAGTGATTCCATAAAATGAGTACGAACGTACATGTACGAGCTTCGGGTCATTTGTTTGTATGGAATTGTATGTAGTAGTAGGGTTCGTTGGTACAACTACAAATCGTACTACTACCCAATTTCCTTCGTGAGGCATCGTTTCTCTTCGTTAGCACGCGTGATTCCCCAGTTGTTACAACTACTATTAGATTAGGTTGCATAAGCTTCATTGCAGGAGAGGGGGGAGAGTTCGATAGCGCGCATCCCCGTAATTCAATACTCCGTGTTTAGGCGACGCAATCAGACTAACTCAATCACCCGACAAATGGCGCAAGCAGTACTTCGCTGAATCAGTGTGCACAGTCCTCACCCACCCCTGCCTTGGAGACGATAAGCTTTGCAAATTTTAAGAAATCAATTTGTTTCTTCATTAAGGTTTTACATTTCGCTTTGTGTATTAATAAGACTGCCTGTACTGTATTCGTAGGATACTTCATTGCACTACGTTTCTTAGATGCCCCACGTTTCTGAAACTTACAGGATTACGCAGTGTAGTTTTCTAAGTCAATCGATCACCTTTGGTATTAATTACCTCATCTGATCGTGATGTTCAACCCCTTATTTTATCACGCACGCTAAAGATATTCAACTCGTTCCGAATGTCACAGTATCTGAATCTATCGCCAATGCTAGTGGAAATTTTAATAAATTTTAATAAATGGTGAAATGATAAATGCGCTTGATATACGCACTAACATTTGAAAAACTGCCTACTATCTAAAAAATCGTATTGATAATTGTTTAACCAAATTATCAATTATTTTTGGGTTTTTAACCAATCGAAAAAGAAATATGTAGAATATATTAACGGAGTTATCTGTAATGAAGATGGAAAAACTAAAGATGCGAAAAATCTGATGCGGACTTCAAGAAAGCAGTCGTACTCTCTCCCACTCATCATTTTCCCTCTCTTCTCTCCCGCGTCTCACACGCACTCCTTCTCTCTCTTTCTCTCTGTCTTTCTCTCTGTCTTTCTCTCCTTCTCTCGCGTCTCATTTCCTCCCTCTCATCTAACTCTGCCATCTCTTTCTCTTTCTCTCACGGCTATAAATACAGCTCGTTCGTTAATAGAATAGACAATAATTTTTTGTCTATTAACGTTCGTACGAAAGTTAGACAATAACAGACACCCAATTGTAACATCTAATGAAACACAGCCGCCTACAAGTTTCTTCTAGTAGCTCAAGCTTTTTTGCTCATCATAAAATACTTCAAGTGTGGATATCTTTCAGTATTATTGTCAAAACTACTTATATTCAACTTTAAAAAATAGACAAATGTTAAAACATTATTTTTTGAATAAATTTATGTTGAAAACTGTTACTCCTTTTTACATAAAGGGTTTTTTGTATTTTAGTTTGTTTGTTAACAAACAATTGAAGTTATTAAATTTTATGCCTCGTAAGGATATATGCTTAATTTCCTGCCCTTTGACTGAAAGACTACAACATAAATTAAAATCAACCATGGAAATTTGTGATAAACATATAACAATAAAAAACTTACAGTCATTTCTAATCTGGTTTGGTGCTCGCTCACTTTATGGCATATTTTTACTACTTGTTGAAGCCTCCTGTTATCATCGACGTTGAAATTTTCGTTAATGTGCGCGAAATCCCCCGCATGATTCACACACAAATGGGAACAGTTTGAACCTCTAAAAGTACATGCAGCCAGTACATCTGTCTCGCATATGTGCCGCTTTTCACCTCCATCTGGCCGCTACGTGATGGCTCTTTTATGCTAACACACGCTGACAGTTGTAAACAATGAATTAAAAATATTTATTTTCGATGTTGTTTTACAGAATTAACATGTGTCGCTGTTGTTCGTCATATATATTATGTAATTCCATTAAACGCATGAAAAAACCGAACGGAACATATGCTGAAGTCTATTTATAAAGCGACACAGGTTACGTTTAGTTATGTAATGAAGGGTGGCGGTCGTTTAGTTGAGTGTTTATGAAACTGTGTACGTGGTACAAGAGGCGGATACAGAGATTATCTGAGTAAGTAACTTCTTCTTCTTCTTCTTCTTCTTCTTCTTCTTCTTCTTCTTCTTCTTCTTCTCCTTCTTCTTCTTCTTCTCCTTCTCCTTCTCCTTCTCCTTCTCCTTCTCCTCCTCCTCCTCCTCCTCCTCCTCCTCCTCCTCCTCCTCCCTCTTCTTCTTCTTCTTCTTCTTCTATTCTCAATCCGACTATTGGTGGACGACCGTATTCTGAAGTCATTAGATGCCTTCTCCTTGACACATCTGTTTCTCCTCAACTCTGCCTCTCCAGCCGTTTGATTAAGGTACTATTTCCTTGGTGTTTTGCTGTATGCAGATGATGTGGTTATACTACAAAATAATGAAGCAGGCTTACAACGCTCTGTGTACAGTTTACGTCAACTGGGACGACAATACTACAATCTAAAAGATGTCTACCAACAAAACAAAAGTTATGGCTCACTACGGAAAATTTGCAGTAGCTCAAAGGTTCAGCATAAAGTATTGGAACATACCTCAGATTTTTACTATTTAGGTTGTGGTATAAATTTTGTTGTTGACAAAGATATACAAAATAAAATCAATAGATTTCATTGATACATATGTGGAACTATAAATAGAAGACTAAAAAATGAAACGAGACGTGACACAAAATTAAAATTCTACAAATTAATGCCTGTTCCAGTGCTATTATATGGCAGTGACTTCTGGATTACGAAACAAAGAGATAAAGGCAACATACACTCGCCAGAGTTGAGATTTTTAAGAAGGGTTATAAGAAGAAGGGAAGAAACACAAGAAGGGATCATATAAGAAATGAAGATATACGGGAAGAATTAAATATATATAATCTAAATGAGAAAATTGAAGAATACAGAAGAAAATGGAGACAGCACGGATGAAGGTAGAATACCAGTAATTGTAAACAAGTACAAGCCTTCTGGAAAAAGGGATGTAGGAAAGGCAAGAAAGAAATGGATCTGAAAAATATAAAGTCGGAACAGGCACATTGCCTAATCCGTTAGTGTAGAAGAAAAAGAAGAAGAAGACTATTTCCTTGGTCTTCCCCCAGAAATTCCACCACTAATTTTCTTTCTAATATCTTAGTCATATAGTCATTATTAAGTACCCCAACTATCAGCGTTTCTTCGTAATGACGTTTTTCCATAACTTTCGTCTTTTAATTTACCAACTTAATTGCCTCATAATTGCTTACTCGATTCTTCCACGAGATCCCTCTTGCGTATTCTTCCAACGTCGTGTCTTAAAGGCCACTTAAGGCCATTCGTTCCTTGTCCCTGTTCCACATGGTCCATCTACTATAGTCCACATGGAATGTGAACTACACAGAACCACATTCCATACAAAATGTGTTATGAGATATTTACTGGTCTTAATACGATGTTCCTACATATTAGCATTCTCTCCTCTTTCATGACGGCTACTTTTGATAAAGGCTATTCCAGGTTTTTACATCAACAGTAGTAGGTTTTCCGTTCTCTGAGTTTGTGTTACCCAGGTACTTTAGGGCCCTGACTTGCCTCAACTGTACAGGGGTACAGTACAAGTGGGCCAATCGGTACAAGTGTACTGTTCTCGGTAACGACACTAGTCTTTAATTTTTTTCACTAAAGGAAGCGCCGTCGTCTCAATTTGGTCTAGCGACAGTTGGCGGTTTGGCCTCGCGGTACTTTTATACCTTCAAACACCTATAGCTCCGCCTTTTAAGGGATTCACATTTATATTGAAAACGTCATAAAACGTCTTGCAAAAGAAAGATCAAACAGATTCACCGACACGAATATCTGCAATTTCTTGGCAAACCTACCGTAAACTTATGCATTTCCTTAACTCGTATGCGATTGCAGTATCGTAAACATTGTTTCAATATTAACAAAACAACGATGGGATTATTTAACTACTGTATAACTGCATATAGAAAACGTTTAATAAGTCAGGTTTTTCCATTAAATTACTTTTATTATTTTTGTTGTTGTTACTTCTTCTTTTTACGTTTCATCCATCCGTGGATGGGATTTCACAACTTCCTTCACTTTCTGGAGTTCACTTCTTCATTCTTCATTAATTCCTTCATTCTCTGCTTCGCTGTTGCTCGTTCTTGTTCCGACAACACCATTTTGTTTTCCTTGATTTCTCTGCGAGTAAATCCTTCTCCTCTGTAATTTTCCTCTCTGTTATGATATCTCCTTCCCTGGTTCCACATTTTTCCAGATACTGATAGACTTCTCTTTTAATTCAAGGTACTTGTAACCTTCAGTTCTCGCGGAATGTGAGGCTCTTGTCGTCTATCCCTTCCGGTGTTCCGTTCTTCTAAAGTGTGCTAGAAACTCATTCGTCTTTTCTTTATCGTGGTTTAGATTTTCTAAAACTGTTAACTTTACTGGCCGGGCTGTTTGGCCCTGGTCTAGAGTGTATGGTGACAGAGGTTTCGGCCTCACCACCGGAAGCCATCATCAGTGTCGGTAACAACTGGCACGGTGGCCGCCAATTCAACCCAGTGATGAGGTAGAGACACTCTCAGTCGAACACGGCCTAACAGCCCGGCCCATTATGTTTCCAACTACAGTATGTGAACGGCGGTCGTGTAAGGAACTCTGTTCATAAAATTATTGTTGTTGTTGTTGTTGTTGTTGTTGTTCTTCTTCTTCTTCTTCTTCTTCTTCTTCTTCTTCTTCTTCTTCTTCTTCTTCTTCTTCTTCTTCTTCTTCTTCTTCTTCTTCTTCTTCTTCTACTACTTCTTATTGTTGTTGTTATAATAATAATAATAGTTATTATTATTATTACTGTTAATAGTAGTAGTAGCAGTAGTAGTAGTAGTAGTAGTAGTAGTAGTAGTAGTAGTAGTAGTAGTAGTAGTAGTAGTAGTAGTAGTAGTAGTAGGCTGCTAGTTGTGGAATCGTCACATGGTACCCTAACCTCCTTAGGACACACCCGATTATCATCACAAGGTTAGAGCAGTGTTTTCAAACTATGCGGCACGACCAACTGCTAGATCCCGAGGGGGCGTTTGGTGGGTCGCGAAGTCGGGCACGAAAATTTATTTACTGTCTTAAAAATCTATTACATTTAAATTTTCTACAATCTGTTTAAGCGTGAGAGCTGGCGTAAAGTACTCAATGTTAGAAAAAATGTAATTCCAACTTTGTCGTGTTTACTTGCTAAACTGCTACTACTTTGGACGTGGTTTAGGACGTGAAAATGGTGGAAACACTGAAAGGCCTCGTCCGGAACATGACAAGTAGCAGTTTAGCAAGTAAACATGGCAAAGTTGGAATGACAGAAACTGCTAATTCAAAATAACAAGATGAACAAAAATATGATTACAACTGGGTGCTCACCGCGATAAGTAATTCTGCCGGCGCCCATGTAATACGCTTCAAAGTGGTTTAAAAACCACTGGGTTAGAGCGTCCGTCTACAACGAAAGTACCGATCGTGAACTCCCGATTATATAATTGCGGTCGCGATCAAATAACCTTCTGAACAGTTGATATCGGAACTTAAGACGTCTGCCTGCAGTTGTCGCCGCAAAGTTAGCCAGCAAAAAGACGCCGTCGTAACGATCAGTTATTGTGTCGACAGACTGCTTGGTTTGGTTTAATCGCTTTCACTCCTCTTTCTTATCGCTCCCAAAAAATCTGGTCCGACAACGCGTCGACCAGTTGTCTTCGCCAACAGCTGGTAGCTACGAGTTGGTTTTTTAGCAAACATGTCAAAACATAAATGCCAATTTGCTTTCGTTTGCACGCGATTAATTCAGTTCTCCGAAGAATCAGTCGTCTTGTACGACGTTTTTGTTTGCTAACAAAAATTGATTGAGAAATTTACAACTTTTGATGCTAACTTTTTACCCTCAATTACAAGCGAACTCGAAACGAAGCGTTCGTTTAGAGCCGTGTTTTTTGACAACTGCAGTCGGCGGACGACGGAACAAGAATCTCCGTTTCACCCATTCGTATGTACACGCGCGCGTGCTTGCGTCTGATCGGACAACAATGACCATTGTTCTGGACTAACAACAAATTATCCGCCTTCCGATAATAGAAATCAGAAAAACTGACTCTTAATTACCGGTTTCCAATAAACGTGTCCACACCACAGATGGTTTCCGATCGCGTGGCTGCCATTCTTTCAATTATGTATCGACGGCTTACGTTTAAATCTCCGGCGCGTATAAAAAAGCCAACAGCTGTGCAATAAACCAATAAGTAGCCTACAGCTTCTTTTCTATACTTTTTAATTTTTAAAATTATCTCGCACAACCACGAAATGATTTTGTATACATTCGTAACTCTATTGATTTCGTTGGCATACCTCATCCTCCTTCAACCATATGCTGCAAAAGCTGAGAAAAAGTATTGATTCTTGAAGTAGTTCGTACATTGAAATTGTACATCTTTTCCGTTCTTCTGTGTAACTTTGCTTTGTTAACGGACTTTTTTATCTTTGCTTATACTTATAGACTGGTACAATTATTGGGATACATTTATAATTTATACATTTCTTCAAGGGATCAAGGGAAATTGGAGAGATAGTAGCTTTGTACCGGGTTGACTAGACACTGGTCCCCACAAGTTCCCAGGTTGGATGAAGTGATGTTAGCTCGCAAAGGAGCCGTTAGCTTCTCTTTAGCCAAGACCGTACTGCGTGGTGAAGTGCCATATCCTACAAGAGGTGACCCTGTTGTTGCAGAACAGTAAGGAACTAGACCGGAAGGTCGATAAATATTCCTGGTGGAGGGCAGCAGTAGCCACCAGTACCAAGTTACGGCGTGATCCTGGGCCGTTTTATCTTTGGAATACTACAGGCGCGAATCTAATTGGATTTAATAGGCTGTAATACTGCGTCCTATTGTTAGAGGATTATATTTTGCTGCTGCCCTGCAGTTGGGTGTTGTGGGGGATCATAGTTTGGGGGAAGACAATCCTGAATAAAAATTACCGGGAGTCATTCCCCTCCACACGACTTACCTCCCGTAAGGAGGCAGCCCCTCCACATGACTAACTATCTATAGGCTGGTACCCTATAATGGGGAATTAATTTAATTTACTAGCAGCTTTCAAAGAACACAGCCGAACGGAGATAAACAAGTCTGGAAATATAAATGTACAGGACACAGGTGTGTGGGTAGACCCACGAAGAGAAGATGGAAGAGGCAGCACCTTGCCTATGCCGTGTTCTGAAGATGATGATGGTATTGTTTCAAGAACCAAAAGAGATAGACTCATGTAGTTCTTGTAGAAAGATGCCTGAGAAAATGAGATTTAATACAAACCAGACGTCATCGAAGCACATAGTTGCAGGAAAACTGCAAGCAAACACGTTAGTTAACATCAATAATGGTAATTATTCCTTCACAGTTGAATTATTTTGGATCTGAAGTAATCTCAACTAGCTTCATCATCATCTTCAGAACACAGCATAGGCAAGGTGCTGCCTGTTCCATCTTCAAAGACCCTTCTGCCATGTCTTCCTGGGTCTAACCACACACCTGCGTCCTACAGGTTTGTACTTCCAGATTTGTTTGTCCAGTGTGGAATCTGACAATCTTTCTAAGTGTTCTTTCCACCGTTGTTTGTAATCTTTTAATTTTTCATTCAAGTTAAAACTTGTAACTCTTCTCGTACGACCTCTTTTCTTTACGTTCAAGTTTAGAACATCTTTTAACTCCTCTTACGAATGCCATTTCCAACGCCTGTATTTTACTGCCTTGTTTTTGGTTGTCCATAGCTTCATAAGCAGGCTTATGACAAAAAACAGAAACAAGAAAAAGTAACAGAAGACAAACAACCAACTAAATACTTGTGAAGCCGTTGTGCCTCCGATTTCTCGGCCGTTGTCAAGGAAGGATGAAAACCAAGTTCGACTTACAAGTACCACGAAAGGTAGCATTTGAGGAGGATTCTGAGAGCCATCAGCAAGAACGAAATTAGGAACCGCCATGAACTTCGCGAGACGTTTAAATAGCCACCAGCAACTAAATTAATAAATTGAGACAATAGGTTAACAAACGGTTAACACGCACATAAACACTGAATACATAAATAGATACACACATATCGCGCGAGAACACGATACGCATCGTCGAGAACATAAAAGTGTACTGGCTGTATAAAGTTCAGTGTAAAGTTTTGTACTGACGAGATCACCTCGAATGATTTTTACCTGAAGATGGCACCTGAATGAGCCTGAACTTGCGCGTCGTACCTAACGACTGAAGTTGCAAGAAGGATAACATAAAAACAGGTATCTACCTATTATCTCAATTAATTAATGCAACCTGGAGACCACACACAATGAATAAATTAATAAACACAATTAAAATCAAACGGGCTGAGGAAGAAACGGACTAGCCAGAAACGTTAACCAGAACGGGCAAAGAAAACGAGCCAGAACGAAATTTAACACTTTCAGATCGGAAAAAAGTAACGGGTCCGCATATATTATCCAAGTATACACTGCTTGGCACTTTCCTCGTTGTTTTAATCTTTTGTCTTTGTTTTCTTTTTATAAGCCTTTTTATGTCCGCACTGTAAGCCTGAAAACACCAAAACATTGAAGATACCTGAGATATAATACAACTTACCAATGCGTTCCGACCAGAAATCAATGCTATACGCAGGTGAAAGTTGAGAATTGGAAGTTATTAACGTCAGCGTTGAATCGTGACCGATGCCACGGCAACAAATCACAGAGAAGGCCAATATACTACAATACTTGCTATTAGTGATTTCAGCCGAATGTACGTTGCATTTATATTAATTTTACATGCACAATGAAGACAATTTTCTCAGCTATATACTAGTATGATCCCTGAGCTGCGTAACTCGCTCATAATTTTGAACGAAGTACGTTTATTGTTGGATAAACTTTGATATTAGATAATCTTTCAGTTTTCAGAAAATTTACGAAAATCTCCAATAAAATTTACAAAATTTACGAAAATTTACAATTTTATTTTTTGTTAAAGTAACAATAGTAGAGCAACCATACAATAAACGCTACAAATTCCAAAAAGACGGATTTGTGTTAAAATTTTCTTTGGTCTGACATGAAGCGGGATTTTTACAATTTTTTCAAACGTTATCCCATTTCTAAAACTGCATTCACATATTCACATTTTCGTTAAAATTCTCTTCAATTCGACATCCCACATAGAATTCGCAATTTAATTAAACTTTCGCCCCACTTTTGGGCCCTGGCATCCGAAAATTTAGAAATTTCCAAAACTTGACACTACATTCAGATTTTAATTAAATTCATTTTAATTTGATAATCCACCTGGACTACTACGATTTTTTCAAAATTTAGATCTCCTACCACTTTTGCCTCCTACCCCTTTTTTGGGGGGAGGGAACCAATCTCAAAAACAATATGATTATTGTTGGCGAACACGTATGCCAAGTTTTACGAAAATCGATTCATGCCTTTGAAAGTTATCGTAAGACGTACCCCAAAAGACAGACGGACAAATGTCAAACGGTCGAGTTAAAACTGAGACACGCTTCGGTCGATGATCAATTAATAGTTTTTTTTAGTATTTTTTTGTGACGAACTTTTTAACACAAGGCAGGGTAAGTGTTTAACATGTACGAAATAGGCGTACACAGAATAATTATTTAAATACCGTTGATTACGTAATGTTGCGCGCGCGCGCGAGTGCATATCTGGTAGTGTTACCTTGTAAACAAAACGCCGGTTATGTGGATAACATTATAGTAACAACTGGCTTTAATCAAGTCGTATAGTTAATGGAGAAAGCGATGTCGACTATACACTACAATATGGCACAATGTGTACAGATGGTCATATTCACCAACTGCCACGCTTTCAATTCCCTTTAGAGACTTTTAATCTACCGTGAGTACGTCTCGTTACACAAACAAATCCCGTATAATACCCTTCTAGTTATGCCAACAACTACTAAAAATAATATAATTTGCACTAACTACTGACTGAGAGAACAATTCGCACGAAAAAAATAATAATAAGTAACTCGGTTTAAAACTACTGTTTTCCTATATATGTGATTTGAAATTAAGGTTAAATTATTATGGTTTCATATTGGCCTTTGTTTTAATTGACTTACGTGCATCTTACAATCACAGTAACCGGTTATTTTATAAGAAATTTTATTGTTTTTTATTCGCTTTTCGGTAGTGTCAAGTACATAGTTCAGTCGATTCGGTCGTCAAATGAAAAATCATTACGTTTATATCAAAACTTTCATCTTCTTGTTTAACATGAATTGTTTAAAATATAAATAACTTTTTCGTTTGACAATATTTCTTTATTTTCTTAGCGTCAACGTTTCGCACATACTACGATGATGCATCCTCAATTAACGTAATAGAACATAATAGTTTTTACTGAAGAAGAAGAAGAAGAAGAAGAAGAAGAAGTAGGAGAAGGTGGCGGAGAAAGAGATGGAGGAGGAGGAGGAGGAGGAGGAGGAGGAGGAGGAGGAGGAGGAGGAGGAGGAGGAGGAGGAGGAGGAGAAGATGAAGATGAAGAAGAAGAAGAAGAAGAAGAAGAAGAAGAAGAAGAAGAAGAAGAAGATTCAGTTTCGCTAACCCAATTAATTTATTATTTATGTAGTGTTGTTTATTAGTAAGGTTTTCAATACATATTAAAAAAAATTAATCCTTATTTTTTTAAATAATCAGCGACTTTTTTATGTTTAATGGAATGTAGGTGATTCTTGGTATTGTGCTCTACTTATTTTCTGAAACAGTGTCCAGTACTACCGTCGATTCTTGTTGCTCGACGTACTGCAGAAGTGTATCTATGCAATCTATGCTCTTAGTATAAGACATCTAAAATATCGGTATAGAGAACCATACATGACTTCCATGTTCTAAGATTTATGTTTAAAATCATTTTTGAAATGAAATATTTCTATAGAAACTACTTCTTTCTTCAGCCTTAACCACAGTACTGTGGTAACTAACGTATACCATATCAAGTTAGCGCACTCGATTTTCATTGATGATGGCAGTCGAAACACTGCCGAAACGTCTGGTTTTGCAGAAAACATTGGACTACGGCCAAACAGCCAGGGAAGGAATTTTAGCAACAAAATACTTCTTTGTTGCCGATAACGGAGTACACATATACAAAATTATCCCCTCCCACTTCAACTATCATTTTCGTTTATAGAAAATTACCCCCTCCCCCTTCAACTACCTATTTAATTTATAGATTTACACCTACCTTTCTACAGTGGATTATTATGACCTTCTTTTCAGGATACATTATTTATCAAACTTAAGTTTTTTACTCTTGTTAAAAGATAAAATGTTGCAGGTAAACTACCCCTTCCCGTTAACCGATCTTCACCAACATCAATAGGCCTTGAGTCATCTACATCTCAGGCAGCTATGCAAAAATTTATTTGATTCTGTTTGAACTTACGCCAGTTATCGTTCGTCATAGAAAAAATTACTCTTGTTAAAACATAAAATGTTACAGGTACATTACCCCTTCCCCTTGACCGATCTTCACCAAAATCAATAGACCCTGAGGCCTCTACAATTTAGGCATGTATACAAAAAATTATTTGATTCTGTTTGAATTTGCGGCAGTTATCGTTTGGCATAAAAATATTCTACATAGACACACAGACACTTTTCGAAAAACGACTTTTCTTCATGTTTTGAGGGTAGTACAATCAGAATCCCTTATATCGAACACGATTTTTTTCACCATCACCATAATTCAATTTCCTTATGCAACATGGAATTAAAATAGGAGTCAGTACTGTGTAAGCACATTCTGAGCATATGTACAAACTAATCGTCTTTTTACAAAGAAATTGGATTTTTAAAATTTACATTTTTTTTAATGATTTTACTTAATTTTAAAACAATAGTCAAGAAACTCATTTACAGAATAAGATATTCCTCATCCAAAATATCTCATCTCTACAACAAAATAATTTACAGGTATTACCAACCGGCCGTTAAGGAGCTGTATACTGTTTTACTCGCCCACATTATTGTAAGGGTTTATAAAAGTTAATATATATAATTATAAAAATTATCTACCGGGCTGTTGGGCCGTGGCCGGTTGCCTAATATATCGTTATTTGTAGACGTTTCGGCCACACGTGCAGCGACCATCTTCAGTAGAAAAACTTTCGATATGTAACAAGCCGAACGCACCTCACTGTAATATAATATGTAAAATTATTGAAATCATTATCTACTGGGCTGATGGGCCGTGATCGGTTAATTAATGGTTGATTAAGTTATCATTATTTCTAGACATTTCGGCCACACGTCCGGAGACCATCTTCAGTCGAAAAACGTTCGATAGGTAACAAGCCGAATGCACCTCACTGTCGAGGAGTAAGTAATATTGTGTGGTGGGTTCGGCCGCTTGACAACTACCGAACGTTTTTCTATTGAATATGGTCTGTGGAGTTATGCCCGAAACGTCTAGAAATAATATCTTAAGGAACCGACCGCGGCCCAACAGCCCGGTAGATAATGATTTTAATAGTGTTTACTCCGCCTGTGATAGCCTACGTAATAGATGGAATACGTAAAATATCTGGTAAATTTTTTTAATATCTATAATGCCTATAATAGTGTAGTGTAGCCTATTATAGTGTAGTAGATGTTTGGTAAATTATTTAGTCCATATAGTTGCACACTTCTTTCTGCAAATTTTATTAAATCGAATAATACATACACGGAAGGTAGAAGAAAATACAGTTATTTAAGTAAACATCGTCTTTTGTCCGTCTGTCCCCGTTTTTAATTAACTTGAAACATACTTTAGCATTATGAGGGCTTTGACTAGATATCACGAGAACTTTGATGGAGTATTGAGTACTAAGTATTATGGATTTCCCGTGTAAAATATTAAAAATTCAACAGTCACTGAACATAATAAAAATAAACTAACAAAAAAGTTTTCTTTATACCTACAACTTCTCTAATATTCTGGATTATGAACATACTGAACTGGGTTTAAGAAGAAGACTTTCCAAATGCTGCTTTCCAGTTCAATGTCTCTTATCAATACAAACATCTAAAAATTAAACGCTGTTACACAAAGTTAAACCGATCGGTGACACCTATTTCAGTAATAATTTATAATATTTAATTAAATAATAATTAATTTCTGTAATGGGGAGAATAATATCCTCCTTGCGTGAGAAAATG
Organism: Magicicada septendecula; assembly: GCA_034769895.1. Taxonomy (NCBI): domain Eukaryota; kingdom Metazoa; phylum Arthropoda; class Insecta; order Hemiptera; family Cicadidae; genus Magicicada; species Magicicada septendecula. The sequence goes on along the minus strand of CM068368.1, from coordinate 59,712,173 downwards.
TAATTTTGGCTTAACTAACCATAAAACAAATAAAACCATCCACATAACTGGAAGGTACACTCGATGGATCGAATGGGAGTTACAGTGACCTGAGCGAGACCTCTCTGAGATATGGATAAAACTTTTGGTATTTTGTGGCAATAGGCCATATTTCACATAGAGGACGAGGGCTTATTTATTGACTTGGCTATATAATATTTGTTTTAAGCCGATATTTTATTTTACACTCGCTCGATTAGATCGAAACGACCACTGTAGCCTACTCATGCTCCCATAATCCTGTATTTTGTATTTCGAAAATGTCGCTTGATTACCCTGTATATCGAGCACGTGGCAGAGTTCCTACCATAGTGAACAATCAGATTTTATCTTGAAATTTTCTCTCCTACATTCGTTCACTCAAATTTTAGAAGCTCTAATGTGATAACTATATGCATGACAATCGTTAGCTCTTCCTTACTGGGTACCCGTCCTATTCCATTTACCATCTTGGGGTTCATCCTGCCTTTAGGATTGGTTTCTTATCCCTAGGACAATACGACGTCCTAAGCGTCTACCCCCTATATTCTCCTTTGTAAACTCCGTAGCGCTTCGTAGAGGGCCGATTCTTACTCTCGGTTTGGTTTCCTATCCCTAGGACAATACGACGTCCTAAACGTCTACCCCTCTATTCTCCTTTGTAAACTCCGTAGGGCTTCGTAGAGGCAGATTCTTACTCTCGGTTTGGTTTCCTATCCCTAGGACAATACGATGTCCTAAACGTCTACCCCCTCTATTCTCCTTTGTAAACTCCGTAGCGCTTCGTAGAGGGCAGATTCTTACTCTCGGTTTGGTTTCCTATCCCTAGGACAATACGACGTCCTAAGCGTCTAACCCCTATATTCTCCTTTGTAAACTCCGTAACGTTTCGTAGAGGGCAGATACTTACTCTCGGTTTGGTGTCCTATCCCTAGGAAAATACGACGTCCTAAGCGTCTACCCCCTACATTCTCCTTCGTAAACTCCGTAGCGCTTCGTAGAGGGCAGATTCTTACTCTCGGTTTGGTTTCCTATCCCTAGGACAATACGACGTCCTAAGCGTCTAACCCCTCTATTCTCCTTTGTAAACTCCGTAACGTTTCGTAGAGGGCAGATACTTACTCTCGGTTTGGTGTCCTATCCCTAGGAAAATACGACATCCTAAGCGTCTACCCCCTCTATTCTCCTTTGTAAACTCCGTAGCGTTTCGTAGAGGGCAGATTCTTACTCTCGGTTTGGTGTCCTATCCCTAGGACAATACGACGTCCTAAGCGTCTACTCCCTCTATTCTCCTTCGTAAACTCCGTAACGCTTCGTATAGGGCAGATTCTTACTCTCGGTTTGGTTTCCTATCCCTAGGACAATACGACGTCGTAAGCGTCCACCCCCTATATTCTCCTTTGTAAACTCCGTAACGCTTCGTAGAGGGCAGATTCTTACTCTCGGTTTGGTTTCCTATCCCTAGGACAATACGACGTCCTAAGCGTCCACCCCCTCTATTCTCCTTTGTAAACTCCGTAACGCTTCGTAGAGGGCAGATTCTTACTCTCGGTTTGGTTTCCTATCCCTAGGACAATACGACGTCGTAAGCGTCTACCCCCTCTATTCTCCTTTGTAAACTCCGTAACGCTTCGTAGAGGGCAGATTCTTACTCTCGGTTTGGTTTCCTATCCCTAGGACAATACGACGTCCTAAGCGTCTACCCCCTCTATTCTCCTTTGTAATCTCCGTAACGCTTCGTATAGGGCAGATTTTTACTCTCGGTTTGGTGTCCTATCCCTAGGACAATACGACGTCCTAAGCGTCTACCCCCTCTATTCTCCTTCGTAAACTCCGTAACGCTTCGTAGAGGGCAGATTCTTGCTCTCGGTTTGGTTTCCTATCCCTAGGACAATACGACGTCGTAAGCGTCTACCCCCTCTATTCTCCTTTGTAAACTCCGTAACGCTTCGTAGAGGGCAGATTCTTACTCTCGGTTTGGTTTCCTATCCCTAGGACAATACGACGTCCTAAGCGTCTACCCCCTCTATTCTCCTTTGTAATCTCCGTAACGCTTCGTATAGGGCAGATTTTTACTCTCGGTTTGGTGTCCTATCCCTAGGACAATACGACGTCCTAAGCGTCTACCCCCTCTATTGTCCTTCGTAAACTCCGTAACGCTTCGTAGAGGGCAGATTCTTGCTCTCGGTTTGGTTTCCTATCCCTAGGACAATACGACGTCGTAAGCGTCTACCCCCTCTATTCTCCTTTGTAAACTCCGTAACGCTTCGTAGAGGGCAGATTCTTACTCTCGGTTTGGTTTCCTATCCCTAGGACAATACGACGTCGTAAGCGTCTACCCCCTCTATTCTCCTTTGTAAACTCCGTAGCGCTTCGTAGAGGGCAGATTCTTACTCTCGGTTTGGGTTCCTATCCCTAGGACAATACGACGTCCTAAGCGGCTACCCCCTCTATTCTCCTTTGTAAACTCCGTAACGCTTCGTATAGGGCAGATTCTTACTCTCGGTGTGTTAACCTCACACTCGGTCGTTTCAGCTTGCCTGCGAAATCCAAGAATTAAGTCACCGATTTCAAAAGAATCGAAACTCCTATTCACGCTGGTACAGAAGAAGCTATGTACTCGTAGCCCGTATCAGACGTAATAATTATAACTTATTCCTTGGCAGTGCAGTAACTACAGTCTATGCAGTATATAAATATTAATGTAACCAAGATACGCTTCGTACTGTCTTTTAACACCAAAAGAACTGAACGAATTTGGTGGTCAAAGTTTTCAATAGTTATACTGACGCTTGGCGTTTTCAATAGAGATATTATGAGCGTTTACATTTTGCAGTAAAGTAAAGTGAAATTTGTTTTCAGCTTAAAATTTGTATTGAATGCTTAGTTAATGTAACCAAGTAGCATAATGATCGCACAAAAACTCATTTACTATTTTATTTTTATATAAAACGAGCACACTAGAAACTGCATCATCATCATCATCATCATCATCATCATCTTCACAACACGGCAGGTGCTGCCTGTTATCTCCTTCAAAAATTCTCTTCTCCAGCCATCTCTTCCTAGGTCTACCCACACACATGGTTCCTACAGGTTTATGTTTCCAGACTTGTTTGGCCAGTCTGGAATCTGACATTCTTTCTAAGTGTTCTTTCCATCGTTGTTTATTACCTTTTAATTTTTCATCCAAGTTAAAACCTCTAACTCTTCTCTTATGGCCTCATTTCTTATTCGATCAAGTTTATAATACCTTTTAACTCCTCTTAAGAACGTCTGGAGTTTTCTGTCTTGTTTTTGATTGTTGTTCATAATTCACACCTATTTACATAATAGTACAGGGACGCCATAACTCTGTAAAACTTTAATTTTATATCTCGACGTACTTGTTTCTAAAAGTACGGTTGATTGTTCCACAGATCGCCGGGAACTTACCTAACTTAACATCAACGTCATAATTCCTATCATCTGCTGCTGCCTTACAGTTGGGTACTGGGGCATGAAAGGCTAGGGGAGACAACCCTGAATAAAAATTACCGGTTGTCATAGCCCGTAAGGAGGCTGCCCCTCCACATAACTTAGCCATCTATAGGCCATCAACCTATAATGGGGAATCGATTTAATTTACTCTATTCAACTTTCAAAGAACTTTATTAATATAAACATGGAACTTTAAAAGAACTTGAATAGAAACATGGAACAGAAAATATTCGAAATTGGGAAGAAAAAAAGTTCAGTATTCTGCTTGTTGATGGCGATCAGATGATTTCTTCCTAAAACAAGGACGACGTGGAATATGTAAGTCTGATCCGTAAATTACATCAAGAGTGTAAGAGATGATGTGTGAACTTTACTTTTAAAAGACTGCAAAATATGTTTGTCTGCGTTGAAAGTGAGAAAACAGGTTTTTATTTTTAAGTGAATGAGGGGATAAATAATGTAGATAAACTTAAATATTGTAATGTGACGTTGTTAGTTAATTAATTTTCAAATGTCAGTAGTATTTTGTAGAGCCCCAAGTTGGGCGCCAATTATGTTATATTATCATGTGTCGATATATTTTTGTTTAAGGCCTCACGTTGTAAGCCAATTTTGTAATATTCAATTTTAGTCTGGGTATTTCTTACATATAATGTGTACAATGGGTGTACGTAACTGCTATGGTTATACTAACCTTTTAACGCCTTCGATGCCCTACGTCCTTGGGATCCCAATTTGTAATATAAAATATACTCTAACAAATGTGTAATTAATTTTCTTTAAATGGGTATTCATATAATTATACTACAAAATGAGAACACACTTCTTTTGCTGCTCTGAATCATTAGATATTTATTCCTGCTTTTCTTATTATAAAGTTCCCCTTTTTTATTTTCTATTAATTAACAAATCCTTTTCCCTTCTTTAAGGTTTCAGCTCCATCTAGCTCTCGGATGCATGAAAACATTTTTATATCTCAGGGTTTTACATAAAAAAATCGTCTTCAGTAATATTATAAATTCACCTAACAAGTATTATACTAATAACATATATGAATAACAAATTTGAACATGTAGTAAATAATTGTTGTTTGTGTATGATGGTTGTATGTGAGTTTTATGTCTAGTCTTTTTTTATGTCTGTTTTGTCAAGTTATTTATTATGTTTGTTTGCAAGGCTAATTCCTGTTTTTACATTATTCATGCCATGCATCTGTAACACGTATTCTTTATTTATTATTCATGGTTTATTGGTTTAGTTTTTATTATTCTTCCTTTATATAATTATTTTTGGTTGTTCTCATTTTACCACTCATTCTGTCTTGCACTCCTCATTCAGTTACATAGTATTTATCTATTTGAGTAGTTTCCCTATATTTTGATAATTAAATTGAGTTTCCTGGTTCGTACCATCTCGTGATGTTACAGTATTCAGGCTCAGTTACTGGGCAAAGTAGGAAATGTTACGTGGATATTGAGAGCAGAGTAGCAGTGAGGAATCAGACAATTTGTGTTATCAAAGTGATTAAAATCCGGGTTGTTAGGCCGTGGTCGGTTGCCATGCCGAACGATACCCGACAACGTTTTGGGTAAGAGCAACCGGGTGTCGTTTTTTGCGACCCGAAGAAGATTCCCGAGAGTGGGATTTGAAACGTAGCCGTCGATGTCGCTGTTATATAGCAACAGACTGCGGCCTAACAGCCCAGTTTTTAATCATTTTGATAATATTGACACCGGTCGTTTGAGCTTACGACAAAAATTAAGTCTCTATGTTGACTGACGTAGAATAAAAAAATGTTAGTCAAGAGTTGAAGAAATCTTTCCCGTAGTATTTGAAATAGTAACATATCAGGGAAAATTCTGATCGTTTACGAATAAAGTAAGAGAAATATTAAAAACAATTGGCGAGACGCGGTCAGTAACAAATGGATTTGAAGACTGAAGTGAACGCGTTGAACAAAGAGAAAGATCGGCTCTGTCATGGGGATCATAACCGTGCGAGAGGGGGTTAATAGAAAGGTATTGGGCGGACCAAAGAAGAGACGACTATCCTCTTAGACGGCCAGAGTTTTCCAAATCCTTCCCCTTAGAGAGGGTTTCTCAAAATCTGCTGCCCGGAGAGATTGGAAAGTAAAGTAACATTAATAACATAAATGAAACAAGTCCTCAGTCCTTATAGTCCAGGTCTCGCACCCATACAGCAGTGCTGGTACTGCCATTGTCTTATAGAATTTGATACACGTCTCTTGTCTAGCTTTTCTTTTCAATGTCCTTTTCAGTATTGATGTTTTTTCAAACAAAAATAGTTTTTTTCTCGTTCATTGGGTAAGTAAATTTATTATTTCCACGAAATTATTGGAGAAAATAAAATTTCGAATTAAATTAAATTTGGTACTTTATAGGTCGAGCTGCTTGAAAATATGCCCTTCGTCGATACTGCGACCATTCAGTTTAGAACGTTTTAATGAAAATTATCGTTCCGAAACGATCTTTTTCGTTTTTTTCCCTCAAAAGTGCTCCACGACTTAAAAAGTTCGGGGCCAGCTCTTCTAAAGGGAACATATTTATAATTATAAACATTTATTTACTTATACTCATGTATCCGCCACTATAAATCATTCAAACCATTCGTAAGCTTAAGATGGTTCCACAGCTGCAGTTTGAAGCAAAAAACTATGTGCTAATGATCAAATATCGGTATGGAGAACCATACATGACTTCCATGTTCTAAGATTTATATTTAAAATCATTTGCGAAATGAAATATTTCAATAGAAACTACTTCTTTTTTCAGCCTTAACCACAGTACTGTTGTCACTAACGTACCTCAAGTTAGCGCACTCGATTTTCACTGATGATGTCAGTCGATGGCACTGCGAAAACGTCTGGTTTTGCAGAAAACATTGGACCGCGGCGAAACCTCCCGGGAAGTAATTTTAACAACAAACTACTTCTTTGTTGTCGATAACGTAGTACACATATAAAAAATTATCCCCTCCCCATTCAACTATCATTTTGGTTTATAGAAAAAAACCCTCCTCCTTCAACTGCCCTTTTCATTTATAGATATTTCATCTACGTTTCTACAGTGGATTATTATGAACCTTCTTTTCAGGATACTTTATTTATCAAAATTAAGTACTTTATTCTTGTTAAAACGTAACAAGAAAGTTGTTAAAAGTAAACTACCCCCCCCCAACCGATCTTCACCAAAATCAATAGGCCTTGAGTCCTCTACAACTCAGGCAAAAAATTGTTTGATTCTGTTTGACTTTGCGGCAGTTATCGTTCGGCATAGAAAAAATTCTACACACAGACACTTTTCGGAAAATGACTTTTCTTCATGTTTTGAGGGTAGTACAATCAGAATCAGACCTTGTCTCGAACACGATTTTTTTCGCCATCACCATACTTCCATTTCCTTATGGAACATGAAAGTAAAAACGTGTTTTGAGTTAGAACAACGCTGATCGAAAAGCAGCATATGACATGTTATGGGAATACTGAGCGTCATTATTTAATATTGCATAACAGTACGCGTGCATGTTCAGAGTAAAACTTAATAAATTATAGAAGACTGAAAATTAAATTCGGTGAGTTAAGTGGTACACGTAAGGCAACGTCCCTGCGACACGTGCGCATGTCAGTTGATCCTGCTCCCGTACGCATGTCTCTCTAACGACAGACGGCGTCCGCGTCCTGCGCACGGCTCTACTTAAATTATGCATTATGTTTAGGTTGCTATGGTAACGAATCTTTTAGGACGGGTTGCGCGCGTCTACTGGTGTTAAGAATACGATTCGCAAACTTTCGACAATGTTTCGGGGTAATAAAATTTTGCAAACTATCATAAACCACATTATTCTGTGTATCTACGAAGATAAAATTTTATAACACTAGTATGCTCCCTGAGCTGCAGAACTCGCTCACTGTTTTGGAACGAAGTACATTTATTATTGTCTAAATTTTGAGATTAGATAATTTTTCAGTTATCAGAAAAATTATGAAAATCACGTTTACCCTACTAATTTTTGGTTCGTAAAGTAGCACAACATAAATAATAAATTAATGTTTGTTAGCGGAACTGAATATTCTTCTTCTTCTTCTTCTTCTTCTTCTTCTTCTTCTTCTTCTTCTTCTTCTTCTTCTTCTTCTTCTTCTCTTTCTCTTCCTCTTCTTCTTCTTCTTCCTCTTCTTTTTATTTTCTTCTTTTTCTTCTCTTTATTCTTCTCTTTTTCGCCTTTTCACCTACTTCTTCTTCCCTCCTTTTTGATCTTCCTCTTCTTTTTTATTTTCTTCTTCTTCTTCTTCTTCTTCTTCTTCTTCTTCTTCTTCTTCTTATTATTATTATTATTATTATTATTATTATTATTATTATTCATCTTCAATAGGCGCATAGCCTGCCCATCTCTAGGCTCTAATGAACCCCTCCATCTCTTTCTTTGCCTCTTTGGGTCCCTTTTTTCTGCAGGTCATGCACTTTACGGGTTCCGCCATTCTGTCATCCACCATTTTACGTATGTGCTCGTTCCTTACGCCTTTGCACCACCTAGTCTCCACTATCCTTTATATTGCACGGTCTTCGTCTTTCTAGGCTACGCATACGATCCCTTCTAATTACACCTGTTTATTTCCCTCAAAGTCTGCATTTCTATTGCTTCCAACATTTGTTTGGCCTTACCGACGTCAGATCTTGTTTCTACTGCAAGACCTGCTGTTCAGTGGATGTTATTATTATTTTTCTTCTCCTTATTCTTCGTCATGGCTTAGACTGTTTAGACTGTTCCGGGTCCAAACTGGTCGGACCATCTCTTCTTGAGTCTTCGCAGGCTTCTCTTCGTTTTCGGCCGATAAAATAAAGCTACCTTGGGGAATCACTGCCCATTCTGCTAATCTGTTGTTTCCAGCTTTCTCTATACTTAATGATGATTCCATTTACTTCAACTTCCAGTTCCTCTCTTATCTGATTATTTCTTTTCATTTATAATTTTGTGTAACCAGCTGTGGAACGCAAAAAATTATTATTTTAGCTCCAAAGGGAATTAGTATTTGCATTTTGTTTATAAACTCCGAATTAACCGGCTCCCTCTCGTCAACCGACCAACCCACGGACCCATCAGAGCGGATAAGAGATAAGATGCTATCAACCAACTTTTATCGGATTAGTTACTTTCTAGTTCTTAAGCTCTCACGGCCGGCGTCAAGATTGTTAAAATTATCTATAGCCCGGCTGTTAGGCCGTGGTCGACAAAGGTTTCGGCCACACCATCGGAGCCCATTTTCAGTGTATCGATAGTTTTGGTAGATAGACCCCAGCAGACTACCTCAGTAATGGGGTGACTTGACGATTATCTGTCAAAACTGTCGCGACACTGAAGATGGCCTCCGATGGTGTGGCCGAAACGTTTGTCACCAACAAAAGTCGACCACGGCCCAACAGCCCGGCTGTGGGTGATATTAACAATATAGGCCTAGTTACTTTCTGCCCTAGTTTCCGAGGCTACTGTTGGAACTGTGAGTTGTTGATTGAGACCACCGTAGATTTTTTATCGACCTTCTCTGGACTAGATCCGTCGTGTTCTGTTATAGGACCACCTCGAAAAGGCCATGGCTCTTCGCCACGCACGACGGTCTTGAATAGGTAGAGGCTCTGGTCCAAACGGCTCTATATTCCGCATATCCTACTGGATGTGAAACATCCTAAGGTCCCAAGTGATAAGTGATTTAGATATTTTTGCAGTTAATGAAAGGATTAATGCATACAGAAGAAAATATGGATTCAACACATCAATAGAATGGACGAAAATAAAATACCGAAGATGGCGAAAGATTACAACCCTAGAGGCAGAAGAAAAGTTGGTAGACCTAAGAAAAAGTGTACTGTGGAAATGGAACAGGCCGCTAAAGCCTAAAACCGTTAAGAAGAATATGAAGAATATGACGATAGTTACTTCCTTTTCTGCGTTACCGATTACCAAAATTCGTACCTCCAATTAATGTCGTCACTTTACTAGTGATCGCCTTACATGACTGAACAAAATATTGTACGAAAGTAATACGGTGGAACCTCACGAATTCGTCTCCCTCTGTAATTCGTCACCCACTCAAGCGTTCTTTATTAACACATGAGTAACATATACGCTCTGATTATAGACCACGAGCTTTTAAAAATATCAATTGTAATTTACTACTGCCTATTATGTATTATGCCAAAAATAACGCTTGGGTGAACAAGAAATTTTCCAGCAATGGATGAAACAGGATTTTCGTCTTCAGGTACTGCTTTACTTAAGTAAAAAAATCTGCCAGGAAAGGCTCTATTAATCTTGGATAATGCTCCCGTCCATCCTCTTTATGATTTAGAAGAACGTTCATGTGATTCAAACGGCATCCTATTTAGCCTATGTTTCTTCCTGCTAACACAAGCTTACTACAACCAATGGGCAAAGGCGTCATTGAGTGTTTTAAGAGGCGGTACAGAAAGTGCTTTTTACAAAATTTGGCACTTTGTAAAAACGATTTGGACATTCAACAATTCTGGAAGGCATACACTATAGAGAATGCAATATATATAATGCAGCTGATGCCTGGCAAAGAATTCCGGAAAACACTACAAAGTCTGCCCGGAATAAGTTACGAACATCTGAATTAAAACCAGCGTCTACAGAACCAGAAGGTCTTGACCCCACATCGTTATTGTTAGATACCTGCCAATCCATACCAGTATTTAACAGTCTGAATGAAGACAACGTCAAAAATTTGTGTGAAATAGACTTACCGGATGTAGGCTACGAAATGTTAAGTGATGATGAAATTGTTACATACTTGTACACAGAACCTACAGAAGGTAATGATGAAGAAGATGACCAGCCAATAAAACCTGCAATCTCTCATAAGGAACCCATTCAATCACCGACTACAGCAATCAAGTGGTACAAAGGCCAAAGAACTACCTAAAATAATTTCACTGCGCCAAATACATAATTTAGCTCTTGAAAAGTACGGTCGACAGATAAAACAGAAGAAAATTACAGATTTTTTCACAATCATTAAACAATTTTTTTTTTTGCAATTACAGTGCTTAACTTGTTTGAGTTTGAAAATTTCCAGCAATAAATATGATCGAGCATAAAATTAGTACTGTACATTGCTAGTGTTATAATAAAACATTTTATATTGTCTTTAATGGGTGTGTTTCTTACTCCGTTTATAGCGTTTATAAAGTTTCTACACGCAGAATAGGAAGGGAGTCTTTCTATGACTGTCTGGCTATTAATAAAAATAACAATAATAATATAATAAAAACAACAACAATAATTATTATTGTTGTATTGGAGTGTTAGTGGTCTCAAACATTTCTACTATTAATTTTATACAAACCACTATGTTGTCTTTGGTATTGACGCTCTGTCTTCGGAAAGCGCTCGTCAATACCAAAGACAACATAGTGGTTTGTATAAAATTAATAGTAGAAATAATAATTAATAACAGTGAAAATAATTGGCATCCTTTTTCAAATATGGTAAAGTATTTGGAGTCACAAAGTGTAGCTACAAAATGTCTTACAAAGGAAGACACTGTAGACAGCATTCAGTGGCGTATCAAGAATTTGGCTTTTGGGGGGTCGGGGTCGGGTCGGCTTCATACAAAAGAAAAACAAACGAAAAAAGAAAAGTTAGGACTAATCAACATTATTATCTTTAACGTGCCTGAAATCTTTAACGTGATAACATCCTGAAATCAGTCCAATTAAAGTAAACGGTAATAACACAGTAAAAATACGCGTTATTGACACGGTGTTAAGAAATATTTATTGAATGAATTGATTTTCCTTTATTTCACATTTCAAACGTATACCCTAATACTTCTCAATAAACCTGTTTGTTTATTTAAAAAAGAGCTACTGCTATATTAGCGTACACCGCTGAAAAAAAGTAAAATAAAACAGCCTAAAAATTAAGACATTAACAAAACTCGTTAACTTTTCGACCCTCAGCGGGGGGGTTCGGTCCCGTTTTCCTCCCCCGTAAATACGCCCCTGGCAGCCTTACGCTCCAACCGTCAGTTAGGCTACCTAGATTTTACCCCGGGTTCTCATTTCCAGTGGTTGATATGTATTGGGAGCTGTCACTTTTGTAGCTAAATGTTTAAGTAAAAACTGTAAACCTGAAAAACAATATTGAAATATCGGCTAATATTTTAAAATTCAAGTGTAATGTTAATCCTATATTGCACGCGGAGACGCGGGGTCGATGACGGTTTTTAATTTCTCTTTACAAAGGGAGCGAGGTATGCGCGCAAATGTATGAGAGGAATTTTTAATGAGAACGGTTTGCCCCGGGGGAACGCGTGCCAGTTAGGAAGTAAATATTTACTCTAGTTGCACGTGCAGAGTGGATAACGCCAAAACTATATTGGTGGCCAAGTTGGCAGTCGCGTCGTCCGCGCCGCTGTCTGTCTGCAATGCTAACACACAATACCATCGCCTCTCGCTTCTCGTATTACATCGCCTAACGCAATTACAGACTTCACAGTGACCTTAATCATGATACTTTATCTCTGCTGTGCTTTACCATTTTTTTTCAACCCATGTCGCAATAATTTAAAAATCTTTCCCCCGTTTTGCAATGCGTTCGATTCCTTGTTGCGTGTATTGTGTGTTGCATAAGCTCACGCAACTCAGTTTGCATCCTCGATTATGCTCTCGACATTATTTGTTTCGGTCTGCATGCGAATACACATGATGTCTACCATATCCAGTTAATACTCGATATTGTCCTGTAACACATTTCCAAAATGTTTCCCATTTTTCAATGCGTTCGATTCCTTGGAACTGTCCCAACATCCGTATCCGCACTACATTTTCGACGTTTTGAATATGCGATTAAGCAAAGAACATAACGTATTTTTAACAAAATCAACAACAGGGAAAAAGTAAAAAAAATTATTTCTGAATAATAAGATTAAAAAAAAAACTACGTATTAACAAATGAAAATATGGTTTATTATTCGGTAGGTGCTCAATATCCTGAAAATTTCACTAGTAGCCAATTTTGTGCGAAACAAAAAAATGGAGACATTATAGGATCCCGCCTTCCTTGGAGTTGTTGCTTTTCCAGTGATCTGCACAAAAACCGAGTATTTGTCAAAAAAGTGTACTGTTGGAAAACGAGTATGTCATAAAAAAGGGAGACATGTATGGTAACAGGTAAAGGCCACCCCATCTTTCTTCGAGTTGTTTTTTTTTTACGTGGATTTCACAAAAAGCTAGTATTATTTTAAAGGCACATTGGTTTCCATGTGTAATTTTAGTTTGAATATTATCCTAGCAACACCAGCGTTTGGCATTCAAAGCCACACATCGGAGTTATATAATTGCTAGAAGCATTTTTCGTAATGAAATAGGATTCCAACAGTCAATAAACTATTTTATAACATACACAAATAAATTACGTTTAAAGCAAAAACGTTCGAAGCAAAGAACGTAACGTATTTTTAACAAAAACAACAGAAAAAGTGAAAAATACAATTACTTCTGAATAGTAAGATTAAACAAAAAGAAACACATTAACAAATGAAAACAAGATTTGTTATTCATTAGGTGGTCAATATTATTTTATGTTATTCAGGAAAATCTGGTCTAAAATCACTGGAAGCAAATTTTTTGCAAAACACACAACAAATGGAGACATGTATAGCATTCCGCCTTCCTTCGAGTTGGTTGCTTTTCCAGTGATCTGCACAAAAACCGAGTATTAGTGAAAAAACGAGTATTAGTGGAAAACGAGTTCTGGCATAAAAAGGGAGACACGAATAGTAATAGGCCCTACTTCGAGTTGTTGTTTTTTACGTGGATCTCACAAAAAGGGATTATTATTTTAAATGCATATTAGTTTCCACGTGTAATTTTAGTTAGCACCTTAATCTAACAACGCCAAATTTTGACGTCACGGGCACATATCGGAGTTACATTATTGCGAGAAACATTTTTCGTAAAAAATATTAAAATGAAACACGATTGCAATCGTCAACAAATTATTTTATGACATATACAAATAGATTTTAACGATTATCTTATCCAACTAAGCGATATTCACTGCATATCGATGCCAATAATCGCATAATCGAAATATTGAAATTGAGTGCAGGAACGGTTATTGGGACAGTGTCGATTCCTTTCGTGTTTTGTGCGTAGCATTAGCTCACACAACGTAGTTTGCATCCTCGATAATGTTCTCGATATTATTTGTTTCTGTTTGCACGCAAATATACTAGAGTCAGTTAATACTCGATATTGTCCTGTAACACTCAGTTAAAAGCTTCCATCTCCTTTACGGCGTTCCTACGGAGCCCATTTGCAGTTAATTAACGTAATGAGTGAAATAATACGTTTTGAAACTTAAGCATAAAAGTGAGCCTTATTCGTAGTTGTATCGTAGAATGTATGAAATCGAATATTAAGCATTCGTTGGTCGTTGTTTATTTACTGTTATGACCGTTGTCTCAGAGACACAGTTTTAAGTTGGCTATAATTAAATAATTTAATTTCGATAGACAAATACGGTTGTTGGAAGCTGGAAATTGAATAAAAAAAGTCGAGTCGACAATCTCGGTCTGCGACCCTGTTTCTGTTCCATTAGAGTAAGTAATTCTGTTAGGTGACTCATGTATTTCATTAGGACAAAGTAGTACTGAGCTCCCCCTTGGCGGCAAACTGCTCAATACAAATGTTTTCCGTGCTAAACCAGTGCTGCGTTTCTTTCTCAAACGGTCGTTCGTCATTGTGGAAATGGTTTTACAGCGGTTTGAGAAAATTACGCGAAATGGCAGCTGCATTACGATTTTCATTTATTACTTCTTCTTTCTTACTTCCATGTTCTGTAAGGAAATGGAAGTATGATGATCACGAAAAAATCATGTTCGAGATAAGGGCTGATTCTGATTGTATTACCCTCAAAACACGAAGAAAAGTCATTTTCCGAAAAGTGTCTGTGTGTAGAATGTTTTCTATGGTGAACGATTACTGCCGCAAATTCAAACAAAATCAAATAATTTTTTCCACATATGCCCGAGTTGTAGAGGACTCAATGCCTATTGAATTTGGTGAAGATCGGTTAAGGAGGAGGGGTAGTTTACCTGCAACGTTTTACGTTTTAACAAGAGTAAAGTACTTAATTTTGAAAAATAAAGTATCTTGAAACGAAGGTCATAATAATCCGTTGTAGATAGCCTAGGTAGATGAAATATCTATAAATGAAAAGGGTAGTTGAAGGGGGAGGGGGCAACAAAGAAGTACTACATTATCGGCAACAAAGAAGTAGTTTCTATGGAAATATTTCATTTCAATTTGTCAAACATAAAACTCAATTTACAAGGAACACAACTAACTTGTTAGAAATTATCGAACCGAATTCAAGTAAATGATTTTAAATATAAATCTTAGAACATGGAAGTCATGTATGGTTCTCCATACTGATACTCTTTTTGGCATTCTCTTTTTACAGCATTCGCTTACCAGAATTAACTCGACCACCATAAGTTTTGGTCTTCTTGTTTCTCTGATCTTCATGACAGAGAATTCCCAACTTCTTCGTTCAATTCGTGTCGCCGCTCTCTATAATACAGCTACGTTGAGGTGAAAAGTAACAAAAGTGCCTACGCGACTCTGAACATGCGGCAACGCACAAAGCTATTCCAGGCGTTTGGGGATAATTCTGCGCGACTGAATTACTTAACGCTCTAGATAATTCGAGATGCCCCTACCACACGTTTCTCGACTATTCTACGGCATCCAGGCTCGCTATCACTAAGTCCAAGCCAGCCGAAATACAAGTACTGGATTTCGAAGCAGTCGAGTTCAGTTCGATACTGCGAGTGCGGTTCAGAGTTATTGTCGCGGTTTAGTGGAAAGTGGTTATCGTGTTAATTAGTGCAGAACTATAACAAGGTGACATTTGTTGTTGTGCGTTGGACAAATTTCGTTTGAATTATTGTATAAGAGCCTCATTGTTGATTTCTAACTGTTGTTTGTGTCTAATTAAAGCTTGTAGTTAGGGTGATTTCATTGGTGTCTGTTATTGTGTTTCCACTGTATAATACGACGATCTGTAAGACTGTCGTAACAAAATCTTTCCTTGGTCATTCATTCTTTTTCAAATTGCTTTCGTCACTTTTATCCGAATCACATTTATTTTATACATACATAAACTTACGAGTGCGCCAACACACACTATATAACTCTTCTACATATTTCTGCGTTATCCACGCGAGTAGCATGTAGGTATCTTCTCGTACGCTTCTATTCCTTTGTTCGGATTTTATCCTTCCTTTTATCAGTAATACGCTGTCCTGCATTTATGCTACATATTGTAGCATATCCTCTTGACTAAAACTTTTACTCCAGACGAATCTAAGCTGTAATTTAGTTATCTGTTTGCCATCGCCACTCTGATCTCAGTATTTTCACCATATTTCCCACTTTTCCCAATAATGGATCCTAAATATCTCATCATCATCATCATCGTCCTTGGTGCTACAACTCGTCTTTGAGTCTCGACCTTCTTCAGAAGCCTTCTCCAACGGTGCCGATCTGACTCGATTACTTTCCAGTTTCTCAGTCCAAATAGTTTCGCATCATTGCTCACATCATCAATCAGTCGTAGCTTTGACCTGGCTCTCTTTCTTTTTCCACCCAGCTGCATCGTCAAGGCTTTTCTCGGTATTTCATCTTCTGTCATCCTCGTCGAATGCCCGGCCCTCGCCAACTTTGGTAATTTGATATAATTTATAATGTCCACTTCACCAAAAAGTGAGTGTAATTCTTGATTACAAGGTCTCCGCCATACACCCCTTTTACATATTGGATGTGAAACCCCTAAACTTAAATTTGAATGTTAAAAATAAAATGGTTGGTCAAAGTAACGAATGAGCAGGTTCCGGACAGTGGCGTATCTAGAATTTAGCTTGAGGAAGAGTCCGAGGTCGGATCGCCTTCATACAAAAGAAAAAACAAGTTCAGACTAGTTAACACTACTATCTTTAAAGTGGCTGGAAAATTAGCGATAATATCCTGAAATTAATCCCATTAAAATAAATGGTAATAACACAATAAAAATACGAAATACTGAAACATTGTTAAAATATATTCATTGATTGAATTGATTTTCCTATTTTTCCTATATTTCAAACGTATACATTAATGCAGTGTAATAAACTTGTCTGTACATTTAAAAAAGAGCTACCACTATATTAGCGTACATAGCTGAAACAAATGAAATAAAACAGCCTACAAATTAAGATCTTAACAAAATTCGTCAACTTTTTCGACCCTCTGGGGGGGGGGGTCTAGTCCCGTTTGTCCTCTCCCCCGTAAATACGTCCCTAATTCCGGACACGACGAGAGAAAGAAGTTTGTGAAGACTATAACTAGAAGACAAGACCGGTTGGTTCGTCGAGCACTGTTTCAGACGCAAGAATTAATGACTTTGTCGGTAGAGGATGAAGAATAACTAAAGCGATTGACGAGAATGTTGCAGATTATCAGAGGTGAAGAGGTTGGTAAACTTCTTAGTTTAAGCTTCAGAATTCAACTTAATCAAAACACTAGTTAGGTTGTTTTATTACACGCTGACGATCCAGTCTTACGATACAACAAACTGAAAATGAGTTTCAGTTTGCTTTACATCATTTAAAGCATATTGGCAAGCAATACGATTTCAAAATGTCAAAGAGGGAAAGAACTCTGGGAAGGAAATACCATGGCTTCCTGTGGAAAGTATCTAGTCAGACCAAAAACTGTTCTTGAGAAAACAGTCTTGGAACAGGTCTCTGAGTTTATTTATCTACGTTGCGTTATCAGCGTCGGGAATGAAACAGGACGAGATGTCACAGCGAAGTCATCGACGTTTCAGATGAGGACGTGTGGCATCATACGTAGAACACTAAAGAATAAAACAAGGAAAGGAACGAGGATTGAATTTTATAAAACAATGGCAGCATCTGTTTCCGTGAATCGTGGCTGCCTACACGGAAGATTATAAACCAAATTCAGAGTTCAGAAATGAGTTTTCCGAGACGGACGGAGGGTTGTAGGGCTACAAGGCGAGATCGCCTGCGTAATGAGGGCATTAGGAATGAGTTAACAGATATTATCTGTAACGGTACAATTAGGAAATATCGCCTGGAATGGTCACACCATCTGGACAGGATGCAGGATAGACGGCTACGTAAAGTTACATATAGGTATAGGACCCTTTGGAACAAGGGACGAAGGAAGACCAAGACCAAGATGGCGAGATATATTTTGAAGACGGAACAAACAATCTGCCTACTCCGTGAAGCGAATGAGAAGAAGAAGAAGAAGAAGAAGAAGAAGAAGAAGAAGAAGAAGAAGAAGAAGAAGAAGAAGAAGAAGAAGAAGAAGAAGATATTTTGTAATTCTTATAATACTTGAAGTTTCGAGAAAATAATGAACAGATATTATGCATAAACGGTACAATTCAGAAATATCGCCTGGAATGGTCGCAACATCTGGACAGAATGGAGGATAGACGGCTGTCTAAAGTACCATGGGTATAAACCCTTTGAAACAAGGAATGTAGGAAGACAATGAGCAAGATAGCGAGATATACTGTGAAGACGGATCAGGCGACAATGTACCTACTGCGTGAAGTGAAAGAAGAAGAAGAAGAAGAAGAAGAAGAAGAAGAAGAAGAAGAAGAAGAAGAAGAAGAAGAAGAAGAAGAAGAAGATATTTTGTAATTCTTATATTTGAAGTTCCAAGAAAATAATGAAAACATATTATACATAACGGTGCAATGCAGAAATATCGCCCGGAATGGTCGCAACATCTGGACAGAATGGAGGATAGACGGCTATCTAAAGTAGCATATAGACATAGATCCTATGGAAAACAAGGGATGGATGAAGGGAGACCAAGAGCAAGATGGCGAGACATACTGTGAAGATGGATCAGGCGGCAATGTACCTACGCGTGAAGTGAAAAAGAAGAAGAAGACGAAGAAGAAGAAGAAGAAATAAGAAGATATTGGTACAGCACAGGAGGAGCTGGAGTACACGACATCAAAGCTTTGAGGCGACTGTTGAGAAAGTGAGTGGTGTTAGGGGGAGCGGGAATGCACAACTGATACCAACTTCTTGTGCATTTATATATTTCACAAGGTCTGCCTGCCTTCCTTTTTTACAAGTAGCCATTCAGTTTTCTCTTGTTCAAATCAAATCTTTCGACTATGCTAAATGTTTATGCTTCTTCCTTCACATCTAATCCGATTGTGCCTGTTACACTTTTCATTCGTCTTAGGAATTTCAATTCATGCGCTTACGTTAAGCTTCTCCTTGTTCGCCATCAAATGTCACTGCAAGAGCAGGTAAAGTTTTATCGAACTTTGCGCATTTTGTTCTTCAGACCGCTACTAATAATCACTTCGCATACCGCTCAAATTTTTAAGTAATTACATCCAGTATGATACAAGTTCGAAAAATAATAACACGTAGCAATGTAACAAAATAATAGAACAAAAGCTACACACACGCGCATGCTCGTAGTTGCTTGCGCAATTAACGTTACGGTTACGTAAAACAATGCCAGGAATCAGACGGGTAACGGTTCCTTGCACTACACGAGCGACTCGATTTAGGAATCCCAGCACTGCTAATCAGACTACCATACGATTTAACAACAGGAATGCAGTTACAATAATTACCGTCTTTCGTGTTATTTCACTGACAATTTTGATTTTTATTAAATGTTATATAGTTTTTATTTTTTATATGCGTCGGGAACGTGGAAAGTCAGACTGAATCGCGATGTAGAAAACATCGACATCGTAAGGTTTAAAAAAATCCGAAAATTAGAATTGCCACGTCACGTGATACGAGTGGACGATCGGAGAACGCCTGAGACGGTATTAGAATGAAAACCTATGGTTAGAATGATTAGAGGAAGACGGAAAGAAGACGTGTGGTCAGTTTTGAAGAGAATTTACGGGAAATCGGAATAAAATGATGGAAAAGAGTGCGTATAAAGAAAGGACGGGCCAGTAGCGTATCTAGAATTTGGCCCTGAGGGGGGGGATCAGGTCGAGTCGGCTTCATACAAAAGAGAAAACAAGTTAGGATTAATCAACATTACAGTCTCTAAAGTGGCCGATAAACGTGTGATAATGTCCTGAAATCAATCCAATGAAACGGTAAAACGGTAATAACACAATAAAAATACGCGCTGTTGAAACATTGTTTACAAGATACTTATTGAAAGAACTGATTTTCCCATATTTTATCTAAAACGTGTATGCAAAAAATGCTGTTTAATAAACCTATTTGTATACCGGTACTTAAAAAAGAGTTACTACTATATTAGTGTGCACGGCTGAAAAAAACTTCCTAAAAATTAAGAGATTAATAAAATTCCTCGTCAACTTTTTTCGACCCTCTTAGGGTGGGTCCGGTCCCGTTCGTCCCCCCATAAATACGATACGTTCTGGCGAACAGAAGGGACGTTATTGAAGTAGCTAGGATTGCCAGACGTCTGGCTTTATACAGTTTAGTTCGGCTAAAAATAAGCATGTCCGGCCTGTTCGGATTTTGTTAGGCTTTTCGTCTGACAAATTTGCACGTAGTATTATGATAAAAGTATAACACCTTTTTTATGTCTGAAAAATGTACTAGATCTCAAAAAAAAAAAGTAAATTGCAGCCATAATGCAAATACTGAAAGAGTGTTCTCCTTGATAAACACTCAGTGGTCAAAAGAACGAAATAAATTAGAAATAGATACAATAACTAAGACGATGTTTCTACAGTGCAATATGAGATTAACGAGTCAAGAGTTTTACAAAGTGACCTCTAAGGAAAATGACGTACTTGATAAAGTAAGGTCAAGCGTCAAGTACCTATAGTACCTAACAAGTCAACCTTTAATATCTTGATTTGTTGTTGAGTAGTGCTTTTATTTTTTTAATGTGACAATTATACCAAATGTTAATTACCTATTTCTTTCATGTTTTGTTTTTAATTTATTTTACCAAGTACTAATGTACAATGTTACTTTTTGTGTAGAAAACTTGGTTTCTTGTTTCTATTATAAAAATATTTGTTTTAGCACAAAGTTCTGAATTTTTAGACTTCATTGTTATAATTATTATTAATAAGAAGGTGAATTTTGATATTATAATAAGATAGAATAACAATATTTCTTTTATAATAAAGATGAAAAAATTCGTTTTCCATTTTTATGTGTTTTGAATGTGCCAAATTTTCATATTCAGTTTAAATTTCGAGATTTAAGTGTTTCGTTAAATTTAAGGGTTTAGTTAAAAAAGATTAAATTTATTTAATATTAAAATAATGGAGTTACTTCGATTTCTTTATAATGATGAGAACAGACCGTTTAAAGAATACTGTCAACCAATGCGATTTCAAAATATCAAAGGGGAGAAGAATCCTGGGAAGGAGATATCATGGCTTCCTGGGGAAAGTATCCAGTCAGATCAAAAATTGTTCTTGAGAAAACAGTCTTGGGACAGGTCTCTGAGTTTAATTATCTACGTTGCGTCATCAGCATTGGCAATGAAACAGGACGAGATGTCACCACAAAGGTTATCGACGCTTCAGATGATGTGTGGCATCATACGTAGAACAGTAAAGGATAAAACAAGGAAAGGAATGAGGATTAAATTTTATAAAACAATGGCAGCATCCGTTCCAATTATGAGCGTGAATCGTGGCCGCCTCTACGGAATTATAAACCAAATTCAGAGTTTCGAAATGAGTTTTCCGAGACAGACAGAGGGTTGTACAAGGCGAGATCGTTTGCGTAATAAGGGCATTAGGAATGAGTTAACATGTATTATCGATAAACGTCTTTCTTTTTAATTTATATGTCTTATTATTGTCTTTATTTATATGTTTATACGTGTAATGATAATATACCTATCTTACGTATGAAACAAGCTGATGTTTTATTTTTTAATATGTAGTAGGCCTAAATACGTACACAAGCACCTAATATCAAACGAATATAATAAATGCTGTTTTTTTAATGTAAAAACACGCTAGCCGGCTAAATTACCGCTGTGTCCGGCTTTTCTGATTTTTGACCTGGCAACCCTAATCATAGTGGTTATAACGCCAAGAAAGAAGAGAAAGGAAGAACTTGCGAAGGTGGGTATCAGAGTACCGGGTACAAACGGCGCCAATAGTGCGTTGACGCCGTCCAACATGAGCCGTACAATTACGTATTTCTGTCACTTATGAGATAAGCCTGGCTTCCCAGTAACCGAATACTACTACTGTACAGTAACTCGTAATCGTCTGTCGCGTAAAGGTCGACGTCACGGGGTTTAGCGTAACGCCACGTGCTATTGTGTTGTATACGGTTACCAAAAACTGGTGTCGGGTTTCCGCACGCTTGCACTCAAAGTTGGTTGACCTTTGTTTTCCCATAGTGTTGATAACCTTTGTGACCGACTGTCAGAGATAGCTGCTGGGTGTCATCGATGGTATCGTATTGCTGCACACTCGCCTCGCCGTACACTGCACTCGATATTCACACACACACACAATCCTATATTAGGTTATAATAAAAACTGTTTACCTTCCGCAAAAAAAAAACACGATTTTGCAAAATAATTTATACCGATAGAAAGCGTCATATTCAAGCGTGCAGTACTGCATTATTCAACGATTAACACATTGCCTTGCCGTTCTTGCTCTATGCTCCCTAGCAGTCTTATGGGATACGATGCATATCCACGTGCAAAATCGTATTTCTTTCCAGAAGGTAAACAGTTTTTATTATAACCTAATATAGGATTGTGCAAGCAAGCGCGCGCGCGCGTGTGTGTGCGTGAATATCGAGTGCAGTGTACGGCGAGGCGAGTGTGCAGCAATACGATACCATTGACTACCTACCAGTAGCGTGGCGTCCATATAACCACTGCTGCCGGTGGCAACAGTCATGGAAATGAAAGAAAATATTATTAATTATATGTTCTTCTGCACTACAGGGATTAGGTACTTGCCTGTTCCGTCATCACAAACTTACGACCACCGTTTTCGTGGTCTTCCTTCCGTTGTTGTTGTAGTTAAGTATTTTTTGGGTATTCTCCCATTTCCCATTCTATTTACGTGGTGTTTCCATCTTTCTTTATATTCAGTTATTTTTTCATTTATCACATATACATTTCGGTCATTTCGCCCGTCTTCATTTCTTACTAAATCTCTTCTTGTGCAGCCTTTGACCCGTCTCAAAAATCTCAGTTCTGCTGCCTGTATTTTGCTGTCTCCCTTTTTGGTATTTATCCAACTTTCACTCCCATACATAAGTACAGGTACAGCCATCGTTTTATAAAATGTTATCCTTGTGTCTTTTCGTGTTTTGTTATTTAATGTTCTATTTATGGTGCCACATATTGCCTGGAACTTATTTATTGTATTTTCCACGTCATTGTCATTGTCACTATTAATTATATCGCAGAATAAATAGTTTAGTTACTGAATGATATTAACTCCGAACAATATTAGTAGGGAAAGTTGAAGAAAAGCATAGCATTGCTTTAGAACTGCTGGGCACTTGCACCGTTCCGTGTTGCCGGCTCAGACATCGTCAATGTTTTACTGCGTACCGCCATTGATCTCGCGGTAGTTGTTACTGTACAGACTGGTGTACACACACATACGTGCACCCAATGTGTTGCCGCTGTATAAACCGGCAAAACGCTCAGTTGGCAGCTATGTTCGTTTCGGAACCAACGTGCAGCAGTTACTACCTACCTATTTGTGTTTTGTTCGTTTAGTTATGTGTTTCTCTGTTTGCCTTTATTAGTATTAATTCGATTATTTGTGTTCTCATTTATTCTCTTTAAGTATAATGGAGTCAGATCCCATTGAACCTGGGCCCTCTTCTTCTGCCAGCGAAAGATAGAAAATACTCTAAAAAGATAGTTTAGGTCTAAAAAGAATATTTTGGCTCTAAAAAGAACACTTGGTACTAGGAAAAATTCAAATACATTTTTAGGCTAAGTTTTAGACTTATCACAACCGGCACAGCTGTTACGTACCCACGCCACGCCACTGCTAACTACTGTATGCAGAATATTCCCAAAAGATGACACCAAACTTCGGGAAATGATCCTGCTCATTAAACTGAAGGAACCGATAAGAACAAAAATAATGATTAATGGTCGAATTTTAGAACAGGCGAGGCGTTTTAATTATTTGGGGAGTGATATTGGGTATGATAGGAATTATGATACTCACGTTAAGTTGGGTAAGTTCCAGACGATCTGTGTGACAATCGACCGTATTTTTAGAAACAAGATACGTCGAGATACAAAATTTTTATAAAGTTATGGCAGTCATAAGTCATATAAAAATAGAAAAGCAACCGGCCCATATAATATAAACTCAAAACTTATTAATATGATGGTATTTTGTTACATTTAAGTATCCTACACTTGATTAATGTGTGCTGGCAGCAGACACGCATACCACAAGAATGGACAACGTCGACAGTGATCTCCCTTTTTAAGAAGGGAGACAGAAGAGACACCAACAATTACAGAGATATTAGTCTCCTGAATGCATGTTATAAATTATACGCACGTATTATAACAACAAGACTACAAAACATAGCAGAAACAGTTTAGAGGGAGAACAACATGGTTTTAGGATAGGACGCTCTTGCATAGGCTGCATGTTTACCATACAACAAGTGACAGAAAAACGACGTGAAAAGAATTTAGAAACACATATTGCCTTTACTGATTTCAACAAAGCTTTTGATAGAGTGATCAGACCGAAGTTATGGGACTACTTGAAAATAAAGGTATACCACAACACCTAGTTCAGGCCATAAAGAGCCTAGAGGCCATACACACCGCGGTAATGATAGTCGACGGAGAAGAATCTATCCCGATTGAAACAAACCGAGGCGTAAGACAAGGTTGTTGTCTGTCACCACTACGTTTTAACCCTTATCTAGATGATCTCGTCAAAAAATAGAAACAACAATCCCCTGACGGTATTAAAATCCACCGAAATAAAAGCTTGAAAACCATTCTCTTTGCGGATGACCAAGCTATATTCGCCACTTCAGTAGACGATCTCCAGCGAACAATATACATCTTACATAAAATAGGAAAAGAATATAACTGTAACACATCTGAATCAAAGATAAAGGAATGGCCATAATAGGAGATGAACCGGTTTGGATCAAAATATGCATAGACAACATATGCATAGAACAAGTAAGACATTTCGACTATCTTGGACGTGACATTACTTATGATCAAGATAGAGATATAGAAAATGAAGTGACGAATTTCACAAGAATGTGTGGAACAATTTTGAGAACATTGGAAAATAAATGTAGAAAAGAAACCCAAATAAAATTTTATAAAACAATGGCAATACTTACATTACTGTATGGTTCTGAACTTGGGTCATGAAGAAAAAAGATGAACAGAAGATACAAACAGCAGAAATGAAATTTATGAGATCAGTTACAAGGTGTAATAGACAAGATCATATAAGGAATGAGGAGATAAGATGTGATTTAGATATTTTTGCAGTTAATGAAAGCAATAAAGAATACAGAAGAAAATGTATTCAACACGTAGATAGGATGTGAGAAAGTAGAATACGAAGATAGCGCAAGATTACAACCCTAGAGGCAGAAGAAAAGTTGGTAGGCCTAAAAAAGGTGGATTGTGGAATAGGAATAGGCCGCTGAAGCCTAAAACCGCTAAGAAGAAGATGATTATGATGATGATGTTCATGTACTGTTTTATGAGTGTGAATTACCGACAACAGCCAAAAAACAAGACAGTAAAATACAGGCCTCGGAAATTACGTTCTTAAGAGAAATTCTAAAATTGACCGTATAAAGAATTAGGGCATAAGAGAAGAGTCACAAGTTTTTAACTTGAATGAAAAATTAAAAGATTACAAAGAACGGTGGAAAGAACACTTAGAAAGAATGTCAGATTCCAGACTGGCCAAACAAGTCCGGAAATACAAACCTATAGGACACAGGTGTTGGGTAGTCCCAGGAAGAGATGGCTGGAGGATCTTTGAAGGCGGAATAGGCAGCACCTTCCTTGCCTATGCCGTGTTGTGAAGATGATGATTATGAAACTGCAGAACAAACAGTTGCCCTGAAATGAAAAATCTATGAAAAATCCAACAAACGAACATGTCCTGAAAATTCCTTCTTTTAAGACTCCCTGTGCTAAAAATTGGTTTGTCTTACGAATTCTCATAATGGTGGCTGATTTAAATTTTTAGTTCTAAATTATACAAAACTCAGTATTTACAACAACAAAATGTCTCATCACTTATTCACAAAACGTTTGGCTTATTTTCCTCATAAGAACCGCGTATTTACGATTAAATTATTTTACCGCGATTAGTTGCATGGGTGGTTGTTTAAGTCGCTATAGATAAGTCTGTAAAGTGAACGGTGACACGCTGGACGAGTTGCACGACACAGTGGTGCTCACATCCATCACCGACGTGGGTCGTGCTGAACAGCGGCGGTGGATAGTGCGTAGCCGCTTTTATTTTATGGCTTCTCAAACGTATTTAAACTAAACCTAACGAATCAAACCTTGAGCAGGAAAAAGTTATATTTTTTTGTAAGCAAACATGACGCGGTTAAAGCAGAAGACACATATTTTTACGAATTGTAAAGGACCATATACACGGAATACGAAAACATACGGAAAACATTGCAAATGTAGTGTGAGATCAGAAAAATAAATTGAAACCGCAAATGGGTTTCAACGACAAAAACAAATGGGAACTGTTCCAATATCCGTACCCGCAGTACATTTTAGACGCAGGAAGAGATGGCTGGAGGATCTTTGAAGGCGGAACAGGCAGCACCTTGCCTATGCCATGTTGTGAAGATGAATGTAAAGGGCGGCCACACACCGCATCGAACAAAACACCTTACGACAAAACGTTTTGTTGGACGGCGTCTGATGCGATCCGTTAGCATGGGTTTAAATGGGCCTGCCACACACCGCATCGAACACGACGTCAGACGCCTTGAGGCGTTTTTTCTTTGTCTGGCGAAGGTACCAAAAGTTTCGTCTTCCGTCGAAACACCACCGAACAACTCGAATTGCGCATGCGCAGCGGAGTGACGTGACACTCTAGTATCAGCTGGATATCTGCACCAGAGTACAATCAGAGTACAATAAATTGACATACCTTAAAGTTATCAGAAGCCTCTCCTCTGGGGTTATACTTTTTCTGTAGTTCGTATTTTGCTTCTGTATCCTATCCCGTATTAACTCCAGGACATAATCAAAGGTTGCTAAACTCATTCTACAATAATTGTAAAATTTATCTGGGTCAGCTCTTAATTCGGCAATAAACCCAATAATATCCCTATTTTTGTTGATAGGGTGAACCCAAAGTTTTCTGTTTTTACCGTAGTCTAGTAATTGCAGGAAATTCTACAATAGGATAACAATCAGTGGCGGCTCGTGAGTAATGAAATGGGAGGGGCACACAGTGGGGAGGATCTAAGGTGGGCCACCATTCGCGGTAATTAGTACTTAGGTAAAAAAATATAGAAGGTCTTACCTGGTATTTCACTTTTTGTATAACAATTCCATTCTCCTGTTTTTAGATGTAGCGAATTCCTCTATCACTTGTTTGTTGAAATCTTGAATTCCATGAATCATTTTTTTTTCTATGGATAGCATAGCCAATGCATTCAGTCTATCAGTGCCCATGGAATTTCTTAAAAATGTTTTTATTCTTTTCAATGTAGAAAAGCACCTTTCACTTTCAACAGTTGTCATCGGTATGGTAACAATTATCTTTAAAATAGTCACACACTCTGAGAAGGTACGAAACATGTTATTATCAAGGAAAAACTGTAATAAGGGTGTTGCACCAGAAGCAATACGTAAATCTTCACGACTGTATAACACTTCTAGTTCGGTTCTCAGTTTCAGACCATTTATTGTTGGATAAAATTTAATTGTAGTCTGAAAATCATTTTCCGGAAACTCAACACAGTACTGTGGGAACTTTTCAACTAAAAACAATTTGGAAACACATAAATGATCTGAAAATTGAAATCTTTCATTAATATTGTTCACAATCATATCACATACTTCCAAAGCGGCCACACGGTTGCTCCTATTACTTAATTGTTCAACACACTGTCTCTTAGTCACAGGCTCACTTACAGACACTTCACTGTCTTCATAGGTCTTACGAATATTAACCACTGCACACACAAAATGTTTAACAAATGTTCTCATTTTTATTGCATCAATGTTTCTTTGTTGAATGCAATCAAAGAAAATCGCCACATGAGGCATAATTTTGTGGAAAAAAGTCAACCAGAAAATGAACTGAGGATCCCTCAAAGTTCGTACAAATCCTGCAGCCTGGCTAGAAGCACTTTTGTCAGAAATCTCTATGTCCCTAATGTGTTCAAAACATTTTATTAGATTATCTTTATGTTCAAACACAGTATTAACAGCCCTGTGTTGAAAGTACCATCTTGTAGGAGGCACAGACCCAATTTTTTTTTTTACAATTTCTACTAAATAATCCATCCTCTTTGGAGATCTTGAAAAATATGGTCCTATTCCTTGCAGGTCTTGAAAAAATATTCTACTCTGGGAGGCAGACGATGTTGAGTTTTGAAGAATCAGATTCCCTTGATGGGCATAACAATGAATAAAATTTGCATTTGGATACTTCTCTTTAACCAAACACTGGACCCCTCCTTTCTGACCACTCATGACAGATGCACCATCGTAAGTCTGACAAATTAGTTTTTCCGGGGACTTGTATATTCCTATTTCTTCCAACTGTCCTAAAATTGTCGAGGCTAAACTTCGAGCACTTTTATCAAAAGGGACTTCAAAAAAACCCCAAAACCTTTCAATTATTCTCCCTTCAATGAGATATCTCAAAATCAGTGCCATCTGTGTTTTGCACGAACTGTCAGAAGTTTCATCAGCCTGAAGTGATATGAAGTCTATCGTAGAAATTTCAGTCACAATATTTTTTCGACACACTGACAAAATGGCATCTAAAAGTTCGTTCTGAATTGTTTTCGAGGTTCCTTTAAACACTGTTGAATTTTCTAAATGATCTTTCAAAACACTGTCAAGTGCTGCAGTATAATTGATTAGTCCTTTAAAAATCCCTGGGTTGTTGTCTGCTTCTTCCGTTTCATCGTGGCCACGTAAAGCTAATTCAAATTCCCCACAAAATTTAATCGCATCAATTATTCGAGACAAGATGTATCTGTTCTTGTCTACAAGTTCGTTATGTTTACGAACAGAAATTCTGTAACCATCATCGAGTTGCAATCTAATATTTACAATACCTAGCACGGTTAAACTCATTTCATTGTCTAAATGACATTTAGACAGCGAATGCTTCTTACTCTTTTCTGGTAAATGTTTCAGATCTTTAACGCCCGACTTAGTCCACGTGTCTTCACCGCCAAACAGAAGACAAGCAAAGCAAAATAAAGCATTGATTGTGGGGCATCCGCACATCCATTCCCATTTTTCGTACACTGTGGTATTGAAAGTTCTATTATAGGTTCTGTTTTTGTCCTTAAACACTTGGTTGATAGACAACTGCGGTCTTGGTGGACCCAATTGTTTTGCTATTAACCTATCTTCATAGCACAAAGTTTTACTCTGTAAATACTTGACATCATTCATTTTGTCTCAGAGATTTACACAAGCACACAAAATACCGACACTTGAATATTTTCAACGCCGTTATTTACACGCGTGCGTAACACTGATTACTGAAAACCACTTGTAAACTTGTAACACTACAATTTATACAATTACTATAAGCACTGCCACCACAACTATCGTGTAGCACATAACATAACCGCTCTAGGTACACGTTCTATTTTAATATTTCCTTCAATGAGAATATAATTTAAAATTATATAAAATCGCAAAAATTATTATAATCATATTCACGATAGAAACACTATAATAACATTATTTCGAACAACATACACTAAGAAAGTAACAGTAATTATTAGTATTATAGAACAGCTCAGATGGCGGTAAAATGTAATAGTCTACTAAATAGCTCCGATTCATATCCGTTAGTTGCAGTAATGTGGCGCACCTACAGGATTCAGAGTTTACTACCTGGAGACTGTAAATGTTTGGTCAATGGTCACATAGTCTGGGTGACCGAATGCTATGGGATTTTAGCATTACGCTCTCCCACCACAAGAGAGTTGAGAAGTGGAAGGGAGTAGTGCGACCTGGGTCACAACGGTCGCTGTGACCGTCGCTATGTTGCCACATTTCTTTTCGCGTTGCCACATTTCTCCAGACTTCGCACTGTTACAAACTATCATTCCTTTGAAACGAGGACGTTTCTACAATATTTATTTATTTATTTCGTGTTTTTTTGGTGGGGCACGTGACCATGTGCCCTTATGAGTGAGCCGCCTCTGATAACAATCTCTTCTTTTTCACCATCCATAGCTCCTCACGTACACTTCGAAATATACGAAATATATAATTAACACTGGAACTAGGTAAGGAGTAAAATTAGACTAAAATCACTGACCATGTGTATGTTTAAACTGAACACTGAATACTGAGCGGCAAATGAAGGAGTTTCTTCTTCCACGTCGCGTCGTGTCGTGAACGCCTCCACACCACATCCGACAAGTCAAAACGTTTTGTCTTAAGACGTTTTCGCTTAAGACACATGATCGATGCGGTGTGTGGCTGGCCTTCACGTGTATATCAAACAAGACCTGCGTAACGATAGTTGCATCATGCAAAACGTGGCCGACAACGAAGTGACAACCGAATTTGTTAAAGAAAATAAAGAACAACGACGTATCCTCCTTATCATAAAATAGGAAAGAGTTTTACGCGAAGAAATCTGTGTCACACCGACCAATTACCGTAATTGGTCTCGCGAACTCCCCTGTCCGCAGACAACAGAAGCCGCCGCTGCTTTCTTTTCCCCTTCAACGTAGATAGAGGTCAGAAATAATAGTCTTAAAAAAGAAAAAGAAAAATGTGAGCTAGTCATGCAGCTGAAACCTTTCAAGCGGAACCGATTGTTTGGGAAAATGAGATAAGATGTGTACAACACCTGCTGAACGCAACGCAACGGCCAGTTATCGCGCTGTTTTCCTCCGTTCATACAGTTCCACTTGCTACCACATAATGAATGCCGTACGTTTTTTATCTTTACTACATTCCTCCTCATTCAAGGTTTCCTTTCTCATTGTCCGTCGCTCGCTGCCGCTGCCGCAATCCCGTCCTGTTCTGTTCCTCTCTGCACATCTCTCCTCGACCTACTTTTTACACAATGTGTGTGTGTGGGGGGGGGCGTGCGCCCGTGTAAGTACTAAATTCGCATGTTAAGACTAATTAACATTACTATCTTTAAAATGGCTGAAATCAGTCCCACTCAATTAAACAGTAATAACACAACAAAATACGCGTTATTGAAACACCGTTTACAAGCTACTTATTGACTGAATTGATTTACCTATACCTGTTTCATATTTCAAACGTAAGGCCTATACGCTAATGCTGTGTAATAAACGTGTTTGTGGCCCTGTAGGTTATAAAAGAGTTACTACTATATTAGCGAACACAGCTGAAAAAGTAATAAAACAGCCCTCTGGGGGGGGGGATAATAAAACCGAAAACAACTTTTTAGACCATCTAAAAAGGTCAAGGGGGGTCATGTCCCTTTCGCCTCCCCCCGTAAATACGCCCCTGTATACGCCGTTCCCGACTGAACTTTGTGGAAAACTGCATTAAAACTGGCTCAAAAATTATGTCGAATTGTTGAAAGGCGTCGGCTATAGAGCTATACCACTCTCACAGGGGTGCTATTTTACGCACGAAATGGTGAATCGTTCTTTGGAATTCAAAACTCCTGTGACGGAAGGTTGTGGGCAGAGCTGAAGGTGAAAACTCAAATAATGTGGCAAGTCTAAGGAAGCGCTTGACTCGTATTTATATAAATCTATGTGCACGGAGAAATTTATGGATAGAGGATAATTCTTTTGATGCAATTAGTATGTTCGGATATCTGAGTAACATGATAGATAATGAAGGGTCCATAAACACGACAATACATGACAGGAAGTAGGGTATATTATGCCAACAGTAAACTATTGAGAAGCAAACTTATTGGTCGTAACACAGAAAATAAAAATATATAAGACACTTATCAGACCGGTTGTTACTACTTATGGAGGCGAGACATGGACATTGACAAAAAAGGAGCAAGAAACACTAAAATGTTTTGTCTAAAACTTGCACAGCCGGTGTCAACATTTTAAAAATTATTTCTAAATACCGGACTGTTAGGCTGTGATCGGTTGCTATGAATCGACATCATGTCGACAACGTTTCGATTCCCCCTCGTGGATATTCTTCAGGCAGCCAAAAAGCGACAGTGTAAGCGAAAACAGTAGCGGCAGATCTTCCCAGAACGATACCCGACACTTGTTCGGCGAAGATCTGCCGCTACTGTTTTCGCATACTCTGTCGGTTTTTGGCTGCCTGAAGAAGATATCTGAGGGGGAATCGAAACGTTTTCTGACATGATGTCGATTCATGGCAAACGACCACGGCCTGACAACCCCGTATTTAGAAATAATTTTTAAAACACTAAGAAGGTTTATAAGAAAGTTTGTAAGACGTGTATACGAGCCGGTTAAAGAAGATGACGAATGGAGAATCAGAAATAACCAGGAGATAGATGAGATAGGCTATTGAAGCATTCGTAAGACATTGTAAGATTCGTAAAGGCTCAACGAATACATTGTCTAGTTCACCTACAGCGTATGCCAAAGAAAATCCTGAGAGAGCAAGTCTATAAAAGCAGAAAGAGGGGCCGACCTAAGTTAAGATGGTTGGATGATGTCCTAGAAGATATAAGAAGATTTGGCGTTGATGGCAATGGATAGGAGACACTGGAGAAGATTGGTGTTGGAAGCCAGGGTTCACGTTGGGCTGTACTGCTAAAGAAGAAAAAGAAGATATGGAGGGGGGAGGACACGGGTACGGAATTGTTATAGGAAATTCCGGAGAACGCGATACGCTTTTGGCTACCACAATAGTTAACTTAAGCTCACTCACCGACAGCGCACTCGGTTGCTGTGCGGTGTACACCGTAAAACTGTTGTGCGCGAACTTTGTGTAATGTAATTGTGTTGTGTTTATGTGGATTTTAATATTTTAATATATTGACGACTGTGCCATCGTATGATGGTATGAAGAGACATTTTTTAAAATTCTGAGGATGGGACAAGTGTCCCGAAACATGTCAATTGTATTCTAAAGAAAAACATTTACTTAAGCCACAGACGGTGAGTTGCATAGCGTTTAGTTGATTATAAAATACGTGGCTTGGACTATAACCGGATTTATTCCAATAACAATAACAACAATAAAGGTTGATTTTTTGACAATTGT
Organism: Magicicada septendecula; assembly: GCA_034769895.1. NCBI lineage: Eukaryota > Metazoa > Arthropoda > Insecta > Hemiptera > Cicadidae > Magicicada > Magicicada septendecula. The sequence goes on along the minus strand of CM068368.1, from coordinate 59,679,183 downwards.
AGGCTACGTAACGTACTAGAATATGGTTGGCTATATAGGAAGCGTGGGAAGTGCAGTTTCCTGTGATTGTTGCCCTCATTGTACGCTTGGCTGCGCCACCGGAACGCGATCCATTCACAGCGCTATGTCATTCAATGAAAAAGGCTCCGCATTTCAACAGTACTCGTCGTCGTTTTTAGTAAAAAAAAAGAAGCAATCTGGATTCACTCGCAGAAGACAATGGTGGGAAATATAACAACCTGCGCTTGTTTCGTTTTTTTTTTTGTACGCGACAAATTGAAGCAGTACGTGAGCAAGTTACTGTGACGCCCTTCGTCGTCCCCGCGACCGTAATGCTCTCGTTTACGCAGATGTAACATCCTGACTGAACTTTTATACCATTCGCGTAGTGTGAGTGAGAACCCAAGATCCGTTTTGTATAGGCCTCTAAGACACCCGGGAAAAACCCGACAAGGCCCTCTCATAAAAAAAATATGCATACTTGAGTTACTAAGCATTAAAATATACAGTAGATACCAATACTCAGCTTCATCATCATCTTCTTCACGACACGGCATAGGCAAGGTGCTGCCTGTTCCACCTTCAAAAATCCTCCAGCCATCTCTTCCTGGGTCTACCCACACAACTGTGTTCTATAGGTTTGTTTTTTCAAACTTGTTTGGCCCATCTGGAATCTGACATTCTTTCTAAGTGTTCTTTCCACCGTTGTTTGTAAACTTTTAATTTTTCATTCAAGTTTAAAACTTGTAATTCTTCTCTTACGGCCTCGTTCTTTATACGGTCAAGTTTAGAACACCTTTTAATTCCTTTTAAGAACTCCATTTCCGAGGCCTTGTTTCTTGGCTGTTGTCCATAAATCAGCCCCATAGGACAGTACTGCCATAACTTTGTAGAACTTTAATTTTGTATCCCGACGCATCTTGTTTCTAAAAAACACCGTTGATTGTCCCACAGATCGTTTCGAACTTACCTAACGTAACATTGATAATCATAATTCCTATCGTAGCCAATATGACTAACCAAATCATTAAAATTGCTCACCTCTTGTAGAATTCGATCATTAATCATTTTTTTTGTTCATATTGGCTCCTTGCCTCGAAATGCCATTAACTTTGTTTTTATAATGGACATTTTCATGTTGTATATAAACCTTATTTTCATACAGTTATTTACAAGCCTTATTTTAACGCATGCAACTAGCTTAGAAATAACCCTACTTTAACTAATCGCTGAAATTTTTAATATATCTGGTGGGGGAGAGGGTGGATTGATCCCAGGATTCCTCCCGTACAAGTTACGCCACTGCTTGTCTTGTTTTTTGGTTGTTGCCCATAAATCACACCCATAAGACAGTACAGGGACTGCCATAACTTTGTAAAACTTTAATTTTGTATCTCGACGTAACCTTAATACGGTTGCTTGATCCACAGATCGTCTGAAACTTACCTAACTATCAATACCATAATTTATATCGTAGGCAACATCTTTTCCCAAATAACTAAAGTGACTCACCTACTTTAATTAATAGGTCAATAATGACTATTCAGCTTACTAATGGTAATTTGTATGGAAACTTAAAAAACAACTAAACATTATTAATAATCACTTGTACTGTTGCTTTGAACACATTGATCAATAAAATCGTACATCGTTACGAATCCTTAGAGTCAATACTGGACTGTTGTTCAGCAATATTGTTATCGGTTCAGATATTAGAATAATTTTACAGGTAGATTAATAAAAAAGTATGAAACCGTATCGTAAAAAAAAGAATCAATATAACAAAGACTTGATTCAATCTATGCAAATTCGTATTTCAGTGCAATCTTATCCAAAACCGAAGCTTGCGTTTGGTTGGTGGCTATCATTCTCGCACCACTGATTCTCTGCTGCCACATTGAAAGTCTTCAGTGGTTACTGGTCCCCTTCAAGGCGGAGAATGACGTTTGCAGGTAAACTCAGTTATAACTCAGGATCAGCGATGGTGTCGACTCAGTCAATAGTAGAGATGGACCAATGGCTTTTGTATATTGTTTTGAAGTTCTGTATACGTTTGGTATACCTTTTAGAGTACCTTTGTATATTGACAGAGTTAAATATACACGCGAACTCTCTCTCTCCCTCCCCCCTCTCACTCATCCCTCTCTATCTATCTAGGGCGGTCAAAAGAAGGATTAGAGAATGGCTAAACCATTTAAGATACAACGATGATGTCATTTTGTTAGCCGACAACGAAGACGATCTTCGCCGGTCCTTGGTATTTAAGATGGAACACATAGTACGAACCGAAGACAGCGGATGGAATTCCGGAATCCTCAGGTGGAGACCACGAACGGCGATGGATCAAAGGTGTATTTATGGGAGGAACGAACGGAACCGGACCCCCCCCCCCCACGGAGAGTCGAAAAAGCTGACGAATTTTGTTAATCTCTTAATTTTTAGACTGTTTTATTTTATTTTTTCAGCTGTGTACGCTAATATAGGAGCTTTTTTAAAATATACAAATAGGTTTATAAGTTACACAGCATTAGGGTAAATCAATTCAGTCAATAAGTATCTTGTAAACAATGTTTAAATAACGCGTATTTTTATTGTGTAATTACCGTTAATTTTAATGATACTGATTTCAGGATGTTATCACGCATTGTTCAGCCACTTTAAAGACAGTAATGTTGATTAGTCTTAACTTGTTTTTTTTTCTTTTGTATCTTTTTGTATAAAGCCGACCCGACCCCGGAATCCCCCCCAAGCCAAATTCTAGACACGCCATTACGATGGGTACCACAAACGAGATGGTATGAAGCTACAAAAACTTTGTTAGCCCTAGCTTTGGAGAAGAACAACACAAGAGATAGTTAGGAATATGGAAGGAACCTATAAGAAGCCAGTGTTCAATACAGGGAGACAACAGAACTAAAGAAAAATAACTAAAATACGTTCGCACGTGTGTGTTTATAGTGCGTGAAAGGAGAGAGAGAGAGAGAGAGAGAGAGAGAGAGAGAGAGAGGGAAATGTGTAAGCAAGGAAAAGAGAAAGACTGATTTTATAATTAACACCAGAACAGCTGGTCCAGCTGCATGATGTTAACAGCCATTGTAGTTTTAATTTTAAACGCATGACGCCTCAAAAATAAATTCAAAACATGCCCCACAAGCAGTTATTGATTCCGAATTCAGGTTTATTTCGTAAACTGTAGCGTACACACTTGCCAGTGTTAAATACTTGTCATTTCTCGGTTTGGCAGCTCACCAGCAGACTTCGTCGTTCGTTTGATACTTGTAGTTAATAATTTGTTAATCGAATAAGCTGGAACGAATCCAAGTCGTACGGAATTAGAAACACAAATTAAACAACAAAACGTATAAGTGAGATTTTGGAAATATTCGCTGCAGTACCTCGAGCATTGGTTCTATTGTGCTTTCTTTCATCCTCTATGTCATTGGTTTTATTGTTAATAACCAGGGCTTGATTTCTAGGCGAACACGCCGGAACGGCGTTTCGAAACCTCTTGGATCCAAAAAATAAATTATCGAAAAAATATATGAAAAGAAAAACTTAATTATTAAAAAAATTTACTACTACTTTTTAAATTGTGCCCCTCATCAGCCCCACTATAAAACTAAACATTTGTCAAAATCAAACACCAGCCGTAATCTTTATCTTAACTACTATCGTTCAAAAAATGTCCCAATAACCTATGGAGAAAATGAAATAAAAAAACTTGCTTCAAAATTAAAACTACATGAAAGGCAACTGATTGGGAGCTTCCGAGAATAGGTGCATTCCAGAGGTTTCTTCTACCTTTAAATATGCTATTGAATCGATACCAATATCTTCAAATGAATGTGAGAGGGCTGATTACTGGCCATAATACGGGATTGGACGCAAAGAGTAAGGAAAGGTCAAGAAACAATCAATATGACGGCACAATGATGAAACTATGGAAACTTTTTTTAAATGCTCGAACCACCGAAACCATAACTTAGAGTTTGATTGAGGCTCCGGGATGACGCCATCATTAGTGACATGTGTTCGATTGCCGTGCGGCTAGCCTGACGATGAAGCACTTTAGAAATATCAGTAAACTTTATTATATTTTTAGATACATGTTTATACGTATGTTATATATTTTATAAAGCTTTAAACATGTAGACGTTCTTTGTAGTAACCTGATGTAAACTTATACGCTAATATAAAATGTAAGTATATTTGTATCTCTACAACTTTTGAATTGATGCGTTACGGTACCTATAATTTTAGAAATCAACCACTGTTAATAACTATAATATCTTTTAGGGGGAGGCAGGTGAAATGTACAGAGGCAAACAGCCCATAGCGTCGGACTCCCTTTGCTGGGCTACCGACTGACCCCCCCCCATTCCCGTTCTTCTAGGACAGTAGCTTTCTGAACCGTTAACACATTACTTCAGGATAGATTTTTTACACCCACAGGCAGTGGCGGATTATCCATAACGCTAGGGTATGCTGCAGAACCGGGCACCAGGGACTCAGCTGTCAGAGGAGGCAACATCCAGCTGAATTTACTAAGCGAAGCAAAGCTTAAGATCACATTACGCAATTGTTTTGTTTTTCTTACGCAGTTACGAGACAAAACACGGAGAGTGTCGAGTTGGAAAATCAAGCTAAAGCTCTTATAGAAATTTACTCGAACGATTTGAATAACGATCTTCTAATAGAATTGAAGCAGTTAGTGCCACGAGTAAAACTGCAAGAAAGAGGTTTTTTTTTCCAAATCGTTCGAATGAAGATGACAGACTCCATGATACTACAGTCTGTCTGCTCAATGTATTAAACTGGATTACTGATTGTAAAATGAATGATGTATATCCGAATATACACATTGCTTTGTACGATTCCAATAGCTAACTGCGAATCTGAAGATGATTTTCTGTATTAAAACGCATTAAAGATGTATTGAGTTCAGCTATGGGAGATTAGAGATTATATTCGTTAGCAAGGTTGAATATTGAAAGCGAGATACTTGAATCGCTCCATTTAGAAGAAATTATACAAGACTTTGTTAAGGTAAATTAAAAAAAAAAAAAAAAAAAAAAATGGATCGATTATTTTTTTTCTAAGCTTAAGTACAACTATGCTCATTTTAAACATTATTTAGCTAAGTATTAGTTGTAATTTGAGAGTTTAATAAAATAATTTTTAACTTTCGAAATTGTCTGTGCCATTTTTCAGTGCAAATACTGGATAAAAGGTTGAATTTTGAATCGAGGGGAGACACCAGTCTGATGGCAGCATAGGGCACCGCGCGTTTCTAATCCACCCCTGCCCACAGGTTCACGCCTAGGCTTGCATCCCTCCATGGTCAAGGTTGCCGTTTTTCCTCCGAAGAATACCCGAAAAGCAATGTGACCCAAGGTCTACTGTCCCTCCGCTTCGAACTTAGGCTACACGGTGGTGATGGAGAAGAGTGACGTGGCCCAACTCCGCTTCAAGTTGTCTTTTACTTTGCGCCCAGCGAACGCATTCGAAGAAAGTGTGTCGTCGTCGTCCTCTTCTCCCGGAGAGTAAAAAATGTTGGACGATGCTGCTTTCCCCATCCTATGTAAGTAGGATCGAAATTACCCATGACCTCTTAAAAACTGTGTCGTATAGTAGTCGACCTCGCCATGACGCCTCTCGGATCAAACACCTGCTACGAGTTTCGCGGTTCACCGTCCTCTCGATTCATGCTCCCAAGAAGGTTGCCAATCGGCAGACGTGTGGATCATCTCTTCCTCGCTGGCCGTTTCTTTCCCTACCTCGGCTCTTTCTCGGTAGGTTGCCTGGCACCATTAATAATAATACAATTTTTTTTACGAGGGTAGGTGGAAAAATTTACTCAACAAATGTCTGGAAGGGTGCACACTTCCGTGGTCTGTGGGTTTGATTATCAAGCCCGACCCACTACAAAACCATCTCCCTTTTTGCTTCTAGGACACCAACCAAGAACTGTTTGACATGTTACTTCGGGCTAGGCCTAATGCCTAATGTTCTTCAGACCCAGGGCTCACGTCTGGCTTGTTATTCTTCTTCTATATTAATATTATCTAGGTCCATCTTATTCGCCCGAAGAATATCTTCTGCGAAGCGTGTCACACAGTTCCAGATATCCTCCCCGCGAAGCATCGCGTCGACGATGTTATCCGGGGAGATCTCCTGAGTTGCTCTCATCTGTCGGAGACGAAGAAGGTACGGATGACATCGTCCGCGGCTTCAGGCACTCTTGTGAATCGCCCTCTCCAACAATCTTCAGGTAAGATCGAAAATACCCGTGTCCAGTCAGAAACTGGGTAAGGTAATAGTCGATCTCCGCCTATGGCTGCCCTGCTTGATCAGCCTTTTCGTCCAACGACCTCGATCTTTGCCACCTCTTCATCAACTCGCTTCCTACCTCTCGGCTAGCAGTAGTAACAATAATGAAACCATACATTCTATGTGAAGTCACTCAACTTCTTGTGGTTCTTAGATCAATGGGTCCACAAGACTTTGTGTTTCGTAGATACACATTTACTTTCATTTAATTTTCTGGATGTGCCCTTGCTTATTCAAATATACTTTCCTACTCTGACCTGATCCTCACTGGTCCCTTCATCTTACAATTCCGTTCTTTTCGCGTCCCTCATTACCTGCTGCCCCCATCGATTTTTTGGCCTCCCTCTTCTTCTCATTTCTCTTGGCTTACAGTTTCTGATCTTCCTTAAAGGTGAGTGTTCTTCCTTTCTGAACACATGTCCACGTCAGCATATTCTTCGTGCCTTTATCAACTTCTCCTTTCAGCATTTTTCTATTTCGTAATTTGTTACCCTTCAGTGTTCGCCTTCTCCTATTTCTTTGCCCTTGAATATTTCTCATAATCTTCCTGTGGAATCCTCGGCATTTTTTCACTTTCCCTTGTGAAGCACGTCGTCTCCGCCTCAAACGCCACTACCTATGTGAAGACAATTACTTTTAAGAAAAAAACAGGAGCGTATTTAAGGGGAGGGTTGGATGGGTTCCAGCCCGCTGAAATTTTTAACCCATTAAATTTAGAACGCAAATAAAATAATCACGGTATAAATACGTGCCTTAAAAATTTTGAAAGACGTGCTCTCAAAGTAAACAAACTAAGATAACGATTAATTGTATATACTGGGAGCTGACAATATAACGTTTTTTCGCCCTCGTTCAGTTTTTTCAATTTTGTAAATGAGAATACTGTACATTTTTTTGATCTTTCGCTAAATAATTTTGCGTTCTCTATAACACATATGATGTAGGCCTATAGGCCTAAGTGGTTTTTGTTACACATAAGTAATGAAATTTCAACACGATGAAACCTTATAAAGACATCCGTTATCAACTTTATATATTTCATTCATTAAATATATATAGTTTCTAGTTGATATCGGGTTCCGGTTGTAATCAAACCCCGTTTTTATGCAATGTTTCAAGAGTTATATAATCTCACGATCATGCATATATTGTTGTGAGTCCCAGATACACAAATTATCTGGAGCGGACGCACAAAGTAAAGAATTGTCCAGGCATGCGGTTATTCTTTTCATCCGTACGATTTTGGAAGTAATTTCAGTGTTGATATTGCACAAATTCTCTACTTTGTCCAGTCACGTAATAGATCACAAACTGTCACTATGCATTGTACAAAGTATATTTAAATGTAACCAATATTCGTATGTATTTCTATTTTAGTGTAGTGTATGCAGGGGCGAACCTAGTATTTCGTTTCAGGGGGGGGGGAAATTTTTTTCAACCGCATATTGTTTTCTTAGTTTTTTTCTCATATTATAATGCAAAATCGTACAAAAAAAAATTAAAAATAACGCGTAAATAATGGCTGTAATTTACTAATTTCATAAAAATCAGTTAATAACATACAGTTTGACATGGAAGCCTAATAATACCTTTCTGTGGAGCATAAATACTTTAAAGAGAACGTTAAAATTAAGAAAGTAAATTTTGTATGTGTATTTGTGTGTGTTTGTGTTGTAGGCTTAACACATGCAAGAACACGAAAAATTTAAAATGAACGTATGTTTAATTTTACAATATTTTGTTTCTTAGAGCTAGGTAGGGTCTATTACAACAACCCATGTCCATTATAAAAAATAATTAAAACTCATTCACATTATGTGCTTTGTGATTGAAGTTATCAACATGTAACATTAAGTTAAAATATAAAAAGATATGTCCCTATTTATCGTAACCAGCGGGAAAACGTACCGTATCCTACTCTTTTTCAAAACCAGTTTTAATTTTTTTTCGGATTTCGGGGGGGGGATATATCCCCCATATCCTCCCTTAGTGTATAGTGTTATATAATGTTTGTATCTGGAACTCACAACAATATGGGACCATATATCTCCCATAACCCATGGTTATGGGACCAATCTCATAACCCATGGTTATGGGATTAAATAAATCATGAAACGTTGCATAAAAACTGCATTTTTATTACAACCGGAACCCGATATCAACTAGAAACCGTTATTAATTCTGTCGATAAGTAATATTCTTATACATATATATGTATATAGTAAAATCCTTTCTGTACAAATGAGTTTTGCTCACACTAAAATTTACAACTTACTTATGTGTCACGAAAAATCTCAGCCCCGCCCGAAAGAAATTCCTTATATACCACCCTCAAACAAAATATTTAAAGATATTTTCTCATCTATCATGCTGAACTGATAAGCAACAATTGTAAATAATAAAAGTAATTCATAACACGAGAAAAGACGTCGTAGTACAAACAGGAAGAGATCATTACAGGAACAGGGCTCTCCACAAGACAGCTGTCAAAACACGAGGAGGCGCGTATAGTCGATTTTCCTCACCCAACACAAACCAGCGTGTATCTCTGCGTGTACTCACTTCTGTGCTTCTTCATATATTATGATTATAATTCAACGTTGCCCTACTATAATTTCATATCTGTTTCCATTAGTCTTATGATTCAAGGTGGTTTTAAATTTATACGTTCACTCTAAATTTTCCAGTGAATTTAAGTCCACTGATATTATTGTGAGATGCAACATAAAAAGTGACAAATTAAATTAATAACATAATTAACTTAGGTTATGCAATTTTCAAATACGCGTCGTCACATGTTTTTCGGTAAACCAGGGGTGCCCGCCTAACTTTGATAACTCACCCCCCAAACTTGATGAATAACCCTCCTCCAAGACAAGGTATTTAGAATTAAAAAAAAATGTCATTTTAATAAGGGTTTTATTACAAATAAGCTAAAGCTAAAAGTAATACACTTTGTAAATGAATTCTCATTTGAAATTAAACGATTAAATAAATAAATAATTAATTAATACGTGTAAGAAAATATTTCAAATCAAAGGAACAATATATCAACAAAGTGTATTGTAAAGAAGAAAAAAATTAAACAAATAATGGTTTGATGAAGTCCTAGTTGCTTTGGCTTATATTCGGCACAGTAACTTCTTCCTCTGCGATGACGATAAAGAAGAGACATGAATTATTTCTTCATTAGGAATCGACTATAATGTCTTTCTCTGAAGGTTCCCATAGTCTTTCTAAAATATTCCCATAAGGTTCAAAAGCCATAGTCTCCCATTGCAGACTGAGCCTGTTTCTTATTATTTTAACTCAGCGCATAGGTCTCTCAGGCGAACAACTTTGGTTACGGCCAAAGATAGCAAAGTTGTATAAACAACTTTCAGTCTCTTAAACACTCACCACTCCAGTCGTCATCATCGTCGGTCTCTGGCCACTATCCCTGTCATGCCTGTCGGCGGCCGTTATTCGTCCTCTGAATATCCGAATTCCTAAAACTAATTGTCGCATTAAAATGCCATGATTGCTTCTATTCTTCACTAACAAATCATGAACTTTTATAAACATTCAATTTTTTATTGGAACGTAGTTATGATTTTCTATACTTTCCCGAAGTTTTTAGTCAAACCCCACAGCAAAAAAAATTTCAATGACGCAGTCTGTGTCACGACCCCCCCTGAGGACACCCCTGGGTAAACGAAAACGAAACGCACAGTTTTCAAACACAAAAAACATTACTGTAATTCTATTTGAAAGCCTCATATAATTTGTACTCAGTGAAAGTTTTTTTTTTAATTAAATATCACAAGTTTTCAATTATTTTTTGTGAGAGTTGATTGTCATAAACACATACACACGCGCTCGCGCCCCCTTGTATTTAGTTCAAAGACGTGTTTTTTTCAGCAATAAAAAATGATGCTGAAAAAAAATCTATAAGAGATCAATTGCAAATCGCATGTCGCTGAACCAGGACAAGACAGTGGTAGCGAAACATGGCTACCATATTGCTGGTAGGAGTGTACTTCGTGTAAAATGCGGTCTGTGATTTTGGCGTAACTTTGACAAAAAAATTACTTTTCACTGGCCGTGTAGACATAATAACTTCTAAAGCAATGAGGAAGTTAGGACTGCTTCTGTGGGTTAGTCGTCATTTCCAGTCAGCTAATACCATCCTGCGGCTAAACCAAATCATTGTTCGACCGATTCTAGAATAGTGTTCCGTGATTTGCGGATATACAAGGGACGACGCCGATCAGAAGATTGAGGCAGTCCAAAAACGAGTTTTTTCTTATCTACAATATGGCATCACTCAGCATTTTTTTTCGTACGAGGCCAAGTGTGAACATTGGGGCACTATGATCCTTAAACAGAAGAGCACTCCAAGATGTGCTATTTATGTACAAGAGTACTCACGGCCTTATTGAGACAGATGTCTCGGGGGTCGGTTACAGAGTTCCTTCCGTTAAACACAGAAGGCGTGTCTTGTTCACTTACTTGCGGCAGAGTGTGTTGGCTCCGTTGGCGAGATCCATTCAAATGATGAACAGAGTTTGTGACAGTGAAGGCATTGACTGTTTCAATCAGAATATTGATGCATTTAGGAAGAACGTTATGAGGATACTGGAGTGAAACTGACTACGAATCTAATCGTTTTAGAAATGTGTGTTGTGTATAAATGCATGTCACTTGTTGTTTGTTTAAATGTGTATAGTGTATCTACCTTTCTTCTACGATATATTGACGTTCCCCCTGAAAAACGTCCAGGTTAAGTAGATTGTATACGCCAAGGTATTCACACTGTTCTGTGCACCCTCTTCACATTATAATAGAGTCATTCTGCATCCCTGTTAGATAGAATTCTTCAAGAGGTTGGGATGGCTATCAGGGGACATGTTGACGCCATCACAAAAAAAAAACATTATTATTGAAGTAATATCATATTACTATTGTACATTTTTTAATTTGAGGGTTTGGAAACAGTAGTATATTATTATTATTATTATTGTTACTATTATTTGTTATTATTTGATATACTTTAGTTAAAAATGCTGTCGAGATTGTTGAGCTAATTAACCAGGAACGAAAGTTACATTAATGTGAACAAACGTTTTACAAGGAGGCAAAACTATACGATAATGAATCAATAGCGTATCTAGAACTTATCACTGGAGGGGGGGGGGTCGAGTCGGCTTCATACAAAAGAGAAAAACAAGTTAAGACTAAGCAACATTACAATCTTTAAAGTGGTTGAAAAACGTGTGATAACATCCTGAAGTCAGTCCCATCAAAGTAAACGGTAATAACACAGTAAAAATACAAAAATACGCGTTACTGAAACATTGTTTACAAGATACTTATTGACTGAATTGCTTATCCTATGTTTCATATTTCAAACGTATACGCTAATGGTGTGTAATAAACCTGTTTGTATATTTAAAAAAGAGTTACTACTATATTAGCGTACACGGCTGAAAAAATAATAAAACAGCCTAAAAATTTAGAGATTAACAATATTCAACTATTCTGACCCTCTGGGGGGGGGGGTCAGGTTCCGTTCGGCCCCCCCCAAATACGACCCTGAGGTAGAGTGCATACACCATGGGTACACATACACTATTCTAAGCACTCTCTTCAGATCAGAGTACAGTCATTCTGCTTTCCTGTTAGACAGAATTCATCGAGCAGGTTGGGACAGCTATAAGGGGACACGTTGAGGCTATCACAAAAAAATTATTATTATTATTATTATTATTATATTAAATTACTGGAAAACAAAACCCAAACTTAAAATCCCCAAATTTAATTACGAACTTCTCAAAGAAAGAGCCCAGGAATTCTGACAAAGAATCCTTTAAGATAAGGAAACTCAAATTAGCAAATATTATTTTATTATTACTCTAACCCGGGATCTGTACGGAATAGAGAAACCTTTCCAGAAGTGCGAAAGTCCGCCATTATAGCACTATGATCATGTATGGAGTACAAAAACAATGTTCTTTCAAAAAAAAATTTTGGAACCTCTTCTTACAATTGAACGAAAATTCTTCGGAAAATCTATGGCCCCAAGAAACCCGAAGATGGGTACAGCACAGACCAAAAGAAGAGCTGTACAGGGATCTGGAAACGGCTTTCCGAAGGAAAAGACTGAGATTCCTTGGACATCCTTGGACCGTTCGGATGGATCGGTCCAGATTAAATAAACAAATTTTCACTATATTTGGCAACTTTCCAGTCTGAAAGGAGGAAATGAAAAAAATTGGGTATCTCTTTGAACGACTGTGTGGATAGAAATACATACAGAAACAAAATTCAAAATCTTGAGGTTCTCTGCGGTGAGAAGAAGACGAGAAAGTGGTGGACAGTGGAAAGAAAGGGGCGGCGTATAGTGTGCGAATGAGGGCCTTCTGGCGGGAGAAGAAAAGGAAATGATATTCGCGTGGTCCACGGCTGGCGGTTTCGTGTATAAAAAAATTAAATTACTATTGTACTTTTTTTAATTTGAGGGCTTGGAAACTATAGTATAATACTATTATTATTATTATCATTATTTGTTCTTATGTCTGAAATTATTAAATACCGGGCTGTTGGGCCGTGGTCTGTTGCTCTGAATTCTCAACATGATCGGCAACGTTTCGTATCCCACCCTCGGTGATCTTCTTCAGGCCGCAAAAAGCGACAGAGTGTACAAAAACAGTAACGGCAGATCTTCGCCGAACGATAGCCGACACTTGTTTCGGGTAAAAGCAACCCCGAAATTTAGTAATAATTTTAGAAATAATGACATCGGCCGTGTAAGCTTCAGACAAACATTATTTGTTATTATTTTATATATTTTAGTTAAAAATAGTGTCGAGATTGATGAGCTGATTAGTAAGCTCAACCAGGAACGAGAACAAAAGTGAACATGAAGTTTAACAAGGAGGTAAAACCGTACGGCATGGAAGTCATATATTTTGTTACACGTTCAGCGGTACGTTGTTGACGCGTGTTGTTGAGAACAGTTTGATATTTAACTTAATTTGTAATCGGAGGGTAGCAGCGCGGATGGACAGATGTGATGTGTGTGGAGCTCTGCAAGGCGCGGCAGATGTGACAGCACGGCCAAAACACGACAGTTGTTGTAATTGCCCCGTAATAAGTCTCTCTCTCTCTCTCTCTCTCTCCAGCCAAATCATGTATGTTTTATTATTCTCCATCGACGACATATGAAGAAAACTATCTACTGCTGTTTTACACTCAGTATTGCCAATGGCGGCTATTTTGGACAAATCTATTGCTGGCCTTCACAAAATTACGTTTTTTTTCACAGCTGTGGTCAGCAACTTTTGATCCGTCCGGCTAGTCCTTATTTGAGGCAATTTAGTAGTGAATATCTCCCCTGGATATGTTACTAGCATATCGCAGGGTAAGACATATGGTGGGGTTGCCACCTTTTTCCCACACTACTTTATGGGTCTGAGAATTAGACTTTACCGAAAGGCCAGGCCAGTCGCATCCAAGCGGCTCAAATGAGATTTCTCAGGCACGTGGCAGAGTATACTCTCCATGATCAGATAGAAGAAACACAGCTATACGGCAGGAACTGAATATTATGAGTATACTCGACATGATTGCACATTATCGGCTGAATTGGTGGGAACATCTTTTCCGAATGGGTGACTGCCGCACCTCCAAACAACTGTGGAACTATACGCCGAGGGGACAGAGAGGTGTGGGACATCCGAGGAAGCGCTGGAGTGACCAGCTCTAATCCTTGCCTATTTGACACCGGAACAAATCATCCTTGGTTTAATCCTTGAATATGATGATGACTTTTTTTAATTTCAGGTAAACTCCAATACATTAATAAACGTCCAAAACGAACAACGAGGTTAACGCAGTGAAAGATCTTTATGTATTGCAGGGGTGCCCCCCAAGCTTGATGACTCTCCCCAAACTTCACTAATAAATCCCCCTAAGGAAAGGTATTTAAAATTAAAAGAAAATGTCATTGTAATAAGCGTTTTATTACAAATAAGCTAAAGCTACAAATATTACAGTTTGCAAATAAATTCTCATTTGAAATTAAACAAATAAATAAATAAAAAATCAAATAAAATTAATACGTGTAAGACAATATTTCAAAGCAAAGGAACAAAATATCAACAAAGCATATTGTACAGGAGAAAAAAATGAAAAAATAATGATTTGATCATGTCCTAGTTGCTTTGGCTTATATTCGGCACAGTAACTTCTTGCTCTGCGATGACGATAAATAAAAGTCATCAATTATTTCTTCATTTGGAATCGATTCTAATAACTCTTTCTCTGAAGCTAGAACCGTAAGATTCGAAAGCCATGAGTCTCCCATTCCAGACCTCAGTTTTTTTTAATTATTTTAATTGCTGCATTAAAACAATATGATTGCTTCCATTCTTCACTAACAAACCATGAACTTTTATAAACAATCATTTTTGCCAGTGATGGGTATTTTGGACGGAACTAGTGCTCGCCTCTTTAAAATTACATCAAAAACATACAAAATGGTCAGAAACTGAATATTTCAGAAATCTTAATATTTACAAACGCAATAACAATACTTTTCTAATTAAAAAAACAAACTCAAATAAAAACAAAACAAGATGATCTATTTAAAATTATAAAAAGTTATTAAAATAAATAAATGTAAACATTTAATATTTCCGATATAATTGCCAAAACAGCGGATTAAGTAATAAACGTTAAAAGAATCGATAATACAAATCGAATTAAATCGATTATTCGTTAATTATTTTGATAATTGTTTAGTTTCTGTATTGAAATCGAATTGTTTCGATTATCTCTTAATTTATAATTTACAAACCTCTGAAGACACTGATATATTCACTGAAACGTACGTCAGGTGAATATTGAAACAATAAAATACATTACAACTACTTGCAGAAGACCTTATGTTTGATAAAATATACCGTATAACACGAAACTGCAAAACACGTGTATAGAAATAATAAAAGAAAATTAAATTTTTACTTTTTTTAATTTCACCTAAACTCCAGTACATTAATAAAAGTCCAAGGCAAACAACGAGGTTAACGCAGCGAAAGGCATTGCATATTGATGCAATAAGCGTTGAGACAATCTTTATTACGAGACAGATAATGTGAGAAACCCCTGGAACTTAATAAACCTGCATACACGTCTTTTGTAGATCTAAACAAAACGCTGGACAGAATAAAGCTACAAAACATCATACAAATACTAATAAAAAGAAAAATACCTAAAATAATTGTAAAAAGCATACAAGACATGTATGTGTCTGCGTGTGTGTACATAATAACATAAGAATGAAATGTAATGTGTAAATGTCAGAGATAGATGGATGTAAGGTGATTAACTCTGTCCCCTACTTTTAATAGACGAAATAGTGTTAGCCGTAAAAAGTGTGAAAGAATACAAATTGAGTAATACTGATTTTAACATTATATGCGCGACATGTGCCCTTATAGGCACTGGCGTATCTAGAATTTAGCTTTGGGGGTCCGGGGTCGGGTCGGCATCATACAATAGAAAAAACCGGTATGGAGAACCATACATAACTTCCATGTTTTAAGATTTATATTTAAAATCATTTACTTGAATTCGGTTACATAATTTCTAAAAAAATATTCCCCACCCTCAAACTATTTTCACTCTGTATAGATATTTTTGTTATTATGGGGTAGTCATTTAATATAATGTTATTTTCGAGTCACTTTATCTACAAAAATTTGTACTTTATTATATTACAAACAATCTAAATTTCTCAGATAATCATCCCTCCTCCTCAAACGATCCCAACCATTAATGATATTTACACTTACATAGAGTAATAGTTTTATCACATGTAATTGCTAAGGTATCTTATCCTTCAAAATTAAATACTCGTACTTTACAGCAACAAAATTTCCAAAAATCACCCCCTCCCCGTTCAACTTCCCTTTTCATTTATAGATACATCGTTTACCATTTTACAGTGGATTAATATGACTTCATTTTCGGCGCACTTATTTATCAAAATTAAGTATTTTACTCTTATTAAAACACAAAACAAGCAGGTAAACTACCCCTCCCCCTTAACCGAACAACCCCATTTTTTATATTTAAACTAGCGTACCCGGCAGACGTTGTCCTGCCCGAACGTTGGCTTGCCTGCTATTAGCGGGTTCAGCAAACGTTTTTTCATATTCGAATTTTCGATAAACTATATACTAAGTGACATTTGACATTGAGTTTGACATTTCAATCTTTTCGTTTCGTCATTGTGTGATTTGCTGTTGCCCAAAGCAAAATCAAAAAATGAGTGCAATTTCTCGTTATCCTGCGCCGTTCAGTTCTCGTATCATGGCCGGACGATATTTGGTGCTTGTCATTGGCACATTTGGCGAAAGAGGCGGTACTTTTCGTGAGATTGGTGGTAAGTATAATAATGTGATTGCAAAAAAGATATTGCTGTTTTTGTATGTGTGTAAATGTCTGACAGTTTTTTTTCATATGTATTAGCTGTGTGGAGAAGACTGCGTGGAACTCAGTTGGTCCGTGAGCTCATAATGGATCTACAGGCGACTGGAGATGTGGCGACTCATGGGATCCACTGAACCATATGTACATCGAAGATGGACTGCGAGTAGCAGAGGAATGCGACGCCTTACCAATAACATATGATGCAAATTTGGACGATTTTCATTTTGATTAAATAATAGCAAACAAAGAAAAAACTCAAATCATTTCCATGACAGTCATATTTTTATTAATGTAAAAAAAGTAAAGTATATTGAAATAAATGTTGAATCTTAATACTAAAAGAATTAAAGTTTGTTTTGTTTTTATCTTAATGCGAGTTGATGAACAATGTTTTTCGTCAATCCCTGAGGTGTATAAATGAACAAACTTGATGGTTTGCCAACGCGAGAACACGCGACATATAATTGGCCATGTGAGAAGCACGGATTTTCTAGATCCAACACACAAATGGACATTGTTTGGCCTTGTGACTTTTAATAGTCATTGCGAATGCCAAGCGAATTGGAAATTGCAGGCGTCTGAATGGAATGTGCGAGTCTGAAGGGATCATTGGGATCCGTGGCAGGAGAACAACTTCACCTTGAAACTTGCCGTTCAAAATGGTAGCTTCAAGAACATTGCCCATGATTTTTTTTTATGACCAATCGCGTGCCATTGCATAGCTTTGGTGCATTTAAATTCCGAAGCAAAATGATTGGTGAACCAATTTTTAATCGCAAGTTATGTGGTGGCATTCCCGGTAAATCCAGTGAATTCAAGAATTCAACAGGATAGTTGACTGCTTCGTCAGGATCTACAACAGTGTCGATCGATTTGAACGACATCTCATTGCCAGGCAATGATTGTTGTATTTTGAAATTAATAGCGTCAACATCGATATTTCTTGCGGCCAAAATAGCTCGTTCACGTAGCCACGCATGATTAATGTAATTAGCGCGCAAATCTGGGAATATGCTTTCAATCAAAGCATCTTTCGTGGCTACCATGTTGCAAAAATTGTCTGGAAATTTGATGCATTGTGTATTTCCATGCAATAGAATTTTTCCATTGCCAATGTTGAGCAATTGTTCGGAGAATGACAGTGACAATGGATCGTTTTGCAGTTGAACACGCATATTTATGGTAAGGCGTAATATATTGACATTTCGCCATAGGTATGATTGTTTCAAACATGCGTTAATTTCGTCCGCATATGTAGCGCGTGGAATGTCTGTCTGAAATCACCGGACAGCAGCAGTAGAGCGCCACCGAAAAGTCTGGTATTATCGTCGAGATCTTTCATCGTTCTATCGAGAGCTTCAAGTGAATGCTTGTGGGCCATAGTGCATTCATCCCAGATAATAATTTTGCATTTTTGAAAAACTTTAGCCATGCCGGAATGCTTCTTTATGTTGCACATTGCGTCTGGATTTGTGTGAACGTTCAATGGCAACTTGAGTGCTGAATGTGCAGTCCGTCCACCATCAAGCAAAGTCGCTGCAATGCCTGATGAAGCAATTGCCAACGCAATATGATTTTGTGATCGAATGCGGGCAAGTATCAGTGAGATGAGGAATGTTTTGCCAGTGCCGCCTGGTGCGTCCAAAAAAAGAATCCGCCTTGTTGTGCTGCAATTGACAAATTAATTCGATCGTATATGTTCTTTTGCTTAGTAGTGAGCAGTTGCTCATTATTTGCAACAAAAGTAGTCAGAGGCCGCATCGAACTGTTGTTCGCGCTGAACATCGCTGTTAATGATGTCTGTTGCTGGGCGGTTAGGCGATGGCATACCGAAATGAATGAGTGGCATATTCGAAATGAGAATGCAAATATCCTCAATCTTTATTAACGCCTCGTTATATATTTCCGGCGAAAAATCGATATTGGGATCTTGATCAGCGGTCCGAATGCGATGCAGAATGTCTTCGCTCATGGAATCTTTATATTTGTCCCAGAGAGCAGAAGCTTGCGACGGAAAACATGTCGTCAACAATATGGCGAATTTGATGAGGAGAGGAACTCAGTACTGCATCTGTAAGTGTGAGATCCCAATGGTTGTCATCTTCCAGCAACTGTAATTCGCGACACGCATCGTGGTACGTGTCGTACAAAATACCATTGACTGTTCGCAAGTATTGGAAGGACGTCGGTCCAGGAACGTTAACCAACAACAAACGCAAGAAGAAGCATTCGCGTTGCTTTGGATGGACTGTGTATAATCGGCCTAATGTATATCCCACAAATATGCCGTCGTATCCTTGGACTGGAACGCCTCGCTTTCGTGGGTCCCACTTTTTTGACTGTTTGTTCCACGTGAAAAATCGTGGCACATCAGTATACATTAATGTCTTTGCGAATTGACCGAAAATACCTGGTCGGTTGCATAGTTCGAAAAACTCAGTTAGTGTGGTTTTTGGGGCAGTTAATGCTCGTTGTATAGCAGTCTCTTCAGTGAAATAAACACGCTGTCCATTTTCAAGGTGCACGGCCAAATGTATAACAGCAGGGTCTCTGTCGTGTATGGGAAAACTCAAAATGCGCCAAACTGCTTCATTGCTGCTAATGTATCGGCCCATTTGATAACGTGTTATTTCGTCGTTATCATTTACATTTTGAACAGCAAATACAGCCATATCGCTGCCCTTATGAACGTATTTGCAAATGTATTTGATGGACTTCACCGAACTGCAGAACTCAACGTTTATGTGTGCTTTGTAGGTTTTGGACAGCAATGGTGAATACGGAACCACCCAGCCAAAACCGCCAAGCCCCAGCCAAGACTGCGTCTGTAATTTCCTGGAACCCGATCGCAGCGCCACCTACCGGGATCAATGTCAACCGGATTTCCACCGTTTGACATGCGCAATTGATATGATTGGCCACCATTGTCTGTGTCTCTACGACGATACAATGGATAACCATCGATATTAGTGATAGTATCGTTTATACACATTTTTGGGAAACGTTTCGTACATTTTCCATTATCCATGCACGGCGCCGTCATGTTGAGATCACCGCATGGACCATGGATCATGTTAGCGGTAACAATGTCAAACAACTCTTGATCGATATTCCGATCCGGAATTTCTGCTGAAATAATTTTATCATTTTCTTCTGGCCGTACTTTGTCGACCAACCAAATCAAAATATGTGCATGTGGCAAACCTCGTTTTTGCCATTCAATAGAATACAGCCAGCAACGTGTTTCGCCGAATACAGAGTGATGTGTAATCAAGTTCATCAACGATTTTAATTTTTGTTTGAAGACACGTGCAGTGATATCATGGCGATGCATTGCTGTTTGACCTGGCAATAACGAAATTTTAATTTCATCCCAGTTTGGATTGCACGTAAATGTAATGAACAAATCTGGTCGGTCGTACGCGCGCACGAAGTCATGGCGTCTTGAATGTATTCTTGCATATGACGCGGGCTACCAATATATGATGATGGAAGAATATATGCGGTACCGATGTCGTTGATATTAGTTGTTCCATCTACGTTACTGACAATAGCATCACGCAAATGAATGTACTCCTCAGAACGCAGCTTCGCTTGATTATACTTGATGTACCGTAATCGCTCGCTTTCAATTTTCGCATACATATCAACGATGTATTGATGAAACAGCTGGCGGCATCGGAGAATGTTGTTGTCTTCATTGGCACGAATCATCAACCGATATGCGTAGAAGTTCATCGCGCTCACTTTCTTGTTGGTTTCTGCACCTGCAAAGTAAAAATATAAATAAGACAAAAAGAAATTAATCGTACAGAAAAAGAAAATAACGTGTAGATTGTACCTGCCGCTGGATTTCTTTGTTTGATGTTGAAATGATATCCATCTTCTCCTTCCCAAAATATCAATGGATATTGCAAAGCGTCGTAAGAACGATGACTGTCTTGAATTGTCTGCATCGTGTTATCTCTGCGTTGGATCTGTATATCTCGACGTTCTTATGCGTCGCCAACCATAACAACTGCAACTTCATTAACGGTTGGTGCATTGTACCGGCCTGCGTGCTCTCCAGATGGTACTTTGTCTGCTTTGATGACGATCATGTAGCTGTCGTTTTGCAGTTTGTTTGAAACGGTATTGAACAACTGGACCAACTGGTTGTGATTTCGCAAAAACGGTTCCAAAGTCGCCACAATTTCTCGCTCCTCCATCTGCTCGATGTGGTTGTATTGGCAGCGTGTGTTTATTTGTTGCTCCTCATCGCCCATGAAGTAGATTTGCAAGAATTTTGGATCGGCATCAGGCATTGACATTAAAGAACCAATTTGATGATACACTTGGCCCTGAATCTTAAACGTTGATTCAAAATTGCGACCATCCTGATTCTGAACGATTTTTGTTGCTCCAAATGATGTCATTTGGAAGCAAGAATTGAATTTACGAATTTTACGCAAAAACAATTTTGATTGAGGTGTGGCTCCAGCCAATAGTGTTTTCAATGGTTCTGGCGGCGAATTCAATGGTGGCAGTACAACTTTTCCAGACGCGCACCAGAAACCGGCCGATTCACCTTTGTATTTGAATGCATGGCAGTGTTGGCATTCTTTGTCCATAGCGCCGATGACAATTTGTAAATGTGACGAATAGTCGATGTCCGACTCATATTCGAACGCAAGGCGGAGAAGTGATGCACGTGTCAATGCGCGATGTACTTGCAGGCGCTGTCGTTCATGTGCTCTGTGTGCGTCGGTGGCTCGTTGACGCGCCTGTCTTTGTCTCAATGCATTAGCTCGAAGGCGTTCGTTGAGTTGCTCTTGACTTTCATTTGCACGTGTGTTTGCAACCTGGTCTCTTAAATTTGCATTGTCCGTCAATTGATCTTCTGCCGTTCTATTTAACCGACGGGTCCGGACTGTGAATTCCGTGTACGTCGACCAATATTTCCTCCTCGTCCACGAAGACGTGGCATTGTTCTGTAATAAACACACAACACATAAATATAAGTAACTTATATTTGAATTTTATGGATGTTATAATTTGTTGAACAAACTTACACGTTGTTTATTTTCGATGAACACTCCGTAAATTTTATAGAATCATCGACACAAATAAGCACTGAAAATGAAAAGTTGCAGGTTAGATTGATTGTCATTGAATGCACATGTATATAATTGAAATTCATGGAAGATCATGTAAGATATTCACTTGAACACTGCACCTTACACATTTGCACAATGTATGTGTTTAAGTACACTTAAAACGTTATTTCAATATGTTTTGTCGATGAATAATACACTCAATATGCACGCAATTGTGATACATGGAATATCGAAACACAGCGAACAGAATTTGAAATGTCAAAACAACGTCAATTATTCATGAACTTATGGTTTTTTCATTTTAAAAAATATTGGGGGGTGGTGGGGGGGTGAAATTTTGTGGTTATATGTTCTGATATGCGAAAAATCTTAAAAAAATTAAAAAAAATTTCGTCAAAAAATAAAAAAAAAATTTCCTGGAACCCGATCGCAGCGCCACCTACCGGGTCCAATTGTGAATCTAAACCATCCAGGGACCCACTCAAACACACACACAAAATTTCATCAAAATCGGTCCAGCCGTTTAGGAGGAGTTCAGTGACATACACATGTACAGAAGAATTATATATATAAAGACTATTGTTGAGTTTCATTATATGTAATTACTAAGGTATATTATCCTTCAAAATGAAGTAGTTTATTCGACATGAAAAAGAAAGGTAGTTTTTAAAAAATTATCCCCTCCCCCTTCAACTACCCTTTTCATTTATAGATATTTCATCTACCTTTCTACAGTGGATTATTATGACCTTCTTTCTAGGATACTTTATTTATCAAAATTAAGTAGTTTATTAAACGTTGCAGGTAAACTACCCCTCTCCCTTAACCAATCTTCACCAAAATCAATAGGCTCTACAACTCGGACACATATGCAAAAAATTATTTGATTTTGTTTGAATTTGCGGCATTTATCTTTCCCTATAGAAAAAATTCTACATACAGACACACACATAGATATCAGAATCAGAATCAGGCCTTATCTCGAACACAATTTTCTTCGCGACCACTATTCTTCCATTTCCTTACGGAACATGGAAGTAAAAAGGAACCTCCAGGTATCATAGAACTGTATGTAAGCCTGGAAACATTGCGTGCACAAGTGCTGCTATCCTATGCTAAACATTCTGCCTGACGCCATACAGTTTCACTTGGCTCGTCGAATACCAGTGTTCGCAAAATTCTTCATGATGATTTGAACATGCAGCCGTACAAAATTCAAATATTGTAAACCTTAAGTGACAGTGATACAGTAAACCGTGTGACTTTTTGCCGCTGTCATAAATGACATAGAGACGTTATAATGAGTAATGAAACGTATTTCCATCTGAGCGTATATATAAATAAACAAACCTTTCGGTACTGAGAGCCAAATAACCGTCGAGAAATGCTTCGAGAACCATTGCACACTGCTAAACTTACTGTATGGTGTGCAATAGCTTCCTTTGGAAAAATCAGTCCTCACTTCTTTGAGGATGAGAATGGGAATTCCATTACTGTCACATCAGACCAATATGTTTAAATGATTAACGAATTTTTGTCTCCCCAAGCCGCAGAAAAGTCTGAAATCACACCAAACAGTATGGGGAACAACCAGCCATAGAGCTAGGCGATCAATGGATGCAGTTTAACGAGTTACCTTCAGGAGTGGCAACATTCCGTGGCCCGCGAGATTGCCAGCGTGTCATTTATTCTACTGGGAGTATTTTGAGAGTAAGGTGTACAATGATCCACTCCCACGAAACACTCAAAGTTGGTGTAATTTCTGTTCACATGTTACACCGTGTAATGGAAAACGAGAAAACTCTACTTCAAAAGTGTGTGAGTTGAAATTGTCGCCACATTTGGGGCGTAGTGTTAAAAAATTTGTAGTTTTTGCGTCTAGTTAAATGCTATTATGTATACTTTCAATTTAGTGTAACTGTTAATTTTACAATCCATAAATAAAAACACAATTGAATTTTTAAAGTCACCCGAATCGTTGACTGATCCTGTATTTTAAGAATTATTTTTTACAAATCTTTAAAGGAATTACATCATAGTGGGCATCGTAGTATGTTATATTTCTTTAAAACACAAATTACAGCACTTAATTCTCACTAGTTTTTTTTTTTTAAGAGGGAGACTGTGGAAAACTAATGTTCGCCGCAGGAGGAGGGTCCGCACCCACCAAAACCCTGTTGTCCACGGCATGGATCCACCTCGGGACTCAGCTTTCGCAATACTTCAAGGTGGTGCCATTTGTATTTCGTCCTGTGGACGTTCATCTGTTTTAAACCTTCAGCGGGTCCACGTTACCTGTTTCCTGCTATTCTGTCAGCGGACCTAGCAAGATCATCTTCGGCTTCCTTCTACCTACGTAGGCTGCTACCTGATCCTAGTGGTGTTCGCTCTCCAGCATTATTCCGATGGTATTTTCCGGCGAGATCTGTCCCACTACATTTCCAGGGTTTGCCTCTCCTCTTTCCACCTATCACAGGTGAAAAACGAGTAATTCACATCGTCTAATTCCTGTTTACAGAAAATGCAGTCTAGTCTGTCTACTTTCCCCATCCTATATAGGTAAACCCGGAACAGGCCGTGACCAGTTAGAAACTGCGTTATGAAATAATTAATCTCGCCATGTTTGCGGTCAGTCCACTCAGCTAACTGTTTTATAAGCCTAGCGGTCCATCTCCCCATCGTGTCACTGGTCCATCTTTCCTGCCACTGAGCCATAGTACGGGCCCTGGCCTCCTTGTGAGCTTGTACAGTATCTACTTGGGCCTTCCTCTTGTAAACCAGTTTCCGTTCCTGTGCCAGCAGATCAACTGGAATTATTCCCGCGATGACAAGAACTGCAGACACTATTTGTATAATAGTAAGGCATTTAGAAAAGAAAAAATTAAAATTTTTTCATTGTTGTGATTGTTAATAACAATAAGTTGTTGGTTTATAAGCAATTGATAAAAATTAAATGAAATTATTTAGTTTAATTCAAACCAGCAACGATAACAGATGTGTCCTGTCGGTGTCTCTGTAGATAAATTCAGCTTGTGGCTACTTTTCCCACTGTGAAATACTCCAGACTCTAGGTAATGGAATTTTTGCTAATCTGACTGTCACGATTAGGATACGGGCATCACACTTACACACACCCGCTCTGGGGACACATGTCCTGCGTTGCAGTCTGCGTGTTGGGAGTCAGTGCAAGCGCGCGCCTTGGATTGACTTCAACACGCACTCTGGTAAGCGCGCGCATGTGTTGCCCTCGCGTACAGACTCACACCGCACCGCTGAGCCGACACATGTCCTGCGATGCAGTCTGCGTGTTGAGGGTCAGTGCAAGCGCGCGCCTTGCATTGACTTCAGCACGCACTCTGGTACGTCGCACGCATGTGCGCTCGCGGTGTACACACATGCTTCGTTGTTTTAATCGTGGCAATCATAGTAGTAAAATTTTGCAACTGGATTATGTTCGCAATGGTCAAATTCAGCCAGGGTTGAATTTATTGTAGAGACAAAACACCAAAACTCGTTACATTTTCTGGACTATGATTCGACAAAATAAATATATACATTTCTGGTCGATGAACACGTACCAGGTTGGACTTATAATAAATATATTAACAGAAACTACAAATTTGAGTTTTCTTGTTACTTTATTTAATGTATTTCTGTAATTAATAGTTTCCATATTCTTTACGGGGAGAGTAGCACTTTTTTGGTCAAACACTGAAACTGGGTGTTACAGATGCAGTTATATGCTTCAATGAAGGCCCCATAGCCAAAGCAAATGTCCTAAAAAGGATGAAAATTAAACCCGGTAAACTTATGATCGAGGGGTTTAAAAAATATAGACTGCATCAGGGTTCTTAAAGCTGAAAAAGAGACACAAGAACAAACTAATAAGCAAAGGGTCAGTAGGAGATTATGTAAGAGAACGAGAAGACATTGAAGATGAAGATTACTACTGCCCTGGAGGATTTTAGTGCAGAATAAATAAGTTTTACTTCCAATTGCGTTTTTCCGAAAATGTTTTTTTTGTAATTACGTACACTTTTCTCAAGACTGAGTAGACATATTGACTTGAAATTTTTTGTGGATATGTAATACCAATATGTTTATAAAGTGTACTAGAATGATCATTATTAATCTTAAACTGCCAATAAAAATGGAAAATAAAATTTATTTTTTCATTCATTCGGGAAACTAAAAATTAAAAAAAGAAAATTCGAATAGAAATGTTTGGTTTACAAAGCTAGTTTTAGTACATCTTATTCACTACTGTTTTAGTGTGATTTTGTAAAAATTTCAATGATCTAAAATTACATAGGAATGAAAAAGTGTTCTCCCCTTAATAAATTCGTTAATATATTTAATTTTCTGTTGTTGGTGTTGCTCCTATCGTAGAAGGTGGTGTCGTACAATGTAGGTTTTACTTTGTAAAAGGCTTAACTTTAACACTTGTAAGTTAACTTTACGTTAAAGTTAAATTACATATTTTCAGCTTTCTTCTTCTTCTTCTCCTCAACCCAGAGGTTAGTGGGCTTGCAATTTCTTCCTTTATGTAGTAGACAACCTCTTGATCACCACATACCTTCTTCCATTTCTTACCCGAACCGTGTAGTCCTACCTGGACCCTGGGCCTTCCCCTCCCACTAAGCCCTCGATCAGGGCGGCGAACCAGTTTGAATGGCATAGCAGGGGCCCATCAAACTACTTTTCCTTTCCACAGTTGATCCAATCAACTTTTTTTTTAGTTTTATAATCACATGAATGCCTAGAAGTCTTCTTTCTGTACTTACTTCAATACTGTCTTCCCACTTCAACCTGGGTCTGCCTCTTCTCCTTTTACCTTCTGGTTTTTCTTCCCATGCTCTTCAAGGGTATCTTCGATTTCCTATTCTACAGACGATAGTAGGCCTAATGCTTCATATTATATCTGTTACTATTTTAACAAAACGTTTAATTTAATTCGTATACTTATACCGACTGTCACTTGGTTGGGCCTTATTAACAATTTGTTCCTCATTTATTCTGAAGAAACCTTTATGCCTCCCAGAATGAGTTCGTCAAGCGTGCTGTCCACCTCAACTGAATTTTCACTAAACAACTCCAGATCTTATCAGAAGGCGTATGTCAAACAACTATTATCGTTAGAACATATCACACAACATTTCAACTACTAAACAATCTGCAATCGTCTTCAAGTG
This sequence comes from Magicicada septendecula, assembly GCA_034769895.1. Taxonomy (NCBI): domain Eukaryota; kingdom Metazoa; phylum Arthropoda; class Insecta; order Hemiptera; family Cicadidae; genus Magicicada; species Magicicada septendecula. The sequence continues at coordinate 59,652,089 of CM068368.1, read as the reverse complement.
TAAGGTAAACTAGTAAATTAAATACAAACTTAAGCCTACTCGAGATTCATTCACTAACAAGCGTGGACCGCAAAAAAAAAAACAACTATCTTCTGCAAAGTTAAATACAACTGCAGAAAAAAATACAACTGTGAAGACGGAACAGACAATGCGCCTACTCCGTGAAGTGAAGAAGACAATTGAAATTTATAAATATTATACAAAGAAAAAACTAAATATAAATATTAATAAGATAGTAACAATAGTAACAACCTACTGTATTTCGTTCCACACCGTGTATCCAAGGATATGAGTATCAATATTTTTTAGTTTGTTCAAGAAATTCACAAAGAACAGATATGGTCAATGTCCTTACGTTTTGTTGAAACAATAATGAATGCTCTTACCGCGGACATTCACCATAATTCCTCGTGACGTTCCAGCCCTCGAAATCTACATTCGGTTCAGAATTGCCACGTACAATAACAGAAACGTGCAGCGGACAACATTTTGTAAAATATAATACAATTCTAAATTAAGTATAGCAGCTGTTCTGATGATACTACAGCAAGCGCTGTTGAAGATGGTGCAGAAGATGGTCTTCTTATTCTGCACCTCATGGAGTAGGTACTTTGCTTGTTCCATCTTCACAGAGTATCTCTCCATCTCGGTCTCGGTCTTCCTATGTCTCTTGTACCAAAGGATCCATATTGAAACACAACCTTAGGTAGTCGTCCATCCTCCATTCTGTCCAGATGCTGTAGCCATTCCCTGCGATATTTGTTATTTTCAGAAACTTCATTTCCGAAGTTTGAATCTGATTTTTAATCTTCTTTGTAGCAACCCATGTTTCACGTCCATATAGTAAAACAGGCACTACCATTGTTTTATACAATTTAAGCTTTGTCTCTTTCCTTGTCTTTTTGCTCAACGTTCTATGTATGACACATACATCATCTGAAACCTTGATATTTTTGTAGTGATATCTCGGCCTGTGTCATTCCCAATACTGACAGTGCAACCCGGGTAATTGAAGTCATAGACTTGTTCCAAAACTGTACCTTCGAGAACAATTCTTGATCTGACTGGAAACTTTCCCCAAAAAGCCATGATTTTTGTTTCCTGCTTAGATATTTGAAAATCATATTATTTACAAATATGATTTAAACGATGTAAAGAATACTGCAACTCATCATCTGTTTCCTGTATTGCAGAAGATGATACAAGAGATAATTGGTGAAGATACAACAGAAAAAGGTGTCGAAGCAACTGCAAGAGAAATGTCCCGACTGCGGAGCCAATTGATGCCAGGAAATTGTGTGTCTGTGTGTTAAGAGAAAGAGCAAAAGAGTGCGTTTATGTATTAGATTTAGTTTGTATTTATGTATTATTTAATATCTTCGAATAAATACACTGCAAGTAGGTATATTTTCACCTGATGCACGTTTAACAGATATTATTCTGTACCTTCAGAGGTTTGTTTGAATTGTAATTGTTTTGTTGTATTGGATATTTTAAGCAAAACATTCAATTAGAATTCAAACAAACCTCTGAAGATACAGAATAATTTCTTTGAAACATGTGTCAGGTGAATATAAACTTACTTGCAGTATATTTATTCAAAGACATTATATGGGAGATCTGCAGGAAACTCAACGAGTTACTTAGACAGGAATTATGTATTATTGTACGTACATGTGTGTGTGTATGTACTAAAATAAATGTATAATGCAAGTTGTCTATATGCATACACACATACTTAGATTTGAGGTGTTTTAATACTTTTTTTGTATGGAGCGGAAGTCCGAGCGCTAAAGGGTAACAAAGGGTGTTGTTTCTTTGACACCAAGAACAGCGCGCCACTTAAAACTTCTCAGCGCCCGCTGTTAGTGACGGATCTGCCTGGGTTCAAGCAATCAAGTCAGCTGTACCAGGAAATCCTAATTCTAATGACCAAGCGGACAATGACTTGTTAACTAAACTGAGCTAGGCAATGTAAAGAAACCAGATGATTTGTGATCTGTTAATTGTTATCTAATGAATGTATTTAATTGAAATTATTCAATTACAAATAATAAATACCAGTATTGTACAGCAACAACATCTGTCAATAATTATTTCAACTAATAATTGGTAATCAGTATTAATAATCACTGAGGTGCATTTAATAGTAAGTAAACAAGCCGAAGTTTAAGAAATGATCTCAATCTAACTATTTGATCATTTATTGAGTAATTAAACATCAGAATTAACGATCAATTCATTCAGAAGAATTCTTTTTTATGGGACATTTCTAACGAAAACCCATATGGCGCCCAAATAAAAATTAAAAGTGTTTATAAAAGTTTTATAGCATTAATGGACTGCTCAATCAAAAGCTTGACAGTTTATTAACCACCTGTGAACAACTGAACGTCCAGTACTTCATCACAGGTATGTGAAAGTTAAATGTATGTATAATAAACTTGTCAAGACAATACACTGACGACACTTTTAAACAGGAGAGTGAACTAACAACCAGAGATCTACAGCAGTGTGTACATTCATCAACGGATCTACAATTAAATATTTACTCATAAAAATCTAAACATACTTACTGAACAACTTCAAGAGTAAGTGAACAGATTTATTTATATTGGATTCAATACAAAAAAAGTTGAATTGGATTGAATAAATCACTAAACCGAAACACTAATAATAACAAACCTCATTAATAACTAATAATTCCAACTACAATCGAGACATTAAAAAGGAAAGGATATAGGCGCTTTATAATTGTGATTAATTAATTTGTTTTAATAAATATAATTATTTCATTACGACTCGGAACACAAAACTTTATATGGGTAAAAACGTAAAAGTTTTACCTTATAACCTGAACCGGTTTTCACTTTTAAAAAGTGTCTTCAGATGGTAGCACTGTCCGTCATGTTGTTGGCGACGGAATCGATTTTCGAAAGATCGATGTTGTGTGTGTGGGGTGAGATATGTTCGAATAATGCGTGTGATTTGAATTGTGTCTGTTCGTTTAGGATGTCGTTTTTGTTCTCGTGTGTTTATATATTTCCAGTTGTTCTAGAGTGTCTAGTTTTTGGCCTTTTGTGTGTACGTGTAGAATGTTCATGTTATTGTCGATATTTTTGTATGTGTGGTTTGCTTCAATGAGGTGGTTTGCAAAGGTGGGTTCTGTAGTGGAGTGGAGTGCCTTTGTGTGTTCAATGTATCTTTGTTTGAAGCTACGTCCTGTCTGGCCTATGTAGAATTTGTTGCAATCTGAGCAATTTAGTTTGTAAACACCAGGTAGATCGAATTTGTTTTGTGCTTTGTGTGTGTGTTTTGATAGTGTGTGTTCTGTTTTGTTAGTAGTTTTGTAAGCGATTCTGTATCTTGGTTTTTTGAATTTATGGGCTATTTTTTCAGTTTGTTTGTTGATGTATGTTAGTGTTATGATACCAATCACACCGAAATCCAAGAATTGTTTTAATACTTCATGGGCTTAAATTAATGGGACTAAATAGTTTTATGGCCTTTACATTCCATAAAATAAGTGTACTCTTATGAGCTGAGTTGTGTTTACTTGATCTAACAATGTTGCTTCACACATATTTTTTTTAATTATCACTTCATTTGAAGTTCTCTGTGATCTGTAGCATCATATTCACTTTTGGTAACAAGCACCTTGATTACGCTAACACACAGACATACAGAAAACAGTTTTGTAAAAGCCTTAGAAAATACAGTTCTTGCAGAAGATGATAACATCTTCTGGCCTCTCTTCTTCGGTTCATCTAGAAAATCCAGTTTGTGTGCAACAACCAAAACTGACGACTTAAAATGTACCAGGTTTGTAGAGCATATTTTGTTTAAAACTGATATACGTAGTAAGAAACAGAATAATGTCTGTTTGAATAGTTCTACTGTTTAGTAACTATTCAGATTCTGGGTGTCCTTTTCAAGATAAAATGCAATATGCAAGACTCATGTGGTGGCCTCTTACTGTTTTTTTTCTTTTTTTCAGGCGTCACCTATAACCAGTGAAAAAAAAACAAGAAGGGATATGTCTGCTTACTATTTTTTTAAACCATATATAAAAGGCAATATTTTTTATTAAATTTAACTTAACAAGAGAATAACTTAAGAAGCCATCCAACTAATAACTTTGATATAGATAAGTGTGCTATTCAGTGGGTTCACCCAGTAAACATGGTGAACTTCGTATTTTAAAATCGTGTTAGTCATACTTAAAGAATTAAATTTCAATGGCAGTAAATGGATACTTCAAAAAATATTTATGTCGTTAGATTTTAAATGAAAATATCAGTATGGCGAACCATACATGACTTCCATGCTCTAAGAGTTATATTTTAAATCGTTTACTTAATTCGGTTCAATCATTTCTAAAAAAATATCCCCCACCTCAAACTATTTTCACTATTTATAAATTGTTTGTTATTAAGGGGTAGTTGTTTAATATAATGTTATTTTTCAGTCACTTTATCCATAAGAATTAGGTATTTTATTCTTCATAAAGAAACTGAACTAAGCAGATGATCAATCCTCCTCCTTAACCGATCCCCACCATCCCCACTTTCATGGAATAATAGTTTCATCATATGTAACTGCTAACATATCTTATCCTTCAAAATTAAATACTCGTACTTTACTTGATATCAGCAAAGTAACTTTCAAAAAATTACCACTCCCCCTTCAACTATCCTCTCCATTTATAGATATCTCATTTACCATTTAACAGTGGATTAATATGACTTTATTTTTGATCACTTATTTATAAAAATTAAGTATTTTACTCTTATTAAAACACAAAACAATGTAGGTAAACTACCCCCCCCCCCTTAACCAAACAACCCCATTTTTATATTTACAGCTTCCTTCAGTAATAGTTTCATTAATGTAATTACTAAGGTATCTTATCCTTCAAAATGAAGTACTTTATTCAACATCAAAAAGGTAGTTTTTACAAAATTACCCCCTTCTCCATTAACTACTCTTTTCATTTATAGATATTTAATCTACCTTTCTACAGTGGATTATTTTGACCTTCTTTTCAAGATACTTTATTATCAAAATTAAGTAATTATCTTGTTGGTTCATTCTCTTCGTTCACTTTTTTAAATATTATTATATATATTTCAATCACTTTCTGCTACAGTCCGTTTCTTGATGTATATAATACTTTAATATTTATAACTAAATTTACCTCAAGATATACTTTTTTCCCTATTAGGGACATGTTTCGAGAGTTCCTGTTCTCTCATCTTCAGCCTTCGCCACCTTGTTTCTGTGAGAAACAAGATGGCGAAGGCTGAAGATGAGAGAACAGGAACTCTCGAAACATGTCCCTAATAGGGAAAAAAGTATATCTTGAGGTAAATTTAGTTATAAATATTAAAGTATATATAAACTTTCACTTATGAACTTACTTTGGTTATCACTTCCCCAAACGTTTTAACATGATGTATGTCTTCTTCAGTGGGAGTTAATACTGAATGTCATAAACAGAGTAATGGTTATGGACTATAGGAGTGTGTGGTGGGGGTTGATGGTGGGAGGGAATTGGCGCTGGGGTTCAAATTGTGTGTTTGGATCAGTGTATCGAATAGTGTATGTGATCTATAATGTAATTGTTCGTAATGAATTAATTACATGAACAATTACGCTATTACAATTCATACTGGTTATGAAAAAGGCTACACAAAAGAATGCAGTGTTCATTTTTAAATCGAATACAAAAATGTGTGATTTTCATAATAAAATGAATTCACAAAATTATGACAAGTGATTACATGAAAACATTTATTCTAAATTTTTGTAAAAATCAGTATTAGTAGTCAACAGTGCACTTTACCACAGTAGGATCCTTAACAGAGAGGCCATCCTCCAACAGCAGAAAGTCACAAATGATTCACTTTTAACTCAAATATGTGTAAATCGGAATTATACAGCATAATAAAGAATCATAAATGAGTTTTTAGTTAAAAGAAAATGATGTAAGATTACTGTATGTTATGTACTGTACACTAACACCTATGGAGCATTCACCATTGAGGAAGACCACTTTTAATACTATTTCTTGATTACAACAGAATCCCGCTAACTCACCTCCCGATATCTCGACATTCCGTATAACTTGACAACCACCTTTTTTTAATCGCTAAATGATTTCTGCTGGTCAAGCAGACCATTATCTTTGAAATAATGTGGTGGTTTAATAAAAGCAAGACTGTAATAATTTCTAACATCGCCTACACGGTGCAAACAGTATACGCACATTTTAATTACTGTATTATTGTAATTACAGTACATATTTATGCGTATGAATGTCCGTATGATTTTCTGTTCAAAGATTTGTTACGGTATTCAATTTTTGTCATCATCAGACATCAGTCAGACAGGTAAACGTTTGTGGCAAAAAACTATCTGTTGACTTGGAAAATGTTAATAAATTCAAGGAAAATTTGCAAAGACTACTTGAAAAGGAGGTCTACCTGGGGATCAAATTTACAACTGTGATGAGTCTGGTCTGAATTTTCGAATGCTGCCTTTGAAAACACTTGCATCCAGGGAAGAAAAATCGGCCCCAGGCTATAAAAGAAGTAAGGAGAGTTACAATCTTGGCATGCAGCAATGCAACAGGCAGCCATAAGCTCAAACTAGCGCTCATAAGCAAATCAAAAAATCCCCGGGCGTTTAAAAATGTAAAAAAGTGTACTAATGGGACTGACACCTCCATTTTTAAGGACTGGCTTTTATCAGCAGTTTGTTCTTTTGGTAGAAAAGTTTTTAAAATTGAGAAATCTGCCAAGGAAAGCACTTTTCATTCTCGACAATGCCTCATCCCATCCTGATGTGGAACAGTTACGAGACGAAGACATGAGAGCCATCTTTCTCCCTCCTAACGTGACTTCGGTATGTCAACCAATGGACCATGGCATTTTGAAACCACTGAAGAACAGATACAGACGTAAACTTCTTTCATCTCTTGTCTTAGCCATGATGGAAGAGTGCGACATGATCAATAAACTAAAGAAAATAGACATGTTGGATATCTGAATCTTGGAATGAAATCGAGCAGATAAGCCTTGTTCGTTCCTTGCTGGACCATTCAGGAAACGAGTTTCAAGAAAGCAGCTCGAGAAGACAGAAAATTGTGAAATAGTGGACTTATTGAAGAAAATTCCAGGGTGTGAAGAAGTTACTGATGTTGGAGAATGGATGGGGCAGGATGAAAACTGTGAACTTTTAGGAGATGGTGAAATATATACACTAGTGAAAGAGAACGAGGATAAAAATGAAGATGAATCAGAAGACGAAGAGATGGAAGACAACGGAAAAGTTAAAAAGATGACTCACAGTGAAGGTCTAAAGGCCGCTGAAGGAATGTTCCGTTACTTGGAGGAGCAGGGTGCATCCGCTATGGACATTTTGTTTCTCTATCGCCTACATGATGATGAAGCTGCACGAAAATGAAATGACTGTGAGAGACAGTCTAGCATCACAAGACTTTTTTCTACAAAGAACTAGTAATTTCTTCAGTTTTGTATGTATTTTTTTTTGTAACTCTTAACAATTATTTTAGGGTATGTTGTACTTTTCTGTGTCCTGTATTGAGCTAGAACTTTCATTAGAGTAATATGCAGTAAAATATTATGAGTTGTGAATAGCCCACCCCTTATTCCGTAAAACTCGACATTTTCGGTAACTCGTCACTCTCTCAGTCCACATTAGATCGAGTTTGCGGGACTCTACTGTATAAGGTAGCTTATATACTTTATACAAAAGCTATAATGAAGGCTTTATATAATGTGTCCTATTACAATAGGACAAATAGATGAACTGTATCTTTCAAATCTGATTACTTGCAGCTGATGTAGTTTAGACTACTAACAATGTAGATATCATGGGGAAGACAATGATGAGGTCAACCAGAAAAGTGTAAAAATCGGTTTGAGAATAATTACAAAAAAAAAAGAAAATTTTTTAATAATGCCCAACTACGGAGGTAGAGATTTATGATAAAGCACAGATATCTGTCAATGAACTGAATTATTTAGGTCCACTTAAATATAACAATGGAGATGCAATACCCAAAATTATCACTCAAAAATGTAAAGGTGGAATTGCCTGTAAAAATAAGCTGAATAATAATGAACTACCCTGTTAAAAAATTTAAGCATGTATGCTTCCTTTAATTACTTATCAGCCAGAAATATATACACTAAATATAAAAATGTTTAAAAAACTGTGACTGTGCAGAGTGTAGCATGTTTGTAATAACAAGGAAAACATGAAAATAATCAAGTGAATTCACAACTAAACTAAAATAGATAACAACAAATACAGAACAAAAAAAAAAAACAAGATGGCAGAAAAGGGGCATGTACGTAGACGAGAATCTGGCAGATTGTCACAAAAGATATTAGACTCTTAGAGAAGTAAAAATACCTTGATACTGGCCCTTTACAAAACACAAGGATGCGCCAGTCAGCTTTTAAAATTTCAAAAGCGAATACTGTATCGTTTATGCTACCTTCTGGTTTGATGTCTGAGAACACAGGATTTCATGTTCTCTGAATCCACCATTCATTGACGATGTTTATGACACCTCTCTCATATAAACAGACAAATGTTGCTCCACATAGAAAGACACAAATACAGGCCTACCTACTTGTTTCTAACATATGTAATGCATTCCAGTTTGGATCTCAAATATGCCTATATGGTTTTGTAGCAGTTTGCCATGACTATATGCCCACTTCTTGAGATGTCAATACAAATGTTAAGAAAATACATTAATAATTACTAATCACTGAATTGATTAATTAAGTATAACAATTAATTCAACCAGTAACTGTTTTACTTTCAATGTGCAAAAGCCGCACTGCACATGTTTAAAAGATGTAAATATTGTAAAAGATAAATGATAGAACAATATATAATAATGCTAAGATGTTCATACAGTTTATGGACACACATGAAATCGTAACTGTTTACTGACATTTCAGATTTATATGAAATAAGAAAAATCATAACCTAACCTATATTAAAACTCAATGCATGAATAGCAAGTAAAATTTTATAACAACGAACTGAAGTAAGAATGACATTTTTGCAAAATGTAAAAAATATACCACTGTAATCAATAGTACAGTTTGCGTAATAGTTACACTTTATTTTTATTTGGTAATTTTAACGGACTTAGCCACGATACTTGTAATCACGAAATGATAAATTATTTTAAAATGTTCATGGAAACATCAACTGGTCTAATAGAATAACCATAAAATTAACATATCATTCTACTGATAATTTCACTTAGTTTGCAAAACATTATCTGGTACATTTTTCACATTCTACCTGTATTATACAACAAGTTTGTACTACTAATACCTATCATGCTAATTTAAACTCCTCAATCCACACTCAAAGTTTGTAGATAAGGCTAAACTTGGCATTAAGAAACGGTGTCTTCTATTGAATTTCCCAAGGCTTATCTGGGCGTTCGAGATCTGAAGGTTTAGGAAGAACATACACAGACGATTCCGTTAACGCCACACCACACTTCACAATTTCTTCTACTAACGCTGTAACTTTTTGACTTTTATTTGCGTTTTCAAAGTTATAGTACACCTCTGTAAGTCCACTTTCTAAACACCGTTGTCCTAGTACTTTTCCAACTGTTATGAATGCTGGCAAGTCCTTAGTCCCGTAGAGAAATCTTTTGACAGCCCATTCTTTGGTCGATGCTGTGACGACTCCGAATCCACTGTTATGAATTATTTTCGCCGTTACATACCGTGATGACATACTGATTTCTAGCTTGTGCCAGTAATTTTTCCCTGGTCGGTCAAGAGAATATCCAGACGGCTTCATTCCTATGCGAAGTCGTTCCAAATTTCTAGGGTTACGATTAACAAAGTAACTACTTACCGCGTTGTTTGAAACGACAGGCAATGAACACGTATTTAGATTACGTGTAATAATTTCAGTGTACTTCATGCTTCTATAACTTATTGTACACTTTTTATAATATGGAAAATGAAATAAATTACGAACGCCGGTCACTAATATTGACTTACTAACCTAAAACAAAATTCAAACTTTCACACTATGCCACCTGTATAGTTAGTTTTTGTTAACCAATCGACTTTACTTACTGACTAGTAACGAGTAATGGAAATTTTTGACATTTTATTTGAGCATTTTTTAATAAAATAAAGTCTTACAGTAATACGTAATTTCATTTTGTTAACGAAGTTAAAGATTTTAGTTGCTTGAACGTCTGAAATCTAAATGTATTCAGAAAGTGAAGAGAAATTTAATATGTATTCAGTAAAAAGTAAAACCTTTTAGATGCGTGGTGACCATGTGGTGACGACGTTTTTAATATGATCCATCTAAAAGCCTCTAAGTATTAAAAGTAAGTATTAAAATTTTTTTTTTTTTACATAGTTTACAAAGTAAGATTTATAATTGGATGAGGACTAATGTAGATTGCACTTGTAATGTTGGTTCCACTGAGCGTTACCATGGTAACTTTGTTTACATAGTACCAAACAAACGCCGGTGTAATAAATAACAACGAATTTTTAAAGTTACAGTTGTGATAGATAAAGCATCAATTAATTTACTATTTCCGTATGTAATTGATTAATGTATGTCTCAGTTTCTTATGAAGTAAATGTAATAGTGGTTACTATGTAACTTTGACTTCTAACCTATAAAAAAGTGAACTACTGAAGTTTTCAGAAATGTCCAAACTTTCACAACAAAGCAATTCAAGCGATTCTGTTCAAGAAATAATAGCTACAGGGTATGTTAGTCCAAATGTTGTTACAACAAATACTGGGCCGAGTGATGAATTAGAAATGACTCCACAAACTATGACTTGGGTAAGTAATATTAAATTTTAATATTGCAATTCATATTCAATACTGTAGTTTTCAATGTACTGAGTCTCTGACTTATTGGAGTGTTACAATAAATCACATGATGTCGTGATGTATAATACTTAGTACTGTCAAAGTATATGAAATATGTTTCCAAACTTAATTGGTAATTAATAGTCTAACAGGAATGTTTTTAAAAGTCATCACATGGTTAAAGTCAGTTATTTTAACATTTTGTATATATTTTAAAAGAAATCGTAACATTTTGTTATTTTAACATTCATGTTACTATTTTATATTATACATGTAACACACACACACACACACATGTTTAACCTAGTAATGTAAAACAATATTTTTATCTTCATAATGTGTACGGTACTAATAATCCACCCTAACAATTAATATTAAACCATTTTTACCTCTCTGTAGACGTGTGACTATAACATAACAGCATTTGACATTTCTAAGCATTAATTTTTAAAATATATTTATGTCAGATTAAGTTGTAGTGTTATATTTATTTTTAATAATCAAACATATGAATTTTCTTCACTTACAGTACAAATACATTTTCAAAAGAGTTATAATGATATACTCAAATCTTTGAACGTTTACTTCTTGTAATCACTATTGTTGGGGTAGATATGAAAATTAATATTAAACCTGCAGTGTCATTAAAGTACTACTGGAAAAATATTTAAGATTAATATTATTAAAAATATTATTGTACAGTTTATTTTAAAATGTATGATTAATTGAAAAGGTATGACAAGGACTTTTTCATTATGGTAGATTATCGATGATAAGCAGGTTGAGGTGTGTTGGTGGTATTAGTTGATCAGTCATTTGTAAACTACTGTGTATGTTACTACTGAAAATTACTAGTAAACTGGTACTGCCTCCCAGTAGGTTTTACCTATAACATGTTATTGGCAACCTACCAAATAGGAGTTGGTTGTAACTCCCTAGTAACAATCTTTGACTACTGTACACCACTCGTCTATCCTTGAAATGTAACATGCTTGTATAAGCATTATATTTTTTTTTCATTGTTGCAACTAGCAGGCAACAGATTGAAACGAAACAGATTGTCTGAAGTCAGTGTCCTTAAACTGGTTTTGTGGCGGTAATCATGATTTTCATAATGAGTACTTTCAAATAACGTGAATGTGTTTCAGGAAGATACAGTGGAAGTTATTGATCTAAAACCTGAGAAGGAAGAAAGTGATATCGAAAGAGCCGATCATTCTCTGGTTACTGAAGTAGAGAATGATCAACGTAAGAATATGGAACTAGTGCCTGTACCACGAGTAAGGTCAGCAGCAACAAAAAGCGAGAGCAGAGTTAATCTGCGCAAACCTTCAGAGCCGCCAAAACCTCACCCTCGCTCCAATAAATCACATGCTGAGGTAGCATCACATGTAAATATATTACGGAGACATTATTATTATTCACTATTGTAATGTGGTATGGATGAATTGAGATTTGTTAAATTAGTATATTTAATTTAATTTAATACAGTATTGAAATTATACAGATTTATTAATCTGTAATAAATTAATACAATGAAATGAATCTTATTTATATATTTTGTACATTTAGTAATACAGTAGAGTCTCGCTTATCCGACATAAACGGGCCGGCAGAACGTCGAATAAGCGAAAATGTCGGATAATAGGGAGGTGTTAAGAAAAAGCCTATTAAACGTCAAACTATGTTATAATTTCAAACTATGTTATAATTTTACACATTACGAACCTAATAATCATGTTTTACAACAAAACAACTGAAGAAATTAACTGAAAAAATGAACTTACAGTTACAGAATTGTCTGAAGTTAAATACACTTAAAAGTTCAGTCCTGTGATGATTTAAAGAAATTTTTGATCGTAGTCTGCTTTCCTGATGAGTGCCGTTTCTTCACTGCCAAGTCTTGCCATTTTTACAGCATCATTATGTCGATTCCTGTAGCTTCTTCTTGTTGCTCAATGTATTTAATTGCACTTTCTAGAGCCTTAACTCCGTCGTTATGTGAAATTGTGAGAGGCTCAACAGTTGGTGCTTGATCTTGATTTTCAATTTCGTTGTCATCGCAATTGACAAGAGCGACAATTTCTCCATCAGTTACATACTGACCATCATCCTTCATCCAACTTTCGATTTCTTGCAAAGATGTATCCTCACATCCAGGGATACGTTGCACTAAAGGTAGAACGGTTTCTTCAGTTTCATCTGTGCTTTCCGTTTCCATAATTTCATCATCGCCTAGCAGCTTCTTCCATGATTTGGCAATTGTTGGAGCCCTTACGTCAGCCCAGGCCCTTGCAACCCAATAATCAACATCCTTTACATTGATGCGTTTCAATTTTTCAATCATGTCTTGTCCTTCTTCAGTTTCTTCTATCACTGAGGACAGTAGCTTCTTGCAATAGTTCCTTTTTATTGTTTCCAAAATGCCCTGATCCATAGGTTGGCATATGGCGGTTACATTGGGGGGGGGGGCAGAAACATTGCCTTAATGTCACCATCTTGAAGCTCCTCTGCATCAGGGTGCATTGGAGCATTATCTACCAACAAAACTGCTTTTCTGGGTAAATTATTTTCTTTCAAAAACTTCTCTGTTGAAGGAATGAATTCCTTAAAAAAACCAGTCTTTGAAAATTTCACTGCTCATCCCTGCGCTTTTCTGACTGTAGTATTTTACAGGAAGAACGTTTTTTGAAACTGTTTTAAAGGCTCTAGGATTTTTGGACTTTCCAATCATTGCAAGGTCCATTTTGAGGTTTGCTGTAGCATTGCTGCATACTAAAATTATCAGCCTTTCCTTACTATGCTTGTAGCCATGGGCTGCCACTTCAGTTCTGGCTGCAAGACTCTTACTAGGTAACATTTTGTAATTAAGGCCTGACTCATCACAGTTAAATATCTGATCACCCGTTAGGCTTTCAGTTTCAAAAAATTCCTGAAATCTTTTCTTGAATGCTTCCATTTCTTCAAAATCGATGATAGTTTTTCACCACAAACACTTAACTGACGGATACCGTAACGTTTCTTCCATCGGTCGAGCCAACCGACACTTGCTGTGAATCTGGGTCCCCTTCATTGAATTCATTACGAAAATGCAACGCCTTTTGCTGTTAAATAGGCACACCTTTGTCACTGAACTCTGTAAACCAAACATACAAAGCTTCACTAACTTTTTCATAGTCACATTTTTTCATAGTTTTTCTTTCTTTTAATCCACCCTCCGTAACTCTTGATGCACACCATTTTTCTATTTCTATTCGTTTTTTTTTCGAGTCTCCTACTGTTACCCATCCAATGCCAAAGTCGTCAGCTACCTTCTGCATTGTCTGTCCCTTGTCCAGTCTCTTGATTGCCTCAAGTTTTTGTTCCATCGATACAACAACTTTCTTTCTTTTCGTTGCCATACTTGCATAAATTTCAACTTTTAAACAACACAACAACGTTTGTCAAATTAACACACACAGACACATACGCATATAACAGACGATAAACTGATCCGCATACAATGATAAACTGTACTGCACTGAGTAGTGAGTTGTGACAGTGAGTGAGTGAGGGTGGGGCGAATGACAGACACATGAGTCATAGTGTAGACTGTACAGTCGGGGTAACTAATTAGCTGCGGTAGAGTCAGGAGCAACAAAAAATAGACTACGCTTACGCTCGCAACTTGCAGTTCTTGTTGCCGATTAATGCGTTTTGTTGTTGTTGTTTTTTGCGGTGGGACGTCGGATAATACGGAATGTCGGCTAAGCGAAGGTCGGATAAACGAGACTCTACTGTACATTTAATTCAGTATAAATTATTATTTTTCTCTGTTAAACTTTTCTAATGTATTGTTATTTTATACTTCATCAATATAAGGCTGACTGTTGCTGTTACTCAGATTGAATCAAGTGATGTCACTGAAATGTGAAATACAGTAATAACAGGAAAAATAGTGCGATGCATAAACAAACGAGAATGTTATTGTAATCATATAATGGAATTAGTATTAAAATCAACATTTTTTATTATTGTATGTTTCATGATCTACAAGATTACTAAATTTATAAATACAGAAATTTTACAGAAATTTAAAAATTTAAATACCTTTACAGATGTTTAAAACCTTTTGACTATCAATTTATTCCTTTTTTAGGGAACATTGGATTTTTTGGTATTTGCACTTAATTGTATGCAAATATAGCTAATTTAGTGAAATACTGCCTAATTTTTCAAAAGGGGCAATTTTGGGGGGCTGGGACATATATGTGTCCCACTGGTACTTGACAATGGGGATAGCATGTCCCAGTGGTGATCATCGGCCTAGATTAGTGGTGATGAAATGAAATAAGTATGCTATATGTGTAATATTTTAATTGTAAAATTTAAATTACATAATTCTTACATGATCTTAATATATCAACATTAGTGGCATATATACATAATATAAAAATATAAATTGTTAAAATATCACCATATAAATACATGTGCAATTATACAAATATGAAATCTCCAGGAAACTATATAAACAAAAAATGAGAATGTAAGTATAAATGAATGTGAAATATATGCTAAAATGTAAAAAATATATAATTTTTAAAACTACATGAATGTAAAAAATATACTAGGAGAAATTCTAAAAAGAAGTCTAGTAGCAACTTACCTTCATTTAACCATGGTATGGAGTAAACCAGATTTTACACAATGGTATTTGACACGTAGTACAATTTTTTTTGCGTGCATTTCCTTTTTGAATTTAGCATAGTTAGCACACTGTCTTCATGCACTTCCTTCAACTGGCATGTGATCTTCCACATTCATCATCGTTTTCATTATTTTTGAAGGACGACTGACACTCTTTTATGCTCCACACTACAATTTTGTCTTCCGCAAGCCATTATTTGTTCAGACAAAGGGACAAGAAATTATAGAAATTTTTATTTCTTTTGTGTAGCACACGAGTCAAATAAAATCCACGAGTTTACAACACTGACCATAAGTAGCTAGTAATATACTTTCTCCACCATTTTGTAGACCTCCCATTGAAGTCATAAACTGTAACTTTCTGGTCTGAAAGATCTATGCCGCCCATCATTTTGTTATAGAATTAAATGGAACTTGGGTGCACTCAAATTCAACTTTAGTACCATTTTTTGTTTTCATTGTATTTTGGAAGTTTCTGGTCTCACAGCCAAAACTTCTTTACTGTCTTGCCATCTTGCCAACTTGCAGCTACAAGACCAGAATCAGTTACACGAATTCAAGTTCACCTTTCTTTAGCTTTGTACTGAATTTTGGCATGTGCTTTCTTTGAATAAAACAAGTACCAACAGATGAAGAATTTAAGGTTTCTTGAAGGTAAACAGTAGTAAAAAAATCGGTCAAACACCAAAGCAATATCTTATTGTTTCTGATAATTCAAGTATGACTCTCACACTAAGGGTGAGAGTGCTATTGTTTTGAGAAGTCAGATTTTCTTCTCACAGAATATATATTTAGATCATAAGTGTACCCAGTTTCAGAGTTGCATTTTCCCATTTATTTCTCACTTTATGGGCTGCAAGGGTAAATATTACCTACTTTTGAATTTTGCCATAGATTCGTCAATAGACTGAAGTGGACTTTTCGCTCTTGCTCTTTGAAAATAACTTTCAAGAACAAAACAACTTTGTCAGTATAGTATGTTTTAGAACAACTTACAGGCTTTTGGGGAATGTTAAAATATAACTTACAGAACAGGAAGTGCCATCTGTTTTAAGATTTAACTTGTTTTATAGCTTCATTTCCCAGTGACCTATTGTTTGACAAGTAATCAGAAAAACTAGGAGCGTGGTTGTAACATATTACAATCATGACTCCGAAACAAGCATTATTTCACTATAATCTGTATCTGCTACATTGTTGTTTGTTTGTTTGTTTTGTAACTTATCAAGTCTTGTTAGTGCAATCAGAAATTAAAGGCATTAGGCTTTTGGGAAATATTTGCATAAAGCAGTCAAGCTCAGATGATGATCTGCTTATCTTGTTAGATATGGTTGCAGCTTGTCTGCTGTCAGGAACTTTAAATTTTGGCAGGAAGGATTTACCTATATTGTGCCAGATAGAAGCTGTCCCACTATCATAGTTTTCATTACCACTATTGCCAGAGTCATTACCAGTTTCTGGATCAGACAATGAAGATGTTTCATTCTCGAAATCTGATGATGAACCTGAAGATGCTGAACACATATCACTGTCCGATTCTTCCACAATTTTTTGAAGAATCCGCAATTCTTCATCCCTGTAGAATCTTTTAGCCATTATTAGACCTGAAAAAATAGTGGAATACTTACTACTGATATAATAACTATTATGGTATACAATAGTCATTTATCATAATTTTGCAATAAAACATTAGCTCACCATCAAAACAAATGCAGCTTTATAAAGAAATACTTGAAATAAAAAATAAACACAAATTGTAAACAGAGAATTAAAGTTAAAATATTACAAACACCGAATTTTCCACTCTATTTACAACAGTAAAAAAAAAATACAAATGATTTCAGCACCAGTGGGTGGGATATCATTTCCACTAAAAATTACCATTGGGACATATATGTCCCAGGTACAATAAAATTGTATAAACAAAAAGAAATACTTACCAGACTTAGTGTACAATAATGTGTATAGGCGCTTGCAGTTTTCCAACACTGTAGTTAACCTCAAAACATCTGTACAAACATGTGCAGTTGACTAAAATGGAGGGAAAAGGGTAAAGGCTGTTTATTCATTGAGTAATCTGACACATAATGCTATCTAGTTGCAACTGCAAGAATTAAAAACAGTTATTTGAAGCAATGTGTAGTACCATTGGGACACCATTCAACTTGAGTAACATTTGATATTGTCACACCAGTGCAGTTTGAAGACTCCATGGGACATGCGTCCCAAGGGTAGTCAAAGGGTTAAGTAAAATTTCTGTAAACTTAAACAGTGTAAAATGTGGCTTGTGTTATGTCTACACTACCTTTAATTTCCCAAGCAGGAGATAAGGGGCCTGTTAGACCCTTGTGTATGTGTAGTCCACAATGCTTATTTGTAATACTGTTTAATGTATGAACAATACACCAATTATTAGGTTCTTGTTTTATGTTTGTTTTGCACTTTGAAATGTGTGATATTAGATTTAATAGAAGTGGAATATTCCAAGTGTGTTGGAATAAGTTATCACAATACATGTGAACTGGTGAACAGATGCAAAGTAATGCATGAAATATACTTAATTTTATACTTTGAGCTGATGTACAATAATCTTGATATGGTTTCCCTATTATGTATTTATAATATTTATAATCCATATTCAGCAGACTACATACTCCCATATTGAGATACATTGAAACTTCAAACTTTGTTAATTTGAAAGTTTTGATAATTCAGTAAATTCAGACTATTCACAAACTGGGAAAATGATTTAAAGCCAGTATAGGATTTTTAATTGCAGCAGTGGTATTCCTTTATAAATCGAAAATTATTTAGGAAAGTTGCCAGGTTTGTACTGTTAACCCCCCCCCCCCGTCCTAAAGCAGTAATTACTGACAAAAAATGCCTTCTTTTCCAAATCGATAATGGTCAGCAAATAAGTTTATTATGAAGATTGGTTCACTGATTTCTTTAGCTAAATTTTAAAAATCCAAGCTAGACATTCACACAGATATTAAAGCTTTGCTGATATTAGACAATACTTCTGCTTATACATCCAATAATTTATTACCTATAAGATTCACTAAGTGTATATTTCAATTAATATTTATGTAGTTTTATTTATTTAGTAACCTTTTAAATAGGATAAAGTTTGTTTTATTTTCAGTAATCTGCGTTACTTGACCTGTAATACAAATTTCTATGAAATATTCTATAAATCTGAAATTTTCTCTAACTCGGTCTAGGCACTGACTCATATAATTTGAAATATAGATGATTTACTGTAAAAATAGAAATGCGTACTTCCTACCCAAGATAACTTCAAATTGTAAAAACATCAATTTTTTAAAAATATTATTTCAAATATGTTGTTGTTGTTGTTTTCCAATGGCTCCCCCTTGGTACATTTAACCCATTTGGTACCGAGCTTCCCAGTAAAGACCACTGTAATTTCTGAGTTCTTGCATTTCCCGGTTCAGCTTCACACACTCCAATAGATGATTTTTGTTCATTTTTGAGTATTCTCTCCTGCACAATACACATTCTTCTGTGGTGGAAATTTTTAATTTGTAGAGATGCGCTGAGAGAGTCATGGCCAGTTTCCAGTCTAAAGTTGGCGACTGCTTCCTTCCTGGGTTTTCTACAGTTGTTATTCCATAACTGTTCAATCCCTGACCATGTTTTTCTTTCTGATATGTTTCTTGCTTCTTCCAGGAAGCGAGAGTTTGTTTTACTTGTCATCAGTCTTCTTAGGGTGCTGAAGTCATGGGTACTTTCCCGGTGGTAGAGCATTGTCCCTCGCTTTGCTTTGCCAAGGTGTCCGCTGTCTCATTTCCCGAGATGCCTATGTGAGATGGGATCCACTGAATAAATATCTCCTTGTTAAGTGCTGTAAGCTGCCTGGTGAGTCGTCTTGCTTCCAGTGTGCTCCTGTATTAGAGAATGTTGCCTGGATGGCAGACTTAGAGTCCACTAAAAGGACAGCTTTTGAAAAGGAATTTGGCCTCCAAATGAGGTTTTGCAATACCACTTTGATAGCCTCTACTTCAGCATCATAACTTGATTTATTTTGTCCCACTGCAATGTAGTGAGAAAACAATGAGGAGAACACTCCTGCTCCAGCACAACCCACTTTATCCAGCAAGGATCCATCAGTGTATACACGTAGCCAGTTTTCCTCCGGAAATCTCTCATTGATGGTTGTTAGCGTTATCTGTTTTAGTTCTAGAGATCTTGTCTTCTTCTTAACATCTTCTATCAGAGTGAGATGTACTTCATACCTATGAAAGTCGAGTGGATTTTCCAAGGGGATCACTTTATTAACTGCTGTGGTATTGAAGGTAGTTGCTACTTTGGTTTAGCCAGCAAATATAGTTTTTGACTATTTGTAGACAGCATTTTTTGAATATTTAAAAAATAAATTCTGCTTGGCAATAATTATTCTGATTGCCAATATTTATAAAATAATTTTCTCTTGTAGTTGTAGGAATTTTTTTAAATATGAAGGGATTTCTTTGATTTCTGTCTTCCTCATGGTAATCTGCCCATATTATTATTATAATATCACTATATACCATAGCTGTGTTTTAAGCTTTCATACCGAAAAGTATGTTGTCTAAAAGGTGGATGTCAATTTTATTATTATGGTGGTTTACACTTGTCTGTTCATTAAAGCTGTGATGACTGCATTTATTCTGTAACGTTCATTTTACACGAAATGTGGAGGTTGTAGTTATCAGTGAGTTTGATTCCAAAATGTAGAGTGGTGGATTCAGTTCTGTCCAAAGTGAATAATTCAGATGGATTCTAGGCGCAACCAACCGTAATACTAGCCATGTAGCCCTACATGTGACTGATGACTAAAATAGTACATTCTGACTTGTATCAACTCTAAACCCAATTAAGAGTAAAAAAGTGATGACTCTTTCTCTATCACTTCATATGTAGCAGTGAACATAATATAATGCTATAGCTATCTGTGTTCATAGAAAAGGTCATTGACTTTGCTAGCAGATAGCCATACAACTTCTTAGGCAATTTTACAAGTTATAGAATACTGTTATGAACACCCAAGGTTTTCGTTGTATTTCAAAATATCTTGTTGTATGGTAGTTAACATATACATCTTAAATAAAAACTAAATTCCTTACATTTATAATTTTCTCTTACATGTTTTCTAAAATAACCTGAGCAAGCTAAAGATAATTAATGTTTTATGGACATATAATAATGTAGCACAGTGTAGTAACAAATTACTCATTAGAGAAACTCTGTCCCCTCCTCCCCCCATCTATATACCCCTGTAATTCCTGTATTATAAAACAGTCATACACACTTTGACATCTGATTTCAGCAAGAAACTAAGTTCACAAAGGAAGTTCCAACACCCAGCAGTTCACATCATTCTGTAAAAGACTTTATGAGTCAGGGCAGTCGACGACCTTCTGTTGGAGACTGGAGCATTGAGAGTGGCAGAACATCACAGTCAGACAATCGGTCCTACAGAGAAAGATTAAAGGAAAGAATACAAACTGTAAAGGTATGTCTTTCTGAATAAATTCAATTTTGTGTTTGTGTGGTGTGGTGGTGATGGTGTGTGTGTGTGTGTGTGTGTGTGTGCTGATAAATGCATGTCTCTTTAAAATAATATTTCTTTAAACATGTTTGAATATGTATAATGAAAATTGCAGTTCTTACATCATTATGTTCTTGCAATATTATAATTAAATGGGTTTGTTTCTTAGAGAATTCTGAATTAAAATTATTATAAACACATGGAACAACATTTTCCACCTGCCAAAAATGTAATTAAGGTTGTTACTGAAGGAGAATATTACCCGCTGTATAAACATCATTGACTGTTTTGTTTTTTAAATTAAGCACATGGATGTGCACGCATACACACACATTAAAAACACTTGAGAAATATTGATGTCTGGTGGGTGCCTAGATAATGAGAGAAGTTTTCATTTTCACATCATCAAACACGTTAATGTCATAAAAATTTCATAGCCACAGATTTGTCTGAATAAGGTGTCACATATGATAGTTTTCATTTCTATTGCTAGTTTGCACATTCAATTCATATTAAGTCATTTTATTTTAAAAGTAATTTATCAGTTTTAATGATTTCATAATGTAAACCAGTCTTAAACAAAATTAGAACCATTTTTTCTTATGAGTATTTTCTCCATAAGTGAAACTACGAATTTTGTGATTTATTTTAATAGTTTTTGATAATAGTCATAACAGAAGCATAACGTTCTTGTTTAAATAATTTTTATAATGCATACAATTTTCTTATATCACTTCAGTTTAAAATCACTCAAAACATTAAAATTTCTAAACATGCATGCACGGTGTAATTACATTTTAAAATACCGTCATTAACCTTCAAACCATTAGGCCATTGTGTTCTGACCATCTTGCCAGATTTCCTACTGATTAAATTAGTAAAAATTAAAAGCTTACAATTGTAATTAGTACTTAATGTTTATGTATATTACAATATCACTGTTAATGTAGAAAATACTGTCCCTTTTTTTAATTAAAAAAATTCGAAAGCTAATGATTAGGGATCCCAGTTTTTGAGGATGAAATCAGAAGATTGTCAAAATCTCCATATAGTGCCACTTTCTATTATTTATAAACTTTGACTATTATTTATTTTTATTATTTATGTACTCGGGCATAATACATCCTATGGCTTAGCAGATCAATGAGTGTGGTGCTTGCTACTAACCTAGAATGTCCTGGTTTCATTCCCAGCCAGCATCATAAAATCAAAGTGATAATAGTATTCTATTGTACTTTTTATATATGTTTTCAGGAACGTGCTGGTACATCTGTAACCAAAGCCAGACTGCGACATTTTGGAAAATACAACAAATCACCAGGCGTCTCCAGGATTCAAGAACTGGTATGTTTTAACCAAACTGCAATATTAGATAACAACCTCAAAATAAAAGACAGTAATCACATAATAAATACAACAATAATAAGTAATAAGTATCTTAATAAGTAAAACATGTATAATTTTATATAATGGCATAACGAGTATTATCAAGTTTTTAACAGTTGATTTGTATAGAATAAATTGTGGTAACTATTTACAACTATAAGATGAATAACAACTAATGTTATTATTATTATTATTACTTATTTTCAACAATGACAATAACACCATTTTTACCCTCCATGTTGTTTGGGGAGTAAAATATGGTGAAGATTCTCTAACTCATACTTACCTAATTCAGAATTAACAATAATTCACACTATCCAGAAATTGGAAAAAATTATTTTAAGCTAGTATAGTTTTTTTTTTTTAATTTTATCAGTGCCATTCCATTGTAAACTAGAAAATATTTGGGGAACATTTAAGTGCCAGTGTTTACTGTGTCAAACGGACTTACCAACCATAATACAGTTTATACATTTTATGTAAATAACAAATTTTTCATTTGTAATTAAAAAGTAATTCCCCTTTTTCATAATTCAAAAATATGTTAATAATTAAATGTAATGATCAGGTATACACGTATAATTCATTAGGGAAGTTTTATTAGTTTAATTTGTTATCCGTTCATTATCTTCAGAAAATTTGTTTTAAATATTAAAATATTAATTATATAAATTTGTCTTTCAGTTACACAAAGAAGAAACTGACATAGAAAAGGCGTTAGAGAAACATGAAGAAATGAAAGTGAAGTGGCGTGTGGCTGCACAATTGTCTTTAGAGGTTTGTCATTAACGTATTTGCAGGTGGTGGTAATTTTTATAATTTACATTTATCAATGAGAGTCATAATTGAACAGGCAGATTCTTTCTTTCATAATAGTACAGTACAACCTCTTTTATACAAACCTCGTTGAACCGGATTCCTCCGTAATCCGGATTGAAAATAATTAGGCCTATACGGCCTATACAAATATTTTTTGTATTTTGAAATTGTTGTTTAAAAGAGAAGAGTCACATTACAAGTACAGTACTGCAAATACAATAGTACAGTATTTATTATACCTGAAGTCGGTTAGTACTGTAAAATATAATGTATATCATTTTATAACTACACACTGAACTTTACGGGTTTGCCTATCACATGTAAGACGAAATAGACTCCTCACGATGACAAAACTAATCAAACAACTGTCGGAGTGCACTGACCCAACAGTACGATGTGCAGTTACAGTACAAGACAATGAGAACATACATATTTTTAATTATGTAATTAAGTATTGAACTTTAAATATACTGAAGTACAGTAATTTACATTAAAATATTAGATCCTCTATATTTGGATTTTCATTAATCTGGATGACCTCCGGTCTCAGTTGATCCGGATAAAAGAGGTTGTACTGTACTTTATATTATGTAAAAAGTTACAATGCAGGATAATTATATTTTTGCCTTACTTCGGGTTTGAAATAAATAATTCTCCACCTGAGTAAATTTTTGTAATAAAAGTGAATTAGTATATTAAATGTTATTTATTGTTACTAAAGAGGTGTAATTTACATAATTCTCATGAGAGGGTGTCTTTAGTTCGTGTTGTTTTCCGTAAATACTATAACTTGGTCAGTTGAGTAGCTTACAGAGTTATTATCAAGAAAGTACATAATATTGAACTCTCCAATGCTACTCAGTTTTATTCCAAAAGATGTTAAATTTGACTTTTGTATTTCTTCTTTCATATAATTGCTTATCTATCGTTATGATTTTCAAACTCCGTTACTGATTACTTCAGCTAGTTAATTTGTATTGATTGAAGTAAATCCTTGTGGTAAGTTAAATACAATCTTACAATACTGAAATTATCTAAATGAGCTATTTAAAAAAAATAAAGAAAGAGTAATGAATTAGTTAACAAAATAGACACTTTATTTGACCGCCCATTGCCTAATAAATGATACTTGTTACTTAGGTGAAAACGAACGTTTTTGGGGATCATGACGAATCTGCAGAGTCATTAAGTTGAAGGAATTTTGGAAGGATTTAAGAGTTGATAAATTTTAAGGAATTGTTTTTTTGTTAACAGAATTTTGTTTAAAGGGAGTTAAGAGCATTTGTTAACAGAGAGTATTTCAAGTAAATTACTTAAACATTAGTGAAAGTCACACCATGTCACTGGTTATATGTAATTGTTACCAAGTATTAGTTAATAATGCAGGCTGTTTAATCTAGCACTGACATTTTTCAACAGATTTCCTTAATATATTCCTTAAATATTACATTTTCCTAAAAGAAGATCTCAATGTCATAAATAATACCTGATTACAGTGTCGTGGGAAACTGGTGTGAAAATCCAAAACCTATGTCATTCTACAGACCATGGTAGACAACACTTTATCTAGTGAGTATCTGATTGACTCCGTATAAAAATATAACTACTAACTCGGATCACTAATTTTTTATTGGTAAAAATGTAAAACTTTTACCTTGTAGCCTGAATTAGTTTTCGGTTATTACAAGCTTCATCAGAGGCTGCCACTAAGAGCACTGTCTGTCTTGTTCTTGGCGACAGTGCCGTCATTGATTGACTGATTGACTACATCTACTTAAATGAGACAAAGAAAACCAAAAACCAAACGGCAGAGAGTGACAGAGGGACAGTGGCGGCTCGTGAGTAATGAAATGGGAGGGGCACACAGTGGGGAGGATCTAAGGTGGGCCACCATTTGCGGTAATTAGTACTTAGGTAAAAAATATAGAATGTCTTACCTGGTATTTCACTTTTTGTATAACAATTCCATTCTCCTGTTTTTAGATGTAGCGAATTCTTCTATCACTTGTTTGTTGAAATCTTGAATTCCATGAATCATTTTTTTTTCTGTGGATAGCATAGCCAATGCATTCAGTCTATCAGTGCCCATGGAATTTCTTAAAAATGTTTTTATTCTTTTCAATGTAGAAAAGCACCTTTCACTTTCAACAGTTGTCATCGGTATGGTAACAATTATCTTTAAAATAGTCACACACTCTGAGAAGGTACGAAACATGTTATTATCAAGGAAAAACTGTAATAAGGGTGTTGCACCAGAAGCAATACGTAAATCTTCATGACTGTATAACACTTCTAGTTCGGTTCTCAGTTTCAGACCATTTATTGTTGGATAAAATTTAATTGTAGTCTGAAAATCATTTTCCGGAAACTCAACACAGTACTGTGGGAACTTTTCAACTAAAAACAATTTGGAAACACATAAATGATCTGAAAATTGAAATCTTTCATTAATATTGTTCACAATCATATCACATACTTCCAAAGCGGCCACACGGTTTCTCCTATTACTTAATTGTTCAACACACTGTCTCTTAGTCACAGGCTCAATTACAGACACTTCACTGTCTTCATAGGTCTTACGAATATTAACCACTGCACTCACAAAATGTTTAACAAATGTTCTCATTTTTATTGCATCAATGTTTCTTTGTTGAATGCAATCAAAGAAAATCGCCACATGAGGCATAATTTTGTGGAAAAAAGTCAACCAGAAAATGAACTGAGGATCCCTCAAAGTTCGTACAAATCCTGCAGCCTGGCTAGAAGCACTTTTGTCAGAAATCTCTATGTCCCTAATGTGTTCAAAACATTTTATTAGATTATCTTTATGTTCAAGCACAGTATTAACAGCCCTGTGTTGAAAGTACCATCTTGTAGGAGGGACAGACCCAATTTTTTTTTACAATTTCTACTAAATAATCCATCCTCTTTGGAGATCTTGAAAAATATGGTCCTATTCCTTGCAGGTCTTGAAAAAATATTCTACTCTGGGAGGCAGATGATGTTCGAATAAAATTTGCATTTGGATACTTCTCTTTAACCAAACACTGGACCCCTCCTTTCTGACCACTCATAACAGATGCACCACCGTAAGTCTGACAAATTAGTTTTTCCGGGGACTTGTATATTCCTATTTCTTCCAACTGTCCTAAAATTGTCGAGGCTAAACTTCGAGCACTTTTATCAAAAGGGACTTCAAAAAAACCCCAAAACCTTTCAATTATTCTCCCTTCAATGAGATATCTCAAAATCAGTGCCATCTGTGTTTTGCACGAACTGTCAGTTGTTTCATCAGCCTGAAGTGATATGAAGTCTATCGTAGAAATTTCAGTCACAATATTTTTTCGACACACTGACAAAATGGCATCTAAAAGTTCGTTCTGAATTGTTTTCGAGGTTCCTTTAAACACTGTTGAATTTTCTAAATGATCTTTCAAAACACTGTCAAGTGCTGCAGTATAATTGATTAGTCCTTTAAAAATCCCTGGGTTGTTGTCTGCTTCTTCCGTTTCATCGTGGCCACGTAAAGCTAATTCAAATTCCCCACAAAATTTAATCGCATCAATTATTCGAGACAAGATGTATCTCTTCTTGTCTACAAGTTCGTTATTTTTTACGAACAGAAATTCTGTAACCATCATCGAGTTGCAACCTAATATTTACAATACCTAGCACGGCTAAACTCATTTCATTGTCTAAATGACATTTAGACAGCGAATGCTTCTTACTCTTTTCTGGTAAATGTTTCAGATCTTTAACGCCCGACTTAGTCCATGTGTCTTCACCGCCAAACAGAAGACAAGCAAAGCAAAATAAAGCATTGATTGTGGGGCATCCGCACATCCATTCCCATTTTTCGTACACTGTGGTATTGAAAGTTCTATTATAGGTTCTGTTTTTGTCCTTAAACACTTGGTTGATAGACAACTGCGGTCTTGGTGGACCCAATTGTTTTGCTATTAACCTATCTTCATAGCACAAAGTTTTACTCTGTAAATACTTGACATCATTCATTTTGTCTCAGAGATTTACACAAGCACACAAAATACCGACACTTGAATATTTTCAACACCGTTATTTACACGCGTGCGTAACACTGATTACTGAAAACCACTTGTAACACTACAATTTAATGAATTTATACAATTACTATAAGCACTGCCACCACAATTATCATGTAGCACATAACATAACCGCTCTAGGTACACGTTCTATTTTAATATTTCCTTCAATGAGAATATAATTTAAAATTATATAAAATCGCAAAAATTGTTATAATCATATTCACGATAGAAACATTATAATAACATTATTTCGTAACAATATACACTAAGAAAGTAACAGTAATTATTAGTATTATAGAACAGCTCAGATGGCGGTAAAATGTAATAGTCTACTAAATAGCTCCGATTCATATCCGTTAGTTGCAGTAATGTGGCGCACCTACAGGATTCAGAGTTTACTACTTGAAGACTGTAAATGTTTGGTCAATGGTCACATAGTCTAGTGTGACCGAACGCTATGGGATTTTAGCATTACGCTCTCCCACCACAAGAGAGTTGAGAAGTGGAAGGGAGTAGTACCATCTGGGTCACACCGTATCTGTGACCGTCGCTATGTTGCCACACTTGTTTTCGCGTTGCCACATTTCTCCAGACTTCTCACTGTTACAAACTATTGCTATCATTTGAAACGAGGACGTTTCTACAATATTTATTTATTTATTTCGTGTTTTTTTGGTGGGGCACGTGACCATGTGCCCTTATGAGTGAGCCGCCTCTGATTAGTATAGAAAATACTGGTGATTGACAGAGGCTAAATGAGGCCTACACATATAAATGTGTAGATGTGTTGAAGAAGCCTGAAAGAAGGATTTAGTAACTTTTTCCAAGTGCATGCCATTGATATCATGAACAATTATCACATTATCTTCAAAAAAATGTCGATTTTCTATACATATTAATAATAATTGAATTTGTACATATATCAAGAGTTATAAAAATTAATTATATATTTCGTTTTGATTTTACCTCAAGATGTTTTCTCCCTATTTGGAACATGTTTCGGGATCCTTAGTTACCCCATCATCAGCCTTTCTCTTTAAAAATTAATTAAAATAAATAAACGCCTCTGCCCAACAGTCTGTTAAGGAAGAATACAACTACAGAAGTGCAAGTAGGCAATAAGTTAACAGCTAAAATCAAGTGCGTAGGTGAAATTCAACAAGGGGACTCACTCAGGCCAGCAATGTTTTATTCCAATAATTGACAAGTTTATTGATAAACTCCATCAAGACAATAAGGGGGTACAAAGTGAACAATAGGCAGATACGCATCGTGTGATGTGTAGGCGACGCAATGCTCGTAGCAGATTCAGAAGATAATTTGCAGAGACCTCTTCATGAATTAGTAATAACAACAACAAAATACAACATAATAAACTCAACAGGCAAAACCAAGACAGTGGTAATTTAAAAAGAGCCAATTTGATGTAAACTGGAAATTGGAAGGAAAGTTGTAGAGTTGCAGAGAAGGAAAGTGAACTTTCAATATGTAGGGGAAGGCATCTCTAGTGGCCAAAATACTTACTGGGAAGCAAGAAGACAGGCAATGAAAGGTGCCTGTATGTATGGATATTCAAGGAATGTTACATGTAAAAATAAATACCTCTGACTTGAAGGTAACGTGAACATATACAAGACGACGGTGAGACCAGTGCTGACTTACGGAGCTGACACGCGGATTGATACTAGTAGAACAAAACAACTGTTGTAAGGATGATAGAATTGAGTAGGCCTACAGTCAGGACAAATGCTGGAAAAATGAGACATGATAGAATACGAAATACTGACATAAGACGGCAGTCTCAAATAGAGGATGTAGTCAAATTTGTCAGAAGCCAAAAAAGAGAATGGAATGACCATGTTGCAGGCGCTGGGAGGGGGGAATTCCTCTTATGGTCACTTCAGACGAAATTTTATCGTCGTTTAATGATTGTGGAATGTTAAATTAATTAAGTTGTGTTAGTGGTTATAATCACAAACAGAAATAACACTGTTGCACACCACTATAGAAATTTTTTTCCGATTAGTGCTTTCAAGCTTCACAGCTCATCATCAGATCGGAAATACATAGACCTGTATATTTACCAGTATATTTCCAACCAAAAATGTAAAAGCCCATGTGGGTATGAAATTAAAGAGAATTTTAACTACAATCTGAATATAGTGTTCATTTTTGAAAATTTCAGGGGCCTAAAAGTGGGTGAACATTTTGATAAAACCGCAAAAATTCATGTGGGGTATCAAATTAAAGAGAATTTCAACTAACGTCTGAATGTAGTGTTAAGTTTTGGAAATTTCGAACTTTTTGGGGGCCAGAGCCCAAAAAGAAATAACAAATTTCAAACTGTTGTGAAAATGCAGCTGGGTGTCACACTACCAAGTAACCCAAATGCGAATGTTTTAAATTTTTAACTCATAAAATGAGTTAGCATTTTAAATCATTCAATTCAAAATTTTTGTTGTATGATTGTGTGCTCTAAAATTGTTATATTATTATTAAAGAAATGATAGAGGAAACGGGATTTTTGTAATTTTTCCCACAATTGCAAATTATCTAATATCGAAATTTTATGTTATAGTAAATACTTCCTTCAAAACAGTGAACAAGTCCTGCAATTTAGAGAAGTTACTAGTTAATTAATTTATCAGATGAAAAGTTCGCTTTTTTAATAATTCTGTTCTGGTATTGAAGTGAAATTCTGGAAGATCTGTAAAATATAAGACCCAGTGACAGTAAGCCTATAGTTTCCTTCGATGCAAAATTATTTTAGGTAAAGCCGCTAGTATCTCTTCAGTCAAGTCGAAAAAGAGAATGAAATGACCATGTTGCAGGCATGAATTCCCCCTATGGTCACTTCAGAGGAAATTTTATTGTTATTTAATGATTGTGGAATGTTAAATTAATTAAGTTTTGTTAGTGGTTATAATCACAAACAGAAATAACACTGTTGCACACCACTATAGTAAAAATTTTTTCTGATTAACGCTTTCGAGCTTCACAGCTCATCATCAGATCGGAAATACATAGAACGATACCTGTATATATGTACCTTGAAAGCGCTAATCGGACAAAAACTTTCTATAGTGGTGTGCAACAGTGTAATTTCTGATTGTAGAATGGCTTTGTGATTGTGAATATGATACAAAATTCTTATCACATTATGTGGGTTCATGTTATTATTCTAAAATGACTTTAAATTGTTACCAGTATGTTAATTTTTGTTTGATACACACAATAGTGTGTATTTTCAACTGTAAGTGAATATTATTAAAAGAACAAAACGCAGATGTGATTTTATACTTGTACGGCTACTTGTACTTACCGTACAGTGCTGATAAATAACACACTGTATTTGTGTCTTCACTCATTCCTATCACTTATACTTTAGACCTTTAAAGAATGGTCTAACTGTTCATAATCACCCTCCCAAATGGTGTTTCCTCCCCTGTCATGTTGACAGGGCAAGCGACGATAGATTAATAAAAGTAGTGCGCGATTCTATACCGTTGGGAAAGCGGATCTCTGGCCGACCGCAGAAGAGATGGACAGGGGACTTGGAATTGACCGCTAGCGAATCCCCTTGATGCAGTGGCGCGCCGACACAGTGTGCAAAGTGTGCGGCGCACACAGGTGCCAGGATAGTAGGCGCCAAAAATATCAGGCGAGAAGGAAATACCAATTGAGGGTAGTAGAATCAGAATCAGCCCTTATCTCGAACACAATTTTTTTCGCGATCACCATACTTCCATTTCCTTACGGAACATAGAAGTAAAAAACAAAAATATTAATGAAGTTAATTGTATTAACCTTGTCGGTGCTCTGGACACCGATGACTGTATGGTGTTTTTGATGACTGTATGGTGCTCCTGACGTGTTAGGTCGCAAGTCATTTTAAACTGGTAAAGTGCTCGGAACGGTTTCGTATCTCTATGGCTGTTACGATAAATAACATAAATTACTTTATTTTCTTCAAAATTATTTTTTAATGTTATTGTTTTTGTACTCTTCTTGTATGTTTATTGTTTTTTATAGATTTTGTCTAATTCTTGGTTTTTGTTCAATAAAATTCTAATTAATAAATTTCGTATTTCATTTGTACTCACTGATACGTTTTTATAAAGTTAGTTCTTATTGTGGGTGGAGGGAGGGTTACAGGGACACCAACTAAAATTCTGCACGCAGGCTCAGGACACTACTGGCGCGTGTCTGCCTTGATGCAAGCTTTAGCGAAAAACATGCGATTAAGCCTATATAATAGAAGAAGGAGATAATTATTGTCTGTTTCAAAAAAATCAAAAGCTAACTCGAAGCCCGCTATTTCGAAAGCGTGGATAATATCCAAAAGACTGTGGCGGACCAGATGAACGCACTGACAGTTTGCGACTTCCTCACCTTAAAGTCTTAAACTGCTAAGACTCGCTAAGTGGGATAAGTGTGTGGTGATTTCTAGGCCACTATTTTGAAAGGGATATGATTGTTTCGTAGATAAAGTGTCGATAATTAGTTTTGTACACACTAATAACACTAGTCAACAAAAAAAAATCATTATTTTGTTTCCTGACTGAAAGTAGCTGATTTTGATTGTTTATTGGGTAAGAAAAAAGAATATAACTGGCAAAAACTTTTTTTAGCTCTTGTTTTATTGACATACTGTTCTTAGTATATATGAAATTACAGTCTCCAGAACAAGAAATTACATTAAACATTTCAGTTTATACAATATAAAAAAAATTTACATTAAAAAAGTTTATAAAATATTTATAGTGTCAAAGGAAAGAAAATTAATTCTTTAAAAGTTAATATTCTTATTAAAATTGTTTATTATTACTGTTTTTCTTGATTGTTTTTACTTTTCCGAATGCTTCCTTTTAGCTTTCCGCTTGTGCTCTTGGTCTTGCTAATGTCCAGCAGTAATCTGTAAGCATGGACACTTCCCATTTACCCTGATACCTCTTCTCCATGGCGGCTATCTGTTGGTGAAATCTTTCACCATGTTCGTTACTTATGTCTCCACAATTGTCTGGGAAGAAATCCAAATACGAGTGGAGGAAATTAATTTTTAAGACATATTCCATCCTAACTTACAGTACTTTTCTAAAAGCTCATTTACATTTTGAACATAGTTTTCAGCTCTTTTCTTACCTAAAAACCCCTTAACTATTTTTTCAAATGCTTCCCAAGCCGCTTTCTCATTGATGTTTAGTACATTTTTGAAGTTTTCATTTTTCATCAGCTTTCTGATTTGAGGGCCAACAAAGATGCCTTCTTTGACTTTGGCATCACTTAGTTGAGGAAATTTTCATCTAAGATATTTAAACCATCTTTATTCATTGCCTTTACAAAATTCTTTATCAAACCTAATTTGATATGTAAAGGAGGCAGTATAATTTTGCTTCTGTCAACGAGAGAATAGTTTATAACATTTTTTCTCCAGAGCATAGTCTTCTGTTTAGCCATACTTTTATTTTGTAGTGAGACTTCATAGCTGGCTGTCCCATTCATATAAAAAATGGCAATACTTTGTGTACCCCAACTGCATGCCCAGAAATAAAGCTACAACTTTCAAATCCCCACAGATCTACCATTTATGTTCCTCATACTTGATAGCATCCAAAAGTAATTTCATATTGTCGTATGTTTCCTTCATATCCACAGCATGGCCCAAAGGAATAGAGGGTAGAGTGTTGCCACTTTAACGCAAAACAGCATAGCAAAAGTTGTCAGCACTATTAACGCATTTGCAAGGCATTTTCACAATTTCTAGACACAGTATAAGGAAAGAAAGAAAATACCACTAACACTCAATAACTTTACAATGCAGTAAGACAAAAACTAACATCAAATGACAATAACAGTGGTCTCAGACAGATTTGCCAATCACAAAAAATGACATTTTTCTCAATTAAAAAAAATTCCCATAACTATTCTTAAACTGTTGAATCTTGAAAATAAGAGCTAACTAACCATTTTAAAGGTTAAATTAGTTTTTTATAACCTAAGTGGAATATAAAATTGCTACTTTCAAGGAGGAACATTTTTGCTGTTGAACAGTGTAATTACTTTTTAGACCATCGTGTACATCAGGAGTCGGCAACCCTGCACCCGCGAACCAATTTGTAATTTTATTTTCTTACAAAATTAAGAAACACACCTGTATTATACCTGCTTGGAAGTACTGTATTATAAAATAATACCAGCCATTTACCGAACCGAGCTACGTCTTCCCCCAACACGATTGTCGAGCTTGCCGACCAGAGCCTGTGTAAACACTTTTCTCCCCAAAGTGATTTTTTCAAGTTTTACATGTCTGTGCACTTTATGAAAATAAATAGTGTTATTGTGGTAAGTTCTTTAACTTATTTTTATTAAAATGTTTTCCTGTTTAGCCATTTTTTTCGTTTAAAGTTTAATTAGTGTTAACGTGCATGTGCATAGTGACAAAAATTTTCACAAAATATAAAAAATACTGCAAAGCTTTTTTTGATTTGGTGTTCCACGTCGCTAAATATAAGCGCAAGGGTATTATAAAGCGACAGTTATAAAGCATTTTTTATAATGTTTGTAACGTCCGGCTATTGAGCTCGGCACCTTTCTATTTTCCACTGATGGTGTGGGGAGGGTGCGCCCATCGAACTGGTCCTCAGTTATATATGCGCCCTCGCATAAACTCAGAGGTTGCTTATGACTGGTGTACATTATCATTACGAATAGGTGTAACAGTTTTGCTACATTTCGTTAACGCGACTGACAATTGATGAAGTAATCACAGTAAAGGATTGCTCTGTAAATTTAACTTGCGGAGTCCGTTGAGACCGCTCGCGAGACGTCGGCAGTAGGTAGTTTGCCGTTACACAATGGAGTAGACATGTAATGTCGGTTACTGTATCATGGCGCGCGCGCGTGTCACGGTACGCGCCGGACTAATTGCGCGACACTGAAGGAGGAGGAATCACAACATCTCTTCGCGCGAGAGTACCCAAGTGCGGCGTTCACCTGTCTTAGGCCGGAATCACGGCATACACTCCACCTGGCCACACACACACACACACACACACCTGCCGCTGCGCTGCCTCTGCCTTGCCTACTCCACATTAATCTGATTAACACACAAAACATATTTCCACCACCGACCGGCAGAAGCTACCTATTATCTTCGCCTGGAATCGTACTTTCATTGTGTGTCTGTGTGTGTAGCGCTTCTGAACCAAAACTGAATGTAATTGAAGAGAACGTAATTTTTCTTCTTTTTTTTTGTTCGTTCGTTACATTATACATTCAGCCTTCAATGGTTGACCGATATTCATTATTATGTGTTATGCTTTAATGTATTCGTAACCTTCAAGGACTACTGCCTAAGCAAAACTATCAATGGATCAGTTTTTTGTTTTTAATTTTCCCAAAACAAAGGACGCGTTCGTGCGGCGCAATGAATGAACTCTCGGATAGCTCAAGGAAAACTCTAGCTCAAGTTTTTTTCTTTAACTCTAATTTCACAAAGAAATACTGAGTATATGTTTGAACTCGACAGCTGTGAATTAAAAAAATATCTGACATTATTTTTATGCATGGTAGTGGCATATCTAGCTTTTGGCCGAGGGGCGGTTTTCCAGGCCACCAGAAGCCCAAGTGTTTTCTTATTGAATTTTAAAGTACGAGGTTTGATCAAAAAGTTCATTCAGTCCTTGTTTATTTTAAAAATTACGCCTTCATTCATCGACACTTATACTGCAACCCCTTCAAAGTAGTCTCAGTCGAATGTAACACGATTAAACGTTTTGCAATCTTCGAAATATTTCAAACATGCACTTTGTGGTACAGCCTTGAGCTCGCTTAGCGATTTTCGTTTTACGTCTTCAGCAGTCGCGAAACGTTGTCCTTTCGTGGAAACGATTACTATTGGGAGAAGGAAAGATCGCGTTGGGACACATCTGGTGAATACGGCAGTTGCCGTGCCAATCATTATCACGTTTTTCTTTTGCCTAGCCTGGCAAAAGTCTTAACAAGTAATGACGTGCGTCCAGGGGCACCATCGGGCTGCAATTTTCATAAATTATTCTTCCGTAAATCTGGCCGTTTTCTACGAATAGCTTCGTACAAATAGCATAAAACGTCCGAATATAGTACTCTTTATTTACCACTGCGCCTAGCGATGAAATTTCGTGGAACGCAAAAACATGATCTTCATTTGACAACCACGATCTTCAACTTATTTACGGCAGTCTTTGAAGCTTGTAAACCACTTTTTCACGGACAGCAGTCTCGCCAGAAGCCTTCTGAACACGTTTACCAGGACAGACCAGTTTATCTTACAGTTTACAGAAAATTTAATCCATGTTCTGCATTGTAGAATAACAAAATATCGGTATGGAGAGCCATACATGACTTCCATGTTTTAAGATTTATATTTAAAATCATTTATTTGAATTCGGTTCGATAATTTCTAAAAAAATCGGTATGGAGAACCATACATGACTTCCATGTCCTAAAATTTA
Organism: Magicicada septendecula; assembly: GCA_034769895.1. Classification (NCBI taxonomy): domain Eukaryota; kingdom Metazoa; phylum Arthropoda; class Insecta; order Hemiptera; family Cicadidae; genus Magicicada; species Magicicada septendecula. The sequence goes on along the minus strand of CM068368.1, from coordinate 59,616,169 downwards.
TATTTAAAATCATTTAACTATTAATTAAATAAGTGGATGCTTGAGTTCTGAAAAAATTACGTATCAGCTAAAATGGTACCACCATGTCAGATGGATTAAGACTATCCTCAACCTTCGTGAGGAAGGACTGTACTTTTGGATAAAATGTCTGTAGGTCGAACGAAGAGCTAGCTAAAGGTAGCTGCGATCTGATTCCTGTAATGAAATTGGACTCTCGCTGGGAGGGGCCGAGGGATGTCTATATTGTGTTATCAAAGTATTTCCTGTCAATACTATACTAGTCATTTTTCTTTTTAAAAATCGAGTCTTGATTTCTTTCTTTCCATTTGTCTTCTGATTTCCTGAACGAGTATTCTGTTCACCCGTATAATTATAAATTTCTCAGCAAAACATTTCTTCCTTAATACGTTTGTGTCTCCTGTTTAACACCCACCATTCTGATCCATGTCATAACGCTATATTCCACACAGGGTAGTAAATAACTAGCCATCAGGGAGGTCAAAATATTTTCAAGGAGGGTGAAACAATTTTCCAAAGGAGAAAAATATTTATATATTTTTCATACATACACACATGCACATATTAGTTTATAATTCTCATATCATAATAGAAATAAGTACACAGATTGAATTAATTGCTTTAATACAACAACACTGCCCAGCGATCCACAGGAAGCAAATCGATGTCCACCTTTTCGGCTTGCACGCGTTGTGTTGGTGTGGGTTTCGACACTTTCCATTTAAAAAGCGTGCAAACATAATAAAATAAACATGAGTGAGGCCAGAAATAACGCGAATTTTGGATGTGTGTGTGTGTGTGTGTGTGTGTATTGCGGTAATCACAATAATAAAACTTTGGGAAAGTAAACATTACATAATTGAGATATGCTTGCCTGCCAGGAACGATATATTTTCACTCATACGTGATTTAAATTAAAATAAAAAATATAGAATTTTGTTAAAGTGAAATGAAATGTTTCCATAGAAACTACTTCTTTGTATTAACGTAGTACACATATAAAACTTATAAAAATTTACCTCCTCCATCATCAACTACCATTTTAATTTATAAAAAAATTACCCCCTCCCCCTTCAACTACCCTTTTCATTTATAGATATTTCATCTACCTTTCTACAGTGGATTATTATGACCTTCTTTTCAGGATACTTTATTTATCAAAATTAAGCACTTTACTCTTGTTAAAACGTAAAACGTTGCAGGTAAACTACCCCTTTCTCTTAACCGATCTTCACCAAAAACAATAGGCCTTGAGTCCTCTATACAATTCAAGGCGGTATGCAAAAAATTATTTGATTCTGTTTGAATTTGCGGCTGTTATCGTTTGCCATAGAAAAAAATTCTACACACAGACACTTTTCGAAAATATCGGTATGGAGAACCATACATGACTTCCATGTTCTAAGATTTATATTTAAATACTTTTCGAAATGAACTATTTCCATAGAAACTACTTCTTTCTTCAGCCTTAACCACAGTACTGTGATCACTAACGTATACCACCTCACGATAGTGCACTCAATTTTCACTGATGATGGCAGTCGATAGCACTGCCGAAACGTCTGGTTTTGTAGAAAACATTGGATCAAGCCCAAACAGCCCAGGAAAGAATTTTAACAACAAACTACTTCTTTGTTCCCGATAACGTAGTACACATGACATATAAATAAAAATTATCCCCACCCCCTTCAACTAGCCTCTTCATTTATAGATATTTCATCTACGTTTCTACAGTGGATTATTATGATCTTCTTATCAGGATACTTTATTTATCAAAATTAAGTATTTTACTCTTGTTACAACAAAAAATGTTCAGGTAAACTGCCCTTTCCCCGTAACCGATCTTCACCAAAATCAATAGGCCTTGAGTCTTCTACAACTCAGGCACATATGTAAAATATCGGTATGGAGAACCATACATGACTTCCATGTTCTAAGATTTATATTTAAAATCATTTACGAAATGAAATATTTACATAGAAACTACTTCTTTCTACTTACTGCTTCAGCCTTAACCACACTACTGTGGTCACTAACGTATACCACCTCACGTTATCGCACTCGATTTTCACTGATGATGGAAGTCGATGGCACTGCCGAAACATCTGATTTTGCAGAAAACATTGGACTACGGCCAAACAGCCCGGGAAGGAATTTTAACAAAAAACTACTACTTTGTTGCCGATAACGTAGTACAATAAAAATTATCCCCTCCCCCTTCAACTATAATATTCATTTATAGAAAATTACCCCCACCCCGTTCAACTAGCCTCTTCATTTATAGATAGTTCATCTACGTTTCTACAGTGGATTGTTAAGATCTTCTTATCAGGATACTTTATTTATCAAAATTAAGTACTTTACTCTTGTTACAACAAAAAATGTTTCAGGTAAACTATCCTTTCCCCTTAACCGATCTTCACCAAAATAAATAGACCTTGAGTCTTCTACAACTCAGGCACATATGTAAAAAATTATTTGATTCTGTTTGAATTTACGGCAGTTATCGTTCGTCATGAAAAAATTTCTCGTTACAACATAAAACGTTGCAGGTAAACTACCCCTTTCCGTTAACCGATCTTCACCAAAAACAATAGGTCTTGAGTACTCTACAATAGACACGCAGACACACACACAGACACTTTTCGAAAAATGACTTTTTTCATGTTTTGAGGGTAGTACAATCAGAATCTGCGATTATCTCGAACACGATTTTTTTTTGCCATCACCATACTTCCATTTCCTTATGGAACATGGAAGTAAAATTCATGTAAACTTTTTCAAACGATGGTAATTGTTAAGAATAAAATAATTTTGTTGCCAGGCAACCAGGTTGTTTGGTTAGGAGAGAGGGGTAGTTTACCTGCATTGTTTTGTGTGTTAACCAAGAGTAAAGTACTTAATTTTAAGAGATAAGTGCCCCGAAAAAGTCATATTAACCTACTGTACAATGGTAAATGAGATAATTATAAATGGAGAGGATAGTTTAAAGGGGAGGGGGTGATTTTTTGAAAATTGCTGTGCTGATATCAAGTAAAGTACGAGTATTTAATTTTGAAGGATAAGATACCTTAGAAATTACATATGATAAAACTATTACTCTATGAAAGTGTAAATATCATTAATGGTTGGATCGGTTGAGGAGTATACAATTAGTAATATTGTAAGTTAAACTTGAACTCTTGTGGGACCATATCTTGCCAACTTTTGTGGGACCAGGAGAAAGACAAAATCGAATGAAAAAGATTCGCTTAAAAACGGCCTTTTTTATATAAATTACATAGTTTTCGAATACATTATGAAGAACTGTATTTTAGCGCACAATAAAACCGGAGTTCCCAATCAATTTGGATCATGTGGAGTCGAAAAATATTCAGATTTAAGAAAATTTGAATAACTACGAAAAAAGGTCTGATTACGTCTTCTTTTTCTTCTCCTCTTCAAGCATTAGGTTGTATAAACCTATTCCGGTACCCATCTCATCCTCGAACGACCACATCTCTTCTACCAATGGCTTTACAGTTCAGTGCCGCTTTCGGCAATCGATCCTCTGTCATCCTTTGCAGATGATCCCGGCATTGTCTTCTGTAAATTGAAATGATTTCGTTTATGTCCTTTACTTCGAGTTTTGCTCTGATACCTTCATTCCTTATTCTATCTTGCAATGTATAATTTAAAGTATTTCGAAGAAACTGCATTTCAGCACTCTGACTCTTGCCGCTTTCCTTTTTTGTCATGACCCACGCCTCACTCGCATAAATCAACGTGGGTATTGCAATTGTCTTATAAAATTTAATCCTTGCGCTGTTTTGTTTTATTTCTAAGATTTCTGTGAATCGTACCATAAATATTCCTAAATTTATTTATCTTCTCCCTTATGTCATAGTCAGATTCATAGCTTACTGCACAGCCGGGATATTTGAAACGACTCACTTGTTATATACTGTAGTGCTGTTGTTTATAACTATCTTAGCCCTCACTGGATATTTACCTTTAAAGTCCATGGTTTTGGTCTTTCTTACCGAAATTGTCAGTGAGTACTGTCTTGCCATTTCTTGTAATTGAAACATAGCTCTTTGTAAATCATCCTCATTTTCATGAATAAGAACTGTGTCATCCGCATATAGCAGGGAACCCATACAAATTGATTTGTTAAGCTGTATTCCCGAAGTCACTCTGCATTTTCATGCTCTCAATAATGTATATATTATGGTTGTTGATCGTCTGATTACATTTGTTGATAAAATTCGTATTTACAACGTTATTTTAGGCAAAACCATAATGCTCAGGGTCGACGTCTTCACTCCCTTACGAATTAGTTTCGGCTTAGTCAAGTCGATAGACTCATCGGGTTCTCGCGAATACTTGTCTACAGCATTTGGTAAAAACTTTAACTAAACCCACTGCTACTTGCTAACAGTTTGTTTACTGGGATTAACGAAACACATATCTTGATAGAATTTATTTATTTCAGGAATATGTACTTCCGTTACCAGTGGCGGCTCATGACTTAAGAGGCTGGAGGGCGCGCCCTTTTGGGTTCTTAATTATTTATCAATATTGAATTTAATGCACATTAGAAATGTCGACAGTTTTTGGTCACATAATTCATTAATAAAACAAGAATAGTAACACTTCTAGCTAGCAAAGATAATTTAAAAATTTGAACTCACTTCAAATATTGTAAGGCGTTGTAGACAGTCAGCAGTTTTATTAATAAACATAACCACAGACTGTCGAAAGTATCCACAAAAATATCTATACTGTTTCCACAAAAAAAGTAATACACTATATTCAAACTATATTATTTTTATGATGCCTACACTTTAAACAGATCATTTATCTATAGGCCTATACAATGTCCATTTGCCTCTCCTGTAAATTAACAAACTTTTCTTGCACTCTATCATCAAAGTCCTTTGTTTCTTTAACAAGTTCCTTGTTGTTATATAACATCGCAAGGACATTCAGTCTATCGTTTTTCATTGTATTCCTCATGAAAGTCTTTAGCCTTTTCAGAGTCGAAAAGCAGCGTCAGGTTCGGCAGTTGTCACGTGGGTAGTTTATGATCATTTTTAGAAGTTTTAACACTTCTTTGAAAACTGAAGTAAGATTGTTTTCTTTTATTAAACTAAGAAGTTTTATTGCGCCTTTAAAATTAATATCATGCCGTCTGCATATAGTTCCAATTCACTACCATGTTGTTTTCTTGTAAGAAAGGGTAATGCTGAATCACTTGTATGAATTTTTCTTCCGGAAAGTTTGTGGAAATAAGTCATTGGATGTCAATGAAGCTGCTTCTAGGTGACCCGTGTAAGTAAATCTATCTTTTACGTGGGTGATAATGATGTCACATACTTCTTTCGCATCCCCAATTCTACTGCTGCATCCAACATTATCGCTTATTTTTCTTGGTTGCTCAGGAAACGCCTCATTTATTTGTGTTTCTATTATATTTATTTTCTTCCTCTCTTTCTGCATCTCATTTAAAAAAAATTCCTATGTCATTTTGCCACATTACACTGTCTTTGTTCTTACTGTGTAGTTGTTGGTACAGTAAGTACACATGGGGTAGAATTCTATGGAAAATAGTTAGCCAAAACATGAAATATTGGTCCTGAAGACCCCTTCTGTGACCACTTGCCTCATTAACTGTGAGTTTGTTTGTACACTTTTCTTCAAGAACTTTGAAACATTCTTCCAACTTATATCGGTTTTCGTACACAACGTTGACTGTGCGAAATTTGTAATTCCATCTTGTTATAGAAACTCTGGGTAACCTGGGTTGCACTACTTCCTCCAAAACGTCCGTTTGTAGAGATGAGTGTGAAAAAATTGATGGAATGGCAGATAGATTTGAGAAAAAAACTCTAACTTTGTTGTTTACACTTGTTGCTTTTTCTAACAGCAAATTAAGTTGCTGAGCGTAACAGTGTACAAAATATGTGAACGGATACATTTCTCTAATTTTTGCCTGTACACATCCAACAGAACCACACATAACATTAGCACCATTATAAGTCTGAGCTATTAACTTGTCCTTTGATGTGTTCAGAAGAGGATTGATGTTATCCATTATGCACTTTGCTAAGGTTTCTGCAGATTTACCTTCAGGACTGAGAAATCCCCAAAACCTTTCTTACATCGACACCTTAAACACGTACCTATAAACTAATACTATTTGACCGTGGTTTGTCACATCAGTTGTCTCGTTATATTCGATTGCCACAAATTCAGAAGCTTGTATCCTTTTCTATTCCAGACACTAACCATATAGTCCAATATATAATTCTGTATTGTTTTCGATGTACCTTTGAATACAGTTGCCGATTGTAAATGGTCTTTCATTACAGAATCCAGCTCCGCAGTAAAATTAATTAAACCTTTGTATACCCCCTGATTTGTAGGCGATGCTGAGTCGTCATGACCTCTTAGAGACAACTCAAAAACAGTACAGAATTTGACACACAAAATCAGCCGTTTTAAAATATGCTTGTTTTTGCTGACTTGAAGATTGTGCTTTTCAATGTTTTGTCTAAATTGTGAGTCCAGACTAGACAGTATGTTTACTTTACCTAACAAAGAAAGATCAACAACACTATGCGTGTGATTGACGGATATTTCATGCTTCTTAATTTTTTCTGTAAGATGCTTTATGTCATTAACCCTTTTTACAGTCCACAAGCAATCACCACTGTCTCTTGCAGAAAATAAAATACATGGAAAACAAAGCAAAGATTTCTGAACGTTACAGTCACAGATTCAGTCATTTTTTTGTGTGCATCTTCTGAAATCAGTTGCCTTCTGAAACACGATTCTCACTTTTCTTATTTTCTGTTTGCATCATGCAGAATTCAGGAGTTGGCCTACCTAATGACTTTAGTTCAATTTTTGATTAAAAGTAAATCTTGATCAAAACTCAAAACCTAAACACTAAACAAATGCCCCCACTGAATGAACCACGCCAGACAAACTCTAAACACTAAAAAGAGCAAATCCCATATTGTATCAATAGTCTGCGATTAGTTGTATTGAGTAAATCACACCACTTTCTGCTCAACGTGGCGCGACAGCAGTCGCGCCGGTTGACAGCAATACTCCCGCCTATAAGCTTACGAATTCATTCAACTTTGGACCGAGTGGGGCAATGGAGAAATGGGCGCGTGGTCACAGCGCCTGATGCATGCTGTTCCGAAAACATTACTGCTATTACATAACACGAAAACATTTTCTTGTCTGAAGTATTAAAGAAAGATACAATGACTTTCCACGAGTAGTGATAATGGATTTTTTAATGATATGATTTAAACTGGGGGGGGGGCCTTAGCGCCCAAAGAACGAGCCGCCCCTGTCCATTACATTATCTTACCTTGCAGTAGTAACACGTCATCGAATCTTAAGTTCAAATACGGGCGACAGTAAATACGGTCGACACACTCTTATATAAGTTGAGATTTCTGACCTACTGAAACGAAGCTTTATCGAAAACTAGGGATGAGCATCGATGACCGATGGTCGAAAAACATCGATGGTTAACATTCGATGTTCAATGTTTTTACCATCTATGGTTCAGTCGTGATGTTTTCATACAGATGGTTTCATTTCGATGTTTCTCTTTTAAACATTTTTAAAATTTGTAATTAACTTAAATTGATTGTTAAATTTTGTTTATTTTAAATCAACAAATTTTTATTTTAGATATTAAAGGTAGATCCTAGGTGGTTGGCTAGTTGGTAAGTAGTAAGTACCATGTAGATGGAACTACTATACGCACACCAGTTTTGCTGCCGAGACGTCTGAGGAGCGGGTGTCTACTGAATGATAGTGCGTGCTTGTGTTGGTGGGGTATTACTGATTCTGAAAACATTTTTCAGACGTTCAGAAGACGTATTTAGTTGTAATTTTATGTGTGTATTAGATTGAACGTTCGTACATTATATGTAAATGTAATTTATTGAATATTTGGTTAAAGTGTGTTTTTTATTCGCTACAAGAAATACCTTGCGAGAGACATCCAAGTCATACCGAAACTGTGTTAAACGCATTATGTAGTATTACAGTGACGCCTGCAGTGAATTTGTCACCACATTCCTTGTTCGGTAGCAAAGGTAAACTGCTGATAGTACGTAGTAGCGTAGTGACGTAATACGGTAAAATTAAAGTAGAACAAAACCGTTTGACAGAAGACCGTTCCATAGGTTTCAGCAGTTTCAAAGTTAGCTTACAAACGCACCCAATAACGGTTTACCCTTTACGTTAGTCGAATTTGGTTTTCATTCAGATTACGTTTTATGTTTTTTAGTTATTTTTCATTCTAGTTTTTTCTTTTAATTTTGATAGTATTACAACATAATTTAAATAGTTTATAGGTCTATTTGAATTTTTAATATCGTCGGCATCGTTATAATTATCCACCCGTTAATTATGCAACCCAAACGTGAATTATGGAAACCCAAAATTATTGTCAAAAATAGTAACAATAAAAGTGCAGTTTGCAATATCGGCTTGAAAACATCGATGTTTTTCTAACATCGTGTACTCTTCTTGATATTAACATCGATGGTTTTTTGGCGATGCTCATCCCTATCGAAAACTAAAAGAGCAAGTGATAACACATCGAGCACTAGCTTGGACTCCAATGAAGTACTATATGGAGCAGTAAATTTGGAACCTTACAACATCTTATCTTCATTTTGAAAGTTTTTGAACAAAAAGTAATTTAAAACCTATAAGCGATGGGTGATTTCTTACGGGTAAACTTTCTATTCGGAGTGCTTCCATCATAATGTATTTGTAGCTTGACGTTTCGATGCCTGGAATCTGGGATCATCCTGAGAAGCTTCTCAAAACCACCACTCACAGCTTCCGAGGACGATCCCACATTGCAGGCATAGAAACGTCAAGCGACAAAAATATTACGACAGAAGCAGTCCGACTAGAGGGTTTACCCGTAAAAACTGATTTATGACCCTGTAAAAGAAGGTGAAATGTGGACGATGAAAAACAACTGTGAGCTAGACGTTGTTTCTCACCATACAACATCTCTTCTTCTTCTACAGCAAATGTAACCTGAAAAACACAAAAAACAATGTATTACGGACATATTGTACTCTACATATTGTACATAATGGACGTTTCTTTTTGGTTAGCCACAAAACGAGTACTTGTTGGAAAACGAATATTACCGAAAAACGAGTTCTGACACAAAAAGTGACATGTATAGTAATAGACAAGGGGTGGCCCTTGGACCACCCCGCCTTACTTTCGAGTTCGGGGGTGTTCAGTGATCTATGTACAGAACAAGTATTAATGAAAAATCGAATAATACTGGGAAAACGAGTTCTACTGAAAACCGAGTTCTCCTACAAAAATATCGGTATGGAGAACCATACATAACTTCCATGTTCTAAGATTTATATTTAAAATCATATTCGAAATGAAATATTACCATAGAAACTACTTCTTTCTACTTATTGCTTCAGCCTTAACCACAGTACTGTGGTCACTAACGTATACCACCTCACGTTTTCGCACTCGATTTTCACTGATGATGGCAGTCGATGGACTGCCGAAAAGTCTGGTTTTGCAGAAAACATTGGACTACGGCTAAACAGCCCGGGAAGGAATTTTAACAAAGAACTACTTCTGTGGTGCCGATAACGTAGTACACATATAAAAAATTCTCCCCTCCCCAATCAACTATAATTTTCATTAATAAAATTACCCCCACCCCGTTCACCTAACCTCTTCATTTATAGATATTTCATCTACGTTTCTACAGTGGATTATTATGAGCTTCTTATTAGGATACATTATTTATCAAAATTAAGTACTTTACTCTTGTTAAAACATAAAACGTTGCAGGTAAACTACCCCTTTCTCTTAACCGATCTTCACCAAAATCAATAGACCTTCAGGCCTCTACAATTCAGGGATGCATGCAAAAAAATATTTGATTCTGTTTGAATGTGCGACAGTTATCGTTCGTCATATAAACAATTACCCTTGTTAAAACAAAATGTTGCAGGTAAACTACCCCTCTCCCTTAACCGATCTTCACCAAAAACAACAGATCTTGCAACCTCTACAATTCAGGAGTGTATGCAGAACATTATTTGATTCTGTTTGAATTTGCGGCAGTTCTCTTTCCCAAAAAAAAATTACCCTTCTTAAAACATAAAATGTTGCTGGTAAACTACCCCTTTCCCTTAACCGATCTTCAACAAAATCAACAGACCTTGAGTTCTCCTTAATTCAAAAAGGTATGCAAAAACGTAGTCGATTCTGTTTGAATTTGCGGCAGTTATCGTTCGTCATATAAAAAATTATCATTGTTAAAACATAAAATGTTGCAGGTAAACTACCCCTTTCCCTTAACCGATCTTCACCAACACCAATAGGACTTGAGAACTCTACAATTCGGGGCTGTATGCAAAACATTATTTGATTCTGTTTGAATTTGCGGCTGTTATCGTTTGCCATAGAAAAATATCGGTATGGAGAACCATACATGACTTCCATATTCTAAGATTTATATTTAAAATCATTTTCAGCCAAACAGCCAGGCTGTGTCTTACCTGCCTTTTTATTTCTGTATTAAATGAAAAATATTATATTACATTAAAATGAAAAAATTATAATTTTATTGCCTGGCAACAAAATTATTTTATTTTGAACAATTACCATTGTTTCAAATAGTTTAAATAAATTTTCAAGTACTTTACTCTTGTTAAAACGTAAAAGGTTGCAGGTAAACTACCCCTTCCCCTTAACCGATCTTCACCAAAATCGTAAGTCATTGAGGCCTCTACAATTCAGGGAAGTATGCGAAAAATTATTTGATTCTGTTTGAATTTGCGGCTGTTATCGTTTGCCATAGAAATACGCTTGATAAAAAAACGTTACAGGTAAACTACCCCTTCCCCTTAACCGATCTTCACGAAAAACAATAGGTCTTGAGTACTCTACAAATCAGGACTGTATGCAAAACATTATTTGATTCTGTTTGAATTTGCGGCTGTTATCGTATGCCATAGAAAATACCTTTGTTAAAAAAACGTTGCAGGTAAACTACCCCTTCCCCTCAACCGATCTTCACCAAAAACAATAGGTCTTGAGAACTCTACAATTTAGGTCGGTATGCAAATAATCTTTTGATTCTGTTTGAATTTGCGGCTGTTATCGTTTGCCATAGAAAATACGCTTGATAAAAAAACGTTGCAGGTAAACTACCCCTTCCCCTTAACCGATCTTCACCAAAAACAATAGGTCTTGAGTACTCTACAAATCAGGACTGTATGCAAAACATTATTTGATTCTGTTTGTGAATTTGCGGCTGTTATCGTTTGCCATAGAAAATACCCTTGTTAAAAAAACGTTGCAGGTAAACTTCCCCTTTCCCTCAACCGATCTTCACCAAAAACAATAGGTCTTGAGAAATCTACAATTCAGGGCTGTATGCGAAACATTATTTGATTCTGTTTGAATTTGCGGCTATCGTTTGCCAAAAAAAAAATTTCCCTTGATAAAAAAAACCGTTGCAGGTAAACTACCCCTTCCCCTCAACCGATCTTCACCAAAAACAATAGGTCGCGAGTACTATACAAATCAGGACTGTATGCAAAAAATTATTTGATTCTGTTTGAATTTGCGGCAGTTGTCGTTTGCCATAGAAAATACGTATGATAAAAAACGTTGCTGGTAAACTACCCCTTCCCCTTAACCGATCTTCACCAAAAACAATAGGTCTTGAGTACTCTACAAATCAGGGCTGTATGCAGAAAATTATTTGATTCTGTTTGAATTTGCGGCTGTTATCGTTTGCCATAGAAAATACCCTTGTTAAAAAAACGTTGTAGGTAAACTACCCCTTTCCATTAACCGATCTTCACAAAAAACAAAAGGTCTTGAGAACTCTACAATTTAGGGCTGTATGCAAATAATCTTTTCATTCTGTTTGAATTTGCGGCTGTTATCGTTTGCCATAGGAAATACCCTTGTTAAAACATAAAACGTTACAGGTAAACTACCCCTTTCCCTTAACCGATCTTCACCAAAAACAACAGGTCTTGAGAACTCTACAATTCAGGGCTGTATGCGAAACATTATTTGATTCTGTTTGAATTTGCGGCTGTTATCGTTTGCCAAACAAACAAAATTACCCTTGCTAAAAAAAAAACCGTTGCAGGTAAACTACCCCTTTCCCTCAACCGATCTTCACCAAAAACAATAGGTCGCGAGAACTCTGCAAAACCGGACTGTATGCAAAAAATTATTTGATTCTGTTTGAATTTGCGGCAGTTATCGTTTGCCATAGAAAAAAAATCTACAGACAGACACACAGACAGACAGACACACAGACACACAGACACTTTTCGGAAAACGACTTTTTTTCATGTTTTGAGTGTAGTAGAATCAGAATCTGCAATAATCTCGAACACGATTTTTTTTGCCATCACCATACTTCCATTCCTTAAGGAATATGGAAGTAAAATTACCCCCGATAAAAAACGTTGCAGGTAAACTACCCCTTCCCCTTAACCGATCTTCACCAAAACCAACAGGTCTTGAGAACTCTAGAATTTAGGGCTGTATGCAAATAATCATTTGATTCTGTTTGAATTTGCGGCTGTTATTGTTTGCCATAGAAAATACCCTTGTTAAAACATAAAACGTTGCAGGTAAACTACCCCTTTCCATTAACCGATCTTCATCAAAATCAATAGGTCTTGAGTACTCAACAAATCAGGGCTACATGCAAAAAATTATTTGATTCTGTTTGAATTTACGACTCTTATCGTTTGCCATAGAAAAAAATTACACTTGTTTAAAAAAAACCGTTGCAGGTAAACTACCCCTTTCCCTTAACCGATCTTCATCAAAATCAATAGGTCTTGAGTACTCAACAAATCAGGGCTACATGCAAAAAATTATTTGATTCTGTTTGAATTTGCGACTCTTATCGTTTGCCATAAAAAATACCCTTTTAAAACATAAAACGTTGCCAGTAAACTACCCCTTTACCTCAACCGATCTTCACCAAAAACAATAGGTCTTGAGAACTCTACAATTTAGGGCTGTATGCAAATAATCATTTGATTCTGTTTGAATTTACGGCAGTTATCGTTCGTCATGAAAAAATTTCTCGTTACAACATAAAACGTTGCAGGTAAACTACCCCTTTCCCTCAACCGATCTTCACCAAAACCAATAGGTCTTGAGAACTCTATAATTCAGGGCTGTATGCAAAAGAGTAGTTGATTCTGTCTGAATTTGCGGCTGTTATCGTTTGCCATAGAAAAAAATTACACTTGTTTAAAAAAAACCGTTGCAGGTAAACTACCCCTTTCCCTTAACCGATCTTCATCAAAATCAATAGGTCTTGAGTACTCAACAAATCAGGGCTACATGCAAAAAATTATTTTATTCTGTTTGAATTTGCGACTCTTATCGTTTGCCATAAAAAATACCCTTTTAAAACATAAAACGTTGCCAGTAAACTACCCCTTTCCCTTAACCGATCTTCACCAAAATCAATAGGTCGTGAGTACTCAACAAATCAGGGCTACATGCAAAAAATTATTTTATTCTGTTTGAATTTGCGACTCTTATCGTTTGCCATAAAAAATACCCTTTTAAAACATAAAACGTTGCCAGTAAACTACCCCTTTCCCTTAACCGATCTTCACCAAAATCAATAGGTCTTGAGTACTCAAATCAGGGCTACATGCAAAAAATTATTTTATTCTGTTTGAATTTGCGACTCTTATCGTTTGCCATAAAAAATACCCTTTTAAAACATAAAACGTTGCAGGTAAACTACCCCTTTCCCTCAACCGATCTTCACCAAAAACAATAGGTCGTGAGTACTCTACAAATCAAGACTGTATGAAAAAAATGATTTGATTGAGTTTGAATTTGCGGCTGTTATCGTTTGCCATAGAAAAAAAATCTACAGACAGACACACACACAGACACTTTTCGAAAAATGACTTTTTTTCATGTTTTGAGTGTAGTACAATCAGAATCTGCAATAATCTCGAACACGATTTTTTTTGCCATCACCATACTTCCATTTCCTTAAGGAACATGGAAGTAAAAGGAGACATGTATAGTAATAGGCAAGGCCCACCCACCCCGCCTTACTTTCGAATTGGGTTTTTTTCGTAGTTTCCGCTAAAAAAACGAGTTTTACATTACACTCATGCGGTTTCCATGTGTAATTTCAGTTATCATGTTAACCTAACAACATCAGCGTTTGGCGTCACAGATACGCAACTGTGATATACTACTGGGACAATCATGTTTCATTAAAAAATAGGACTAAGAACACCAACTGCAATCGCCAGCCAACTATTTTGTAACATACGAAATTAAAATTTGAATAATTCTTTCACCTTACATAAATTTATGTGCGATATTCACTACATGTCGAAGCCAAAAATCGCATAATCGATATATCGAAAATGACTGCAGGAGTGGATGAAGGTACAGCACCAAATTTTTTTTGACAACGCCTCAACAGCTGCAGAACAGCCGTTTTCTTTGTAGTCGATCAAACATTATCTTCGGTCAGCCATGTCTCATGGTAGATTGTCTTGTCTTCAGTTATGATCTCATGGCTTGAAAAAGTGACATTGCTTTAAAACTGGACTTTTCCGACGTCATTGATAAACTCAGTTTTATAAGGTACCTACAGTTTGTAAACACATTATTTTAACATTAAGTAGAGTTTTTATTCACGTTTAATACCTTTTAATGTTTTTACTATCTTTGTTAAATTACATTAAATTGTACATTAAAAATTTTAACGTGATTATCGACTTACTCAAAAAGTTTCACCGCCTCATAAATCCCAGAGCCGCAACGAAAGGAACATATACTTTATAGAACATATAGCCTACATTTATACTTTAACATATGTTAGAGACTTTTGGTTGTTTCAGTTACGTTTTGTCATAATTTTGCTCATACTAAGCGTAAATTAAGACGAAGTTAAAATTTGTATAAGTAATTCTTTCACCTACATAAAATTACGTGCGATATTCACTAAAGATCGATGCCAACAATCGCATAAGCGAAATATCGAAAATGGTTGCCGGTACGGATAAAGATACAGTACCAAATTTAGACAGCTCTTTAGAGATGTAAGCAGGGCTTGATTTCAGGGAGGAACGCGCCGGAACCTCTTGGATCCAAAAATAAATTACAGAAAAAATATGAAAAGAAAAATCTAATTATTTCAAACATTTACTACTACTTTTTTAATTTGTGTCCCTCATTAGCCCCATTACAAAACTAGACATTTGTCAAAAGCAAACACCAGCTCTAATCTTTATATTAACTACTATCGTTCTTTTTTTTTTTTGCAGAATCACAGTGTTGGTCTAGGTTTTGCCAACGAAAAACTGAAAATTACAGCTCCTTTATTTGAAAGCAGAAAGTCAGTACCAGGCCCTAATTATTCTATGGTCCTGAAAGCAGTACAAAACTTGAATTTTTTCGGAGTTCCGCTTCAAAAAAAGGAAGATAGGGAAAACAATAATCCCGTAGACCCTAACAATTTTATGAGACACTGAAAAAATCTATTGAAAATAGACTGCTTAGTGAACAAGATCTCGAGCTAATATAAAATATACGTAACTTATATTTGTGTCTGTACAACTTTTGAATTGATGCGTTCCGGCACCTATAATTTTAGAAATCAACCACTGGATGTAAGTATGAGGAAATGAAAGAGAAAGAGAGAGAGAGAGAGACAGACGACAGAGGCACAGATGAATCATATTATTAAAATAAATGTTCCAGTACGAATTACACGGTTATATTACGTGTTCAAGTTCACTCGTTTGCTTACGTTATCTTGTACGTAATTATGTAAAGAAAAGGTGCGTAGTGCGCGGTGCGTGAGCGTGACAGAATTGTTTGACAGCTGTGTGGCAGCTGAGTCCTGAGGGACACGGGTTCTGGTCAGCTTTACACCTGCAACTACACTATACCGTCCTTCTTCCTTCCGTCCTTCATTTACATCATCGCATCTGCAGGCCCACCTGCGAAATTGAACGTTTCTCTATCTCCGTCTCCCTCTTCCTCTTCTTTCTTTTCTATCCGACTGGCTAGTAACAACAAACTAACTAATCAACCTTTTGTTTAACCCTATATAATAATTATTAACAAAGCCATCCTAGACGTTATCAGGGTTTTTTGTTTAATGTCAATGGGATAGGACGGCTGGAACTTTTTGTAATATTCCCTTTGTGTTTAAGTAGGTCTACAAATAAGTCAGCCACATAAGTCGAACCTACTGGTCAGAGGTGTCCATCCCCCCCAGAGGCCATGGTGCAATTCTGCCCCAAGTATTCCGAAATCCCCCAATCTGGTTTCGTGGTCAGGTGGGGATCATAATACGGGGGTATGGAATAACCCCCAGTTAACGGTGGATCTTAGGGTTTTATGAAAATTTTTAAAAAACTAAAGCCATTTAAGCAATCGCTGGAATCAAAAAACTAATGTTATTCTTTTGATCAGTACCAAAAGGTTTTCTAGTATAATCAAATCAATAACTAAATTATGAGAAATGTAAAAGCCTGGGCAAACCTGGCCTAAAATAATTAGTAGTAGATTAGGCCTTATCAAAATAACTAACTTGATTTTATAATTGGATTCTTTTTCTTCACTGATTTGTTATTTGTTTGATTTACGACGCTTGTAAGGGTGTAATTGAGAATTGAAAAATCCCCCCCCCCCCCAAATTACAGTGGTGGACTTGCACCATGCTGTGGGGACGCCTGGTACCGGTAACTTTGTGGTATTGTGATCAAGTACAGATTTATTTATGCACAAGGCGTTAATTGTTTCTCTAGTTTACCTCTGATAAAGTGAAACTTGCGTTAGGATTCTCTGTTCTTTTCGATCGTATTTGTTTTTCGTACTGAGCCGGTTTTATTCTAGATTTCAGTGCTACGGAACGTTTAAACGAATCTACGGAATGTGTCGAGTTCATATTTGCCGATATATGTACAGACTCACACAAAGTATTTACGCAAAATATGGATTCCGGTACGGTAGAAAACTCAGCGGCGTCTCCTTTGCGATGCTTTGCATTTGTTAGCAAGAAAAATTATCATCCCGGATAATTTTCTGTTTTTCAAAATGTTCACGTAGACTTCACCCACACTGTGAGCTGTCTAAACGTAGTATTAGCCGTGTTAGCAAACTGTGTACGACCACAGTGCTCATGTAATGTGTTTTAATTAGCACAGACAGTTTTTTTTTGTTCAACTCGTAGGTGTACAGAGTATAAATAAGACCGACCCGTCTCACGCAACAGTATTTTTTATGAACGGGGTTAACGAAAACATGAATTAAAATAAAAATAAATCATGAAATACTTATTTTATTTCATTTTTTCACTTATTTTATTTTTTTATTTGAGACCGTATCGTGTAGCACGTGCACATCTTAATTAAACGCTGTTGGTGAATCAATCCTACTACTGTATTGAAGCATGGATTTACTTATATGGAAATTTCATTTCACTAAACACCGTGTGTGTATTGGTCCTCAGAAAACCTTCACTAGCTGAACATGAAACCATTTCATGGAGTGTTAATTCTTTCTATGGCGGTTTCGTCGTTTGCAGAACCTCGGCCTTCTCAACAAATGCTTTTTACTATTCAACTAATTTTTTTTATTAACTATCTTGTGCCCGTAGTCTCCACCTTCCAACTCCATGGCCTTCCTCTCAGGCGTCTTACACCAGGTTCTTCACCAAAAACCTGTTTAGGGATTTTCCTGCTTGTATAGTCAACAAGAGTTACTAATATATAAGCGTACACAGTAAAAACAAAAATAAATAAATAAAATAGCCTAAAAATTAGAAGATTAACAAAATTCGTAAGCTTTTTTCTATGCACTTGTAGGGAGGGCTCGGTCCCCCCTGTAAGTCCGCCCTTGAAAATCCTAGCATTTATACCTCCCATGTTGCAGAGTTATTATCGACCCCAAATATTTAAACTTCTCAGTGTTCCTTTCACGGATTGTGATGTGTTTTTTCTGTTCATCGTATGGTGGGGATAGTTTTTTTGACACGTTTGGTGTTATTTTCGTCGAAGTATACCTTAGAATGCTACGGCCACTTGACTGGTGGTAGACGCGAGACTCCTACTTTCAATATTGTCTTGTTATTCATTGACCTGCGATCGTGAAGATTTCACAGAAGAAAGCGTTGTCGGCACTGGTTTGTGGCCATCACGTTTCCCGGACTTACCTGCGTTTGATTTTAATCTGATGGGCGTCTTGAAGGAAAAGCGTACAGCCAGGACCTCTCTGTTCGTGCGTCTGCGTGCAATCTTAAATTTGCCGCACCATATCTGTCTCCTACTTCAGTATCTCTAAACCCACGGTAGATCTTAAATAACATTTTATCATTCTAAATTTAGGGAATGATCTTTCGCTACCTGCAACTGATACCATTAATATAACTAGTATTCTTAATGCTATTGCTGTATTGGGGAATGTTGCGAACAAATTATTTTGAAAAAGGTACTAAGAAATGCTCTACGGCTTGTCCAGCGGATTATAGAAAAATTCAGTTTTAAAGCATTCAGTTCGTTAAACCTATCAATCCCCTCGATATCTTCCTCATCTCGAGAATCGTTTTAAGTTTGTATCCCTACAATATACATTTAATTCGTCTTTCGAGTAATAATTAAACAAATTACTACCGAAAAATCCATATACGCTGTCAAAGGATTGTATTCTTTCGAGTCTGCTGCTTATCAAGAGGATAAAAGCTGATTCTGGACTTTGTAAAAAATAAAACGTGTAATTTGTAGTTATTTTTCGGATCCGCTGAATCTTTCGGGGCGTCGGGGTGTTTTTGACACGCTCGATGAAGTTCGCACAACATTATTCAAAGTATCGTTAACTGGGCTGTTAGACCGTTGTCTTTGTTGTCGATGTTAAATGTAGACGTTTCGGCCTCGTCTTCGGATAAATAGAGTCTACCTCAGTACTGGAGATGTCTGGCGAACAACTGCCAAACAAATTTTGCACTGAAGATGGCTTCCGATGGCGAGATCGAAAGGTCTGCATTTAACATCCATAGAGCGCGGCCTAACAGCGCGGCCTAACGGATACTTTGAATAATGTTAACGCCACAGTGATAGCCTGAGATGAAGTTCGCACAAGTTTATATAAATTATGTACTAGCCTATACGAGAATTACGTAATATGGGCGTAATTGGAAAACATCGAAATAGGTGGAAAAGTTGAGATTCGGCGGATAAAACGCATCATTTATCCGTATCAATGATGATGATGATGTGATTGGTCCTCCAGTGTGTCCTGCCCGCTTACGGCTCAAATCCCTATATGAAATTATGGCGAGTATTCGAACGCTTGGCATTAACGTTTTGCATCAAGTATTTCTCAATGTGAGTACCCGAGCGCACACTGCACAGTGAGACCACTTCGTTCGTCTCTTCTCCTTTACTTCCAAGAGTTAGGCCACCAGGCCTACTCCGGTACCTATCCAACGGCTTTACTCGTTTTCCACGGCCTGCCTACATCTGTTCTTCCTACTGGTCCTATATTCTAGTGCTGCCACTGGTAAACTATTCTTCGCAAGTGTGCCAGTTAGTTTTAGCATCAGTTAATTTTGTTGTTTCATTCTGAGATGTTACATTTAATTCTTTCCTTACACCAACATTCTTTAAGAGTGTACAACCTACGTTTCCTTTAAAAATTGCATCTCTGATGACGGTGTCTCCTCCTCATCCTGTCTTGAAACTGTCCGTGTCTCATTGGCGTGCATTACTGTCGGAATATGCATCGTCTTTATTGTCTTTATAGAACTTCCTACGTGTTCCTAAGCGTTCTGTATACCGTTCCACAAATGTTCCCAAATTTTCCGTCCGTGTCTCATTGGCGTGCATTACTGTCGGAATACGCATCGTCTTTATTGTCTTTATAGAACTTCCTACGTGTTCCTAAGCGTTCTGTATACCGTTCCACAAATGTTCCCAAATTTTCCGTCCGTGTCTCATTGGCGTGCATTACTGTCGGAATACGCATCGTCTTTATTGTCTTTATAGAACTTCCTACGTGTTCCTAAGCGTTCTGTATACCGTTCCACAAATGTTCCCAAATTTTCCGTCCGTGTCTCATTGGCGTGCATTACTGTCGGAATACGCATCGTCTTTATTGTCTTTATAGAACTTCCTACGTGTTCCTAAGCGTTCTGTATACCGTTCCACAAATGTTCCCAAATTTTCCGTCCGTGTCTCATTGGCGTGCATTACTGTCGGAATACGCATCGTCTTTATAGAACTTCCTACGTGTTCCTAAGCGTTCTGTATACCGTTCCACAAATGTTCCCAAATTTTCCGTCCGTGTCTCATTGGCGTGCATTACTGTCGGAATACGCATCGTCTTTATAGAACTTCCTACGTGTTCCTAAGCGTTCTGTATACCGTTCCACAAATGTTCCCAAATTTTCCGTCCGTGTCTCATTGGCGTGCATTACTGTCGGAATACGCATCGTCTTTATAGAACTTCCTACGTGTTCCTAAGCGTTCTGTATACCGTTCCACAAATGTTCCCAAATTTTCCGTCCGTGTCTCATTGGCGTGCATAGAGGGTACAGAGAAGAATGGGGGAGAATCACTGAGGAGGCCAGGGTTCTACAGGGGCCGTAGTGCCAGAGGAGAAAGTTTAAAAAAGAGGTTAAGTTTAGAAAATATTTTAACTAAACAGGTGCAATGGTACCTAAAGTCATCAAATTTATCATGAAATAGATAGGCACTAAGGTCTCCCTCTTAAGTTGCTCACTGTGTAGTCATTAAACCGCAGATGAAAAGAATAACGTGTAGTTTCTAACCCTGATTGCGTTCAACACGTTTGAAGGTCACGAGACTGAAGAGCAAACTGAACACCGCCTAATAGACAGCTGATACCCAGCCTACGGGTCTACAACTTTTTTTTATGAAAACAATCTTCTTATTAACGATCTAATGCCTAGGTCGAGGCCGTTATAGTACAAGAAATAACATACGAAATGGTTGCGGCATTGAAAAAAATCAGCCAGCTTCTTAGTGAGGAAAGGACTCTCACTTTCGTTACCAATTTTTTTTTAATTTTCGTGGTCAGTTAATTAGCTATTTTCGAATCGATTGTGTAAATATTCATCTATGAGTATATATCTGTACGTGCAGGCAACATTTTGTGAGCCATCGAAATAGCCGGCGATCGATAATTGTCGACCGTTTGAGGTAACGGTTTAATTTCGTCACGTTGTCGACCTTTGTAATTCGTGCGATTTGTTGAGACGCAGATAATATATTGCTCAAGAATCAATTGTTTCATATTATTTGGACGATTAATGTGGCTGATAAGACTTCACATTACGTAGCGATGTTGATAGATAATATGCTGCGAATACTGAAAGACTTCACAAGGCGTAAAAGGATAGCCAACGGTCACCAAATTTTAACTCAGAAAGAGAATGGGAGATTTCCGACGCCTAAAGACAGGATTATGCGACGAGGGAGACAATCCAGAGGGAAAAATTTGCCCATCAGACCAATACACTTTCATATAGAAAATTAAAATTTCCAATGTCTGTAGTTACAATCCGTTATTTCTCAACGAATTTAAAAACATAGAGTAGGAGTGGACATTAGATATATAGTGGGGTAGATATTATAGATATCATTGTGGCCAAAAGCTTGAACTGGTACGGGTGTATGCGAAGACTGCGAGAAGGCGATTAAAAAGTTTGGTTTGGCAACCTCAATAAAGAAGTAAAAAAAAGGGGGGAAGACAGAGGTCATCATGGAAGATAAGAGTACACCAGCTGTAGGCAGAAAAGGACTACAGGAAAATGACTGGCAAGACAGAAAATTATATAAATTGAAAGAACCAAACGCAGTTACGTGTAAAAAACTTGTGTGTGTGTGTGTGTGTGTGTGTGTGTTTTGGGAATGCCGACCTTCACGTGGAATATGAAAGTGGAAACTAAATCACGAGTTCCATTACTTGCTTACCGGCATATCAAACTTGATACATAATTAGTGTCTGTGTGAAATGAAGGTACAGAGACGATCTCATAAACATGAGTCCGAATAAATTTTAATGCGCCGTTTTCAACGAATAAAAACGTCGTTTTCAAGCAGTAATTTGCGTGGGGGAGGGGGAGTACGTTCGCTTATCTACGTGTGAGAAACGTCGGTTGTTATAAAGTTTAAAGTTGTAAAGTTATAAAGTTTTTCCAGTTGTTGTATTTGCAATTTGTTTCTCTTTGGAAGTACTATCTACCTGCTGTTACTTTGCTCTATTGTATAGTTAGATCCATAAATCATTAAAAACGTCTGTTCGGCTGTCGTCGACGGCGGGGATCAATCGTATAAAACCCGGTCATTTACGACCCAGCCAATTGCAATTGAAAACATCGTCCTGTAAGCTTCACACACACTGCGTTTATCAAAAGCATATGAAGAGATTACCGAATTTGGCGATCATTGATCGGTGGTCTTGACCAGTTGCGACGGAACGACGTTTTTACCTGTTCTTACTCGGTCAGTTGCGCCCCGTATTTTTACTTGGTCTTTTTCGAATTCTTTTCCTAATATAATACGATAATTTCAAAATATGTACAGCTAATCGTTTATCAAAACTATTTAAGTATTCCAGACACCGAAGAAGCCGTGGAAGGTCAAAATGCCGTCAGTTCCAGGAAGCTTAAGATAAATTGCCTGGTTTGACAGACGAGGAGAATGCAGACTGGGAATCGAACAACGCCGTAGGACATTCTAAAGCGACAGATGGGTGAATTATATAGAATTATATTATTAAATTTTAACTTAATCGCTTATTACAAAAACCAGTTCTATCGATAACTAACTTGAACTAATATCAGCCCATCTTCTTTGTGCGTGTACTTTCTTGGCAAAAGCTATTCCTACGTATTGAAAATTTACATTGCCTCTTTATTTTATCGAACGTGTGCGATAACTTCAAGATACTTCGCAACGTATGTAAATTAATATTTGTACATGTTTTAAGTGATCTTGTTATGGTGAATACTGAAATATAATTATATATATAATGTTCGAGTTTTTTGGGACATCTATAATCATGCCATCGGTTCCGACTCTGTCTAAACGTCCAGCAGTCGCACATATAGAAGCCTGACAGCCTTTAAGCGGCCCACACTCAGTTTTACTGCGCAGTTAACTGCCCTAAATAACTGAATAAAGAACTGTACAATGAACAACTGAAATTGTAGGGTCACGTCAGTTTTATCCCGTTTTTTCCTCAGTTTCGTCAGTTCCGTCGGTTCAGGACATACACATCGTCAGTTGAAGCTCCCGATTTTATCGAATCATTAACTTTTTTAGCTCTTTTCGAAAAGCTGATCAGAGGTTATTAATGTTTTTCACAACACTGTCACGCGTCGCATCAGACTTGATAACTTTCAATTTTTCGATCAATACAGCAATTTTTTTTTTTTTTGACACGGTTAGAATATGAGGGGATTTCGATATCCCACAGCTCGGGAAGCGACCGATAGGCTTCAATGAATGCGAGGAGCGCTTCTTTTTTCGATAGCTGAGTGTCAACCACGTGTCAACTAAGCGACTGTACGTTTAACTGAGTGAACTGTGCAGTTTATCGTTGCAAAAGAGGGTCCAGTAGCACAGGCCTGCAAACTACGTAAACACCTGCCACATTGCGCAGTTCACACAGTATCGCTCAGACATGACGTCACACGTGAAAACTGCGCAGTAAAACTGATAGTGTGTAGGCCCTTTATAGAGCGGTGGTCTACGCCGAGCCCGCCAAAGAACTAATCCCGCTTATAGTTAAGTATAGCGTAAAGTGTGTAGAGAGATTAGACAACGAGATGACAATTCACCGTCTCACTCATGAACTACCTTTGTTTCTGTCGCATACATGCTTCTAATGTTCTCATCAGTCTTGTTGCAGCCGATGTTCACACTATGAAATACGCTTAGACTGTTGTGCGCATGTGCGAAATGACTGAAAAATTTTGTTAGCCTCGCAACGCGGTGTCTGTCCACTGCGCATCTCTAAGCGACTGTTCAAAATCTATCGTCAGGTCTGTACAGATTTTAACATTAGCCCATGACCGAATAGCTTGACAGTTTTATCAAGTAGCAGAACTGACATCGGCCGTCCTACGGCATATGTGTAAACTAGAGGTGTGCTAAACTAGTATTTGAAAATAATAGGTACGAACGAAACCGTTTCAAAAAAATAACACGTACAATACCTGTTATTATATACCTATTATACATATGTGCCTGTATTATATAATTTGTTATAATAAACTGAAACCAAAAGTATCAACAGTGTTACTTTACACTGTGACTTTATTAAGCTGTTACTGTTTAAAGAAAATAAGAAACAAGAGAATTTATAGGCCTACCTCACTTTGGGAATACTAATTTAAGTTTTCACTAGGAATAAACAAACTGAAATAGGTTTTAATATTAAATTATCGATTCCATTTTGGTTAGACAAATCAGTTGCGAAACTCAGGCAATGAAATTTAGAGTGTACGTAATAGTACAACAAAGAATGTCAAAAAAATTTACATCAGGTGTGCAGTGAAGTTAAAATCATTTCCGAAATCACATTAATAAAAAGTACTCAGCCACTCTGTAGGTTATAACACAATATAATTCGCTTTTTCAAAATTTACCAAGTTGGTGACTAGTATAATATATTATTTGTTATTATAACAAATACATTAATAATATATTATTTGTATTATACATCTGCATAACACGCGAGAATAAATTTAACATCTTCGTCTCTTTGGCATAGAGATATTCTGAACTTCGCTGTTTTGGTTCGTTTCGTACTTGCATGGCAATCGGCACATGCGCAGAATTAAGTATTTAGCGCCTTTATTTAGCGCTTTTAGTGACTTTGTACTCGTGTACTCGTAGTACTTGTTTATTCGTTAGTTGCGCAGGGGGGATCCCGCGACTCGAAACCGCGAGGCCGAGAGTAATCGGAACGGGTATTTCGACTTTTCAGTTATCGTTGAATCGGAACAGGTATTTCAACTTTTCAGTCAATGTTATATCCGTTTCACAAAAATAATCGTTACAAAATACCTGTTATAGGTATATCGGCCCACCTCTAGAGTACACTACTTTACTAACTTAAAGCTATAAGAAATAAAACACTTTTTGTTTTAAACCAAATCGATTTATTAACACCAAATTTAAATATACAAATTTATAACTAAGTGAATAGAGGCTGCACTTGTGAAGTAATTAATATGGAGGTAATTAAAACTAAAAATAAATACTACAGTGACGTCATTGTACTAGATACCTACCAGTTGAAAGCGACGCCGGTCCCAAGTCCCGTAGACGCCGAAAACCGGACGCTGCGAAATAAAACAGATATTAATGTATAAAAAAAACACTATTAGGTAACACTTTGACCTTTCTAGTCCTTGTGGCCTTGAAGCAGATACACAGAAGTTAATATAATTGTATTGTTACATAATATTAATTATAATAAACAATCCTATTTCTCAGGGGTCATAGTTATTCAAATTATGATTCGGGCTGTAAGGCCGAGGTCTGCTATAATTACCCGGCTGATGGATGTTACCATCAGACGTTTCGGCCTCCTCTCTGGAGGCCATCTTCAGGGAAACTGTTTTGAAGCAACTAACAGAGTGTTCGTCTGTTGTTAGACCATGGCCGTACAGCCCGGATCATAATTTGAATAACAATAATAAACAAATTTTGGTAAAAGTTTTCATGGAAACGTTTGATCAATACTAAAATGTTTTATATGCTTTTAAATCAAAACAGTTTCTAATAAAATTTAGAACTAAGAGACTTATATGGCGAACAGTCAAAATAAAATTCGAATCGGTAAACCAATTATAGAGGAAGAGGTTAACTTACAAACTCCAACACAGGGGCAGCGAGCTCCCATCCCGTTCCGTCTTGAAGTCCCAGAGCTGCCGTAGAAACTCGAAGTAGCTGAAGGCGACCCAGAGCCGAAGAACCGTTACGAAGAGCCCGCGTCATGTCTTGCTTCAAAGCCGCAAAATCCGCCATAGGAGCCCGACGAAGTTGAAACCGATCCAGCCAAGAAGGACTGTTGTTTCTTCTTCGTCGTCGTCTTCTTCCTTGTCTGCTTCCGTTCTTCTTCGTCGTCGTCGTCTTCTTCTTCCTTTTCTGCTTCCGTTCTTCGTCGTCGTCGCCCGTTTTCTTCTTCTTCTTCTTCTTCTTCTTCTTCTTCTTCTTCTTCTTCTTCTGAGGTTCCGTCACGTTCTGTGTTGAAGTCCCGAAATCCGACGAGAAGCCCGACGAGTCCCGAAGATCGGATACTGTGGGAAACAAATATTTAATGAAAGCCAAAATATAATAATTATACGTTTTTATTTTAAATTATTTAAATTGAAAGTTGTTTTGTTGATTTTCTACGCTTAAAAGTTTCATGTTTAACATTAATAAAATGAAAGGTCTGAATCTCATCAGAACTCAGGAGACTGTCATTCAACAAAAAGGTTTTATTAAGAGATAGGTCAATATTAACTTATTAACTTACGATGCTCAATGCGATCGCCTAGGCCCCGTCACACCCCCAGGTCCGAACATCATCGTAGGACGTGGGATGACCTTACAAACGTTGGCATCAACCGCGACCCCTCCGTAAGCACCCAGCAAGTCCGACAGGAGACTAGGTTCGAGGGACACTGAGGATCTATCCCGTCGATGAAGAAGAAGAACCTGTGTCAGACAACAAAAATCTTTAAAAATAACTTTATCCTGTCCAGTAAATGCTTTTAAGTTTCTATCATCGACATTATAGCCTATTAAAGTGCAGCCTCATTGTAAGGCAGGAAGCATGAATACTGGAAGAGAAACTTGATGGCAAAAACCAAATTTTTTTATTTATGAAATACGAGTATAAATGTTGGTTTCTAAATTCCTTTACATGCTTCATACCTTCACAGATTCACTTAGTTAAAATGAAATTTATTCAAAGTTTGCTCTAAGAGAACTGTATCTGTGAACCTTATGAAAGTACAATTCATTATAAAAATATGAACGTTAATTTTTTTAATTCAACATATTACAATTGTACACATGCACGCAAGAACGTCCATCCGTACGTAACGTGCACGATACTGAAAATGCGAATTATCCTTGTTTATTATAAATATTTAGTGACTAAAGAATACAAATAAAGTAAATCAATTTTACAAAATATTTTTCAAAATTGGTTTTCAAATATTATTTCACGAAGTGATCCCACATTGTCTATCCGCATACGTGTGTGTACGTGTTTTAAGTACTGTATGTGTTTTTATATAACCCCATAAAATAAATAATGTATTGACAATTAGGTTTATAATAAGTAAACAAAAATTAATTCCTGGATACGTTTTGGAAGTTACAACGTTCATGAATCGGAGGAACGTTTTAGTGAAGCTGTCGCATCTAAAAATCACAGTTCTAATAAATGTTTCAAAATATATGGTTTCCTAAGAAACGTGTAATAAAATAAAATAAATATTTTAATTGTCGCGTCTTTAATTGTGCACAAATGAATTGTAAACATCTTTAGCCTAATATTAGTTTCTTTCCCAGATAAATTTCTAGCGTAGGATTTTATTCGTTTGGGCTGGTGAGACGATCTTTCTATAGGGGCTGTACTGACAGGAATCGTGTGGACTATATTAAAGATACTAGCCAGTGGCGTATCTGGAATTTGGTTTGGGGGGGGGTCCGGCAGAGTCAGGTTCTAAAAAAAGAACGAGTTAAGACTAATCAACATTACTATCTTTAAAGTGGTTGCAAAACGTGTGATAACATCTTGACGTCAGCCCCATTAAAGTACACTGTAACAACACAATAAAAATACGCGTTATTGAAACATCGTTTTAAAGTATACTTACTGATTTTCCTATATTTCATATTTCAAACGTATACGCTAATGCTGTTTAATAAACCTGTTTGTATATTTTAAAAAGAGTTACTACTATATTAGATACGGTATTACTATATTTTGTAAGAAGCCGTCATGACTGGATGATTCCCCAAGGTCAAATTTTAGATACGCTACAGAAGCCTCGTGGAAGACGATTTCGAAAAATATTAAATTTTACTATTTTAGAGTAAGCTTACTCAACAGTAATGGACCCACGAAGGGCAGTTAAAATTCTTGCCGAAACTTCCATAAAGAATCTCGAGACGGAAAGGACACCGTTATTGAAACCAAATTTTCGTTAATATCGATCACGTGACAACTCGTAATTTCCGTAAACGCCGTCGTCGCCGAGGCCGGTTTTTTAAACGTGACGACGACGGACCGCGTTTGTGTACGGAAGGAAGGAAGTCGGAAGCGTATGCGATATCGAGATTAGATACGCGCGCAGAAACGAATACTTTATTAAAAATTTTAATTGTTAATCGACGTCGTGTGTCCTGTAATTTAGCAATACAGGTGAAGGAAACAGAGGCAGAGGCACCTGTAGTGGAGCAGCAGCGGGCCCGGCATATGTCCCGCGACCGCGACCAACAGTTGTAACGTCTTCACTTCAGCTGTTTGCATTACATCTGCTGCTGCTGTGCTGACCAAATGTAGCCTACCTACCGCCACTCGGCCACTCGTACATATGGCCACCGCCGCTGCCCAACACTGTGAATTTATCATAATTTATGTGAGTCAATTAACATTATTATTTCTTTTTCCCCTGAACGTGTATCGTCGGCCCGATGACACGGTGCTGCCCGATCTACTCGCGTCCGAACGCGATAAATAAATAAATTCTTATTTTTAGTCGGTAACGGTTAATGAGTAAACGCAAAACGTGCGATGTTATTGCGTTGTTTTTGCACCGTCCTCTGGTGTAATGTTGATAACTATAGCGACAGCAGAATAGAAGAGTAAGTTGAAACGTGGTGATACAAGAAATCGTTGAAAGGTGCATCGACGAGGTCAGCAATAAAGAAAGAATTTCTGGGTAGAGTAATGTGGCAACTCTAAAGAGAATTCTAAGAAGTAAAATTTTCGTTCCAACGAAAACGATATCCATGCTGTTCGAGAGCGGGTGCGTCCTCTGCCAGAAGGACTTTTTCTCAAGCAATACGTAAACTACCGGAAAGATAGCACCAGTGCTTTGAAAAGGAGGAAGACTGTATTGAAAAATTACTACATGTAAATTACTATTCTTACGTTACTTTTTGAATAGACGATAACTTATAATTTAAATTTGAATGCTCATCGTGGATTCGTATAAACACAACGGAAGCACAACGTTTATAGGTCTATTTACAATCGCTCCTAATTATAGTAGAATAAATAACCATTGTTTGCGTTTGGGAGCCATTCCTTTGCTAACTTGATACAATTTTACCAAGCGAATCATCTCCACATGCTTGGTCGTTTGGTCACTTCTTTTGCACTCTCGTCAATAAAATATTTGACGACCTCAGTTCCCAGTCAAAACGTTTCGGTGACTGGTGTAGAAATGCAACATGTTTATTTGGGAATTTCTGGCATCAGTAAGCTTAGAACTAGTGGCAAGTTGGCCTTTTATAGTTTATGCGTTTCTCTTAATCAGTTTCTTTGAACTGAGGCGGGAGCGATCTTGAATATTACAACTTTACAGTCTTCTAACGTACTCACCACTACAAGCTGACGAACGCTTTCAGTGGCGTAACTAGAATTTCGCTCTGGGGAGGGGGAACGGGGTCGGGTCGGCTTTATACAAAGGAAAAAACAAGTCACTACGGCTCCAATTGCTACCTTTAAAGTCGCCAAAAACGCGTGATAACGTCCTGAAATCAGCCCCATTTAAGTAAACGGTAACAACACAATAAAAATATGCGTTATTGAAACATTGTTTACAAGATATTTATCGACTAAATTGATTTTCCTACATTTCATAGCTATTTGAAACGTATACGCAAATGGCGTGTAATAAACCTGTTTGTATATTTAAAAAAGAGTTACTACTATATTAGCGATGACAAAGTAATAAAACAGCCTAAGAGCTTAACAAAATTCCACGTCAACTTTTTTCGATCCTCTGAGGGGGATCCGGGGACCCCCCCCCCGGAATACTCCCCTCCCTATATGACATATGTCTAAAAAATCATAAGACTGAATTATTTCCCACGAAGTGGCAACACTGGGACTTCAAAAATTAAAAACATAAGTTCGCGTATATTCATACAAATTTCAACCTTTTAACTTCGCCGTAGATTTTGTGTTTGTGTTGGAACAAGCATTTTTGGATGGCCTTGAAACTGTGGAGAATGAACGTAAGCACAGCCTGAACTGATGCAAATGTATTGAAAGTGAGAGTCCTCATCCGAGCGTGATGTGATTTGATTCTGACAGTGACCGTTATGAACTAAATTTACATCGACAGACTGTTCATAAACGTTTGGTGCGTGATTTGAGTCCGACCATTGTTGCTTCATCACGGGTAGCGTAGGGTGACCAGATTTGAAATTTGAAAAAAAGGGTACATACTCCTCCCTCTACCCCTTACCATCCACTCCCTTACCCCTCCTTAAAACCACACTGCTCCCTTTTCAACGCTGGCAACACCAACTGCGAAAAAATAGTTTTTATTTGAAGTTGAAATGAACAATTGGACTGTTTAATAAAATAATCTATACTGAAATGAACATTATAATAAAAATTAAACAGGCAGGTTGATTAGGTTGTAAAACATTCAACTGTCTTTAAAATGTAGTTTTGAGGAGATTTAA
The DNA here is from genome assembly GCA_034769895.1 of Magicicada septendecula. Classification (NCBI taxonomy): domain Eukaryota; kingdom Metazoa; phylum Arthropoda; class Insecta; order Hemiptera; family Cicadidae; genus Magicicada; species Magicicada septendecula. The sequence continues at coordinate 59,585,363 of CM068368.1, read as the reverse complement.
AAATTTTTGAGAAGCAAAATGCTTGACACTTTAAGACTTCAGTACAGTTTCAATCAATGGGATCAACGTCTCCCTAAGTGTGTGGCTTCTCAAGGGATCTACTTTGAAGGGAAGAAAGTTGTTTTGTTTGAATGTTCAATAATTCATTTTGTATGGTTAGTTTCATTACTTTTTAGACACCTTGTTACTGAAAATTTTAGTGTTGTATGGGTTTTCATTAAGTGACAATCAAAAACTGACACATTGCTGTTTAAATGTAAAACTAATTTTGTAAAAACAAACAATATAAATTAAAATATCTTTAATGAGATAAACGAGAAAGGGTGAATACTGGTTATTCTTATTGTTTCGTTTCTGTTTTTTGCAGGCTTCAGAAAGCTATGATTTTTTTACAAAAATGTGGGACACTAAGGAAGACAAATCTAAAACCATTCTGCAGGAACCTGCTGTTGAAAGTCCGTCTCCTTCTAAAGGTTAACCTCATTGTGTATAATTATAAGAAGTTTAATTATTAATTGTACCAAAAAAAAGGAGGCTGTTACACCTCGGGGCATATTTTAGATGTTTATTTTTGAAAGCAGAATCTTACAATGCTGTATTCGTTTATGCATGCGAAACTTTTTGGATTTAACTTCATTACATGATCACTGGTAACAAAACAAGCTATGAATACTTGTATCTCGTTCCATAGTACAGCGTCTGAAACTGGCCAGTTGCACTGTCAACCATATACACATATCAATTTTGTTATGGATGAGATAAATGAAAACAAATAAACATTAAAAAATGAAACAAAAATTAAAAATTATGGAAAACGCCTTCTATCAGGGACTAGGCAATCACCTGTCCCAGTCCCACTTCACCAACGCTTCCTAGGTCTTCCTATACTTCTTTCTCCAACAGGCCTGTATTGCCAGACTGCCTTAGGCAGGTTGTGCCATCTGGCATCCTATTCAGATGAGCAGTCCATCTCTCTTTGCTCTCTGCAATACAACCTGGGATATTAAAAATTGTTCAGTTCTTAACGAATGTCTTCATTGCAGAGTCTCTCCCTTTATATGCAGCCTTTAACAGATTGCAAGAATATCGTCTCCAATGCCTGCGTTCTACTCAGATGTTTTTTGCTGGAACCAAAGTTTCAGAACCATACACTAACACTGGCACAGCTATTATCTTATAAAATTTTAGGTGAGGCTCTTTCCTTGTTCATGGAAAACATCATACTTAATTTGAGAGCACAGAACGTAAAATGAATACAGTAACCTAAGAAGGCAGACAGGGTGTCATGTTTGAAGTAACAACTTTGGAATCTTAAGAAAATCAATAATAGTGAACTAGATCAATCATAGTATTGTATGGGTGACTAAATATAGAGCCATTTCTCTGAGCACACCAATTCATAAGTCTTCTAGATTGGATCAGAAGAAACTTACCAGCTGAATGAGAAACGACTTCATAATAAAGTAATAGAGGTAGGGTGTTGTCTTATGGAGCCAGTATTTTTGACATAATTGTTAACAGCTACGTCTCATAAATTTCAAAAAATTCTATGTCCATTTGAGCTGTATGCAATACTCTTTACACAAGGACCGTTTCTTTAAACAGATGAAATAAAATTTTCATGCATCTTGTGACTCACAAAGTGTTGCATTCACACATTTCCATACTCATAAACTTTCATTGAAGAAGAGTTGTCTGCAAAAGTTTGTGACTTGCACATTTCCCAGTTTTATCTGTTGTAATTTCTGTCTGTTTGGAAGGATGATGTTTATGGCATAAATCCCCTATACTTTCGATGTACTTATGATAAATTCAAACATTTAAAACATTGTGGCAAGGCCATCGATTGGTTTATCTTAATATTACTACTCAAGCACAAAAATGTTATCTCTGTTGCCATACAAAGAGATCACTTGGATTTCGTTGTCCATGACGTGTCCGTTACTTAACTAAATACAACTATTTCATTAACGACTCGGAACACAAACATTTCGTGTTCCGAGTCATTAATGAAATAGTTGTATTTAGTAAAGAGATCACTTCTAACAATTCTTATTAAGAAGAAATATATTTAATATTGATGAATAAAAGTGAATATATCACTATTTTTTCCATTATTTCCATTTTACTTGCTAATAAAAAATTGACTTACAAGTGGCTGACTATGGTGTCAATTAGTTGTCTCTTTTTGGAATAACTGTTCTGAGACATTACAGTGAGAATTAAAAATAGTACACATGGGTTTCATATCTTTGAAACATGCTTCAAGAATATGTCCTATACTGATGTTGAAGGTTGTAATAATTTTAAATAAGTGTATGTGTGTTGATGATATACTTATTATGGAGTATGAGACTCCGATGCAATCAAGCCGCACTGTTTGGGCTAGCCAATTTGTAATAAATTAATAAATAAGTTGTAAGTTGTAAGGTGTTTAATTGGTGTGTAATTGGTGTGGCTCTCGACGTCTTACTGGCCGGAAACACTTCCTTAAGTTTCCCAGCTGGTCGAGTCCCAATGGTAGCAAGACCGGTCGAGTAGCGTAAAGTTGATGAAGAAATAGATATGCTCAGCTTCACCGAAAGTTTCAAAACAAAAATTATTGTTTTGAAGAAAATTAAAAAAAAAATTATGTTTATAAAAAAAAATAATAAAAATTTTTTTAATTTTATTAATTAATTAATTAGGATCAATTAATTAATATAGGGCTGTGAAGTTTTAAACAGTGTAATGCTCTTCTGAAAATTTTTATTAAAGTTTTAGTATAATTTAAATAATCTATCACCACTCATAAGACTGTCTGTAAACCAATCGATATTTGTTTACCTTTCTATTTTTTTAGGTTATCTTCACTTACGGGTGGTAAAGTCCTTGTAGATTATCAATTAGAATTATATTATTGGTAATTAGTATTATTGAAGAAATAAAGAACTATTAAGTATTGAAAAGTATTAATGTTTTATTAAGTAACAGCAATATTGACTCTTATCGATTAGTATCGATTCTCAGGATATCGAAAAAAAGTTACAAGTATATGTTATAAAAATTATATAGGGTTCTTTAAACAGCCAGTTATTACCAAAGTCAGAGAAATCGGGCTTATATTTAAAAAGTATAACGTTACAATCAAATTAATAGTTATTAATAAACACAGACATTGAATAATAAATTGTAAATATAATAATTGTTTTCACCAAACAGCTGTGATGAACCAAGAAGAGGCACTGGGTTTGTCAAAGCAAATGGCCGCCGTCAAGTTGATCAAAATGTGACTCGTCCCTGCTGCGTTCCAAATAATGTATTTTGACGCAATATTTCTGTTCTCGTGTCCGCAAATCTCTTGTTATATGTTGTGTAGTGACTGGTGTAGTGATTCTGGGTTGTATTTAGTGTATCTGTATAATTATTAGTTCAAACACTTTCTCCGATTCCGTCACTAATTTGGTTTAATGTATTATACAGTTTTCTAGTGTTTTATGGTGTTTTTCGGAGTAGATTTATATTGTTCTGTGTTATGGAGTGTTACTTGATCGTTTCTGTTATAATATGATAGTTTCAGAAGTATTTTACAAGTCACTCGCGATTTCACAATAACTCACTATACACTCGCTTTGTATGACGATTATAGGTTAGGTTATTCACGTTATCAAAGGTATGTCATGTTAACCGTTCAACTACCAATAATTAACTAACTGTTTCCTCCAGTTTCAATTAAACTCTTAGCCCATATAATATTATCCTTAACATTGTTCAAATATTTTTCACATCCTGTATGCACTTTTACATTTTCACTATATGAATGCCTATACTTTGGTTATTTGTCAATTTTATTCACTAGATTTGATTTAAATTAATCTTTCAGTTCATTCTGGTTATTTTCAGATTAAATAATGCCATTTTATAGTGTTTTCTGTCCAAAAAATAGTAATTTCATTTTCAGTTTGGCATACTCTGAAGAGTCAAAACATCAAAATTTACTTCCTGTCATTATATAAATTCAGCGATTTTATCAGTTATATTTAATATTAATAATCCTATATTGTATTAAAAGGTTCCTATTCCCTTATTTTCTGGTAATTAATTGAATTAGTTGTATTCTGAAACATTATTCTGAAATATATGACTCCCATGTCTAAATTTCTGAGTTTAGTCATTTTATTTTTATTTATAATTCTGAATATAATTTATTAAAATCTCTCTAAACGGTATGTGCAATTATATGGCATGATCTCAAGTTTATTTTGTCTAAACCCCTTTTGTTTATTTGCTTTTAAATGAGTAATTTCTCTGTTTTGATGAAGTTTGGTTTCCATTCTTTTGGCCTATGATTTTTTTAACAATTTTTCTTACAAAATAATTTACAAACAATATATGATGTGTGATACCCTCTCTGACTTTTTACAAATAGTATTATAAATTAAACATGTTTTCAAATTACACAAAAACAATTAGTATTGGTTACAATACAAACAATAGTTAACACAAAATAAAGAACATTTTTTTTAAATAAATAGTTGTCTTCAAATCAGACATTTTGCAACAAAATTCCCATTTCCAACATGGAAACATGGTTTATAAAAAAGGTTTTGTACTAACTAACATCTTAATTACTCTCTACTATTTACAAGTGGTAATTATTTTTATAGTTCTGATGTTAGTTGTTTCAGACCCAAACAAATGGCCTTATATCTAAAACATTTTTAAACATTCTTGTACTATATACATAAAAACCTTATATTTATATTCTTATTTCTAACTATTATTATAAGTAGGATTCTACAGTTTTTATACAGTCTTTTATACATTGTCTTTGGGGAATTGTACCCTGTCATTAACAAATAAATAGTATGAACCGTTCAAAAAGCACTATGAAATCTGTTTTTCTTTTTTCATGTAAAACAAAATGTTATTTTAAACAGATTCATGTCTTATGAACAACATATTGTCACCGTACACATTTTAAGTCATTGAAAAATGCATATTTCATTGCATCCAATGTTTGTGATTGCCAAGAATGAAACACAAGGTTCATTTTTTATAATACCCAAAACTATCACTGGTTCACTTTCACTTATATATTATGATAATGCTAAATGGTCGTATAGTCTTATCAACATAATAAATTGGTTAGCGTTTTTCAATGGAGATTTGTTCCATGGGTACTATATTATTGTTTCATCTTAGTTCACAGGAAACTTTTACTTTGTTCACTTCTCTCTCTTAAATTTATATACATGTGGTTTTTATTCGTTATACTTTTGTTTTTGGATATTTATTTTGGGGATATAGGGATTTGGGTGTCTTTTATAAGAGCATGACATCTTCTTCAGGATGCTGCCCTCTTCTTCTTTCTTCAGTCTTCTTTTCTCCTGCCTTCTGGGCCTGGTATCTTCTCCATCTTCTTCTTGATGCCATCAGGTTTCTTGGGATCTTCTCCATCTTCTTCTTTATTACAGAAATACACAACCTGTATTGGTTGATCTTGGCTTATTTTAGGGTTTCTATTCTATTTATTCTCCCTCGTTGTGGGTTTGGTCATATTGTGTACTGCTTTGTTATTTACTATTTTACCTTCCTGGGTTATACCTTGAAAACCTTTGGTTATGAGACTGGTTTTGGATGACTCATCACTAGTAACTCCTTTTATTTTAACTTGTATTTTCTTTATAATAATGATTTCTTTCCACAGTTGCTATGAATTAATTAATTTATATTAAACTTAATGCTTTCTTCCAAATTTAAACATTATAACTTCATTATTCTAATGATCAATTGCCATTCAATATTATGCTTATATCTGTCACGCTACAAGGTTCATGAGGGAACACTATAAAACTGAATAGGACATTTTAAATTCTGTTCTGTGTATCATATGTGCTGTGAATACCACAACTAGTGGCTGGCGATGGATTGTATTAGCCATGCAACCATCCCACTAAACACAAAAGCTGCGCGGTATGGCTTGGTCTTTTACAGACTGTTGAGCAGAGGTTTATTTATTTACATATTATATGAAAATACAGCCATAAACTTGCATACCTTTACTTAACAAAATCTCAAGTAATATGACTGCTATAACACTATTGCAAAATAAAACTAATCTATTCACAACATCAAACATGCAACATTCTAAATGTTTACTTTTCATCAGAATTATATATTGCCATATAAGTATTTCTGCTTTGTTCTCATTATTTTACTGCCTCACAGATATATGCAGTTTTTTGTTTAGTTCTCTTATTAGTTTTTCAGTCTTCTTCTGATGCTGACAGTTTTCCAAAATGAAACATACATCACTTGGTATTATTTTTCAAAACTACATTGTACGTAATAAAGTACTGTTGAACAAATGACTAAGTGAAGTAAATGGAACCCATAATACAAAGACAGTACAGAGTGATATAGAATAAGCAGAGAAACTTTGGTTGAAGCTGTTCTCATATGAGTGGGAACTAGCTAAAGCCAAAGAAAGTTTATCCTGACCATAGATGATTACATGTTCTAGCAGTTTGTGATACATTTTCATTTTATTTAATAATATAAAAATTCTGTTTAATAAGTGTGTAGTTTTTTTTATATGTTTCTTGTGATAGTTTAGGCAAGTCAATCCATATAGCATAATTTTATTAATTATTTTTTCAGATACCAGCTCTAATGGTGAACAAACCAAAATCTTAACAAAAGATTATCTAGGTATTCCTGATGAATGGCAAATTGTGGATCCATATGTGAAACCAACGAAAGATGATCCCACTGTTTTAGAAAGCAAGACACAAGAAATTTTATTTGTGCCTTCAGACAAACCATGTGAGTTCTTCAATATGCATTTTATTCACTATAAAATTTTTGACCATGTTATAAAAATAGTAACTATAATAATCATGCATAATTAATTCCTACAGAATCAATAGCTATATAAATAAATATTGTAAAAACTTGTTTGTCCAATAAAAAGTCAGTAAACAGGTCACAAATTAATCTGGGATAATTGAAAATAGTAGTGAGTAGTTTCCTAAAGGTGCCATAGGTGGCAGCACAATCCAGCTTGATGATATTCAATTAGCAGTCACCAGCTGGCAGTTCTTCAACAATCTCTCGATTTCAAAATGATGATTACGCTTAAAGTCAAAGCCTATGATTTTTCTTAGGCAATAGGTTATGCTGCAAAAAAATTCATAAGAAAATGTTTCCTGTTTATGGTGAGAAGCATTTGTTGCATAAAGCAGTGCACTGTTGGGTTGACAAATTCTCTCAAGGATGCTCAAAATTTGTTGACGAACACTGGCCTGGTATCCTGGTGAAATTGTAAAGGATCCAACAGCAGCAGGTAAAGATGATTTGAGATGACAGGGGACTAATGATAAATGCATTGCATCTACATTAGGATTTCTCATGGTTTACTTACAGAATAATGCATGATTTCATGATCTTGCAAAGAATGTGTAAGGTGTGTGGTCAGACATCTGGCTGATAAACGCAACATAATTTGAATAGCCCTGTTCTCAGAATGAGGATGAAGGAGAAGATAATGGTTAGCAGGATTGTTACTGGGGTTGCACATGGGTCCATCAGTACCAACCCGAATCAAAGAATGATTCAGTGCATTAGAAATGTCCTTATATGCTCCCAGCCAAAATATTAAAGTAATTATATTCAAGTATATTCAAGTACACAATCATATTCAAGTACAAGGTTTGTAAAAAGTTTTATTTACAAAACGTGTATATATATATATATATATATATATATATATATATATATTCAATCACTTTCTGCTACAGTTCGTTTCTTGATATATATAAAGTATTTAAAATTTATAATTATATTACCTCAAGATGTTCTTTTCCTTATTTGGAACATGTTTCGAGAGTTCCTGTTCTCTCATCTTCAGCCTTCGCCATCTTGTTTCTGGTTAAGTATTTGTGTGTTGGCTGCTGGATGTTATTAAGGTAGTTTTTTGGACTTTGGTCTTTTAAAGTTGTATTATTGTGTGTGGTTGTGGTATATGTTTTTGTATTTTGAGTATTTTCGATATTGAGTGCTTTGAATATTGTGTCATGTTTTGTATTGATTTGTATTTGTTCTGGTATTAGTTTGTTTTGTGTTTTATGTTTGTATATTTGTAAATTTTCCCAAGTGTTCATTATGGTGCCTTTGTGTGGTATATGTTTTATTAGTGATACATTGGTTATGTTTGGGAATTCGTGTCCTGTGTTTATTGCATGTGTGGCTAAATTGGATTTATATATTTCTGGTTTTTTGTATGCGTTTAGGTATTCAAAATAACGTTTTTTCAGCTGTTTTTTGACAAATGATTTTATTATTTATTAATAAAATAATAAAATATTTATTATTATTAATAATTTCCCAAAATGGAAAATTTTCTGTTTCTGAGTTCCTACTGTTGCTGGAACTCAGAAACAGGAATCTCTTTCAACTGGTCGGTTACATTTTTTTATGTTGTCTGTCATCCCAAAATGGTGTCCACTGAGATGTTTGTTTCAATCTTGGCAAGAGGAAGTAGTCACAGTGACTCAAGTCAGGTGAATAAGGGGGCTGAGGAACAACAGGAATACTTTTATTTGCCAAAAACTCTTTTAACTGGGAGTGATGTGTGACAAGGTGCATTGTCATGATGCAGCATCCAAGTGTTTACGATGGCTGTTCTGATACGGGCACCTTTTTTCCGCAGCCTTTCAAGAATTTCTTGGTAAACATGTTGATTGACAGTCTGTCGTGTAGGCAAAAACTCCTTATGGGTAACGCCATGATGCCATTACTGTCAAAGAAACAAATGAACATGGTTTTGATTTTGGATTTGCTCATTTTTGCTTTTTTGGGACGTCTTGAGTTTGGTGTGTGCCACTCCTTGCTCTGGCATTTTGTTTCTGGATTATACTCGGATATCCATGATTAATCACCAGTAATAACATTTTTTAGGAAATCATTATCATTTTAAATTTGTCCTAGAAAATCATGGCACAATTCCATCCTGTTGTCTTTCTGTTCAAGAGTGAGGTTTTTTGGGACCAATTTCACACAGGTCATTCCCAATTCGTTTGTAAAAATCTGATAAACTGTAGTGAGGTTCAAACTTAATTGTTCTGAGAAGATTCTGATGGTTAATCAACGGTCAGACCACACCAAGTCCAGATTCGATCAACACTGTCGTCAGTTCTTGACGTTGATGGTCTTCCAGAGCATGAATCATCCTTAATTGATTCCCGACCATCTGAAAATGGTTTAACCAATCTGAAAACCTGTGCTTTTGGCAAAGCTTCATCTCCATGTGCCTTTGTCAATTTTGTAAAAGTCTGTGTAGCATTATGCCCGAGTTTAACACAAAACTTGATTGCACAATGTTGCTCGTAATCGATGTCACTCATTTTCATAACGAACAACAAAAACTCACTTCACAATAAGCTTGTTTATGTTTCACATGGCAACAATAGACAATAAACATTAATACTCAATATGAATCAGCTGTTTATCTAACCATGTGTGTTAATGGAAACCTTACTGTGTTCCCATACTAACTGCTAAATGATTAGTCTCAATTTACAGACCTCGTATGTAATCATATTTTCTTCTCAGCAGGAAAGATTATGCTTACAGTGATCTGGAATTTTCAAGGAATGCTGCCATTTACATAGGCAAGGTGAACATGTGAATGGTGTATTGTACGGTCAAGTGAACTTTTGGGCTGCAATTTGAAACAAATGTCCAGGCCGATAGGAGTATCGTTCCATCATGATAATGCCAGGAGCATTACTGCTTAGTCAATTCATGAGAGAATTGGTGAATCAGGGTGGCAACTTCTTCAGCATTAACCTTACAACCCTGACTTAGCTTCAAGAGATTTCCACTTTTTGACCCACTAAAATCTTGCCTTGGCGACAGATGTTTTGGCAGATAATAAAGACTTTAAATGTGAGGTGCATGTGTGGTTGAGAGAGTAGCCAAAATACTTTTATGCAGCAGGTTTTGGAGTGCTAATAAAGCAATGGGTGCTTTATACACTTTATTAGCAGTGTATAACGTTATACATGTTGGTGGAGATTATTTTGAAAAATAAAATTGGTTTCAAGTGTCTTACTGAATATTTTTATAACAGCCTTTCTGACCTATTTACTAGCTTTCCCTTGTAATATACAGTGTATACTGTTAGTTGAAAACTTCGTGGAGTAACATCTATATCATAGCGGTAAAACTAAAAATTTAGTATTTTGTAAGAGTCATATTTCATGTTATTATTAGTGGGTCCATCAGTCTTTCGACTCGTTTGTACCTTCCCGGCATATACCCATGGTGCATGTGTTACGGAGTCTCTCACAGGTATATGGGACCTACAGTTTAATGCCAGATCCGAACAGCATAATTGGGGAGGGTTTATACTAGGCAGGATACCTCTAGCTGGTTTGGCATTGCCTTGCAAGGGGGAATGGTCGTATCTAAATCAGATGGCCCTGGCAGGAATCAAACCCGCGCCGACAGCGTAGCAGCGCCACACACTAACCACAACGCCACTACGCCATGACCGTTTCATATTTTATGTAAACACTTGTTAATTTTTCAAATGTATATGTGAGTTTATTAATTGTGTACTAGCTGTTTGAATTTTATGTGCCATGTATGTTTTAAAAAATTTGGTCAATTCAAACATCATTCTGTTAAAAAAGATCAAGTGCCAACAGAAATTCACAATGAAATGGTAAATGTGATATAAGATGCTGTGCACTCTAAAAACAATAGTTTGTAAGTGGACATTCTTATTTAAAAGTCATTGTACGAGCATTCAAAATGATTTCCACAGTAGACGCCCAAAAAGTACCGAAAATTACAATATCCTAGAAATATCAAGATTATGTTGTTGACAAATTTAACTACTTTAATGTGCACTGAAACAGGCTAGAACACAGTATTTGTAACATATAACCATTACATTTATGTCTGTAGCATGTTTGTTTATATGTCTGTTAACTCTAGTTTATAGAAATGTGCTGCCTACTTAAAAGTAATAATTTACAGATTCTATACTAGGGTTAACTATAGTAGTAAATACTGTTTCAGCTATAGTATACACATATTATTTGACTAAAACAAAAACGTTACGTATATTTTTATACACATATAAATAAAGCATTGACAGTATATTTTTAGTACCAGTAGAAGAAAAGTTGGGCCCTGACTGTGAACCAAGATTTATTGAAGACGAAGGATTGTACGTAGGTCCCAAACCTACAGTGCATTCAAAAGCGTACAACAGACTACAGCACAGGTTGATAGCAACTGGCAACAGGTAACTTGGCAACAGATAGCCAATAAACTTTTGTTAATATTAAATGTAGCAGGTAGTCTTTATACTACACAGTAAATTATTACATATTACTTTCCTATACTGAAAAGATAAGAAAGCAGTTATCAGGAACAAAGTAACAATGTTTGTGATTTATCAGATACACCTTTTCATATCTAGTTCGTTTTTCTTGCAATTTGTAACACAATTTCTTGTAATACTACTCCTTCTCTAAAATAATATGTAATGTTCAATATTAAGTTCTTATTAACATAGCATAGAATAATTTTATAATATAACTCAATTCTATACCTGATTCTGTTTGGGCAAAGTAGAATATAATTATACAAGTATTTCTATTCGTACATTACCTTACTAAGTACTTGGATTTCGTTGTCCATGATGTGTCCATTTCTTAACTAAATATAATTATTTCACTACGACTCAGAACACAAAACTTTTTATGGGTAAAAATGTAAAAGCTTTACCTTACAACCTGAACCGGTTTTCACTTTTAAAAAGCTTCTTCAGAGGTTGCCGTTGGTAGTGCTGTTCGTCTTGTTGTTGGCGACGAAATCGATTTTGAAAGCTCGATGTTGTGTGTGTGAGGTGTGATATGTTCAAATAATGCGTGTGATTTGAATTGCGTCTGTTTGTTTAGGATGTCGTTTTTATTTGTTTTCGTGTGTTGTATATTTCCAATTGTTCTAGAGTGTCTATTTTTCTGCCTTTTGTGTGTCCGTGTAGAATGTTCATGTTATTATCGATGTTTTTGTATGTGTGGTGAAGTGTTACTCAGTAATTGTTTATTAATTTAATATTATTTTTTATCTGTAAGGTATAATCCAGACATTCGTTTAGTGTACTTAGGCAGAGAACAGTGGGCAAATACAAATAACAATGCGCAAATCAAGTAAAATATAACATTATTTATTTTTCTTTGAGAACATAGAAAAGATCATGAACACACTTATTCCGCCTTAAGGCGTAAAATTGATTTCCAATAATTATTACAAAATATGAATACGTATATAAAAGGTTATGCAAACTCAACACTTCTGGTTAGGCCTATATGCATATTTTTCACACACACAATCATACACATTTACGTACTTTTAGGTTTTTTGTTGAGCTCAACTTTAAAATTTAGGTAAAAGCCAGTATTTACAGTATTTAATTATTTTTTAAAATGTCTACTTTCCTGTTGATGTGTATGGTTTCATCCTGCGGGACGTCTCCCGTTGTGTACACTGTCCGTTGTTTGCACTTTTATATCTTACGGCCGAACTGTTTGTTTATTTTATTTATCACTGGTTAATACATTATTTATACTTTTTGAAAAGTCTAAAACTGGTTGAAATCTCACATTGTTCAATTTACGTCTTATGCTGTTTATGCGGGCGCCCGTGATTGCTACTGCACAGTGCAAAAGATGGTAGTCAACTGGCGTTCAGTGTTACAAATTTCTGTTTGGCGCGTCTCTAAGCTGGTTCTCTCCGCTCCCCGCCATCTATCTCGTCCTCAGTACTATAACGTTCCGTTGGACTTAACATCACCTATTTAACTTCGTCGCGAAATGTTTTTCATCAACAAATACTTGATGTGTTGGTCACTGGCTATAAATAGATTTTCGTTATAATCTTTATAATCTCATAAACATATATGGCCATGGAAATTATTTACTGGCTTTGCGTCACCTCAAAGGGGCCTCATCTTTGCATGTTATAGAATTTATGAAATTACACAATAATATTTAGGTAACTTTAGACCCATTACAGTGGTTTGCTTCAATGAGGTGGTTTGCAAAGGTGGATTCTGTAGTGGATTGGAGTGCCTTTGTGTGTTCAATGTATCTTTGTTTGAAGGTACGTCCTGTCTGGCCTATGTAGAATTTGTTCCAATCTGAGCAGTTTAGTTTGTAAACACCAGGTAGATCGAATTTGTTTTGTGCTTTGTGTGTGTGTTTTGATAGTGTATGTTCTGTTTTGTTGATAGTTTTGTATGCGATTCTGTATCCTGCTTTTCTGAATTTGTGGGCTGTTTTTTCAGTGTGGTTATTGAAGTATGTTAGTGTTATGAATTTGTTGTTTTCTGTCTTTTTCTGTTGTTTGTTTTGTGTTTTTCGTAGGAGTTTATTGACTATTGTTCTGTCGTATACGTTGGATTCTGCTAGATATTTTATTGTGTTTAGTTCATCTTTGTAGTCTTTTTCATCTAGGGGGATGTTGTTAAGTCTATGTATCATGATTCTGAAGGCAGCTAGTTTGTGTTGTATTGGGTGATTGGAGGAGTTGTGTATTAGTGTGTTAGTTGTACTCCTCCAATCACAACTGACACACTAATACACAATTTCTCCAATCACCCAATACAACACAGATTGCATGCACGTATTCTGTGGACAACAAAGAAATTTAATGACATGGGACCGTTATTAAACAACATATACAATTTTTTACAAAACTGCCAATATCTTGAAAGTGAAAAGGAGGATTTTATTGAAATAAACACCAATATAAATTTTGCGATTTTGTCTAAATTTCAGAACATGGAAATTAACAAAGAAATTTCATGACATGGGACCGTTTTAAGGCCCTGTTCTTGAAAATTATTAAAGTTATTGGTTCAATTTTTCTCTTAAACCATCTTCAAACTTCAAGGAACATGGTGGTGAAAGCATTTTTTTTAAATCAGATTAGTAGTTTCTGAGGTTTGCCAGACAACAAAACAAACAAACTTTACATCTTTATAATAGTAGCATATACAACAGGACAGGCTTACTCTGTAACTTACTGCAGAGCAGTTGCAGTCTCTTTTTGCTTCTCTGCATCTAGTTTCATGTAGCCTTGAAATCAGCTGCATGCGTAGTGTAACAGAGGCCTTAGAGATGTGGTATTTCAAAGTATATATATGGACTTTCTTAACTAAGCCTCTATCCAACCAAGGTCTCTAATGACTGAGCTGTTGATCATAGGACCATTTTACCATGGACTGAGACAATTCACATTACATTGTATCAAATGGATACTTTCATATGAGGTGATTGTGAGCCAGTTACACATGCTGCACTCAACTGTCATTTAGAGTTTATAGAATATTGAAACTTTCAACTTGTGAAACTTACTTGTCTTTTCTTCTCGTACGCGTTTTGGTGTGGTGTTCGCCTTCGTCAGCTTTGAGACAGACTGCCATTAACTTGTAACGGTTTTTATTTTGAAAGGTATAGTGGGGGTGGTGTGTGGAGGAAGGGAATTGGCGCGGAGATCCAAATTATTGTTAGTTTTATGTATAATTGTGTCAAAAAGTGTGTGTGATTTATACTGTAATTGGTCGTTAAGTATGTTGTTTGGTTGTGTTGTGTGGTGTTTGTGTATTTCATATTGTTCTGCTGTGTTAAGTTTTCGACCTTTGGGTAAGTAGTGTAATATTTCAAGATTAGTATCTATGTTGGAGTAGCTGTGGTTTTTTGTGTGTATTATTAATGTGTGTATTAAATTTACATCCCCAATTAACTTAGTTAAGAGAATCTGTACTGTAGTTTTGGTCCAGCAGTATTGTGAAAGCATGTTTATTTTATGTGCTGCAAAATATTCTTAAAGCATGAATCATGATGCTTTACACTTTGTATATAAACCATGATCTTTGTTACCAAAACTCTTTATAAGAATTCTGACTGACAAGAACTCTTATCATATTCTATTCTAATTATTCTATTCGTGCCAAATATTTCTTTCCAGTGTATATGAATGATGCATTCCTATATTAAATTATAATTATTATACAGGGTCCATCATGGGAATCGCATGGTTTTCAAATAAGATGTACTTAGTCAGTTTGGCTTAAAAAATATTTTTATTTATGACAATACATAGTGTACTGTATGTTGGGAATTTCATTGTTCATTTATGTTTTGAAGATCACGTCGCTCAGATGTTGGCCATTTATGTTTATGCATGATTGTAGCCGGTCCCGAAAACTCCGAGTAGCGTTAATTAACATCTGACGTGGAATACGAACGATTTCCTCCTGGATTGTCGTCTTCAGATCTTCAAGGCAGCGTGGCTTGTTAACATATACTCAGGACTTGAGATATCCCCACAAAAAGAAGTCACATAAGCTTAAATCGGGGGAGCGAGGAGGCCAGCGAAGATTGCCATATCTGGAGATAAGGTGGCCTGGAAACTGATCCCGTAAGACAGCCATTGAATTACGAGCTGTGTGTGCAGTTGCACCATACTGTTGAAACCATACTCTCCTCATTGCCCATCTGCGACATCGAAGTTCTGGGAAGAAGAAGGTTTGGAGCATCATAATGTAGCACTCTGAATTAACAGTCACAGTAATATTGTTTTCCTCAAAAAAGTACGGGCCAATAATGCCCTTCTCCCCAACTGCACACCATACTGTTACTTTCGGGCTGTGAAGAGGGGACTCATGTAACATCTGAGGATTTTCATTACACCAATATCTACAGTTTTGTTTGTTAACAAACCCATTTAAATGAAAATGGGCTTCATCACTCATGAGAAAAATCATGTTTTCATTATTGACCATGGTTTCACAAAAGACACGACGCTGTTCATAATCACCTACACTAAGTTGCTGACATACCTGAATTTTGTATGGGTGATAATGAAGATCTTTGTGCAGAATCCTTCGCACTGTTGACTCGTTAATCCATAAACTCGCAGCACGCTTGCGAACCGACCGTTTAGGGCTCTGTATCGCAGACGTCCTAACTCACTCGATGTTTTCGGGCGTACGGGCTGTGTTGACAGGGCCAGGTGGTTTTTTCTTCATTACGGAGCCAGTTGTGTTGAAGTTTTCAAACC
This sequence comes from Magicicada septendecula, assembly GCA_034769895.1. NCBI lineage: Eukaryota > Metazoa > Arthropoda > Insecta > Hemiptera > Cicadidae > Magicicada > Magicicada septendecula. Next base: position 59,569,238 of record CM068368.1, on the reverse strand, counting down.
ATCTCAAAATGGTGTTGCGGTCTGGAACAGGTCGGCGGACCGGAATATTAAAATGGGTGCGAAAGTCACGTTGTGTCTGCGTCACTGACTCATTGTTTACGAAAAACCGCCGGAGAGCGAACGTACGATGCTCCACGTTCCACGACATGGCGGCAACTAAACTTCCCACTCTAACAAACAAATCAAGGCCAACCCACACTCACTGATGCCAACCGCTCGGCCGTACTACCCAATACAAAAACATGTGGTTCCCGTGACGGACCCTGTATATGGAATCACTGCCATTCTAAGCATTTTAACTCTGTGTTATAGTTTGTTCCATACAGCATATTAAAGTACATTATTGTATTTGTTAAGGAAATGGAATGATTTTGATATATTCCCATTATAAATCTTTTGTCTGTATCCAATAATATAAATTTTTTGCTAAACAGGAAGTGGTTTGAAGAAGATGGTGAAATATTGGCATTGCCAGACCCTAGAATAACTGTATCCTGCCAGCTTGATCAGAGTGATGTGTGTACAGATATCCAGAATGCTGTGCAGTACAAGCCAGTAAGTGTACTAACGTATAACAAGATTTTTATTTGCTGTAACTGTCCTTAATTTAGTAGTGCTGGGCAATCAATAAATTTTAATGATGGAAGGTTTAGCGAAGATCAGTCAATAAGTATATCACAAATTTTATATTTTTGAGTTGACATTTTGACAATATTTATGGTCATCATCAGGATCTGTGTACGGACAATAGAGAAAAATCAAACACAACAAGATCAACTAATTGAGTGAGTGAGTGTGTGAGTGTGTGTGTGTATGTGAGAGAGAGAGAGAGAGAGAGAGAGAGAGAGAGAGAGAGAGAGAGAGAGAGAGAGAGACTTGAGAAAGTTTGTTTTACATCTGCAAAATAATGACATTCTATATAGGCCTATACTGTTTTACTTAAATATATAGACTTAATTATAATATTCCAATACATAATTAATACAATATTACAATTTGAAATATTGGTAATAGAATAATCCCTTAATTATTTTTATAAATATAATTTATAAATTTGTGTTATAGTTATAAGTATAATTTATTTGTGTTATACTTATAACCTCTCTCTTCTAGGTCAGCAGCCCATAGACTGGTTGGCAGCAGCTCGCCATATACTTATAAATAATTATTTATAAATATATAAACAATTTTTCCATTTGTTTTGATTGTCATGTTCTCTTGCCTACATAGGCGTAACTTGGGAGAAGCAAGGGGGGCACTCGCCCCCCTCCCAATGTTCCGAGCATTATAAAATTTTGTTTCCACTTGTTATAAATAAAAACTAACAAATAGTCAAACAGGAGACAGTTTCTATGCTTGCGAGCACAGTAAGCACTATTTATCAGTGTCTGAACTGTTATCAGACGACTAGTTGCCATAAATTTATTATTCTTATTTCTTTCGAAGAAACTTGTAAGGGGAATGTTTGAGAGATTTGAATGATATACGTCAAAATAATATTTCTGTTTGGAAAAACAAACGCTAGAGACCTAATTAACTGGAATACAATGCATGCCTTTTACACAAAAAAAGACTTGTTTTGGAACACCTAAGTTCTGAGAAATGGGAGATAAGAAACGCAAAGGAGTAAGACTGCTTTATTTCTTTGAAAATTGCCTGACTGGCAATTTGTAAATTTCTTGTGTAGTGACTGATTTGGCTTACTGCTACTACTGCCGAGCATTTTGTGACAGTGTGGCTAAGGGACAGGATGCATTTACGAAAATTGGGTATAAGAATTGGAATAACTGAAATTGTTTATGTTTATAGGCCTACAGCATATTTTTTCTAGGTAAACATAACTGGAAGTACAACTTATGAAGAAATCTTTGTTGATCATTAACAAATGAAATTGTCCCTCGTTTACTGACTAAGAATTATTACTAAACTTTCTAATTTTGTATATAATATATTTTATTTATTTTATTATATAGATGGTCTCACTATACATTGAATTTATGAAGCTTTACCCTGGCCACCAAAGTTAGGCCCCAAGTTACGCCCATGCTTGCCTACATGTATACAATTTAACATGGAATCTCAGCAACTAAGTAGATTTATTCTAGGCAAGGATACAAATTGCTAGTTTGCCATTATCATGTGAAGAGAGAGTGACTATCTAAATTTCTGTCCATTCTAGCAATCAAACTCTAGCTGCATGGTACAGCAGGCCCATTACACTCTTTTGGATTTCAATGCTTTAATTGTGCATTTGTTTCATTAATAAAAAATGTGAAGTATCAAATGGTTTGCATGGTTGCATCCTTACCACCTTGTGGAAAGTCTTTTTTGTAATATCAGATAAATAGCTGTTTATTCAACTCCATATTAAAATTTAAAAAAAAATGGTATTGTGATTTGTTATTGCAAGACTCAAATATTTAGCTATTTTATGTATGATAGGCTAAATATTTATTAAATGGTGTAAATATTTATTAAAATTAATATTAATTCAGGCAGTTATGATGAAAATTGGTGAAGGTGTAACAGCCGAGGAAATGTGTGATGATAAAACATACTTATTGGAACTGGAAATTGGTGAGATTTGTTGGCATCATCATCCTCTTTTCAGTCATGAACATGTTGCAGCACAGAGACTTAGGCAAAAATTTGAAGACTACACAGCGAGAGTTGAAACTGGGATTGGGAGAAGACTAGCTGGAAAATTACAAGCGTTACGCATTGCGAGAGACAATCTCTGCAAGGTGTTGCAAGATGAATCAAATGAAAATTATACTGAAAAATTAAACAAGTGAGTTTATTTTGTATTTTGAATGTTTTCCTATAGAAGCAGTAGCATTGCTTGTGATAATTGATTCCATTCTTAGCTATATCAAAATAAGATAGTATTTAAATGTTTATTATTTGTTTGAATCACTGCATAATCAGTAACGTGTTTAGTTATTACTTTTCAGATATAAAGAACAGATAAAAGACATTCGAGAACAGCGTTTGAAAGAAGGGTGTAAAGATCGTAAGGTAGTTTTAGATGTGTTAGCAGCATGGAGAGATTTACGTAATTTGCGAAATGAGCAGGGTTACGCTGTCACACCTGAGAAAATTAACATTGTTGAATTAGACGATGACGATCTAACTTTTGGGTTACATGATGAATGGAATTACGAAAAAACAAAGTAATGTATTAATAAAAAATTAAATTAAGTTGTACATAAGTAAGTAATGTAAATTGTAAATTAAGTAATGTGCATCAAATTAAATTAAGTGATTTAATATAACACTAGATGAAAAAGGTTGCGTATATAGGTAGATATTACACGAATCTAATAAAACCACTTATCAGAATATAATTAAATCACTACCGACTTGTAAACACAAAGTTTTTTATGTGTAAAAACGTAAAAGTTTTATCTTATAGCCTGAATCAGTTTTTGCTTATTACAAGCTTCGTCAGAGGCTGCCACTGGGAGTGCTGTCCGTCTTGTTCTTGGTGATGGTGTCGACTTTTGAAGGATCGATGTAGTGTGTGTGGGGTGTGATATGTTCGAATAATGCGTGTGATTTGAATTGTGTTTGTTCATTTAGGATGTCATTTTTATGTCTTTGTATATTTCCAATTGTTCAAGAGCGTCTAGTTTTCAGCCTTTTGTGTGTACATGTAGAATATCCATGTTATTGTCAATGTTTTTGTATGTGTGGTTTGCTTCAATGAGGCGGTTTGCAAAGGTGGATTCGGTAGTGGAGTGTAGTGCCTTTGTGTGTTTAATGTATCTTTGTTTGAAGCTATTGTGCCGGGGTTTGAATTTTCCCTGCGTGATTTGAACGCCGTGCCGCCCAAGAACATGGCCACTGGGTGGCAAAGCTGACTTGATCAGTAAGCCGTGACCATGAACGGCGATGCGATCTAGTAAGCCAGTCAACTGTGTCAGCTGTGTACACGTCATGAAAACAGCATGCCGAAGGTTAGATTTTGCAATCCGCAACTGGTATAATTTTTGTACCATGGTGGGTCCGCAGAATGAGTGGTTCTGCCTCATTTCATCTTCAACTTCCAATGAGGTGTACTGATCTGACGTCCAGGGGAGTTCATAATCCATACGTAACTACTTGTATCGTAACATGACTTCGTGATTTAGTAAAGGCGTTTCAGGTGAGCAATTATTTTGGTTCGATGTTAATTTAATGATGGTTATGTGTGCTATATTTGTGTATGTGTGTGTGATCCAAATGTGTAAAGCCATTTTATTGTAATACTTTTACCGTAAATTAAATTATACGTTACTTCCAGTCTGGGAGCATGTGGCGATTTTGTAGTCAACTGCCCTGATAAATTTAAAAGTAAATGTGATATTCAAACAGTAGGTGGAATTCTCAAGTTTCTTTATTATACAGAACGGTATAATGTATTAGTAATAACAGAGTAGAAGTGTTGGTGCTATTCAATGAGAAATTATGTTCTATCATGTTGTCCATATGTATTTTGCAGTTACTAGTCATTTAAATCTTTTTGCTATTGCTTTTGTGACCCCTCTAAATAAAAGTTTGATATATAAGAACAACTAGAGTGTTGACAAAAACTGTAACAGTGGGTGTGTGGTGTCTGTGTTCCGAGGTGAGAGCGTGTTGGGGTAGTGTATTCTCTGGCATCTAATCTGCAAAATGTTACAGGGTCCCCGCCCAGCCGGGAGAGAGGGGAGTGCGAAGATGGTGACAATGACATCCGTCACCATCTGCAGAGGAGGGTAGTGCGAAGCTCCCCAAAACCGTCAGGTTCAGCAATCCTACGCCTTCAGGACTCCAACACAGCTGCACAGAATGGACTAACTGGAATTTCTGGACTCTTCGAACACCACCACCAACACTAATCGCAGACTGCTCTACAGAGTACCATGTGCGTTCTTCAAAGTACAGGTGGGAGCATTCCATTACTAAGCCAGTGCACAACAACTCCACCAGTTTTAGATCAAGTCTAACTGACATTCTATATCAATGTAAAGACATGCTATTAAGGGTTCCAGAAGCCCAGTTCTCTTTTCAATGACATTGTACTTAAACTTTTCACATAATTTAAATTTGTAATGTATCACTAGGATTCAATCTTTTGAAGGCTGTACTTCAACTTTTAACATAATTTAAATTTGTAATGTATAACTAGAATTCAATCTTTTTAAGGCTGTAACTAAAATAACACTAATAAAAATTGTTACTGGTTACATGAGTGTTTTATTGCAAGTCCTGTCACTCTGGGGTCCAGCACATTTTCGCTCCATCTAGGCCAAGCGATCTAGTTTTAAATTTTACGTGACGGCCTAAGTGGGCCGTTACACTATGTCCTGTCTGGCCTATATAGAATTTGTTGCAATCTGAGCAATTTAGTTTGTAAACACCAGGTAGATCAAATTTGTTTTGTGCTTTATGTGTGTGTTTTGATAGTGTATGTTCTGTTTTGTTTGTAGTTTTGTATGCGATTCTGTATCCTGCTTTTTTTGAATTTGTGGGGTATTTTTTCAGTGTGGTTATTGATGTACGTTCGTGTTATGAATTTGTTGTTTTCTGTCTTTGCCTGTTGTTTCTTTTGTGTTTTGTGTAGGAGTTTATTGACTATTGTTCTGTTGTATCCATTGGATTCTGCTAAATATTTTATTGTGTTTAGTTCTTCTTTGTAATCTTTTTCATCTAGTGGAATGTTGTTAAGTCTATGTATCATAGTTCTGAAGGCAGCTAGTTTTTGTTGTATTGGGACAGCGCTCCCAGTGGCAGCCTCTGACGAAGCTTATAATATGTGAAAACTGGTTCAGGCTATAAGGTAAAACTTCTATGTTTTTACCCATAAAGAACATTCTGTTCCGAGTTGGTAGTGATTTAATTATATTTAGTTAATCAACAGACACGTCATGGACAACAAAATCCAAGCACTTATCAGAATTAATTCAGTCTGCCTTTTCTCATAGTGCTTTCAATGATGTCTATCAAGCTGCACCGATGAAGAGATTATAGAAACTCCTTGAAAGCATTACACAAAATATGAAGTTAAGTTCTTGATAAGGAGTGTTATTAAATAATAATTTAAAGTGACAATAATTAAAAAAGCATTGCGATGTGTAAAACAGTATACTGAAATGTGTTAGTTACTAAGTGTACTGTTTTGTTAATTGGAACATATTCTTTATTAAATTCTGTGGCTTTCATGGCCGGCTTGAATGTTATGAGTACTTTGTCTTGCCGAGCTGTAAGGCCGTGGTCCATTGTTGTTTTGAGCAAACGTTTCAGCCATGCCTTCGCCGGCCATCTTCAGTGCAGAAGGCTGCAACACACTGATCAAGGTTCGCAGTCAGTGACCACTGAACTGTGGTTAAGGTTAAGGTTAAGGTTCAGCCTTAACCACAGTTCAGTGGTCACTGACTTTGAACCTTGATCAGTGTGTTGCAGCCTTCTGCACTGAAGATGGCCGTCGAAGCCACGGGCAAAACGTTTGCTCAAAACAACAATGGACCACGGCCTTACAGCCTGGCAAGACAAAGTACTCATATTGTTTATTACTTTGGCACATATTCATGACACAACAAAAGTAATGTTTATATTTTCCCGTAGTTGATTCTGTTCTTTCTATACTTTTCTGAAGTCTCCTTTAGTGTAGAAAGCATATAAATACAGTAGTGTAGCTACATTTTTTGGCAAAGAGATCAAGAGGCAAGGGGACTGTTGTGGCCACTTTGTATAAAAACACATGTAGCAAGTTTTTTTAAAAATATTGTGTAGCAAGTAGAAGAGGAAGTGAGATCACTTAATCAATTACTATGACTTACTACTTACTTACTTACACTACAGCTCATGAAGAGCCCTGGCCTCCAGAATGATGTGCCTCCACTCCTCTCTATCCTGTGCAACTCTTCGCCACCTTCTGACTCCCAGTCTTCTCAAGTCTTCATCTACATCATCCGCCCATCTTCTTCTTGGCTTCCCTCTTGCTCTTCTTCCTACTGGTCCTCCGATGAATACTTTTCCACTGCCCTTTCCTCTGTAATTTTTTGTACGTGATCTGCCCACCTAATTCTACCTTGTTTTATTACTGTGATGATGTTTGGTTCCTCGTGTATTTTGTACAAATCGGGATTTGTCCTCGTATGCCACATTCCGGCAGTTACTTACGATAAGCATCACTATTTGTATATATGCAGCAAGTCTGAAGTAAACACACAGGAAATTTCAAAACTAACGCAACTCTACATACCCCTTATCCCTTTTTAGATGTTAATCTTCATTGCCATTATCATCTTCATCATCATCCATTTCTACAGATCCATGCTGGTGATGATTGTGTGGCATAGACGATGACCATAACCCTAACCACAGTCTTTCCAATTCAACTGGTTTGCTACACTAAGATTTCAGTAATCCAAAAATTTCTGAAATTACTTAACTGACTTTACACTGGCTACTCTCTTTGGACTTCCTTCATTTGGAAATATAATCAACGCTTTAGGTAGTTGAAAACAAGCTTGCCTACAATGTCTAGCATGTGGTCACTAACAGTATTCTAAGTTCTCTCCTACAGCTACAGGAATATTGATTTCTTTGATTCTATCCAAACATTTATAAAAAAAAGTCCCACAGTGAATGTAGTTTCATTGTAATTATGCTTACAACAGTATGTAATAAACGCTACTTGAAATGTCCATTAAATGAGCGGTTTTTCCATTGATTCTAAAACCTTTTATTTTCATTCATACAGGTAGATTAGGAGCATGACAATTTGTTTAGTGTAATGGCATATGCACTGCAGTTAGTAATTCTGGAAATCGGGAATGCCAGGAATTTTCCCACCATGTATCCTGTCAAATCCAAATCCTCCCAACATATCCTTCCAAAGTAAGACACTTTTCAGAACAGCAGCTTTCAGTTAAGGCCCAATTGTAGCATTGAAAATCCTTTAAAACTACCTTTGTCTTCATGTGTGACTCCACTCATTTCTTGATGGCTCTCTATCTTTTATTTGTTTACACATTCCATGGATATGGTTTATAAAAAAAAAAAAGAGTGGAGAATCACTTTTCGGTTCACAATTTGCTCCTGTTGCCAATGTAAGTTTTTAAGTGGAATTAATACATATGTAGAAAGTCAAAAGTAGGTGGAGGATATCAGTGTTAGAGAATGGAAAATCCCAGAACGTCATTCTAGATTAAATTTTGCAGTGAGTACATTTTTAAATTTCTTGCTCCACAAATAGTCAGATGCTTCAAGAGTAATTTTCAAAGTAACTCAGAGGGCTTCTAGATTCCTTTTTGAGGTGAAAGTGTTTTCTAAGGTGATGTAAACATATACTGGATAATTTAATTTCTTTTATAGATTCTACAGCCTTACTTTCCTTTCTGTATTGCTTTTGATAGTACATCAATATTGTGGTAGTCATTAAATATTCTGTGTTCATTAATAACTTACTGAATTATATATTGATTTACAATAAAAAACAATATTCTTCTTCTTCTTTTCAATTCATGCAGAAATGCACTTTCTTCTGTGATATAGAGCATCGAGATTTTTTCTACTAATGTAAATAATATTTGTTTTTTATGTAGTCAATTAAAAGAACTCCAGGAAGAAATGGAAGAAGAACATCAGAAAACTCATGGAAAAGACACTGGAATGGACAGTTCAAAAGTAAGGAAAAAGTTGAAAAAAACTCTCTAATAGAATAGTTTGTTTAAAACTGAAGTCTTCTAACTTTGCAAAGGTGACATGTAATGAAAATTATAAAGTCTTGTTTAAAATTCACATTCTGTGTAAAAAACAAAACAGTCACGAATGGTAATGAAATTTTTAATATATAATAGTAATGAAAGTTTTGTAAGTTTATAAACTGAATATGGACATTTACAATATTGCCAAAGAGCATGCATCATACCATACATTTTTTTTTCTGTTTTCCTTAATTATGTACTTACTTCCACAGACATATTATTCTATAAACTATTATTTTGAGAAAACTTAATTAAGAGATAAAATACGAATATTATGAAACAGGTTTTTTGCAAAATCAGTCCTCAGTAATAACTACTCATTACCATACTTCATTTTCCTTTAAATAAATTTTAATAAAAGTTTACTATGTAGTTGTAATTTAATGAAGGATAAATTTATAAGAAATAAGAAAGAACATGCAAAACTATACAACATTATAGGAAACTTTGATCAAAAACTGTATAAAACTTTGAGTATATAGTTGACAAGGTGACAATTACTATAGACCTAGCAGTCAGATACATTTTAATAGTATGTACATATAGACTCATTCTTCACTATTAATGTTTACTTTACTTTTTCTTTTCTTTTTTTTAATTAGCAATAAGAGTGCTGACTGGTTATTTCCCACCACCACCATTCTACAGACGAAATTAAATACAGTACATGTACTTTTTGCCAATCTAATGTCAAAAGAGACAGTTCAAAACATAGGGTACCTATCCTAAACAAATATTATGCAACTTTTAAAATTTCAATTTGTAAGCTCCATATGTTGTAATCTTTTAGGAGGTTGTTATAAACAAGTCTAATGAAGAAATTTGTAAACAATAATTATAATTAAAATACCAAAATATAGTTTTACAAATTTCTTAAATGTCCTTTCTTTTTTTTGTATAGAAATATATTGTTATTACTAACAACATTAATTTTATAAATTTTCATCGGGTACAGGATCCTTCTAAAGATGACAGTGAGGAAGAAGAATTGAACCGAAATGACCTCAAATCTCAAGTCATGAAGAATCTAAAAGAGAGTTTGCGACCACCTGGTGAGCCAGTAATAGTACTTACAATGACAGAGGAACACATATCTCCAGATTCAGAAATAAAAAATCAATTGTAAGAGCTAGTACCATTATACTGTATACAAAGGTTGCACAATGTTTAGATTTACTTCAAGCCTGCATATATAAAAACTGGCTGAAATTACAAATAATATATAGTGTTGCAAAAACCAGTTTTTTAACGCAACAAAACTTGTAGAAAAATTAAAATCACATATACTGCACGTTTTTGCATTGCAATTTTTGAAATATGCAGATACACACATAGGCGTGTCCAACGAAGGTGCCACCGGTGCTGTGGCACTACCACTAGATTGAGAATTTTTTTTTTTACATGCAGAATATGTTTTTACATAGAAACTGCATAATTTCCGTGACAGCACTCCTATTAAACCGATAAATATATGAATCTAATCAACTTTAATTTCATATAGCTTTTGTCACATAATCTGGTGTCGGCCGTCGCGTCGGGAAGCGGCTGCATGAATAGTGTAAGTCGCCCAGTGGCGTTCAGTTTGGACACAAGACAGTACTGTTCATTATGTTATTTAATTGTTGAATAAGCTTATTTTTATGATGTATAAATGGCTGATTAAAAAACCCGAGCCCACCAAGGATTTGGACACTCAACCACAAACCGGTAAGTTATTTTCACTATATTTTGTAACATACTTCTTACAGCCATGTCTGTCTTGTAATGTGTTACTTTCTTCTTGCTTAAATATTTCGATTATTAATTTTGTTTTTGCTAAATTAATCCAAAATTAAAATTAAATTTACTAACTTTTTTGTATGTGAGTGAATAATAGTGTACAATATATTGTACACTATTACTCACGTGCCCCTAACATGCAATTTTGTTTATATTTACAATAAATGGCCATCCACATATTACGAAGCGTCAAGAGAGAAAAAGATTTGTAGGCTATAGTAAATTGTACAGCATAGTATAATTTAAAGCGATAAAAATAGGCCTAAGCCTAAGTGTATGTTCCCTTTTTAGATGCTGTTGCTGGTCCCAGTTCAGAAATTATTTATAATCCTGATGATGAAAAAAAAGGATGATGTCGGTGAGCCAGTGAAGAGAGCAGCTGAGCTCGATGATCCTTGTCAAGACTTGCCAAAGAACAGGCAAGAAAAGTCAGCTAGGATTTCTCGTGGACCATACCAACCACGAATTTCAAACTACCCTACAGAAGAAGTTGGTAAGGGGAAAAATTCTAGGAAAAGATCGTTTAAACCCAAATGTTTCGAAAATTACAAATGGCTGGAGTACAGCGTGGCAAAAGATGCTGCTTATTGTTTTGCCTGTCGTTGTTTTGCTTTAAACGACAGTTCACTTCCTGGGTTAGTTGAAAATGCGTTTTCAACAACAGGATTTAGTTTTTGGCATAAAGCTAATGAAATGTTCAGAGCCCATGAAAAAAGTAGATGCCATGTATCGAGTATGGTTGGCTGGGAAAATTATGTTACTAGCAAACCAGTTGATGTAATGTTGGATGATGCTAAGGAAGCTGAACTAAAAGAGAAGGAGAAAAAACACCTAGAAAATCGTGAGTACATGTCGCGGCTTTTCGATATTGTCCGTTTGTTGGCTAAAGGTGGAAAACCTCTTAGGGGACACGCCGAGAGCGAGGATAGTACAGAGAAAGGTCTTTTCCTGGAAATTGTTGCTATCTTGCAAAAATATGACCCTTTTTGCAAAACTACTTAAAAAATGCTCCTAAGAACTGTACTTATCTTAGCAACCTCGTTCAAAATGACATCTTATCGTCACTTAGAACAGTGATACTGAAAACTATAAGTGATGAAATCTAGGGACAGGCCTTTGCAGTTATTGGCGATGAAACATCTGACGTGAGCCATCACGAGCAATTAGCAGTCGTGTTTCGCTACATACCAAAAGGAAATGCATATCCTGTCGAGAGATTGGTGTCCTTACAGCGATTGAAGTCTACTGATGCGGAAAGCATATTTAAGGCAATAAACTGTGTGCTGTCTGAAGTAGGTGTGCTGTGGAGAGATGTAGTTTGTGTGTGTTTTGACGGGGCTTCAGCAATGGCCGGTGAATTTACCGGAGTAGAGGCCAGATGTAAAGAAATCAATCCATCCATAATGTACGTGCACTGTTATGCACATTGTTTGAACCTTGCCTTGGTAAGTGCCTGCACAAATCACAAGGAAAATCCAATTATTTTCTACTTCTTTGGAATAGTCCAGCTAGTTTTTAACTTAATCGAAGGTAGTCCAAAGAGGCACGCAGTCTTTGAGGTATTGTCAAACAAACTACAATGAAACTAAAGACTCTAAAATCCCTTTCAAACACTAGATGGGCCTGCCGTTCAGAAGCGGTGTCTGTTATTTATGTTCAATTAAACGAAATTGTAAAAGCCATTGAAGAGTGTACGGAATCTACTTCCGATTCAAAAGTTCGGGCCCAAGGTAAAGGTATTTTGCTACAAGTAAAATCTTTTAATTTTATTGCGTCTTTGCAAATTATGCATCCCGTACTTCAGCTTGTGGTGAAAGTGAGCAAAGCTCTGCAAAGTCCTAAAATAGACCTTTGCCAAGCAGTTGAAGATGTTGAAAGCCTAGCTCTTGCTTTGGTAGAAATGAGAAATAGTGAAGAAGAGTTTGAGGATATTTTTATCAAAACAAAGGAAATGTGTAGTACATTAGATGTTCAAATCCCTAATGTTCGGAAAAGGAAAGTATCAGTCCTCTTAGAAGACACTAGTTGCCCTTCTTCTCCTTTCTACACAGACACAAAAAAAGAGGAATTGAAACTGTTCACTTACAATCCTGTTTTGGACCGCCTTGTGGAAAATCTAAATTCTCGATTTGCTCAAGAAACAAAAAATGTTATCTCTGCCATAGGGAAACTGATGGGATTGAATCTTAATGATTGTTGCAAGTGTGAAAATAAGGACTTCGAAATTCTCGCAAAACAATTCAATGTCAATGCTGCAGAACTAGAGGCAGAATTTAAGCTGTTGAAATCAAAGAAGTGTGGAGAAACTGATTCAAACTTTCCGCCTAAAGGTGTTCCGGACTGGATTAACTGGTTATCGAAGTTCCAGCAAAGTTCAGCTTTTGAAAACTTTAGTGCTGTTATTAATAAATTTTCCACGATGCCTGTAACTAGCTGTACAAGTGAAAGAACCTTCTCAAAGCTGAGTATCATAAAATCCAAGCTCAGATCTTCGATGTGTCAAGATCGTTTGGAAAACTTGATGATTCCGTTTGTGGAACAAGAACAGGCTGCTAACGCAAGAACATGTGATGTAATTGACAACTTCAAAAACAGTGTTGCATTCGACCATCGGATGATCTTGTAATGTAATATAAAATATTTCCTTACTTTTATATTTTGTTCTGGACACTATTAACTATTAAATACTAAACTTGAACCTGTTGCAGCTTTATTTGTCTACAGTACAAATTAATCAATTTTTCAATTCTGTGTTTTTTTCACTAATATTGTACATTAGATATAAATAAATATTCTAAAAATCAAAGTTGTTTCCGTTTTGTTATACAGATTAACCAGATAGGCTAACTGGATCGTTCATTAAAAGACAAAATTCGTCTAAATTGATATTTCTAAAGCTACTTTGTTAAACATGTGTGTGTTGTCAACGTTTGATCGGTCCGGTAAGTGCAAAGAGTTGAGTCCCTTAAAAAAGTAAAAATTCATTTGAAGGCCCTCAAAAAACCTCGCTTTTCAAAATGTTTTTTATGGCCTCCAGATAGCATTAAAACACGTTTTTAAGCAATAAATTTTTAAAAATCTTCTGGGGGAGGACCCCCCCCCAGAAGCCATTCTTGGCACCGCCACTACTGAAGTCCTGCACACGCCTATGGATACACATTCATGATTGAAATATTATGTCCTTCAAGTGACCGCTATTTCAATGCTTACGCTCACACAGTCTGGCATAGAAATCAAAATAAAACTTATAGTTTACCTTATTTCCTTTCCATCTTGTGATTTCGTTATATGTCATACACGACATGTTTCGGGAAACATGTTCCCATCTTCAGGTTTAAAAACTTTTCGTTCTCACATGAAGAACTTGTCAAACGCAAATAAAAACTTTTACTAACAACATTAAAAACACACTACATTAATAATGTACTGCACGAAGAACCAGTGCGCACTGTTTGGGTTCATAATCGCAACTGTTGATTTCTCATTTGTCTATAATCTGATAAACATGTTGTAACGCAGTATCGTACAAGCTGTTCGGGTTAAACGACAATTGATCATTGAGCACTAGGTTTTTTTGTGTTCTTGATGCTTTGTAGATTTCGAATTCTTCTAAAGCGCTCATAATTCGCCCTTTGTTGCAAATATGTAACGGTTTCAAATTTTGGCGCAACTAGTGTATCTGTGGTTATTATTAATCAAATGTAACGTGAAGTTGGAGGTTGTATATCTAATGCTGCCCTTCGGTATGTGTTCGCTAAATCTATCTTTAAATTTTCTCCCTGTCTGCCCAATGTAAAACATGTCACAATCATCGCACACAATTTTATACACACCCGAGTTATTTTCAAGTTCTGAACGTTTATTATGTCTGAAGAAATTCTGCAAATTATTCATGGTTTTAAAAAATACATTAATGTTTAGTTTTTTAAATACATTTTTTATAATGTGTGGAAGTAGATTAGTATATTCAGTCGCGATGAAAGCGTTTTCTGTATTATTAGATTTAATCACTTTATTTGCTTTGGATTTGTGTTTACGAATTAGTTTGTCTATAATTGTGTCTTTATATCCATTCCTTACGGCAATGAATATGACAGTGTTTATCTCTTCCTTTAGGTCTTCTTGGCTTAGTGGGAATGACAATAATCTGTGTACGAAAGCATTGAAGGAAGCCAATTTTTGTGTGTGTGGGTGATATGAATCTACATGAATAACCATGTCTGTAGTTGTGGGTTTTCTGTATATCCCAAATTTAAAAGAATCGGTGCATTTCTTGATGCATACGTCCATAAAATTTAAGCTATTATATTTCTCTGTTTCCATAGTAAATTTAATGTTACCTTTTATGTTGTTCATGTGTTTGAGCATTATATCGATTTGTCTATTTGTGCTGTTGAATATTATAAAGGTGTCATCAACATATCGGGTGTATGAAATGATAAGTTCGTGCAATTTGTTATGAGCAGACAAAAGATATTTATTTTCGTAATAATTAAGGTATATTTCTGCCAATAGACCCATCGTTAATCCTTCTTTCTGCTCGAAAAACTTGTTATCAAAAGTAAAGTAATTTTGTTGTAATATGAGTCGTAACAATGACAGTAGTTCTTGAATTTGCTGTTGGCTTAAAACTGCGGCATTAATCAAGTTGGTTTGAAGTATGTTTATAGTCTCATTTACCGGTATGTTAGTGTATAAATTGGTAATGTCAAATGAGACTAGTTTATAGTTCGGGTCAAAATTGACGTTCCTTATGTTGTTTATAAATTCCAGGCTATTCTTTACGCTATGAACATTCGTTAGTTTGATACTATTTTTTAAAATGAGTTGTAGTTTTTTAGCTACTATATAACTAGGCGCAGATGTGTAATTAACTAAGGGTCGTATGAGCATGTGTTCTTTGTGTATTTTGGGCAAGCCAGTGAATATGGGGGCCTGCGGTTTCATCTGTTTAATCTGGCGTCTAGTGTCTTTGTCAAACTACGTTGTGCATTCATTAATAACGGAGTTTAATCGTTTTGTGTATTTTGTAGTGGGGTCGTTCTTCAGGTGTTCAATGTTGTTGCAGGTAATGAACTCGTAACCCTTTTTTTATGTAATCTGAATTATACATGATAACCAATGTATTGCCTTTGTCGGCTTTTGTTATTACTGCTTCATTTAATTCGAGTTTTTGTTTGATACTTTTTGCTGTCTTAAATTCCTCTTTGTATTTTGAAGGCATTATATCGTTGTTGCTGATTTTTAGTAGTCGTGATACTTTGTTGTTGATTATAGATCGTGCCTCCTGTTGTGTTCCTTGATTTTTAATGTATTTTAGAGCGGCTTCGGCGTTAGTTACTTCTCGTACTAAATTATTTTTATTAAATTTGGGTAGGTTATAATTTAATCCTTTTGATAACAACTTTATCTCGTCTTCGCTGAATATCATTTTAGTGTGGTTGTGTACTCGTTTGTGGAAAACATGTTTACATTTGATCTTCCTATGTGTATGTTGTTCACGTTGTAATTTAGTGAATTTCTTATTGTGCGTGGCTATGATGACTTTTGTTGTGTTTGTTATCTGTGTATTTATGGTACGATAATATAGGCACGATCTATAATCAACAACAAACTAACACGACTACTAAAAATCAGCAACAACGATATAATGCCTTCAAAATACAAAGAGGAATTTAAGACAGCAAAAAGTATCAAACAAAAACTCGAATTAAATGAAGCAGTAATAACAAAAGCCGACAAAGGCAATACATTGGTTATCATGTATAATTCAGATTACATAAAAAAAGGGTTACGAGTTCGTTACCTGCAACAACATTGAACGCCTGAAGAACGACCCCACTACAAAATACACAAAACGATTAAACTCCGTTATTAATGAATGCACAACGTTGTTTGATAAAGACACTAACGCCAGATTAAACAGATGAAACTAAGGGCCCCCATATTCACTGGCTTGCCCAAAATACACAAAGAACACATGCTCATACGACCCTTAGTTAATTACACATCTGCGCCTAGTTATATAGTAGCTAAAAAACTACAACTCATTTTACTTCCATATTCCTTAAAGAATGGAAGTATGGTGATGGCAAAAAAAAATTGTGTTCGAGATTATTGCAGATTCTGATTCTACTACACTCAAAACATGAAAAAAAGTCGTTTTCCGAAAAGTGTCTGTGTGTCTGTCTGTCTGTGTGTCTATGTGTGTGTCTGTAGATTTTTTTTCTATGGCAAACGATAACTGCCGCAAATTCAAACAGAATCAAATAATTTTTTGCATACAGCCCTGATTTGTAGAGTACTCACGACCTATTGTTTTTGGTGAAGATCGGTTGAGGGAAAGGGGTAGTTTACCTGCAACGGTTTTTTTTTATCAAGGGAAATTTTTTTTTTTTGGCAAACGATAACAGCCGCAAATTCAAACAGAATTAAATAATGTTTTGTATACAGCCCTCAATTGTAGAGTTTTCAAGACCTATTGTTTTTGGTGAAGATCGGTTAAGGGAAAGGGGTAGTTTACCTGTAACATTTTATGTTTTAACAAGGGTATTTCCTATGGCAAACGATAACAGCCGCAAATTCAAACAGAATCAAACGATTGTTTGCATACAGCCCTAAATTGTAGAGTTCTCAAGACCTATTGTTTTTGGTGAAGATCGGTTGAGGGAAAGCGGTAGTTTACCTGCAACGTTTTTTTAACAAGGGTATTTCTATGGCAAACGATAACAGCCGCAAATTCAAACAGAATCAAATAATGTTTTGCATACAGCCCTGATTTGTAGAGTACTCAAGACCTATTGTTTTTGGTGAAGATCGGTTAAGGGGAAGGGGTAGTTTACCTGCAACGTTTTTTTATCAAGCGTATTTTCTATGGCAAACGATAACAGCCGCAAATTCAAACAGAATCAAATAATTTTTTGCATACGTCCCTGAATTGTAGAGGTCTCAAGGACTTTCGATTTTGGTGAAGATCGGTTAAGGGGAAGGGGTAGTTTACCTGCAACCTTTTACATTTTAACAAGAGTAAAGTACTTGAAAATTTATTTGAACTTTTTGAAACAATGGTAATTGTTAAAAATAAAATAATTTTGTTGCCAGGCAATAAAATTAAAATTTTTTCATTTTAATGTAATATAATATTTTTCATTTAATACGGCAATAAAAAGGCAGGTAAGACACAAACACACACACACACACACACACACAATTCACGTTATTTTTGGCCTCACTCATGTTTATTTTCTTACATTTGCACGCTTTTTAAATGGAAAGTGCTGAAACCCACACCAACATAACGCGTGCAAGCCAAAAAAATTGACATCAATTTGCTTACTGGCGAAGCTAGTAGTTAATGAATGGGTAGGCAAAAATCTTATCTTAAATTTTTTTTAAGGAATCACTAAAAGGACGGTGGGTCAAATCGGACGCTGAGGTAGAGTTTGCTGTAACCAAATGGTTCCACAAACAGCCGTAAGAATTTTACTAGCAGGGAATCTACAGGTTAGCGCAACAGTGGAACTCATGTCTTAATGTTATTGGAGACTTCTTTTAAAATCGTTGAATAAAAAATGCTTTACAGCTCTATACGTGTGTCTATTGAACAATCCTTGTATTAGTCATACACAATAATACAACTGATTGAACTTCAAATTTTTAAACTTGATTAGTTTCTATATATATGTTTAATGTTACAACTAATTCAAATAACAATCTTGATCATCTGTTAGTTCAGCGGAATAACAGTGACACTTTTAATAACCGCATAAAATAAACACTTAGAAACAACACAGGCGCTTTAACTTAACAGTTTGGACCACAGAAGTTAGGCATGCCTCAACGCTCTATGTGTACAGCGCGGGACAATCCCCCCTCCCTACACTTCCCTATCACACCACTACATTGCTTACATACGATGTATACAAAAAACGCTGAGGCAAGTTCAGGTTGCCTCATTCGCTTTAAACGAACTATGCCGAATCTCACCTGTCACCATCTAGTGACGTGCTCAATAAAGCACGTTTCGGTTTAATAAATTTGACAGTCGCAGTAACAATGTATAATCTTTACGTTATGTAGTTCATACGTATTTATAATTTTTATTCTACAGAATTTTTTAGGGTAGGCATTGCCTCAATTGCCTCCATGTAACTTCGCCACTGATATATATGTGTACAACGTTATCGGCAACAAAGAAGTAGTTTTTGTTAAAATTCCTTCCCGGGATATTTGGCCATAGTCCAATGTTTTCTACAAAACCAGACATTTCGGCAATGCCATCGACTTCCATCATCAGTGAAAATCGAGTGCGATAACGTGAGGTGGTATACGTTAGTGACCACAGTACTGTGGTTAAGGCTGAAGCAGTAAGTAGAAAGAAGTAGTTTCTATGGTAATATTTCATTTCGAAAATGATTTTAAATATAAATCTTAGAATATGGACGTCATGTATGGTTCTCCATACCGATATTTAAAAATTAGTATCAAACTAACGAACGTTCATAGCGTAAAGAATAGCCTGGAATTTATAAACAACATAAGGAACGTCAATTTTGACCCGAACTATAAACTAGTCTCGTTTGACATTACCAATTTATACACTAACATACCGGTAAATGAGACTATAACCATACTTCAAACCAACTTGATTAATGCCGCAGTTTTAAGCCAACAGCAAATTCAAGAACTATTGTCATTGTTACGACTCATATTACAACAAAATTACTTTACTTTTGATAACAAGTTTTTCGAGCAGAAAGAAGGATTAGCGATGGGTCTATTGGCAGAAATATACCTTAATTACTACGAAAATAAATATCTTTTGTCTGCTCATAACAAATTGCACGAACTTATCATTTCATACACCCGATATGTTGATGACACCTTTATAATATTCAACAGCACAAATAGACAAATCGATATAATGCTCAAACACATGAACAACGTAAACGGTAACATTAAATTTACTATGGAAACAGAGAAATATAATAGCTTAAATTTTATGGACGTATGCATCAAGAAATGCACCGATTCTTTTAAATTTGGGATATACAGAAAACCCACAACTACAGACATGGTTATTCATGCAGATTCATATCACCCACACACACAAAAATTGGCTTCCTTCAATGCTTTCGTACACAGATTATTGTCATTCCCACTAAGCCAAGAAGACCTAAAGGAAGAGATAAACACTGTCAAATTCATTGCCGTAAGGAATGGATATAAAGACACAATTATAGACAAACTAATTCGTAAACACAAATCCAAAGCAAATAAAGTGATTAAATCTAATAATACAGAAAACGCTTTCATTGCGACTGAATATACTAATCTACTTCCACACATTATAAAAAACGTATTTAAAAAACTAAACATTAATGTATTTTTTAAAACCATGAATAATTTGCGGAATTTCTTCAGACATAATAAACGTTCAGAACTTGAAAATAACTCGGGTGTGTATAAAATTGTGTGCGATGATTGTGACATGTTTTACATTGGGCAGACAGGGAGAAAATTTAAAGATAGATTTAGCGAACACATACCGAAGGGCAGCATTAGATATACAACCTCCAACTTCACGTTACATTTGATTAATAATAACCACAGATACACTAGTTGCGCCAAAATTTGAAACCGTTACATATTTGCAACAAAGGGCGAATTATGAGCGCTTTAGAAGAATTCGAAATCTACAAAGCATCAAGAACACAAAAAAACCTAGTGCTCAATGATCAATTGTCGTTTAACCCGAACAGCTTGTACGATACTGCGTTACAACATGTTTATCAGATTATAGACAAATGAGAAATCAACAGTTGCGATTATGAACCCAAACAGTGCGCACTGGTTCTTCGTGCAGTACATTATTAATGTAGTGTGTTTTTAATGTTGTTAGTAAAAGTTTTTATTTGCGTTTGACAAGTTCTTCATGTGAGAACGAAAAGTTTTTAAACCTGAAGATGGGAACATGTTTCCCGAAACATGTCGTGTATGACATATAACGAAGTCACAAGATGGAAAGGAAATAAGGTAAACTATAAGTTTTATTTCAATAACGCGACTTGGAGACCATAAATCACAAATTATGAATAGAAATAAACCTCAGCACATCCCAGCATCTCAATAGGAATATTTCTGATTTCTGTGTAGATATTGTTTTTAAGTTCATCAATAGAATGATGGTTCACTGCAGGCACCTTGTGTTTACTTCCACAGAAAATATTGTAAATTGACAAATCTGGTGTCCTGGGGGTGGGGGCAAAATGTCTGCATTCCTGGATGTGATATAGTTTTGAAAAGTCAGTACAGCTTCCATTGAAATTATTCCATAGTAAGATATGGATTATGGCTCATTCTTGCTGAAACCAAAATGGCTCATCTGAAGGGAAGAATAAAAATTGAGGTGCGATGCAACGAATGTATTATCATGTCAGCATATCTATAACATGTTAACATGGCTGCTTGTCCTTGTTCATCCTCAAAAGTAAGGATCAATTATTTCCATTTAGGAGACCACACACCACACCGCGATTCTCTGACTGATGCAGTTGGCTAGGATTATCTGCTGAACAGCAAGTATAGTTTTGGTTATTCACAAAAACACTAAGGTTCCAGTGGGTCTCATCACTCATCGACTCGTCTTGCATTATAGCCAAAAGCTTCACAGACAGATTCATTTTTTGTTTGTACAGGGTCTGCCAGTGAACCGGGAAAATTAAAAGTACCCAATTTTTTCATGAAACATTTATTATCAGAATTTTTTTTTACAGATTTGAGTTGATTAAAGTATGCCATTATTTTACTTTTTAAAAATAACGCCGCTCAAGTGAGTGCCATTTCTATATAAACATTCTTCTAATCTTGACCGAAAATTTTCCATCACTCGACGAAGCAGGTCAGGTTGAATCTGTGCAATTTCTTGTCTGATATTCATTTTTAATTCCGGTATGGTGTGCGGTCTATCAATGTACACCCTGCTCTTCAGAAATCCCCAAAGAAAAAAGTCGCATGCGGACAAATCTGGGGATCTTGCAGCCCACGAGATGTCACCATATCTGGATATGAGTCCGTCCGGGAAGAGTTCTCTTAAAGCAGCCATGGACACACGAGCAGTATGACTTGTGGCCCCATCCTGCTGGAAAAAATTAATTTCTAGAAACCTAGGGAGCTGTTGCATCAAAAATGTTCTGACCATGTGTGTGTAGCGGTCTGCATTGACAGTTGTGGTGTTTCCTCTATCGTCTTGGAAAAAATATGGCCCAATAATGCCAGATGATGAAACTGCACACCACACTGTAACTTTCGGACTATGTAATGGCTTTTCATGCAACTCACCTGGATTTTCATCATTCCAATATTGACTATTTTGTTTGTTTACATATCCATTCAAATGAAAATGTGCTTCATCTGACATAAACATGCGGTGAATAAAGTTTTCATCATCATTTACACGTCGCAATATTTCTTCGCTGAAAATCCTGCGAGCCAGCATATTGCCATCTTTCAACTCCTGGATTACTTGAATTTTGTAAGGATGAAAAGATAAGTCTTTATGCAAAATTCGTCGTAACGATGTGTCACTAATGTTTAGTGCGGATGCATGTTTCATTGCAGAACGTTGTGGACTACGCGTCAATGCTACTCGAACTCTTTCAATGTTTTCATCTGTTCTTACAGACTTTGGTGCTCCTCTATGTTTTAAGTTTAATGTGGAACCAGTTTCTTCAAACTTTTTCACCCATGACATAATTGCATGAGCGGACGGCACTCTTCCATGTCGTGGAATATTGAAATGATTACGGAACAATCGTTGTACAGAAGTCACACAGTCACCATTCTTATAAAACGATTTTACGCAGAAAGCACGCTGTGCATTGGACCACTGCTCCATGTTTAACAAATGGCATTAAATGTAAAACAACAATCGAAAACCTCCACGCCCTCTCATGAGCAGAAAATGAACTATTGGACTTTCAACATTTCCCGCTTCACTGGCGGACCCTGTATATATACATACTTCTTTCACCCATAAGATTACTTATATATCTTATACATAAGATTCTATGGACACTATAATGCGAGATCCCCACTTCTGAAGCAGTATACCTCACAGATGTTTTAGATTTTTTGTTATCATGTTTTGCTCTCTCTTTACTGTTTCTTGTGTTACAATACTCCTAGGCCAACCTCTAGGCTTTCGCTTCAAATGCACTTCCTGCAGCTTCAAAATTCTTCACACATAACCTGATAGCTTTTTCATGTTGAAAAGAATGCCTATATTCTTGTCTACCACCAACACAGTCACCATTTTTGGAAGATGTTTAAGAGCTGTGCAAGCAGGTTGAGCTCCACCTTCCGGAAACAGCAGTGCATGGTGAATCACTTAACAGTCAATATACATTTTGCCAACATCTTTAGGGAAATTTTCCCACGAAATCAAAAAATTCCTTTTTTTGGTACTTATATATTCTATTTATACGAGTAAAAATATAGAATACTGTATCTGTACTATACTGTACTATGTAGGTTTACTTTTGTATTACTGTAATGTGTTTGTATTTGTATATACACAAGGGATCTGATAGGCAAATAATTAATTGTGTATCTGTACATCAATGTAGAACAGAGGAATTGAAGAATTCAATGCAAGTGTCAACAGACTTTATTTTCCTTGACTTAAATTTTTCACTTGTGAAATAAATTAGTTTAATTTTTATTATGGGAGACATTCAGAAAGTTAATTTCCCTACTTTAGAAGGAAATACAAATAACCTGGATAATTAAGAAATATTTATTAACAGTATTAATAACAATCATAATGTATACTGCTGCTGCTGATGTCAACAAGTCCTCCACTGTTGCCAGTCAATTTTAATCTATCAGGGTTTTGTTATTAATCCCAATCAGTGTACCCCAATGATATTTAAATAATTAATAATTCAATTAAGATCATACTGTACATAATTTGTGTTTGTGTCTTGTATATAGAAGTGCTTGTTTTGTAGAGAACTTCAACGCCGGTCTGCAGTAAAACGCTGTACAGTAAGTGTGCGAATCCTGTTCAACAAACAAGAAGTATGCCAGTCCAACTCTCATACACTTGGACCGCAGTTCATTGTGTCCATTAATCAGCGGTTCTGTATTCGCATACTACAGTGGCCACAGACATTGACGATAGAAATTCTGCAGGAAGGAGGAGGTGTAGGAAATGCCAGTAAATGTGTTGCACAGATCTATGTTCCTATTCCTTCAACGTGAGTATGAAATAGACGTACAAGGGTCGATTGAAAAGTTCGTGGAGTGACGTCTGTAGCTTAGTGGTAAAACTAAAATACTTTCGTGTGCTGCAAGTTTTATATTTTATGTGAACTCCTGTTAATTTCCAAATCTGTCTATCAATTTATTCATTGCTTAGAAGCTAAATATCACTATAGGTAGAATATTACTTATTCTAAATATAATATTCTAAATATTACTTAGAAGCTGTTTAAAGTTGACGTGTCATGCGTATTTTGAAAAACGGACAAAATCAAACATTGTGGTGTGATTATTTGTTAAAAATTGTTTAGCACCAACAGAAATTCAAAACGAAATTGTAAATGTGTCAGGATATGCTGCGACTTCAAAACCAATAACTTGTAACCAGGCACTCGAGTTTAAACATGGTCGTACAAGCACTGAAAACGTGGTCGCACTGGACGCCCACAAAATGCAACAACTCCAAATGTGGCAGCCATCTTGCATAGTGCATTTTCACACCAAGTTCTTATGAGTTAAAGTATGATGCATACGCTCATATGAGATGCCTATGATTTCAGCAATGTCATCCACTCCTCAATCTGCGGTCTTCCAACACCCTACGAAATTTTTTTGATAATGCCATTTTTGTTGTTGCACTTTTTGGATGTCCACTGTTGCGTCGTCAGTGCTTGTATGACCATGTTTAAACCCGAGTGCCTGCTTACAAGTCATTGGTTTTAAAGTCGCAGCATCTCCTGACACATTTACAATTTCGTTTTGAATTTCTGTTGGCACTAAAACGTTTTTAACAGACAAGTCATCACACTTTTTTATTAAATTGTAACTTTCCTTGTGAACACTTACGTTTCTTAATGTCAACAACGTTTGATATATGTTTGATTTTGTGCATTTTAAAAACACGTGGGACCGAAAAATTTCAAACAGCTGGTAAAAAGTGAATAAATTGACAGATATATCTGGAAATTAACAGGTGTTCATGGGAAATATACGTCTTGCAGCACACGAAAGATTTTAGTTCCCACTTAACTATAGATGTCGCTCCTGAGGTTTTCAACTGACCCTCGTATAGTAGATGGATTATACAGATAGCAATGCAAATTGTTTTACTTTAATTTAGTCCTGAGTAAATAAAGTTGTGGCTGTGGGTGTCACTAATGAGAAGGGACACCAAAGCCAGAGATCAAATACACCATTTCATTGAAACGTTGCTCTGAACTAATTTAATATGACAGTTACACTAGGCATGACGATGCTACATATATTCCATACCAAGATAGCACAGCATGCCATCATGTGAATTGTGCTAAGCACAACACCAGCACATCTGATAAATAAACCGGTATGGCTGAGCACCTAGAGCCAAGATCAAGGGATTAGTGAAATCAGCAGTGAGTAAAAGACTGAATTCCCTGTTGATAATACTGCTGGACTAATATCACAGTTATATTGTATATTAAATGGCAACTCAGAAAGGCTTCTTCTTCTTCATGCTTTGGACCTTACAATCTGTTATGTACTAGTTGATCTGACCACCTTTTCTTCTGTCTTCTGATGTTGTGGTTCCCCTGGGAAGATAAAACATCAGTTGCTGTGGTAGTCTGTCCTGATGCATCATTTGCACATGGTGCGTCCAACCCTATCTGTACTGTTGTTTTGATGGTTCATCCTCTTCATTCACGCACTTAATATTAGTGATAAATTGTAACTTTCCTTGTGAACACTTACGTTTCTTAATGTCAACAACGTTTGATATATGTTTGACTTACGTTTCTTCCACCCCCCCCCCCTTCAGATACCACCAACCTGTGAAAAAATCCGTTACAACTGTTTCAAGACATTCTGTATTTAAACCTCGCTGAAGAAGGTGAACAGCAAACCAAAACGTACGAGGACATTAAGAAACGTAAGTGTTCACAAGGAAAGTTACAATTTATCACTACTATCTGTACTGTTTGATCCGGTCATTCTGGTTATAATTTCAATGGTGTTCCTTATGTCATCACTTCTTAGCCAGTCTCTCCAGGGTAGTCCAGAAAGTAAACCACACTACTACTAGTACTCCTTGTAATTTAATCCACTTTCTGTATACTACTATTAAGGTTGGTAATATTGGATAATGTCTCATATTCCTCAAGTCCTGAATTGTAAACCTATTATCGGAGTAGTCAGTATACTAAGTTATAAACAACAATTCAGACCCACAATTTGGTTTATATTTATGCCATGCTATATTGTCAGAGCTGCTGAAGTAGTGGTCTGATCTATAAATGTTTGTAGAATTGATTTTTTGAAACAAAGTGGACAAAAATATAGTATGTATTGTCAGTAGCTTGCTTTGTGTGCTGTTGCTTAGTCCATTAAAATTAAAGTGTTCTTTTCACATAAAGATATTGTATGAAGTATATCTTACAGTATGTTATGCATTCATAGTTGTGTTTAATTGGGTTTAAATGTACAGCTATAAGTTATGTAAGAAATAGTTTAATTTTTAGTTTTATAAATATTAAACAACTGAACAAATTTATTGTTGTTGTTGTTGTTTTGTTATTATTATTATTAATACTTTTTTATTACATATGGTATGTACATAATTTTACAGGACAATGACATTGGAAAATTCACCTTTTGATAGCTTTGAGTTCAGCAATGAAGAAAAGTATGGGCCATATCGACATACTGGTGTAGGTAGTGGTTTGTTAAAAGACACACACACTGTTCTAATTACTGGGGGTATATTGAGATGCAAAGTTGGATGGGGCCAAAAGAATGGAGAAATATTATCACCACCAGAGAAGTACTTGCCTACACATAAATACAGGTTGGTAAACAAATTTATAATCTACAAGATGTGTTCAAAAAGTATCAGACCTTTGCTCAGGAAAAATACATTTTTTTTGCAGGTTTTAAATATTTATCCCCTTCAAAGTACTCCCCTTTAGATTGCACATACTTCTTCCAGCGGTCCTACTACTTTTGGAAACATGTCTGGAAGTCATCTTTTGGTATGGAGTACAGCTGCCTCATCGCTCGTCGTATTTTGTATGATGTCTTCTCTTGACTGAAATCAGGTCCCCTTCAGCAACATTTTCAACTTAGAAAACAACCAAAAATCACAGGGAGCCATGTCAGGAGAGCAGGGAAGCTTAGCTCAGTTTTTACACAGTCCAACATTTCCTACAGAACTTCTAAACAGAGTACCTTCTGCTCCATCGTTAACAGCTTTGGCACAAATTTTGCATACATTCTTCGCATAGCCAGATGTTTGGTCAAAATAGAATGTACCGAACCAATGCTTATTCCCACCTCTGCTCCAATCTCTTGGACTGTAATTCGATGATCCTCCATGACCAGTGGCGCACCCAGGATTTTTTTCAGAGGGAGGGTTTGAAAATTTAGAAACAAGGTGCACAATTTTGGTTTTCCTCATTCTTTTCTTTACAAGGAGGGCTTTTTCCTGGAAAATGAGAATACGCAACTTATAAGGAGCCAATGTTGCAAGAATAGGTAAAAATTAACTTTAGTTCATAGAATTTCACTCATGTACGTTCCACCTATAATGCTGCAAAAGCATACTGCACGTGTAAGAATCATACACAAAATGTTTGTGAGAATTATGAGTTAAAATCATGTTAAGCACAGGCTTACTAATTTGCATATGATTATTGAATTACTTAATCAGTGGACGCCGACTTTATTGAAGTAATAATACAATAATATAGTTAAAATAATCAGACAAAAGCAGTTACGCACTTTGTAGTGGGGATAAGGCGGGAAGAATGTTATACACGTGAGTAGAAAAAGGCCTTTTGAAAATATTAGCCTTCTCCCTGAATGACGAGTCTACGTATGGAGGTTTTGATTTTGATTTCTATTTCGATACTACTTAACAGTAGGCCTACATATGGACGTTTTGTAAGACGAAACAAGTAATAGATACAACAGAGGTACCATACAAAGATTTCACCGAGTTAGAAAATGTTTTAACATTTAGTAGGCCTACTGCAATTATTTTATAAACAGTAATTTGGCATGTTGTGTCCATTGCAGTCTTTCTCCAGATCTTCTAGTCGAGTCTAGACATTAACAAACATTGTATATTTTGAAGTACATAATAGTTTGTGTACATGTTACGATTCAGGAAAAAACGTAATATCGGTAAAAATGAGCCTCTGACGAATCTGATGAAAACTAGTTCAAGCTACAAGGTGAAAGTTTAACATTTTTACCAATAAAAAATTAGTGTTCCGGGTCAGTAGTTATATATTTATAATTAGTTAATCAATGGACACGTCATGGACAACAAAATCCAGGATTATAGTCAACATTACCTTGGCAACTTAATTTGTTTGAATAAGTAACATCAATACCAGGCTCGAGTGTGAAATGACTGTGTGTGTTTTTTTAAAAAAACAACAGATGTAAATTTCCATAAAGAACAGAAGAGACAATATTAATGAAAAAATTATACAAAAACTGTTTAAATAATATAGCATTTAATCACTTACAACCAATTACAAATATTTAGCTCAATTCTTCCACCCCACTAATGTTTCCTTCGCTGTTATTATAACTCAAATCGTCTTCACTGCTGCTATCCCGTTATTTATTAATTTTGAAACGACTGTTATGTTATACACTCTTTGGTCTGATCTCACGTAATCTTTTAAATTTTCATGGCATGGTCACATCTTGATGTGCAATCTACGAAAGAAATACACTCAAATTCCTTTTTTGCTAAGTTTCTAACACTGTCTATGGAAAATGCATGTTTTTTTAGCACGCTTCTTCATGATTGCGTAAATCAGTTCTAGGATTAAGATCAGGAAGTCAGGATGATAGAGTGGAAGTCGTAAAATGCAATGTCCATGGTTTGCCAAAACAGTGGTTATTACAAGAGTTCTGTATGTATGTTGGTTTACTTTGTTTAATTAGTGAATAGAACTCAGGTTAAGATAAATGGACTAAAGAAATCCCATTATTCACTTACCAGTTAATCATGTTTGTCTTTTTGTTAATGATGTTGCAGGTGGATTTATTTATTCATTGAAATTTTCAGCCACATTTGTCGATCAAAATGTGCCAAAAGCAATAGGAAACTTTTAATAGAATAACACAATAGAAAGTTAAGAGAAATATATATAAGAAAATTATGGCATTTCAGAGAAGAACGGCATATATCCACGTTTTTTTTAACTTACGTTGAATTCAGTTTCGTCTATGTAAACTATAGGCCGCCGTTCTTCTCTGAATTGCCGTAATTTGTTTATATATTTTGTCTTAACTTTCTATTAGTTATTCTATTAAAAGTTTCCTATTGCTTTTGGCACGTTTTCATCGAAATTTCATTTGACGAATAATGTGGCTCAGACTAGATGCACTACCATTATAATTAAATATCTCTTAAATTTTTTAAAATTACTTTGAATGTTGGTGTTTCCCTTTCTGTAAATTGGTATTCGTAAATAATTAATCGAATAGTACACTTGTCAAAGTTTTTATTTCCTTCGTTGAGCACTTTTTATGGGAAGTACTAAAGATTTTATGTCAGCCGTATACGCGGATGCTTCTTTAATAATTCTAAAAACACTACTTAGAGACACACCGCATGCCTGAGCTACCCTTTCCTGCAGCTTTCTTTTTGATATTCCCTTATCTTCTGATTTAATAAACTTGTAGCCTACATGTTATACGTTATTTTCCGACTCTAACTATGCATGACTTTCCTTTGCACTGAAATTGACAGACCATCCAATTGATCTAGTTCACTCTCCAAAACCAGAAAATATAGCAATAAACTAAATGCTATGCTTTTGATGAAAACTGGTGTTTTTTGAAAAGTATGAACACAATTACATATCATGTGCCTTTGGCAAAAGAACAATTTTTCATGTCTGGTAAACTTACCTATGCTGAATTTTAGTTTATCATTTAGTAATAGTAAAAAAGTTACTTTGAAAGAATATAGTAATTAACATATAAAGAAGATACCTTATTTATTATGTTCTTACTGTTTGTACATACGTTGATTACAAAAATTTTTCCAGATTTTCAGGGGGGTTCTACCCCCCTCCTGGTTGCACCACTGTCCATGACCAAAGTATCACCAAGTTGGCAAAATTTAATGCAGTACTGCTGCTCAAGTTTTTCTGTTATTTTACATTAAATGAAATCCGACGGGCACTCGATACATGTACTTATTGACACGCAGCCAGACAACGAATGATTCATTGTAGCGGGATGGCGGTAGTCAGCGCTTGCGTGTTAGGGTTCACAGCATGCCTGTACTCAAGGTCAATGCCCCTGCTTCATTTGATCACGCATGAAAAAAGGTCCAATTCTTTTTGAACACACCTCGTATATCCATCAGGAACTCTATTATTGTAACAAAAGCAATATTTTCTTAATAAGTTTTGTTAAATTCGTATAATTGTTTATGTTGCTTACTTTTGTATATAACTTGTAACATATGAACTACATTTGGAAATGGTTGGAGTGACTAAAAACGTTATATAGTTTTTACAAACTTATCCTGAGCAACCTCTTCCTATTGATCCAAATATAATTATTGTACTCAGCTCTACATATTTTGATACCCTCTTCTTATTTTTCTTTTGGTGTACCTGACAGTATTTTTCCTTTTACAATAGGCATATGTTTCTGTGTTACCTTAGTAAATTACAGTTTAAATTCTCTATTCGAGGAACGTTTTTTAATAACCAAGCCTTCATGATAAAAAAAAGAATTACATTTAATTATTAGTATCAAATTTACTTAAATTCATAATTTTGAATACAAATGTTCTTTAATTAGTGATCAGTTTCAAATTACATTAAAAGTAAAATAATAAGCTCTTCAAAAGTTTTTTAACTCAAAAGACTCCTTCAGCCTTCACTCTTACTTGTTGGCCAACTGATAATGTTACTATTTCTTCTTCTTCTGTGGCGTCAATGTTTGGAGTCGAACCTTAGCCTCCATAATCATCCACCTCCATTTTTACCTGTCCTTGGTGATCGATGTCCATCGTTTTATTTTAAGCAAAGTATGAGCATCCCTCACTAATGTGTCAATCCAGCGGATGCATGTGTGTCTTCCGACAGGCCTTGTGCCCTCAACTTGACTACATAGTACCTTCTAGTAACTATTTAGTAGTAAGTAAATTGTGTGTGTCCTACTGAATCTAGCAAAGTAATTGTAAGTGTGCATGCGTGTGTGCGCGTGCGTGTGTGCGCGCGTGTGTGCTTTATGTACTTTAGAATAGGAAAAACAATTTTTGGATGTAAATTCAAATAATATATGTTAAAAAAATCTACAGCGTATTATGAAATGTTTCTAAATTTAAGGAAAGAACTTACTTCGGTATCTGACAGTGACAAAATACGTGAGTGGGCTACTTCTGCACAGCTTGACCCCAACGATCCAAACAATGCAGCCATTTTTGAATTTTTGAAGGTAAGTACTTTATTTATGACACCCATAATCCCAACATTAATGTATTTTTTCTTCTCTGGGCCTCAATTCTAATGAATTGGTGGATTACCTCTTTGGTGGCTTCAAAGTTTCCTACTGACTGATAATCTTTTTGACTTATGGGAACATATCTTCATCCTCCTCTACGATCACATCTCATATTCCTCTACGTGCTGTTTGTCCAAGTCTCGTATCAGTGTAATGCTAACATTAATACATTAATGTTATCTTGCAATCTTATACTGGTATTTAGATATTTATTTGTATTTACTAATCCCAAGGTGTTTAGAGATCTCAGAGAATTAAAAGTGTATAGACATTAGACAAACTACTGTAGAAAACACCTCAAAAGAACCATGAATAACACAAAAACTACAGTATTTCCTCTGTTGTTGATGATTTCCTTCCGCTTATTTTAGTCGTACCAGCAGTTTTGTCTCCAGACATAATCCTTTTTCTCGCTCTTTTCAGTTTTTTCACTTTCTACAGAGTTTTCGTGTATAATTAAAATGCCCTGTTCAAAAGTCTATTAGTTCCCTTTCAATTCATCCACATGAAACTTTAATTATTTTTGAGTTAAAATTTCTGTTTTACAAAAAAATTTATAAATTACTAAAAATTAAATACCAGAATTTTTAAAACAAATATTCACATTGACGTCTTCTGAATTTGAAATTACTATTTTTGCAATGCTTTCACGTTGTTTTATAATGAGTTATCAGTGTTTCTGGGCTTATGTGCTATTTGCAAAACACAATAACTACAGGATGATGTGATTTGTTGTTTACTTCTAATTTGAAATATAAGCTACAAGAAATGGACAAGTCTGGCTTGATTTGAAATTTAATCAACCAAACAGAAGTATGCTTTAGACTTATAGTTTTTTAATAATACATAATGAACTATTTTTGACTGTGGAACACTAATTTTTAAATAAGAATTTACCTTCAAGAGAGCGACTTATGATTTATAACAAGCATCACCAGAAGCCACATGATTTTTTTTTAGTTCTAAATTGTTTTGTAAAAATATGTATTTGGCAGAAAGCACATTTGAATAGAAAAAAATAGTTAGATTAGATACTAATAAACATCTGGAAGTAAGCAAAATGTCTTACTTTCCAGAATCCAATTGACAATTAAATGAGCAGAGTACTCTCAACAATAGCAGAAAACCAATTACACAGTGCAAAATACTCTAGAAAAATAAAACTGAATAATGCAACTTTATATCCCTACTATGTTTTTCCTTGTTTTTTATCTCAAATTTAAATCTATACTTTCCAATAATTTTAACTATGTGCATGTTTCCAGACATCACAACACAAAGATGACAACAAAACTGGATATCTTCAGTTAAATCCACTGGAAAGCCAATTCTACTTTTGTTCAGACGAAGATATTATCAATGATCCAAGACTACGTCTTCTAAGGTTGCGAGACAGAGATGTTCCAGAGTTCAGAGGTTTAAGAGGGATTCCACTTAAGAACAGAGAGATACCATCTGATATATTTAAAGTAAAAAATTTAAAGTATCAGTGTCCTATTGAAAAAAGACAATTTATTTCTATAGTACCAGTATTTAATTTTTTATTAAATATGCCATACCATATCTGCTCTTCTACTTCCTCCCTTCCTTTTCCTGGCATTACAACCTAGTGTGGGTTTTAGCCAGCTCAATGACTTTCTTCCATCCCGCCCTCTCATTACACATCCGTCTCCATCCCCTCACATTCATACATCTAAAAGCATCCTCCACATCATCCAACCATATCTCTTTCTGGGTCTTCTTCCTACCAGTCTCCAATCTGCAATTCTCTTAGCCATTCTTCTGTCATCCAATTGTCTTACATGGCCCAGCCACTGAAGCCTCCTACTCTTAATAAACCGGACTATGTCAGCACCCTGAATCAGTTTATCCAGTTCATGGTTTATTCAAATCCTCCAATACCCATCTTCAGTTTGTACAGGTCCAAAGATTTTTCACAAGACTTTTCAGTCAAATGCTCTTCTACTTAGTATATACTATTATTGAGGCATTTATCATAACATGGGATATCTTTTGTCTTTCGATAACGTAATCCTTTCCTGATTCAAAATGGTATTGATATTATGTTTGTGGCCTTTATGCTAGAAGTCATAACTTTATAAAAAAACTTTGAACATCTGAATGTATACCTATCTGATTCCCTGCTCTCTCAGTACTGAAAAAAAGCTCTTATAATAGAACACCTCAGCAAGATTGATAAATTCAAGAGAGTTTCCAGTCCATGTACCAGTTGTTTCTCTGTCAATTGTTGAAGCAAAAAATCGGGTAAAGTAATGCTTTCAACATTATTTTAAATAGAAATGAACCTCTCAAAATTAGGGCATAGATGAAATTCACTCAGAACTAAATCAGCACTATTGTCAGCCAAATGTTGTAATTGCAGTATTTCTATCAGCAGTGTATGCAGCTTGTCATTGTAGACCAATATAACTCTGCAAGTAAGCATACCAATTGTTTTGAGCAATTAAAGCTCTCGGTATCGAATAATAGCATGTTGTATTTATTTTATACGATGAGGTAAGAACTCAAAAACAAAATTCTTTAGTTCCAAACCTATGCGCTTGAACTTGAGTATTACAATTATGTGCTTGACTTTGCACTTTTCTCACTCTCTGGAGTGCTGCTTTGATTGTGGAGTTATGTGGGATGTCCATATGTCACTATTTATGGTATTGTATCATAATTCAGAACCCATTCCTGAATAAATCACACAAGAAACTTATAAACCCAGGTAGCTTGCTTACTTTTGTGCTCTTCAGACAGTGTATTTAGTGTCCAGTATAAAAACACATTTCAAATATAAGAATGATTTGATACAGTTTTATAGAGAATAGTCTTTGATATGTGTGGAATACACCAGGAAGGTAATAAAGTTTGAACCATTTGTACTCATCAATATTTTAGTTTACCCTAATTCTGTCATTGACCATTGGCAGCCTGTTGTTCCATGCCTCGTCTTGCACACTTATAGTCTCAGTTGGCCAAATTCCATACCATTCCATAATTTATGGCATTCTGACTGCAGATGTCACATAGTTGATGATATTGGCAATTCCATAGTATTATTCATAGTAGGATAATTTTAGTTGAGTTCATAAAATGTATAACAAGCAACTAGTGGACATTTGGTAGACCAATTTATTTACATACTTTAAACATAATGTATCACTTGTTCTCTTAATAGAATCTTCAACTTACTAATAGATTATGTAAGTTAATTCCATGTACTCAAATAGACAACCATAGCACTGCAGCAGAAATAGTCATTAATTGGTACTCATGTTCTAAAAATGACTTATATTCATAAGTTTCAGTTATTGTAGTTTTTTTTAATCTCCATAATCATTAAAAAGTAAGAATTATGAAAAATAAATGTGCACCAGCTTGACTGCCATTTTGTAACTCTTGATGTGGTAATTGAAAAAAATAAAGGAGGTGGAGGAACAAGTAAATGAGTGCATGCTCATGTAAATACAACTGGAGTCAACACACTCCGAAACAAACTGGAAAACATTTTAACTCTAATTATTTGAAATAATATCTTAGTGTAAAAGTTCAATCTAAATAAATAATAAGTATTGTACTTGTAATGATAGAAATATGTTCAGATGTTTCAGCTATTGGTAGAAGAAATTTTCAAGACGTAGCAGTGTGCATTATGTTTGATTCTTTTTCTTAAAAAAAAAAGAGAATATGTCTGTGTGTAATATGTGACAAGTGCTTCTGTTTCTTGTAATGATTTTTTAATAATGTTAATTATTTTCAGTATAAATTATTAGTAAGGCAATCATATACTTTGTAAGTTAAGTGCCTTGATCATAAAAGGAAAATTTGAAAAAAGAATTCTAATTTTTTAAAAAAAGTTTAGAAATTTTTCACACACACACAAACAAATGTATACATGTGTCTGTGCTTTATACTATGGGATGTGGATGTTTTTGTACTCTCTCATTCTGCAGAGTAAGTAATATGCTATCAAAATATAAGGCTGAAAGATTGTTAGAAATAATTTTCATCAAAAATCAAAATGCATTAATTTTTGTACAGGTATACGAAAAGAGAATAAAATCTCCTGCTAGGAACATACCAGCTGTAGGAGAGACAACGATAGAGTGGCAAAGAGAGTGTGGCAGACATCAGTTGTCAGTGCTTAGGGACACCATTGTCAGCCAGTGTAAACAAGCGCAGCAGCTGCGAGCCTTACGTGACATTGTTATAGAGGATCAAGTCCCAGATATAGGGTAACAATATTTTGTTTTTTATACAAATGGTAACCCATTTGGATAGTGTCCTCCTCTCATGCCTCTGGCAGTCATCCTCTCCTCCCATGCTTCTATTTGAGCTTAGTCTCCATTTTATTACTCTCTTCACCCATCTTTTATGTCCTTTGTCACAGTGTCCTCTTGCCCGATTCCAGTTCAATAATGAAATATCAAGAAAATTAAATTTCCAGCAAAGGGCCAAAATTAGCAAGGCAGCAGCTTTGACATTGCCATAGTTTTTGAGTTCCTTTTTGTCTCACATCATAATAACAAAGCTCAATAATATCTTCCATCCTCAAAGAAATCAAATTGTGTGCCCAAATACAAGACAGGATGACAAAAATATCTAACAAAGTAAACCAGCTTACAGAGATGAAGCCATGTCCTAGGTTCAAGTTTTAAAGATATTTAGATGGGCATCGAACTGTAGATGTTGAACTCTGTACTGGATGACCAAACACAGTTTGATGAAAATTTGTTGAAAGTGAGGGACCTCGTAAAGTCCAAATGCTACATGATGGTAATAATCATTGGTTAGGAACCAAATCTAATTCAGCACATTGTTCATTAAATTTTGTTGCTTGATTTGAGTCTGTTTACAGATTGCTGACTCTTAAATGCTTCATCACAATAGATCTTACTGTCACATCACACTTTCTGTGAACAAGTGTTTTGTCAAATAAGGCATTCCTTTGTGAATCCATCACCCTTACTCCCCTACTCCTAGTACATTCGATTATTTTCTGACAACCAAAACCAAAAGCTAACTCCAGGGCCAATACTTTAAAATGTAGAGAACATCCAATAGATTTGATGGACAAGCTAAAGGCATTGACAATTGAAGACTTCCAGTATTGTTTCAGTCAACAAGAACAATTTCTCACTATGTATGGCTTTCTAAGGGATAAACTTTTGCCCCTTGACTTTGAATGTGATGAAAGTATTTTATAGCCATGTGACAGTAATTAATTTTATTAAATCAGTCTCATTACTTTTTAGATAAATTAAATTAATTAAATGGCCACAAAAATGTATAAATTAAATTAAAAATGTATATGAAAATGAACAGAAGGAAGAAAGAAGCCATTAATAAACATTTAATAAAAATACTAAATTACGTATGACACTTGTTTAAAAGCACCTAATTTCTGGTCCACATCTCTGAAGTTCACATGAAAGCAATGGCAGTTGTTGACACAAAAATTGTTTACTGCAAATTGACAATGCTGCATCTTACTGATACTCTTTCCTCCTCCCCCTCACCTAATAGGAAGATGAAATTGTTTTATTAAATTCAGTCTCATGTGGCTATATTATCATTGAAAAAGGAATTTGCATGACAAAGGAACCAATCTTTCCTTGATTGTTTTCTACACATGACTGTGCCATGTAAAAAAAAAAAATATATCATGAAAATAAGTTTTAATTATATCTACTACTATTTGCACAAACAATTTTTTGCTGAAACAATCTTATTAGTTAAATAACTACCTAGTTATTATTATTATAAACATCCACCAAAATCAGTAATTTTTTTTATTTTTATAAATAAGGCCTTTTCGAAATTATTATAATTTCATCATCAGTTTACACTATAAAATGTTGTTATTTGTGTTCATTATATTTCACTTCACTTCATATTCATATAATGAAGTGAAGTGAAATATAATGAACACAAATAACAACATTTTATAGTGTAAACTGATGATGAAATTATAATAATTTCAAAAAGGCCTTATTTATAAAAATAAAAAAATTTACTGATTTTGGTGGATGTTTATAATAATATTATAACAAATCAGTGGCATAATGTTTAGCAAAATAACTACCTAGTTATTTACTATTAGTTAATAACTATTAGTTAAATAACAATACCTACGAAAGGAATCAAAAACACAAATATATCTGTCCTCAATATACAGTGATTTTACATATTCTTTGCACACTTGTTAAATAACAAGACAAAAGATATAATGTACATATTGTATAGAAACATCTATCACTTCACATTCACAAAACCGTGCAAATTGTTGCGGAGTAGTAGGTAGGAATAATCATTCAACACATTATGTTAGTGAGAAGTCACTCTGTGCTACACTTAAAACAGTACAGCATATCTCTTAGCCAGCCAGCGTGAGACCAAGTTAGCACCCAGTACTAAAGTTTTTATGTCTTTAAACACCTGGCAATGTCAATGTGCTATAACACACTATAGCCCAAATATGCCAGCTACAACTGAGTAAAAGAGACTGAAGTCGGGGTGACTGATAATATCAACTTATCCTATAACAGCTAAACAGCTACTAATCTTTCATAACAAAATAAGATACAATTCTGTACTATCATTTATTGCTGTCAAAAATTGTTCTTCCAAAATCATTCACTTTACAGATAATTTATCATCTTCTTACACACTCAATCTGGAGATTGCAATCTCCTGACAACTGGTGATAACAATATAAACTTATTGCCCCATGCTTAAAATTTCTGATTCCTTTCAACCCATTTCTGCACAAAAATCTTTTATTGATCTTCCCACAGTCTTCGCCCTTCGAGCTTTCCCTCAGGTATGACAGCAAAGAGTTATAATATTTTGAAATTGTATTGAGTTTATATTCTCTGAAACGTTTTTGCACAAACCTAATTGTATTGATTCTTTGTAATACACAATACTTACTGACTTCATTTTGTCATTACTTAAATGGCATTTTAAATTATAAATTATTTTCTTGCAGCACTTTGGGACTGACATTCATGAAATGGTTACAGCCCAAACGACCTTTACGACCAACTCGCAAAGAACGCAAGAAAGTTCCAGTTAAAAGTCTGGTTGGACAGGAAGTTGAGGTCAGTTGGTGTATACTCAGCAGTATTATTCTTTTTGTATTTATGTTTTATACAAAAGAAAAAAATTAACTGTAAAGTACAGTTGAGGCCATAAGAAAAGTTTATCAGGCCCGAGTTATGAAAATCATCTCATATATTCCCTGATGTATTATTATTCATGAATAATGACAGTAAAATTTAAGGCAAAGATAAATTCTTGAGTGGTTTTGAAACTGTTATTTGATCTTTTATTATTTTTGATATACTTGAAAATAAAGGATTTCAGTCAAAAATGGACACTCAATTCTGTATTTTTTTATGCTGACTGTAATTTCTATGGTCTGCTGATGGAAGGTGTGAGTAAATATTCATCATATTTAGATTTTGTAAACTAAATTACTGAGTATAATTAAAAATACAATTATTTTGTTTTATGTTTTCCCATATAAATAATATGCTGGTTCTTTTAATTTAAATGATTAAAAACATTACTAATACTTATTACAACTTTCAATTTAAGGAAAAGATTCATTTCAAAGTGCAAAACAAAAAAGAATCAGCACAGGAGCTTCAAAATTTGGTCAAAAAACAGCACTGAATGGTTTAATATATAATATGTGAACCAATACATACAAGTTTTAAAAAGTTCAAAGGTGATATATATCAATTGCTATCTGTGATTGTTACAGTTGATAATAAATGTGGTAAGAGCTTTCGAGGTACCAGTACGCACAGATACTGATCCAGTTGCTGAAGGTGAACTGCCGCTGATTCCAGTCAGACCATTTGTAGAGGTCAGTTTTCAAGGACAAAGAAAGCGCACAACCACTGCAGAAGGAGCTAATCCAACATGGAATCAAGATCTCCACATACCTGTGAAGTAAGACATACTATAATCTGGCATTCAATCTGAAGAGTGGAAGCAACACTGCAGCTTGTGTGAAGTTAGTTCCCCTAGACAAGCAGTCACGAGTACAGTCAATTTAAAAACTCATCTGGCAGATTTCAGTACATAATGGGAAATAAATATTATAATATCAATTAACACTGACATTAGTATTAGCGTGGTGATAAACATTCAACTAACACTGTTCTGAGTATGACTCTCAGGCGTTTACAACGGTGTCCTCACATTATTCAAAAATTTTCCCACATTGAATATTAATCAACCCAAATAGTAGAAGTAAAAAAATCACTTATTAGTGAAATATGTTGTTAGTTTATTTTATGTAGAATTGTTAAGCATAATAAGTGCAAGTTTCTAAAGAACCGCACAGGAACCAAATGTTTATGCACCAAGTCTGCACATAATGTGTTGAGAATTAGTGGTGGGATTATTTTTAAGCCATATGGACAGTGTACAGATTGATATTAAGTATTTTTTTTAAATTTTATTTATCACATATTCCACTCAAAATACATACAATATTGTGTAAGTTTATTGTATGTCAAGACGAAGAGAGATGTGAAGAGGCCAACAAGTCAATGGTGCTGGCTCACAAATTGTTTTAAGCATGTGTTGTTCTTTAATTGGTTGATGTTGTGTAGCAGCACAGTAGGAGTAGTATGTGAATGAATAGATGATAGGTAACCACACAAGTGAAAAATCAGGCAAGGCTCTTTTGTTGCTTGTTGACCTATAGCAACCGAATTTTCTTAGCTGAATGCTTTTCTTCTACATGTTGTGAGAAACAGTTTTGTTTTTCTGGTTGTATGTATTGTTTATAGTTAAACTGGAGTTCATTCAATGTAATAAGTCAATAATCTTACTGTGACATCAACATTCCACTTGATCACAGAATTGCCCAAGTGCTGAGAGGGTGATTCACACTGTGGTGTAATGTTATGTACATTTGTGTTACAGCAGTGCCTATGCACTCATGAACTAGCTTTAAGCAAGGAACATCTTCCTTTTCTCTCTACAGGGATTAGGTGATATCACCTGGTCTGATCAGCAAATTCAACCCATCTCTTCCTCACTCATCCAAGAGGTCATTTCTCTTTTGGGTTTTAAAAGATTTCTT
Organism: Magicicada septendecula; assembly: GCA_034769895.1. NCBI lineage: Eukaryota > Metazoa > Arthropoda > Insecta > Hemiptera > Cicadidae > Magicicada > Magicicada septendecula. The sequence goes on along the minus strand of CM068368.1, from coordinate 59,528,831 downwards.
GCCTGGGCAACCTGTCAGGCATCATTCATTCTAGATGACAACTATTAATTCCAATATTCCCTGACCTTTTCACTCAAGTGAGGGAATATTTAGTTCCTGGCATATATCCTCATTATGTATGCTGTCTGCTTATGTTCATTACTTCACAGCATGCAGAAATGTCAACTCAGAAGCTTGACTCTTGCTTACATTCCATCATGTCGTTACCCAATTTTAAGGCCAGAGGGGAATCCTCAAAACAAGCAACGCAAGCAATGCTTGCCCAAGGAAAAGCAGGCAGAAGTAAATAAATGATTACATATCCAACATTATCGTTGTCACCAAAAACTGCTTCACATGCCTTCTTATCTTTCATCTTTTGATAATCGGTGGCATATTTGTCACTGTCTTTCAGTTAAAATGATATTAATGACTTTATTTGGTAAAGAAGTAATTAATGTCACTTTGGTTCCAGTTCTGAGTGCTGTTTTAACAGCTGACTGACTGCTCTACCCCCAAGGCAATCACTTCAGAAAATGTTTTGGTGCACTAACTATGACTTGGCTGTAATGTCATAAATAAGCATTTATTTAGGATTTCATAACTATGGGTTCTTTACCTAGCCTTCTTTTTTAGATTAGGCTATAATTAGAAATATTCAAATTTATAACAATCTAGCCAAAGAGTATGATGGTTTACTGGACCTACATAGAACCGCACAGCACATGCTCCTAGAGATGCAAAAAGCAAGCACTCTTTAGTAATGATTTAAGCCACTAGGAGCACTAGCAGTGTCCTGGTTCAGTGAAAATGCGCTCAGTCACATGTTTCTTGTCATGTGAAAAACAATTATTGGAGGCTGTGAGAAATTTCTAGAGAAGAGTTTGAGTTGCTAAATGACACTTTTTAATCTTCATATTAATAACACTTAATAAATAATTTTCTCACAGCAACACAAACAAGTGAGTACCTGAATATTTTAAAATGATTTTCTAGCATTGGAATTTACATACATGTGCTTATATTTTCCTTAGAGTTGATGCTTATACCCATCGGGTCAGGAATATCCACTGTTTCAGGCCCATATAACAAAGCAGGAAACTCTGACTTGTTCCTCACTTGCTTTTGTGAACAACTATAGTGGCCTTAGCAGTTGCATAAAATAACATGTTGATAGCCAGACTTTGAAGTTGTTATTCTTCTTGTCTTCCAAGAAGTTTCATAAATTGTATAGTTAATTATTTCACGGTTTTAAAGCTATGTCTTTCTCTATATTTGTGAATAAATAATGTTTTCTATAAAACCTGTATATATACAATGTACACATGTCATAAATTTAGCCATGTGAAATTATTTGAACATTGTCACTGTTACTTGCCACACTGATAGCATCTTATGGGAGAAGCCTCTTCAAAGTTTCCACCATTTTTTAGTCCTACCTCACTACGTGGGTACCAAAAAGACCCAGTCAGGTGCAAGTGACCTGATGTTTGGCGATGTTGAAGTAACAGAGACTGCTGACTAATTATATCTGATCTTTGAACCCAATTTTCAGTGATACATTATCACAGTGTAGAGTATTAAGTCAGACATTAACCATTATTTAATTTTAAGATGTACAACATTTTATCAGGTATTAAACAAAAATTAACCTAATCTATGTTGAAACTAAAAATACTTATGACACCTCCAAACACAGAATTGAATCATCAATTAAAAAATTAAACATAAAAACTAAGCATAAGAGGTATTAAAATAAAATACTGAATAAAATAAAATAGCGTCTAAACACCATTAATTAAAAAATATCATAGGTCATTGTTTAGAACTTGATAATGGTGAAAACATTATCCAGTACAAAACAGGTTCTGCAACAGATAATGACAAAATTGGAATTGCAAGGGCTGCTAACAAGGTTGATGTGGCTATGAACAAATGATAAGCAAAGTGTTGACAAAGCAAAAATTAAAATACAAAATATATAGTTTTTAATAGTTTATACAGGTATATATGTTTACAACAGCTGACACTAATGTTATACACTCTACCAGTGTTATAACTAGATAGCCTGATATCAGTGTCTGGACCAGTGAGTATAATTTAATTAAAAGTAACCATTAGCTATTTATAAAATGTGCATGTTTCATTTTGTAAAGTAACTGAATGACGATTTAGTGTATTTTCTTTTGGATAGATTGAGTTGTGGCATTATTCTGTTGTTTGAGTGAGTTTCACTTGTTTATGCTTATTCAGGAGTTATGTGGCACAATGTGCAATTGCATACTGCTTCTAACCCAAGTTAACTGGTTAAATTAAACTAACAAATTACTTGAGCCTAGTTGGTAATATTAGTCTACATTTCAGTTTGAAATAAACACAGTTGAGTTTAATTTGCTTAAAATTACAATTAAAATCATGGTAATCATATGACACCAAGTGTTTACCTAATTATAAATATAACACTACCAACTCGGAACACAAAGTTTTTTATTGGTAAAAATGTAAAATTTTTACCTTATAGCCTGAACTAGTTTTCGCTTATTATACCCTTCATCAGAGGCTGCCACTGGGAGCGCTGTCCACCTTGTTCTTGGTGATGGTGCCATCTTTTGAAAGATCGATGTTGTGTGTGTGGGGTGTTTGATATCGTCTTTTGAAAGATCGATAAAAAACATTGTGTTCTGAGTTGGTAGTGTTATACAAGGCTTGTAATAAGCGAAAACTAGTTCAGACTACAAGGTAAAAGTTATACATTTTTACCAATAAGAAATTAGTGTTCCGAGTCAGTAGTGGTATATTTATAATTAGTTAATCAACGGACATGTCATGAACAACAAAATCCAAGAACCAAGTTTTTGTTACTGAGATTTACACTTTACCCTAAGAATGATTAAAATAGCCGTATGGATGAGTGGATTCTTTAGTGTTTCTTGTCTAAACACTAAAGAAAAACTGTCAAGCATTTACTGAACTGTTATAATAATGCCAATCTACTTATTAAGGCATCTAAGATGGTGTAGAAGAAACATGGTAGGCTTTGTTGTGTGTGAGCTATACATGACTCTTATGTAACCAGCATTTAGATTCAGTTAATGTAAGGAGTTATAAATTTACTTATTATTGACAGTAATTACATTTCTTTAGGCCACCAGAGGGAGGACTTACTCCAGGAGGATTGCAAAATATTCAGGATAAACTTTATTGCAATTTATTTGATGAAACTGTAATTGACTTATTAGAAGATGACCGTCAGCGGGAAACCAACATTCACCAAAGGTTGCAGCGCCACTGGCTTGGTTCTCTAGTGATACCATTTTCATCCTTATATGCAAATTCTAGGGTAAGACGTTATTTATTTAGACAACCATACAAATAAAAATTGGTTTTTCACTACAGAAATCAATGCAGTTTTCAAAAATTAATGACTGGTAACAATATTAACATTTTATATTTATAACTCTAACTGATTATCTTATCTTTTCCATAATATAGTGCTATATTTTAATAATTTTTTAATATAAGCATTTTAACTTTTGTTTAAGGTAAAGATATTTGAGTATTTTGTTATATTAACAGGTGCATGTTAAACTACTATCACATTTGATGTTTGAAATTCAGTAAGTTTGAATCAAATTCTCAAATTAATAGTTTAGAGGTTTGGTTTAAAGATGGAATCTGTCCAGTATACTGACAAAAATTCCTGGATTTTGTTATCCATGATGTGTCCATTGATTAACTAATTATAAATATATCACTACTGACTAAGAACACTAATTTTTTATTGGTAAAATGTAAAACTTTTACCTTGTAGCCTGAACTAGTTTTCACTTATTACAAGGTTCGTCAGAGGCTGCCACTAGGAGCGCTGTCTGTCTTGTTTGTAGTGATGGCACCATCATTTGAAAGATGATAGCAAATTAAACATGTTGTCTTAATTTTATGACAAAAATTAATAATTTTTTGGAATAAAGAATTTTTGGAAAAGTTCAGTTGGTATGAGAGAAACTATTACTGGTATGATAAAGTCACAGCTTCTTTGTGATGCAAAATGAAGTGGCGAACCTATATGTACTTCTATGGTTATAATACACAAATGAGATAAACATTACTTCTGAGAATTTTCAAGTATTTCTACAGTACTTGTACACTAAGAAAATTATTTTTGAGAGATTTAACTATTTGTAATAATAATACACTAAGAAAATTACTTTTAAGAATGTTAAAGTATTTTATCTTATAGAAACCAATAATTAATTTAAAAATATTTGCTACCAAACAAGTATCTTGAAACATAGCATTAAAATAAGGAATACCGAATGCTATGAAAATATAAAACTACACAGCAGTAAATAACACTGAAAACATCTCAGCCTCATAACTAAATATGTACCACATATGTCACACAAGAGCAAGGTAGACTCTCATAATATCAAACTTTAATTACTAATGCAGTTTTAATTACTAATGAATGTAAAAATCAAGACGGAGAAATATTATTTTATTAAAGTACAGTGTAAGGAAATGCTTTCAAACAGTATCCTCTTTTTGCTGGCGTCGATTTTGTCCTGCTACCCTATATTAGTGGTAAAGAATAGTTAATTTGTTACTATAAGTGCAAACATTAAATAACATTTTGTACAGATATAATGTTAAAACCCTGTATAAACAACCATTTTGTAAACAAGATTTTCTTACAGAAGTTAATATATCAATGGGATTGGTACATTATGTTTCAAGACAAACTGTTTCAAGTCATTAAATTTCAAGACAAACTGTTTTTGGACATTAGCCATCATGTAACAAACTTATGTTGTTTACATGTACATTGACATAATTGGCTCTGTTATTATCAAGTATAGAACATTTTTAATGTTTTGATTAAAACTAACTCCCAGGCTGTTTGCCCGTAGTCCAAGGTTCCCGACAAAACCAGACATTTCTGCAGTACCACTGGCTGCCATCTTCAGTGGAAGAAATGAGTCAACGCTAACGTGGGATGTAGTACGTTAGGACCACAGTACTGTGGTTAAGGCTGAAATCATTTTAGTCTTACAGTCTTACACCACAGTCTACAGGCTGTGGTGTTTTAATAATTTTTTTTAAAGTTTATTGTTTTTTTTTTTATAGAATTTAAGTGTACCAGTGCCAGTGCTGATGAGCTAGGATCAGTGAAACAAAGAATAATCTGTTCTGTTTCAATTCTGAAACTTGTGACTTTCTAACTCCAGTTCTTTGTTGTCTTATAACCCCCAAAGACATTTTTAGTAGAAGAGTTTTTATACTCTAGTGTTCATGATTTTGATTAAGGTACTACACAGAGTATTAAATTCTTAGATTTTTTTGTCCATGACATGTCCCCAACTGTTAAACAATATGCAATGCATTAATTCTGATTACAGAACACCAATTTTTAGATATTTTTAGCCAAAAGAAAAATTTTACTTTAAAATTAGTGTTCCAAAGTTGGAAATAGTGCATTACGTATGATTTAACAGATTAATGTGTGAAACATTATATCTCTTTTTGTACTGTTCATGCCATAATGATTAATAGTGACACATATAAATATTATAAACATGTATATCCATATGGAAAAGTGATATATAATTAACATTTTTTTTTACAGAAATTGTCAACAAAAATAAAACTGTTTTTTATTAAAAAATAATATTATTTCTTATTTTTGTGCTAAAATATTAATATAGTTATATCCTCATAGAAACTGTACAAGTCAGTGATGGTTTTGTAGCTTGTAATTGGGGAGGCGGGCGTCATAGTAGTTATAAACAATATGTAACATTGTAGCCAAATATAATATGAATGCCATCATAGTAGGTGAGAATAACAATAATAATAGAAATCTAAAAGTTTTTACTAAACTTGATTTGTAAACCATTAACATGCAATTATACTTTCCATAAGCGCTTTCAAGCCTCTCGGCTCATCTTCAGATGGAACACAACAACCTACCTAGAAACCTTCACCCCTTTATATATCTTATCTACAACCCAGAAGCATCAGCTTGACATAAACAAACATAGCAGGTAAACACCCTTGTTACGCCTTAGCCAGCTAACAGTCAGCCGAGTCACCACCCCTTGTCCCAGTACCTTTCCATTACCATCTGGTGACTTTCCATTATTGGAAACAAAACAGAATAACAGAAAGTTACCAGGCAGCAATGAAAAACTACTGGGACAAGGAGTGGCGACTTGACTGATTGTTTGCTGGCCAAGGTGTAACAAGGGTGTTTACCTGCTATGTTTGTTTATATCAAGCTGATGCTTCTGGATTGTAGATAAGATATATAAAGGGTGAAAGTTTCTAGGTAGGTTGTTGTGTTCCATCTGAAAATGAGCCGAGAGGCTTGAAAGCGCTTATGGAAAGTATAATTGGGTGTTAGTGGTTGCAATACAAGTTTAGTAAAAATTAGACTTAACCACTAAATTGTGTTTATCTTTTACAAACCTAAAAGGTAATTTCCTATTACACATAATAACAAATAGTATATATATCTTATAAAAAGCCATTTATAATTTCAAGGGGGGGTCTGGACTCTCCCGGCCTCAGGCTACATCTACCACTGTTACAAGTCTTTGTATTATGCAGATGGAACTGTATTGACAGTTTTGTTTCAGATTGAAGGCACATTCCAGCTGTACTCGCCACCAGTTTTATTAAGCTATGACAGAGAAACACATTGCAGACAATATGGAACTTTGTTTTCTGATACTTCTCGTCTTCGTGACAGCACATTTCTCACTGTGTTCATCACTGTGCATCCGCCTCTACATCATCCAGAGCCATTCAAGGTTAAATTTAGATTTTCTTGATGTTCTACCTACAGATTTATTTGTTGAGCACTAAGTCACTGTTAAGTGAATAAGCAGTAGGCACTAAGCAATTAGTAAGTCCACAAGGATCACCACTGTTATCATAATTGCTTTAAATTGTCACTACACGCACAACTTAAGCAACCACCGCTGTTAGTTTAAACATGCTATACATGTTATTAAAAATGACAATTAAAAAATGACAATTTAAAAATGTTTAATAAAAAATATTAAAAATTGTTTATTGAATATAAACAAACATTACTGTTCAGTTTTATGTTAATGTTACCATTTGAAAGAATATTTTAATCGTAGCCAAATAAAGAGCTCCACCGTGCAACGCGCCACCAGATGTCGCTATTGGGTGGCTGATTTCTATTTAATATGAATTGTACCATGGCCAGCTCTAGTAGAAGGCCGGAATATTAAATGTGGGAACATTGGAACCTGCTGGCTGATATTTGAGGCCGACTATACGATCTCTTAATTTATGTATTTCAATAATCAAATGCGTCAATTTTAATTGCTGGTCAACAGCAGTTTTATAATTCTTCATTTTCTGCAAATTAATAGTTTATTATGTAAAATACTATTATAGTATTTAAGAAGTATAATATCAGTAATTAACTCATTCATATGATACAAATTCAATAATTCAAACAAAATTAATTAATTATGCTTAACACTAATTCACTAATTTCTTCAACTTAAACGTATAATACTAAGTGAGCACACACCTATAATTTAGATTTATCTATAAATAGCACTACTCATGATTTTAGTAATGCTATGAAATTACATCAAAATATAACTTGTTCACTTTAGCTATTTTATTACACTATGCTTATTGGCCTGAGATGCAATGTTGCCACGTTTAATATTCGGGCCTTCTACAAGAGCCAGTCATGGTTGCACCATGGCTAGAGAACATAACAGGCTACAGGCCTAACTCTTGAAGAGAGAAGAAGAAACATGAGAAGGAGGCCAATTAAGTAGTGTATGGAAAAACAGGCTCAGTCACATTCATCAAGTTTTTCAGGAAACACTTTTTAAAGTTTGCAAGTATACCTTTCCTCTTTCTCTAGTGTTGTTGCAGCGACGGATTAAAAGGGGGCGGAGGGGGCATCCCCCCCCCCAGTAAAATAGTGAAAAAATATTAGTGAAGAAAAATAATCAAATAAATGTTGAAATTCTTGTCCGCTCTTTAGCCGACTAAAATAGTTTGTTTCGATATCGCTTGGAGCGCCTCAATCTAGAAGTCAATCCCTACTGCGTATGCGAATCTATTAAACTGTGATGTTTACGTTTGTGTGATCATTGCGTTGCTCCTTAGTAATTCGAGGAATTTGCCACACGAAAATACGCACTCGCCTTATACGCGTTGTTTGCTCGCTTAAAAGTATTTTGATTGCTACGTGATTCGTAAATTCATTTTAAGTGTTAGATTCAAGTTTACATTTTTAACTCTTGCTTTATTGTTGTTTGTTATAACGAAAAGACAATCAACGCTGAAAAGTTTCTTTACGAAAAAGAAGTGTAGCAATAGTGGTGAGAAATTGGTGCCTCTGGACAATGGTGCTGGACCTTCAACATTTAATGTGTGTCTTGAAGTTGTTGAAGACAATACGATTGCAAAGGGAAATAAGGACCAAACTTCTAAAGAAGGTAAGTTTTATCGATATTCGGTTGTCAATTCAATAGTTATATAGAAAGATATTCAGAGAATTGAGAATGTCGCATTTCCCATAAAAACGCGTGTTAATGAATACATTTTCTAATTGTTATATCTTTTTTTCTATACTCGCTTTGTATTCAGAACTTTAAAGACAATATTTTTTCATATATATATATATATATATATATATATATATATATATATATATATATGATAACGATTCATATAGTCGATCTATCAGATCATTATATGAAAGTGTCAAACTGTGCTAGTCTAGCGGCGTAAGCAAGAGAGAGAGGGAATAATCACGGCCATCTCTGTCTAACCTCGCCACTGCTACTACTGATGCGTGCACAGACATGAAATTTTATTTATTAAAACAGCAATATCTTCAAAACTAATAAATATACAGCAATTCTGAAACCCACATAGTGTTCAGCAATTAAAGCTCTATAAGTAACCAAAATATCAACTAATATAATTAACATTTAAAGAAGTTATACAGAAGAAGAACGCCAAGAGATATAACTAGAGAATTAGGCTAGGTACGAATTAGGTGTTTTCACACACATACAGAGAAAGACCAAAGCAATAATATTCTGTGGTCAGATCTTTGAAAACATGTTTGCAAATACCTGTAATCAAACGATTTGCAAACAGCGGAAGTATGAAATTAGCTAGAAATTCTCTGCCATCTCCAACTTGTTAAGGAGAGTTTGACCGACCTGTTCGATATTGTTTCAAATGGAAAACACATGATTTAGTTGGAACAACCAATCACAACCCTGTATTAAGAGTAGACGCTAACTCAGAATGAGGGAATTGATGACTCTTCATTCGGGCATTAAATAAGCAAGACGTGTGTTAAATACGATCTCAATTGCACAAACAACGCAAAGTATTTATTTAAATAAACAGTTCGAGAAGTGGTCTGCAGTAGTAGAGGAACTAGTTAAGTTCAATATATAATCTCACTGCGTAATAACTAATTAAATAATTAATTAATAAATAATTAATTAACAGTGAAGTGACCTGTGCACCAGAGTAGCTACAGCATCTGTAATTGTCCAGGATCATCAGTCAACGTTATTGGTCAACATCATTTCTTCTGAGCCGAACCATCAAAAGGAGTATCTCTACTGATTACTATCTACGGTCGATGCATCAATCAGATAAGAAATATATTCATTGATCAATGAACATAAAATAACAAAATAAATAATTAAATCAATCAACATTTTTAAAAGACACTATATAAAATCAAATTTTATATTTAATTATTAAGATTAGATATAAAGTAATATAGGAGTGTTGAATGGAAAGTGAGGTGTAGTTCATCACCTATCAAGAATGGCAGAACTGAAAACTGACAGTTAAAAAAAGATCATCTAGAGAAGTATAAATCGTGGCTTGCCCTTTCTCATTTGAGGCAAGGTCTTTTCTATAAATTTTGCCCTTTTTTTTGCTACTGGCCATGTGCATGTGGGTGGACACCATTGTGGGATAAAATTGAATACCCTTGTTAATCAACCACTAACTAAATTTGCCAAGCTTTTGGGGAAGGATGGAGATTTAGAACATCATAGTAAATTATTGTATCACCAACAGGCAATGGGAAAAGCAAATGACTTTTTGTTAACTTACCACAATCCTGAAAAATCAGTGGAAAATCAAGTTGATTCTTATAGGCTTCAACATGCTAAGGTAAATCAAGAAAGGTTGTCATCATCTCTGGATAATGTTCTGTTTCTTGGTAGACAAAATATTCCTTTTCGGGCCCGACGAGATGACGGATTTGAAAATAATCCATTGAAAAATCAGGGAAACTTTAAAGAACTAATGAAGTTTAGAATTGAGGTCTGTAAAGATGCACAAATTCAAAAGCAGTGTGACTCTATAAGGCACAGAAATTCCTTTCTGAGCAAGACCGTTCAAAATGATTTGATTGAATGCTGTGGGGAGGAAATTTTATCACTAGTACTTAGAAGAATTGAAGAAAATAAAGTCTACAGTATTGGTTTTGATGAAAGGACAGATGTTTCACATAAGACCCACTTATCAATTTTCTTAAGATATGTTTGTAAAAACTGTATAAGGGAAGACTTTGTTGGTTTTATCGACCCACGGAATGACAGTGGCAATCTTTGGGAAAACAAAACAAAACCCCAAAATCATGTTGTAAGTGAAGAAACCCTATCATCCTTTTCAAGTAATAGTGAGAGTGAGGAAGAGCCTGTTGAGTCAGAAGATCCCAGATTAACAGGAGATAAGTTAGGTAAACTGGTGTTAGAGTGCCTTCATGGAATAAACCTGGATCCAAGTTATTGCATAGGCATTGCAACAGACGGTTGTTCTGTAATGACTTCTGAGCTGTTAGGGGCGATAAAAACTATAAAAGATCAGTGTGTCTTCGCAGAACGAACAGCCTGCTTAAACCACTCCTTAAACCTCTCAATTTCTAGTTGCTCTAATGTACAAGCAGTTAGAAATGCAATTGGGATAATAAAGGAAACAGTTTCCTTTTTTACGGCCTCCCCGAAAAGAAATAATGCTTTTTTGAAGAATGTTGGAAGGCAATTAATATCAATGTGTGAAACACGTTGGGTGGAGAGACACTTATCTGTTGCTGTTTTCCTAGAGAATTTTAATAAGATCGTTTTGACTCTAGAAAAAATTTCAAACTGGGCTGTTTTTATGTCTGATAAGTCCTCAGCAATGGCAAAAACTCTTCTATGTTCAATTATTCATGGCGAGTTTATTATTACTTTAGTTTGCCTCGCAGATATCCTTAGTCAAACTTTGCCTCTCAGCAGATATTTCCAAAAAGAAAACGTTGACGTATACAAGGCTTCTGAGTTTTTGTCCGACGTTCTTTTTATGCTTGAAGACAAATGACAGAATGCAGAAACTGGATTTCAGGAACTTTTTGAGCAAGCAACAGAAATTGCAAAATCTGTCAACAGTGAATTGAAAGTCCCTAGAACCACTTCTAGGCAAGTGAATAGAGAAAATGTTGCCACATATGATGTTAAAAGTTATTTCAGGGTAAATTTGTACATACCAATCCTTGATTCAATTGTCACAGATATGAAGAGTAGATTTTCTGCAGGTGCCTTAGAATTATACAGACTTAATATACTCTTACCAAAAGAATGTATAAATGATACTGTAACAAAGAAGAGGCTGAATGCTGATATTGAGTTGATTTCAAAAAAATATGGCAAGACCATGGAAAAAGACGATAGTGCCTTTAAATCTGATTTAAAGGCTGAAATGAACATTTGGATGGCAAAATGGAAAAGAGAAAACTACAACAAAACTCCATTACCATCATCAGCAATAGAATGCTTAGGTTGTTGTGTTGCAGAAATGTTTCCCACAATAAAACATCTTGTAGTAATACTTGCCTCATTACCAGTATCAGTGTTGCAACACCTGAGAGGTCTTTCTCAGCCTTAAAGATAACAAAGACATGGGTTCGAAATCGTTGTGGCTGTTCGAACTTTGTACTGTATTGCTATATCTGTGTTGTAAGCACCGCATTGCGGCACGCGCGGATGACGTCACTTTGCTTATCTGCCGCCGCCAGCCGTCAGCTGGGCTCACGGTGGTCAATTTTAGTTCAGTTATATCAGATACTCCGAGCTGTGTACTCGTTAACATTACTCTTCCAGTCGCGGCTTCTGGATATCATTATTCAATTATTCGTCATGTGCAACTTGCACTAATTTAATTCAGGCGACTTCCGTCTATTTATTCTGGCGTTTGACTTTATTAAAACTTAATTAATGGGGATTATGGCCAGAAAACATCCGCACGTGTCAGTAATAGCATCGAAAATATAAGGTTGTCAATAAATGAACATTATATAATTTCATTACAGTCCACTTCATTATACTTCAAAACCAGCCCTTTTCATTTAGCGTCTTTGGAACAACTCGAGAAACTTCAAGAGCTTCCAGCACGCAACATTTTTGGTCCAACCGAACCGGATTTCATAGTTTTTCGTCCACAAGCGACAACATTTTCTGGTCCACTAATCTGGATTTTAGGATTTTATTTCCGCCATATGGGCAACATTGTGGGTCACTACTTCAAAACATTTATTTCATTAGGCAAAGGTCCTAGTTCCCGAAACAGCTTCAAAATTCCAGAACTCTCAAATTTAAATTGCTGACCGTGGCATACCATTTATCACCGAAAAAATCACTTCAAACAAGTGACTACCAAGATACAACAGAACGGCAGAGTCAACACGACAGGAATCGTCAAGGCAGTTATACAGTAGCAGCAATTCCACAACTGTAATGTACGCTGATATACGATGACAGACTTCATCGAACCAGCACAAACAGGCGGGTCACCAACAGCACAGGATTGACGGACGGATTCAAATCGGAACCAACAGGACCACAGCAGTTCGTAACATTCTAGAATTCCACGTGACGATGAACCTTTTACTTATTAGTATAATTATTTAAATAATGTATGGACATAACGTTCTAAGCAATATTTTATATTCAACAGTTATTTTTTGACACCTTTGTGTAAAGACATCATTATTATTGAACATATTTTCGTAACTATTTAGCAACTCATTGTGAGTTCAAGCATCGAGACAAGACTATATGTATTATTATTATTTAAATTCATAATTTCAATAATTCTTAAATTCTAATAGAGACTGTTTTAATAGAGATAATAAGCATATGTTGTAGCAAGTAGCCTAGTGTGTTAAGCTATATAACGATCGCTAGCTACCGCAACGTATTCAGATTTTATCAAAATTTAAGTCCATTGTTCACCTGCTCTGCGCTCAGATTATTCTAAATTATATTTTAAATTGTAATCATGGCGGATGTAAAAGCTTTAATAAAAAGATGAGGCACCATTAAAGCTTCGATATCCCGCGTAAACGCCTTCGCGGACAATTTCGATTTGGAAACCAGCGATCATCGTGCGCTGAAAATAAAACTTCGGCATTTGATGGAATTATCCACCAAATACGATGAAATACAATCTCAAATCGAATCCGAGGAAGTGGATTTTGCATTAGCTAGTGATAGGGTCCAAACTGAGGACGATCTTTGCAACATAGAATGTAAGTTGCAACACTTGTTGGAGCAAGCAGAGCATGTGAATCAAAAACCCTTAATTAATGCTGAAAGTAAGCATCTTAACCCCCCCCCCCATACAGTTGGAACCGATCAAATTACCTCGGTTTGCGGGAAGCATTATTGAGTGGCAGCATTATTATAATATCTTTCTCGAACTAATACACGTCAGAACCGACCTGACGGACGTACAAAAACTACACTATTTGCACTCGTCATTATCTGGCGAGGCGCTTAATGTAATAAAATCACTGCCAATCACTCATGAGAACTACGCGGTGGCTATCGATCTGTTAAAAAATAGGTATGACAGTAAATTAATTGTCTCCGCCCATCATGTCGGGAATGTCCTAGCCGTCCAATCGGTTCAACAAGAATCCCAAATTAGCACCTCCAGATTCATTGATGAAATAACAGCCAATATCAATGCAGTAAATAACCTCAACTTACCAGTAAATACATTCGAAATCATTGTTATTCATTATTTAGATAAAAAACTCGATAGTTACACTCTTTGGTTGTGGAAAGAGAGCTTGTCAGAACATAAATTCCCTGATTTTAATAATTTTATAAAATTCCTAAATACACGCAGACAATTATTACAAAATCTTGATAGCGCAACTACTTCAACGAGCAAGTTAAATGGCAGTGATAAGACTCCTTATCGCAAGGCAATTAAACCGATAAGCGCTCCTAGGGGGGGCATTCCACTCTCATGTGGGAAATAATTTATGTAACGGGAAACACAGAATTACTGATTGCTCACAATTTACATCGCTTACTATCCCTGAAAGAAAAAACATTTTAATAAAAAATAAACTTTGTTTAAATTGCCTTCATCCGGGCCACGAAAGTTCCCACTGCCCATCAAAATTTTCTTGTAGAAAGTGTGCGAAGCGTCACCACACCATGATTCACTTGTCTAACAAAGACGGATCTTCCATCAACAACCAATGTTCACTAAAATTGCAAGCGAATAAGTCAATATTGTTATCTACCGCAGTCTGTATGACAACTGATCATGCCAGTAGAAAGTTCCCAGTTAGAATTTTATTGGATTCCGGCTCGCAAGCGAACTTCTGTACAATGGATTTCGCTCGTCGAATGGGCCTTAAATTGGTTAAATCTCAATTGCCCATAACGGGTATAAACAACTCACTGTCCCAGGCTGACTTCAGTACAAGAGTAAGGCTACAATCTCGCTATAAACCTTTTACGTTAAACGTGCATTGCGCCGTACTGCCCAGTATAACTAATAATTTACCGGCGGAATCGTTTGATCTCGCCTCTTTAAATTTACCGAAGGACGTATTCTTAGCTGACCCACACCTCAACTTCTCATCCCAAGTCGATGTATTGCTCGGTGCTCAATATTATCTGCAATTAATCGAATCTATTAAATTTACCCGCGGCCCGCACTTTCCCATAATTCAGGAGACTAAGCTAGGATTCATTCTAGCAGGTAATTTACCTTTCAATGTCGACATAACTAAAACGGTTTCATCCTTTATGGTCTGTAAAGATGATAGTGAGATTTCCTCGCAACTAAAGGAATTCTGGAAGATGGAGGAGATCTCTAGTCGTGATCCCTACTCTGAGGACTCGGCATGTGAAAAGCATTTTGTGACAAATACTGTCCGCAACCACGAAGGAAGATTTGTGGTATCCCTGCCCCGCAGGTCAGACAAGTCCCATTTGGGCGATTCTCTTCGCGGAGCAATCCGCAGGTTTCAGTCGCTAGAGTTTAAGTTCAAGCAGAACCCTGCCCTTTACAAGGGCTATAGCAAGTTCATGCATGAATACTTGAAGCTTGGTCATATGTCTTCACTCAATGAGTACGATCTGTCGCTTGACAAATCAGACACTTTTTATTTACCTCATCACTCAGTCTTTAAGGGTTCCAGCATAACCACTAAGTTACATGTTGTTTTCGACGGCTCCGCTAAAACGACAAATAATTTGTCCCTCAACGATACTCTGAAGGTCGGTCCCATGATCCAGCAGGATCTGTTCTCGATCATGGTTCGTTTCCGTACCCACCGATACGTCCTCATTGCAGACATTGAAAAGATGTATCGACAAATTATGGTTAACCCGAAGGATTCCAATTTGCAGCGTATCGTTTGGCGTGACGCACCGCATAAGGAACTCCAACATTACGCTTTAAGGACAGTTACTTATGGGACTGCAAGTGCCTCTTTTCTTGCAACTAGATGCCTGGCTCAGATAGCCCACGAAAATAAATCCGACCACCCTATGGCTTGCTTAGCCATAGCCAATGATTTTTATGTAGACGATCTTATGACGGGATCGGACGATCCGAACGTGCTATCTAAAATGAGGTTCGACATCGTGGATTTGCTAAACAGATATGGTTTTACTTTACATAAATGGTTTTCTAACAACCAGAATATTATGGCCTCTGGCGCCCACGTTTCCCATGACTTTAGCAAAAATCAAAACGTGCGTACATTGGGAATCCAATGGAGCATTAACGAAGACAGTTTTTTATATACCATTCGGGGTGATGACAATTTGGCCGTGTTCAACAAAAGAAGCATGTTGTCGGTCATTGCAGGGATTTACGACCCGTTGGGTCTTATTGTCTCCATTATGTTTTGGTGCAAGCATTTTGTACAATAGTTGTGGTTGGTGGGCACAAGTTGGGACGAACCCTTATCTGGCTCATTATCCAATCAATCAATACTCTACTCTCAATTAGTGTCCGACACTCATTTTAAAATTACGAGATCGGTTAAGAGTCTAAACAATTATCAAATCAGTTGATTACAGCTTCACGGATTCGCCGACGCGTCGGCTAAAGGTTACGCGTGCTGTATTTATGTGCGGGCATTCTATTCGAACGGCGCCATATCATCAAACCTGTTGTGCGCAAAATCTAGGGTCGCTCCGCTGAAACAGATAACGCTACCCCGGCTTGAACTTTGTGCTTGTTTATTGCTAGCGCAGTTAACTTCTAAAGTTTTAGACGCCGTCAACTACAAATTTGACAAATTATATCTCTATTTGGACTCGATGATAGCTTTACATTGGATACATCAGCAATCTTCCCGGTGGAAGGTATTTGTAGCCAACCGTGTCGCGGAAATACAGCGTCTTATTAACCGGGGAACTTGGCATCATGTATTATCATCTGACAACCCTGCCGACATTTTATCACGCGGTTGCCTCCCTCGTAGTTTGCACAGCCATCCTCAATGGTGGCATGGTCCGTCCTGGTTAGCCCAAGAGTCATCATCATGGCCCATTAGTGCCTTCGATACTCATGCGCCCTGTACTGACCCCGACCTGGAGCAAGAAGGTCGTAAGCAGGTCCAAACCTTACTAATTGTCACCTCGTCCACCCCCAGCTATGTTGAAAATTACTCATCCTTTACAAGACTTATCCGCGTCTTCGCATATTGCCGCAGAGTTATTCGTAACTCTAGGCTCCCGGTTCTTGACAGGGGCACTTCCTTTTTGTCTACTCAAGAGTTGCATGATACACTTTTGTTCTTTGTTCGCCAGTCTCAGCATTTGCACTTCGGCGTGGAGGTTAAGGAGCTTGAGGCACATCGCTGCATTCCCAGCAGCAGTAAAATTCTTTCACTCAACCCCTTCCTGGATGACACAGGTATTTTGAGAGTGGGTGGACGCCTGCAGCTCTCCCAACTTAACTACGCGAGTAAACATCAAATAATTTTGCACCCGCATTCTCATCTCACCAAATTAATCATAGAGTATGAACATCTCCGTTTGTTGCACTCTGGGGTGCAATCAACCCAATCCTCTCTCAGACAGAAATATTGGATTATTAATGACAAATCTTATATCCGCTCAGTAATACATAAATGTATCATTTGCTTCCGTTACCGTGCTAGAGGCGCGAATCAATTATTGGGTCAGTTATCCCCTTCCAGGGTCACGCCTGCTAAGCCATTTTCCCAATCGGCCGTGGACTACGCCGGTCCCGTACCTTTACGCCATGGCGGGCAGCGCTCAAAATCCACGTCAAAGGCATATATCGCGTTATTTATATGCATGTGCACAAAGGCCATCCATTTAGAACTTGTATCAGATCTTACCTCCAACGCCTTTATAGCGGCCTTAAAAAGGTTCATCGCGCGCAGAGGTATTCCCGCGCAGATATTTTCGGATAATGGTACGAATTGTCGTCGTGCCAGCTGCACCTTACACGAATTATACAGATTTTTAAATTCTAAGGGAGTTGAGCAATCTACTCAGGAGTTTTGCGGTCTCCGTGGTATCAAGTGGTCCTTTATTCCTCCCTTAGCCCCTCATTTCGGTGGTTTGTGGGAAAGCGGTGTGAAAAGTGTTAAATATCATTTACGTCACATGATTGGCGGTACTATCTTGAATTTTGAGGAGTATTCAACAATTCTCACTCAAATAGAGGCTTGCCTTAACTCACGCCCTTTAGTTGCTATGTCCAACGATGCTAGGGACCCTGAACCCTTCACTCCCGCTCATTTCTTGGTCGGTGCTCCACTGACAGCACTTTCGGAGCCCGACTATACCCAAATCAATACTAGTCGTTTGGGCAGGTGGCAGCTGCTCCAAAAATTTACGCAATCCATCTGGAAACGATGGTCCAAGGATTATCTGCACCAGTTGCAGCAACGCAACAAATGGCGCACAACGTTAAGGAATTTAAATGTCGGACAGCTTGTCCTCATTCTAGACGATAATTCCCCCCCCCCACTTCAGTGGAAGCGAGGGGTAATTACTAATGTTTTTGCGGGTCAGGACTCCATAGTGCGCGTTGCTGAAGTTCGCACTGCGCAGGGTATCCTACGCCGACCCATCCACAAATTATGCCCCCTTCCGGCGGCAACAGACTAGTCGCATGAGCGTCATACGATACGTACCAGGAATTTGAACTTGTCACATTGCCTTGGAACACGCCCGGCACATTCCCGGGGCGATCATACAAGTCAATTGTATTATTATCATTGTGATTATTATTACTACTGTCGGATAGCTATTATTGCAATAGTTACTGCGTCTTCATTGTGTCAATTATGTTTTCTCATGGCATTGTTGATTGTTACATATTATTGAATTTTGTGATCTTTATTATACTATTATGTACTTTTAATTATTATATCAGTCCTTATGTATACTCATACACTCATGTTATGCATTTTTACATCAATTGGATATGTCTACCATATCTCCATGTACTATTGAACTTTGATATCATTATACTAATGCTATACATATACATTATTATGTCTTTATTATTTGTATTACTATATTGAAGCAGTGTTGAGGATGGTTTCTTTTATATAAATTAAGGGTCGTCACTTACGTTTTGTTAAAAATGAAATACAGTATATGTATTTAATGTCCATATGTTCATGCTTCAAGAGAGATCATGTCTAGTTATGTAAAGGCTTGTGTTTATCATGATTTTTTTATTTTGTACATTTTCTAGCACAGAAATTGTTTTGTTTTGCCTTTGAGCTTTTCTGATAGCTTAATGAATTTTGTTATTTACAGATTTTTATGTTAGAAGTGATTTACTTTAATCCAAGGGTCAATTTAATGTATAAGTCTTTTAAGTATATTATGTATTGTTTTGTATATAACATTTGATAATAATTTGTAATGTACTTTTCACAGTTAATTAAATTGCAAAATCGTCCCGATTTTGAGTGGGCAGTATGTTCGAACTTTGTACTGTATTGCTATATCTGTGTTGTAAGCACCACATTGCAGCACGCGCGGATGACGTCACTTTGCTTATCTGCCGCCGCCAGCCGTCAGCTGGGCTCACAGTGGTCAATTTTAGTTCAGTTATATCAGATACTCCGAGCTGTGTACTCGTTAACATTACTCTTCCAGTCGCGGCTTCTGGATATCATTATTCAATTATTCGTCATGTGCAACTTGTACTAATTTAATTCAGGTGACTTCCGTCTATTTATTCTGGTGTTTGACTTTATTAAAACTTAATTAATGGGCGTTATGGCCAGAAAACATCCGCACGTGTCAGCAATAGCATCGAAAATATAAGGTTGTCAATAAATGAACATTATATAATTTCATTACAGTCCACTTCATTATACTTCAAAACCAGCCCTTTTCATTTAGCGTCTTTGGAACAACTCGAGAAACTTCAAAAGCTTCCAGCACGCAACAGTGGCCAAAAACGTTTAACTGGCCTAGCCCTTATGTATATTCATAAAGATATTGTTACTGAAAAAACAAAAGTCATAAACAGATATATTGAGAAAGGTGGAAAGAGAAGGAAAGAAATGTTTTCATCAAAGAAGAAAGAAAAAGAACAGAAATACTGTAATTCTTTTATACTATATTTTAGTGTTTTTGTATATTTGGAAATTATTTATTATTATGTTATCTTTTGAACAAATTCCTCTCTTTGTAAATTCTCTTTTGCTTATAAACAGAATTATTTTGTTTTATTGCTTAGAATAATACTTAAAATGGATTATTATTTTTTTCATTGATTAGCTTTCTTGTGGTATATCATAAGTTAATAAAAACCTCGGAATGTATAAAATGTTTAAAAATATGCTTAAATTCTATTTTTATATTTTTGTATGGATAATATAATAATATGAAATTAAAATAATCTATTTTGTACTTACAAAAAGAAATAATAAAAATGTACAAACAGAAAAATAGTTTCCGTGGTGTCATAATTCATTCTGAAAAGATACATCTTGGATAATTTTTGTTGGAGTTTGGTCATTTTAGTCTTGCCCCCCCCCACACCAAAGTGACACTATTCCGTCACTGTGTTGTTGTTTGTTTTATCTCTGGATATGTTTCTGGTATCAGGATCCAACATAGGAGGAGAGTTCCAAAAGTAATGAACACTTGAAAGAACAAATATAAATTTTATTACAGTTACATTAAAAACATATCAAAATGAATCATATTTGTTACTTATTTTTCAGTTTTATCTGCAGAAGAGGTTAAACATAAGTCCCAAAGTGATAATTTTAATGTCTTTTTTCGTATACATATGTCAATTAGTCTGTTCTGTCACTTTTCACATCGTCATGGACAAACATTGTCTTTCTGAGAGTTTTTTATTTATCATCCACAACAAATGGAAATCTCACAAGGTGCTAGGTCAGGGTTGTGGAAGGGTTACATGTTGGTCAGCATTCCAAACATTTTCAATTTGTGTGAAGTGTCACTGTAACAATCAACATTAATCTACACTTGTTTCTCCTTTGTGATATAAATCAACCAACAACAGCTCCTTCCTGCCTCAGAATTATATCACCATGACTGTATGAGATGTTATTGGCTTGACATTTTTGGTACTTAAAATCCTGAATATTTCCATATCATAGAGTTTGTTTTGTTTTCTTTCTCAGATACTGTTTCATCTTTAATGACAAGAGTACTAAGGAAGTTCCGTTCTTCTTGTTAACAGAGTTGTCTATTGTTGTGTTTTATATTGTTCAGTTAGTATTTGGGAAACCATTGGGCTGACACTATCCAACAGGGTAGGATGCCATGAATAATATGATAAACAGAAGTTTTCGTTAGGTTAAGTGTGTATATAACATTCTTTCTTTCATGTGTCTTTCATTTATTAATAGACTCCCCATTTTCAGCATTGCATGCAGTTTGCAGTCCCCCAGTACACTCTTCATCACACAGTGATTCTCTCCTGTCTTTAAATTAGCAGAACTATGCTGACCTACTTCTTCTTCTTCTTCTTCTCATTCTTCAAATATAAGCGTATGGCTTGCCTGTTAAACTAGGTGAAAGTTTTCTTTTCACCTTTTGCTGGGTTGATACTTGTTTATGTTAAATTACACTCTCACTCATACACTTCAACAATTCTTCTGTGAATTTCTGTTTTACATTCAGAAATCAAATAATTACTCACATTTCTATAATGAGCTTAAAACTAATAATAGGAGTTCACTCTCCCTCAATAGCATCTGGTCTCTATATAACTTAAGAAGTACCTGTTAACTAAAAAACAATAGGTTCTTTATTTTAAGTGTTACTGTGTTACAAGCATTGTATATATACATTAAACGTTATGTTTTCCTCAACCATAGCTTTTATTTATTTCAGCAGTAAACTAAAACCCAAAAACAGTTGTCACCTAACCTCACAAATGAAAACAACATGTATTTTCGCTTTCCATTAAGAAATAGGACAATTTACAATTACTACACTTCTTCTTTTCCACATCGTAATATATGGATACAATCGCATATTAAAAACATCAAAAATGTACTACAGGAATGGATAAAGGTACAGTTCCGATGCCACTAAATAGCACTTGTTTATTTACTTGTTGTTATGGTAATTAATTATAGTGTCTATGGTGTTGTTGACATCTTTATACGCATAATTAAAAGGGCCTAAGTTGTGCGAACGGGGCAGAATATCAAATTCCAAGTTAGTATTTTTGCCTTGTGTCAAAGGTTACCTGTGAAAAATTTGATGGCAATCGGTGTAATAGTGTGGATTTGTGTTCAATAGAAAGAAACAAATCCTCAGACTTAGAGTTTTATACATATAGATTACACTCTCACTTGTAAACTTTGCAATTCTTCTGTGTATTTTGTTTTGCTTTCAGAAATAAAATAACTGCTCGCATTTCTATAATGGCTTAAAACCAAGAATAGAGGAGTTTACTCTCCCTCAATAGTAGTCTCCTCTCTATAAGACTTAATAGGGACATCATGTGTTGATTAAGCTGTAGAGCTGGGTTTAGGAGACAATAGGTTTTGGTTCCATGTTGTTCTCACAATTATTACTGGAATCACAAGTTGTTGATTAGTAGCTGGCCTTCCAGTGTAGGCTCACCAGGTAAACCAATTCAGTTTTATGTTATAGCATCTCTCAATAAACCGATATGGTCAGTTGTATCATGATATACATCTGACTAAAATCATTATGAGCATGAACATGTTGGTACGATGGTCTTCTGATCATCGTATGATACGGTGGAAAACAAAATACAAGACACCAATAAAGTCACTAAAAACCAGCTTTAATTATCACAATTAACAGTTTGTAATCAACAAGTTATTCAACAAGATTATTCTTGTACAAGAATTCAAGTTAATTTGTCCATAAAAGTAATAATGTCAACTATAAAGAATTCAGCACTGCAATCACTTTTTACTAATACACCACTTGAAGCGCACTGTGCAAATTGCCCGACAATAACTCTAAACTCACTTGAATAAATCTGAAGCTACACATCCCTGAATGCTTATATTTATACCCCACTGAGATTCTAGAGTAATCCATAATACGCATCAGCACTACTGGAAAATACTAGAGAGTAATTGCTTGTGGCCTTGAACACAGTGCGCATGGACCGGTGAGTCTGGAACAGCATCGTTAAGAGTCATGTACGCACACAACAACATTACAGTTGCCGAGAAACATGTAGAACCTTGTGTAATGACGTAACAGTATATTGTTGTCCAGTTGTATATTACCATATGGCTAAGTGAAGCTCATGTATCTATAAAAATGTGCTCATGTATATTTTTGTCTTATTTGATTTCAGGAAAGATTACCTTGCAGTGAAGCACCATACTTAGAAGAACATTTGGAATCATGGCAGGGACAGGTTCAGAATCAGTTTCCTCATAGACCCGTTAAGACACTGGTAGTCGACGTTTCTGCACAATCG
This sequence comes from Magicicada septendecula, assembly GCA_034769895.1. Taxonomy (NCBI): domain Eukaryota; kingdom Metazoa; phylum Arthropoda; class Insecta; order Hemiptera; family Cicadidae; genus Magicicada; species Magicicada septendecula. The sequence goes on along the minus strand of CM068368.1, from coordinate 59,505,557 downwards.
GTTTGCGTGACAAGATTTTTCAGACCACTTGATTTACCAGGTAATCAAGTTTAAATTTAATACCATCAAAACAGTTTCTTTTTTTTTACTAGAAGTGCATTTTTGTCTATAAGATTTTTTTATTACATTAATTTACAATAATATTACAATTGAACCCTCCACTTTAAGTTTTAAAATGTGGTCATAATTGCAGATTATGTGTTTAGTAAAATTAAACTTTGAAATACTATACAGAACTTAACATAAGAGGTTCAAGTTACAAGGACAGTTGTATGATTTTGTAAAAGGGACTTACTTTATATATTGCGACAACACAATTGAATTAACTCTTGTGCATAGGAAAATGGTGTGTGTTTTATAAAGCAACAAGTCTGTATTGGAGGTATTATAATTATTTATTGCAGTTGCAGACCAATAGAATAATAGTTCATATGATATATTTTTAAACATACACAAATGTTATGAATTTTGAAGTATTGTTTGAAAAGATCTGAATTTGTTACTTGAGTGAAGATATTCCAATTTGATGCGGCGAGATGGCTGATGGCGATGCGTATATCTCACGTGTCCTTCCCTCGTGGATTCTGCTGGGATGGTGTCCTGATGATACACACGCTGAACTTGCTCAACGGACTGCAACACAGCCTCGCTGCGATAACACTGATTATGATTGTTAATGGTTTTTAAAATGTTTTAATATTGTTATAGTTTATTTACGTATCTCAAGGTGTAACGTGGGTGTTTAATGAAAAACAGTATATAGGCATACACCTTCCAGCACGTCTTCAAGTGTCCTCGCGTCACACGGATCTATCGCGGTCAGTAGATCTCCCTATGAGGATATCTTCACTAACATGGATACTTGTAAATCACAATATTATTTATTAAAACTGAATTACTTGGGTCTGTAGAATAACTCATACAGAGTTCCAAGTTTTCGTACACCTTTTGCACTGTTTACGTGTTCACGCAAGAGAAACTTCTTGAACGCGGACCGCACGTTTAGTAGACGAATGCTCAAGATGAACTAACTTGATCTGCTCATGGCAAAAGACAATTTTCAATGATTTTACTGCGTTCTAATTGGCCAAATATCGGTCACATGATAATTTATGCAAACGGCACTAATAGTTCTTCATGCAACACTTTGCATGAAATTGGCAAAGCCTGCACAGGTATGTGTGCACAGGTATCTTTGATTTTATTACTTCACGTCTGAGTGAGTTTTAAATAGAGATTTCATATAACAAAAATTCACACTTAACAGTTATTTGAAGATCACAGAATATAGGGAAATTGTAGCTAATATTAAATTTTATGTCTTGTTCAAGTCTCATGTAAATCGGATAATTATAACGGACACAATAGAGAAAAATGTTAATAACTCGCGCACCCGCGCACACTTTCACAAACACATTACATAGAAAAATGACGAATAAAATTTTTAAGAGTTTGACCTACTTATTCTAAATTCTTATCGGTAATACAATACAAAAACTATAGCTAAAAAAAAACAATTTGAACAAGAAACAAATTTAAACATGAGAATGTTCGTCATCCATGCATAAGACATAGTTCATTGCTTATCATGATCCTGTGTTCTATCGCAATATAGACACAATTTTTTTACTTGAAAACAAAGATACAACTATTTCTTCTAAGTATTAATATTGTAGAGGCACGTCACTAATGATGTATAACAAAACTATTTTTAAACCATGTTTTAAAACTGGCCTAATGAATGGATGAAAGAAATATAAATATCTACATAAAATTATTATTTTTTACCTGCATACATGTTAAGCAAAGTTTATCAAACTCTTTATTTGCATTGTTCAAAAGGAACAATAATTCTTGGATTTTGTTGTGTACATTGATTAACTAAATATGGATAAAAACGTTAAAGGGTATAAAGCCTGAACCAGTTTTTGCTTATTATAAGCTTCGTCAGAGGCTGCCACTGGGAGCGCTGTCCATCTTGTTCTTGGCGACGGTGTCAACTTTTGAAGGATCGATGTTGTGTGTGTGGGGTGTGATATGTTCAAATAATGCGTGTGATTTGAATTCAAATTCAAATTTCCAGTGGCAGCCTCTGACGAAGCTTATAATAAGCGAAAACTGGTTCAGGCTATAAGTTAAAACTTTTACGTTTCTACCCATAAAAAACTTTGTGTTCCGAGTCGGTAGTGATTTAATTATATTTAGAACAATAATTGATTTTTTTCTAGTTATCGATGAAGGCGAACCAACAAAAGCAGAAATGGTAGCACAATTTGTATCAAAAATACCAATTGTAGATGGAAGCATGTTATTTCCTGGCCTCTTTGATGTTTGGCTAACTGCTGAGGTAAATGCATTATATGTTATTCCATTTCAATTAATGTTATATGTTGTTTCATCGTTTTGAGATACATACAAAGCTGATCTTAGGGGTGTGTGAAGAGAGAAGAGTGAAATTCTTATTTTCAATTAAACTTAATCTTAAAACTATTTATTTATTTATTTTTATATCAGATGTTGAATTTATATTTTAAATAAATATTAACTGAAAATTACTATGTTATGTTACGACTAGCAAAAAATTAACATTCAAAGCCACATCTTTCAACATGAACTATCATACAAATTACAAGCGATTAAACAATTAATCCAACTGGCAGTGTGAGATGTAAAATAAGTGATTTAATTGTTTTCAACACGTGCTGACAGAGAAAGATTAATGTTTAGGCTTGATTATGTTACAGACAACTTCACTGTCAATTTTATTATCAACATCACTAATACTGACTGACAACTCTAGTTCTGAATAGGAAACAGATATGGGCGTTATGTTTACAGTTCTGAATGAAAAACTGACCAATCTAACAGTGGTTAATTATTGTTGTCATTGTCACTTCACGGCGTAGGCTTATAGCCTGTTCCACCTTCACTGCAGCCATCTCTTCCCGGGCCTACCCAGAGATCTTGTGCCAACTGGTTTGTAGTCTACAGCGGGCTTTATTAGCCTCTGGTGGTCCATTCTGTGTAGATGTGCTCCATCTACATTTGTACTCCTGCTTTCATTTGTCTATCTTATCATTGATGGAGAATATACCCAGTATGGCCCTTATATGTTCATTACGCATTCGATCCCTTAGACAATAACCACTCACGTACCTTAAAAAAATTCATGTCAGTTGTTTTGTTTCTTAGTGTTCATTGTATTGTATCTCACATCATTTGACAGTTATTTACTTTTTTTATTCTTACCATCATCATGTTCACAACTTATGTCACAACCAAGAAAAGCAAATTTTTAGCAAACTTTAATCTTTCCGCAATACAAAATCGCTTATACTTTTTATGCCTAGTAATAACTCCATGAAAATACTGGTCTGGCATCTCAGTAGACCAGTGGGTATAGCACCTGGCTACTAATCTAAAGGTCCTGAGTTCAATTCCCGGGCCTGCACCATAAAATCAAGGTGCGTTTTTTAGCCCCCAGGTCGACTCAGCCTGTTGAAAATGAGTATCTGGGATAACATCCTGGGGATAATAATGGGCGGCTGAAGCGTAGTGTTGGCCACACTGCCTTCCTTGTATGGCGTACGGCTCACATTAGGCGGTATACTCTGCCTACTCCTAAGCTACATCGGTGGTATACATGGGAGCCATTATTATTATATTAATAACTCCATGAAATCCATCTGGCTGCTTCTGAAGATTCTGATTATTCTAAACAATTTCCCTAATACAGGTTACCAGCAGTGGCGAAGTTACATGGAGGCAATTGAGGCAATGCCTACCCTAAAAAATTCTGTAGAATACAAATTATAAATACGTATGAACTACATAACGTAAAGATTATACATTGTTACCGCGACTGTCAAATTTATTAGGCCAAAACGTGCTTTACTGAGCGACCGCTAGATGGTGACAGGTGCCTCGGCATAGCTCGTTTCAAGCGAATGAGGCAACCTGAACTTGCCTCAGCGTTTTTTGTATACATCATATGTAAGCAATGTGCCAGAGTGATAGGGAAGTGAAGAAGGGGGGATTGTCCCGTGCTGTACACATAGAGCGTTGAGGCATGCCTCACTTCTGTGGTCCAAACATTCAAGAAAGCGCGCTGTGTTGTTTACAAGTGTGTTTATTTTATGCGGTTATTAAAAGTGTCCCTGTTATTCCGCTGAACTAACAGATGATCAAGATTGTTATTTGAATTATTTGTAACATTAAACATATATATAGAAACTAATCAAGTTTAAAAATTTGAAGTTCAATCAGTTGTATTATTGTGTATGACTAATACAAGGATTGTTCAATAGAAACACGTATAGAGCTGTAAAGCATTTTTTATTCAACGATTTTAAAAGAAGTCTCCATTAACATTAAGACAAGAGTTCCAATGTTGCACCAACCTGTAGATTCCCTGCTAGTAAAATTCTCACGGCTGTTTGTGGAACCATTCGCTTACAGCAAACTCTACCTCAGCGTCCGATTTGAACCACCATCCTTATAGTGATTCCTTAAAAAAAAAATTTAAGATAAGATTTTTGCCTACCCATTCATTAACTACTAGCGTCGCCACTGGTTACCAGACATTCACACAAGAGTAACAACTTATATTGACTAGTATATCTTTAAATTAGATCATATTTACCCCATACCCCACATTTATAAAAAATATATTTATGAATACATTTGTATTTTGTTTTCCATAAGTGTGCTTATTGTAATTTAATGTAAATTAATAAGCTTCACAAACATATAGTGTGCTTTATTAAATTTCAGCAAATCCTCTGACAAAATCTCTCCCTCTTCCATACACATATTGTAGCGTGACAGATAATCCACACAAATACATTACTCAATGATCATTAATAAAGCTCTAATATATGGAATATCCAGATGAGAATTAATTAAAATGCACTATTTAATAATATATTCACAAGAAAGGTTAAATAAAGAAAATTTCTGCAAATACTATAATATAATACAAATTTAAAAACCCAGAAGACTAAAAATGATAATAACAAAATTACCCAGGTAAGATAGAAGCAGGCAATTAATATACCCCGACAAGGAAACCAGACTAGAAGAAACAAAGGCATGCACAGCGAAAAGCTACTGAAGAGAGAAGAAAGAAGAACTAATTAAAACTACTACTACTGAAGAAAGAAGAAAGAAGAATAATCAAATCTACTGAAGAAGGAAGAAAGAAGAATAGCCAAAATCACTGAAGAAAGAAGAACAATTAAAACTCAAAGAAGAAAGAAGAATAATCCCAAACTAAATCTACTGAAGAAGGAAGAAAGAAGAATAACCAAACTCAAAGAAGAAAGAAGAAACAAGACTAATTAAAACTAGAGAAGAAAGAAGACTAACCAAAACTGCTACTACTGAATAGAGAAGAAGGAAGAATAATTAAAACTAGAGAAGAAAGAAGAACTAATTAAAACTACTACTACTGAAGAAAGAAGAAAGAAGAATAATCAAATCTACTGAAGAAGGAAGAAAGAAGAATAGCCAAAACCACTGAAGAAAGAAGAACAACCAAATCTATTACTACTGAAGAAGGAAGAATAAACCAAAACTACTACTACTGAAGACAGAAGGAAGAAGACTAATTAAAACTACTATTACTGAAGAAAGAAGAAAGAAGAATAATTAAAACTAGAGAAGAAAGAAGAATAACCAAAACCACTGAAGAAAGAAGAACAACCAAATCTACTACTACTGAAGAAGGAAGAAAGAAGAACAATCAAAGCAACTGAAGATAGAAGAAGGAAGACTAATTAAGACGACCCATATAAAACAAAAACCCCATAGGGATAGAACCCCAAAAAACCCCAAAATCAATGAATGTCCAAAGAGAAAGTATAACACCCTAAAAAACTATATCACTGTAAAACTGACAAAAAACTAAAAGTGTTAGTAGTATTACACATAAGTGCATTCAAAAAGTTATTGTTTAGTTTGTATAAACAAATCTTCACAGTTCCCCCCATGGTTGAATATTTCATGTTAAAAACTAGAAAAAGACTAGTAAATATATTGATAATTCACCATAGACAAGTGTAAGTGATCAAATTATAACTAATAAACTTTAAAAAGGTGCATGAGTTACAGTACGAAGTAATGAACTTTAAGTTTTATGAACAGTGTCTACTTTGATAATGAAATAGTAATGTTACTAATAAAAAGCTACTAAAGCTGTATGAACATTCCATAGAATGGAATATAACTTAGATAGCCAGGGTTATACTTAAAGAGGGGGCATAAATCCTGTAAAATGGGGAATTACAAAACAAATTGTTAATGTTAAGTAGTATAAGATGTTAACCATTATATGTAACCAGGATGTCAGATTCCTATTACATATAGTAATTAGATAAGTAAGGATTATCCATAAGAAATGTTAGTGTTATAATTTGTTATTTTATTGTTCATTTTAATTTAGGAATGACATATCTAAAAATAGATACCATTCCAATGTTATAGAATATTTTTTATTTATGTTATTAGGTGATATACAAAACAATGTTATTCAGAACACCAGTTTTGAAATAGAGAGATGTTATATGTTAATTATATAATCAATAATTTATGTTATACCAGTCAGAGAAGGATATAAAATAACTACATTAATAAAACATTTGGAAATTAGCCACACATCAGATCTAGGCCAAAGAATGAATTTAAACTGCAGAATAATTAACAAACCTAGTCTTATAAACCAGATAAAATGACAATATTTAGGCAAGATAAACTCAACATATTAAATACTATGTAAATAAGGCTTTCTAAAGATATGGTCATTATATGAGTAAAATTATTTAATTGTCTAATAAAATACTATTAAAACTGAAATAGATTCACTGACATTATCCTAGGGGGAGTCATATACAAATGAATTATATTAAAAAACCATCATTAATATACTAAATTGCAATAAAATAAGTGAGAATTGATAATTATATCAATTTCAGATTTAATAGAATAATAATTATATTAGGGAAAATGGCTATTATTTACTTAGAAGACAGGAAGTATAATTTTAGGCCTACCTCCCAAAAATTATAAGAAATATAATTTTCAGATAAAACTTTGTAATACTAACTTAATTACTATCAAAATAAGTAGAATAGAATAGTGAAAACGAATATGTATTTAATATTTCAAACAGTTAAATAATAACGAAATTACATTCTAAGCATAGTGCACGAAATTAAAGTGTGTCGGAAGTTATGGCAATTTGAAACAATGTATGAGATATATTATATAGGCTAAGATTTTCATGAGACGAAGGAAATACAGACAGTTCATTATTATACCTCGAAGAGAGCACTTCATGTGAATATTTGATAGAACCAACCTGTAATGGCTGTTACGTTATAACAGAGTACGGAATTATTTTATGTAAAATTAAATTTTTTAACTATTTTAATTAAAGTGAAGTGGTGAAGTTGACCCATGAACTACATAACACCTATAAACGAAATCATATATAACTAATTAAACGAAATAACACTGAAATCGCACCAAACACCAAGTGAAAATTCGAGGTTAACTGACACGCATAAACACCAGTAGATATACCCATTTAACAACATTTTTACACAAGTGAACTATTCCATGATACACCAGTGACAATAAACTATACCCCAGAAGATCATATACAATTGCGAAGAACATTTAACCGAAGAAAGGACATATTATCTCAACAAGTACTTTGTCAACATTAGAAGCTATCAACGCGCATGCGTCAGGCGGCCATTTTGATCCAATGTCTTCACTGCAATCAGACACGACTGTAGACTGCTTTCTGGTTCGAATAAAATTATATATAAACTTTTATTATTAATAACTACCATTGCATTGTTTAAATTTAAGACATTTTTAGAATTGTAAGTGTTATACTTTCATGTCCCTGACCTTCTCTGGCTTTTTATATTAATAACCGTTCAAAGAACCTGTTTTTATAATACAACTGTAAAACTTCTAATATTGACCGACCCTGAGCGAGTCGATACGGCATTGTAATCTCGATTAATTAATCGACCAACTTTATTATTGTGTTTAATAAACGTTTTTTTGTTTGTTTTTTGGTAAATTGAAGTTGATTTCTCTTATAAAAGGACACAACCATTAATTAACCAAGAAAACTAGATAATCTTTAAAGGCAGTATATGCGAAACTACAACATTTCAAGAGTAAGAAGAAGAGAGCCGTTTTCGCCTAACTTGAAGTTAATTGGATTGTCTTTTTAACAAATTTACAGAACAGAAATTTATTACCAAAATAAACACCATACCATTATAATTATAATTACGATCAACAACCTCGATTTATTCCTAAATATTAAGCACATAAATACATCGAAAACATTTTTTCCGAAATTATTTTTTTTTTATAAATATAAATTTTAAATTTATATTTTATTTCAAATTGCTACCACAGCAATATACACCGAGTTTATTTGATAACAACAAAGACCAGGAACTTTACCAAATCGACGATTCCCAGAGCGGAACGTCACTACTACACATACACACCATAAAAATTATTCTGGGTAATATTATACCAGAACACTATACAATTACAATTATAGTATGGTTTTATAACAAAAGTGAAGATCAACAGTGAGAGCATAACGAAGACAAGAAGATATTAGCTACGTTACTACACACATTATAAATTAAGCTATATTTTGCAATATCGTTTTATTACAAAATCGGCTAGCACAACCAGTGGGGCTTACAGGAGAGCACAATCAACATACATCGATATTTATTTTATTATTCCCACCACTCACCGTTTTATTACAAAATATGTGCTACAGAACACTAGTTCTGTGCAATGTCCTACAAGTATTCATACATTAAAGTTACTCAATGTATACTTTTATCACATGATTGATAACCCACATAACCAACATATGCTGAAAAATATCAAGATACTCATGAATGTCCATTATTCATGGACACATATCGAATCCGTTATCATCCATTTTTACCACCCATTCGATTACCATTCTTATAGTAACACCTATATAAACACACAACACCTTAATCCCATAACAAATCCCTAATACAGTACCTAAAATTTATAACAACAGGTAATGAGTGATGCTTTCAACTGATTGGTGACACATTCAGAGGACTAATAAACACACAGTTCACATAAATGTATAATAAAACTTTAAATAATTGCAATATTATGTATACAGTTTATTTGTTTATTTCTTGTTATATTATCCCCTCCCTTCATTGCTTCTTGGTCCTGTTGGTTTTCAATATTCTGTCTTCCTCCATTCACTTAATCTTACTATCAAGTGTCCAGTTTTTCCATTTTGCATCTTTCTGTAATACTCCAATTTCGTTACAATCTTGTCGTCTTTTGGCATATTTTTCTTAATACCTTCATTTCTGATACCTCTGTGATTAGTTTTGTGTTCAGTGTCCAGTTCTCATATCTGCAACATACAGTATTTTTTAGTCTCATTACTGACTAATAAATTCTAACTTCAGTATCCTGTCTTGGATGTTTACTGTAGAGTGTGTCAAGCACAATACAGCAAGAAATTGTGACACCTAAATTTCATGCAATTAAATTATTTATTTTTAACACTTTTGGGTGCTGGATGTTTCAGCACAAAACTTCTATTGAGTGCCAGCCATTTTTAACGTTTTTCCCCATTTTAAGAATTTTCAAAAAATTCTTGTGAAACTGTAACATAACATAGAAAATGGTGCTTACCTTGTTTTAAACATTGGACCTTCCTCTTCATAATGAAATATAAAGTTTTATTGTTTTATATAGACACTTTCAATGAAACTTTACTTTTTTATACACAATTTTTATTAAAAAAAGTTGTCAAAACTGTTATAGCACACTAAAAATATTATAAAATCACTTAAAATAACCTAGAAGTTGTACATTTCACTCTTGAAACACAAAATATAAGAAAGTGTATCACTAATATTAGTTTGTACAATATTTTTTCTTTAATGAAAAACTTTGAAGCACTGGTCTTCACACATAGCATTGGAAATTTTCTTGTAAAATTTCTTCATAGTTTCAGTTTGGTTCAGTTGAGCTACCATCTGCTGGCAATTTGAAGAACTAAGAACACTAACAAACATTACGCGACAACGAAAACAACGTCATTAGAAGTGATTCCGTATTTAAAGAAACATAAAACTACATCATGTCAAATGACGTGGTTGGCACCTTGAGTGTTAAATATTATTATGTTTTTATATAAGTAATTTTATATATTTTATAATGACTTTACCTCAAGATGTTTTCTCCCTATTTGGTACATGTTTCGGGAAGCCTTGTGTTCCCATCTTCAGCCTTCCTAATTTTTAAAATAGGTTACATACCTGATAATCCTTCATGCAACTTACTTTGGTCGCTATGCACGATGCGTTTCGGGATCAAGGTCCCATCCTCAGGTGCTCACTCGGGTTGAGCTCGTCAATTCATAAAAACACACACATAAAACATAAAAAACACTGAATTCAAACACTCATACTGCGCGAGAGGGGACGATGCACATTGTCGAGAAAGTAAATGTGCACTGGCCGTATAAAGTCCAATGCAGAGATAAGTTGGTTGTACTCTTCATGTCTGTGCCAGTTTTTGTATCACAGTATCGAAGAGCACGTTGTATTTGAACGACACCATATCGTTCAACAGGCACTCTTTCTGCGACTTGGCCGCTTTATATATCTCATACTCTTCTAATGCATTCATATATTGGCCCTTCTTACAAAAGTGTATGGGTTTAAGATTAACAGAGAAGTTAGTGTAACTGTGATCACAATCAATCAAGTGTTGCGCGTAAGTCGATTTACTGTTTATCACATTCTTCATGGGCAGGTGTTCCTTGAACCTCTCTTCAAAAGTCTCCCGGTCTGGCCGATGTAAAACATGTCACAATCATCACGCCGTTATTTGAAGCCGATACATGCACAAGCCCCGCTGCTTACGGGCTTACCAAAAATCCATAAAAATGACATTCCCATTAGGCCATTGGTTAACTTTACAATGGCGCCATGCTACAGAGCCACAAAAATACTACAGAAAATTATTAAAATTAATACAACACTTCATAATAATCATAGCGTTATAAATAGTTCTGACATCGTAAGTAAAATTAAAGACGTTAAGTTGAAACCACAATACAAGATAGCCTCCTTCGATATATATACAAATGTACCCATTAATGAGACTGTTGAAATATTAAAAACAAACTTAATGGCCAACGCCACATTAAGCCCACAGGCTGTAAATGAGCTAATTATGTTGCTTAAAGAAATATTGCGCCAAAATTATTTCACTTTCAACGATACATACTACAACCAAAAGGAAGGCCTGAGCATGGGTTCTCCTCTAAGCGGGATACTTTCTGACCTTTATCTTAATTTTTTCGAAAGTGAATATTTATTTTCTATTAATAATAAATACCATAAAAACATTGTGTCCTATTACAGGTATGTCGATGACACGTTTATCGTCTTTGATGGCACATTAAGACAAATTGAGCTTCTGAAAAACTACTTGAACAGTGTTAACAAACACATACAATTTACACTTGAAACAGAGGAGAATAACCAACTGAACTTTCTTGACCTGACCATAATTAAATCTCAGGACTCTTTCAAATTTAAAATTTACAGAAAGCCCACTACCACTGACACCAAAATACACGCTCATTCGTATCACCCGTGGTTCCAGAAAATGGCGGCATACAATACATTTGTCTATAGACTTCTTACTGTACCCTTAGAGCAAGATTGCTTCATTGACGAAGTAAACACTTTAAAACACATCGCCATATCCAACGGTTATAACGCTAGTATAATAGATAAACTTATCTCCAGGCGCAAGAACAAAACTCAAATTCCGAACAGCGCGGTGCATAATACTGACAGATACATATCGGTAGAGTACACACCTTTGTTGCCTAACATTATAAAAAACCAATTTAAGAAATACAATATCGCAGTTATCTTTAGGACAAAAAATAACATTCAAAATGCACTGCGCCCCAAGATACACAGAAGCTTAGAGACACGCTCTGGCGTTTACACTGTGTATGATGATTGCGACATGTTTTACATTGGCCAGACCAGGAGACGTTTTGAAGAGAGGTTCAAGGAACACCTGCCCATGAAGAATGTGATAAACAGTAAATCGACGTACGCGCAACATCTGATTGATTGTGATCACAGTTACACTAACTTCTCTGTTAATCTTAAACCCATACACTTTTGTAAGAAGGGCCGATATATGAATGCATTAGAAGAGTATGAGATATATAAAGCGGCCAAGTCACAGAAGGAGTGCCTGTTGAACGATATGGTGTCGTTCAAATCCAACGCGCTCTTCGATACTGTGATACAAAAACTGGCACAGACATGAAGAGTACGACCAACTTATCTCTGCATTGGACTTTATACGGCCAGTGCACGTTTACTTTCTCGACGATGCGCATCGTCCCCTCTCGCGCAGTATGAGTGTTTGAATTCAGTGTTTTTTATGTTTTATGTGTGTGTTTTTATGAATTGACGAGCTCGACCCGAGTGAGTACCTGAGGATGGGACCTTGATCCCGAAACGCGTCGTGCATAGCGACCAAAGTAAGTTGCATGAAGGATTATCAGGTACCTAACCTATTTTAAAATTAACCATTGCAACGTGGTGACCATACACACAATGAATAATTCCTAATTTTGAGCCTTGTGAGGTATTTGTATGCTGTTGGCTGGTTGTTGCTTTGGTTTCCTGTTGGTCTCTGGTGCTTTAAATTGGTGTTATTGTGTGTGATTGTGGTGTATATATTAGTATTTTGTGTATTTTCTATGTTGAGTGCTTTGAAAATTGTGTCATGTTTTGTATTGATTTGTATTTGTTCAGGTATTAATTTGTTGTGTATTTTATGTTTGTATATTTGTAAATTTTCCCAAATGTTCATTATGGTCCCTTTGTGTGGTATGTTTTATTAGTGTCATATTGTTATGTTTGCGAATTCATGTCCAGTGTTTATTGCACGTGTGGCCAAAGTAGATTTATATAGTTCTGGTTTTTTGTATGGATTTAAGCATTTTTTCAGCTGTTTTTTTGTTTGTCCTATGTAACATTTATTGCAATCTTCGCATTCAGTTTTGTATATACCATTGGTTGTTGTATTATCTTTGTTGTGTGGGTTATTTAGTTTTTATAAATTATTTTTATTAGTTTTGTATGCTATTTTGATATCTGTGTTTGTAAATAGTATTGTTAGTTTTGTCATTTTATTATTTATGTATGTGAATGTGGCCCATTTTTTATTGTTGTTATTACTTATGTGTTGTTCATTTTGATTAATTCTTAATTGTTCAGTTTTTGTTTTATATTTTATTTTATTTTCTATTTTTTTTACATTATTTTCATTGTATCCATAGCAGAAAGTGTTTGAATAAATAATTTTAAATTCAAAGATTGATATCATTGACATTCTTGGGAAACAGCTTATTCCAAGAATGTATAACTGCACAAAAACAGTGAACAAGAGGCAAGTAAGTTTTTAAAATTTCAATGTCTGTTTAGCAAGTTCTGAATCTGTTGACTGGTGACTCTGAAGATCATGCTGTACTTTTATGCTGCTATTTCATGAAGTTGGGAATTAAATGCTGGCTGCTTCTGGGATGTGGCATTCCACACGGTGCTACAGCGTATGTACTGACAAAAGACGACGAGGGAGAATTTCATATATGGGACCCACCATCTGGAAATAAGTACAGTGTAACTGACAGCTTCTGCCCACTGCATAAAGTTTACTGCCTCATCAACCAAGACAATGTAAGATTAACTAAGTGTGATTTATCTTTTTTTATAAAACACAGTACTGTAATTAGGTCAACCCTCAGATTGCCTGAATCATAATGTATTTTGACTTGACAATTCAATCACTAGAATTTGGGATCATCAATCAGAAGCTGTGAGTGACAGTTGAATGACCCTGTTGTTAAGTCTTTCAACAACCACACAGCTTCTGAGGACAACCCAGATTCTAGTGATCAAAAAATTAAATGAAAAAATATTATGATGGATGGAGTCCAAGTTTACCTGATAGAAATCACCCATAACTTAGGAGTTTTGAAGAACAGTACTTTAATGTTCTATGTACTTTAATGTGAGTGTGGTGTCAATTGAATCATGCCACATGAGTGAATATTTCTTATAAATATTGTGTGTGTGTGTAATAAGCCTAAAGTATAGGGTATAGGTATATAGGCAAATATTAAACTATGTTTAGATATGTACCTGGGTAGGGTGAAAAGTTTCAGGCCTCACACGTAGATGGCTGCCACTATGCTTATTATTTTGATCATGTTGTTTGTTGTTTGAAAATGAGGTGTGTCGTAGACTTCGTGATATCTTACAGTCACTGCAAATGAGTAGTAGATTTAAAAAATGTAGTGAAAAAGTTTACTGTACAGCAAGATTATAGAAATGCACTAAAAATAAATTCATAGTGTAGAGTGTATATCAGAATGGTGCAATCTTTCTTTAAAAAAAGTGCTACATAAAAATGCACAAAATGATCTGGAAGATGAAATTTTGTAAAAAAGCCATGATTCCAAATCACCATCATCTTCACATCATGGCATAGGCATGGTGCTGTCTGTTCTGCCTTCAAAGATCCTCCAGCCATCTCTTCATGGGCCTACCCAGACACCAGTCTCCTATAGGTTTATATTTCCAGACTTGTTTGGCCACTCTTGAATCTGATATTCTTTCTAAGTTTAGTCTTTCATTCAAACTATAAACTTGTAATTCTTCTCTTATGGCCACATTCTTTATACGATCAAGTTTAGAACACATTTTAACTCCTCTTAAAAGAGATACAGGGCATTTCCTAGGCCTGTAGTTTACTTTCCTGTTTCTTCATTGTCGTCCACAATTCACACTCATAGGACAGTAAAGAGGCCACCATAACTTTGTAAAATTGTAATTTTGTACCTCAGCGTACCTTGTTTGTAAAAATACAATTGATTGTCCTACAGATCATTTGGAACTTGCCTAACTTGACATCTATATCATAAATCTTGTTAAAGCCAATATCGTTTCCTAAATATTTAAAATGGCTTACCTGTTCTACAATTTGATCATTAATTATTTTTGTTCTTATTGGCTCCTTGACTCAAAGTGCCATTACCTTTGTTTTTGTAGATTTTCATTCTGTATTGTTTGCAAATCTGATGAAGCTTAAAAACAGATTTTTGTAAAGCAGATTCTGTATTTTGAATTACAAGCAAGTCATCAACAAACAACAGCATATACAAATATCTGTCTCTTGATAACTTAATACCAAGGTTCACTATACGTTTCCATTTCCTTATTAGATCATTAATTTTTTTTTTTTAGACGATTTAATTACGGCTGGTGCTGCCACTCGCATCCTAGCTTCCACTGGTGCCGGTCTAAACAGTCCTGTTCTGTAAGTCCTCTTGCATTCATTGCATCTTTGACATCTATTTTTGATGAATGTTTAGGTCTTCCTTTTTTTCTTCTAGAGGATGGAGTCCATAGGTCCATCAATATAAATGTTAAAAAGAGTAAGTGATATACTGCACCCTTGATTGACAGATATTTGTTGAGATATCTTACAATTATTTGTAATAGCTATTCTTGTTCCATTATATGAGCCTTGTATAGTTCTTATAAGTTGTTGTGGGTATCCTCATTCTTCTACAAATTTCTATCTACTCTATCAAAGGCCTTCTCAAAGTCAATGAAAGCTACATGCATTACCCTTTTGAACTCACGATTCTTCTCAATGTCTGTGCAATAATAAAGGAATTGTCTGTACAAGAACTGCTCTTCCTGAACCATTTTGTTCCTCCAACATAAGATGTTCAGAAATAGTCTGTAGATGGTGGTTTATGATCCTTGCACATATTTTATAGACAGTAAATATTTAGATTGCAAATCATAATTAAAACAGTACTGAATACAACTCCAAGTCCAAAACTGCGATTAAACTGATGAAGTGCCTTATGATTTACAGGTTTATTATACTAAATTAAAACAGTTAATACAAAGATTATCATAGTTTATAATTTCTATGACATAATATTAAAAGTTTTTACAGTTTTAATTTCTATGTATGAAATAAATTTAATGTTAATTCCCTCCATTTAATTTATTTTATTACTTTTTTCAAGAAAATTTCTCAAAAATAATTTAAAAATCTTGATGCATCTTTGAATCGATGCAATTTTAGAATTGATGTTAGTCATTCTTTTCATATGCCCCACTGACTTAGCTGTTAGCTGTTTTCTTCAGGTCTGTCTTCTTTTGCCTCTTATTCTTCCCCCCCCCCTTTACTGTATGCACGTCATCTTATATGTCTGTATTCTGTTCTTCATCCCTCTTGTTAACACCCAAGACTTGAGTTCATATACAAGTACCTGGTCTGTATGTAGTACTAAGAACTGTTACCTTAGTTTTCCTTGATTTTCTCTCTTACAGATACTTTTTTCTTAATATTGTGCAATATTTTCATCGTTTTTTTCATCTTATCATGACTAACATTTTTCCCCCTTTTACTTTTTTTTTGCTAAGTAATGCTTGTTCAAATACATTAGTATTGTGTAAACTATACTAAAAGCAGTTTTGGGGTAAAAGATCATATAAATATCTTATTGAGAAAAAAGTATGAAAGTAAATCACATTCGGTTTGCTGCAATGACTGAACACTACAGTACATATAAGAAGACATAAGAAGCTTTATTGAAATATTTTTCAACTATTTTTATAATACAAAAGTATGTCAATCTTGACATTATTTAAAATTAATTTAAGTATTCCCATTCCTTCCTTCTTCACAGTCAGTTTATTTGTCTAAGAACTACTGAGATACAAAATTAGGCAGTGATATATAATTATAATATTATTATGAATGATATATTATTTTAATTGACATCTACCTGTAGATCTGGGCTAACACTCAAAGGGAAGAAGTCATCAGTAGAACAAGATTTGATGTGACTCGACACAGTGACTGGTGGCCTGCATTCGGACGCAATGTAGGTGCACCGTTAGGCTCAGTACAACCAGAACATATAGAATATAACGTACCGCCAACGCTCAAAACAGATGTTTCCTTATTACAAGACAAGTTAGAGAAAATTTTAAGAGAATCCATTACCAAATGGAGACCAACTGCACGGTATGTGATTGAAAACATATTAGAATTGTCTTATTTGTTTTAACTGAGTCATATAACATTTGGATTCAATATCAGGTTTTAACACATGTTTTAATTTTATAAACAGGACAGTCTGGAACCGTTATGTAACAGTGACACTACGTAATTTACTTCCCAGTTTGGAAAGAGCCACGTGGACAAACAGTCACCTGTCTACTGCATCCGATCACATCCAGAAGCTCAGTCACAGTCTCGGAAGTCATAAGGTAAACATACATAACTTTCTGTGTTAATTTTTTCCTACTTATTATACAATCTATCCAATCAGCTGGACAATAAGTACAATTTATGTTACGTAACTGCTCAAGAAGCCAACAAGACTAAGAGGGTTTCTTGAGTCTCGAAGAGGCTGCAACGAATTTAGGTCTAAAATGCAACGAATTTACTGAAAAGACCAAATACAAACAGGCAGTAAATTACAAGAGAGAAGAGCACCCCTGGTAACTGTAGGACACAAATTTCAAAAGGTTGAAAAAATTAAATATCTGGGCTTACTAGTTGTTACTGAGGACAACATTATGGCAGAAAAAATAAAAGAAAGGATATCTGCTGGAAACGGATGTTATTTCTCCTTACAAGGAATATTTAAGTGTAAAAAAAACATAAGCAGAGTAACCAAGATTTGCTCTTATAAAACAGTTTTAAGCCAGTGGTTATGTATGGGTCCAAAACTTGGACAATGACAGTGACAGAGGAAGAGTGGTTGCGCAGGTGGGAAACAAAAGTCCTCAGTGGGATATTTGGTGCAGTGAAGTCCAAGGAGCATGGAGAGTAAGGACAAATGGAGAAATCCAGCAAATCTGTAGAGAACCAGATATCGTCACTGACATAAAGAAAAGTAAAATCTGGTGGGCAGGGCATGTCCAGAGAATATTAGAGACATCCAGATTGAAGAAAATGTTTATAGGAAGACCTGGTGGAAGAAGGAGGTGTCAGCCCAGAAAACGATGGGTGGATGATCTGGAGGACTACCTGCACAGGTTTGGTGTAAGAAGATGAAGACTGAGAAGGGAGGATCGAGACGACTGGAGCCGGATCTTCCAGGAGGCCAAGGCTCTCCAAGAGCTGCAGCTCCAATTAAGAAGGTGTTATATAACTATCTTGTAGGGAGTATTCCTTTGAGAACTATACCTTCTTATTCTATTTCGTACATGACTACCTGTCCATACATAGTTTGTAATACATTACTGGCTTTATTTGATAATGTAGCTCACTTCTTTGTACCAAATCTTGGTGATAGGTCAAAGAGTTTAATACTCCTTGATCGTCTGACTTCATCTTGCACGTTTATTAGCTTGTCAACCAGCTTTTGAGTGTTAAGAAATTCGTTGATTATTTTGACACACTTTTTATAATTTATTTGATAGCAGGTAGGCCTACATCAAAATTGTGTTGTATTATTGCATTTGGTATGTACCACAGCATATCCAGAGTGGTTCCCAAAACTAAATAGAATCTTGTCCACACTGGAGTTGCTGGTGGCTCCCCAAAGCTACCCTATGTAGGTCCATATAGGTTTTACAATTTTCGAGTGCATTCACAAAGAATTTTCTGTTGTTCTCATGACTGTCTACCCATCGTCCTGTACATCAGTTGTAGCTCTAGCTGTTTCTATTTGTTGACATCGCCCTCTGGTCGAAAGACCACCACTTAGTCAAGTTAAAATTTATTGGAATGGAAATGAAAATTAAATTGAAATGGGATAGTATAGATTGCCAGTGGCTCGGAACTCAACATCATAACTCAAACACATTACACATTATGTGACGACTCTCAGAAAACAAACTGCTACCAGATTATCTGAAACGTGTCTGTAAACACACTTCAGCACTTATAATCCACTTTACAGTATATTACTTATAAAAACTTTTATCAAATACTTTTTAATATAATGTTTTTAAAACAAATTCTCTTATGTGAATTGTTTCCTACCACAAAAGGGCTTAAACAAGGGTGCAGCTTGTCACCTACCCTGTTTAAACTATATATCCAAGAAGCCATCAGTAACTGGAGAAGAAAAACATCAGGAATGGGAATTCAAATGGATGAGCAGTGCTTAACAACTCTCCCATTTGCCAACGATCAGGTAATCATACCGTGTGAAGAGGACGACACAGACTATATGTTTAGAAAACTGAAAGAGGAGTACAAGAAATGGGATCTAAACATAAACACTACTAACACAGAATACCTGAGAATAGGAGACATGCAAGAGGAAGACCTGGATCTGCAAATCCATGGAACAGAAAGTGTAGCGAATTCAAATATTTGGGAAGCATTATTTCAGAAGATGGAACATCAAAAAATAGGATACAACAGGGAAAAAAGGCTATTCATTTGCTAAACTCGTTACTTTTGTCAAACAAAATGAAACTTCAAACTAAACTGACAATCTTCACAACTATTGTGGAGCCCATTTTAACTTCTGGCTGTGAATGCTGGCAACTTTCAGATAAATAGAAAAAGATGATAGAAACTGTGGAAATGGACTTCTAAGACGAGCATGTAATATTTCTAGAATGCAACATGTTAGAAATGAAGATATAAGAAGGAAAGAGGGCATGTATTTACAACAGCAGAAAGAATAGAATCCAGACAGTTGGTATGGTATGGTCACGTAATGAGGATGGAGGAGAAGCGATGGCCAAAGAAAGCATTGACTTACACACCACAAAACAGGAAAGAAAAGGAAGACTGACAACACAATGGAGAACAGGAATTAGGAAAAGGATGAGAGATCGAGCTATTGAAGATGATGAATGGAAGGATAGGGAGAAATAGCAATCGAAATGCGGGATGCGGCATAGACTGTAGGACCCCCGCTGATAATAAATATGATCCTCTTATGTGTTAATAAACTGAGTGACAATTAAAGAATATTAGAGGTTAAAGTTACATTACACAGAATCGTACTCTACCAAAAGCATATTGTTAGAAATTTTACACATCAACATTCCGTGTAGTGTAGCATAAATCTACAAATACACATGATCAATGTCTTCAGAGATTCGCTAACAGACATATGAATCCTAATATCAATATTTTCAGTAAATATGTTCAAATGTACAAGCTAAATAAAGAAACAACCATTATTTTTAAAAATAAATATAGGTAAAACAATGAGTGTTTTATAAGTAAGAATACTAACACAAGAAATAACAGTAGCATTATCTTTAAAATTAAAGTTACTTTTTTGCACAACATATTCTACATTTTATGCCTCTCATGCTCTTTGCACTACTGCAACTCAAATGTTCATTCGTTACTTCACTACAAAAACTACCTTACTGATTAATACATGTATTTTCTTAGTGGTACAATATGTGACTGCATAGTAATGTGTTTTGATGTTCTGTGTCTCTACAATAAATTCATACCTGGCTGTATTTGCTCATTGTGAAAATACTCAGGTTGGAAAGTTTTACTACTGTGAGTACTATGATTAAAACAACAAAGCATGTGTGTCCACCGCGAGTGCAACATGCGTGCGTGTACCAGAATGCGTACTAGAGTCAATATGCAAGCCACACATGCTCACACTGATCCCCAACATGCAGACTCCAACGCAGGACATGCTGGCTCAAGTGGTGCGGTGTGAGTCTGTAGCGTGGGCGTTACACGCTGTGCATGCTGCAATCAATACAAGCGTGTGCACTTACATTGACCCCAACATGCAAACTGCGCACCAGCATGTATCCGCCAAACGGGTGTGTGTAAGTGTGATGCCGTGTCCTAATCGTAGCAGTCAAAGTAGCAAAAACCCCCATGTACCTTTAGTATTTCACAATGGGTAAACAGACCACAAGATAGATTTGTTTGCAGAGACATCAACGGAATACATCTGAAGTCATTGCTAATTTGAATTAAAATAAAATCATTAATTTTAGTCAGTTGCTTAGAAACAGACAATTTATTGTTAACAATTACAACAATTAAAATTTTAATAGTAATTTGTTGTAATACATTAAAGTTTAAAGGTTGGGTTAAATACACTCATTTAAAAGAAAACAAGAGGTAAATTTATTGGAACTAAACTTCTTACATTTTAGAACTTACCTTATCAAAAAGAATGTATATTCTAAACTTATTTCAGTTAATCTAAAATATTAGAACATCTTTGTCTACACAACGAGAAATCTCATTGCTAAATATCCGCATCAGTTGCAAAGTATGTTCAGTTCCCAATTTTTGTTCACAGCTAACTCGTTAAGTCCCCTACATATAATAAGTCCCCATTTGGCGTGTTACAGACCAATTGTGTTGTAGGGCTGCGAGGTATTTTCCTTATAGCTGTAAGCTGTACCCTCAATTCATTTTTCATTTTTGACTACATAATAGTGTCAACATGGAGAAGAAGTGTATTAACTCTAAAAGATTGTATTGCTTAATTTATTGTAAAAAGTATGAAATGTGCACGTTGAGAGAATGGATCCAACTAGATTTTCTAGAAGAGCCCTTGACTATCATCCAAGGGGGAAGAGAAGTGTGGGAAGACCCTGTATACGATGGTTGGACGTTAGATTAGGTCAGGTTATTTGACAATATATCACATTTTAAAACTGTGCAGGAAAGGAACTTGCAAGTTAAAAGTGTGAATGAGAAAGGTTTTAAAACGTTAGGTATTGAAAAGAATGTACACACACAAATACACAATCACACATATACATGCACATACCCACGCACGCACGCACACACACACAGAATGTACTACAAAGAAATGCAAAAGTACCGACATGGGTGACTGAACTCAATAGTTAATAATAGCCAGAAAGGACATTTAACTTAAAGATTGTTTATGAAAATGTGTATGCGCGGTAGGGCAAGTGGGGGTATAAAGAAGTTGTCTAGTCCTATTATTGTTATTTCTGATCTGATGATGAGCTGTGAAGCTTGAAAGCGCTAATCGGAATAATTTTTCTATAGTGGTGTGCAACACTGTTAATTCTGTTAATATTATTTCACTCAGTTAAATTGGGGTGTCCACTCATATCCAGCACAGTACCATGTTTTTGACCTCTGTGTGTATCCATTACTGTACTGTGACACCCTATGCCACTATCAGTCATATTTTTAAAATTCACTACAGACTACAGCTCAATGGAAATTTTATCAACAAATTACTTGGGCCATGAAAGTTTAGTCATTAGTTGATATTTTAGCTAAAAAGGTTGTGGCTATTTGGCCAAACAACTCACAATACATACCACATTTAAACAAACGGCAGATAGCATAATATTTAGTTAACCATACAGTTAAGAACACTGGTTGTAAATATAAAAAAACTAATAAATTTTCAAATCAGGTGTGTGGGTTTCCACTGAACTTTGCGTACACCACAACACAGGATATCGTAGAGGCAGTCAGAGCTACTGGTGTGCACAGTAACGAAAGTACAGATGTGGAATTTGCATTAGCTGTTTACATCCATCCATTTCCTTACAACGTGCTTTCAGTTTGGGTCTACATAGCATCACTGAATCTTCGCAGATAAATAGACCATCACACAGTAATTAGAAAAAGGCAAAAGTTAGTATGTAATCAGTAAGTATCTTCTTCTTCTTCTATGGCGTCACAGTTCGGAGTTGAACCTTAGCCTCCATAATCATCCGCCTCCATTTTTCCCTGTCCTTGGCGATTGATGTCCATCGTTTTATTTTAAGTAAAGTATTCGCATCCCTTGCCACTGCATCAATCCAGCAATGCTTTGGTTTCCGATAAGCCTTCTACCCTCGATTTGACCAAATAGTACCTTCCTAGGTGTTCAGTTGCCTTCCATCCTAATGATGTGTCCTGCCCATTGCAATCTATGCAGTTGGATGGTGGTGGCCAGATCATTGTCTTTATATAGCTTGTATAGTTCCTCATTGTGACGTATTCTCCACATCCCATTGACTTGGATTAGTCCATATATTCTCCTCAAAATTCTCTGATCAAAAGTATTCATTATGTTAGCAGTTTGTTCAAGAGTCCCAAGTCTCACTGCCATATGTTACATGTCTAACCATATAACCATATGTCTCACTGCCATATGTCTAACCATAACTTTACATAAGATGACCTTGGACTTATGGTGGATATTCCTTGTATTGAATATAGTTGTCAACAAAGCATATGCTCTATTTGTGGCCTGTATCCTTTTCCTTACTTCATTTATTTCTTCATTATCTTCTGCAATTCAACATCCCAAATATTTAAACCGATTAACTATTTTCAAGTTTAGTGGTTCGATTTCAAACTGTTCAGGTTTCCTGGTTTTCCTTTGAGTGGTAATCATAACCTTCGTTTTATCTGTATTCACCTGTAATCATACCTCTTATGCTTCTTCACCTTTGAGTTTCTGGAAGGTCTCTTTTGGTCTTCCTTGGGATCTTGCTATAATATTAATATTATCTGCATATCCTACGATCTGGACAATGGTTGCATTCCTGACAAGTGACAATTTTCTGATCACATATTTGAGTGCTAGGTTGAACAGGGTTGAAATCAGTACATATACCTGATATGAATACATCTTATTGCAACTTACATTTCCCAGTGGCATCATTGCCATCTGCTAGAGCAGTGTGATTCTCAAATAATAATTGGGGGCACTGTGAAATTTAAAGTTAACCTATTAAAATTGAAGTACCTGTAAGTCAAACAAGACTTCCAGTAAGTGACATTTTTTTTGCAGAATGTACATACAGGTTCCAGTAGATTTTTGTGTGTGCAGGTTACACTTAACTTTATTGGAACACAATTTCGGGCAATTTTGAAGGGTTATCAGGAACCAACAAAGTTTGGTAATCTCTACACTACAGATTAATTAACATACAGTTATTTAAATTATTATCCAGGCTGTAAGGCCGTGGTCGTACAAAATTTTCATGCTGATTAATATTATTAATCTAATCAGACATTTCAGCCTCATCTCTGGAGGAGATCTCCAGTGAAAGGTCTTCGAAACTGCTGACAAAATGTGCGTCAACCACAGTACTGTGGCCTTTGTCGCAGCCTTTGCCACAGTATTGTGGTTGACGCACATTTTGTCAGCAGTTTCGAAGACTGGAGATGGCCTCCAGGGATGAGGCTGAAATGTCTGATTACATTAATAACTTTAATAGGCATAAAAATTTTGGAAGACCACAGCCTTACAGCCAGGATGATAATTTAAATACTTATGATGCCAGCCACGAAAGCCCAAGAAACAGAATATAGTTGTTTCACTGTATGTCATAATTATATACTTTAAAAAAAGTAAGTAAATACATTTTACTTACTGACAACATACATCTCTGTATATCATTTTTTTGTTACTTATTAAAAAAAAATGTTCAAAACACTGATTAACCAATTTGCCTTATTTTGCCTGAGTTGTAGCCTTGCACTGAGAAGTATCAGCTGAAGTTTTATTGTTCCCAGATTAACTCTTACATAATGATTACATTTAAACACAATTCTTTTTTTTAATGTTACTCTTTAGAATAATAATTTCAATTAGATGTCAGCAACAATTTTTAGTAGGAGAGCTGAGTAAACTGAAAACATATCTTGAGAGTTAGGTTTTGAAATAATTACATTTCACAATAAAAAATTGCAAAAATAATGCTTTTTGATGAATGACTTTTATATTTTTAAATGTACATCAAAACATATATTTTACATCTACATATATGTTTTAAAGCATTGTACTGATCTCTGTGACTGTTTTTGATTACTACTGATGACAAATGAACATGTATTTTTTAAACATTACTATTTCCTTTTTCAGGTTCATGGTGTATAAACAAAGAAGCATGACTTCTCCTCTTCATAGAAAAAAAGAATTTCATTGTGTATATTTCGTAGTTTTCACAAGTAATACAGCTAAAGGATTTTATTAGAAAATTTATATTTTATTCTGAACATATTCTTGCCCAATTATTTGCTTCATTCATAAGATTTAACAAGGCTGTACCTCCAGTGACAAGGTAGTACCAGTTTCTGTATAAACTCCTGTGGATAAAACAGTAAAAGAATACAGCTCATGTTACTCCAACGAATGGAGTGCTTATGTTGAAACAATGGATAATGACAAAAGAATCTTAAACACTTAGAACCATTTTTTATAAAAGGCTACAGGAACATTAGACCAGTTTAATCCTGGGTAAGACAATCGTGATAAAATGCTTTTCTTTAGCTTAGACAGTTAAGTCAATACTTAGGTCATAAACATCTCTTGAATGATATTCATTACACTACAAGCGAAAGTGGATACTACTGCAAAGAAATGAAGGAAACAGAAAAGAAGATTCTTAAAGTTGAGTATGATTAGATTAACTAGAGATACAGAGGTATCTGAAAAAAATAAGCGCACGTTTAAACTGTTAAGTTTCATTATACATTATACACAGCAATGTTTATACAACATAATGTGCAGAGTATTGTTCCAATAAGGGAACTGAAAGAAAAATTGTAAGGGACCTGAGAGCTTGTAGTGTTCAATATGATGCAGTGTTGGGCAAATACATGAAAGTGATAAGTTACACCAGCAATGGATTATTCAACAAAGCACATAGTTGAGTATGAATCAGTGACATTACCAAAGCTGTAGTGCAGTAAAATGATAATTTCAATGCACATACAGAGCCCAATCAAGGCTGGTTTTTCTATATTAGAGTGGATCTGAGTCTGTATAGTGGTACAACAGTTACAATGAGTGAGCCTAATGGGTGTTGAGTCCACATTTTGTAACGTTACGAATTTTCCTTGACGTTTTGTAAAATTCACTTTGGGATCGTCTTCAGTTTATAACGAGATACTTTGCTCGTGTCGCTCTTTAATAAGCCCCACTGTTGTAGGTGCCAATTTTGTAACGTATCCTTTTTTATGGGTTACAAAAATAAATATATGAATTTGTAAAATATTTTATTTAAATTTAATTAAAGAAAACAATTTTTTTTTCAATGTTATTCTCTTCTTCCTTGGAGTCCAGGTTTCAAATGTTACCTGAAATTCTTCTAAATATATGTTCACCAAGAAATAAAACTCAAAATTGGAATGTTAAATGAATTTATTAATCTAATTGTGATTAATCAACTTTCAATCGAACTATTAATCCACAGCTCGAAAACTCATATCTCAGGGCAAATGGTTTTCTTTATATAAATGATTAACCAGTGGCAAAGTTACATGGAGGCAATTGAGGCAATGCCTACCCTAAAAAATTCTGTAGAATATAAATTATAAATACGTATGAACTACATAACGTAAAGATTATACATTGTTACCGCGACTGTCAAATTTATTAAACCAAAACGTGCTTTACTGAGCGACCGCTAGATGGTGACAGGTGAGATTCGGCATAGCTCGTTTAATGCGAATGAGGCAACCTGAACTTGCCTCAGCGTTTTTTGTATACAACGTATGTAAGCAATGTAGGGGTTTGATAGGGAAGTGAAGGGAGGGGGGATTGTCCTGCGCTGTACACATAGAGCGTTGAGGTATGCCTCACTTCTGTGGTCCAAACAGTTAAGTTAAAGCGCCTGTGTTGTTTATAAGTGTGTTTATTTTATGTGGTTATTAAAAGTGTCCCTGTTATTCCGCTGAACTAACAGATGATCAAGATTGTTATTTGAATTATTTGTAACATTAAACATATATATAGAAACTAATCAAGTTTAAAATTTTGAAGTTCAATCAGTTGTATTATTGTGTATGACTAATACAAGGATTGTTCAATAGAAACACGTATAGAGCTGTAAAGCATTTTTTATTCAACGATTTTAAAAGAAGTCTCCATCAACATTAAGACACGAGTTCCACTGTTGCGCTAACCTGTAGATTCCCTGCTAGTAAAATTCTTACGGCTGTTTGTGGAACCATTCGGTTACAGCAAACTCTACCTCAGCGTCCGATTTGAACCACCGTCCTTTTAGTGATTCCTTAAAAAAAATTTAAGATAAGATTTTTGCCTACCCATTCATTAACTACTAGCTTCGCCACTGTTATTAACATTGAATTATAGGTTCTTTTAGCTGTTATCAAAAATCAGAGAAAGGGTAATACTGAAAAGGTACAATACTTACAATTAACAAGCTCTTAATGACAAAACTAGAAGTAATGTTTATTATAAAAATGTTATTTCAAAATTAAATTATTCGAACCAACAGCTCTGCATAGTCTGATGTCATCCCACTGATGCTCGAGGTATAGTATTCAAGATGGCCGCCTTCTTGCTACGAAGTTACACCAAGATCCCAGTCGATTCTCCTCCAAATAAATGTTGATTCTTTATGTGTTCCTCATCATAGTAGTAGTGATCAGTTTTCTTCATCTTAGAGTGATGATTCCGTATTAATGATCCGTTGTTTGGTTCTGCAATAAGTGTGTAGAAGTGTACTCGTTCAAGTATCTCGTACAGTTTTGTAATGGTAGAATATTCATGTCGGCAAATTCTGAATTAGTGCCAGGATTGTTCCGATATCTTGATTACAATTTCCAATCTTCCTACATGTAATGGTTGGATTCTTTTATTTGACCTCAGTGTTGATAAATTCTCTTTATAAAAATATTTTTTTTTATAGGTTTAGTGCTTGTCAAAATTATATTTTCTGTCATTTTAAACTGTGTGAGCTCGTTCTGATGTGTTCACCTCGTCGTTTAACAATTAACTCTCATTTTTTCTTCATCATACAAAAGGTCCTGGCTGATTTATTAGTAAATTTTCATTGTTTTAAATCAGCTGACACTTAGGCCTCAAATTTGATGTTGTACAAACGAATTGATTTTTACATTATATTATAAATTACATTTTGCTTATTATTTATTCTTATTAAATGCTAATTACATAATCAAATTCCTTATTTAATTCTGCATCATTTAATACCACACATGATATATTTTATAGTATTTTTTAACTCAAAAAATCATATTTACAGTATATTTGGTTGTAGGCCTTACCTATTTTACTTCCTTCCACATTAAATGGTTCACAATTTATGTTAGATTCTAATTATCATTGAACAAGATCATTGAGTGAATTATTATGGTTTGGGTTCTTTAATTCTCAGTAATTTGATGATTTGGTTAGCTAATTTTAATACTATCTTCAATTTAGGCTTTTCTTTAGACTACAGTGTTATTACACTTGCATTTTTACTAATAATATTTTATACATTCCTTAATTATCTTCACTAAGTGTTGTTACAGTTATTATACATGGTTAGTGATTTACATTCAACAATTTTCCTTCATTTAATTAATTTCATTAACTTATTTACTAATTATAATGTTGGTGAGAGGTACCATTTGTCTATTTTTTTATGTTAGTTCAATTACAAAGTTTACTACTATTTCAGCTTTCTAATACTCTTTCTGACATACAATTGTAATAAAATCTTAACTAAATTGCCCTTACTTAATTACAACAGTGTTTATTATTAATTGACATCATTAAAATATAATAAAGATATTATATTAAAAAAATAAACTTAATCTCAAGCATTCAAGGCTTTGAGTTCAATGAACTGCTAACATAAACAAAACACATCTGTTTTTATTTAAACAGTTTATTAAAATCAATTATTATGCAGTCCTTTGCTGTTTTTGGTTTAATTTAGGGATTTACCCTCACTATTCACTATATTCACAAATTTGATTTCTAGCCATTTTATCTAGTCATTGGGGAATAAAGAACATCACTTAAATGGGATTATTGTTTGTCATTTTTTCACCATCAAATTAAATCATCTTTGTACGCTTTCCATCATATATCTAATATTTCTACTTATATTTAATTTACATAGTTTCTTTTTTTTCTACTGTATTGTACTTTTCTTTGTTATACTTTGTTGGTGTTTTGTTTTTATGTGCTTACTAGTTATATTTTTATTCGGTGGTTTTGGTTTATATATGGTTTTTTCTTAACTGCTCCTATTCTACCTGGGTATATATACTATAAGTTGGATTATCACTTAAGTTGGTTTTAATGAACTTAAATTCTTTTAATTTCGGATTTCATTTTACTTTTATTCTTGATTAATTATTATAATACTTTTTCTTTTTTTTTCAGTTTGGTTTTTTAATCATCTATGTTATATTTTATTTTTGTTTCTCTTTTGGTCTTATAATAAGATGGATTTTCTGTCATGCTACAATATGTACAAGCATAACTGGCAACTTCAGGGTTTTAATTTTGTGCTTGAGGTCAACAACTTTCTTCTCGTACAACATTGCATCCAACATATGAAGTACGATACTAAAGACAAACTCATCTACCAATTGAAATGATCAGTAAGGAAAATCATAAATGTAAATTAGCAACATCCAGAACTTTTATTTGGGAATGGACAATCAACTTTTATTGTGATCAACAAGTTGTCTAAATTAATGATTACCCAAAGTTTCGTATTTTAAAGTGACTTTTAATTTTTTTTAAAACAACTATAATGAAATTTCAAAAAAAAACTATTGTTGACATTTAATGATGTGCTCTTTTTCTAACTGCCAAATTAATTTAGGAGAAGCAGAATAGGCAGACTATATAGCATCTATGACAGTAATAGCAGCACTGTGCCATTCTTATCTCGGGTGCTCATTTTTCTCTTCTTCTTCTCCTCAACCCAGAGGTTGGTGGGTTTGCAAATGCTTCCCTTCCATAGACAGTTTCTCAGAGACTGACCCACCATTCTGAAATGAGGGATATGCTGTTGGATCTTAAATGGTACGTTTTCCTTAATGGTATGCCTTCTCCATCATATGTCATTGATCTGACAGTTCTGCCTTTAATGATTGTTTCCCATTCCAAGGGCAAGAGGGTGTCTATCCTCCATCCTCCTTGGAGGGTGTTGATACTTGGCAACAAGGGGATCTCCGTATCCTGGGAGATGCTCAGTCCCTTCATTCGTTAGCCACTTGTTTATACAATATGTGTAAGCAAATGTTGGCTGCTCACTACCATGGGGAGGTAAATGTTAGGGTTTTCCCTTCATCGAGTCCACAATCTTAACGGCATTTCTGAAGCTCTCCACTACATGTAGTGTTTCATTTTTTACAGACTATTAAACTGGAGACTACAAATGTAGTTTAGTTATTACAGTACTGCCATGCTTTAATTCAGGATCTATACACTGGTAGTCAATAGCTAACTGGATTATCAGCTGCCATAAAGAATAAAGAAAAAACTGTATGTAGAGAGAGTAAAAGAATAAAATATATTTGAAATTGACGTGCCCGACCAAGCCTGGCACTTGAAAAACTGTATAAACTACTGACAATATTAATTGGCATTGAACAGCCAAAAGTATTTTAAAGAAAAATCAGAACTGATTACTACAACAAAAAGAAAATAAGTAAATAAAAAGACAGACATAGGTAATAAAGGTTAGGGTTAGCATAGATAACAAATCCAAAGGCATAGAATTAAGCTATTTAGTTTTCGCGGATGATATTGCCAACTTCGCCCACTCAGAAGAAGAAGCAAGAAAGCAAGTAGAAGATCTCAAAGATATAGTGGAGAAAACTAGCCTCCAAATCTCCTTTGCTAAAACGCAAATTATGACCACCCTATTTTAATTCCTGAAAACATGCCTGGACACTGTGTATGGAGAAATAAAATATACTAACAATTTTAAATATTTTGGGGAAACCATATCACAAAACACCTCAGACAAAGGCGTTTAAGATAAGGAAATTCAAATTAGCAAAGGCCTTTACTCTAACCCGGGAACTGTACAGAAAGAAAAACCTTTCCAGAAGTGCGAAAGTCCGCCATTATAGCACTGTGATCAGGCTGGTGATCATGTACGGAGGGGAAACAATGTGCTTCCAAAATTTTGAACCTCTTCTTAAAATTGAACAAAGAATTCTTCGGAAAATTTATGCCCCCAAGAAAACCAAAGATGGGTACAGGCATAGACTCAAAGAAGGGCTGTACAGGGACCTGGAAACGGCTTTCCGAAGGAAAAGACTGAGATTCCTTGGACATATGGTTTGGATGGATCGGTCCAGATTAAATAAACAAATTTTCAAATATATTTGGCAACTTTCCAGTCTGAACGGATACACCAAACAATTCAAGGAGGAAATGATGAAACTGGGTATCTCTTTGAACAACCGTGTGGATACAAAGACAGAAATACATACAGAAACAAAATTCAAAATCTTGAGGTTCTCTGCGGTGAGCAGAAGATGAGAAAGGAGTGGACAGTGAAAGGAAGGCAGCACATAGTTTGTGAATGAGGGCCTTCTGGCAGGAGAAGAAAAGGAAATGATATTCGAGTGGTCCATGGCTGGCCTGTTCATGTAAAAAAAAAAGACAAAGCTTTGGATAAACATATATCAGTTCCTGTAATAATCCTTTTTTACTTCCATATTCCTTAAGGAATGGAAGTATGGTGATGGCAAAAAAAATCGTGTTCGAGATTATTGCAGATTCTGATTGTACTACACTCAAAACATGAAAAAAAGTCGTTTTCCGAAAAGTGTCTGTCTGTGTGTCTGTCTGTCTGTCTGTAGATTTTTTTTCTATGGCAAACGATAACTGCCGCAAATTCAAACAGAATCAAAAGATTATTTGCATACAGCCCTAAATTGTAGAGTTCTCAAGACCTATTGTTTTTGGTGAAGATCGGTTGAGGGAAAGGGGTAGTTTACCTGCAACATTTTTTTAACAAGGGTATTTTCTATGGCAAACGATAACAGCCGCAAATTCAAACAGAATCAAAAGATTATTTGCATACAGCCCTAAATTGTAGAGTTCTCAAGACCTATTGTTTTTGGTGAAGATCGGTTGAGGGAAAGGGGTAGTTTACCTGCAACGTTTTTTTAACAAGGGTATTTTCTATGGCAAACGATAACAGCCGCAAATTCAAACAGAATCAAATAATGTTTTGCATACAGCCCTGATTTGTAGAGTACTCAAGACCTGTTGTTTTTGGTGAAGATCGGTTAAGGGAATGGGGTAGTTTACCTGTAACGTTTTATGTTTTAACAAGGGTATTTCCTATGGCAAACGATAACAGCTGCAAATTCAAACAGAATCAAAAGATTATTTGCATACAGCCCTAAATTGTAGAGTTCTCAAGACCTATTGTTTTTGGTGAAGATCGGTTGAGGGAAAGGGGTAGTTTACCTGCAACATTTTTTTAACAAGGGTATTTTCTATGGCAAACGATAACAGCCGCAAATTCAAACAGAATCAAATAATGTTTTGCATACAGCTCTGATTTGTAGAGTACTCAAGACCTATTGTTTTTGGTGAAGATCGGTTAAGGGGAAGGGGTAGTTTACCTGCAACGTTTTTTTATCAAGCGTATTTTCTATGGCAAACGATAGCAGCCGCAAATTCAAACAGAATCAAATAATTTTTTGCATACGTCCCTGAATTGTAGAGTTCTCAATGACTTTCGATTTTGGTGAAGATCGGTTAAGGGGAAGGGGTAGTTTACCTGCAACCTTTTACGTTTTAACAAGAGTAAAGTACTTGAAAATTTATTTAAACTTTTTGAAACAATGGTAATTGTTAAAAATAAAATAATTTTGTTGCCAGGCAATAAAATTATAATTTTTTCATTTTAATGTAATATAATATTTTTCATTTAATACAGCAATAAAAAGGCAGGTAAGACACAGCCTGGCTGTTTGGGTGAAAATGATTTTAAATATAAATCTTAGAATATGGAAGTCATGTATGGTTCTCCATACCGATATTTTACTTCCATATTCCTTAAGGAATGGAAGTATGGTGATGGCAAAAAAAATCGTGTTCGAGATTATTGCAGATTCTGATTCTACTACACTCAAAACATGAAAAAAAGTCGTTTTCCGAAAAGTGTCTGTGTGTGTGTCTGTCTGTAGATTTTTTTTCTATGGCAAACGATAACTGCCGCAAATTCAAACAGAATCAAATAATTTTTTGCATACAGCCCTGATTTGTAGAGTACTCGCGACCTATTGTTTTTGGTGAAGATCGGTTGAGGGAAAGGGGTAGTTTACCTGCAACGGTTTTTTTTTATCAAGGGAAATTTTTTTTTTTTGGCAAACGATAACAGCCGCAAATTCAAACAGAATCAAATAAATTTTCGCATACAGCCCTGAATTGTAGAGTTCTCAAGACCTCTTGTTTTTGGTGAAGATCGGTTAAGGGAAAGGGGTAGTTTACCTGTAACGTTTTATGTTTTAACAAGGGTATTTCCTATGGCAAACGATAACAGCCGCAAATTCAAACAGAATCAAAAGATTATTTGCATACAGCCCTAAATTGTAGAGTTCTCAAGACCTATTGTTTTT
Source organism: Magicicada septendecula (assembly GCA_034769895.1). Taxonomy (NCBI): domain Eukaryota; kingdom Metazoa; phylum Arthropoda; class Insecta; order Hemiptera; family Cicadidae; genus Magicicada; species Magicicada septendecula. The sequence continues at coordinate 59,472,062 of CM068368.1, read as the reverse complement.
GGTGAAGATCGGTTAAGGGAAAGGGGTAGTTTACCTACAACGTTTTTTTAACAAGGGTATTTTCTATGGCAAACGATAACAGCCGCAAGTTCAAACAGAATCAAATAATTTTCTGCATACAGCCCTGATTTGTAGAGTACTCAAGACCTATTGTTTTTGGTGAAGATCGGTTGAGGGGAAGGGGTAGTTTACCTGCAACGTTTTTTTTCTATGGCAAACGATAACTGCCGCAAATTCAAACAGAATCAAATAATTTTTTGCATACATCCCTGAATTGTAGAGGTCTCAAGGACTTTCGATTTTGGTGACGATCGGTTAAGGGGAAGGGGTAGTTTACCTGCAACCTTTTACGTTTTAACAAGAGTAAAGTACTTGAAAATTTATTTAAACTTTTTGAAACAATGGTAATTGTTGAAAATAAAATAATTTTGTTGCCAGGTAACAAAAATAAAGTCATTTTGATTATAAAATATAAATATTTACAAGAAAAGAATTTTCAGTTTTCAAAATTTAAATATATTTTTATAAAACAATGGGTTCTTCATTGAGGTGGGGACTTGACGACAGTGACAGGGCTTTCCACCAAATTCAGCAGAGTGACAGGTAGGCCCAACTCTGATTGGCTCCTCAGATTTCCCCAGCGTTAGTAGGTTCTATGAAAATATTTTATTTCAAAAATGATTTTAAATATAAATCTTAGATATGTTTTATAAATCTCATGTTTTATGTTTTAACATGGGTAATTTTTTATATGACGAACCATAACTGCCGTAAATTCAAACAGAATCAAATAATTTTTTACATATGTGCCTGAGCTATAGAGAACTCAATGTCTGTTGATTTTGGTGAAGATCGGTTACGGGAAAAGGGCAGTTTACCTGAAACATTTTTTGTTGTAACATGAGTAAAGTACTTAATTTTGATAAAGTATCCTGATAAGATCTTAATAATCCACTGTAGAAACGTAGATGAAATATCTATAAATGAAGAGGCTAGTTGAACGGGCTGGGGGTAATTTTCTATAAATCAAAATTATAGTTGAAGGGGGAGGGGATAATTTTTTTTTATATGTGTACTACGTTATTGGCAACAAAGAAGTATTTTTTTGTTAAAATTCCTTCCCTGGCTGTTTGGCTGAAAATGATTTTAAATATAAATCTTAGAATATGGAAGTCATGTATGGTTCTCCATACCGATATTTTTAGTTATAATTCCTTCAGTGGATTATTTCTTTATTAAATTTAAAACAATAAAATTATTTAAGTGCCAGGAAAATAACAAAAATGATGTTTTTTTTTTATTCTAGAATTTCACACAAAAATTAAGCAATTTAATAAATATATTCAGTACATGGATTATGATAAAAAGTGGTGATGGCATGATAACAATAAAATAAAACAATATTAAACAAATAGTACGGATGATAAAATCGCTACAGTTCATAAATCGGTGGAACGTCATTCCAACCTAGCTTTAAGATAACAAGTCACATAGCAACAAAATGAATATACAAGGGTTATTCAGAAAGTAAGTTCCATTTTTAAATATTGCCGCAGTCTCAATGCCGTCACACTGTAGCACATGCGCGCCCAATTTGTTGATTCGTTAGTAAGCCAGCTACATTATTTGTAAACAACTGTGCACTGAGTAAGCTTCATTGGACGTGTTTATAATGTCAAAGAAATTCGAGACGTCTGCCACATGTGAAAGTAGGTATGTGATTCGGTTCTTGAATGCCAAAGGCATTAAAACAATTGAAATTTACCATAAGATTTTCCATATTTATGGAGAAGAAGCAGTGAGCGATTCAATGGTACCAAGATGGATCATCCGCCTTACAACCCAGATCTTACACCAAGCGAATATCATGTTTTCAAGCATGAGAAATCCTTTCTTGGTATTTAACGATGTCAAACAAGCTGTTTGACATTCACCGGTTCAGATCACAGGTGGGAAATTTTTATGCCAAAGGTATACAACGTATGGTGCCTCGCTATGAAAAGTGTTTCAAAAATGATGAAAACTATATAGAAACATAGTTTAAGGTGTGTACTTCAAATAGCAATAAAAATGTTTTGTAAATATATTCTGTTTCCTTTAATATCTTATCGGAACTTACTTTCTCAATAGCCCTCGTACAGTCAAAAAACAAAACAAAACAAATGCTTGTAGAGTAATGTTGGTAATACAACACATCCTTATGTAAATGTTGGTGATCCACAGTACAGCACGTTTCATGCCTCTCCAGATTTGAAAGTCTGTGTGTAGACTGTTTACTATGCATATATCTTTATTCATACTGAATTATCTAATACACACACTTGCATGTACATTGTTAAACACATGTCAGTGTGTGAACATAATGCCATACAATAAGAATGTGATGCCATTCTGCAAAGATCCCAGACCTTATAGCAGTAGCCCAACTTGAAGCTTGGACGACAGCAACATTGGGTACTTCACAAATAGTCCTTGCTACAGGATACAGCATTACTGAAAAGACGATCCAACAAATATTACTTCTACACATATGGAGAGGAGAATATAGGTCAAACAGAGGTGACTTCAACAAAATTTAGTTTAGGGAACTACAGAAAAAATATATAGTTGTAACTTCGTTATATTTATTTCTCCTTTTATATACATATTAAAAACATACATTCCTTTCACAGATATTAAATATGTGCTCAAAAATACACACAAGCAAATGCATATTCATGTTTGCGCGCGTGCGCACACACACACACACAATTATTTACACTCACACATAATAAACAATAACCCTATTTTTTATAATGACAAACAAATTCAACATTTGTACATTGCGAATTGCAGCCTTTAATGTTTTTAAGTTATAGTAATAATAATTAACATTTACATATATTATTCAAACTGAACTCTGCTCTTTGTATAATGTACTGTAAATACATTTTATACTTCTTATTATAATACAACAATGTTATCAACCAACTAACTTGGAAATAGTTTGTTTATTCCATCAAAACTATTCTTGACACTTCACTAATATAGTAGTGTCCATTATAATCCATACTGATCTATAAATATCATCACTTTATCTGTAACTGAACAGCAGCTGGATTAAAAAGGGAACATTTTTTCAGAAATAATGTACATATAGGACAAAACAAAAGTAAAAAAATATATATTACAACAATACATATATTTGCATATTTGCCCAGGGCGGTATGTTTGTAAATATTTAGCATAGAAAGTATATGATGAACAGTTTTTAACAATATTATGCAGGCTCAGAATTGTCAGATAACGTACACCTGCCCTGCGTGAATACAGCGCTTGTGTGTTTGTGTGTGTGAATGCAAGCTACGACAGGAAAAGTATGCAGGTGATGTGTACGGCTGTAATCAGGTTTTAACCGGATAAAAATAAACTAATTAATACGTTTTAAACCTGTGAACGAAGACTTACCCAAATTACAAAGACACCATTACATTAAAGCATTTTTAACAAATATGGTGATATACAAATTATTGCAAAATGTGCAATAATAAAGACGCCAGGTAATTTAATGTTAATTACTAGTGTAATTAAATAGTAATAAGTGTGTTATATGTGAGTGACCAGGAAAAAATTATGCAAACGATGATATCGCTCGTGCTACGAGTATGTTTACGAAATCGCAAAAATGAACCTTAAAGTAATTTGTAATTAAAAGGAAGCTTTGCACGAAGTGACAATATCTTCCCAGTGTCGAAAACAGTCCTGGACCTGTCAGATCACTGTCCAGTATAAATACCACCAGCAATTTTGGGAGAGTCTCAGACTCAAGAAATCTTCACAAAACGCTGCTGGTCTGCCGATCGATCAGGACCACACACACCAAGACGTATGGAGGAACTCTGGACCATTACAAACAACAACCCGTAGAGACAGAGAACACAGCATCAGCATAATAATAATCATCATCATTATCAAATTCTCAGGATTCAGGACACACACACACAATGGTAACGGCAGATGTACACAGGTGATGAATAAACAATTATATATTTTTTTTTTTGGTGAAAAGAACTTTCAAAAAAGAAAATTATTCATGAACAATAAAGACTTGAAGTTTTAAATTTAAATAGTAGTTAAAATAAATAATTTAATTGAATAAGAAAATTTTAAAAATACTAATCTTCTGCTATATGTTAAAATCTGGGTGTGTCAGTAGAATTAAATAATAGGTTGAAAGTAAATGTTATTATTTTATTTTTGTTTATAGCAACAAGTAATTTTATTCTTGAGCATAATATTATTTTTATTTGTATATGAGTTGCTATTATTATTTAAAAATTGGAATAAAAGTCAGACACACTGAAATAAAGAGTTTAGATAATTTGTTTAACATGTCTGTTTAGCTAGTAAGATTATATGGTTATTTATTTTAATATGTCATGAATAGCAGAGAAGGTTATATGGTACTTTATGTAAACTTATAAAAGAGAATATTTTATTTATCAAAGATTTGAAAATTTAATATTTGAATATTTTCAATTAACATTAATAAATCTTAGTATGATTATTTTGAAACGGTTTTAATTATTTCATGTCAACAACATCTCACTCCTCTTTGAAAATTATTTAATTATTGTGCAACTACATATACTTGACGCAACGAGAATAAAAAAAATTCTGCGACCTGGCCGGTGTAATACACTTCATAGTTGCGTTGAGTTCGTGGTAATGTATTTGTGTAATTTTTGAAATACTTGTAAACGTTGCAATATATATATTCATGTGACAAACCATACATCTAAGGGTATATAAGGCTATGACTTTACACACACATTCACACAGCACGTCTTTCATGCAGTTATGACAATATTGCCATTTCATTATGTCTTAAGCATAACATTTATTATGTCTTAAGCATATTTATATCAAAGGCTACAAAATAAACTATTGAATACTAATCTGTTAAAATTCAAAATTCCAAAAATTGAAATACAAATCATTTATTCATTAATACATTTTTATAGCCTATTGATGATGCAGAATCAATATCAGAAATGTGCATTAAGGTGTGATAAATACACTCACAGAAGAAACATTATATTTAAAATTGTTGTGTAAATTTAAAAAAGTAGAGGAAGTAATGCAGTTGTTATAAAACATTATTAAAAAAAAATCAATGTGGAATTGATTTAGATTGCAATTTTTTCAGATGAAGCTTTACATTTCTAAGCAGAAGTAAAATTACTGCATCCTCATAATTTTTTCCTCATTTAATAGTCATGTCTACTAGAGACTAAGAACTCTTGTAAATTTCAGAATACATTCCAATCTATTAGGCATTGTTTTCCTGGAAGACGTTACTTATTTTTCTGGAACAAGAGCATGGTTTGCCTTTCATATGATTAACTGAATGCTTCAGTTCTTGGTAAAATCTTTCTTTTTTTTCTTTAATCTCACTGAGAATGTGCACATAATTGACATTTAGGTTAATATTAACCTTTCCGTTGCATTGTATTGCCGTGCTTCTAACAGAGGTTGCTGTTAGTTTGCAACCATACTACCAGTCAACTTACCCACGACAGTGACACACTCATAACTGTCAGGAGTCCCATGATTCCAATGTATTATCATTTTGTTGAACTTGAAATTCTAGCCACGCCATCTGTTGATCATATGTTTAGGAGTCTGCAGGCGACTACAATAAGCCCAAACTGTTCAAGGTTTTTAAATTTCCATTTTTCATTTTTTTTTTTTTTTTGGAAAATAAAACATTTTAAATAATGTGAAATAAAGCAATATGGGCAATGAAAACATGTTTTACGTGGTTTTAAACATCCAACTGTAGATATCAACACCAATGTTTAGAACAGTTGTTGATTTAATATATGTATGCTTTACTTCGTATTAATATATCTTTATGTTTCTTACATATGGTATGAGTTGGGTACTTCCTGTTATACTGTAATTTCAGTCAATGTTGAAGGCAGTGAAAAGTTTCCATTTTTCTTTCTTCATAAAACAGAATTAATACAATGCTTTTCCTGTGCGTATGTACCTTTCTACAAGATAATCCAATTTTATAATATTTTTTAGATTATAATATTATTTTTTACTGGACGTGTTATATATACAAAGGGTTTCAATAAGGCCTACCACTTATTTAAAAAAAGTGTTTAAATTTAGAAAACTTCAAATATGATGTTTGATCAAAAAGTTCATGCAACTTTGGAATTTCCCTTGCTACTAGTGTCCTGTTAAAAAAATTGTTTTATGTGTATGTTGGTACACACCTTGGTGCCAATCCCATAAACGGTTTGCCCTATTGGATGCACAATTTAGATCTGATGGCTAATATAATCACAAAGTACAGTTTTGACAATATAATGCATTGTAAAACTGTACCGAAAAGGAACTTGCACTTAAAGCGTGAATGAGAAAGGTTTTACAACGTTAGGTATTGAAAACAATGTGCACACACACACACACTGTACTAGAAAGAGATGTAACAGTACAGACATGGGCGACTTAACTCGCTAGTTAATAATAGCCAGAAAGGACGTTTAACTTATAGCTTGTTTATGAAACTGTGTATGGGCGGTAGGGCAAGTGGGGGTATGAAGAAGTTATTTGTCCTATTATTGTTATTTTCCATCTAATGATGAGCTGTGAAGCTTGAAAGCGCTAATCGGAATAACTTTTCTATAGTGGTGTGCAACAGTGATAATTCCGTTAATAACTTTGATTAAGTCAAGTCATCAATATCATTCTGACTGGAAGATATGTTTTCAAAAGATGAGAAATAAGAAGGCATGTGAAACAGTTTTTGGTGACAACAATAATGGTGGTTATATAATCATTTATTTACTTTTGCCTGATTTTCTTTGGGCAAGCACTGCTTGCGTTGCTTACTCTGAGGATTCGCCTCTGTTTTCTGTGTGGATTTGCCTCTCCTTGCTCTTAAACTTTTCTGTTTTCTACTTAATAATAATTGATGGTAAATCAAGTGTGATGTTGGGATAACTCAGTGGAAGTGAGCTTACTTTACATGGGATTAATTTGGCATATTCCGCTGTGGGTTCAGCTCAAGCTTGAATCAACCCCATCTATCTACTGTTGGGGTAAACAGGAGTCTGTCAAAGCTAGTAGAAGGCCTTCATAAATGATCATCCATAATAATGCCCCTCCCCACTTTGTGGCTTGTCATAACACATTGTTTCTCTCTTACAGTGGTATCGTGTAAGCTGTACCATGCCAAAGGTCATAAAAGTCCATGGGCCTAATACTGGAGACATGATGAAATCAAATATACAGAATAGTGATGGGTTTGGTGATTTCAGTAATGCTATGTGACTCTGAAAGTACTTAGTATTACTTTCATTTTGACTCCACATATTATATGTGTTTGCAAAACTAATTTACACAACTTTTACTGGAGAACAGAGCCCACCAGTGATCCTGTTTCATTAATCCCTGAAGTGACAAGCTGCACTGATCCCTCAGAAAGATCAAAGGAGTCATTATGTTCTATACTTATAACAACCCACTGTGTATTACTATAACTCATAGAATGATTCACACCATGCAATTTGTCAGTAACAAAATATTAAGATATTAAATGTCAAATTAAACACAGTGATCTTCGTTAATTTTAAGCCAATAAAATGCTAGTAAGTGAAATATATGGCATAAACGTCTACCATGACATAAAAATTAACAATTATTATTATTAGTATTACTTCCAATGTAACAGAATTTGTTAACAGTGAGTACACATGTGAGACATTAAGCAAACAGCAATATTATAAAAATCATATAAATGTGTTGTGTTTTGTTTTTCTTCTACTACAAATTACTGTTACATACTTTTGAACTTTCTTAAATGTTGTTACTCATAACTCGTAAATTACTTATTTCATATTGCAAATAATATAACTGCCCTGTGTATGTTCCATAATAGCCTGTTCTGTACCTTAGGGATCCATGATGTTTTAATTAATAATTTTATTAAAGCTAGAGTTTCAAGTTCATAAACTAAACTAAGAAGATCAGGTAAATGCCCACTGAAAAAAAAATCAAAGGTGGGTCTCTTGGGAGAGATCTCAGGGGAATTTCAGATTAAAACTGACATTAGACACAGAGACAGACTTTCTGCAATCCTCTTTAACTGCAACTTGGAGAAAATAATAAGGGTATGAGAAGAGAAACTTAAAGAAAGTGAATTCCATCACGAGGTCAGATTAGGGTCAAAATTCAAAGGGGTAGGTATAGGCTTCTTGGCCTTTGCTAACTCTAACCACATCTTCTCTGAGAACATAGAGAACAGCATATGAACAAAACCTTCTGAAAGAAGTTACGGAGAGAGTTGTACTTAAATCTATGTCACAAAGACCAGATTCTTGACTAACACTAGAGAACCTGAAGTGTTAATAACAGAATATGGTAGCATCAACAAGGTTGGCACATTTCAGTACCTAGTAAAATAATTCAAGTCAACTGATTAGACAAGAAAGCAAACAAAGCAATACCAAGACAAATGGTATTAGCATACCAACTAACTGAAGACACACAGTACCTCATTTTAGAATCTCTCACAAAAACCCAAAATTATACACTACAACTGTAATCAAGTCAGAAAGTCTTTGTGCTTCAGGGCATACATTCTCCATAAAATAAGGAGAAATAAAAGAGATAGAGAATGGAAGAAAACTTTTGTGCAAAACAAAGGAAGATGAATTTACACACAAAGAATAAAGACTTCTACAAGAAGAAAGGAAGCAAAACAATCTTGGATACAACACGGAAGAGAAGAGTTAAGTTCTTCGGCCACATAATGAGGATGGACAATAGCAGCCTCATGAAATGGATTTTCGACCACAATTGGAAGAATGACAACCATTGAGAATAAGGGGTAAAGAAGGATGTGGCAGAGATGGTGATCACAAAGGACATAATACAGAATATGACTACTTTTTGAGAACTGACACAAAACTTAAAAAGGATTTCCAGGAGAAAGACAAAAAGAAAAGAAATAACATCTGGATGGAAGAGAAGAAGAAAGCAAAGCGACAGAATGAAGAGCTATTAGACGACAAGAAATTAAGCTGAAAGCAAAAATTTAAATTAATGGATTGGGTTATTTTACCTGGCCCTCAGGTGGCTAAAATCAAAACAAGAAGAAGAAACTAAACTTTCAAGAATTTATGAAACTTAGGTCTCTCAAATCAGAAGAAAAGCCATTGTGAAATATACACCTTGCAATTTTAACATATTTGCAATAGAAAAAATTATTTTTATAATTGTGTCACATGTATGTGAGACATGGATATTCCTAAACAGACCATGGTCAGTTGGGACCAAATTGTATAAAACCCGGTCAGTTGCGGCCTAGGTGGAAATTTGAACCTGGTCAGTAGCGATCATATGCATTTTCATGTTATTATAAATAAAACAGAAATTACCACTATAATTCTATTTATTCCTAGCCTAACCTAACATAGGTTAACCTAACCTTACCTGACCTAACCTAACCCAACCTAATGTAACAAAAATATTAGAAGAAACAGGGTACTCGTACAAATGAAAAGTTGCAGATTTGAAATCTCATCGAAGGTGAGAATACGAACGTTTCTAAATGACAGACTCGGTCAGTAAGTGACAGTGCAAGGCACAATTGACCGCATACGAACAGGTAAAAACACTGTTTTGTTGCAAATTGACTGAGACCGTCCTAAACAGTGAAAGACATAAACTACAGTACAAAAGTAATAACCTCTCAATGGACAAATGTTTCTTGGGTACTACCTACAGTTATAAATGACACCCCACATGTATTCAGCTATTTTATTTACATTTTTAAAGAAAGGTATAATGTTTATTGTGTGTTCATTCTAAACATACAAGATCCATTTTGGGTTATTTCAAATTTAGGCTTTTTGTTCCATAATGTGTAGTTTCAAATGAGTCAATCGAACAACTACGCTGATTACACAAAAGCCACATACAAATTATCTACCATCCATATGTCAGCACAGTGTTATGAAAACTTCTGTTGTAAAAAATAGTACCAGTAATTGACATTTCTTAAGTCAATGAATCGGCGCTACTTGCCTGCACTGATCACTGAACCTCCAGCCGTAAAATCACTCTGCGTTACCACAGAAATTTAGGAACGAATATATCCTAACCTGTAACTATACATATTACAACTTAAAACTATAATGACACTGAAACTATATCGACATGTATGGTTTCATTATATACTAAGTAGTACTATCAGGTAGTACTGTTGTTATATTACATATGATGACACCATATGAATCTTTCCCTCCTAGACAACATAAATCTCATATTCTCTAAACATCCTTTCATTATAATACAGTGAAAAAGTTGAACTTACGTGATATTCAATATTTTGACTACTCTTTTTTACTTCCATGTTCCATAAGGAAATGGAAGTATGGTCATGGCAAAAAAAATCGTGTTCAAGATAACGGCAGAATCTGATTGTACTACCATCAAAACATGGAAAAAAGTCATTTTTCGAAAAGTGTGTAGAATTTTTTCTATGGCAAACGATAACAGCTGCAAATTCAAACAGAATCAAATAATTTTTTGCATACAGCCCTGAATTGTAGAGGACTCAAGGCCTATTGTTTTTGGTGAAGATCAGTTAAAGGAAAGGGGTAATTTACCTGGAACGTTTTACGTTTTAACAAAGTAAAGTGCTTAATTTTGATAAATAAAGTATCCTGAAAAGAAGGTCATAATAATCAACTGTAGAAAGGTAGATGAAATATCTATAAATGAAAAGGGTAGTTGAAGGAGGGAGGGGGTAATTTTTGTTATAAATTAAAATGGTAGCTGATGATGGAGGAGGTAAATTTTTATAAGATTTATATGTGTACTACGTTATTGACAACAAAGAAGTAGTTTCTATGGAACCATTTCATTTCACTTTAACAAAATTCTATATTTTTCATTTCAATTTAAATCATGTATGAGTGAAAATATATCGTTCCTGGCAGGCAAGCATATCTCAATTATGTAATGTTTACTTTTCCAAAGTTTTATTATTGTGATTACCGCAATAAAAAGGCTGGCAAGACCACACACACACACACACATACAAAATTCATGTTGTTTCTGGCCTCACTCATGTTTATTTTCTTATGTTTGCATGGTTTTTAAATGGACAGTGCCGAAACCCACATCAACACAACGTGTGCAAGCTAAAAAGGTGGACGTCGATTTGCTTCCTGTGGATCGCTGGGCAGTGTTGTTGTATTAAAGCAATTAATACAATCTGTGTACTTATTTCTATTATGATATGAGAATTATAAACTAATATGTGCATGTGTGTATATATGAAAAATATATAAATATTTTTCTCCTTTGGAAAATTGTTTGCCCCTCCTTGAAAATATTTTGACCTCCCAGATGGCTAGTTATTTACTAGCCTGTGTGGAATATAGCTTTATGACATGGATCAGAATGGTGGGTATTAAACAGGAGACACAAACGTATTAAGGAAGAAATGTTTTGCTGAGAAATTTATAATTATACGGGTGAACAGAATAGTCGTTCAGGAAATCAGAAGACAAATGGAAAGAAAGAAATCAAGACTTGATTTTAAAAAAGAAAAATGACTAGTACAGTATGGGCAGGAAAGACTTTGACAACACTATAGACATCCCTCAGCCCCTCGCAGCAAGAGTCCAATTTCATTACAGGAATCAGATCGCAGCTACCTTTAGCTAGCTCTTCGTTCGACCTACAGACATTTTATACAAAAGTACAGTCCTTCCTCACGAAGGTTTAGGATAGTCTTAATCCACCTGACAAGGTGGTACCATTTTAGCTGATACGTAATTTTTTCAGCACTCAAGCATCCACTTATTTAATTAATATTTAAATGATTTTAAATATAAATTTTAGGACATGGAAGTCATGTATGGTTCTCCATACTGATTTTTTTATTTTGACATCCTATTTCATTACTACTTTATTACATCTCAGAGGTTAAATTCTACAACTTAACATGTTAGAAATGAACAGATCAAATGATGGCCTAGTCACAGTGAAATATGATAAATGTGTTGTACTTATACATGTTGTTTTGTGTTCTGACTTTTCTCTGAATAAGTTTAGCGGACAGGCTAATAATTTTAAAAATTATACTTTACATAAAAATATGGGATAAGGCATTTTTTTTATAAAACAAATGAAAACTAAATAACACTAATTAAATAATTATAAGTATAATACTACTGACTTGGAACACTAAGGTTTTTACTGGTAAAAATGTAATATTTTTACCTTGTACCCTGAACCAGTTTTTGCTTATTACAAGCTTCATTAGAGGGTCCCACTAGGAGCGCTGTCCACCTTGTTCTTGGTGTGTAATTATATAAATATAGGTAATGGTATAATATAAGTAATTATATACTTATAATTAGTTAATCAACAGACACAGCATTGACAACAAAACCCAAGAATAATTAAATGCAGTACAATGACACCTACAGGCAAAGGACGCATGCATTTATTAAATGTTTTTGCCTACGCTGTTCTGACATATTTATTGTTAGATAAATATCTACAAAAATTGTGTAATTTTTGTATGTATTAATAGTAAAATTATGGATCTGTCTAAAGCCAGTTCTCTCTATATGAAAATACATGTAATAATAATGTTATAAATACATAACATTTGTATCCATTGCTAGTATGGAATCCAAAAGAATACTTATTATCTCTGTACATTTTTAAAGTACTGTCTTAGAATAAATTAAGTTATCTAAAAAGTACAAAAAGAAATAAATTTAAGTGTACACAATTTTTATTTATTTCATACTACACTGGAAGCATCACAAAGTCGAAATACTAGCTCACCCTGAGTACATCTGTTTTAACTAAGATATTAACCTAATCCTTTATAAGTTCACAGCATGTTAAATCTAGGCACTCCTTTAAGTTATTAGTTATAAAGTAAATATTTGCCGTCTATGTTGCCTTGTACAAATCTATATTTCAATTACTAGTTACAAAATTTTTAAGATCTACTGAGATCAAATCTATCTAAATTTACACTCCACAAATTTTTGTGATCTATCATATTCAGTATTATCAGTTCCACTAACAGCTATCAATTAACACTCAGTCTATTATTAAATACAAACGTGATATTAAAATCATGTGTATTTAAGAATTCAAGAGACAAAATATGTTTTTTTACTGAAATATATAACTAAAGAAAACTGTAGTGTTACGACAGTTAAAATGTTTAAACACATCACTGCAGTACAAAAACCAGAATACTTTACAGACTTACTGAATAAAAAGTAAAACAGGCAATTTTCCACATCTACAATTAAATTATTCTTTTAACACCCTATGCCCTATTAAAAACACATACAGATAACATTTGTGTGAATAGTTGCATAATTCTAAGTAAACAATTTTTAACATTTTCATGCCAAAAGATGTAAATAATATAGCTTTCAAATCTTCTCCATTTTTGGTGAGTATTGTTTAATATTGTTGTACCTGAAAAAACACACACACACACACACACTTCCTTTCTGCTGTGTACAATGAAACAAGAGTACTTTTAGTTCACAATTCTGCTGATAATTCAGTTTTATAGATCCATGTTTCTCTTTATATCACATGTACTCATATTCATTGGTGCTATTATCTTTGTAATACATAGCGCAAATAAAGTTATTACATATATAGAATCTGTAGCTGTATACAGAATATACAAAATCTGTATTCATATACAGAGAGTGTTCATGGACATTCAGGAAGCAAATAATTATTAAATTAGTGATGGTATGACTATTAATTTAATTTTTAATTGCAAAAATACAAAATTTTGGTATGTTTTATATAAAAAAAAGTATTCTTAGACTATTAATTTAATTTTTAATTGCAAAAATACAAAATTTAGGTATGTTTTATATAAAAAAAAGTATTCTTATACTACAAGTGGTGCTGTGTGGTATGAAGGGCAAGCCCGTCATCCGCTCATGTGCTGCACCTGAGCTTCAAATAGAGCTCCTGCTGCAGGGACAACAGATGATCTGGACGTTAAGGGTGTGGCCTGCTACCGACCATGGCTTCATCCGCTCATGTGCTGCACCTGAGCTCCAAATAGAGCTCCTGCCGCAGGGACAACAAAGTTAAGGGTGTGGCCTGCTACTGGCCATGGCTTCTTATAATTTAAGTTTTATTTCCTTATAGTATATACAAATGAATGCGAATTAACAATAAAATATTTTCGTATATTACAATCATATTCCAAATTATATCATTCATTAGCTAAAAAAAGTGTGAAAAATGGCCACACCTCAAATCACATATAGCCTTGCTAAGTGTTAGGTGTTATTTTTTAAATCATTAGTAAACATAAAAACATAATATACCACATGAATATTATTAATTCTCTTTTAATAAAGTTCTTACATGAAACATTTCATAAAAAAATTAATTTACTTTTTGTTATAACTTACCGGTAACTGGTATAATCACTATTAATATGTTATTTCTATGAAACATAATCAGTGACAATTTCTGAGGTATGTTTTGTTAAAATTATAAAAATTTCTTGAATATCACAGTTTAAAACATACCTATGATTTTTGTGTTGATATTTTTGTAGTATAGTAAGTTGGCTAGCTTCCATTGTTTATACGTAATCCGAATGAATATCTTTAAGGAGATCGATCATGTTTTCTAAGCCAAATAAAAATCCACTGTCAGGGCCAGCATACACAATAGCATCATCCATTCCCTGGTGTGTTGCATGTGCAAAATCTATCAGTCGAACATCAGTAACTGGTTCTTTTTCTGGTGTGTCCACTTTTGCGCTAAAAAATGTATCAGTAAAAAAATAAATAATATTTCAGTGAAAATAATCCTTTAATCATCTAAATGTTTTATATCGTCTAACGTATTACTTACACTTTTTAATGATTTCACTTCTTTTTACTTCCAAGTTCAGTAAGGAAATGGAAGTATGGTGATCACAAAAAGAATCATGTTCTAGATAAGGGCTGATTCTGATTGTACTACCCTCAAAACATGAAGAAAAGTCATTTTATGAAAAGGGTCTATCTGTAGAATTTTTCCTATGGTGAACGATAACTGCCGCAAATTCAAACAGAATCAAATAATATTTTGCACATGTGCCCGAGTTGAAGACGACTCGAGGCCTATTGATTTTGGTGAAGATCGGTGAAGGGAAGGGGTAGTTTACCTGCAACGTTTTACGTTTTAACAAGAGTAAAGTACTTCATTTTGATAAGTAAAGTATCCTGAAAAAAAGGTCATAGTAATCCACTGTAGAAAGGTAGATGAAATATCTACAAATGAAAAGGGTAGTTGAAGGGAGAGGGGGTAATTTTACTTCCATGTTCCATAAGGAAATGGAAGTATGGTCATGGGAAAAAAAATCGTGTTCGAGATAACGGCAGAATCTGATTGTACTACCATCAAAACATGGAAAAAAGTCATTTTTCAAAAAGTGTCTGTGTGTAGAATTTTTCTATGGCAAACGATAACAGCCTCAAATTCAAACAGAATCAAATAATTTTTTGGATACGGCCATGAATTGTAGAGGACTCAAGGCCTATTGTTTTTGGCGAAGATCGGTTAAGGGAAAGGGGTAGTTTACCTGCAATATTTTACTTTTTAACAAGAGTAAAGTGCTTAATTTTGATACATAAAGTATCCTTAAAAGAAGGTCATAATAATCCTCTGTAGAAAGGTAGATGAAATATCTATAAATGAAAAGGGTAGTTGAAGGAGGGAGGGGGTAATTTTTCTTATAAATTAAAATGGTAGTTGATGAGGGAGGAGGTAAATTTTTATAAGATTTATATGTGTACTACGTTATTGACAACAAAGAAGTAGTTTCTATGGAAACATTTCATTTCACTTTAACAAAATTCTATATTTTTCATTTTAATTTAAATCACGTATGAGTGAAAATATATCATTCCTGGCAGGCAAGGATATCTCAATTATGTAATGTTTACTTTTCCAAAGTTTTATTATTGTGATTACCGCAATAAAAAGGCCAGCAGGACACACACACATACAATTCGGGTTATTTCTGGCCTCAATCATACCTGCAACGTTTTATGTTTTAACAAGAGTAATTTTAAGAAACCAGATGTTTCGGCAGTGCCATCAACTGCCATCATCAGTGAAAATCAAGTGCACTAATGTGAGGTGGTATACGTAAGTGACTACAGTACTGTGGTTAAGGCTGAAGCAAAAACTAGGAAGAAGTAGTTTCTATGGAAGTATTTCATTTAGAAAATGATTTTAAATATAAATCTTAGAACATGGAAGTCATGTATGGTTCTCCATACCGATTTTTTTGTTTTGATGTTATAAATTTATTCAACTGAAAACCTAAAAAAATTCAATAAAATATTAACAATTGATACACTCCCTGCTATGTAATCATGGATATTGTAACAATACATATCCTCACCGTACATGAAAGAACTATGATAAGATAAGAAAACCATCAATGACCAGTACTAGTATACCTAATAAATAAAAAGATATATAAATAAGTGTATATTAAGCATAACATTCAGTCCACAAACTAAACCAAAACAGTGAATGAAGAAAAAATAAATGATAAAGAATGAAAAAATAGTAATTATGAAGAAAATTAGAAAAAAAGAAAAACATAGTAACGTGATAAACCCAATGAACCCAATAGATATGGTAAGTGAGAGGACAAACAAGCCAACGGTAAAACTCAATAGAGTAAAATGAAGATATAATGAATAAGCAACAAGACTATGAAATAAACTAGCAACTATACCAGAGCGAGTTGAAGACCACAGTAACTACAGAGTAACATAAATGTGTAGTGAAACTAAAATAAACCCAACAAAAGAGACTGAACTAAAAACCTGATAACCACCAGGGACAATATAAATAAAAATATTAAACAAATACAATAAATAAATAAAAACCAATAATAATAAAAGAGCTAGGATCAGACAGTAGTTAAATTGATAGAAAATACAATGCAATAGAATAAATAAGATTAGAAATATGAGTATTAGTTTAAGGAAAAAGTGTAAAAACCTATATTAAGGGGGAGTGAAATGATAAGTGTCAAAAAAGGAAAATAGTGATGATCAGAGATCATGTAATAAACCAGTGGGGAGTGAGAAAGTGAATTAGTGGTTTGTATATCTTATACTATTAAGCGAGCAATCTTTGTATGTATGTCCTTATTTCTCGGAAACGGCTCTAACGATTTTCTCGTAATTTGGTACTTAAGCGTATTTGGACACTAAAAATCGATTGGGCTAGGTCTCATTTTCTGCAAAAATCGCATAAGGCCTAAACCGTAGGGTCTTTTAAGTATACATTTTAATTCATGTAGGTTTAAATATTCACACAACAATTGCTATTGTTATAACTCTGTCACCCAGCAACAAATATTAAAAAAAAAAATATTTTTTATTTGAAATTAAAACGTTAATTTTAATTCTGTTCATAACGAATAGATCTTATCGATGTTTATAAATAATATAAAATAGCTGTTGCAATGAATGTAAATAAACAAACTAAGAGTTGAGACATACAATCTAATCTATGTATGTCCTTGAAACGGCTCTAACGATACCGTAGGGTCTTTATAGGTCTTTAACCTGCGGCCTAAACGGCGCAGTATCGATGTTTATAAATAATATAAACAGATGTTGCTATGACTGTAAATAAACAAACTAAGAGTTGAGACATACAATTGTGGGTTTCTGCGCAACGATTTTTGTACAATCTATCTGATATACATAATCTAAACTATTAAGTGTTCTGTATACGCTGTTGTGTTTTTTGCATTCTCTGAGGTATATACATAATCTAAACTATTAAGTGTTCTCTATACGCTGTTGTGTTTTTTGCATTCTCTGAGGTAAGTGGTAGTCATATTCTGTCTAACGGGAATCTTATTGATGAAGTATTTGGTGATTGTTTGGCAAACAACAGATACGAAGATATGAAAGACAGAGCTATATTAGCGCCTTTGAATAAAGACGTAAATAAAATTAACGACGAAATTATTAAAAAGCTTCCTGGAGAATATTATAAAGTATATAAAAGCTACGATTCTGTTAAAGATCAACCAGAAGGAGCTCTTCAAATCACTTCTGAATTTCTAAATTCTGTTGAGATGGCTGACTTACCACCACATGAATTAAAGCTTTAAAAAAATACAATAATAATGCTTTTACGAAACTTGGACGTCTCTGAAGGTATAACGTCTCCCCTGTCTGAGACATTATAACAGAGGGAACCAGTTTAATTGGTTACTTTCAATCAAACCGGCTGCCGTTGTTTGTACAAATTACTTACCAACAAATTTGAAAATATGTAGAACAGGGATTAGGATTAGGTTACGCAAATTTACTCACTCTCTGCATATTTAGCAAAAACATCTCTTTATTATAGTTTCTTGAATAATGATTTAAAAATAATTGTTATTTTTGTTTTATTACTTTAAAAAAACTAAACTTCTCAAAGATTCTGCATCAAATGCTCTTATGCCTTTTTAAAATGTTACTCTGGTGAGCAAAAATAAAAAATATATATTTATTAACTACATTAAATACCTCAGATCCGGGTTTTAACTTAATAATACTCTAAAATAAGTCAACATTATGCAAGCTATTAGAAGATTAGTTTGCTCAAATTTCGAATTACCTTTTACCTTTAACTATCATCAGATTACTATTTCATTATTGTAATTACAGACATTACTATGTTAACATTTACATGATTAGAATAAGTCTTTGCAAAAATGTACTGTTTCTGTTGCCATTGTTAGAAAGATAATGGTTTGGTTTCACCTTGATATAATGTGTATCGGCGGCAGGTTCTCTTGTTGTTACTCTTCAGTGGGGTTTCCTGGAAGTTCGACGTTGTCGTTCGGGTGCCTCAATTTATTTTGTAGATTCTAAGTTGCGATCATGACGAAAGGATTCTGTTACCTGGAGCTCGTGAGGTTGTCGTTGTTGCTTCACTCCTGATGTACGGTGTTCACCTTTTTTACATTTCACTTTTAACTGCACTAATGTTACTCTTTAATCTTTGGATAGAACATACTTTACAATTTAAACATTTCGTTTCTTTTTAAAGAGATGTGTCAGCTAAGTTAGTTACTTTTAGTTATTTCACTACATTTCAACTACATAACTCGTTTTACTTTCACCACCTTTCAATTACTTGTGGAGTCTGTCACCACGAAAGATTACTTTCAGTTACATAATTTTTTTTTTTTATATTCACACGTTTTTCTTCACGACACATGGTAAGCTGTTACCTTGTCTGAGATTCTGGCTTGACTGGGGCTGGTTTTGCGGCGGTTAGTAGGGAAGAGGGAGCAGTTCACGCGGAGAGAGAAAAGTAGTTCGTACTTTATTATTATTATTTTCATACTAATTAACTACTATTAATAATCCTACATTTTCTTTATTGAGTTAGGTATTTTAATTATTATTATCACGTCTTTTTATTTAATTATAATAATTATTAATTTTCGCTACAATACAGAGTAATTTCCATGTCCGTACTACATTTTTACAAGTTGATACAGGCATATAAGTACACAGGGGAGGGTTAAATATTTTCTCACATGTTTTTTTGAATAAAAATTATTTTGTGCTATTTAAATTCCTTTTAAATCATCACAAAGGGCTGTGCAATGGAACGAGATTGGTCCTGACTGAATTATGTAATAACATTATTAAAGCCAAGATTATCATGGGTGATATTCAGGCCGAGAAGTTCATATTCCAAGGATTACAATAGATTCCAGCAAAAGTCAGCTTGGGTGCACTATGCAAAGGCATCAATTTCCCGTCAGAGCAGCTTTTGCTATTACTATTCACAAGGCTCAAGGTCAAACATTTGAAGTGGTGGGAATTCACTTATCAATTCCTGTGTTTATGCATGGCATGTTGTATGTAGCATTTTACAGAGTCAAAAGGCGAAGTGGCTTAAAAGTTCTTTTACCACCAGAAAATCCTCGCCATACAAGAATCGTTGTATGGAAAGAAGTATTAAATAATTGTGATTCCAATAACAGAAACCGTCGATAAACACAAACGGCGTAGTATCGATATGTTTATATATGAAAATAAATATAAAAAATAAATAATTAATAAAAATAAATAAATAATTAATAATAAATAATGTTTTTTAAAATCTGTATCTTTCTCTATATATTAATACGTGAAGAGAAAACTTTGTACCCCTTTTTAAGCATATTGCGCGCACGGAGGAGTGTGAGATTTGGCATAGTTAAAGTTTATATGGAGAAGGAGTGCAGAAAGCTAAAATTTATATATAATATGTGTTACAAATACATTAAATAAAATAAAATAAAACATTCATTTGCACTTGAAAATTCATTTAAACTTTTTCAAACAATGGTAATTGTTAAAAATAAAATAATTTTGTTGCCAGGCAACAATAGTCTGTGGAGTGTATGTCAAGGCAAAAAAGTGTTTATTTTATATTTTGTATATTAGATATCTGTGTTTTATATATTAATGTGCAGTTGAAAGTGAAATACAGCTTGCTTAATACACACCTGTTGCAAAAGGAAAATTTTGTAGCAGCAATTTGAATTGACTTACTCTCGCCTAATTATTATTGGTGGTTTCAAAAAAGTGAGTACATTTTATTTTTAAATTAAACCCTGTCTAATCTTAGTTTCAGTAATTTCATTGTTTTTTTTTACATTCAGATATTCGCACCTACTTCCATTATGCCTCGACATAGAACATTGACGGGTCGGAGTGAGAGACAAAGAAGAAGGAATATATATTCGCGTGAAAGGCAAAATGATAATAGACCAAATGCAAATTTAAATAGTGTAAATAGTATAACACTGACGGGTCGGAGTGAGAGACAAAGAAGAAGGGATACATATTCGCGTGAAAGGCAAAATGATAATAGACCAAATGCAAATTTAAATAGTGTAAATAGTATACAAAATGATGAAATTATTTTGAGGGATACATTTAAATGCGCACTGAATGTCATTCCAAGAAATTTTAATACTTTTGATTGTGGATTAATGCATTTAAAATGCAGGTTTTGCAATGCAAAACATTTAGAATCTGAGGTCACTTTAGGTGAAAGGACTGCATTCACTTCATGTTGTCATAAGGGTAAAGCAATATTACCGGCCTTAAGTCAAAATGAATACTTTAAATCATTGTATGATGGACTTACTTCAAATGAACCTTCAATCAAAAGAAAGTCAAAAAATTATTTTGAAAACATTCGTAAATACAATTCATCATTTGCTATGGTTAGCTCAGAAGCTAAAATTTCGGATACAGTTACGCGTGGAGTGTATCATTTTAAAATACATGATGTTTTTTATCACAGATCAGGTACAATGACTGCTGGATATGGTCGCTCATCATGTTATGCGCAATTATATTTTTATGATGTTGACACTGCTGTCAATTATAGATTACGTGAACGCTATAATCAAACATGCAATAACAATATAATGCGCGAAATCTCTCTTGAATTGGAATGCATTAATCCTTTCGTTCGGTCATTCATTGCAATGAAAGATCATTGTCAGAGAGTTGAAAATCAAAATAAAGAAATTTCTATGCTCATTAAAGTAAATCGTGATTTAGATCTACGCCGTTATAATGATGCAGTTCAAACTGATGTAGCAGTAATATTTAGTACAGTTGATTGTGAGCCACCCTTTGAACAAAATATGGTTTCGTTTTCAAAAGTTAATGGTACCATTAAAAATATCTCTGTTTTGGATTCATCATTGGACCCTTTAGCGTATCCATTACTTTTTCCAAATGGTGATACTGGGTGGCATATCAATATTTCTCATAATGTACCAACTACATCTAATTCAAGAGCGCCCAGAAATAAATTAACCATGCTTCAGTATGCAGCCTATCGACTTGCAATTAGAGAAGATTTTAGCATGTTGCACCACCATTCACAAAAATTATTTCTGCAGTGGATAGTTGATATGTATGTGAGAATAGAGGGCACAAGGTTATTTGGCCTCATTTCATTTGACAAAATCAAACAAGTCTTAGGTCTGAAGTTTACAACAATTTAACAGATTATTTAGAATTGAACCCCAATGCCAATAATGTTGGCCGTAGAGTAATTTTACCATCTTCATTCAATGGATCTCCAAGAAATATGTATCAGAATTATTTAGATGCAATGTCAATTGTACAACATTTCGTAAAGCCTTCTTTGTTTATTACAATGACTTGCAATCCAAGTTGGCCTGAAATAGTTAGCAATATTGGTGTACGTGAGTCAGCTAATTTTTGACCTGATATTGTTGTGCGTGTATTCAAGTCCAAACTGAAAGCATTAATTGAGGGCCTTACACTAAAAAAAATCTTCGGTAAAGTTGAAGCACTCATTTATACAATTGAGTTTCAAAAGAGAGGATTGCCTCATGCTCACATTTTACTCTCTTTAAATGAGCAAGATAAAATTGTTAACGCTACCGATATTGATAAAGTTGTATCTGCGGAGATTCCTAACATTCACACACATCCTACATTACATGAATATGTTGTAAAACACATGATGCATGGTCCATGCGGTGTACTTAATCCAAAGTCTGTATGTATGAGAGATGGAAAATGCATAAAAGATTATCCAAAATGATTTAATGAATTTACATGTGAATCATTAAATGGATATCCATTATACAGAAGGCGTGATAATGGTATTAATGCTGAAGTTCGCGGTAGTTGCCTCGACAATCGTTATGTTGTACCATACAATCCGTATTTACTTGCCAAATTTAATTGCCATATAAATGTTGAAGTATGCACTACAGTTAAAAGTGTTAAATACATTTATAAATATGTGTATAAAGGCTATGACAGTGCATCTGTTGAATTAGGTTCAGAGAGAAATGAACCAGGTCAAGAAATACAAATTGATGAAGTTAAACATTTTTTAAATGGCTGTTATGTCGGATCAACTGAAGCTGTATGGCGCATCTATGAATTACCAATGCATTTTCAATCACACGTCATCGTTAGACTTGACATTCATTTACCGCGTAGACTGAATGTTTACTTTCGAGAAGGGCAAGAACGTCAAGCAATTGAAAATGCAAGACAAACAAAATTATTAGCATTTTTGGAATTGAATCGATCAGATCCATCAGCGCATGAATATAAGTATATTGAAATTCCTTTGCATTATGTACGGGAAGATTCCCGAAAAAAATGGAAGAAGAGAAGGCGTGGAGGTGATAAAATCATTACATGCATATATGTAGTATCACCAAAAGACATCGAACTTTTCCATTTACGATTGCTTTTATTACATGTCTGTGGTCCAAAATCATTTGAGGATGTTAGAACATACAATTGAATTATACACACTTCTTTTGTTGAAGCGTGCTATGCTCGCGGCATTGCTTCAAATGATAATGAATGGCGTGAATGTTTAAATGAAGCAAAAGAATTACATTCACCAAAACAAATGCGAAATTTATTTGGTTACATTTGTGCATTAAATGTGCCAGCCAATGCATTGGCGTTATGGAATGAATTTAAAGTATATCTTAGTGAAGATTTTTTGAGAGATTACAACGAAGAAGTATCCTTTAACACAGCTCTATTAGAAATTGAAGATATTTTGAATGTTCATAATTTGTCATGTCAAGAACTTGGTTTACCAGTTCCCACGTATTCGCAGAGAACAGACGAAGCAAATGCTATTGATCCAATAGAACAAGAGTTTCTGTTTTCTGAGCATTATGAAACTGCAAATATTGAACAGCGTAATCTAATTGATCGTGTGATTCGTGAAGTTTTGCACCATGATACTGGATCTAATGTTTTTTGTTTAACCGCTCATGCAGGTTGTGGAAAAACATTCACACAAACAGCAATCATTCACAAATTAAATTCGCTTAATCTTAGTTGCATTGCAACAGCGTTCAGTGGCATAGCTTCAACTCTGTTACTTGGAGGTAGAACTTTACACAATGTGTTTAAATTGCCTATACCCATTTTGGAAAATTCTGTAACGAATATTACCGCAAATAGTAGCTATGGACGTTACATAAATTCATCATCATTGATGAAATTTCTATGTGCCCACTGCAAGTGTTGAAAATCATAGATAGATTATTGCAGGATCTATGCGATGAAAATGATAAACATAAATCATTTGGAGGGAAAATGATACTTCTGTGCGGTGATTCCAGTTGTCCCACATGGATCACGTGCAACTTTAATTGAAAATTGTGTCACGAGTTGGCATAAATTTGTTTATTTTCATAAAGTAACGTTTACTCAAAATATGAGAGCCTTACCAAGTGAAATAGAATTTGTCGAATTCTTGAAAAAAATTGGTAATGATGAAGCCCCACAATTCCCTCAGTTTGGTGAAAATATTATTGAAATACCTCAGCAATTAATAGGAGATGAAAATAATATTATTAATGAGGTGTATGGAAATATTTCCGAAAACATACTCTCAGATAACATATTGAAGTCAGTTATTTTAGCACCTAAAAATGATGATTGTATTTTTATTAATACTGATATACTTAATCGAATACCAGGTGAACAGAAAACATATCATAGCTACGATAAAATAATTTGTGATGATGACAATGAAATCAATAACTATCCAGTAGAGTTTTTGAATTCTTTGACTATTAGTGGTTTGCCACCACATAAGTTAGTATTGAAAGTTAACTGCATCATTTTACTGATCAGAAACTTAAATACAAAGGAAGCATTAGTCAATGGAACAAGAATGCGCATCAAGTGTATGCATCGTAATACTATTGATTGCGAAGTTTTAACTGGAACTGCACGCAATAAGAGAATTTTGATTCCACGTATAAATTTAACATATTCCGGTACTGTTTTACCATTTAACTTTCAAAGAACTCAATTTCCAATTATACCTGCATTTGCAATGACAATAAATAAGTCTCAAGGACAAACATTCGAAAAAATTGGAATTTTATTGAGGCAGCCAGTTTTTACACATGGTCAATTGTACGTCGCAGCAAGTAGAGATCGATCATTCGATGGTTTGAGATTTTATATTTCCGAATATAATGGCCAAGGGCATTTAGCAAATGAAAGAGTTTTTACAAAAATCATCGTTTACACAGAAGTTCTGAATCATTAAATTCACTTTCAAACTATTTTAAGTTCAATGGACAACATTTATTTTTTTAACCGCCCAGTTTTTTTGATTTAATGAAAAATATATGAAAAAACACGAGGCACGTATTTTTTATTTCATTTTTTATTTTGTATTAATTTTTTATTTAAATTTTATATAATTCGAAAAAGATAGGCAAAATAACTGTGTAGCCTTGGTGAAACCTGGTCAGTATGGCAATAAAAAAAACCCAAGGAAATGTCAAAAAACGCGTTATTGCTTTTTAAATATGGCTTAGCCAAGCTAAACCTCATTTTTCCTATCTTTCATATTTTTCAAATAACTCGAAAATTAATGCATAGAAAAAAAAATTAAAAAATGATATAAGCTTTGTAGCAGATAATCTTCAAACTGTTTTCGAATGTTGTACCTTACCAAAAATGAAATGTAATTCACTGGAATTGAAAACAATGTATCTTATACTTCTATGAATGTCAAGTCTCATTTTTATTAGCGTTTATTTGATTCAATAATAACATGAAAAAATTAAAACTGACAATGAATTATATCAAAAAATAAATACGAATACAAGCTGTAATTGTGTTTTTTTTTTCAACTGTTACTAACATTAAATTTTAAATTTCATAGGTATTGCAGGGAATTAAAGCAAACAACATACGCTAATGACGTATTTGTACACGCTCGCAGCTGACGTAATAGAACAAAATTCAAAAAAATTATATGCAATGATTATAGAGGTATACTCTTTGACAAAAGAACCTCAATAACGTTCAAACTTAAAAATTTAATGAATTACGGTCGAATTTCGACCACTGGGCGACCACTAGTATTTATAAATAAATGTGAAAACCGAGCAAAGCTCGGTCACCCTGATATTAAACTAATTCATATGAAGAACCAGTAGATGGAATCAATAATAGTTCAAAAGTTTTCTATACATGGTGAAGCCATAATTTTGTTATGTTATAATTATTTGTTCAAATGTTTATTAATTTCTTGGATTTCGTTGTCCATGACGTGTCCGTTACTTAACTAAATACCACTATTGTATTAACGACTCGGAACACTAAGTTTTTTATAAGTAAAAGCATAAAGTTTTACCTTACAGCCTGAACTGGTTTTTGCCTTTAAAAGGCTTCTTCAGAGGCTGGCGCTGGTAGCGCTGTCCGTCCTGTTGTGGGCGACGGAATCGAATTTTGAAAGATCGATGCTGTGTGTGTGTGTGTGTGTGTGGGGTGAGATATGTTTGAATAATGCGTGCAATTTGAATTGTGTCTGTTCGTTTAGGATGTCGTTATTATTTGTTTTCGTGTGTTTGTATATTTCCAATTGTTCTAGAGTGTCTAGTTTTCGGCCTTTTGTGTGTACGTGTAGAATGTTCATGTTATTGTCGATGTTTTTATATGTGTGGTTTGCTTCAATGAGGTGGTTTGCAAAGGTGGATTCTGTAGTGACGAATCCACGAAGACGAACTAAACACGATAAAATACCTAGCAGAATCTAACGGATATGACAGAACAATAGTCAGTAAACTCCTACACAAAACACAAAACAAACAACAAAGACAGAAAACAACAAATTCATAACACTAACATACATCAACAAACAAACTGAAAAAATAGCACACAAATTCATAAAAGCAGGATACAGAATCGCTTACAAAACTACTAACAAAACAGAACACACACTATCAAAACACACACACAAAGCACAAAACAAATTCGATCTACCCGGTGTTTACAAGCTAAATTGCACAAAATGCAATAAATTCTACATAGGCCAGACAGGATGTAGCTTCAAACAGAGATACACTGAACACACAAAGGCACTCCACTCCACTACAGAATCCACCTTTGCAAACCACCTCATTGAAGCAAACCACACATATAAAAACATCGACAATAACATGAACATTCTACACGTACACACAAAAGGCCGAAAACTAGACACTCTAGAACAATTGGAAATATACAAACACACGAAAACAAATAAAAACGACATCCTAAATGAACAGACACAATTCAAATTGCACGCATTATTCGAACATATCTCACCCCACACACACAGCATCGATCTTTCGAAATTCGATTCCGTCGCCCACAACAGGACGGACAGCGCTACCAGTGGCAGCCTCTGAAGAAGCCTTTTAAAGGCGAAAACCGGTTCAGGCTCTAAGGTAAAACTTTATGCTTTTACTTAGTGTTCCAAGTCGTTAATACAATACTGGTATTTAGTTTATTAATTGTTCAAGAACAATAGTTGTAAACTGTTAAAAAGTGTTAATATCATGTACAGAGTAAAATAGTATATTATGTAAAAATTATTATGAAAGAATGGCAAAATACTAAGCCTATAGGCCAAAAGAAATGAGCTAACTTTAAAACAGAACTAAAATATACGATTATAAGGATTTTTCAACAACTGCACCACGTTGATGGCGACAAATATAACTTAATTTTTAAACAACTGCACCACATTGATGGTGACAAATATAAGGATTCTTAAAGCTGCACGTTTTTGTGGCGTTATTTATAATTATTATTTTAAAAGAGCTCCACTCAAATTTATATTATTAATTATTCACTTGGGCGCCAGAGCAGGAGATCTCAGGTTTGTTTATGAAATAATAACAAATTGTTCAGATACTAATATTTGTATTGTTAGATTCTTATCATTTAATACATCTGAAACATAATCATTTATATCAACCTTATTTAATAATAACACCAAAATAGTATTAATAATTCTAGTTACGCTTCTTTTTGAATTTATATTATTTAAATAACATTCATAGGAGTTCTTAGTATATTCAATTTACTCCATTAACAAATTTAAATCGTCGCTATCAATCAAACACATATATTATTATGTATTTCGTAGCTCTCGTGTCTCGTGTCCGCTCGTATACCTCTGTAAAATATAACAGTGTGTCTGAGTGTGAAAGTGTGTCTGTGTTTCTTACCACTGCGTCCTCGCACGGCGATGTACTTCATGATGTTTGGGCCCGTAGCGAACGTACTGGGGACCAGGTATCGTGGTTCCCGATTTGAGGTTTAAACGTAGTGGATTATCTCCGGGTGGCGCCAAATTGTTTATATAAAACAATTAAAATGGTTTACTTATCAACGTTCTATTTGAACGAGGCGACGAATTCAATCTGTCCCGCCTTTTCTCAATTTCGTGTCGATCGAGATAACGGTTGCCGGATTCGCTACTTGAGCGCTAGACGTAGCATTGGAAACCTTCACTATACATTATATTTTTAAACATACACTTTGCTAATAGAAATAAGACACGATTTAACACACACAGTATAAATTTATTATTAATTGGAAGTTAATATTTTATAGACACAAGTTGTAAATAGTTTGTTCATATATAATTCTGCACCGGATAATTCTTTATAAGACTCTTACTCAAGGTTAAACGATCGACTTTTGAATACAAATAAACAGTAATGGCATTCTATCTCGCCAATCAACAAATATTTCTGTCGATGTTTGTGAGTTGTTTGGATCACGTTAAAAGGTTCAGATGCAGTTAGAACATTAAAAATACACAACCTTACAATGTTTTTTCCTTATGTAGGATAATATGTAGTGGTAATTGTTTTGTTTAAATGTTATACAAGATGTTTATAATTCATACATAAATATGAGGTTAGTTCTATAGTTAACAAGTTTTTCAGTGATATAAATTTATGGATCAATCCTTGTAAGAGAATAAAAATGATTTAGTGGTATTCAACATACATTGAGAAATGGTTAAAGTGCGTTTATTTTTTGGAAGTTGAAATAATTTAACAGATACTTAACAGCCTTGCAGTACGGTATTATTCGGGATGAAGAGGAGGAATGATTATGGCATCAATATTGTTCAGCGTTCTTTATTCAGGTTTCGACATCTTTTTCAAAGTGGTCTGGACTTATTTGGATATTTCATATTGATTTAAACGTCTTCTCCCTCTGGAAATGGTATTCTGCATCTATCAGTCTTCTGTACTATCGATTTCCACACTTTGTTTCACTTCTAATATGTTTTAAACATTAAAAGGTGTTGTACAGACAATTCGCGTCTGGCTTGCGATAGCATCACTTTTTAAGTCATTGTATTTAACGGTAATTATCTCGTTAAACGGCTGTTTCCATGGTTACGTGTTTACTCTCATTGGGTGAGCTCAACATGAACACATTGTTATAAATTTTCGAATTTCTTTCAAATCTTCCCATATCTTCGGACTTTCTTCCTCCTCTTATCTTCCTTCTGAGTTATTATCTAAATGCACTGTCATTTATATTTTCTCACAAAGATTATTTTGGTACCCCACAATATTGGGTTTTATCAAGTTTTCTAAGTTTAAAATTAATTCCATACTTACTAATCACATTTCTTTATTTATATAATTCCTTAATTTAATATTTGGTTTTTTAATAATAACTATTATTCATCCTTGATGGATTAGTCACCTCGGATTTGTCCATTACATGGTGATTTTTGTACAGCTCCACTAGTTGGGCGGCAAATATAACTTTTTTTTAACAAAAGCACCACGTTGATGGCGACAAATATAACTTAATTTTTAAACAACTGCACCACGTTGATGGCGACAAATATATAAGGATTCTTAAAGCTCCACGTTTTTGTGGCGTTATTTATAATTATTATTTTAAAAGAGCTCCACTCAAATGTATATTATTAATTATTCACTTGGGCGCCAGAGCAGGAGATCTCAGGTTTGTTTATGAAATAATAACAAATTTTCAGATACTAATATTTGTATTGTTAGATTCTTATCATTTAATACATCTGAAACATAATCATTTATATCAACCTTATTCAATAATAACACCAAAATAGTATTAATAATTCTAGTTACGCTTCTTTTTGAATTTATATTATTTAAATAACATTCATAGGAGTTCTTAGTATATTCAATTTACTCCATTAACAAATTTAAATCATCGCTATCAACCAAACACATATATATTGTTACAACACAAATAAGCCACCCCAGTACCAGGGATAAAAAAGATAATTCTTAATGTAAAAATACTTCATATGAAATAAAATGTTTAAAAATAAATAAAATATAAATATTATGACACGACGAACGACGATATTACCCAACCCAAGTGATTGACCCAACAACAGAAACACAAAGGAGGGAACCACGAAACATACACAGAGACAAAAGGTGATTGACCAAACAAATAGGAAATAACAAAAGAAGATAAGAAACCAGAACCAAAGAAGAATCAAAGGAAGTGAACAAATTCCTACGACTAAATAGAAATTAAACCAGATGAGAAGAGGAGAACCGAACCAAGATGAAGACAATTGAAGTTGAAGAAGATGAAGAAGAAGAAGAAGAAGAAGAAGAGGAAGAATGAAGAGGAGACAGGTTGAGCCCAAGGAGAAACTAACACCACATATAAAGGGGAGAAATGGTAGACTCAAAGATAGAATACTGTAAATAAACCCCAAATAGAATGAAAAAAATGATGATTTACTCAAACTAACACATCCCAAGTATGAAAAGTGTAACGGCGAGTTGGTGAGATTGGATAACCTAATAACGAAATAATCACACCTTTACACAACACAAGATTCACCAAAAACACTGTTAAACCAGACACTTGTGAACTTCAACAAAACTTTATTCAACAACACTGTGGACATAAAATTATTAAAACACTATTTAATTTAAAGAAATTAGTCGAAGCAGATTTTAGGGCCACTTAGATACAGGCCGAGACGGCCATTTTGAATGACACTTCCGCCATTTTTGATTGACTTTTGGGACGGAACCGAGAATAGTAATACACTTGAACTCAAACATTATTTTATTTTTATTAGTTATTAAGAATGTTGTTTAACAAATTGTAATATATTGTATTATCCTGAAGCATTTTCTGATCTCTCCTAACAGCTCAAAGAATCCACTACCTGATAAAGAAATAATATTGTAATTGATTTTAAACATTTTTGTTCGAGTCGAGTTTGGTGAGCAAGTCGATACGACCAATATTGTAATGGGGCAAATAAGGCTGAGGGTTTATTTTTCATAATAATTGTAATAATCTGGGTCCAACTCGGCTGAGCAACATTTTTTGATCACAAAAGTTTGATTTTTTCAACACCCTGTGGTTAGCTCGGTGTCAGGCCGAGCGAGGTACAAAAGCAATGAAAAGTCTGGGAATGTGTACGAGCGCATGAGTGCGCCGCCTTTTTACAACATGAAAGTCACGTTCAAAAATTCCTTATCGCCTTATATGAGACGGGAACGCCGCGAGATGCTACCCACCAATCATGAAGCAAGTTGCCATGCTTAGAGTGATGCTGGCCATTTTGAACAGACTCCACTTAGTGTCAGTCGGCGTCTAACATCGGAACCACGCAGATGCGTTCGCCAAAAAACGTACGCAAAAACAATGTGAAACAACCGACCAGGCATAAACATTATATAGATTGTGTTAACAAACAGTGGCGAGTAAATTGAACCAACATGCGGTAAAACTTAGCGTCATAATATCGAACCGCGCGATTCATTGTAAAAGTGCTCGTGAGCCAAAATATTGTAAAATTGTGGTGATAAAAAGTGCAACAACAATTTTAGAAGTAAAATTACTAAACTAAAAAACAGCTCAAGCTATCTTTCAGACATTCAAGCGTAAAACAGTGTTGGCGGAACAATGAGCAGGATGAGTACCTTCAATTATACATTAATACTGCAGTATACACAGAGCCACTAAAATGAATCAATATTAAAGAGATCTTTTATTCGTGGGGGGGGGGGTGAAAAGTATGAGAGACAGAGAGAGTGAGCGAAGTGCTGGATCGTCTTGTATAATAAAGATATAGCTATTTTAATAATTAAGTTCATTAATATTTGTTTTGTTTTAAAAATGGAATAAGAGTCAGTAATAACTTTGTAAAGAATATAAAGAGAAAGAAAGCAGATAGAGATGTTAAAGTGTGTCAAAGTTAGTAAATAAACGAGTTGGTTTAAAGTTAATAAATGAGAGTAGAGATTTATTAAGTAATGCAACCCAATAACCACTCTTACAGGTCATGAGTTCGCGTAAAGGACCCTGGATCCCTCGTGCAGGTAAGAATTTTGGAAACTGTGAAGTTTAAGTATTTTATGGTTAAATAAATAAAGTTATTTTAGTTGTCTTGTTTGTTCATCATCTTCTTTCACAGCACTACACTTAATATAATATTGAAACTTTCTCTTGTGAAAACTTACTTGTCTTTTTCGTCGAACGCGTTTCGGCGTCGTATTCGCCTTCGTCAGCTTAGAAACAGACTGCCAGTACTTAGTAACGGTTGTTGCTTAGAAGGTATTAGACACACCACCCCCACTATACCTTCCAAGCAACAACCGTTACTAAGTACTGGCAGTCTGTTTCTAAGCTGACGAAGGTGAATACGACGCCGAAATGCGTTTGACGAAAAAGACAAGTAAGTTTTCACAAGAGAAAGTTTCAATATTATATAAAGTTATTTTCAATTATTAGTAACTTTACAGTGGCACCCGAACTTCGGACAGTTTGTACAAATTTACTTTTGTATACGCTATGCCTACTCGTGGATGTAAGAAGGGTTATTGGAGGTTAAGTTATTATGTATAAATTACGTACAAATAAATGATGTTATGTTATGCTACAGTTAAGTGAGTGATAAAATAATCTTAAGTGTGAGTTTGTTAGTACATGAAAATTTCATAAAATATGGAAAATACAGAGAGTAAAATAAATGAAACTGATGTAACCGTCAGTGATGAATCTGAAAATAGGTTAATATTTATAAACAAAGAAAATATGTCAACTGAGTCAGCTGAGATGAGTGACTCGGGAATACAAACTGCTTTAATGCTAAGAAATGAAAGTAATGTAATCGAATCAAAAATAATGGATGAAGTTGAAATTCACTCAACGCCAATTTCAATTAGTCAAAATAAGAAAGCTGATGACAGTGGTATGTTAAAAGATTTGTATAGTATAATATGTAGTATGAAAGAAAGTTCAGAAAAGCAACACACAGTGTTAAATAATAAGTTTGATGAAGTAAATGGTAAATTTGATGAACAAAATAAGAAATTCGATAGCAAGTTTGATGAACAGAGTAGAAATTTTGAGGAAGTAAATGTTAAATTTGACGAACTTAAAATTGATATCAATGCTGTAAAGAATAAATGTGAAAGTAAGTTTAACGAGTTAGAATGAAATATTGAGAAAATGAAAGAGTGGAGAACAGATATAGGTAAGTGTAATATAAATGAAAATAACAAAGAAATAATTAACGAGGTAAATGGTAATTACAGTAAAGAGTTTAATAGCAAAATAAAATGTGATAACAGTGATATAATTAAAAATTGGTGTTAGAGAGTAAAGTTGTGAATAATGATAGTGGTGATGAAGTTTTAGTGGAAGTAGAAATTAATGATGAGATAGTGGTTGATGAGATTGAGAGAGAGTGTGAAGAGAGGTTAGGTGTACAAAGGGCAAATTTTCCCTGTTGTTTAAGTGGAGTAAAGACTCCACTAGTGATTTATGAGGACAAAGTTTCCTCCAGTAATTATGTGAGAGACGAGGTGTCTCTAAGTAGGTCCCCTGTGCATCATGAGTTCCCTGGAAAACCCAGGATGTGTTATGATAACGTTGTGTTGCCCTTTGTGGATTGAGAGAGAGAAAAGAAAATGGGGTTGTGTAAGCGATTTTGAGAGAGTGAGAGAGATAGAATTATTCACATTGAGAGAGAGAGAGGTGGTGTTATTTTATGTTATTAGAAGTTATGACGAATTATTAGAGAGGATAAATATTGAGAGAATTAGTAATATTGTAGACTTACCTTGGGGAGTAATGAGTACAGAAATAAATGAAAATAGTATTATGGAGAAAAAGCACTTACCTTGGAGTAGCACCAGTGTACTTGTAGGAGATAACTGTGGTGATGATATAACTTACCTGGGTTTAGCAACAAATACTTTACGGAGACAGGACTAAAATTACCAATGTAGACGGGTTTTATGAGTTAATAATGGGGAGTAATCTGGTGAATTATTCTTGTGGTATAGGGCATAAACCAACAGTAAAGAGTTATTATATAAATAATAATAATGTAATGAGTGTAATTAAAGATGAAAATTGTTATGTGAAAATAAGATTGATTTTCGATGATGGTGGTTATTTAAATAGTAAATGAACATTTAATTATTTGAGCTAATGGTAAATACTTGGCTTACTTATGTAATGAGGTGTGGTAAACAATAACATGATATGACAGAAAAACTGTAGATAAATTTGTAGTGATGTTAAATGTATTTGTGTAATAGGTTATGTTGTACTCTGTATGTTATGTAAACAATGTATGTATGTAGTAGGAATTGATTTAATAATAATAATAATAATAATATTTTACCAGACGAAATAAATAATAAGAGTAATTGTGAATTTTATAATGAAATTAACTGAATTAAAATTGTTTTGAATAATGTAACTAAAGTAACTTATTGTTTTAGAAACTGATTGAATTCAAAGATTGGAGATGAAATAAATTAATTTAAAATGTTGTATAGATGAATTTTGGTGATGAATTCAAAGGATTTTTCTGAGATTTATACTTTATAATAAATAGTAAATGAGTAAAAGTAAAATGTGTTTAGGTGTTGAGTCATATTGTTATTATAATGTATCAGAAGGTACATATGGTTAGGTACGTTATATTTGTTGTGATAAATGTTTATAATTTTGAGTTTATGACAGTAATCATGTTTTATTTGATTTAATGATTGACTATGTGTAGGTAGGAATTTTATAATGAAATTGAAGTAAGGTAAAATGTTTTAATAATGAAATTAAATGAATTTGAAAGAATTTAACTTAGGTAAGGTGTGTAATTTTTGGTAAAATTAAAATTTGAAATGTTTATGTTAATATAATGATGTTAATGTTCAAGCTAAGTGTTTATTATGTCGTATATGTTGATTATGTAAGTGTAGGGATCTAAATCATGTATGTAGTTTCCGGGCGGTCACGGTGTCACCGAACCCTGACCATGGATTTGGATTATTGGTAACAAGGTGTGGGTAGGCATATTGTACCCTAACCATACTTGTTATTGTTTTCAAAATTGGTGACTTTAGAAATTAACCGGGGGGTAAATAAGGGGTATCACCATAATTATGGAACAGCGGCTATCCATCGAACGGGATGGTAGACCGTCTTAAGGGCATATAACTAAATTTTAGTAGGATTACTGGTGTCCTTGGACATCAGTAATGCCGAATGTTTTATAACGCCGAAGCAAGAACGGGGTAGGCAGCGTCTACACCCTAAAAAACTTCAGTTCTTGTGAAACCAAATGGGCACTACAGTCCAACATCATTAAGCAATAGAGTGTGTGGAAATGGAGCTGGCCGTTACAAGCCAGGGGCATAGATATAGCATCTATGCAAGGAGGTAAATGCCTCATCCGGGTTACCGGAAGGTGATTTACCCAATTGTAACTGGGTTAGGGGGGGGGGAATATGATAAAATGATGTGGAAGGAGAAGTGTAACTGAATATTCAGTTAGGAATTACTTGACCGTAATCGCGGTGAAATCGAGTTTGCTTTGCTCTGATTAGAGAGGTTGTTATTGAAGTGACTCAATTACTGTTTTGTAATGGTTATGCTTTGTTTTGTATTAAAAGAAAGTTAATTTTCAATGATGGTGGTTAAATAGTTATTAATGAACATTCAATTATGAGAATTAATGGTTTTAAATACTGGTTTCAATACTGTAATGATTTTATGGTTAACAAGAACATTTAATGAATTATATTATAGATAATTTTGTGTATTTGGTTTACTTGTGTTAAAGGTACTTAGAGTAAGGTTATGTTTATATGCTTAGAAGACATCAGCTCTTGCATGGTGTAATTGGTATATAATTGTAATTGATTTGATGACAGTAATAAGTTTTTTTATTTTTTAACTAGCAGAATACCCGTGCTTTGCTACGGAGTTTCACGTTGTACGTAATGAAAATGTTAGTTTAATTAATAAAGTTCAATTAAAGTAGGCTTCTTAAAAATAAATAGCTGTTGCCCACAACTTCGTTCGCGTGGTCTTCAATTTAATACGATAATATATTTAGAACAGAATCTATTCTATTGGGTTGCCATAGTAACCAGATCTAATAGTTTTTTAAGACCGCAAAGGACCCCCCAGAGGATCGTATCGAAAAAAACACCTGTCCTATGTTGGTTCTCCCGTTGCGTAAAATATTTATGCCAAGTTTGGTTGAAATCGGTCCAATGGTTTAGGTGGAGAGGTGGAAGACCGCAAAGGACCCCCCAAAGGATCGTATCGAAAAAAACACTTGTCCTATGTTGGTTCTCCCTTTGCGTAAAATATTTGTGCCAAGTTTGGTTGAAATCGGTCCAGTGGTTTAGGAGGAAATGTGGAAGACCCCAAAGAACCCACAAAAGGACCCCATCGAAAAAACACCTATCCTATGTTGGTTCTCCCGTTGCGTAAAATATTTGTGCCAAGTTTGGTTGAAATTGGTCCAGTGGTTTAGGAGGAGATGTGGAAGACCCCTAAGAACCCCCCCAAAAGACCCCATCGAAAAAACACCTATC
Organism: Magicicada septendecula; assembly: GCA_034769895.1. Taxonomy (NCBI): domain Eukaryota; kingdom Metazoa; phylum Arthropoda; class Insecta; order Hemiptera; family Cicadidae; genus Magicicada; species Magicicada septendecula. Next base: position 59,435,236 of record CM068368.1, on the reverse strand, counting down.
CTATGTTGGTTCTCCCATTGCGTAAAATATTTGTGCCAAGTTTGGTTGAAATCGGTCGTGTGGTTTAGGAGAAGATGTGGAAGACCCCAAAGAACCCCCAAAAGGACCCCATAGAAAAAACACCTATCCTATGTTGGTTCTCCCGTTGCGTAAAATATTTGTGCCAAGTTTGGTTGAAATCGGTCCAGTGGTTTAGGAGGAGATGTGGAAGACCCCAAAGAACCCCCCAAAGGACCCCATCGAAAAAATACAGAAACCTTCGCGGGTGTGCGCACAACAACTCACTGAAGTTTCATCGCAATCGGATGAATGGTATAGGAACACATACGGGACAAACAAAGAAACATTCATTTTTATATATAAGATGTAAACTATACCACTTACTTGACATAAACCGTGATAGCTAAGCTAATGTACAACATATATGTATTAATTATACACATAAATGTTCCTCGATAGACACTCTATCTATTGGCGAAAACTTGAATAAAATCCGTTCAGTACTTCCTGAGATTAGCGATTTCAAACACAGAGAGAAAACGGACCGACTTTACTTTATACTATGTATAGATAATTGTCAATGTGAGATAATAGTTTAAAAAGATGGAAAGTAAGACGGCTTTCACACTTGATAATTTAATAGCCTCTGGTGAGCTCAAAAGCAGCAGCATGCAGAATTGCTAATCAGACATAAATAATATAAAAAAATGACTTACTGTATCTCAAGACTGGGTGATCCTGACACTCAAGGCAGGATAGACTGGTTGGGAAAAGGATGGGTGAAATGCATGGATTTCTACCTGCCGAGAAGGACCCGACTCGTGGATGATGACACTGAGATGGCTGACGTACGACAGTGCTAAAAGTTCACGTGCAGGTATGAGCTCTACAAAGCCATAGTGCCAACCTCGGAAAATGAAAAGAATGACCGGTTCGATCCGAAATATCGAACACCGGCCCCCATTGACCGCAATGGGTCAACCACCAACTACACCAAAAGACATGGCCAAAAATGCAGTACAAAAATTTGGCTTTTGGTGAACAGGGACGTTCTCTGAAAATTACCCTCCAACATAGGAGGGGGTCACACGCAAACACAAGAAAATACAAACATACAGAAAACATGCAAAACATGCAATGAATCAGAAAACCATGCCGAATAACTCCGCCGCGGGCGCATCGACCAGGCGAGCAATTCGAAAGGTTCGGGTAGAGCAGACAAAACCCAATAACATACAATAAACAATGGCCCAGCCACACACAATATAAAACTCAGCAAATCAACTTAGTTAGTTCCCTAGTTTTTACATTTTTTTCCTTTTTTATTTTATTTTTTTTGTTCCCTTTATCCCCCCTTTTTTATCATTTTTTTTACTTATTTTTGTTGTTGTTGATTTGTTGAGCATCCATAACTCCCAATGAACTGGCACAACGCCATGCCAGAAACATTCCACAATGTAAAATTCACTGCGGACAACAGCTGGAAGGAATCACCTGGGAAATCCCAGCAAAGTGTCCAGTAAGTCCACAACAATCATTGAAACTAATTCTGCTCACCCGAAAAAACAAGATAAACCCAATTAAGAAGATATGGGCAACCGGTATAATTTAATGGCCGGTCGTTCAAAAGAACCTGTGGATGTTTTAACTGAAGCGCGACGAACAACCCCGTCGCTCCCCGGAAACACAGCTGAAACTCGGCCAAGAGGCCACATCAGGGGGGGAGAATTCTGTTCCTCCATAACCACCAGGTCCCCAACCATTAAATTTCTTGACTTAGACGACCACTTCGATCGGGCATGAAGTGCCGTCAAGTATTCCAAACGCCACCTTTTCCAAAAGGCTTGGAGCAAAGCGGCAATTTGTTTGTAATGACGGACGGTCCCTTCATTTAATGAGACTTCAGCTTCCGGGGGCGCGGTAATGGGGCGGCCAACCAAAAAATGACCAGGCGTTAGAGCCTGGTAATCACTCGGATCTGAGGATAGAGCAGTCAAAGGACGGGAATTTAAGATTCCCTCAATGCGAATGCATAACGACGAAAATTCTGCTATGGTCAGCGACCTGGTCCCAATCATACGTTTCATGTGAAACTTGGCCGACTGGACAGCCCGTTCCCACAAGCCACCCTGATGAGGGGCAGACGGAGGGATAAATTTAAATTCAATGTTATTGTCAACAGCAAAAGCTGTTATCTGAGCTGACTGGTCAGGATTGGAAAGAACATTTTTGAGCTCCCGTTTCAGTTCGGAGCGCGACCCCACAAAATTCCTACCACAATCCGAATACAGTGTTTTCGGAGCCCCACGGCGACTAATAAACCGCCTCAATACATCAATAAACTGGGGCGTTGAAAGATCCATAGCCACTTCAAAGTGAACTGCTTTAGTGGCTAAGCAGATGAAAATGCAGAGATACGCTTTGACTATAGGTGCCTTCCAAACAGCGTAGGCCCGTACCAAAAAGGGGCCAGCATAATCCATGCCGGAAGAATAAAATGGAGGTGCCGGATTAACCCTAGGAACTGGCAGATCCCCCATTAACGGGTTGGTGGGGCGAGGACGCGCCCTGAAACAAGGAAGACATTTCCAAATTATAGTTCTTATTGCCTGACGTGCGGACAAAATCCAATAATTTTGGGCAAGCTGAAATTGAACTTGCAAGGGCCCAGCATGACCTAACCACACATGAGTGTGATGAAGTAGCAACCCTACTAGGTGGTGATGCTTGGGCAGTAAAATCGGAAAACGATTTCTAGTAACCGCAGAGTTGGTCAAGCGACCGCGTACTCGAATGAGGCCAAAATCATCTATAAACAGGACCAGGCGCTGAATGCGGACCGGGAGCCGCTTACCTAAACGAAGAGCCGCAAGCTCCTGTCCAAACACACTGTGCTGAATGTAGCGTAAAATATACTTAACAGCCAACTTCTTCCAATCCATGGCTGTGGAAGCGTCAATCCGCGAAGGCATAGCCCACCTTAAGATGACTGAGGTAACCCCTACCACTAAGGGCCACGAAGACAAGTGCTCAAACAATTCCACCTGGGGCTCCTGAGTGAGAAACGAAGAGACCTTGGTCTCCAAGGCAACATCTTGCACGTCGTGATTCGGGCGATAATTAATAGGGGGCCAGCATAGAGCATCAAGCTTTAACCAATCTGGCCCTGACCACCACAATGTCGACGACCGGACGCTGGAGAGTGACGTACCTCTAGAGGCTAAATCAGCGGGGTTAGAAACACCATGAACATGACGCCAAGATTTAGTATCGGTCCACTCGGTAATGGCAACCACCCGATTTGCACTAAATGTCTTCAATTTAAAAGTAGGCATATTCAGCCAATCCAAGACAATTGTCGAGTCCGTCCATAAGAAAACTTGACTCAATTGAATACATGATGAGAATAAGCCAACATAATGACGAACAAGTTTGGCTAAAAGATAAGCTCCCAACAACTCCAAACGTGGGATTGATAAAGTTTTAAGAGGTGCCACTTTAGTTTTAGATGACACCAACGAAACCACCGGAGGACCAGAGTCAGTATAAATGGACAGATAGAGGACGGCCGCGTAACCCAACTGGGAAGCATCACAGAAACCATGCAATATTACCCTGTCACTATGCCCACCTTTAGGGAAGAATGGCCGGGAAATAGTAATTACCGGAAGATGATTCAAAGAGGACAGGAATTGACTCCAATACTCGTTTAAGTCATCACGTAGAGGAGCATCCCAGTCCAAGCCCTCAGCCCAGAGTTTTTGAAAAAAAGCCTTGGCCCTGAAAATCACTGGCGAAAGCCAACCACATGTGTCAAATAATTGTGCCATCTGAGATAACACGACACGTTTGGTAAATTGAACCTGAGCATTGCTGCAACAGACCAAAGGAGGAAAGGAGAAGCAATCGGTAAAATGGTCCCAACTTAAACCCAGAATATCCTTATCCTTAGCAACGACGGAATCACTTGGAGCGGCTGATTCAGGTAGGCAGTCGGGTTGATTAGTGCACCATTTTTTCAAATTGAACCCTCCTGAAGACAACAACAGAATTAATTCCCATTGTAGTTTGCAAAGCTCTGATTTTGAATCAGCGCCAGCAGCAATATCATCCACAAAAATATTAGGGCTAAGTACCGCCGCTCCCGCAGGAAAATTAACTGCCTCATCCTGAGCCAGCCGCTGCAAGGTTCGCAACGCCTGAAAAGGGGCGCAAGCCAGCCCGTAAGTAACGGTACGCAAAGCGAAAACCCTTAGTGGGGCGGTAACCTCCTCACGCCATAAAATACACAGGTACGCCGAGTCATCAGGATGCATAGCAATTTGGCGGTACATCTGTTCAATGTCGCACGTAAAAACATGGCTAAACCGCCGAAACAAAGTCAAAACGTCGGACAGTAAGGTCTGCAACTTAGGGCCGACACATAACACATCATTTAAGGAAATCCCAGAGGACGTCTTCATACTGGCGTCAAACACCACCCTGATTTTTGAAGTATCACCTCTAACTTTAAAGATACCATGATGAGGGATGAAATATTTTGGAAAATTGGGGTCAGACACCAATGACATATGCCCCTGAGCGACATAATCCGTTATAAATTGTCCATACTGGCTCTTAAACTGACTGTTCGCCGCAAATTTCCTCTCTAACGCAAAAACCGAGACATGGCTCCCTTAAGGGAATTTCCCAAAATGTGAGAAGAGTTTTTGAAGAACAGCAAGCGCACCTGGTAATGACCCGACGGCAACCGACTTGTTGACTCCATGTAAAACCTTTCAGCAAAGTGATCCTCTTCAGATAATTGGTGGGGTACAGCTGGAGGCTCTTCGACCTCCCAAAAACGATGAACTTGCTCAAGTAGGTTTGGTATATCCGTAGATAACGTTGTGACGGAAGGATAAAAGTGGTGGAAATGACAGTGAAGCTGATGTGCAGATACTAGATCCAAAGGAAGGCCAGTGAGACCGCTAGCACAAGTCAATGCACAATTAAGTGAAATTGGGGCTCTACCCATAATCACAAACCCAAAACGTGTCCTAACTGCAACAGGCAAACCTGCACCCAAAGGAATAGTCTCTCCCATAAGAATAGCCGCTACAATATCGGCTCCAAACAACGCATCAATTGGGGCTGCTACATCGAAGGTAGGGTCCGCTAACAAGAGATCTTTTGTAGCCTGCTTAACTTCAGGCAACACCTGGAACCTAGGTGAGTCCGACGAGATCTTAGAAAGAATTATAAAGGCAAGGTTAGATGCCACAACCTCGCGTTTTAAAGTTTCCAAGGACAGATGGCACACCTTTTTTGCTTTGGTGGCAATATCACCTACCCCATTGACACTTACTGAAGCGTCAAAACAAGCACACTTTAAGCGAGATGCACATGCTTCAGTTATGAAAGAAGCATGGGACGCGCTATCCAGGATGGCCCTAACTACAATATAACCACCATTCGGAGACGACAAGACTGCTAGACAGGTGGCTAACAGAACCCCTGCAGGATGGGGCAGAGACACGGTCAGAGTAGTGCTAGACAGATCAACTTGGTCTACAAGCGATGACCCCGAAGCCTTGAGTTCAGCTGTGTCAGAAATCTGTGAACGAGACAGAGACGGACGGGCACTTTTGAAATGAAGTAAAGTGTGGTGGTACTTAGAGCCACACGTTTTGCACCTATTTTTGCACCAGCCCGAATGTTTATGTTGGAGGCACGAAAGACAACATTTTTTATTTTTAAGACTCTGAAAACGAGCCCTAGGGTCCTTACTCAGCCACGCCGGACACTTGAGAAGCAAATGGGTCCGGGAATCGCAATGAAGGCAACGTGAACCAGATGCATCACGTTGCGTAACCTCCACAGATAATGTAGACACAGCAAGAGGAGTAGCCTTAGAAAAAGAAACCTGGGTTTTCTGGTGGCTAATGCTGGGAAGAGCAGGTAATGCCGATTCCAAAGATGCCTGTTCTTTCTGTTCCGCCATAGCGGTTAAAAATGTCATAATTTCTGTTAGGGCAGGGAGATTCTCTTTGTCCGTAACAGACGCCTCAAAACGTTCACGCAATGATAGATCCAGCCTAGACAATACAAAAGACGCATATATTGCTTGATATATATCAGCAATGTTTAGAGCTGACAACGCTGAAAAGTTAGCATTGAAGCTGTCCACCAACTTTCTAATAGACGCAGCTGATCGCATAGAAGCGGCTGGTAACTGAAGCAGATTGGTACAATAAACCCGAGCGGCCAAACGAGGATTGTGATAACGACTTTTAAGAGTTGACAGTGCAAGTGAATAACTATCATCAACTATGGGAACCTTCTCATAAGCCTCACCCTTAAGATGAGTCAGTAAATATAACAATTTTTGCTTCGGAGTGAGGGCAGGACTTTCGTCCACCAATGTGGTGAACTTTGACCAAAACTCGGACCAACATTTGGCCTGGCCATCAAAACAAGGTAACGAAAGCTTCGGCAACTCATGAACAAGCACACCTGAGTGCCCGCCACTTGCCGATGAAAATCGACCGGAACCAACCGGTATCTCTGGTTTTGTTAGTTTGGACGCTAAAATGCTACCCCGGACATAAATATCCTTAATTTGAGCTACCACCGCAAAAATGTGGTCCTCGTCCAATCCCTGGGGCAATGACTCGGCCGATAGGTAAGGATCGACCTTACCTAGAAGGTCCTGATATTCTTCGGACAACCTGGAGGCCAAAATACCGGCTTCATGTTGATCCACGGCTCTCAATTGCGGCAACCCTTCCAACTTATTTATCAAATGCTGCAACGCAAGTATTCCCACCGAAGTGGTCCGGTCAAAAGCTGCCAACGACAATTTAGCAGGCATATTGAATTAAAAAATATCGCGCAACCGACAACCACCCTTAATAAGAGAATTAGAAACTGAACAATAATCACGCACCGACTTAGCCTAACAGTGCTCGAGATAACTAGGCGTCTGACACAACTACTTTTCATAAACAATACCGAGCAAGACAAATACAAAAGTAAATTAGTGCAAGGCAAAATACAACTTACACAATCCAACAGGCAAATAATACCAAACACAATAAATTAAACACGCAACAAATTGAATTACACAGCGCAAAAGCACGACAACAAAAACACAAGTTACACAAGATTACAGCACATATGGTGCAAAATAATGGTACACAAAAGTGCACCCAAAAACAAACATATATAATACCAAATAGAATAAATACACACAAAACACAGCAAAGTACAATGTACAACACTTCACCAGTTACCGAACCAAACACAATAACTGGGACCCAATAAATGCCCAAAATTGATGGTCAACGCGTCGTGCATGGACAGGATATCGCATATGCAAATATAAATCGCACCTAAAGGTAATAGTCATGCCAAAAAATTAAATTAAATACAAAGGCAGGCTACTCCGAAATCCGGATAACCTAAAACCGTTTCCTTTACGCATGACAGTCACAAACACGTAGTGCACAATTTCACGTGGGACGCAAACCGTAACAGGCCGGAAACAAACTTTACCAGACTTGACCCAGTAATTAAACGACTACCCCAAAAAAACAAGGTGCAAAATTTTTACACAAAATTTGCTCACCTGGCGATGCACACACGACGACACTGCTGATCACAAGCAATAGCCATAAACGCAAACTCGTAGTTCACATGCCTACGTATTATACCAACGTGCTTCCGTGCAAACATGCAAATGACAAACATTCATGAAATTTAAAAAATTAACCGCATGCAAAAACACCCACGAGCAGGCACAAAAAACGAAACGGCACGGCACGTTGGTAATTAAAATAAAAATCACGCAGCCAAAACTGACTTACAACCCAATTACTGAAACTCAACCCACCAGCAGCATCATGCACCAAATTACGAAGCACGTGCTCCCAGTCGTGACGGCAAAATATTTAATTGAAAAGCTAGCAACCTCATGAAAACCTCTGGTAATAAATGTATGTGAGATAATAGTTTAAAAAGATGGAAAGTAAGACGGCTTTCACACTTGATAATTTAATAGCCTCTGGTGAGCTCGAAAGCAGCAGCATGCAGAATTGCTAATCAGACATAAATAATATAAAAAAATGACTTACCGTATCTCACGACTGGGTGATCCTGACACTCAAGGCAGGATAGACTGGTTGGGAAAAGGATGGGTGAAATGCATGGATTTCTACCTGGTGAGAAGGACCCGACTCGTGGATGATGACACTGAGATGGCTGACGTACGACAGTGCTAAAAGTTCACGTGCAGGTATGAGCTCTACAAAGCCATAGTGCCAACCTCGGAAAATGAAAAGAATGACCGGTTCGATCCGAAATATCGAACAGTCAATATATATAATCCTGAAAATTAAATTCATTTAATTCATTTAAAAGATAATATGTTGGTAGTAAATTGTTTTGATTAGTTTTGATTTGAAGGTTACAAAAATGATAAACGAATTATATTATGAAGTAAATAAATACAAGAAGAAATTAAATGAAGTGAAGTCATTTTGAATAATACTATTAAAGTAATTAATTGAAAGAGATTAATTAGACATTAAATTAAAATGTGAATTTTGGTAATGAACTTAGATTTATTTTGGTTTGAATTATAAAATAAATGATAACTGATGAAAATGCAATGATTGAAATTTGAATAATTTAATTTTTGATTTGAAATGATAATGCCAGATAAACAGTTAAAATGTTTAATTAATGGAAATTGAAATAAAAAGTTGTATAATGTTAGTAGATTGTAGTCAGATGTTAACCTAAAGTTGATAGTGTTTATTTTGAGGTTAGGTTTTTGTGAAATTGGAATGTAATATGTTTATATTAAGAAGGCACATATATACGCAACCAATACTTTGCTAAAGGCAATCCAGTACGTCTAAGAGGGAAATAAATCAGTTGAGGATCTGGTTTGGTGGAAGGCCAATTATTAACATTTTGTTTTAATTGTTACAGAGCCTGGTGATACTGTGGCAGGTGCCTATCTGACTTTGCGGTGTTGGGATCTCGAGAGGGAAGTCCAGTAATGTCATTCAGGTGCAGCCATAGTCACCGGACTAGGGGGGTAAGTTACCCATGATTTTAGTAAGGATTTAACGGGGGTTGTTGGCGCCATATCCTCGCTGGTCCTCTTAGGTTTTTTGGGGCAATGAGAGTTTTTCTGTTTCGACAGAAAACCTCTCATTGCGGGGGGGGTTATTGTAACGGGGCAAATAAGGCTGAGGGTTTATTTTTTGTTTATTTTTCATAATAATTTAATAATCTGGGGCCAACTCGGCTGGGCAACATTTTTTGATCACAAAAGTTTGATTTTTTTAACAACCTGGTTAGCTCGGTGTCAGGCTGAGCGAGGTACAAAAGCAATGAAAAGTCTGGGAATGTGTACGAGCGCGTGAGTGCGCCGCCTTTTCACAACATGAAAGTCACGTTCAAGAATTCCTTATCGCCTTATACGAGATGATGGGAACGCCGCGAAAGGCTACCCGCCAATCACGAAGCAAGTTGCCATGCTTAGAGTGACACTGGCCATTTTGAACAGACTCCGCTTAACGTCAGTCAGTCGGCGTCTAACATCGGAACCGCGCAGATGCGTTCGCCAAAAAATGTATGCAAAAACAATGTGAAACAACCGACCAGGCATAAACATTATATAGATTGTGTTAAGAAACAGTGGTGAGTAAATTGAACCAACATGCGGTAAAACTTAGCGTCATAATATCGAACCGCGCGGTTCATTGTAAAAGTGGTCGCGAGCCAAAATATTGTAAAATTGTGGTGATAAAAAGTGCAACAACAATTTCAGAAGTAAAATTACTAAATTAAAAAACAGCTCATGCTATCTTTCAGATATTCAAGCGTAAAACAGTGTTGGCGGAACAATGAGCAGGATGAGTACCATTTAATACCTTCAATTATACATTAATACTGCAGTATACACAGAGCCACTAAAATGAATCAATATTAAAGAGATCTCTTATTCGGGGGGGGGGGGGGGTGAAAAGTATGAGAGAGAGAGAGAGAGAGAGAGAGCGAAGTGCTGAATCGTCTTGTATTATAAAGATATAGCTATTTTAATAATTAAGTTCATTAATATTTGTTTTGTTTTAAAAATGGAATAAGAGTCAGTAATAACTTTGTAAAGAATATAAAGAGAAAGAAAGCAGATAGAGATGTTAAAGTTTGTCAAAGTTAGTAAATAAACGAGTTGGTTTAAAGTTAATAAATGATAGTAGAGATTTATTAAGTAATGCAACCCAATAACCACTCTTACAGGTCACGAGTTTGCGTAAAGGACCCTGGATCCCACGTGCAGGTAAGAATTTTGGAAATTGTAAAGTTTAAGTATTTTATGGTTAAATAAATAAAGTTATTTTCTATTATTAGTAACTTTACAATATCCCGTTCGATTCACGAACCGATAAACTGACCCAGGTTTTAAACATTATCAAATAAACTAATTTGTTAACCGAAAAGCATTTTATTTTTTGAGAGTGAATTAAGATAAAGGATTTTCAGGTGACAAGGAAGAAGAGAAATATGGCGAGAGTGAAGAAAATTGAGAAATTAGGAGACAAAACCAGATAACCTACAAGACTGAGTCAAATCAGTAATCGATTGTGGAGAAACAACACAATCTATTCCATTTTTAAAGATCAATTATTTTGGCAACATTTCAAAACAGTACGCACGCGAACACTGCTCTAATAACCGTAAACTCGATGATGACCTGTCATTACCTGATCATTCTTTTTAATTAAAGTAACTAAATAAATAAAATAAAATAAAATAATAAAAATAATTCAATAAATAATAAATTTATTCCAAACTAATACATTTTAAAGAAAAGAAAGACTCGCTTCATAAAGAAATGTAACATATTGTACCAAACCACGTATGACTAATAAACACACGAAACAACGATATTTTACATATTGGCACCGCAACTTGGGGCTTTCACGGGATACATCAATGGTATTTTACATATTGGCACACAAACGTGGGGCCTAACAGAACAATAAATAATTGTTCATAGTAAAAGAACAAAAAGAAAGTAGAGAGTAAAGAGTCTACCATTAATGAATTTTACAAAATGTAAAGAAAATAATTTTGTTGTTTTCACAAATTCACAGATAACAAAAGCTGGGCAATATTCGCTTTCTTTCGCGTTGTTTAAATAAAAGATAATTTAATCAAATTAATTCTTTATTTTCTAAAATATTAACAACTAGGTACAATTCATATTTTGATTAACTTTCTCAGTGTTTTTACCAAAAACATGCTAATATATTTGGTTTCGTTCTGAGTGTACATATTAAAAATAATTTTACAATTAATTAGAACATGGAAGTCATGTATGGTTCTCCATACCGATTTTTCGAATGAGAAACAGAAATTTTATTTAATCTTATTTAAATTTCCTAAAGTTGTATTTCATGTGTGAAATTTTAATTCATTCTGAGGCACCATAATATTCTATAAATAATACAAGCCTGAATCAATGGCAGCCAAGGCTAACCAAAGACCGGGGCATTCAGTCATCTATAGTTTTTTATTGTATGGGTTTATATATTTAAGTTTTTTAGTAACTCTACATTACAAACAATGATGTGAAGAAGCTGCACACGTTAAATCATATGTGTGGGACCATCAGGAGAACTCCAAAATCAACGAGTAAAGAAACTCACCTGAAGTTCTACAGGGTGATGGCCCTCCCCACACCTCTCTATTGGTCTCAGAATTTGACTTTAACAAAATCTCAGGCCAGTCATATTCAAGTGGTTGAAATGATATTTCTTAGGCACAAGGTGGGATAAGTCACCAGTCATATTCAAGTGGTTGAAATGATATTTCTTAGGCACAAGGTGGGATAAGTCACCAGTCATATTCAAGTGGTTGAAATGATATTTCTTAGGCACAAGGTGGGATAAGTCACCAGTCATATTCAAGTGGTTGAAATGATATTTCTTAGGCACAAGGTGGGATAAGTCACCAGTCATATTCAAGTGGTTGAAATGATATTTCTTAGGCACAAGGTGGGATAAGTCACCAGTCATATTCAAGTGGTTGAAATGATATTTCTTAGGCACAAGGTGGGATAAGTCACCAGTCATATTCAAGAATGCAAAAAAAATGTCGATGTATGGTAGGAACTGATTATTGGATTGCCCAATATTAGCTAAAACAGTTGGAACATCTTAATAGAGTGGATGACTGCCACATCCCCAAACAACTATTTTAAGGCCCCCAAAATATGTTCGTTCAATGACCTCACTAAGCGTGTGTGTGTTGTGTGTGTTGGCACACGATGTGTTAAACATTACTAATTTTAAATTACAATTTTTAAAATGAAGGAACTTTGCACTGATATTTTTATTACTATTAAGAACAACTTAAAAAAGATAAATAATTGCAGATCTATAGCAATCTATTTTTAAATGCTTTAAATTTTAATCTATTTTAAATGTTTAACAAGAAGGGAACCTATTATTTGTCGAATGTGGTCACTGCAGGGTGACCAGACGTCCGGCTTTTGGAGGACATGTCCTCCTTTTTAAGGTTTGTCCTCCTGTCCTCCCGGCATTTGGGAAATATGAAAAATGTCCGGCATTTACCACAATATGAATTTGAAAAATAAAATTTTAATAGTCGTCTCTTTGATAAGTGTCTGGAGAGTGGAGATCGACCTGGCTGTCGCCTCACTAACGATCTCTAGTGCCATTCATGCTAACTACGAGTCTAACCTAACAGATCGCGTCTTTCTCCCCTCCAGCCACCAGTCCAGTCTTTGTTTTCTTATCGTAACCTGCGTTTCCTAACCTGCAATTTGTTGTTTGTTATTCCATAAATCTCAATTTTCGCTAAACGGAGATCATCCGATTTTGAGTTTGTGGTTATCAGTAAAGTGTATATTAATTCTAATATTTTAATGAAATGTCGGAGAAATGGAAGTGTAAATTCAGTGACATGTTGAAGGCGAAATATCCTAATTTTTCCGCTGGAAGGAATGAACATGAAGCCAAATGCCAGGTTTGTGACAATTACATTTCAGTTTCAAATAAAGGCAGTGGTGATTTAGATCGTCACATTAACAGTGATAAACATATGAAAAACATTCAAAATTCTGCAGGATGCTCTAAAGTTAGCTCTTTTTTTCTTCCTAAGTTTTCCAAACTTGACAATCAAGTAAGTGCAGCTGAGGGTACTGTAGCGTTTCATACAGTTAACCACCACCTATCTTACAGATCAAATGACTGTACATCTGTATTATAAACATTATTCACTGATTCTGAGACTGCTAAAAAGTAGCCTGTGCCCGCACAAAAACAGAAGCAATAATAAATAATATTCTCTCCCCGCATGCTGTAGAAGTTGTAATCGAGGTTATGCATCGAATATCTTGCTTCGGTGTATCCGTTGATGGTAGTAACCATGGAAATCAAAAGCTATTTCCAATTTTAGTCCAATATTTTGATTGGAAAACGGGAATAAAAACTAAAGTACTTGAGCTTAAGACTACTCCAAATGAAACTGCTAAAACAATAAGCAGCTATACTGGATACGTTAAAAAAGTACAATTTACAGTCTAAATGTGTTGCATTTAGTGGAGACACCACCAATGCTAATTTTGGTGGAATTAGCCAGAAATCAGGTGAAAATGTGTTCACCTATTTAAAAAAAGGATTGGAAAATGATCTTCTTGTTGGAGTCGGTTGCCCAGCTCATATCTTACACAACACCATACATCATGGATGTGACTTACTCAGCTATGACATCGATTCCATTGTTATGAAAATACATAACTACTTTTCAATATACACTGTTCGTACTGAGGAATTAAAAGAGTTTTGTGATTCCGTAGAGATTCATCACCAACAGCTGATAAAACACTGTAAGACAAGGTGGCTTAGCCTATTCCCTTCAATTGAGAGAATATTAAAACTATACCCTGCATTGAAGGCTTATTTCTTATCACAAGAAAGAGCTCCTACAATATTGACACTTTTTTCAAGATGACTTATCTGAGGCATATTTCTGGTTCTTGCATTCTCTGATGTCCGTCTTTCATCTCAAAATTGAGGGCGCTCAAAAGAGATGGCGTCTGTTATAGAGGTTAGATCTTACATCAAATCTATTGAAAAATCGTTGCAAGACAGGCAGAGTGAAAAGTTCATTCCTTTGAAAGTAAGAAACATCCTAAAGAATATCAGCGATAACGCATGAAAAGTGTGATGATTTTGAAAACAAGGTATTGATGCTTTATTCTTCCTGCCTTGATTATTTAAGAAAGTGGACCACTCAGTTGGATGAGTTTGAATGTTTTGAGTGGATGAATCTAAAAAAGAATCGGCCAGCCTCCCATTCGAAAACTTAGTTCCAAGTCTAACTTACCTTCAAGAAAGGAGAATTCATATAGCAGATGACAAGTTATTTGACCAATTTCAATGCTTGAAACAGTTTATAGCTGCTCAAAGTGGGGATGATTTTTTTGACCAGCTGCTACACATGAAATGGGTGGAATTCTTCACGAAATGCATGGGATGCTTTTCAGAACTATTAAAAATTTGTGAATTTTACTTTGCTTTGCCCAGCTCTAACTCTAGTGTGGAAAGAGTGTTTTCCCACATAAACGTACAGTGGAGCGATGAACGGAATCAACTAAACATTGAAGCTGTAAAGGGGATATTAACAGTGAAATATAATTTCAAACAAATGACTTGCTCAGAGTTTCACAAATATTTAATATCAAAACCAGAGTTGCTGAGAAAAATATCTTCAAGTCAGAAGTATTCTGAGTATTCATAAGAAGAGTTACCTCTTATTTATTTATAATATGACTAAACAGAACAGCAAATTAATCTGATTATTATTATTTTTTTTTAATATATTTTTTCTGATTAATACTTTTACCAATTTTGTAAATTACTTGTTTGCAACAGCGCATAATATATATTTATTAATAAAAGTCTGCATTTACTATTTATATTGAGTTTTGTATTTGTCCTCCTTCTTTCACAAATGTCCTCCTTTTTCTAAAAAAATGTCCTCCATTTCATAAATTATATCTGGTCACCCTGGGTCACTGAAGGGTACGTAAGTAAAAAATGTTCAGAACTGCTATCCAAGGGAATGTAAAGTTGGCTGTCCGTGCGGTCCCATAAGTTTTGGAATGGGATTACTGCCAACTCTAACATTTAAGTCGGCAACAAGTATTACATTATAGTTCTTATTATACTTGCCAATTATTTTTTGTAGTGTAAAGTTGATAGAATAAACTTGTTTACTCCTCTTTCCCTTCTTCTGGAGCATATGGAGCATAAACACCTATTATGATAATGTATCCTCTTTCATACTTAAGCTTCACAGTTATTATTCTTCACGTATAAAATCATAGTCTTTAACCCTTCTTTCCCATTTTTTTATCCTTTACATACCCTGAATATTTCGTCCACATCACTATAAAACATACATAATTCCCTGCATATGCAGAACCTCTTAACTTCTTTTTTGTTTCAGTTAATGTTTTTTACTAACTAACTGATATTTTACTAATTTATATTAACATTTTTTCTTCAAATACTTTTGCTATTTCCAATTCTTTTCCACCAATCGCTCTAACATTCCATATAGGTATCTTCAATTTTTCTGCAATCCATTTATTCAAATCCTTACCCTTTGCCAGGCTCCTACTGCCACAGTTTCCAATCCTTATTCCGAGGCTGCTTTGGGTACTACAAGTATTATACAGGTTTACATGAACAAGTTACTGGGACGTTACACCCCCCCCCCCCCGTTTTGGTTTGGGGCACAGGAGATTCACCCTCATCCTTCTCTTTCTGAAATAGGATTTGGTGACTTTGTATCAGTTATTCTGATACTGAACGTTTCTTAGTATTTCCAGTGCTCACCTATTGGCATAAGTGAGCACTCTAAAATCCTAAGCAATCCTAAATTAAGAAAATAGAATGAAAAAAGAAGACACCCATAAATACTATAATAGCACCAGAGTCAAAAAAGAACAAGAGTGAGTCAAGAGAGACTAGACAGGAAAGATTAAAGGAAGGGATCTCACCCAAGATAAGTTGAAGCAAAGTGAGAATCCAGCTAGGGTACATTGAGGATTGCCAAACCCGTATCCACAAGATGTACACCCTTGATGTTAAAATCAAAGTTAATTTTAAATTTAAAACAAATTTCTCTAAGCCTGGTCACAATCAATGGTAATCGTTATTTCACTGCAGGAACCCCGTAAGAAAATAAGTTTCCTAATACATAGTTGGACAAAAAACTGTATAGAATAAAAAATGTAACACTTTCAAGTCTGGGTACAGTTACACCCCTTAAACAGGCTGGCCAATGTTGCGTACTATCCTGGTACCATATTTTTTATTAGCACACACACACACACACACACACACACACACACACACACACACACACACACACACACACACACACACACACACACACACACACACACACACACACACACACACACACACACACACACACACACACACACACACACACACACACACACACAATGAAAATTCAAATCTTTCACTACTCAATTGTCACTAATATTTACAGCGAATTGTAAACAAAATTACAGCAATTTTTAAAAGCTAATTATTTAAATGTAAAATCAGTACATTTAGTTTTGTTGGAACCAGAATCCTTAAATAAGCCGACATAAATGGAATGTCATTTTCATTTGATATTTCACTAGTATATTACAAAAATATAAATGTTAAAATACAAATACAAATATTTAAAACATACAGCTCACAAGACTTACAGCTCACAAGATTGGACTACCAATAAACACACAAGAACGAAATTAATGACAGCAGAGATGGACTTTTGGAGATGTTCGGCAAGAGTATCCAGACGTGAGAAAATTAGAAATGAAATTATTAAGGACAGAATGAATATGAAAAATTCAATTGTTGATTTTATCCAAACAAAAAATTACAATTGTATGGACACACGAAAAGAATGGCACAGGAAAGATTGCCAAGGAGAGTTATGGATGGTTCCTTCTTACCCGAAAGAAGGACAAGAGGAAGATCTCCTATCACCTGAATAGAAGAAATTCAGTCTATATTAAGGGAACGAGAAATTGAAGATCTTTGGATGGACAAGCAGCAGTGGAAGATGAGAATTCAATCAATTCAGTAATCTTTGGTTCCAGAAAATGTGTAAACATTGTACAGGTGGAATAATAATAATATTACAAAAATATAAATAACAAATCCATAAAGAAAATTAAAAAATTATAGGAACTGCACTATAAACAAAATTGCATAAACTACTTCCATAGATCCTATTTATGAAAGAATAGTTACGCAAATTAAAACTAGAGATTTTATGTCATTGTATATTGATACTGAAACATTTCATGCCAACAGAAACCAATATGCAGTGATAATTTACATGTTTTATTCTTCGTATTGTTTAAATTAGCAGCCATCCTTACTATTTCTTTTATGAATTTGCTAACTGCTATAATTTTTTATTGTTCGACTAAGCTTTTCGTCATTACTGACATCTTCAGGTCTTAAACAACCTTAAGACCTCAGGTCTTCATTGTTTAAGGCCTGAAGGTGTCAGTAATGACGAAAAGCTTAGTTGAACAATAAAAAATTATAGCAGTTAGCAAATTCATAAAAGAAATAGTGATAATTTAATTATCATAGGAACAAACCTGTGCGTTTAGGTACACTCTGGTTTTATCTGCTATGCAAAACCTGACCTATTATCAGGATAGGAGCAGCTCGTGTTGAACTATTCTCACTAAATTCTATTTACTTTGACCATTTAATGATCACACAGTAATATTCTATGTAGCTATCATCTGATATTTGAGAATTTTTAGAGTTAGAAAAATTTCTATAAAACTAATTTAAAAAATATCACTATAATATTGACGACTCGGAACACAAAGTTTTTTATAAGTAAAAACGTAAAGTTTACCTTACAGCCTAAACCGGCTTTCACCTATAGAAGGCTTCATCAGAGGCTGTCGTTAGTAGCGCTGCTCGTCTTGTTGTTGGCGACGAGATAGTGTTTTGAAAGATTGAAGCTGTGTGTGTGTGGTGAGATGTGTTCGAATAATGCGTGCGATTTGAATTGTGTCTGTTCGTTTAGGATGTCATTTTTATTTGTTTTTGTGTGTTTGTATATTTCTAATTGTTCTAGAGTGTCTAGTTTTCGGCCTTTTGTGTGTTCGGCCTTTTGTGAAAACTAGACACTCTAGAACAATTAGAAATATACAAACACACAAAAACAAATAAAAACGACATCCTAAACGAACAGACGCAATTCAAATCGCACGCATTATTCGAACACATCTCACCCCACACACACACAGCTTCAATCTTTCGAAACACTATCTCGTCGCCAACAACAAGACGAGCAGCGCTACTAACGACAGCCTCTGATGAAGCCTTCTATAGGTGAAAGCCGGTTTAGGCTGTAAGGTAAAACTTTACGTTTTTACTTATAAAAAACTTTGTGTTCCGAGTCGTCAATATTATAGTGATATTTAGTTAAGTAACGGACACGTCATGGACAACGAAATCCAATAATTTAAAAAGCTGTTTTACATCTACTGTTAAGACAGAATGTGATTAAATAAGTGTTTCTTACATTACCATTTGTCCTTCATTTGTTTTGACTTTGAACAGCTTGTACTTCTTTTCCTGAATTCATCATTATTTCTAAAGCTGTCTGCAGGGGATCTGGAACTCCTTTCAGACAGTCTTTCATCACTGTTTGAACGATGAATTTCAACACTTTTCTCCGGTTCAGCGTGTCTTTCACTTAAACTCCTACAAATCAGTTTCAACAATTTTATAATACCTGATACATATGTCACATTATATCTTTGGCATACAAACTTTTTTTCACCAATTACTAAAGTGCAGCATTTAATTATCTTGAACACACATTCTTCCTTTATTTTGAGAAATATTATGAATAAATTAGGAGTTCTTGGGTTTTGTTGTTCATGACGTGTCTGTTGATTAACTAAATATAAGTATAATACTACTGACTCAGAATACGAAGCTTTTTATTGGTAAAAATTTTACATTTTTACCAATACAAAACTTAGTGTTCTGAATCAGCAGTATTATACTTATATTTAGAAATTAGAAGGTATTACACTCATTATGAAGTGTTAAAAAACAGTATGGAGCAAAGAAATTCATCCACATCTTCAAATTGATAAATATATGAGATCTTAAAGAAGGCACACAGTCTTATAAACTCTTAAACCACAGATAATATGAGTATCTCTTTGGAATAATATTAAAATGGAATAACCAGAATATTACCAAAAACGAGTCTGTTAAATGGTAATATAAACCAACAACATAGCGAAATTTATTTTATCTACTGATAATGGAAGTTTTTACTTGGAAGGGAGCATGTTTCTTTTATTTGTTTCGAATTGTGCATTTCAACTGTCTGTCACTGACTAAGTCATTTCACACTATGTACCAGTGGCATGGCGTGGGTTCATAACACCTGTTGCCGGTTGTGATAGGCCTAAAACTTGACCTAAAAATTAATTCAAATTTTTTCTAGTACCAAATGTTCCTTTTAGGGCAAAACATTCTTTTTAGAGCAAAACTTTTTTTAGTATTTTCTATCATTCGCTGGCAAAAGAAGAGGATTCCGGTTTAACGGGATCTGACTCCCACTATACTTACACAGAACAGAAATAACTGAATTAAAAATAATACAGACAAACAGAGAAGCACATAACTAAACGAACAAAATACAAATAGGTAGGTACTAACTCCTCCACATTGGTTCCGAAACGAACATAGCTTGTAACTGAGCGTTTTGCCGGTTTATACAGCGGCAACACATTTGGTGGACGAATGTGTCCCCCTCTCTGCAGTTTGTACAGTGACAACTACTACAAGATCAATGATGGCAAACAGTAAAGCATTGCCAATGTCTGAGCTGGCAATACAGGACGGCGCAAGTGCCCAGCAGTTCGAAAACAATGCTACGCTTTTCTTCAAGTTTTCCTACTAAAATTGTTCTGATTTCAAATTAATCCATAACTAAAGTATTTATTCTGTGATATAATTAATATTATTTTCTCTTATTTCTAGTACTATCCTGGCAGCCTCCGGCAACAGCGGTTACATGGACGCCACACTACTGCTATGTACTGAAAAATAACAATTGTTTACATATTTAACACACCGTAATTTACTAAATTACATAGTAACACAAGTTACTTAATTTTGAAAATCAACCTGAACAGGCAACAAAGAACAGACTTTCAACTCACAATGGTGTCTTGAGTTATATTGAGTTCGTTTCAAATCAAAAAATTGTGTTAAAACAGAGTACTTTTTTTATAATAACTAAATACTTTATCTTTTATTAAGACATATTTTTTCATTTCTAAAAACTGAAACTCATAATTTAGAGAATGGATGATCTGTAGGATGTTGATAACTTACAAAAATTTTGTTTCCACAGAATTTTCTTTATGTTGTCTATGGTGTCATAATATATGGCTATTATATTTTTTTCTAATACTGATACATAAAAGCATTAGTTACAACATTTTTTTAAACATCTAATTAAAAGCATCTTCTCCAATGCACTACATCAGTGGTTCCCAACCGTTGGTACACGTGCCACTAGTGGTACATGGAGGGATCCAAGGTGGTACACAAGAAGACCTAGCTAAGAAAAAAGTATTTACTTAAAAATAAAAGGTAAAAACTTATTTTCAAAACCACAATTTTTTGGACATCATTTAAAAAGGTTACCCCTATTACCCCTATAAAAACAACCAAAATACTTTGCGGTAATATTTCATTAGATGTCTCCTCTTATGTTACTTTGCTTTCTTTATTCACGTTTGTTTACACAGTTAGATTGGATGTATTAGATTTAATAATTATACATAACTAGTAATAAAAAGATATGCTATTTATGTTGTATCAAGTTTTTTATTGAGAAACCCAATAACTTTTCCTTAAGCTCTGGTGGTACTTGAAATGAACGCAGAAGACCAAAGTGGTACGTGGGTCCGGAAAGGTTGTGAAGCACTGCACTACATAAACATAATTAAATTTTATCAGTTCCTCTGACTGATATTGAATTCCTGTTATTCAATTGGGGTGTGTTTTTTTGTTGAGTCCTGCTGTGATAATTACATCGTCATATAATACTGTTTACTTCTGTGTAAGTATGACAAACTGATTTGAAATCAGGTCGAAAAATATTATGAGGAACATCATAATATCATTTGAGGATTTTTATGACTCAAATAAGCTTTCATTGATCAGTATCGTGAGAAAATTCATGTAATAAAACTGTTGTTTCATTCAAGTAATACATTTATACTAGCAATAATAAAGTTATGGCATTTTACAAGGCACAACAAATATGCTAGTGAAATAAGACCACATACCATTAAAACCAGAAACATCTGAAAGAAAACACTGCGTACAATAGCACAGATCGAAAAGTACCAACATGTCCAACTAAAGAACAAGAAGATGGAAAGACCTCATTCACAGAATGACAAAGAGATAACAAAACAGCAGAGAGAAGACTTACAGGTAGAGCCAGGGAAAGAAAGATAGGAGGGAATTGCTGGATAAACACACTGTAAGCCTAACAAAAAAGAAGAGAAAAGAATAAGTCATAACACAATTTTTTTCTTCCCCCCTCTTTCACACTTCCTACATATATATATAATCTTGCACTATCTTACCTTGACTATCATCCATAGCTATTCATCAGCTTATGCACTGACTATTTACAAACTTACCTGTCCTTCTACCATCATGTCTACTTTCTATCACTATGTGCACATGCACTCTAAAACAGTAATCTTTAATTTCAACACTGGCGCTGATAAGTGCACAACTGCCAGTTATTTTGACAATTGTCTCCACTGCCAAAAGGCTTGTCCAAATGCAAAGTGATTAGCAGTTATGCAGTTATCACTGATAATGCTGAAACGTTAAAGAGCGCTAATGGACTAAATTCAACCAGAAAATATTATAATAAATGTCAATATCTTTTGCAAAAAAATACCTTTGAGGTGGCTGTTTGCTGTATGGCAGTTTTTCACCCTCATACAACAAAAGCAGTGACGCTGTATAAAGTCTAACAGATTCAAGTTGACTAACAGTGGAAGCGAGAGATTCCAGCCGTCGGATAAGTGGAGGTAGTATGTCTATCCTGAGTCTTGTTCCATCATGCAAAAAATTTGTTAAAGCAGCTTTAAAACTACTCGCTGTTAATGAACGACCATAAAATTTATTGCGACATAAAAAATGCCCTGTTGTTGCCTGGTATACCTGCAAATGTATATATTTACTAATTATCTTTTATACAACTGTCTTTAACATACATATACTGATAATTATCTTACATTACTTTAAAACTTATATAAATTCTATATTTTCTTACAAAAAACTGTTTCTATACAAGTATTTATTACTTTTCTCTACTGACGTACATTTTGTTGGGTACCTTACTGATCAACATGATCAGAGCAATTTGAATTTTATTTATTTATTTTTTGTATCGGCCATCTGAGGACCATATGCCAATTTTATTTCTTTATTCCTTGTTCTTTTGTTTTTCTCCAATATTCTTTCATCTTTTCACTATGTCTCTTCTTCCTTTCTTCAGTCCACTTTGAACCTGGACTCCCTCCATTTTTAAATCTTTTGCCTGAAAAACCTCTTTCAATTGCTTCTTCTGTGTTTATATTATTTTTTTCTAAATCCTTCTGGACTTAGATTTTAAATTTGAAAATTTATTATATATTGAAAATTTTTCTTTATTATTTATTCTTTATTGTGTTAATTTCAATCAGCTGTTTATGAGTGTTGATTTGGATGTGCCAAATTATCACATCATCTAAATCATCGCACTGAATTATTGTATTATGGTTTTATAAGAATTATTTAAATAGTTAAAAACAAACAAATAGATTTTTTTTAATTACTCTGATGGTGTTGACCAGTGAAGATGTTCTACAAAATGTACATTGGCAAATACATGATACATGCATGCAATGTAGTTGAATAAAAACAATTTTACAATAAAGCATAGACTTTACATACAATATAATATACCGTTTACATAAATGTAACACTTTTCAGTTACATTTTAATCATTAAATGATTATTATTTCTTACTTAAATCACAAATACAATACTTTATAACACTGAAGTATTGTCTACTGCACTTGCAAAACTTGCACAAGTATACAAGAATGGTCAAAACTTAGTAACTTTTTTTTTTTTTTTTTTTTTTTTTTTTTTTTTTTTTTTTTTTTTACCATGCCTTGATTCACCTAGATTTGTACAGATTCATTCATTGTAGTCTTAGTTAGATATAACACAATCATGCCAACGTTTTTTTTCAGTCTACAAAAAATTTCTCAAATGCATCTTTTGGTACAGCTTGGATCTCTTAGGTGGCTCAGTGATTTTTGTTTTAGTCTTCTACAGTCGTGAAATGTCCTTTTGTGGTACTTTTCATTATTGGAAAGAGGAAAGATAACACTGAGACATATCTAGTGGATATGGCAGTTACATCTTGTAATGACAAGGAAGGAATATGGAAAACAAGGAAAGACATGCATCCTGGTGTATTATCATATTGCAATTTCCATAAATTATCTTTCTGTAAATCTAGCCATTTCCTACTAACAGCTTCAAAAAGTGGCATAATATTCCCAAATAATACTCTTTTATTTACCATTGCACCAAGTGATGAAACTTTATGGAACACAAAACCAGAATCTTCATCTGACTTCAGCTGAAAACTAATTTCAACTCATTCATAACTGTCTGAAGATTTAGTACTGTTTATAAACCACTTGTTCAGTCATAGTAGGCTTGCCAGATGCCTCCTGCTATATTTTCACTATGATAGAACAGTTTATCTCATTCTTTACATAACATTTAATCTTCAATCTTTAATCTTAAATACTTTATGTAACTCAATCTTGCTTTGTAGACTGTCAGAAATATCTCCTAATACAATGAAATACAACTTATTCAACCAGCCATAAAATCGAAACTTGCATCCAATAGGACTTTTAGACAATTGTCACTAAGATGTGTAACAGCATCAGATAAAAACAATTTTTTAATAAGATGCTTGTAGCATGGGAAATTCAAAATTGCAGAAACTTTTTGATCAAACCTCGTATATATTGTAGCGTGACAGAAAATCCACTACTTATTAGGTTATATAAAATCATAAAGTTTAATTACATCACATATGTTAAAATAATATTGAATGAGATTTAAGGAAATCAAAGGAATGAACCACGATAAAATAAAAATCCTCATTACATTATATAAAAACCACTGCTTAAATATCAAAGAAAGTATCAAAAGCAACTCATATTATAATAGCAGTAATTTACCCAGGAAGCTAGGAGCAGTAAACAAAATAAATAACACCAGATCAAGAAGAATGAGACTCAGTTTAATAGTGGTGAATACCAAAATACCCCAAAAACAAGAAGAGGGAAGAATAAAGTTTGTGATCAGGAAGAAAACAATACCCTGAAACCTTTAGAGAAGAACAAGGTCAGTACCAGTGAATAAATTAGATGCTCCAAACTAAACATCAGTCGAGATAACACCAAGTACCTTGGTTTACCCAAGAGTGAAGAAGGAAGACAAGAAGACTAGAAGAATGAAGACCAGAAGAAGGACAAGAATGAAGACAAGAAAGAAGATAAGAAGAAGGACAAGAATGAAGACAAGAAAGAAGATAAGAAGGACAAGAAAGAAGACAGGAGTAGAGGAAGAAATAGTATGAAAGAAACACCGTTGTAAAACCTATTATTGTTATTAACTACCATCAACCCCAAACCCACAAAAACGATTAAAAAGAAAGTATAACATACCAAAATCCTATAAAAATGTAATTATTTAGAAAACTAAAGTGCTGTATAGTATTATAAGAAGTGAACCGACTAAAGCTATTGTGTGATAAGAAAATAAACAAGTCTTAACAGTCCATGATTGCTAAAGGTCTGGTCTGAGATAATAAGACTCAAAATATCAGAACCAACAGTGAAAGTGAATTTGTGTAAGTGTTTTTTAGAAACGCAATAAACTTAAAGTTAGTGATACTATGACTTCTCAGTATGCTATATAACAACTTTAATATCCAATAATAAACAGCATAATAAAATAATAAAATGGAAGATTTCCAGTATTTTATTATTTTAATGTAACTCTTTATTTACAAGACATTTGTACAAAATGCTAATAAATAGAGTATGGGAGGTCATGTTTACTGATGTAGGGTATCATAAATAGTAATGGTTTAGACCAGAAAGGACTGGCATTAATTTAGTATTCATAGGTTTAAAATGTTTAAATAGACTGTTTATTCACAGCCATAAAATCAATGTGTTAGTAAAATGTATTTGTAAGAGTTATTAGAAAATAAGATTTATATTATGTGTTTTAAAATGAATTATGTTTGCTAAATAATAGCCTACATACCATTAATAATGTTTCAATAGGTATGCTATGTTAACTCAAAAATAGTTAAAAGTATATGTTCAAACCATATCAGCAATATGTTCAATTGTGCAGATTGCTAAATAATGTTCATAATTATTTATTTTAATAACAGTAGTGTTAATTAAATACTGCACCTCACAATAAATTATAAACCATTTTATTTTCATGTAATAGTAACTATGTAAAGTCAGAGGAGTTAGGATTAAATTTATTTGAGAAAAACAGAAATACAAAATTCTAAAATCTAGGCCATTTGGTGAATTCACAGAAACGATATAAACCAGAATAATTCACTTATAAATCCTGTAAACTAGCCAGATTTAGATAAAGTAAATCAGTTAACCACTACTGGGAATGATCCTAGGAGTTAAAATGATAATAAGGAAATATACCTTAAAATATTGTAAATTTTCAAAATATATAAATTAATTAATTTTAAAGAGCAATGTCAAATTTACAGATTAACACAAAAAACCAGTTTAAAGGTTTAATTTATATGTATTTAAGGAAAGGAAGAGGAATATGACTAATTAAAATTTATTATAATAGTATTAATGATACTTAAAATGGGGGAAATTTGTATAAAGACGGAAATCCAATTTTGAGCCTATATTTCCATAAAGTAAAGAAATTTGTTAATTTCCACAAAATGTCTACAGATATGGACTATAATATATCAATTTGAAAGGAATGAGATGATTAAACCAATGATAAGGTTCATAATTCATAAAAGTGATGAATAAAATAAATAAATTCCATATATAATGTAATATTTTATCATGTGTATGGGTAATCGAAATATGTTAACAATACTTTTTCAAGGATTAACTGGGCCAAATTTTGACCAAGTTAATTAGTCTTTTGTTGAATATCAAGCTGAATAGTTGTGTGACAAAACGTTCTTTAAATCGAGTAGAAAATGGTACGTCAAATTACAATTAAAGTCAGTGCAACGAGAGGTAGATGAATTGAACACTTTCATAGCTAAATTTACCTAACCTTTAACAGCAATAGTGAGAAATAACACCTAACTTCATGATACGAGTGATATAAAACAGTAAAACAGTATATTTGACACAATTTACTCTACAACGCATAACCACATTTACAGAAACTTAACCCACAGGAGTGAACACATACAAAATAAACTAATTAACTCAAGTTTACACGGAACACATCTTCAGAATACACCAAATAACTTAACAGACATATTACATCAGTGCGGGAAGATTTCAGACATTCACAAAGGTAATTTTGTCGTGATTTTTGGACATGTCGATCTCGCAGTAACTACGCCAGAAATAGTAGCGGCCATCTTTTAATTCAACAGAGCCAGCCTTCATTATCCAGCAGTGACGTCATAGCCTGCATATGGTTCGACAACTTTCTTACACATTATATATTGGAATTATTTAAATTCTGTTGAATAATAATTATTGTATTTGTTTTTAATTGTTAATGTTATACTTTCTCGTCACCCTTCTCTGACTATTAATTTTAATCGCTCAAAGAACCTGTCTTTTATATAATACATATCATAAATTTTGTTCTGTATGCACAATCGATAATTCCCGAGACGGAGTCGATAATTGCTCTCCATCGATAAAAAATCGATTATTTATTTAAATTGTTCAATAAATCTTTATATTTCCATTATTTCTTATCTGTTATTTATTTCACAGGTTAATTTAAGAGTATTTATTAAGACTGAGGGACTTAAAGAAGAAGAAAATATTTTATTTGAGTGAGATATTGGACCAGCAAGAAAAATCAACAATCGATTGCTAACTGGAGTTAATCTATTTAACTCCAGACTTGGTTCAAATCTTCAAGAAGTGCTCGATAGTCAATAAATACCTGCCTGATTATCAAATTTTTTACAAGAACATTTAAAACAGATTTATTTCCTATAAACACACATTAGTAAACATAAACAAAATTATTCTTTTACTGAACATTTTATTTTTTATAAAATTTGCCTTCTACATTTTATTTTTTGTAACGACCGGCATACAGCGGTCCGGTTACAATATGCACATTAGTGTGGACAAAGGCTGACTTCTATACTATTCTTTTTCTATTCTTAATTGGCACATATAGCTGCCTATAGCCTGCAAATCTTCATACCATATCCTATAATCACTAAATACATGCTACTATGTGCAGCAAACATGTCAATCAGATTGTATTAGAAGCAAGTACCGGCTGATTGGCCGTGGTGCAGGGCTTACAAACAAACCAAACGTTTCAGCATCACCACTGGCTGCCATCTTCAGTGGAATACAAATCTACCTGAACACGGGGTGTCAAACATCAGGCCCACAGTACTATGGTAAAAGCTAATTTCAATTTCAATTTGATACCAAATGTCAATCATAATTTGTGTGTCATGTCATGTCAATATGTATGCTATAAGCAAACTTTAATAGTACTTATTTAATTATCCATACATTTGGTCAAATTTAATTACTTGTCATCAAAGCAAACTATAGGAATTTTGACTGTCTACATGTGCATAACCTTCCATACAGTTTGGAGAACTTGTGTGATATAATAATAAAAGCTGCCACAAATTTCTTCCTCATTAAACTGAAGAATGGATATTCTAAGCAATGCACGGATATCTTAAAAACAGGTTCTGCTATAATGTTTGGAACCATAATGAAACAAAAAATGAACAGTCAGACCAATTTTACAAACATAATATAATCTCAAAAACATTCTCTGAATATTAAATGTAATACACATTAAATGTACATCAACTGCATGTTTTTATTACCAACTTTTTAAGTAAGACATAGTACATTTTCAGTTATATCCCTTTTTTGATTTACCTTTTATAATAAATTAAAAACTGTCTGTTTTACAAACTAGTATATGAATCAGTTAATTGTAAAATTAATTTATAATCTGTCAAGTCACTAATTACATCATTAGTATATAGTAACATATTGCGTTCATAAAGGTCAGTTTAATATGTAAGTTGTATTAAAGATGGAAATAATTTTTTATTAGATTTTTCAGTACTTTCCTGTTGGCTCCACACACGCTACTATCCTGTTTCTATGTCATGTTCTGTCCTGCTGTAGCTGTTATTTAAAACACACACACACACACAATATATAATAACTTCCTTATTTAATTCCTCGTTGAATTCAGTGTACATGGTAATTTTACAACATGCTGATTATGCCTTTCATTTACGTATTTTAAGATTACTTTCAGGATATGTTAAATTCAATGTACAGCAATTTCTCTGTCAGATGTGGTGATTCAGAAGTGCAAACAGAATTAGGGGGAAAAGTATGGAGCCAACTGTTCGTCTATTTGTCTGCCAACATGTCTGTACACTAGCATTAACCAATAATGCTGATGATAATAATTTCTTTATTTCTTAGGATCAATAAAAAAAAGAATTGTTATGATATCACAGAACAATCTATGTGCTTATCGAATGTTCCAGAGGGATCTGGAATGTAACACGTGTGGCGTACGTGCTTGTTGACGCATTTGCCTGGCCGCTCTCACTGTGTTAAGGGCGCAAGGGCGTCATAGTTTAGTGGTAATACGTAGTATGTGGAATCGTCTAGATTTTCGGCGGGCTATAAATACCAGTACTCAACGACGTTCAGTTCAGTATAGCTGCGATATATTTACAGTGCGGTTCAAGAGTTATTATCGGGCGATATTACTGTGCGTGTTCAAGTGGTTATTAGATAAGTGTTGTGTTTGATAATTGGATGGTATATTGTAATACAATTATGTTTTAATATTAGTTGAGATTTATTTGCGTGTGAACATTTTTTATTTGATTTGTTATAAGAGACTGTGTTGTTAATTACGAACTGTTTAACTGTGAAAATTAAAGCTGGTGATTAGTGACTTAATTGGTGTCTTGTATTTTGTTTCCACTGTACCTACGACGATCAAGTAGACCGTCATAACAGTGGTGTCAGAAGTGGGATAGAACGGTTAACAGTGGAAACAGTGGACACTTTATACAAGATAAGTGTAATTCGTAATTAATCGGTAAACAATGGATGCCAGTCAGATGATGGAAAATTTACAGGCGCTGCTGTTACAGACGGAGAAACGACAGGATGAAAAACGCAGACAGGAGGTGGAAGAAGCAGAAAGATGACAAAAAGAAGAACGCAGACAAGAAAGAGAAGAGGCTGAGGAACGTCAGAAAGCACTAATGCTAGAGACAGAGGAACAACGACAACAGGAGGCAGAGGAACGGAACCGTGAAACAGAAGACATCAAAGCATTAATACAGGAGCAGAAACAGATGCAAGAAGATAGTACTGCAGAATTGGGTCTCCTACAAGGTGAGCTTAACAAAAAAGTTACTAAAATATCGGAGGTACAAGAATCAATGACATTAAAAATAGCTGAAGTAGAAAAATCTGTCTCGAGTGTTGAAGAATCGATGTCTACAAAAATATCTGAAGTAGAAAAATCTGTCTTGACTGTGGAAGAAGATATGTCAACAAAAATATCTGCAGTAGAAAACTCAATGGCAAACATAAGAGAACAAATTAAAAGTGAAGTTGAACAGTGCATGAAGTTACAATCAAAACAACTTTGTGAACAGACTGTACCAATGATAAAGACAGAGAAAGACACAGAAAATAAGTCAGTTAAGAAGGTCACCTTGCCTGCGGTTGGGACAGTTCATGTCAAGGCTCCAACCTTTGATGGAAGCACGCACTGGGCAACGTATTTATGCCAATTCGAAGCTGCTGCATGCGCAAATAATTGGACGGAGAAAGACAAGGCAGTTTCACTCATTCTCTCATTAAAAGGACCTGCGGCAGAACTACTACAGAAAGTGCCACCTGACAGCCAAAACACCTATGCCGAATTGATAAAAGCTCTGGAATTACGGTATGGTGATAAACATTTGCGAGATGTGTACTGCACCCAGCTGAGAGCAAGGCGACAACATTCCGGGGAGAGCCTTCAAGAGTTTGAAGCAAGTATCAACAGACTAGTTAGACTGGCCTATCCTGAAGTGCCAGAAGATTTTCGAACGAGTTTTGCGATGCAGACATTTACTGCCGGTGTCCGAGATAACGAACTACAGCAAGTGTTATGAATAGCAAGACACCAGAACAGTGCGGACGCCCTGGTACATCCTTTGCAATTTGAGGCCACCAAATCAGTGTCTGGTTGGACAAGTCATACAGTGCGCGCGCTAATAGATCGCGACGGCACAGACAATGAGGAAGAAGAACAAGGAACAGAGACTCGACGGTCGGTGCCACAGAATAAAATGAGAAAGGATGGAAGACCGAAGTGTTATAGATGTGGGAAACCTGGACATCTACAACGAGATTATCGGGTTAGAATTCAGCAGCAGGGAAACGAGCAATAGTCGGTACAACGGGGCGTGTACTGACTAACTGGAGGAACGAAGCCCCTAGACAATACACAATTTCTACACTTCAGAAAAACAGTGGGAGCTTGGTAGTTACTGGATTTGTTCAAGAAAGGCCAACCTCAATTACAGTTGACACAGGCGCAACAGTTTCTATTGTGCGCCCCAACATGGTGAAAGATCTCAAGCCAATCTGGTGCTCTTGCAGCTTGCGAACAGCTACTGGACGGCCTGTAAAAGTGGAGATACACCTACGCCTCAGTCGACTTGAGTTTAATCATCAAGTACTGGTTGCAGACATTGTGGATGAAGCAATTCTTGGTGTGGATGTTATGAACGCATACGGATTTATAGTCGACTTCAAAGACAATGTCTTGAGAATCGGAGGGGAAGAAGTAATGCTCTCCACAATGACTACTTTAGAAAAATCAATGGATGTCATAAACCAAGTGGCCGTAACTGTTCCGCCAAACTCTGAAAAGATCATCATGGTTAGAACCGAGGTAGATACTAGGGGCAACCAGTGCTCTATATTCGAACCCCAGGTAGTCAGCACACCGGGCATACTAA
Organism: Magicicada septendecula; assembly: GCA_034769895.1. Taxonomy (NCBI): domain Eukaryota; kingdom Metazoa; phylum Arthropoda; class Insecta; order Hemiptera; family Cicadidae; genus Magicicada; species Magicicada septendecula. Next base: position 59,403,709 of record CM068368.1, on the reverse strand, counting down.
TTGCCAGAAGTTTAGTAAAACCTGATAAAACCGGAAATGTACCTATTAGAGTGGCGAATATTTTGGGTCAAGCTATCACTTTACAAAGCAATACGCTCCTAGGCAAATTGACTCCTGTGGCCTGGGTAGCCGGAATGATGCAACAAAGATCCAGTGCTTCGGATAATTCCAAATTACCAGAGGAACTGCAAGAATTATTGAACAGATCTTCTAACGACCTCTCAAGTGGTGAGGTAAAAGAACTTGGACAGTTTTTACATGAATTCAAAGATTGTTTTGCAGTTCGGGGACAGTCACTGGGAAGAACCTCTCTTGTGCAACATCGCATCAATACTGGGGACACAACACTGATACGCCAACCTCCTCGAAGGCCTCCATTATCTAAACAAGAGGAAATGTCTCGGCTAGTACAGGACATGTTGACATAGGGAGTAATCGAACCTTCGTCAAGAGCTTGGTCTTCTCCTGTAGTGCTGGTAGCGAAGAAGGATGGTGGATTGCGTTTGTGCGTAGACTACCGGAGGTTAAATGACGTTACAAAGAAAGACTGCTATCCATTACCTCGTGTTGATGATAGACTCGATACGTTGTTCAGAGCACAGTGGTTTTCCACATTGGACCTGAAGAGTGGATGTTGGCAAGTGGGTCTTCATCAAGAAGACAAGGAAAAGACTGCTTTCTCGACCTCAAGTGGCTTATTCCAATTTAACATCATGCCATTTGGACTCTGTAATGCACCGGCAACATTTGAAAGATTGATGGACCTGGTACTCTGAGGCCTGACATGGAAGACTTGCCTTCTTTATTTAGACGATGTCATAGTCATCGGGAAGACTTTCAAAGACCATTTGGAAAACCTTAAGGAGGTTCTAACTAGAATTCACGGTACCCAACTGAAGTTGAGCCCGAAGAAGTTTTCTCTATTCCAGAAGGAAGTACAGTATCTGGGCCATCTAGTTTCAGCAGCGGGTGTTAGCATGGATCCTAATAAAGTAGACACCGTAAGAGACTGGCCAGTGCCGAAGAGTAAACACGAAGTTCGGAGTTTCCTGGGGTTATGCTCATATTACAGATGTTTTGTGAAAGGCTTCGCTACTATTGCTAAACCACTACATGAGCTAACAGAAAATAAACAAAACTTCCAGTGGTTGAGGGAGTGTGATCAAGCATTTAGGACTTTGAAAACTGCATTATGTTCGCAGCCAATTCTCGCTTTCCCAGCTTCCGAAGGGAAGTACCTTGTGGACACAGACGCAAGCAATACTGGTCTAGGAGCAGTTTTATCTCAAGTGCAAAACAGTGAAGAACGAGTAATAGCGTATTACAGCAAGACACTTTCTAAACCGGAGAGAAATTATTGTGTTACAAGGAAAGAGTTGCTGGCAATCGTCCGAGCGTTGGAGCACTTCCATAAATACCTCTATGGAAGAGAGTTTTCACTATCACTACATACTGACCATGCCGCGCTTGCATGGCTCTTGAGATTTAAAAATCCAGAACGACAGTTGACAAGGTGGCTTGAACGTCTGCAAGAGTACAACTTCAAGGTACAACATCGACGGGGGCGCCTGCATGGTAATGCAGATGGCTTATCACGAAGACCGTACCCAGAAAACTGCGGACATTGCCACAGAAAGGAAGAACAAAACTCAAGCGAATCTGTTCAAGTCATCACTGTAGATTTCCTGGCAGACGGCTGGACAAAACAAGACTGTCGACAAGAACAGATGACTGATGAAGACATTGGACCGATCTTGACAGCAAAAGAGGAAGATCGCCGCCCGGATTGGCAAGATATCTGCCATGGTTCTGAAGTGCTGAAGGGCTACTGGGCACAATGGGAATCTCTCACCTTAGAAAACAGATTGCTGGAAAGGGCTTGGGAAAGTGCAGATGGACGAGATGTGGTCATGCAGTTAATAGTTCCCCGAAGTAAAGTGCAGTCTGTTTTGAAGGAGATGCATGATGGAACATCTGGAGGCCGTCTTGGCATTAACAAACCCCTTGACAAAATACGGAAGTGATTCTATTGGCTTCATCTTCGCCACGACATAGAGGAATGGGTTCGGACGTGTAAAATATGTGCTGCGAACAAGGGCCCACAAACCAGAAGCAGGGGAAAATGAGACAGTATAACATTGGATTGCCTTTCGAGAGAATTGCCATAGACATTGCTGGACCATTCCCAGTTACTGACGATAGAAACCGGTACATCATAGTTGTAGGTGACTATTTTACTAAGTGGGTGGAAGCATATGCAATTCCAAATCAAGAAGTTACCACTGTGGCAAAGGAGTTAATTCACAACTTCTGTTGCCGTTATGGAGCCCCTATGGAAATCCATACGGAACAAGGGAGAAATTTCGAATCACGAGTGTTTAAAGAATTATGCCGTCTACTCGGAATTTGAAAGACCAGGACAACGCCTCTGCATCCTCAGTCGGATGGGATGGTTGAGAGATTCAATAGGACATTTAAGCAGCATCTTTCGAAGGTTGTTGACAAGAACCAAACAGACCGGGACCAACGTACACCACTACTCCTCATAGCATATAGATCATCAGTACACGACACAACCGGCATTACTCCAGCAAAATTGGTGTTTGGGCGGGAGATTCGTCTTCCTGGGGACTTGATGTTCGGATCACCTGAGACTCAGTCCCAAGAGCCACATAACTATTCCTCGCAATTAGAAAACCAACTGCGAGAAATGAATCACTTGATAAGAGGACGGCTGAAGATTGCCAGTGATAAAATGAAAACTCGGTACGACATTCACAGCAATAGTTAGGGTTTCCAAGAAGGAGGTCAGGTCTGGTTGTTCAACCCAAAGCGCCGTCGTGGTCGCTCACCTAAGTTGCAAACTAACTGGGAAGGACCCTATACTGTGAGAAAAAGATTCAACAATGTTGTTTATTGGATTCAACAGGAAGGACAGCAAAAGTTCAAGGTCGTCCACCTAGATCGCCTAGCTAAGTATTACTTCAGAGACGGTTTGCCAGTTCGAGATGAACAGGCTTAAGGAGGGGGCAGTGTTACGGCATCACAGAACAATCTACGCGTTTATCGAATGTTCCAGAGGGATCCAGAATGTAACACGTGTGGTGTACGTGCTTGTTGATGCATTTGCTCGACAGTGCGAGGATTCGCCTGGCCGCTCTCACTGTGTCAAGGGCGCAATGGCATCATAGTTTAGTGGTAATACGTAGTATGTGGAATCGTCTAGATTTTCGGCGGGCTATAAATACCAGTGCTCAATGATGTTCAGTTCAGTATAGCTGCGATATATTTACAGTGCGGTTCAAGAGTTATTATCGGGCGATATTACTGTGCGTGTTCAAGTGGTTATTAGATAAGTGTTGTGTTTGATAATTGGATCGTATATTGTAATACAATTATGTTTTAATATTAGTTGACATTTATTTGCGTGTGAACATTTTTTATTTGATTTGTTATAAGAGACTGTGTTGTTAATTACAAACTGTTTAACTGTGAAAATTAAAGCTGGTGATTAGTGACTTAATTGGTGTCTTGTATTTTGTTTCCACTGTACCTACAATGATCAAGTAGCCCATCGTAACAGAATGCATACAGAAATACAAAATTATTGGATGGTTAGGTATGGTTAAATGAGATTGGTTACAGAAATTACTGGTTTATTTAAAAAGAAAATTATAGTTCACAAAAGTAATTTAAAAAGAAACTAGAGAGTTTAGGCTACATTGCACTAAATAAAATCTATTCCCTTTTTTGAACTGACTTTAGAGAGCGCACTCAAGCAATCACAATTATTCTTTAAATATGACTTGAAATATAATAATAAAAATATATGAAACAAATTTAACCATTTGCCTTATGCATTATTCTGAAAATGTATGTAACAAAATGTCATATTTCTTTGCTTTTATTTCTTTTATTTAACACCTTGCTGCAGTCTAAAGAGAGACACATAGTTAGATTTTAATTTGGGCTTTAATTAAAATACAACATGTAACGGGGCTAAAAGGAGGGGCTTTTTATTTTATTGAAATATCAAAATTACAAAATTAAAATATCATAAATTGTTTTCATCTGTGTGGCTAGCCATGTGTTGAATAAAAGTTTTAGTTCAAACAAAGAAGTTGTGAGGTGTACCTGTACAATGGAATGTGTCAAGGGGCAACAACGCAATAAAATTCCAGGAACTGTAGTATTGAGTGACACGCGCTAACACCAGCAGGCACGCAGACGACGCCAAGAAGCAAAAACAACATGGCCTGGTTGGGAATTCTATGTGCCATGTGCTTTCGGCAAGGCGGATGCGAGTTTAAGGACACACCCATTTATGTGACGTAATTACAGGCAGTGAGATTTCGTCGACATCCAACACACGGGTGTAACCTTTGTTGAATGAACAGTGACGGACGATTCGATCCTAAGGCATTGTAAGTTCTGCTATGCCGAACTTCGGGTGGGAGTTGAGTTAGTGACGCCAGCTCTCAGTTAAATTACCTCCGTTTCCCGGCCGGGAGCGCTACGAAATCGCGCATTTCTAAATTTATTAATCTTTGGTAAAAAACAAAAGTGTCAATTTGTGCTTACAAAACAAATCGATATCTAAAGTGGAGCCAGTGAACTGACCGAAAACCTTTAACGTGAATATGACCAACGAAACATGTGAATATAACTAGTGCAGCATGCGGCGACGAGAGGGACATTTCAAGTCAGGTTACCGATTTTAATTCCTTTTAAATTCAATGAGCGGTATTCAATAATGGGAAGGTAAATGGAATGAATGAGTGTGTGCAGCAATCTGGGTTGTCTTAATTAATTAATTAAATATTATATTAATTACAATTTTGAAATAAATGTTTAGATTAGATGCAATAATATCAAGCAGTAATATGTCAATGTTGAAAGAAAGAGTAACAAATTCATGCCTTTTTAAAAGTACAGATGATGAAATAAAGTCTCAGTTGTTTTCTATATCAGCGAATCGAGTGAATTATTAAATAACCTTGAAACCTCACTTGCATTTCCACGTTCGTGTGATGTAACTCTGGGCAATACAAGGTAAGTGGAATAATTTATGAAATAATTTTTGTGATTTAAATGTATTAATAATGTAATAAATATCACAAACAAAGTAGAAGAAGAATGGATATTTATTATCTAACATATTACATGTTATGTTTTGCATGCGAACAATCAATAAAAGAGATCATAAAATAACATTATTATGTGAAGTAAAAGTATTTGTATCTTAACAGAATACAACAGAATGATCATGAAATGTCATTTTTTATAAACTATACCAACTAAATAAGTCTATCTAATACATAAAAAACAATCTAGCTTTTAGCACATATTTATAAACTGAGCAATAACAAACAGTTACACAGAGTTCATGAACGAGTTTTGCAACATGCACAGCTAATGGTCAGGACCAGTGGCGGATTATCAATAAAGGGTGTGCTGCAGCACCGGGCCTCAGCTGTCAGAGGAGGCACCATCCAGCTGAATTGATTGAGTGAAGCAAAGCTTATCACATTATGCAATTGTTTGGTTTTCTTATGGAGTTTTGGAAAATTTTAATAACGATCTTCTAATAGAATTGAAGCACTTTGTGCTATGAGTAAAATTGCAAGAAAGAGGTTTTTTCAAATCGTTTGAATGAAGATGACAGATTCCATGATACTACAGTTTGCCCACTCAAAGTTGTTATTGTTGTTTTCTAATGGCAGGACACTGACTCATTCAATTTGTCTTCTGGCATCCCAATAGAGTTCTGGTAGATTCCCTGTCTCTTGATAAGAGTGATCCAATCCCGAACACACAAGAAGATGGTCTCTGTTCATCACTGTATTCAGCTGCTTACAAATTGTGCAGTGGCGGGATTTGTAGATCTTAATACGATGGAGGTGTTCAGCAAGGCACAGTCGTGACCAGTATTGAGTCTGAAGTTCGCTACTGCTTGGTTTCTGGGTATATTTTTTTTTTGTCCCAAGTGTTTCCAATGTTTTTCCACCGTTTACCACTAGACGCAAGGCTGGCCTCATTGGTGAACATCTCTTGTGTTTTGTTTTTAACAAGTCTTTTAATTGTTCTTGTGCTGTGTATGTTTTTCTCCCTTGCAATGTTGTACCCTTTTTAGCTAGCAGGTCGGCTGTTTCATTCCCACTTATTCCTAGATGTGAAGGGATCCACTGGAGAATTATTATTTTCCCTTATTTACTGAGAAGGTTTATTGCATCCTTTGTTTCTTTTACAGTGCTATCTATAGGCTGTCTGTTTGATGCGACAGACTGGATTGCAGACTTGGAGTCAACAAGAAAAACGGCTTTTTTAAAAGCTAGTGGTCTGAGTAAGAGTTGTTGTAACGCCATATGTATTGCCTTTATTTCTCCTTTATTGTGCCCACTCAAAGTATTAAACTGGATTATTGATTGTAAAATGTTTGATGTATTTCCAAATAAATACATCACTTATTTTATGTTTTGACGATTCCAACAGCTAACTGTGAATCTGAAAGATCATTTTCTGTATTAAAAACGCATTAAAGATATGGTGAGTTCAACTATGGCAGATGAGAGATCATCTTCGTTAGCAAGGTTGAATATTGAAAGTGAGGTACTTGAATCACTTGATTTAAAATAAATTATTTAAGACTTCATTAAGGCAAAATCAAGAAGGATTGCTTAGTATTTTCTAAGCTTAAGTACTATTATGCTCATTGTAATCACTATTTACTTAAATATTTGTTGTAATTTGAGAGTTTAATAAAGTAATTGTTAACTTTTGAAATTGTGTATGCCATTTATCAGTGTAAATAATGCATGAAAGACTGACTTTTGAATCGAGGGGGGCCAATCTGATGGCAGCACAGGGCACCACATACTTCTAATCTGCCCCTGGTCAGGACTGTCTAGTGCTGTTTTCTTGTAGTTAGTATGAGAACCATAATGAATTTAATAAATCCAGATTAAAAAATAAAACTTTCACAAAATTTTTCTGCTCAACTTGAATTTTTCAGGACAATAATATAGAGACTTCAGCAGCCCAAATATTTTAGGATAATAAGGTGTGTGTAGTTAACGTGGTAGAATTAATTAAAAAGAACTTTCTTCAATTAAGTTATGTATTAACAGAACTGACCTGCATGCCTCCTATGCGGACACCGAGTTTTCCAGAAGTTGTTGTCACCACTTTCACCATTTTGCTCTGTCGTTTTGCCAAACTGTCAGTGTCTCCATACTGTCTGGTTCCCATTTTGACATCCAAAATACACGGCAAAGTAAACTTGTATGTCAAATTTTCTAAAACTATGAAGTCTGTATTATGTTAAGGTGCATTACAAATATGTGTAACCTAACATGTATATACTCATAACCAGTGGCGGCTGGTGGTTGAAAAATTTGAGGGTTGCAGTTGAGTTGGATGGTATTAAATTGTTATATTCTCTGAATAGAAAATATCCAAGTCTCCTCGCCTCCAAACAATACACAAGGAAAGCAAAATAATGCAATTTTAGTGTCACACCTACGAACCACGAATATTTATTGTATGAATCTTTTTTAAATTTACGATTAAATATTCTGTTACCTGATTTTACACTTTGATTTTTGAAAGGTCTGGTGTAGGCCTACCTACTCTCTTTAACTTCAATTTTTTCTTTAATATGATGTAAACTGAACAGCGTTTTTGTTAAGTTCACAACAGAATTAATTGCAATTTTCTATTGTATTGTATTTATTGTTTATAGCCTAAAAGTACCATACATACGATGTGTAATAAAATTTTTTATTACTCACATTCTTAAAAAGAATCTTATGTATGGTACCTTTAGGCTATAAACAATACATACAATACAATAGAAAATTGAAATTATAGATACCATTAGTAAACAATAAGTATGTGTATATTATAAATACATCACATTATCATTAGAATTAATTGCGTCCTATCAGTTAACTATAATAAATATCTTACACTATGACACCTTAATTCTTTATATGTACTATTATTTACATTTAACGATGAAAACTGGACTGACACTTAACTGACACTAACAACGGACTTCCAACCCGGCGCACCACGTGTTATTTACCAACAAACAGACTGGTGGCGCCGTGAGGTACAAGCGGGGTTTGCAGTCCCTAATCACACCAAGTGAGCCTATACTGCTGTAATAGGAACAATCGAGTCCAGCCAGCCAGAGCACTACTCCATTGTATTTCCCCATATACAAAGTGCGTCACAGTTGGTGCACACTTGCCATGTACACCGTGGCAAGAGCGTGTACGGTTTTTAGTAATTGCTATGCGCTTTTCAATCAGCATATGATTAATTATGATGATTTAGCTTGAAAACACTATTATTACTTATTGCCTTATTCATAATTCTATAATTTAAAATACAATTCGAGATTTAATGGGGGTTGTGCAACCATGCAACCTAAGTACGGGCCGCCACTGCTCATAAGACAATAAGATTTTGAATATATTACTAATCAAATGAGTACAAACACTGAACTCAGTTATAATGGTCAGAACTAAAATTCTAACAACAATTGATTACTATGTAATGCACTTTACTGTCTTTGGAACACGATATAGGTAACTTTTGAGTAATTTTACAAGCCTCTTATGAGCCACTGAACAAGCTTGTAAACCAGCAAAAACTGGCTTAGGCTTAAGTAAAATTTATTTTTTTTCTATAAATGTAGTGTTTCTAAATTAACAAAGAGACAAAGATCTGGCCACCAACATCAGACTGCATAGATTGTGATGGGCATGACACATCATTAAGATGGAAGGCAACCTAGGAAGGTACTGTTTAGTCAAATTGATGGTAGAAGGCCTGTTGGAAGACCCAAGCATCGCTAGATTGACGCAGTGGCAAGGGATCCTGATACTTTACTTAAAATAAAACAATGGACATCGATCACCAAGGGCAGGGAAAAATGGACACGGATGATTATGTAGGCTAAGGTTCGACTCCGAACTGTGATGCCGACTCCGAACTGTGACGCCATAACTCCGAACTGTGACGCCATAGAAGAAGAAGAAGAAATTAGAAGAGTATGTTATCGGTACATAGTAATTGATGTACAAAAATGCCATGGTGAACTCACCTTAAAAAAGTAAATCATCTATCGTTTAGCTAAAGCAACTGTCAGATGATTAAAGTGGCCAAGTAGAGACAGAAAACAGGTGACTGTATGCAGTTTACAAGTACCTTTAGCCCTAACTCCTATATCAGCACTGAAATAAAGTGTCTCAGATGCAACCAACCAAGAAGGAGAGCTAAAGGAGACAAAGAGTAGCATGCTAGTGGTCTCCAGAAGCTAAGATGACGCAATGTGTTAGATAGAGGAAGCCAACCTCTAACATGCACTTCTGGTACCAACACAGTCATTATGGAACAGTGCATAATCATTATTATGGTCCCTTACAATCATGTATGTCATCATTATGTGACACAAACAATTCTTTTAGATGTATTATTGGGATGGTTGTCATTCCTGACAAACTGTTATTTTTTTAACGACCCATTTACAAATTACAAGGATAATCCCTTGTCTTTACAACTGATACCTCACTCTAGTAAAGTAAAATCTTTAAAATTAATAAAAATAACTATTACATACTACATACACAAATAAGCAAGAAGGGGGATGTGACAAGGTGCATTTGCCTCCCTAATATTGATAAAGAATACACAAATTCACATTTATTTTTAAAGAATAAAGACACCTCATAAACAACTTATTAACTATGGATAAGTTTACAGTTATACATAAATTTACTGTTATACTATATTGCAATTAAAACTGTACAAAACTGAATCTGTACTTAAATTCTAACCCTGAATAAAGACCATCTTTTGTGCCCCCTCTCCAATAGGTCAGTAAAATGGCACTTATCCTTGTACATCTTGTTTTTATATTACTGTACAATTGTTTGTTTGGTACTAGGGAAAATGAGAACAGTTATGACATAAAGCAAGTTTCTAGCACACAAATTTTTGTATCTTTTACTGGTGTTCCAATGCTACAATAACGGATAAATCAGTCATAGATATAAAGTGTATAATGTATCATATAAGTACTTTGTATTTTTAAAGTGGAAATGTAATTATAATATAATAACATACTGGGTCCTATGTGTACCACCGAAGTAGCTTAGGAGTAGGCAGGGTGGGCTGCCTTATGTGAGCCGTATGGCATACAAGGACGGCAATGTGGCCAGCACTACGCTTCAGCCGCCCAGAGAAATGTAACTAATTTCTCTAAACATACTATTAAATTTTTTCTCACATGCACAAGAAACAAATAATCTTATCACAAAATGATACGCCAAACCTCAGTTAACTGACCTTATAAAGAAGTGGAAAGGCAATTCAACTCATGGTGTAAAGGTGGGATTCTCAATATCCCTGGACACATTGTTACTTGCGTACAATCCAGTTATAACAGAAAATTGTGAGCAATATTTATAAAAACAGTACAGACCCTGTACAGTAAGTGAAGAATATAACCTGAAAACGTCTACTCAGAAAACCAAAATGATGGTCTCTTTAGGAAATTCTGTAGTGAGAATGAAGGTGGGAAGACTGGCGAGTTAGTTAAACTATGTCCCATTTACAATATTTGGGTTGTGATATCTTTTATGAGGAAGACAAAGCTATCCACAATACGACAAACATGTGTTAACGAATACATGGTACTACAAGCAAGAAAGTAAGAGCAAACGCTACCACAGAAATTTGCGAAGTGAAGGCGATGCCCATTTTACGGTACGGGTATGAATGCTGGATAGCAAGAATTATGGTTATGAGGCAGATAGAAATATCAGGGATGGAATTTCTGATGTCCATCTGGTGACGTGCTAGAGTCATGTACAAGACTATTGAGAGGAATTGTTTATGCAACCAAAACTGCAAAGTTATAAAGAAAAGTGGAAAACTTGTGTTGAAAGAATGGCCCCTGAAGAATTCCAACCCTGGCTATGAATATCAACTAGATGGGAAAAGAGATATCTCACCAAAGACAACATGGTGGACATGGCCATAAGGCCTAAACCCGCAAGTGTATAAGACGATGAAGACCTCACTTAACTCTGTATGTACCTGTCATGGATGTTTATATACTAACTGGATGCCCAACTGCCAACCCTGTATGCTTGCGAGAGCTGAAGCAAGTGTGACGTCACGCTGCCATCTTTAACCCGGGCAAGAGATCTCGAGCCCACAGTTCTACCTATACAGCTGGTACATAATTGTGCCATTAATTATGCGACAATTAATTATTTTTTGATGATAAATCCATGCTACAGTACGTCCTGAATAATACGATTTTTTGTCAAACCCATCAGCCCGAATGGTAATTCTCACTTACCTGTTAAATCTTTTGCTATTTCCACTCGTAATCAAAGAATTTATTAGCTGACACCGTGGGATCATAGTGTTATGGGAACGTAAAATTAAATTTAAAAACAAAAGTTTCTCAACGAAGAATTAGAAATAAAAGGCTGTATTTCCAACTTTCATTATTATTAGGGCTATTTATCTGTATTAAAAGGTACCGGTACTCACCAGGAACTCGCGAGTTCAAATCCGGGGTAGGTAGATTGATGTAAAAGTTTGGAAAATTCTATAGAGATAAATGAAATTATAAAACTTGAGAAACTTGGGCTTAAAAATGTGCCAGTACTGCATACCACCAGAAAAAGCCATTATTAACTGATGTTGTTGTTATTATTATTATTATTATCATCAATCTATATAAAATAAGCTGCTTTCTTCCTTTCAAAAATGATATTCAAAATAAAACAAGAAAAACTATTTAATTACATATTTGGTTGTATTCTGTGACTAAATAAATCTTGTTTGCATTATAAGCCATTTCGCTCGACTTTGATTTCATGCGTTTGCTAAACATATTGCATCTGGGAGAAATGGGACTATACCTTCTGTTTGTGTACACCTTGTTGTTATATGTAGTGAGATGTAATAATTTTATACTGTAACGCAGAATCAATTAGACGACTGTTTAGCTAGATCTGACTGTAGACATTGTTCAGTTATTTATTCATATAATTACATGTCAGATTATGCTGAAAGACTTTTAGTTTCTATGTTTGAAGATATGTTGTTTGTATGTTAGTTTCGTATTTTGTATTCTTTTCGAAGTCATAAGTCAAGCAAGCATTAAATCAATTTATACTCCAAAAGGTCCGCACAAATCAACCTAACTCCACGTCTGTTTACCTTTTTTTGCCCGCTTTAAATATGGCTGCCGTGATCTCAGATTTGCTTCACTAGAGAGCGCCCTGTCGGGCATCCAGTTATATTAACATCCATGGTACCTGTACAGTTCTTTTTAGTCTCTATAAGAATATGAAACCACTTCTCTATTTTCTTAATAATTAACACACAACTTAATTTCCTGTCACTATTCATTATACAGTTCCTAATTCATTGTACTGACGCAGGTTACATGCTTTGTTTCAAATTTACACTTATTCAATTAGCATCAACTCAATTTTAAGTAAATTACAGAAACACTTTAGTGAAAAGGATACCATGCCATTTATCTGTTCCTATTTGCTCTAAAATATTTCCAAGGTATTCCTTATGGCACTTTAACACCCACGGATTCATAGTGGCTGCATCATTATATTTTTGAATTCCATTCACTGTCTGGTCTTCATCAAATACAGCATCTAACCACTCAGTCTCGATACTGCCACTGCGGCGGAATCTAAGACTGAAAACATACAGTTAAACTATATATTAGTTTTTAAAATTATACTGAATTAAAACTTTTCATTTACACAATATATTTTTTAGACTATTTATTTCTTTTTTTTATTCATTTATTTATTACTACTTATATGTATCTGAAAGGACTTTTTAACTGCATGTCAATATTAATTATCGTTTTACATCAACTCTAGTAATATACATACAATGCGGTAGGTATATTTTTGGTAATATTTTCATTTTAAACAAATTTCTACTGATCTTTTTATCTGTTCCAGTCTCTTTGCATTATTTCATGTCAGTGGTGGACAACGAACAACCAAAGTGGTGTTTCATTTTGAGGCCCCAGCTACACTTTTTACTTCCATGTTCCTTAAGTATGGTGATGGCAAAAAAAAATCGTGTTCAAGATTATTGCAGATTCTGATTGTACTACACTCAAAACATGAAAAAAGGTCATTTTTTGAAAAGTGTCTGTGTCTGTCTGTGTGTCTGTAGATTTTTTTCTATGGCAAACGATAACAGCCGCAAATTCAAACAGAATCAAATAATTTTTTGCATAGAGCCCTGATTTGTAGAGTACTCAACACATATTGTTTTTGGTGAAGATCGGTTAAGGGAAAGGGGTAGTTTAATTGCAAAATTTTTTTTTAATCAAGGGTAATTATTTTCTATGGCAAACGATAACAGCCGCAAATTCAAACAAAATCAAATAATTGTTTGCATACAGCCCTGAATTGTAGAGATCTCAAGACCTATTGTTTTTGTTGAGGATCGGGTTAGGGAAAGGGGTAGTTTACTGGCAACGTTTTATGTTTTAAGAAAGGTAATTTTTTTTTAATGAAAGATAACTGCCGTAAATTCAAAGAGAATCAAATATTTTTTTGCATACATTCCTGAATTGTAGAGAACTCAAGGCCTATTGATTTTGGTGAAGATTGGTTAAGGGAAAGGGATAGTTTACCTGCAACATTTTATGTTGTAACAAGAGAAATGTTTTCACGACGAATGATAACTGCCGCACATTCAAACAGAATCAAATATTTTTTGCATGCATCCCTGCATTGTAGAGGACTGAAGGTCTATTGATTTTGGTGAAGATCAGTTTAGAGAAAGGGGTAGTTTACCTGCAACGTTTTATGTTTTAACTAGAGTAAAGTACTTAATTTTGATAAATAAAGTATCCTGATAAGAAGCTCATAATAATCCACTGTAGAAACGTAGATGAAATATCTATAAATGAAGAGGTTAGGTGAACGAGGTGGGGATAATTTTCTATTAATGAAAATTATAATTATCTTGTTGATTCATCCTCTTCGTTCACTTTATAAATTATTATTATATATATAAACTTTCACAATATGAACTTACTTTCTTTATCACTTCCCCATACGTTTCGAGGTGATGTTCCTCTTCCTCAGTGGGAGTAAATACTGAATGTCATTATACAGAATAACCGTCCACAGAATGTCAATAGTCCATAACCGTTATTCTGTATAATGACATTCAGTATTTACTCCCACTGAGGAAGAGGAACATCACCTCGAAACGTATGGGGAAGTGATAAAGAAAGTAAGTTCATATTGTGAAAGTTTATATATATATATAATAATGAAAATTATAGTTGAAGGGGGAGGGGAGAATTTTTTATAGCCTATGTGTACTACGTTATCGGCAACAAAGAATTAGTTCTTTGTTAAAATTCTTTCCCGGGCTGTTTAGCCATAGTCCAATGTTTTCTGCAAAACCAGACTTTTCAGCAGTGCCATCGACTGCCATCATCAGTGAAAATCGAGTGCGAAAATGTGAGGTGGTATACGTTAGTGACCACAGTACTGTGGTTAAGGCTGAAGCAATAAGTAGAAAGAAGTAGTTTCTAATATTTCATTTCGAATATGATTTTAAATATAAATCTTAGAACATGGAAGTCATGTATGGTTCTCCAAACCGATATTTTTTATGGTATAGGTACATCTTTTACAGTGTTTTAGTAAAATATACCTAAGTATTTTACTAATTAAGTTAATTCAAGATTTTAACAAAACAGAAAAAATGTGTATAAAATAAAAGACATCAAAGTTTTATTCATTACATTATGTTACATAGAAATTAAATTATATGTTATCAAGCCTTTGTTTCAAGCCAAGCTTTCCAGTTTTCCCTTATTCATCGTTGATCTACAATATTTTTTAAAAATTTAAGTTTTGAGAAATGTCATTCAAATGGTGGCCACAGACATGCAAATTGTTCAAAAATACCGAAGTATGGCACACAGGGTGGATTTGGTGAAGTGCCGTTTGAAGTGAATAAACCAAAGAACTTCTTTGGCTGTCTATATAACTGCTGCTTCTTAAGTGGTATCAGCACCGCATATATGAAATTGAGATCTTTTTACTTCTTGCACCACTTGTTCTTTATCATGGTCATACTATACAAGGTTGTGCTTTTCTTAGGCCAACTCTACATCATTATCAGAGACTCCCAGTAACAATTTTCGTCAGCATCATCTTTACATCATGGCATAGGCAAGGTGGTGCCTGTTCTGCCTTCAAAGATCCTCCAGCCATCTCTTCATGGGTCTACCCACACACCTGTGTCATATAGGTTTATATTTCCAGACTCGTTTAGCCAGTCTTGATTTGATATTCCTTTTAAGTATTCTTTCCACAATTGTTTATAATCTTTTAATCCTTCGTTCACGTTAAAAACTTATAATTCTTCTCTTATGACCTCATTCTTTATACAAATCAAGTTTAGAACACCTTTTAACTCCTCTTAAGAACGTCATTTCCCAGGCATGTACTTTACTTTCTTGTTTCTTTGTTGTCATCCGTAATCCACACCTATAGGACAGTACAGGGACTGCCATTACTTTGCAAAACTTAAGTTTTGTATCCCAACATACCTTGTTTCTAAAAATACAATTGATTATCCCACAGATCATCTTACGAATTTTTATTGCATGATATCTTCTCCATGGCAGAAGACCTTTGTGACAATTCTTGAATAAACTGATTGAAAAATGTTGTAACTATTTAAGCAAGCATACAATTGCAAACTATTTTTTGTACACATCCTCACTCCCATCATCCAAGAGTAAAAATGTGAAGCAATTAGTAAATGAGAGATTGTTTTATTCTTATTTTATCCTATGTTTGTTAAGTCTTCACCTTTTCTCTTTTTTACTCTTTCTTATTTGTTGCACTGTGTGTGGCATAAGTTGTAGGTGTCACCATCATGTCAATTGTCTTCATTCTATAATTTAAGCATGGACTCCATTTTCAAAATTATCTAATTTCTATATTCGTCATTCTGTCTTTCCTTGTAACTATTGAGATTATTTTCAGGCACTTCATGTCTACAGCATATAGTATGTTTTTCTGTTTTTCATTCTATACCCATCCCTTACATATTTTATCAAGGACCTCCAAGCTTAAGACAGGTAAACATTTCAAAACACCTAGTAGAGACACAGTGGTTGGAAGATTTGCAGAAGACATTAAAACTTTGATGGCACAGGTTAAAAGAGTTTATGAGAAAGAAGAATTGTAAAGAACTGGACTCAAAACCAGAAAACTTCTTAATGGAATACAGCTACAAATGCCTCTGATCATGGAACTTGATGAGGGGCAAGGAATGACTAAAGAGGCTTCTGTTCAAAGCCATGACACAGCAGGGAAGTCCAAAGGATTTCACAGAAAGCTATAATAAGGAATTATGTAGTGTGTAAAAGTGTATATGAAAAAACATTTTTAAAAACTCTTTCCAGAAGAAAATTACTGATGCCATGGGGTACTAGGCAAAAAAAAAGTTCTTGGATCAAGTAACTGACACACAGAATTATCTTCAGAATTTGGCCATTTTTATTTCTACATTGAGGTTGTAAGAAGAAGAAAAGAAAGATAACACTAATTTCACTTGGGCTACTGTACTATTAGTTTATGATACAAAATACTAAATAAAATATTCATAGTAAGAGTATTTTTGTAAACTATCTAACTACTTAATGTAAAATATAATCCGCAGTTGACATTACTTCACATTATTTTGTATCCTGAATATATGAATGTATCAATACCTACATGACTAAAGAAGATAAACTGAATGCTACTATATGACATAAAACGGTTACAAATTATATCTTAAACTTCAAATATACATTGATTTTTGCCTAAAAAAAATACAGAAATTAATAAATATTTAAATAATTTTACGGGAGAAAACGTGTAGACAATCTCACCTTCTAAATCCTGATGGTAAATGTGGTGTATATCTACTTGGCAATGTGGCAGCAAGCATTATGTAATCTTCATCTTCTATTAAATGCACTTGAATTATTCCGTAATAGTTAGGTGTAAACGATTTTAAACTTTCTGGCAATGTTTCATAAAAGTGTTGTTCTCTTTCAACTATTGGTTTGCAAACAGTATGATCATCAAGGCATAACATTGAGGAATGGCCACCCACTTGATGTATGAATGGTTGTAACTGAAATTAATAATCAATCACGCTTTTTAATTTAAAAAAATATATTCTATAAAAAAACTTAAAAACATGTATGACAGAAACACAACACCCTTTTTCATTCTCAGCATTTCATAAGTCAAAATAAGACATTTTAAGAGTTAGTTAAATACATACATATATCAGATTATTTCCAGTAGGATCTTCCATCAGCTATTGACGACTGCAAATATAGTTAAATTATGGGTTACTGTGATAAATTTTTGAATAATCAATAATGTTATCCTGTGTAAAAATCCTGATGTTTTTATCACACGATATTGGTACATAACCCTTTAATGTAATCAAATTATTTTTGTAAAAGATTTAAATAGTTTTCAGAAATAAAAAATAGCGATATCTGTACGAATTCATAAGAAATGTATATGTGTATGAATTATTTGTAGTATAGTTTTAGGTTACTGTACAACTTAAAATTTATTGGAACCGAACGTCTTCTGCTCCCGTTTGTATTCTTAAACTATAATCAAGTTTATGTCTAAATGATATTGGAATATATTTCGTTTTAAAATTAATTTTTAATTATTAAAAGATATATTTGGGAAATAACGTCACATAATTTGAGTTCTTATTTACTTAATATATCTTATTTCCATAATATTTAAATTGTAAAAACTCAAATTTGACTTTTATACTACTCGATATTGTTTTACAAGACAGCTGATCGACATTAATTTTTCATTCGTTCGGAATCCATCAGGCAAGCGACATGGACGCCGTTATTGTAGTTGTTAATTCGTAGTCTCAGTTAAACGGGTGCTGATTTCAGTGCTCTCCTTCTTATAACCGAGATCCTCAAGTAGTAACCTGTGAACTTATTATTTCCAGTTTGCGAAAAATGTCACTTTTTTGTTACACTTAAATTTTTGTCCAACTATCTCAGTATGGCGGTTATCAGCAAGCAGTTGCGGTGATTTGAAGTTTTGGGAATAGTCCGTATTTATTCAGTTTCATCTTCATTAAGTATAAACACATATTTTTACCTTTACTTTTGTTATTTACTTTTAATTTGGATAAATAATCATGGTGAAGGAAAAGCCAGGTTCAACGAGGATTTATGATGAGGATGGCTTTAGGAGACGAGCTGCCTGCATCTGCGTGAGGAACGATTCAGAGAATGAGGTAAGACACATATTAGTAATCGTTGTTTTTTTATTTGTTGACATTAGATTAAATCAGTTATATGAATAAAACAATATTTGTATAGTAACGTGTTTGAATGACGAATATTAATAATGCTTGTCTCATGTTAACTATATGTAGGTCTAAGCAACCGAAATATTATATTCGAATTATTCAAAGAATATACTTCATATTTCACGGAATTTAACACTGATTAGTGTTTTGTGTAGTAGATAATATTCAAATAAGTCAGCATTTTAATATGTATGAACTTGTGAAACGTTACATAGGCCTATATGCGGTAATTATAAAATTATTTGTTGGTTTTACAGTCGGGTTAAACTGAATTTTGTAATGGTTTAAATAACGTTAGGTTAAGTAGCAAAAGTAGTCTTTCCAATGAACCTGTGGACCCCAAAATATTCTGAAATATGCGAGTTGTGGCCAACAATATAGCCACCAAGAAGTTGTGTTTGTGAATCTCTTGACCATTCGTGTAACAATGTTCACATAAACGTTAAAATTTTGAAACTATTAGAGCCACTTGCATATGAGGCAAATATCCATACTGTATCGGAATAAGTTGCCCTCTTTGTGTTATATTCCAAGAATGTCGTGTACAAATTCCACTTTGTAGGTACTGTACAGTTGTTTTGCACTAGTTACTTTTCATTAGTATTTAAACTGCATATGTGGACCGCAATGTGCTGAAAAGCATATGCTACTGATGACCGTGGCGTACTTTGAAAGCTTCAGCCAAGACATTGTTGGGAGGCTGGCAAATGTTCTGATTTGTAAGCTCAATCACAGTTCCTGGTTATCAGGAAACAGCATTAAATACTGTCAGCAGTAGGTTGTGACCATTGCTTGTATGGTGTAATAGGTATTTGCTAATATCTTATTTTGCACCTAGCATAATCATCTTAATCACCAAGTCATCTATACATACAGTTGTGGGCTTTTTTTTTACCAAGACTTACATGTTCACTAAACATATATATATATTCTATATTAGCTAGTAATTTACAGCTCAAGGCCATTTCTTTACCGCTAACATGAAACGTAGCTACATCACAAAAAATCAACCGCAGTAAAAATCTGTCGTCTTCCATGTCCGTTAAGAGATCATTGCAAAACGCCACACATTTCCGTTTATCACCAACACAAAGAGCTTGCACTAGTTGTAATCGGTATGGTTTATAGGCCAAATGTTGCTTAACACACGCCGGACAGTCCTATGAGGAATTGTAAGTTCTCTACTGGCACGGCGAGTAGACTTTCCTGGGCTTCGCTCGAACGCTTGTTGAATTTTTGCACATTTTCATCAGAAGTGTGAGGTCGACCTGAACTCTTACCCTTGCACAAACATCCTGTTTCTTCAAACTGGTGATACCAATGACGAATGTTCTTTGGCAAAGGCGGATCAATCCCAAAATGCTTACGAAAAGCACGCTGGAGTGTAATCACGGACTTAGTCTTGCATTAGACTGAGCTTATGGACAGGTTCAATGCACGGAGTGGCATCTAGTGGTGATACCCTAAAACTGTAGGCCACGCCTATTCGAGCAACAGGCCATGGGATGTCCGTGGTTCCATAAATATAACTATTTAAAATTGGGTAATTCTTTTTGATACACTGTATAATTCTGTGTATGATTCATACTTGAAAACTGTATAAAGAACATAAAATAATAGATAATTTGTCTATATGTTCAGAACAGTCTATGATTTTCGTAAAGGATACTTGAGCAGAATGTTCCAATATTTGTATTATGCTTTATGATTCCTTAACTTAAATTTACTATAAACTTATCATCATTTAGATTTTTGTAGAGGAGTAAGCACTTGACAAGTCAGAGTTTTAGAATTCTAGTCAAGATTAAGTAAAGCTCAGTATAATATCAGTTCATCTCAGTTATTCTGTTGTGACACATGTGGCCCTCTGTACAAATGAAAAGTGCAGACAATAAGTCTACAATTTCACCATATGGAACAGTTCCGATATCTGATAGATAATTGCTGAGTTATGTAAATATTCTAAAAAGTTAGTTAATCACATTTAAAACCGAGTACTTTCCATGTAAGTGGAAGATTGTCTCCATAGGCTTTTGGAAAAACATTTGAAGGATTTGACATAAGTACAGTACACCTAGAGTAGGTAATAAGGTGAGTATAAACCAGACATCTTTGTACCCGCCAAAATCCAAAAGCGATCTTGACTAACTTTACCATCTACATTCTAAGGGGCGTACAACAAGGCTGTCGGAAGGTGTCAGTTGGAGATCTTCAGGTTTCCAGACTCCAAATACAGATGCTGCTCTTTACTCAATATATTTGGGGAAGTCCAAATTATAATACAATGTTATTACAGATATTTACTATTGGAAATAAGAACTTTTAATGATTTAAAAAATTGTATAAAGTAAGTTGTTGAAAGACAATTTTATGTTTGGTCAATAGACCAAGTTGTAAAGTAGGCTTAAATCATCAGCAAGACCTTTAAAATTTTAACCATTGTTCAGTTAGGCCTAATTAATTTTTAGTAAACCATTACTCCATGTATTTGTCTTGGTATTGGTAATATTAATTTGTCTATGCTTTTCCATAACATCTCTCTCTCTCTCTCTCTCTCTCTCTCTCTCTCTCTCTCTCTCTCTCTCTCTCTCTCTCTCTCTCTCTCTCTCTCTCTCTCTCTCTCTCCCCCCCCTTCAAAAAATCTGAAATTTACATAAACTAGCCACAGTAGTCTTTTTAGTTTTTCTACATGCATTCATTTTGTGCAGCAGCTGTAGCAATAAAAGAGTTATTATAATCAAATGTATTGGTTAATGTCTGTGTGCATCGAATTTGGGTTACTTTAATATAGATTTAAGTCTGTAAGGCAATTTTAGTAGGCCTATAATGTATTCCCGTATTGTTTCATGTGACACAATACAAGTGAACCTATCATAAAATTGGCATACAGCTATACAAGCAAGCAATTATTCCACTGCTTTTGAGACTGTCAGTCATCTATTACATGTCAACATAGTGATATTTTAACATCCAAGAAAATTTTGAGGGAGGGCATAAGGGAATTTATATAAAATACATCCTCGGCATTTTGTAAATAAATATCCTTTAGTATTTGTTATTACAATTTGTGTTTGTGTGCCTGCATGCATGTTATAAGATGAGAACATATATTTGTCAATGGAGAATTTATATTAGTTGTAAAATGATAGTATTGATGTACTGTAATGGTACAGATAAGATTTAACCTCTTTAAAGGTTACAAATGATTAGTTTGTTTTGGTAAATTTTGTAGTGAGTATAAAGGTCTTATGTTAATGCCTTTGTTTTGAAATTGTACGAAAGACATTGTTATCAGCGATAGCTTACCAGTTGCACTGGTGCAAAAAAAACGTTCCCCCATTTCAGCATACTGTGGATAGATACGTGGGTTAGTAGCGATTTAGAGGCCCTGAATAAGCAGTCACAGGCTGAAGCGGCAGCTTCAACAAGGTACGGCTTTAGGCATAGTGAAGGCAGCCGACCTAGGAGAAGGAAATTTTGAATTTAAATCCCTGCTCCTCGCAGATAGAGGTTGAGCGTGGTGTTGGCAGTTCCACCTTGGTAAAAGAAAGTTGTTGTGGATGTGGTGTTGGCAGCTCTGTCTTGACAAAAATTGCTGTAACCCTTTCACAGGAGCCTCTTATAGTGTGTGGATTTTTAGGTGCTTAGGTTCTGGACCATGTAGTGGACAGAAGACAAGAAGATGGAATTAAAAATTCATATTGAATGCAGCTGTCAGGAATAATACAGACTATGCTGAAACAAGATAAAATGATAGAAACAGCCAGTGAAATGAAGAAATATAACTTTACTTTGCTGCTTTACAGGACGTGAAATGGAGGGAAATTGTAAGGATATACAAGATAGAACACAGCCTCTTGTACCTTGGTCCTGAGCTGAGTACTTGACAGTATGGAACAGTGTTTATAATAATATAATAAATGCAGAAGTGAAAAGCCTACTAGCTCTTGATCCTGTGGTAGCTAAATGCACGTTAAGATTGAAGGAAAGCTATAGAAATATATCAATGACTTCTGTGTATGCTCCAGCTGAGGAAGCTAAAGATCAATAAAAATATCCTATTTTATTAAGAATTATCGTAATTTGTAAAGAATCCTATTTTATATGCAAGTTGTTACTAGAGTAATAGAGGTGTTTGTTCAAGTATAATAAGCCACACGTTGTTGACGTCACTCTATAATATAATGAGTAGATGAGTATAGATGTCCTTTATTCAATTGTGTAGGTTTAGAATTATTATTATTTATGATTTGATTTATAATTTACGTTGTTTCAAAAAAAGGTTTAAAAAGCTGAAAAAATGTTCAAGTTCTCTCTTCGAAGCACTGGTTATTTTAGATGTTAATTACCACTTACTTACCGATGTCAATATTCTAACGTAGATCTTCCCTTTCTGTAATATTTTGAAAACAACACAACACAATTCATACAATATTTACCACTTGTTTGTATGTGGATATTATGTACCGGTAAATAAAGTTGTTCTGTATATGAGACTGTTTTGAAATTATTGAAAATCTTGGTCGCTTATTTGCCTTACTGCCAATCTGTAAAATAAATGCTCTGTCGTGTTGTTGTTATAGTCTATCTTTAAATAATGGACTGACTCGAATGTGTATTGAATGGTAATTTATTAACAACAATTAAAGTTCATTTTAAAACCTTCACAAAAGTTTTATAAAACATTAAAAACAATTTAAAGCGTTACAGAGATTATTAAAACTCAGGGCTGGTAACACTGGTTTTTTATGTTGTACTTCTCTAACCTGATTTGGTTAGGTTTCTTATTTATAATTAACAAAATCGTGAATTCTTTGTATACAAGATACTTACTACAAAAAAATGCTTAAATACGATAATGATGTATTATGGAGAGTGGTTACATAAATAGAAAAAGGTTAATTATAATTGTAAACTATCGTACTAGACACGCTTGCATTTAAATTTGCAGGTTATGGTATAGCATGTGCAATACGATTTATCATTTTTGTATATCAGAATAAAATTCCGTTAATGGTTATAAAAATTAAAATATGATGATTAATTTATAATTTCAGTGCAATTAAGAATAGTTAGGCTTTCTTGAATTGAAAGCATGGCACTGTATCACTTGTGTACCTTTCAACAACAGGTAGGTTAGAACGAAACTTTTTCTAAAGTTGATTGATAAAAATGTTTAAATTAAATTCATAAAATCTTATTGTTACACATAATATTAGCCAATGACACATTTATTAATCATTAACTTTATTGACAGTTTTCAGATATTATTGATAATCGAATTGTCTTTCGTTATCATTAAAGTCAAATCAGCATCTATGTTCAAATTCATTAGTGTTAGTTAAATAGTAATTTGATTTTCAATTCTTCTTTAAAATTAATAATATTTTATTTAAAAAAATATTATTGAGAACTTTTGTTCAATAATGTGTTAATTCATAATTAATAATTAGGTTAGTCACGTATGAATGCATTTGACTAACGTAGTATCAACACAAAAATTATTATTTAATAATCGTTTAAAATTCATTTAAATATTGTTAATTCTATATACTCCCTTATTATCACTCTTCATTGCTGATATTATACACTAGCAATGGTACATTTCACTATGTCTCGTAGCACTGTTTACACTTCACACGTTTGTAGGTTATTATCACACAGATGTTAGGTTAGTTATATTGTTTACTAACGGGAGAAATGCGCACATTTTGTAAAAATACTTTCATCGGAGAGTCGTTCTGTCGTCGTTGATGATCAGTTTGGTAGTGAAGCTACGTTCAGCTCCTTCGGGTGGCGTCTGCTTGGAATCAGCGTTTCCTATTGGCTGAAAGTCGATTAATCTCGTACCCATATGCCACAAGAAATTAATAAATTTTATTTCTCAGCGTCAGTCTTTGGGATCGAGAGTATAAAAGTGACGCCATCAATTCTTTTGTAATTGATTGAATAATTAATTATGATTGCTCATAACTTTTTTAATGCACCTCCGATTCGAAAACTAATGGTATCATGTTATTTCGGCTGCTTTGCTCTTTATTTTGAGTCCACACAAGCACTATTTCCGTTCATGATTAAACTATTTATACTTTCGTTGATGCACTTTTAGTGTTTCTTATTTAAACATAAGTTTTTTCACTTTTATAGTATCACATGATACATATCTCACTTACTGATTATGTTTCAAGTCATTTTTTCTTATTAATTATTTCTTAAATGCTAAATATTTACAAAATTCAATAATACACTTTCAGGCGAGTAGGTGCTAAATGTCCATGCATTATTTCTTATTATTTACAATATATATCTCACTCTCGCACAATTCTATTGTGTTTGGTTTATACTTCGAATGATACTACACATTTGGTGCAGTTTTGTAATTACTAACATATCTTAGTTTATTTACAATAACTGGTTTTACCACACCATGTCAGGTGTCCTGTCATATTGACACTCTGATTTTACAAATAGTTTTGTATTATGGATGTATTACATTAATTGGTATTTAATGTTTGTCTACATCTTATCTTTGATATTTAGCATTCCCTGCTGTGCTAATTACTCACAATTTTCTTTTGGACTGTTACTTTCATCTAGTTTCATCTGACATGTACTATTGTTTTTCATTATTATTATATAAATTTATGCATTCACTGTTTGTTAAATGTTCTCAAAGAGGTATTGAGTATCCTTGAAACTACTGTTATACTATTTTCCTCTTTCTGATTAGTCTTGATTGAGTTTTTTATGTAATTCTGTCAGTCACTCTGTGGTTTGGTATTTTGGCTGTTATTTGTTTATAAAATTTAAAGTATATTGTTGTGTTTCTTAGTTCATATTGGGTTTATTCTGTTCATTATTTATTCTAGTTTGGTTGTTGCCTCATGTAAATACTTTTATCAGTGTTTTTCTAATTGTTAATTATGATTCTTTGTTGCAAATTCTGCTCAGTTGAGGTTATGTGTATATCACTGTATGACAACAATGCCTCTATGTGTTAGTTTGGTTTCTTGTGTATTTTCTTACATATTTACTATGATTGGTATTACTATTATCTAGTACAATGGTTTTCTGTATTTTAATACTATTACTGACTATTTGTTTACATAGTATTATCTAATTCTAATTGGTTATTGGCATATATATTGGATGTTTACATTTGGTTTGGTTGACTGTTTTTAATCTAATACATGTTGTCTTATTTCTGATATTCTAACAATTACATTTTGTATTGACTTTACTTTCCACTCTCCTGATATCTAAATGTGTGTTTTGCAATGATTTTATATTTAGAGTCAGTCTCATGGTAGTTACAGGTAATCAGTTCCATTTACTTTCATATTTGAGCAATTATTTCTGTACTTAATTTCAGTTCACTTGTGGTCTTTACTATATTATACTTTTTGTCTCATAAATAATACACTTATTGTCTGTGTTGGTTTATTTGAGATTATTGTATAAAATTGTTATCACTTAATATTTTCACTTTCTGTAAATAC
Organism: Magicicada septendecula; assembly: GCA_034769895.1. NCBI lineage: Eukaryota > Metazoa > Arthropoda > Insecta > Hemiptera > Cicadidae > Magicicada > Magicicada septendecula. The sequence continues at coordinate 59,377,745 of CM068368.1, read as the reverse complement.
TACACTATCATTGTTTGTGTTAGTTTATTTTAGCTCGTGGTATATTAGTATTAATTAATTCACTGTAAGTAGCACACTATTATTGTCTGTGGTTGCTTATTGAATTATTATATTGTCAATAGTTTTGTTCGTGGTCACTTGGAGTTTCCTCTCAGGTTCTTCCTTGTTGTGGTATTATTCCTCACTTATTTGGTACTCTTCATACTGGTAATATTATTTCCTTATTTGTCGGATATTTTCTTCATTTATTACATATTTTCCCTCACTTATTGGATCTATTGGGTTCTGGTTGCTAACGTAGTTGCTTGGTTCACTTTTCCTTTTGTTATAACATTGATGTTTTGTTTAATTACAACTCCTTCCTTCTAGGGTGCTTATTTTCTTTAACATTATTTATTCATGGATATACAGGTTTGACTTTGACATTTTAGTGTTGTCCTTCCTCTTGTTAGTGTGTTTGGCTATATTAGCTTAGATATGTTAATGGTAGATCTTCATTTGGGTATTTTTTATTATATTTATGTAACGGTATTTTTTGATGCGTTACAAAGTGAATGTCTAGCATTGAATTATAATTTAGACAAACGAGAAATATTGGAAAGACGAATTATTAGAAAAATATTAGGCCCACGAAAAACTTAAGAAGGTTGGAAATTAAGAAGTAATGATGAAATATATAAAAGTATAGAAAATATAACAGAAGCAATGAGAAAAAGAAGACTATTATTTTTTGGACATTTATATGGAATGGACGACAATAGGTTGACAAAGCAAATCTTCAAATATCTGTGCGGGAAGAAGTCAACATCAAGTTGGATTAAAAAAGTCCAAAAGGATTTAGAAAAAAATAATATACGTGCAGAAGAAGCAACTGAAAGAGAAGTTTTTTGGGCAAAAGTGTTAAAAATGGAACGAGTCCAGGGTAGGAGACAGAAAACGTAGGTTCAAAGTGGACTGAAGACAGGAAGAAGAGACACATTGAAAAGATGAAAGAATATTTGAGAAAAAGAAAAAACAAATAGTAAAGAATTGAAATTGGCATGTGGTCCTTAGATGGCCGATAGAAAAAAAAATAAATAAAAAAATAAGGAATGTAAGAAAATTGAAAACATACAAAAATTCTTCTACTGGGATATTCTAATTCTAAAATATGTAAAAAAGAATATATGAAGGGAATTGCAGGAAGTATATACTATCCACAATTATACAACAAACACTGGCAGACTTTTAGCTCAGCTAGCTGTAGGGGAAATGTAAGGGCATGCTTTAGACAAAAAAATATTTATAAGCAGACATGTAGAATACATGGAACTGTCAGTGTAAATCAAATGTTCATATTTTAGTTACAAAGAGACATACTGCTCAGTAAGGGATATGAAATCAGCAAGAGGACTTAACTGTGATTTGGAGTGAAACCTAATTTAGCCTTGCAGGTATGAGAGAATGAAATTGTGGCCACAGATTGGAACACTGGTATTATTTATCCATTATTGAAGAAAACTAAATACAGTAGAACTCCATTTATCCGAATCGCCAATTATCCGAATCGATATCAGGAAATGGCATTGAATAAAATTAATGGAATTTCGACAAAACAATCAAATCCAAGAAGAAAAAGAAGAGGCAATGAACAAGAAGAAGAGTAAAAAAGAGCAAAATAAAGTGTCGAAGAAAGTGTAGCTGTATCAACTGAAGACATCCAGAAAACCATTGTACAAATTCCTGGCTGTTCCAAGCGTGACATGGACGACATAAACGAGTGGTTGCAGTGCGACCCTGGGTATCAAATTTTAGACGATGATGAAATTATCCAAAGTGTAACGATGAATCCCAGCAGGTGGACGAAGATGATGACAACGTTACTTCAGTTGAACCGGAAAAGGAACCTATGGCAAGTGAGGCATTTGTTTGTTTTGACACTGCCTTAAAGTGGATGGAACGGCAGCCTAAATGCGACCATATGCAGCTTCTTTCCGTCAAGCGTTTGCAGGACCTGGCTGCACGCAAATGAGTTTCTACGTCAAAACAGTTAACTTTGTTTGACATGTTCAACTGAAAAACCATAATTATGTGTGTATTATTTAAAATTTCTGTAATAAAAGTGAACTTTTTGTAAAACACGTGCGACCTGGTTTTTATTAAGGTACTATAGGTACTCATGTAATAATAATAAACAAAAGTGAGTATTCAGCAAATTTTGTGTTTTCTTTCATAACATAACCTTTTTCTTATGTTTGTCCAATTATCCGAATTATGTCTGGGAATCATTAGTTCGGATAAATGGAGTTCTACTGTACATGAAAAAACATCCGAGGCAAGAAGAGCTAGTCAAAATTATAAAATCGGTGATTGTACCTGTGAAGGGTTAGCAAGTTTTACACATTTGGGAATGTATCTGAATAATACAAACCAGATATCAGAAGACATCAACAAGAGAGTAATTGGTGGAGACTGAGGATGCAATGCAAATAAGAAACTCTTTAGATCCAAAATAATACCCCAACCTGCTAATACAGGTTTGATCAAGCGAGTGACAACATATGTATCCGAATTTTAGACCCTAACGACAGTGGATATCTCCATTTTAAAAGTTGAACGGAAAATAGTAAGGAAAACGTATGGCCTCTATAAAAAAAGGAGAAATCTGGAGGATGAAGAACAATGAGATAGATACTGTACTTGAAGTAGGTATGATTTATTAAGTCCAGAATTGGCTGTTGTATGGTATTTGGAGAGAATTTGTTCAGGAGGTAACGAAAGAAAATCCTGTATGGCACAGTGGGAGGAGTGAGGTGAGTAGGAAGACGGAGAAGGGGATGGCTGTAAGAGGTGGAAGCAGATTTGGGGAGGATGGGAATCAGGAATTGTAGACATCTGGGAGAAGAGAGAAGTGAATTGAGACAAACAGTGGAGGAAGCAAAAAGATCCATGCAGGGCTGTAAAAGAAGAAATATTTTAAATTTCTTATATGGTAATGCATTATGAAACAGAGTTAAGGCCCCTACACACCTTCCAATCCGATCCGATCTCCAATTTAGGAAAGGAGATCACTATCCATACTGTCCAATTTCTTACTCCGATCTTGTCATTTTAGTTAGTACCATTGAGATTCCCGACCTGGTCACACCCTCGTAATGGCACCATTTTTGTCAAAAAATCGGGGTTGCTCTTACAACACTGTTGATTCTCCAAAAGCCCCCACCTGAAAGGAAATTTTGGGCAAAAAAGTGGTTAAAGGAAAGAAAGAAATTTACCCATTCGGTAAGAAATGGAAATTTAATACCCATTCGATATTGTTGAAGCAATTGAACTCAGACAATTTCCGAATTTTTTTACGAATGAATGAACAATGTTTTATGGAATTGTGAGAATTGTAAAGCCATTCATAGAAAACGTGATACCATTTTGCGAGTTAAATAAAATATTTCTACGTTTGTCTTCAGCCATTTTACTTACTATATACTCAAAACAAAATTAAAAACACGTTCAACAACATGCAGTCCGCTGAAAAGAAAAGAAACAACTAATCGGAAACCGACGCCCGACTGCGCTACACACTATACGTCTGTCCTAATTCGGCTAGTCGGATGGGGAGGACCTTGCTAAATTGGATTCCAACTTTTTTGTAAGGACGATTGTCCTACCACTATACAATTTGCTATTTTCATTCTACATTTAGGACATCGGATCGGATCGGATTGGAAGGTGTGTAGGGGCCTTTAGTGATTCTAATACACGATAGGTGACAATCAAGATGTCTTGTTAAAATACAAGTACATCACTTTTATTTGTAATTGCAATTGAGTTACAGTAATTGATATTATTATTAATATGATTATAGCCCATGTAAAGATTTTCTTATATAATGTACGTTTTACATTCATAACAAATTTGTATACATTCTGAAGGTGAAAGCTTTAAATTTTAAAGTGTGCATAAGTAAATTTGTATAAAATACATCCTAGCTGACGGGCAATATGCTTTTGTATTTGTTATAACAATTTGTCTGTCTGCATGTTATAAGATGGGAACTTAAACATTTGTCAATGGAGAATTTATAATAATTGTAAATTGATAGTATTGATGTAATATAGTGGAATAGATAAGATTTAACCTCTTCGAAGGTTACAAATGATTAGTTTGTTTCAGTAAATTTTGTAGTGAGTAAAGGTCTTGGTCTTGTGTTAGTGCCTTTGTTTTTAAATTGTATATATAAGACATTGTTATCAGTGATAGCTTACTAGATGCACTGGTACACAAAATTCCCCCATATCAGCATTCTATTTTAGTGTATCGTCGTATCATCTAACAGGAAGATGAAGTGTGCAGAATCTGAAACAGATTAAATTTGGTATATCATGCGTATACGAGTGTACATGTACAAATACCTGCATGTACAGTCCTGTGTACTGATAGTGAAAAATTAATAGTCAGCATTTAATTTTGGAGTAGAAATTGGTTTTCCTTCCGGACAGAGACACTAAAGCTCTTAAGCAAAATACTTGTCACCCGCCATATGCTGCCCAGCTGCTTTCTCTCTCTCTGTGTTTATCCATTTGAGTTTCTTTATTAAATGTTGCCCTTTCTTATTGCTATTTCTCTAGTTTTCAACCAGTTAGTAGTGCCAGTTATATCTTGTTTTTTGTAGTCACAGTTCCTTTCTCTAGAACTGCAAACAAACAAAATCAAATCTTTCCAGTCTGTTTACAAAAAGTTTTGTAATGACATTTTTTTTAAATGATAGTTTCTATTGTAAACATGTGGTCACCTTGTGTGCGTCCTCTGTTGTACATTTTATGTTTTCAAGGTCTGTTATTCCATACCTAAAAATGTTTCATACAGATTTGGCAGTTGGCATTCAAATGCATATTAAGTGTGCTAAGACAATATAGGTAAATGATTAATTGGGTGGCAGGACATATATGTTGTCATAGGATGGCAGTTTTATATATATTGGACCTTTTAATTTGTAGAGGTCCAAGTTAGATTAAATTTCTCCTGAGCAGATTTCAAGGTTAATCCATTAATCTTAATTTATCAACCTCAGTAAACATTGACTTTTTTTTAATTTTTTGTTTAATAATGTTTGTTTATATTTTTAATTTGTAGTTTTTTGTTAGTTTTAGTCAAGCCTATATTGTCTATTGTTAATTATTAAATAATAAATCCACTCACGTTCTAAGCATGTCCGTGTCCCTTGACGATGCAACAACTAACAATGGACAGGTTCATTCATACAGAATTTCTTGTTGTACTCAGTTCACTATAAATAGTTAAATGAATGAGTAGTAAGCAAATGTTGAAACTTGAAGAGTTCTTGCTTAAAAGCATAACTCTTTTTGTAAAAGATACTCAGTTGCAACACTCAGTTCCAGACACTAGTTTTTGGTATGGACAGTTTAGTCTTTAAATTCAGTTATTTTATTACTGGTTTTGGTTTATATTTATTTTGTTATGTTCATGTTTTGGTCTTTTGCTTTATATTTTTTTTTTTGCATGCTTTTCGATGAAGTGTTTTCTTATTTATTTGTAAGTAGTGGATATTATGAATACGTAGGTGATAGGATTTTTTATATGTAGTAAATAATTCTGTTAAGCTTCTAGGCGTTTAATAAAAAAGATAAAATTAAAAATTGACTGATATATCTACTTACTTCTTGTTATTTTGATATAATTAGTACTCTTTATTTATTTCTAAATTCTGAAGTATGAAAGTACACATTTTTAATATTAAAACGAAGTTTCTCAATTGAGTGGTTGGAGTTTAAGCATAAGGAAAATTATATTTGTTGCAGTGCATTTTAAAATCTAGAAAAATGTTCTGTATATAAACACAAACTTGAAAGTATAGTCATACAATTTATGATAGTTGCCATATAAACAATTAGACTCTTCTGCAACAAACTAGTTTAATCCATTCAGATTAAACTTAAAAACTTGTAATTTTTTACCTCTTATAAGGATAGAGCAAGCAGTACGTGAAAATTTCAAATTAATTACATCTTCATTTCATGAGAAGTGGGTTCTTATGAGAGAGCTACTTAAGAGAGAAACTTAAGAAACTCACTGAAAATGGAATAATTTAAAAACTGTGCTCAATATAAGTTCAGGTCTGGAATAAGAAGTTGTGAATGTGCCTCTTTCATCCAGCCAAAAAATTATTGATCAGATATAAACAAAATTTATTTTAACATGACAAGGGAGCAAGGGAGTTATCAAAATATAATAAGAGTAACTTTTAACAGAAAATTGAAAAAGCAAAATTTTAGATACATAAAATTTTAAGGAGTTAAAAATGTCAGTCCTTAGAAATTAGACTTATATTTTAGTAAATCTGCTATAGTAAAGTAAGGTAAATGTGTTTAGTATTTGATAACAGTTTCATAGAGATAGTCTTAATAATTTTTGAGATATTGGCACCTAAACTTGACTGCTTTCCCCATTTAAATACATTTGAGCAGAAAAGGTACTGTCTCCCCTGTAAAGACATGCCTAATAATTTTTATTTTTTTTATTTTTTTTTATACAGCCTAAAGGCACTAGCCTATATGATGTTATTATAAAGGGATCGATTTCGGTCAATAGACCATCTTCAGGTTATTACAATATTTAAATATTTGAGGTATAAAAATCATATAACTTTTGAAATATTACGACAAAATCAACAAACAAATAGCTCAAAACAATGGATATCAGCCTCAAATGATCGATAAAATCATTAAAAAACAAAAAATAAATAAATAAAAAACAAATAACACATCAATCAAAAAGAAGAAAACCTACATACACATTACATTGACGGCAACTCTCAAAAATTAGCTAGAACCTTTACAAAGTACGACTATCAACTAGCATTCAGAACAAGCAATGACATCTACAACAATCTGAAAATAAACAGTACAAAAAAGGAAAACATTTATGAAAAAGCTGGAGTATACCAATATCAATGTCAACCTACAAACTCAACAGAATCTTATGTACAGTGCAACAAAAAATACATAGGATTCACTTCAAGATCATTTAAACACAGATATATTGAACATACAAAACATTCTCAACACTCAAATCCAAATTCAACAGTAGCCAAAAACATAAAACTACAATCTTGTAAATATGGTCCAATACAACAACATTTAACCGTATTGAAAACATGCAGTGACAAAATAAGATCAAATATATATGAACAATACCAAATATACAAACACATAAAAGAAGAGGGCCATGAAAATTTATTAAACGTTATGACTGACTTTAAAAATCATATAACTTTTGAAACATTACGACAAAATCAGCTGATATAATATGTAAGCTTAAACACTCTATAACAGAATCAGTTCTTAGGAAGCTTTATACAAACAACATATGTATCAAATTAACAGTGTCTACAAATTCGTTTTTTATAAATAAGAATGTTTTATAATATTGTGAACACAAATGTGCTATAATGTTTTATAATATTGTGATAACCTGAAGATGGTCTATTGACAGAAATCAATCGCTTTATATTAACATCATATGGTCCCTTTAGGCTGTATAAAAAAGAATACCGGTACAATAAAAAATATAAAAAATTGAATTATAGGTACCAATAATAAAACAAGTGTAAGTATATAAAAATACATCACATTATCATGCCTAATAATGTTTTCTGAAGAAAGTTTTGTATTCTCGGATTTTGTTATCCATGAAGTGTCCAAGTGTTATCAATAACCAAAGTATATCATTACAACACGGAACATAATTATTTTAGGTAAAAAGTTTTACCTCATTGCCTGAATCAGATTTAGTTTATTGGGAGCTTCATCAGAGATTGCCACTGGGAGTGCTGTCCGTCCTGTTTTTTGGTGACAGCACTGTCGTTCGAAAGATCCTTGTTATGAGTGTTGAGATAGTATGAGTGGTTTAAATTGTGCCTGTTCATTTAAGGTGTTGTTTCTGTATATTTTCATGTTTTTGTATATTTCTGTATATTTCTAGTTGATCGAGTGTGTCTAGTTCTCCACAACATGCAAAGAGTACACATACACATGAATGGCCAAAAACTAGACATTCAAACAACTAGAAGCATATAAACATGTGGAAATAAATCCTAAACGAATAGACACACTTTAAATCACACATCCTATTTGAAAACACACACACACACACACACACACACACCACTGCTGCCACCAACAATAATAATGATCTTTTGAACATCACCAGAAACAGGATGCACAGCACTTCTAGCCACAGCCTCTGGTATGCTCATAATAAGCGAAAACTGGTTCAGACAATGAGGTAAAAATTGTGCTCCATCTCTTAATAGTATGTTTTGGTTATCAAAAGTCTTGTAGTTTACCAATGTATTGTAATTTGTATAAGAATCGTTAATTCAATATTCTGTAGCAAATAGATGTGTAGTAATGGTGTCAACAAATTGTGTTTTAGATAAGAAGTTTAATCAGTGACCTTCAAAACTTAAAAAGTTTCCTAAGTAGTGGTGTGGGAAATGAAAAATGACATATTGTGGTGTTAATAATAATAATAATAATAATAATAATAAGTTTGACCTGTGAATATGACATAATAACATTCGCAATCTGCTGTAAAAGAATGAACTTCTATGGCATTACAGTTCAGAGTCAAACCTTACCCTCCATAATCATCCGCCTTAATTTTTCCCTGTCCTTGGCGATCGATGTCCATCGTTTTATTTTAAGCAAAATATCATCATCCCTCGCCACAGCATCAATCCAGTGATTTTTGGGTCTTCTGACAAGCCTTTTACCCTTGATTTGACTAAACAATACCTTCCTAAGTATTCGGCTGCGTTGCATTCTAATGATGTGTCCTGCCCATTGCAATCTATGCATTCAGATGGTAGTGCCCAGATCATTGTCTTTTTACCTTGTATAGTTCCTCATTATGATGCATTCTCCATATCCCATTGACTTGGATTGGTCCATAATTCTCCTCAAAATTCTCCTTTCAAAGGTATTGACTCATGTTAGCGGCTCGTTTGTTCAGAGTCCAAGTCTCGCTGCCATATGTTATCACCGGTCTAATCATAACTTTATATAATGTGACCTTGGACTGACGGTGGATATGCCAACGAAGCATATGCTCTATTTGCGGCCGGTATCCTTTTCATTATTTCATTTATTTGTTCATTATCTTCTGTAATCCAACATCCAATCTTTATTTACATCCAATCCAACATCCAATCTGCAATCCAACATGCAATCCAAATATTTAAACCAATTAACTATTTCCAGGTTTAATGGTTCGATTTCAAACTGTTCAGGTTTCCTGGTTTCCTTCAAGTGGTAATCATAAGCATTGTTTTATCTGTATTCATCTGTAACCCTATCTCTTCTGCTTTACCTTTGAGTTCTTGGAAGGTAAAGTAAAGTTCTTATCTTTTGCCCTTCCTTGGGATTTTGCCATAATATTAATATTTGCTACATATCCTACAATCTGGACATTCTAATGTTGCATTTCTATCAGTTGACAACTGTCTGATCACATATTTGAGCTAGGTTGAACAGGGTTGGTGCCAGCCCATTGCCCTGTTTCAACCCTCTCGTGACATTAAAAGGTTCTGTCGTACTCGTTTGCAGTTTGACTTTGGCTGTCGCCTGTATCATTGTCAATCTTGTCAGTTGTACTTATTTAATGGGTATTTGAAAATACAGTATAATTTCAAACAGTTTATGCTCTCATACGCTTGCCTAAGATCTACAAAGATTTGTGTTAGGTCCAGATTGTTTTCCCACATATTATTCATCAGTATTTTGACTGTGAAGATTTGGTGTGCCGAGGATCTTCCACTTCGGAATGAACTGCATAAAAAAATGAACTGGATGTTTTTAATATTAGGAGATGTTACATAAGAAGGATTTTAATCATATTTAACATGTGAACGGTTGGCACATTTTTTAATAATTTTCCCTTTGCACTTTGTTCTTCCTTATCATAAGCTCTGTGTACCTCTTTCACTGATTTATTTATCATTACCCATTATTTTTTTCAGATACGATATTGTTCCAGAATTAAACTACAATTTTCAGTGTTTTCACCTAGCAATAATAATTTTAGGCTTTGTTAATAGTTTCAAAAGAATTTTTTTTTAATATCTTGGAGTTCTTGCCAATAGTGTCTGAGAATTACAATTAAAAAATGATTAAAATAATATGTAGAACATTGAGAGTTCTATCAGAAAAGGGTATACATATTATTTTTTAATTCAAACAAAAATGAAATTCATGTGTTTTGTTATCCATGATGTATCTGTGTATCATTTAGTATTGTGATGCACTTTCTTGATGTCAGAACAACATATTTTTTATATTAAACTTTGATTAAATTTTATCTAAACTTGCATCAGCTTTGCTTGTTTCCTGTTTTCTTCAGAAGTGTTTTCAGTTTCCGCTAGAAGTGCTGCCAGTTCCAGTGCTGTTGAACTGGTCGTTACATGTTTGTTATATGTGTTATATATTATATTGTTTGTTCAAGAACTATGGTGAAAATTGTGTTCATTCATTTAAGATGAAGTTTCCATATGTTTTTGTGTGTTTACGTAGTAAATCATTTTTTCTTCACCCCAGTTGCTGGTTTTGACATGAGCATCAGCCTTTCTAAACATCATGATACAAGGATGTAACAGCCACTACACTATGATCAGACTCTGCTTATTGCAGATACTAATAAACCAATGAGCTCATACTTAAAATAGTTTATTGGAGAAACCTGATGAACTCATATTTTGTAATACATAATGAACCTCTTGGCAGACAGAGTACTTGAATGGAAAGATATAGAAACTGGTCTGAATCACTGATCCTATAATTTAAAAGTGGAGAAATGAGCTGCATATAGACATTACATAAAAGATTAGAGCTACACTTAAGTGACTAATAAAGAAATGTAATAATAAAATGTGATCTAAACACACAAACCAGTAAAACGTAAGCAACACAGTAGTTTGAAAATCGTAACACAAAAATTGATTGTACAAGGCAGAGTAACATTAAAATGAAAAAAATCCTGACTGGGAGGAAGAAAGGGATAGTAATAAAATTCAAAATAATAATTACCAGTTTCCATAAGTGACTGTGGTAAGTTCATAAACAAATTTTGGATATTAAAAGTCAAGGTTTTGGTAAGATAATTATGTGATTAGTGGGTCCAAAATAAAGTTAACTTAGAACCGTTATATAACATCTTCACAACTATTTCTGACTACCATTCATGTGTGCAAGAATGTGTGCATTCTTACCTGCGTATTATGATTTTGATATAAGTTAAGCTAAAACATGTAGCAGCTTGAAAGCACATCGAAACTTCTCTTGTTAAACTTTTATATGCTTTTTAAACTTTCTAAACATTAAACATTTTATGTTTAATAAAATCCAGATACAGTCAACTGTATATGGATTATACAGAATATATGGACTTTCATTTTATTCAATAACTAAATGTGTACCTTTTCTGTCACTTATATTTTCAAAGCAATGACAACCAGTCAGCAAAATTCTTAACTAAAAGATCCCTTATGTGTAGCTGCAAGAGGATTTATATGTGCAAAGGTGGATGGATGGTGCATTGGTTATACTCGTACAGAGAGAGAGAGGAGAGAGAGCACACAGTTGAATGTCTTCTCAACTCATATTCGATATGATAACTGTATAGACATTTTTAACACCTTCCCCAAAAATTGATTTATATACATCTTGGCTCATCCTGTTATATAAAGTAAAAACAAGAGCGAATCCAGCTTACTTTATTATTAGGAAATGTGTAATCCAACTTTATTATTATTAATAACAATTATTATTGTCCGTTTGATTTTGATAATACATTTACTCGTATTTATATAACCTGTAGATGTGTACTCCCATACACATGGTAAATTACAGATCTCTTCAGTAAACAATCTATGTCAAACGAGTCTTCATTTGTGACTGCTAATTCACATTAAAAAATATCGGTATGGAGAACCATACATGACTTCCATGTTCTAAGATTAATATTTAAAATCATTTTTGAAATGAAATATTTCCATAGAAACTATTCCTTTCTACTTATTGCTTCAGCCTTAACCACAGTACTGTGGTCACTAACGTATACCACCTCACATTATCGCACACTCGATTTTCACTGATGATGGCAGTCTGTGGCACTACCGAAACGTCTGGTTTTGCAGAAAACACTGTTCTATGGCCAAACAGCCCGGAAAGGAATTTTAACAACAAACTACTTCTTTGTTGCCGATAACGTAGTACATATATAAAAAATTATCCCCTACCCCTTCAACTATAATTTTCATTTATAGAAAATTACCCCCATCCCGTTCAACTAGCCTCTTCATTTACAGATATTTAATCTACGTTTCTACAGTGAATTATTATGTTCTTCTTATCAGGATACTTTATTTATCAAAATTAAGTACTTTACCCTTGTTAAAACATAAAACGTTGAATTTAAACTACCCCTTTCTCTTAACCGATCTTCATCAAAATCAATAGCCCTTGAGTCCTCTACAGTTCAGGGATGTCTGCAAAACATTATTTGATTCTGTTTGAATTTTCAGCTGTTATTGTTTGCAGTAGAAAAAATTCTACACACACACACACACACACACACACACTTTTCAAAAAATTACTTTTCATGTTTTGAGGGTAGTACAATCAGAATCAGCCGTTATCTTGAACACGATTTTTTTCTCCATGACCATACTTCCATTTCCTTATGGAACATGGAAGTAAAAGAAAAAAGAGTACACAACACATACACCTTGTACAGACCTAATGCCTTATGTACTAACAGTCGGCGCTGGTGGCTAGTGGCCGGGATATTGTGCTCTGTGACAGATTTGTGGATGATGTCACAACTCGTTGCGACATGTGTTTCTATAATATTCATGTCCGCCCTCAGGCGACCACCACTTTGTGATCATCGTGTGGTTGTAGAGTGATGTGGGTGAGTTTACTCTGAACCTGTTGAATCTAGGGTGACTATAAGAGAATCTGTGTATAATGGTTGTATGTGCACAGTCTGTGTGCTTACTTATGTCCACATATACAAATATGTTGAGTCAGCTTGAATTGAGTATGACGCTGTTTACATAATTTATAGTGCTCATAGATATTTTGAATTCTTTGTCAAAAAGCTTATGCGGTATGCATTAACATTTTGAGCAGACTACATTACATTTGTAACTTGTTCTAGGAATTTATACATGCATGGGATTGATTATTTCATTTTATCTGTGCTGTGTGCACATTCCTCAGAGGTGAACTCATATTGTTTATTCATTAATCAGCAGATTCTCTTTATTTTGTTTGTCAGACATTCTTAAAATGTAGTATAACCCGGACAATGAAAATTGAACACTGAGGTCTCGATGCGCAGTAGACAAACGCCTCGCTGCGAGGCTAACAAAATTTTCATTCAGTTCGCACATGCGCAGAACAGTTTTGTGCAGTGTTCCGGAATGTGCACATCGGGCTTTGGAAACGTTGTGTATAGTCATTTACAAATTATACTGTGATGACAAAACTATTTGTGTTAATCAGTGAAATTAGTTGTAGGCTACCTATTTACATTTTATTAGGGAACGAATTATTATATTTTAGAAAAGTGTTAATAAACTATTTCATAATTGCGTGTATATGTTTTAAATATTAGTGTGAAACGTACATTAATATGTCCCCCAAAATTTCCAAATTGAGTTCAAAAACTCTGCATAACCAGACTCGTGAGGTAGTGTGGAATGTGTATAATTTCATGAAGAGTGAGACTGAAAGTGGGAAACCTCTCTTAGATTTCCATAAAGTACAAGAGCGTGTTGCAAAAGCGACGGGTATTTCTCATAGCTCCGTGAAGAGAATAATAAAGGAAGGTCAGCAGCTACACAGTCCAGATGCAGAATGGGAATGTCATTTAGCACACCGGGAAAGAAACATCGCGTTCGTAAACCTATAACCGGGCTTGACGATTTTGATATAGGTGTAATTAGGAGAACAGTTCCGAATTTTTACATTGAAGAAAAATGTCTCCCAACGTAAAAAAGCTGTTAGAAAAATTAAAAGAATCTATCAACTTTAAAGGCAGCAGTAGCAGGCTAAAAATTATCTTGAAGGAAATATGCTTTAGGTGGGTAAAAACTAAAAATAATCTACCTGTGTTAACAGAAATTCACAAAATAAGAGCTATGAGAATACATTATTTACAAAACAGACAAATTTAGAGAAGAAGGCAGAACCGTAGTGTAGCAGGACGAAACATATATTCATAGCAGCCACACACTTCCGTAAACCTGGAATGATCAGATTCAGCCTGGTGGCTACGCTGTTCCAGTTGCGAAAGGACAAAGATTAATTATTGTTCACGCCGGCAGTCAATACGGGTTTGTTCCAAACGCACTGCTGATTTTTAAATCTAACCAAAAGACAGGAGATTACCACGATAACATGAACACTGAAAACTACAGACGTTAGATTGAAGAAAAATTGGTCCCAAATTTTCCTGCCAACAGTATGTAGGTAAACTTAAAGATTTTTACCTTGTATAATCCACTAGGCGATCTCAGTTTTTTTACATACAACATGTTTCGGGGACTAAATCCCCATCTTCAGGTACAGTAAAAAATTATTATTCCCCTAATACATAGGGGTCGTCGAAATGATTAAAATGTTTATACATAAAAACACACGCACAAAAATCACTGAATAAATTAACATATAACATAAACACATGAACACGTTAAAAGCGACTCGGTGCACTGGTCGACCTCCGATCATCAACTACTCTGTATTCGTGCTTCATTGCTTATCATCAACGCGGTATCATATAATTTATTGGATTTAAATGATAGCTGATCGTTGAGTAACTGCTCTTTATTTACTTTGGATGCCTTGTATATTTCAAACTCTTCTAAAGCAGTCAGGAAATGACCTTTATTACAAACATGTATCGGCTCCATGTTCTCTTTGAATCCAGTGTAATTATGGTTTTCGTTTATGAGGTGGAGTGCGTAATTTGATGAGGTGGTTTGGGGTTTCTTTTTTGGTATGTGTTCTTTAAACCTCTCGATAAATTTCCTCCCCGTTTGTCTGATATAGAACTTATCGCACTCACTGCACTGGATTCTATATACCCCTGAACATTCCTCCAAAGTTATTGGTTTTCGTGGCTTAAGTATATTTTTTAGATTATTTATGGTCTTGAATGAAACATTTATATATAATTTTTTAAATTCATTTTTTATTATGTTGGGGAGTATGTTCGTATATAATGCTGAGACATATTGTGTTGTATTTTTAACTTTATTATTGTCACCATTTATTTTCCGTAATTGTTTATGTATTATTTTATCCACAATTTCTGTGTTATATCCATTTTTCAAGGGTATGTGTTTTATTACGTTATATTCTTCCTTATAATCCTCCGTATTCATTGGTACGTTTATTAGTCTGTATGCTAGTGCATTAAATAGACAGGTGGATATGTTTTTTAAATTTATTAATGAAATTAACCACAACATAAAATTTACTATGGAAATGGAAACCAATAATGGCTTGAACTTCCTCGATGTATTGGTGTTAAAAAGAAACAACCATTTCGGTTTTAAAATATACCGAAAACCTACCACAACAGACATATTTATAAATGCTAAATCGAATCGTCCATACGCACAAAAAATGGCGGCATTTAATGCACTAGCACATAGACTAATAAACGTACCAATGAATACGGAGGATTATAAGGAAGACTATAACGTAATAAACACTCTTTTTATGCCCTGACCGGGATCGCTAATTTTCTCACTCCGAACACGTCAGGTGTCATGTCTCGGCTTCTGATTCCTTATTGGCTCGCTGTGTGTTTGTCAGGTGTCACGTGCCGCCAGTTGTTCGCACCACTGGTACACAATGTACACAATTTGTTGATGGTGAAGTGAGACCTGTCGGATAAATTAGCCAGTACATTCTTTGATCTGACTTCTCTTTTATATACGTGGTGTTTATTATCTATCAACCCAGAAAACAAAAGTTATGTCCTTTAGAGGAAAGGATCCGATACACTTCCAAAAATTGAAGTGCCTTTAGTTTTAATTTAGTTTTTCTTTGGAAATAGGCGATAATACAAGAAAGTAGTACCCTTAGTTGTATATATATTGTAATATAAATAAAATGATGATTACAAATTTTTCGGGGTTTAATTAAGCTCCACATTGATATGCGCCAATTTGTAATATAAATAAAAAGATTACTTCTCTAGTGTATACAAGTATGTAACTTTGTTAACTATATTTGAGGATGTTTGAAAGCCCCACTGTTGGGTTCGTCAATTTGTAAAGTATTTAATAATTTGGTTACTCGACTTACATGTGTGATTCCCGTGTATCAACGTTAAGCCCCACGTTATGAGCGTCAATTTGTAATCCAACAAATTTTTTGATTACGTTGTATTTGTAATATGTTATTGCAGATGAGATCTCCTGCAAATCAATGTTAATTTATAAAAACAATTATTTATTACACAGTTGATATTATTCGTTTGTCGAACATAGACTTGTGTTAAGTGGTTATTAAGTGTTTTACCAGAGAAAAAGCACTATATTACAGTTATTACAGTGAATAATTCAGTAATTTTCTCCAACCCTATTCGGTATGTATTATCTAAATTGAAAAGAGCGGAATGTGGAGAGAGTACGTTAGTTCTCTATTCTCCCGTATTCACTAGCTGTAGGCAAATGAGCGCTGTGGTGGGCGATTAATCCGTTATTCTAGGTTAAGTCGTTCCACTTTAGGTTTTTATCGCTTTCTTTCTCTGTAAATTACACCCTATTGAAATACAATAATTATTCTACAATAACACAAACTCGTCAAATACAATAAGGGTTCTTTATTTTATCTAAGTTTCCAATTCCAACAGTTTCCTTCTCCAGTGATTAATACATCATGTCGATCACACAATACAGGATCGATTCGTTATTGAACTTGTGGTTTATGTTACAATTTGATTATAATTATATTTTATTCTTTTTTATCTCTTATCTCAGGGTACAGGTAATTCTTTTAACGATTAGTAAGGCCAGGTAATGCAAAATTAAGGTTACTAAGCATTACAATTGTTATTAACTCTTAATATATAAAATTAAATATAAGCAGGTTTGTTACCAAACTGGGTACGATACTTAAGGTGGCCGTGTCTGTTTACAACGGAGTGAAGACGGAATGGTTATGCTACTCTTGACCAAAAACTGCGTCCAGATTCTCAACAAAGGTTTAGATGTGATGTCCCGGAGTGTAATAGAAGTTCAGTTCTGGTCTTCGTTCTTCTTCACGATCCTAGTAGTTGCTGGTCCCAATGGAATTGGTGTAGTATTACGACTTCGTTTGTTTATTAAAAGTGAGGTTTGGTACTTCGATACAAAAGTTCTTCGTGTATTTTTTAATTTATGTTTTAATTAATTTTGACTTCTTCTGCTATGGATCATCTTTGTTTAATGGTAAATCATTTTCATCATCATTCTTTTACTGGAAATAGGTCGAATGAGTATTTATTAATTCAGTGAACTTTAAGGATGTGTAGAATTATATTTACTGAGATATAGTTTCAGGAGTTATTACTCAGTTCTTTTTAAATGGATTTCTTTAAGACATTTAATTTGTTTAAATTTGATTCATTTAATTTGGTTCTCTTTTTTAAATTTGTCTGCTGAACTTTACCCATTAGCATATAACAATTGAATGTTGAAATCAACAAAATTTTGTGCATTTCTGTTACCCTAACAACCATTACTTCTTCTGTAATTGGATAATATTTGATATCCTAGAGCCAGAATTAGGAAATATTACTACTCTTAATCACATAAAACTTTCACTTAATCTGCCTTATTAAACCGTATACATTTTACTACATTTTCATCTGAATGGAATTATTAAAAAAGGTATTAATTTCCTTTTACAAATACTAAATTTAGGCCTATTGGTTTTATAACACATGTTATAATTTTTTTGTTTTTAATTTAATTTTTCTTACCTGACCTACTGTACAAAGAGTCACTGGCTTATGGCCACTTATTACAATTTTAAATTCCTGATTTCATTTTATTATTATTATTGAGTTTATCATAGAACCCTTCATCGGTTTTTAACATCATTATAATGACCACTAGAGAATTTATTTACAATTATTGTCTTCCTGGCCAAGTTTACAAATATTTTCTACATTAATTATTTAAAGTAAATACCTTTAACATGATACCATACATAATAAACACACTTGTATTTAATTACTTAAATACAAGTTTAACATGAATGAACTGAGTACCCATTACTTAGTATTTCCTTAAAGTAATGGCTCCACACCTACTACATACAAAATACAAAATAATTATCATGTAAACTCAATATCATGATAAAGCACAGCAACAGGTACATCTTTATAAAACATTAAATATTAATTAAACAGTTTATTATATTTGAACTCATCCACAGTAAACTCATCTCACTAGACACAGTGTTTATAGTTTACATCTTACTCTAATCACGCCATATTTTATAATTGGCTACATTTTACTAATTTATTACTTAGTAACCTTACTTAGGTATCGTCAATATATTTTTTTGTTTGGGTGAGATTGGCCCTCTTGATCTTAATTATGGCATGCCTTGGACATTGTTTTTCGCTATGTTGACAAAGTTTTTATGTAACGTCGGGAACCTCAACTTTGTTACGTTACATAATATATATTCTATTTTATACATTGTGTATACATCATTTTATAATATATTTATGATAACTTTACCTCAAGATGATTGTGTGTGATTGTGGTGTATATATTAGTATTTTGTGTATTTTCGATGTTGAGTGCTTTGAAAATTGTGTCATGTTTTGTATTTGTTCAGGTATTAGTTTGTTTTGTGTTTTATGTTTGTATATTTGTAAATTTTCCCAAATGTTCATTATGGTGCCTTTGTGTGGTATGTGTTTTATTAGTGTCATGTTGGTTATGTCTGGGAATTCATATCCAGTGTTTATTGCATGTGTGGCCAAATTAGATTTATATATTTCTGGTTTTTTGTATGCATTTAGGTGTTCAAAATAACAATTTTTTAGTTGTTTTTTTGTTTGTCCTATGTCGAAAATACACACTACTAATATATACACCACAATAATACCAGTTTAAAATACCAAAAACCAACAGGAAACCGTAACAACAACCAACCCAACACATATGTACTCCACAAGATTCAAAATTAATGCTGAGGATGGGAACAATAAGTTTCTCGAAACATGTTCTAAATAAGAGAAAAAACATATTGAGGTAAAGTTATTATGAATACTAAATATATTATATATGCAAAAAGTGTTTGAACGTTATAAAAATATACTAAAAAAAAATGTAAACATGAAAAACTCAATATTTTAAGGATATTCGTTAATACCTGAATTCTTTGAAAATAGGCAATAATACAAGAAAATAGTACCTTAGTTGTATATAATGTATTATTGTATTTTATACATTGTATATACATCATTTTATATACTAAAAAAAGTAAACATGAAAAACTCAATACTTGTAAGAAAATTCATTGATACCTGAATTATAAGTACCCAGGTATTTTACATCACAAGACACAGCCCTGTCTCACACTGTTGTCATTTTGTGTCGTTGACTCTATAGATCTGTGCCTTACTGTGGCTTTCCAACACAGTTGTACAAATTTTGTAAATTTTCAATCACTTCAACGTGATTACCATATGTCTCAGTGTCATAATCTTCAATTCAAAAGGAGTAGGCCAGTGTACATGTTCCAGCCATTTGAATTCTCAAACTCTTACTGTGTTTTGTTTCGCTCCAGCCTATAATTAAATATTAGCTTCAAAATTCAGTGACCTGTAATATATCTGCTAGTGTATGCTTTCACTGGTTGTCAAACCAGTGCAAGTCTTTCCTAACAACCAATACATCAAGCAAAAATTTTGATATACCATATTGGGACAGGAACATTGCAAAAATTCTCGGAGCCAAAACCGTTTTGTAAGCCAACCTGCGTATTGCCAAGAAATAACTCATATTTTCTCTATTTGTGGGTTTGTATAATTTTATTTATTATTATTAGCAGTTGAGTCATTAAACTATTTGCCTGTAATCATTGTAGGTTTTGGCAATTGTCTTTTTTAGTAATGTGACAAAACACTAATGCTAGCCATTTACTGGGAATATTGCCATATGCATATAGTATGTTGAAGAGATTTGTTGTTTTCTGTGAAGTGTATTAGGTTCTGTGTCTAAGGTTGTACATCTCAACGGGCATATTTCAGTCTGGCCTAGTTATAAAAAAAAGTTTAATGACACATTTTATTAGCTGCAACCGATTGATATTGTAAAGTTTTATTTTTTGGGAATATTAGCTGGAATCCCATTCTACTGCTTTATTGTCCTATGCAAAATGAGCTTTCCCAGTTTGCTATATAACTGTTCAGATTTGTGACATCTAAATACTCCTGCTGCTTCTATTGTTTTACTTCTTCCATGTTCCGTAAGGAAATGGAAGTATGGTGATCGCAAAAAAAATCGTGTTTCAGATATGGGCTGATTCTGATTGTACTACCCTCAAAACATGAAGAAAAGTCATTTCCCGAAAAGTGTCTTGTGTAGACTTTTTTTATGGCGAACGATAACTGCCGCAAATTCAAACAGAATCATATAATTTTTGCATATGTGCCTGAGTTGTAGAGGACTCAAGGTCTGTTGATTTTGGTGAAGATCGGTTAAGCGGAAGGGGTAGTTTACCTGGAGCGATTTATGTTTTAACAAGAGTAAAGTACTTACTTTTGATAAATAAAGTATTCTGAAAAGAGGGTCATAATATCCACTGTAGAAAAGTAGATGAAATATCTATAAATGAAACGGGTAGTTGAAGGGGGAGGGGATAATTTTTTATATGTGTACTACGTTATTGGCAACAAAGAAGTAGTTTGTTGTTAAAATTTCTTCTCGGGCTGTTTAGCCGTGGTCCAATGTTTTCTGAAAAACCAGACATTTCTGGAGTGCCATCATCAGTGAAAATCAAATGCGCTAAGGTGAGGTGGTATACGTTAGTGACCATAGGTTGTAGTTAAGGCTGAAGAAAGAAGTAGTTTCTATAGAAATATTTCATTTCAAAAATGATTTTAAATATAAATCTTAGAACGTGGAAGTCATGTATGGTCCTCCATACTGATTTTTTTATGTTCCCTGACTAGAAATGTAAATCCCATGAAAACTGGGTAACTGGGAACTACAGCTATGCCGAAAATACCGTGGTCTTGATAGGACTGTACTTTCTGTAGTAAATAATGGTAACGTTAGCGAGGATAGTAGATTGTGTTCAGTGTTAAAGTAATTTGTAAGACCATGATTCAAGGGAATACTGGTATACAGTTTAATCGTTACCTAGATGTTTAAAAGGGAGATGTTAATTATTAATTTTTTTTTTTTTTAAATTGAATTAATATCAAACATTGGCATAATTAAATTTGCGTGTGGAGGGTGCCAGAAAAAATATACTGAGTGCCACAGTGCCATGTTGGACAGGGTGGCTCTATTAGGTGAAGTATATCAGTGTAATTGATAGTTTTTCGTAGTTATAAACTGTTGTCATGGGTTTTACATAGTTAAAGGAGTTCAGTTCAAAACTGACTTTTTTTATTATGCTTCCTCATATTACATTGAACACAGGGTTGGTACCAATATAACATCAATATCTGGACATTTGGTACTGCCTTCACACAATTTGAAGTCAATCTTATTTCAAATAATCTTTTTTTTTATTTGAATGGTGTACAAAAGACGTTCAGGGGTTATGTGAGTAAAAATAGTGATAACCATGATTATGTAAAGTTACTGCATCCTGCATTTTGTCAAGCAGCCGTGTGATGACTTATGTTAATTGTAGTGTTTTGGCTAAGCCATTAGCCGTAATATTTTTTGTTTCCGAATTATGAAACAACTTAAAATGTATCAGATTTTGATTAAAAATAAAATTAGAATCTTTAGATGTTGTACTTTATACAACAATTGTTGTTTGGAATAATAAGCTCTATTCACAAAATAATACCAATTTGTAAATGGCTTAGGAGTAAACAGAAATAATTAATAAATTAATAATAATAATAATAATAAGACATTGTTGTTCCCAAACTCAGTCTAGATTCTTCTTATATGAATTAGGAGAGATTTCCATGTAATAGTGATTAAGTGTTAGGCACCGTTCCATCTGTACGTAAGATTGAAACAGTCTGTAAATTAAGTAATGAGACTAATTCAGTAAAACCTTTTATTTACAATCAATCTATATCTAGACTCTATTGGCTTCAAAATAGTTCCCTTGGGAAACCACACAGCACTTTAAACGGATTTCCACTCTTCATAGCAGTGCTGGAACTCAGAAACAGGAATCTCTTTCAATTGGTCGGTTACATTTTTAAATGTCTGTCGACCCAAAGTGGTGTCCTTTGAGATGTTTTTTCAATGTAGGGAAGAGAAAGTAGTCACAGGGACTCAAGTCAGGTGAATAAGGGGGCTGAGGAACAACAGGAATATTTTTCTTTGTCAAAAACTCATTAACCAAGAGTGCTGTGTGACAAGGTGCATTGTCATGATACAGCATCCAGGTGTTCATGATAGCTGTTCTCACATGGGCAACTCTTTTCTGCAGCCATTCAAGGATGTCTCGATAAACATTTTGATTGACAGTCTGTCCTGTGGGCAAACACTCCTTATGGATAATGCCATTACTATCAAAGAAACTAAGGAACATGGTTTTGATTTTGGATTTGCTCATTTTTGTCTTTTTGGGACATGGTGAGTTCTTTTGGGGGGGAGGGGTGCCACTCCTTGCTCTAGTGTTTTATTTCAGGATCGTACTCAGATATCCATGATTCGTCAGCAGTAATAATATTTTTTAGAAAATCAGGATCACTTTCAATTCATCCTAGAAGATCACGGTACACTTGCATCCTGTTGTCTTTCTGTTCAAGAGTAAGGTTTTTTGGGACCAATTTTGCACAAACTTTTCTCATTTCCAGTTCATTTGTCAAAAAAATGTAGTGTGGTTCAAATTTAATTGTTCTGCGCTGATCTTCATGGTCAGACCGCACCAAGTTCCTGATTTGATCAACTTTGTCGTCAGTTCTTGACGTTGACAGTCATTCAGAGTGTATATCATCCTTAATTGATTCCTGGCTATCTAAAAATGCTTTAAACCATCTGAAAACCTGTGGTCTTGACAAAGCTTCATCTCCATATGCCTTTATCAGTTTTGTAAAAGTTTCAGTAGCATTGTGCCAGAGCTTAAATAAAACTTTATGCACAATGTTGCTTGTAATTGATGTCACTCATTTTTATAATGCACAACAAAAACCCAGTTCATGAAAAGCTTGTTTACGTTTCATGAGGCAACAATAGACAATAAATATTAAGGTGATACTCAATATCAGTCAGCTGTTTATCTAACCGTCTGTGTTAATGGAAACCTTACACTGTTGACATATTGACTTTTACATGATTAGTCTCATTACTTAATTTACAGACCTCATACACTTACTGTCATGATTAGAACACACAATAATATGTAGTACTGATAATGGTTATAAATTAAATGGGGTTAATCATCAATGAATACAATAGTGATTTTGAAACTGTATGTATTCGTGTAATGAAGTTATTCATAAATGTTTTGACTACATTCCAGCAAACAGAAAAAATCCTTTATCTCAACTGTTGAGGTTTTAAGATGGATATGTTACCGGCAAAGTACAAAATCAGGTATTTTATAGAATGCCTAGGAATTTCATACAATGCCTGAATCCAGCCGACAAAGTATGAAATAAAACACATTTCATACATTGCCTAGGCATTGTATAGAATGCCCATTGTCTTCTAGGTAATGTATAGCAGATGTACACAAGATCGCAGTTCACTGTATGCCCAAGACCACTAATGGCAGTTGAAGATGTTCCTGACCAAGAAACCGCACTTCATTCTGCTGCTACTGCACAATCATCAGGATCCGGACAAGGGTTCATAAAACGTGTGTGCAAGACTAAACGTAACAAAAAAATGTAGTTGTGTAAAAAATGAAAGAAAGTGTACTTCAAAATGTCACACCTCTCTGTCTTGTAATAAGTAGAGTACAATCAATATATTTAGAATTAATAAACACCAGTAGTATCTAATGTATTTTTTTTACCAGATTGGTTAAAAAAAGTTCTTTTACAGTATAATTTTAATAAAATAGTATCTGAAGATAATTAAGTAGAGAATAGATAAACTCAAAATGTCCTCCTCTGTGTAAAATCAAACAATTATGTGTAATTTTGTAATAAAATGTTTTTCTCTTTGAACATAGTGAGCTTATTTTACACTTTACCTAAAGAATCAGTGGCATTATATAGAATGCCTAGGCAATGTACAGAATACGAGGTGTGTTAAAAAAAAAGATCGACCTATTTGTGTAGCACGTCCACCTGCGCATAGAGCGAGCTGCACAATTAAGTGCTGCTAGCGACAGGTTTTGACTTCGAAGTGCTGTTTTCTCCATCCCGTCATGATTGTCAGTCTTCGAGCTACACGCGCTGTAGTGGGCACGAGCACACACCGTCCGGCAGATTTATAACGAAGTGAGATGAAGATCTTAACACAACGTGGGTGCATAAAATTTTGCTGCTAACTTCGTAAAATCTTTACAGAGCAATTTCCATTTAATTCCAAAGTTGTCATTACCATTTGCATTGGTACACAGTTGTTAACCTATTTCATAACGGGTCTCTATTTCGTCGTCACCAAACGCAGTAAGAATTTTTCATTGATATGATACATTAAAGTTTTTCTATCAAAATTTAATTTTACGATGTTATATGGATGTGCATTCTCTAGGAAAGTCTCTGCGTTAAACGATGATTTACAGTTACCACATCACGAGCGCTCTTCCCATGATCTTTGGCATTGCTTTGATCTGCATAGACCATTGTTTTACCCTCATTTAAAATTTCTTAAAATAATCGCTTGGCTCAAGCAGGCCTTCGCATATGCTTAATTCAACAACCAGAATATCTCTGTAAAGTTTTAACTTAGTTTTGCCGCACACTTTCATACGCACACGTTGTTCTTCGAGGTCTTTCTTTGCCATTTTGTCACTAATCCACCCGCCAGCGTGTGCACGTCTCCACTAAATCTAATACATCTCAAAGACTAATGCTGATAGCGGAACAGAATATATGGGAGTTTGTTGCCAAAAACTATCGCAAGGCGCGCTTAAAGTCGCAGTGCGTTGTTTGTGCGTGTTGATACCGTATTCAAAAATTTGATCTTTTTCTGAACACACCTCGTACATTGGAAAAGTATAAACAACGTTTGAAAAGTATTCTATTCTATACTTTGCCAAAAAACTCCAGGCATTGTATCAAATGCCTAGGTATTCTATAAAATGCCTGAATTACATACTTTGCCGGTAACATATACATTATATTCTGACAATCGGTTGGAAATAATGAGAGTGATTAAATTGTCAGTTAGCTGCCATGTTCCTTGTAATTATTGAACTTCTGACATTCCTGATTGTATGCTTTTCTTCGATTCAATTCTGTGTATCCATTAAATCTATTATAAATTACTTTGAGTTTAGCTATAATTATTAAATGACTGTTTTTGTTATTTTGATGATTTATTCTAAACAGCTAGTTAACTGTATGAGTGTTTGTTACAAGTTAGAAGGAAATTAAATGATAGGATTTGGAGTTACATTGCAGCATATTCTGTAAATTGATATATGGTGCCAAATGTTGGAATTTGATGTAGATAGACTTAGAGAAATAAAATCATTTATGTTCTCATAGGATACTGAGTACAGTCACAGTACAGTACTTGGATAAATAACAGCACAGGTGTTTTACACTTTGCAAAGAAGAGTAGATCCCTATGACTAAAAACGAGAAAACAATAAAGTTCTTAAGCTATGAGAATAATATTTTGGTTTAAGCTTAATCACACAGGGGAAGGTAAAAGGTAAACGTAGTGAGGGAAGAAAAATCCATCGGCTTAGGATCTTGCTTACATTGAGTTTCGGTCAATTACTCAGAGCTATGCAAAAAGTGTACAGCAATTTTGGTCGAATGTGCAGGCAGAGTTGTATAGACTTGAAGACTGCACTTTTATTTGTCTGGACAGAATTCCTGTATAAATGTTCTCAAAACTCCAGTTGGAAATGGATCCGAAGAAGGGGAATAATTTACTTGGAATTTAAGTTTTTAAGTTTAGATTAAATTTCCTGATGTCTATGAAATCTTCATTTTTTCTTCAAGAAAATCTGGTAACCCTAGCACAAAATGTGTTTCAACACAACATAAAATGAAAACAAGAAAAACTGTAGGCATAGTTGCAAAAGTTATATAGTTATAAATATGTAAAATATGGCAAAAAGAAATATGGATGAAAGAAAAGTTGTGTATTCATTGGAAGCTTAGAAGCCAACAAATAACTCACATCCAGTTAAACAGTACTCCACCCTACAATAACGAAAACCTACATTATCAAAATCTCCTGTCTTTGTAATTATAGACAATTAATGTCTGGGGACATCCTTACTAGTCTGATTTATCAGACTGCTGTAAACAGCAATAGAAGATGCCTTCTCGAGCCTTCACCAGCTTTAGCCCCCCCCCCCTCTAAAATGTTAACGGTAAAACTGATTTTCCACCCCACACGAATGGTAGACTCAAGAGTCCATTCATCTCTGCACAGAAGCCTGTCAGAATTGTCAGTATAGTGAATACTTTAGTTGTAAATTTTATATTATCATTTATAATGCTGGCATTTCTATGTATTGTATACAGTTGTAATGTTCATCTGAAGTCTTAGTGTGTTAATTTTTTTATTGTTGAGTGAAGAGGGGTTTTCACACCATACCTCATGGCAGTCTTTTATTTTTTTTCTAGATTCTATAAACATTCATGATAATAATATTGCCTTTTTAGTATCATTATTACTGTATCTTGTGCATTTTTTTTTTTAATAAATGCCTAACGTTTTAATCTTTACACTTGAAACAATCTTGTTTTTAGGCCATTCATTCAATTTTGAATGATTCTGTAATTGTAACATTTGTTTTGATATGTTTTTGTAATTAAGATAGCTTTGTATATTTAGTTATTGTACATTGCGCTTGTGAACACAGCCATAGAATTTGAAGCCAAATTGTAAGCAATTATGGCAATGATGGTTGATGTTGTAAGTTCCGCATTATATTGTTAAGAAAATGTGTGTAGCAAATGGTTTGGAGTTGCTCAAAAAATTTGGCAAAACAACAATATAGCATTGTTTGGCTGTAAGTCAAATGCTTAAAACAAATTTTGCCAAATCGAAATACATGTTCAAAAAAATCTTAATATTTTCTTATAATTTGGTAAAGAAATACAGATATACTTAAGAATCCAAAAAATTCGTATTGGATCGTATCTGTTGCATCATAGATTAGCACACAAGATTAACCACAATTGACGATCTTAATTAAATAAATATCTCACAGTGTGGACATAGGATTAAAACATTTAATGAAACAAGTGAATAGTATAAACCACAAGTAAATAAATTGATTTTACGATTGCAATCAACGCTATTAAAAATTGAAACAAATAATGCACATTCGGTGTACTTTGTATAGATAAAATGTTCACGTTGTGGAACTATTATTTTTGTTAATAATGTATATATTATTGTACTTATGGTCATTTGTCAAGTCATTACTAGCGAGGGAAGGTTTTGTTCAATTGCGTGATCATCCCATATTATTAGAAACAGGATTTCTTACACAGTATAGTTTTTTATGATACCTCTTTTTAAATAGCACTTTATAATCATTAATCATTGCATATACATGTTAATAGCTTTCAGTATATCTTCTGCAAGATACAGAAAGTAATGAATAAATATACATTTCATAAAATGCAATATTGTGTTCTTTTGTGTAAAATTGACAAACTTTTTGGAAGCACTTATGTACTGTATTCCTGTAAAAATATATTGATTACATGTGGAATGAATATATATTATAATTTCAGTTTTCAATTTTTTTTTTTAATTTTCAAAATTAAGGAAAAGGTTGTAAGTTGGCAAATCTCACATTGTCCTCATAAACCTGTATTGTACAAATAAAGTTATTTGTAGCCCACTGTGTCCCAGTTAAGGTCAGGCAAGGCATATTTTAATGACCTTAAAAGGCTCTTATATTTGACATGTAACAAAAACACAGAGTTGAACGATTTTTCCTGTTTGTAAATGCATGTTTATAAAAAAATCTGTGCCGAATGTCTTCTTAGTAACGACATTGGAGAGTATTACTGAATTTATACCCAAGTTAGCTTAGCAACTGAATGTAAATACAAGACATTTATATTTGTTTACAAACATGCTGCATTACTTTGTTTTATTCTAGCTTAAAAATCTGAAGCAAATATGTAAAAAATAATTTTACCAATCTATAACAACAGAATCATAGTTCACAGCTCTTGCATACTCGTTTTTGTGAGAAATGGGAAGCATCGCAATTTCTCAGAACAAAGTACTGTGAATAACAATCTTTGGAAACTGTTTGGTATATTCCTTTTTGTGATTTTAAAAATTTTGCTAGTTGTTGAATTGTTTCTAATTTTGACAGAGAATCTCTTTCTTCAGGTAGTGCTAATTTTAAACTCAGTAAATATCGTACTGAAAAGTTATTGTGAACCATTTCTTATAAATGTCATCGTCTAGATCAGCAATTGAAATAAAACACTTGTATCACTGCCGATACCTTGTTTATTTACACAATTTCACAAATAAATATATAACACAAAGTACAGTTTTGTTCAACAAATGTGATATCAAACATTAACACAACCATAATTTATACAATCAAAAAGATAGCACGCAAATATAATTTTGATGTACAAATGTGGTATCAAATATTAACACACATGCACTAACTCTGTAACTCAACTAACTGAACTCTGAATCAAAACTGATGACTTTTTCTCTGCTTTTTATTGCTTTATATGCAGTTGGGAACGTGTGTACATGGTCCTGGGTTCATTTCCCAGTGAAGGCTCAATATGGCGTGCACTCAGCGTCGTGAGGCAAAACTGAGTAGCTGCTGAGATAACAGCGGCACCTCCTGGCTGTGAATACCGCAACTAGCGGCTGGTGACGCGTTGTACTAGCCATCCAACCGTCCCACTAAACAAAAGCCGTGTGGTATGCCTTGGTCCTTTATGGACTGTTGAGCAGAGGTTTATTTTTTACAGTTGGGAATGAAATAATTCTTAAGTATGTATCTATGAGTATCAACAACTTTCTAGTGTAAGCGAGGCCATTCCATGCTAATCTCGGAACTTGTAGAACATCCTACACTTACCTGTTAATGTACTGTGTATTCTTTTTTGTTAAAAACATTGGTTCAGAACATTCGAGTCTATTTTATAAGTTGCACATAAATTGTGGATAATGTAAATACACGTAACATAATCTATATATGTAAATCTACGTATTTACACTATATTATTTTAATGACAAATAGTTTTAATAATACCAAACACAGTATAACTTAATATATCTTACAATGTTTATAATATTATTTTGAATGTGAGTTAGGGTTCTCTATTATACAACATAAATAAGACCGTGACTGCTTATGAAATACTTACTTTTACATTTTGCAAGTGCAACTTTCTTGTACAACTTTTACTTCAGGGATTAAAAAGAACTTGCTAAGTTAATGAGAAGATAATTTTTTGTGTATCCGCATTTTACTGTTTTTTTTTTCACATTAAATTTCTTTTACTAGCTGCTGCTTTTGTGAATATCATTTAGTATGAAAATTAATAATTTTATAATTCTGTTCTGTTGTACATAACTATAAATTATTTCAGGTACTCCTGGTGACTTCATCTCGTCGGCCAGACCATTGGATCGTCCCAGGTGGCGGAGTAGAGCCAGAAGAAGAACCGAGTGTTACGGCCATTAGGGAAGTTGTTGAAGAAGCCGGGGTACTTGGCAAGCTGGATCGCTGCCTGGGCGTCTTCGAGGTAAGAGTACGTATTACCCTCTTCTGTGATGTTCTAAATTAAGGTTAGTAAATAACTTGCTGTACTGCTATATTAACACATTACATGTTTAAGGAGGCTTGCACTGTCCATCCTGTATCAACAACGTTCAGTTAGAAATGTTCGTGTTCCCCTTTCTTAGAATTTATAAGAGCATGAAGCTGCTACCATCTTGTCTTGCATAACTTACACACTTTTTTACCAAAGTTGATCAAAAGATCCAAGGTGGGATAAATTAGGCTTGAATTTTTAACGGGTTGTGGTAAGCAAATGAAGCTAAACAAAATAAAAATTAAGGAAACAATGTTGTTTTTTCAAACAATATTGTACGCTGTATTATTTTAACATAATTAAAACAAATGGCAAACTTCAAGGGTTTTTGTGGGCAGTTACTATTGGGATGTAGACTATTACACTAGAAGTCCCTTTCTTATATCTTGTGTTTGTGGCATATAAAAAAAAATAGTTTTTAGTCAGTGTTGTCAATTTTGAATAATCATAACATTTATCTCCTCAAATTTGAATTACATAATATGAAAAGAAATCAATTTGTCCATGTAATCCCTGAGTAGTCTTTGACAAAGTTTCATAAAACTCATTCCCCAACATCTGCTCGCAAGTCCGTTAAAGAAATATTTAACTTGTTTTTATGTTTCTGAATCAAAGCAAATAAGCATTTTATGAGTGACGGTAGACCAGTTTTTCACGTTTTACTAGCTGTCTTCAGACTGTGACATATTTTTCACCTTTCAGTCCCTTTTAAACCCATTTATCACTGTTGGAGCTAAAGAGTATATCGTTTCGTTTTTTCCAGTAATAAACATGTCCCTCATACCGAATTCTCTTCCAGTGGAATGCTTGCCATTTTCTTCCAAAAGCTTTATGACATGAGAAAACTATATGCCTACTTGAAGGATGTTTAGTGGATGTTACCAGTCTTGAATTTCAAACAGAAATTACACTTTTGCACTCCACTGTAGAAAAATTCCTGATCCTATAGTGGTGTGCAACACTGTGATTATAACCACTAACACAAATATAGTAATTAAATCTAGAATTTTTGTTTATGCAAGCAATGTCACATACCACATTCTTTGGTATTAAAACTACCTACCAAATTGAATGAGGAATATATAAGGTAAAGTGGTAACTAGGACAAATCTCCATTCTTATGCGATAAATGTCTAGTTAAACCATTGATACGCATGGGACATTGTTTGACACGAAGTTCAATACACACAAATTTAATTGTTCCCCACCTTTAAAAAATTAAAAACAGTAAATTTTAGGATGCTAAAATTATGAGACATGTCCTTGTCACACCCTTAACACATATTCGCCACTCTCACTTTCTTTGTTTAGTTGTTTCTATTATCTCTGAGAATAGCTTAGTAGACTGAAACAATTGCCAGAGGTAAATAATAAACTGTGAAACTTACCAAGTGTTTGTATGTTTTTTAAAACCTTTTTAGTAACAATATTCTATGATTGCTTTAATTGATCATTGCTCAACTTTTACTTTAGGGGCTTGAAACAGATTTTGCTTAGTAATGAAAAAAATTTTTTTATTGTGCATGCACTTTTATCATGTTTGTTTAATTGTTAAATTTTTTATCTGTCAGCAGTTATAAATCATGAAATATTTTCATTCAAATTTAAAAGGTGTAGGGTAGACGATACAATACACATCATAGCAATTATGTGTTGTAGTTCCTCACAAAATAAAATTAAAGACAGCACACAGTATTACAAAAAATGTGTTTTAAATTTAGTATAGCGTTTCTCATAAGCACATTTTGACTATGAAGGTCTCATTTCTTCATCTTCTATCAAGTCTTCCTGCTTCGTTTTAATCTGTTTGCTTTTTTTATAAACCTATTCAGTTCCTTTTTTTAACTGGATCCTGTCCTAATCAAAGGTTGTCATTAGTGTAATATGGTTGTCATTCCTGGTGTGATACCTAAGGTTTCCAACATATATTTTTTATTGGGTCCTTCAGTCTTTTGACTGGTTTGTACCCTCCCCGCATATATTCGTGGTGCGTGTGCTACGGAGTCTCTCACAGGTACATGGGACCTACAGTTTAATGCCGGATCCGAACGGCATAGTTGGGGAGGGTTTATACTAGGGAGGATACCTCTCACTGGTTTGCCGTCGCCTTGTGAGGGGGAACGGTCGTATCTAAATCAGATGGCCCCGGCAGGAATTACAACATATAACACTTCATGATTATCCCTTCATTGGATCTTGTCATATCTCGGTAACATGTAATTCGAATGTTTCAAATCCATACTGACTTTGATAGGAAAAACACAGTTTACAGATTCATGTGTCTTATTGTGAACGAACCATGTAATTAACGTGGCCAATTTTTGTGTGTGTAAGCTTGTGGAAAGGCTTGGATGTTACTAACTTGATGGTTACTTTCATCACAACAAACTTTTGGTATTACTGTACCGTACTTTTTAAAAGCAGTGTTTTGGTTGCAAAAATATGTATAGCAGTAGCATCAGTCACAGTATGCGGTATTAGTCTCTAGGAAGATAAAACATGTAACTGTTTATTTCTTGGACAGTGGCAGATTGTCAGAATGTGTTGTACCTACCAAAATTATTAAACAATAAAGTAAAAACTAGTATTTGTAGTATTTATAAAGTAAAAACTAGTAGTATTTGATGAAATACATCAAAGTGTAGAAAATATAACAGAAACAATTAGAAAAAGATGGACTATTATTTTTTGGACATTTGTGTAGAATGAACGACAATAGGTTAAGAAAGCAGATCTTCAAATATCTGTGGGGGAAGAAGTCAACATCAAGTTGGATTAAAGAAGTCCAAAAGGATTTAGAAAAAAAAAATAATATAAATGCAGAAGAAGCAATTGAAAGAGAAGTTTTTCGAGCAAAAGTGTTAAAAATGGGAGGGGTCCAGGGTAGGAGAGAGAAAAACGCTGGTTCAAAGTGGACTGAAGACAGGAAGATGAGACACAGTGTAAAGATGAAAGAATATTGGAGAAAAAGAAAAGAACAAAGAATAGAGAATTGAAATTGGCATGTGGTTTTTAGATGGCCGATAAAAAAAAAGTAAAACTAGAATTAAAGTACTAGAAAGTGACAAAAAACTATTAGTGCAAAACATACCTAAACCATCCTAGCTGGTAGATGCATACAGACTCCGGTACATAATCATGAAGCAACACTTACATTATAATTATCTAAAACTTCCGGGCTGAAAGGCCGTGGTCGAATGCTTGATCTTCTACAGCTAGACGTTTTGGCCACACCACCGGTGGCCATCTTCAGTAGCAAAAAAGTGTTCGAAATAGATGGTACGCCGAACACGTCTCCCAATGAACTGGGAACAAGCAATGGTTTGTTGCTTGCTCCCAGTTCATTGGGAGACGTGTTCGGCGTACCATCTATTTCGAACACTTTTTTTTTGCTACTGAAGATGGCCACCGGTGGTGTGGCCGAAACGTCTAGCTGTAGAACATCAAGCATTCGACCACGGCCTTTCAGCCCGGAAGTTTTGATAATTATAATGACACCGGCCGTGAAAGCCTACGTACTAAAACACTTACATTAATCAGAAATGACATGTCAACTGGTGTGTTCGCTCTTATTCTAGTCAGGTTAATTTTGTGATCTAACTTTTATGTCACTTTATAATTAAAACTTAATTACTCATTGTTTACTTTATAAATTTCTTCGGGCGCCATCTTTTCTTAGTACCAATATGTACTTACCAGAGTCGGGTCCTTTTCGGCGAACTCAGGAGATCAGATTATGGTTGTTCAAAATAAAGAAAACTTTATTTTGTTTCCCATGAATAGAGTTTTATTGACATTTTTTACTGTAAGTTTTCATTGTTAAACTATCTCCTGCCATCCTTTCTCTACTATAAATTCACATTTAAGAAAGTTATTGATTATATAATCATTCTGCTACAATGAGAATTGAAACATGGTATATAAATTCCAAATAAACTTCAAGAAATTAAATATGAATTAAATTAAAATACAAACAACACAAACCAGCCTTCTTTGTCTACATACTTTCTCACGCTCACACACACACAGTTACTTTATGCCCTTAGAGATCTCATTTTGTTTTTGTTTAAAAATTTATGTCATTTTTATTTTATTCTGATAAGCCCTTGTAAAAATTTATGTTATTTAATTGTTACTTAGCTGACGAGTTTTGAAGACGTCGCATTGTTCCGTGCACTACATCGATCGTTATTTAAATTTCACTGATTTTAACTATTTTAAAAAGCAAGTTTACTGTTATTTAACTCTGACTACTATTTTTGAATTCTGTGTTTCACATTTAAAACTGTTATTCACATTTTTGTTGATTTGCGGGTCCGCGATTTACGTTCCGGAACTTTGTATGTGTGTCGCTCGCGCGAGTGTTGAATTTGGACTGCAGAGACAAACGGCACTACTTCGTGAAATGGATGTGACTGTTTTACAAACTTTTCATTGTCTTATGTTCGTATTCCTACGCCAATATAAGGTTTGGCCGACACTCCTACATTCCAAAGCTGGGATTGTCTCTGACGTAATATGGTTCGACCCGATGTTACATAATCTATTACATAATCGGTTAAGCAACTTGTAAGTCACTGGAGCTGACCTTGACTCAATTTCGCTTGTTGTCTATTGCGTCTTTATAATTCATGAAGAATATTTAAAATCACTCCTCCCAATTTCATTACCAATAAAATTTACCTTTATCAAAATACAAATTTATTTATTTCCCCGGGTAGGCCAAAATGTCCCGTGACAATACCCCCTCAATGAGAGGTTTTATGCCGAAGCATAAAAACTCATTGACACACTCATACTTGGTAAAGGGATCAGCCAGGATATGTCCGCCACAACCCCCTTTATGGTTTACAAACAAAAAATATAATTAACTCAGCCTTGGTCCAGTGACTGTGACCGCACCTGAGTGACCTTACTGGACTTCTCTTTCAAGATCCCAACACCATAAAGTCAGCCAGGTACTTAACGCCCCTGCTCTGACGCGCTGGCCAGCTCAGGACCGCCGCCACAGCATCACCAGACACTGAAACAACAAATCAAAATGTCAACTAGTGGCCTTGTACAATACTATATCCCTAACTGATCTGTTTCCCCTTAGCGGTGCTGGTTTGCGTTAAGAAGCACTGGTTTCTCCTCTTAACCTCTAACATATATATGAACTTATAACCTAACATGATACATATTTTAAATCTCATTCTATTTACTTTCTCTTGTTAACTTTTATCCCAAAAATCAAAATACATTCCTCTGATTCTATCAGAATTTAAATAAACATTTCCCATTACAATATTACACATCTCTCTCATCCCCAATTTGCATCTAAAATATTTAAATTCATAAAATTGTCTTAAACACTAACAAACACAATATAACATAATAAAACATAGTATATTCATAATTCACATTGTTATTATTACCTAAAAATAAACAATTCGCATTTAAGTTTGACCAAAAATTACACACTTTACATATTTAAATTTGCATATAAAATTATCAAAATTACATTTTAATCTCAATTGAACTTTTATTAATTCATTTCCAACAAAAAAAAATTTTTGTTTCTTCTTCATTTACCATAACATTTCATGTATTATTACATTTTATTAATTTGGGTGATTCTCAGTTATTCATAACAATTCACTTTATCAACTTGGCATTTACCTATAATCTCACCCCTTTTATGACGCTAACGCTCACTTACAAATTCGTTATCTAGTATGACACCCATCTAACAAAACTCTACCAACCCTTCTCTACCTCTAACTTACTACTCTAACTCATTTTGCATCATTCTCCCCTATAACAAAAATACTCTCTACCCCTTTGTACTCAGGATGTGTGTTTCCCTCCCATTGCTCATTCCCTTATCTGGTTCCTGGACTCCCCCTAGGTAACCCTTTCCGGCACATAACGGTTCACCTCCCGCCAAAACGCTTTTCGTTGAGGACTCCTCAACACACCACCCCCCTTACAAAATTCCCCTATCAACTAATTACTAATTACTCTCCCCTTACATCACTTTCATCTACAAAATATCTCCATTTACTGATTACCTCAATATATCAATCATTACTCTACATATTTCCCCATAGCTACTGTGTCACTATCAATACTCAAAGTCTACATTACGTTTATTCACAACAATCTTATTTTACTCACAATAATATTATTCTCTCTAACACCCATCTATACTCAACTTGGACTGACTCAACTGTCTTAAATAATCATCCTTACCCAAATTCTATCTTTTACAATCCATTGAACATTCTTAAATACCTCAAATTTATTTCGTTATTTATCTATTTAAAATCTTTAAACACATTGAAAACTTATTCTATAACATATTATTACATTTTTATAATCCCTATTCCTAACATACTACATGCAATTAACACAATCAGACATAATGAACACAATATAAGAAACATCTAGTGCACCCATTTCTCAAATCAAAACAAAATTATATAGTCAGCTCAGTAGCGAGTCATCATTATTAAGTTACAACAAATTTTTAATTCATTACTCCCCCGAGTAACCTCCTTTTCCACACACACTATGACCCCCCCTGGACTGTGGCGTCCAGTTGCGTCCACAAGGACTGAAGTTTTGGAGGAATTTTGTCATCTCCTTGTCCTTGCTTCTGCGTTACATTTTTTTTAAAATCTAGATACCATCATATCTAAAGTTACAGATTTACATGCCCTTAATGCAGGTCTATCACCTGGTTAACTGTTCCCACGCGAACAGAGTGATAGCCGCTGTTCCATAGTACCGGGGATTTCCCCTAAGTCACCCCCCATTAATTTCAAATCTATACCAATTTCAAGCCAACTATGGTCAGGTTCACAATTGGTGCCCATAGCTGGCTGTCGTCCAAAACCACGATTAGTGCTGGTAAGGCAGTAATCTCCCGAAAAGGCGGGGAAATCATCTTTCATTTCAAGCATGTTCTTTCATCATCATAATACACTGCACGGCAACAAATCAACATATAATCTGAAATTATATTACAAGTTGTGCAGTGTATATTACGCCAGTTTGGCCTCCGATGATGGTAACATACCTTGATGTTACCACCAACACTCATCGCTATCTGCAATGGCACATGCCACCACTGCAATAGCATAACTAATAACTAACTTAACCCTTCTACTGCTGCAGTCTCTACTTTCCATAATTATTTCACTTCTATTAACACCAAACAACCCCCCAAAATTACCCCTCTCTCTTGCATGATAACATAATACACATTTACCTTCAACATTGACATTTTTACATTGCTAAACAATTCTCATTCAAATAATCTTTATAGAAAATTATAAACATTACAATCTGAAATCTTCATCAACTCCTTTATATATCATCATTTAATTATTTATCCCTTACTACAATTAGATTCTTCAAAAATTTCAACTTTATTATTAACATTTATTTTATCTCATATTTCAGTTATTATTACCCTTTAATTATGGTTTCGATTTAGTACAACTATCTCAGATTAGTTTCATCATTGAGTTTAAACTCTTTTCAATACCTGTAAACATTTTACTCTATTTAACTTGTATTATCAAATATACAAATATACTTACAGTACATCACTCAACACTATCATAGACAAACAAATATAAACAGCCAACACCAATAACTCCATATACCTTCTGAAACATTTTAACAATCATGTTATTCCCCAAACTAAACACAATTTAACATTTATTTATATATTAATTATTATCAAATTTAAATCTCATAAAATAATTTAAATTCATCACCAAAATTCAATTATATCACATTTAAATCAATCAAAATATTTTAAACATCTCAAATTATTTAAATTCCATCAAGTATTCAAGAACACAACATATTTCAATTATTATCAAAACAATTACAATTCATTAATTACTTTCCTAATTATTCTTGTTATTTATTTGGTCTACCAAAATATTATTGTTATTGTTAAATTGATTTCTACTACCTACACACATTGTTTACATAACATCTTACAATACGCACAATTAATTTCACTATCAATTATTTACAAATTATTCGTCATTATTGTTCATTTTCCACACTTCATTTCATAATCTGGCCAGGTCATTACCATAAATTAAAATATTTTAAAATGTCCATTCACTCATTTTAATTTTAACCTCCATCATCATATAGATATCTAACATATTTAAAACATAAATCATTGTTATACACATACAAATTATTATAATTATTATGACCATTATCGACATAATATTTGACACCATTCTTATCTATCAATTCATAAAACCCGTCTACATTTGTGATTTTAGTTCTGTCTCCGTAAGTATTTTTATTCAAGGTAAAGTCAGGTATTTTATCATCATATTCTGCTACTACATTCCTTAAAACATCAAGTAAGTTTTTATCATTTACAAAGATATTATCAAAATATTCATTTATCTCTCTTTCACCAGGTAAGCATTTCATATCATATATCTCCTTCAACTCTAACCTCTCTTTCAACTCATTATAATTTCTCTTTGACTGAAATAATTCTATCTCTCTATCAATACACAACTCTCTACATAAATCTCTCTTACCATAACACCCTATCACATTTTCTCTCTCACTCCACACAGAGGGCACTAACTCATAAAAATTCGGGGAACAACTCAAAGACCTCATGTCCTCCAATAATAAGGGACTCTTACCCTTCAACAACAACATTTGTAAACACCTTGGTTTACCATAAACCTGGGGAAAATTTACCCTCTGCAACCACTCTACCTCTATATTATCTTTCCACTTTCTCTCTGACTCATAAACACACATTAACATTCCATCATTACATTCTAAAACTTCATCAGTACTCTCAATATTTACCCCATTATTCTTTAACATCATATTTTCACTTATATTATCATAATTCTCACTCCTACTTACCTCAGAATTGTAATTAACATCATTATCATCACTAGTCAATACTTTATTATCTAACATTACCTCTTCCACTATTTCGTCATTATTAATATTTGTCATACCTATAACATTGTCATCTAACTTCTTGTTTATTATCTGATTTAATTTACATTTACTCTGTTCCCCTATTGACTTTACCACTTTCTCAACACTCTGTTCTAATTGGTTAAAGTTAGTTTCTATTATTTCATTAGTTTGGTTTAAATGCTTATTAATTTCATTCATATGATTTTTTAACTCATCAAATCTACTATTTTGTACTTCGAAATTACTCTTGACTTCGCTAACATCACTGCTCAATTTATCAAATTTACTATTTTGTATGTCAAATTTAATATTTTGCTCATCAAATTTACAATTCATTTTATCGAATTGATTTAGTAAAACACTCATCATATCATTGTCTACTTTGTTACATTTTGTTGAGGTTGGAGTCGACTGGGTTCCCGAGTCATCTATGGCTGACTCAGTCAAACTGTACTCTTTTGACCGATTTACTGGGGTTGAATGAACCCCTGGTTCTCCCACACCAGCCGACTCGCTCATTTCAACTACAATCTCGTTATTATCCATTTCATTCAATTATTTTATATTTACTTATTTATAACACATTCATCAATAACATTGTAACGTAACCATATTATTTATGTTTACACATGTTTACCTTAAACAACCATTTCTGCTCTCCCGAGGAGACCTATTTTTATATAAAAATATTTTATATAAAATGTCCCTGCCTTCGGAAGCCAATTGTGATCTAACTTTTATGTCACTTTATAATTAAAACTTAATTACTCATTGTTTACTGTATAAATTTCTTCGGGCGCCATCTTGCCTTAGTACCAATATGTACTTACCAGAGTCGGGTCCTTTTCGGCGAACTCAGGAGATCAGATTATGGTTGTTCAAAATAAAGAAAACTTCATTTTGTTTCCGATGAATAGAGTTTTATTGACATTTTTTACTATAAGTTTTCATTGTTAACAAACTATCTCCTGCCATCCTTTCTCTACTATAAATTCACATTTACTAAAGTTATTGATTATATAATCATTCTGCTACAATGAGAATTAAAACATGGTGTATAAATTCCAAATAAACTTCAAGAAATTAAATATGAATTAAATTAAAATACAAACAACACAAACCAGCCTTCTTTGTCTACATACTTTCTCACGCACGCACGCACGCACGCGCGCGCGCGCGCGCGCACACACACACACACACACAGTTACTTTATGCCCTTAGAGATCTCATTTTGTTTTTGTTTAAAAATTTATTTCATTTTTATTTTATTCTGATAAGCCCTTGTAAAAATTTATGTTATTTAATTGTTACTTGGAGCGGTCATGGCGTAGTGGCTAGCGTGTGGCGCTGCTACGCTGTCGGCGCGGGTTCAATTCCCGCCAGGGGCCATCTGATTTAGATACGACTGTTCCCCCTCGCAAGGCAATGGCAAACCAGCGAGAGGTATCCTGCTTAGTATAAACCTTCCCCAACTAGGCCGTTCGGATCCGGCGTTAAACTGTAGGTCCCATATACCTGTGAGAGACTCAGTACCACACGCACCACGGGTATATGCGGAGAGGGTACAAACCAGTCGTAAGACTGAAGGACTACGAAATTGTTACTTAGCTGACGAGTTTTGAAACCATCGCATTGTTCCGTGCACTACATCGATCGTTATTTAAATTTCACTGAATTTAACTATTTTAAAAAGCAAGTTTACTGTTATTTAACTCTTGACTACTATTTTTGAATTCTGTGTTTCACATTTAAAACTGTTATTCACATTTTTGTTGATTTGCGGGCCCGCGATTTACGTTCCAGAATTTTGTATGTGTGTCACTCGCACGAGTGTTGAATTCGGACTGCCGAGACAAACGGCACTACTTCGTGAAACGGCTGTGACTGTTTTACAAACTTTTCATTGTCTTATGTTCATATTCCTACGCCAATATAAGGTTTGGCCGACACTCCTACATTCCAAAGCTGGGATTGCTATGACGTAATATGGTTCGACCCGATGTTACATAATCTATTGCATAATCGGTTAAGCAACTTGTAAGTCACTGGAGCTGACCTTGACTCAATTTCGCTTGTTGTCTATTGCGTCTTTATAATTCATGAAGAATATTTAAAATCACTCCTCCCAATTTCATTACCAATAAAATTTACCTTTATCAAAATACAAATTTATTTCCCCGGGTAGGCCAAAATGCCCCGTTACAATTTTGTTAGCAGCTTTTGTAAATTCTAACTTTGTCATATTGTAGGGTGCGACGTAAACAATGAATATAAGGATGATATCAGTAATAAAATAAACAGATAGCAGAGGAGATGTGTGGCACAATTCATAAGACTCTGGGAAAGAAAGTACGAAAAGATACAGAATTGAAATTTTATAAAGTAGTGGTGGCACCAGTATTGATGTACGGGAGTGAATCGTGGACACTCACCCAAAATCAAAGAAAACAAATTGAAGCTGCTGAAATGAAATTCTTAATGAGGATCAAAGAGTGCACCCTAAGAGATCACATAAGAAATGTAAACATAAGGCAAGAGCTGAATATATACTCTTACATACTTGTAGTACGACAGTCTACTTGGTCGTCGTAGGTACAGTGGAAAACAAAATTCATTACACCAATTAAGTCACCAATTACCAGCTTTAATTATCACAATTAAACAGTTTATAATTAACTCGTACAATATTTCCAGTCATATTTGTCCACACGCAATAACAATGTCTATTAATAGAGTTTCACACAATTACTAACACAATACTACTTCACTCCGACAAACACTCAATCCACACTAGCAAAAATCGCTCACGTAACTGAACTGACAATCCGGCTGCTATGGCTTTATATAGGCCCCGCAGAGGTTCAGTACAGCTTTGCCTCCTTACTGCACGCCAGCAGCTTAATGCGTATCTCTAGAACTCACTAGCAGGTTCCGGGAACTCACTAGAACCACCTACGTGAATGACACAACACAAGCCACACTGGACGGGGGGAGTGGAGAATATTCTGGATTGTTTGGTACGCATCTCGTAACAGTATGATAAAATTAAACAAAATAAAGAAAACTGGACACAACACATAAATAGAATGGATGACTTGAGAATACCAAAAAAGATAATCCAGTACAAGCCTTTTGGAGAACAAGATATAGGCAGACCAAGAGAACGGTGGCTGTGAAGACGGCGCAGGCTGCATGCATAATCCGTTAAGTGAAGAAGAAGAAGAAGAAGAACTTTGTCATAAGGTTATTTCTGAATTTCAAATTACTTTATCCTGGACAAGGCAGTTGATAGTGTTGGAGAGGCTGAAAGTCCTTATTCAGTATGGAGCAATTAGTTGTTCAGTACTGTCCTCTGACAAAATTGGTGTTGGTTTTATGTTGTCCATTTATCTCTATGTTTAAGTGCTCTCCCACCTAGAATGATTCAGTTCTATTCTATTAATACCTTGTATTTCCTATTAAATTATGTTATCTATACCTTTATTTTTTATTTTATTTAAAAATTCTTTTGTGTACATACTTGTTAATCTATCTATCATTGGATTCTTGTCCAACTAATAGTTAGGTACACGCGCACGCACGTATGTGTGTGTAATGCTACTGTTGTACATGTTTTTCTAACCAATACGTTGCATTAAAAAAAAATAGCTATGACAAAAGTTTGTTCAAATGAAATCAACACTATATAGGATACAAAAAATATTGCATAGGTAAAGAAAAGCATGACATTGTATCTTGTAAAGAACAAAACTTGATGAATAAACATTTCTCTTGTATTAGCTTTGAGTCTTTTATTATATACAGTTGTATAGTTGATGTATAATTGACGTGTTGATTACATCTTCAAGTTTTTACCTAATTTATATAGGGTGTTTCAAGAAGTTTTGGTCATACTTCAGAGATGTGTTCAGCTCATTAAAATAATGAAAAAGTTTACATAGTCATAAATCTAGAAACGCTGTATTTTCATAACTTATGGATAATCAAAGACTTTTCATTTTTTTGAACCTCAAATTGAGCGTAACTTAAGACTTAATCCGTGTGGATGAAGTTGATACAAAGTTGATATTGTCAGACAGAATTTCACCTAAAGAATTTAAGAAAAATTGATTCCAATGCCGTAAATTGTGTGCCTTTCGAAAATCCTACAAACATTTTTTTTAAATTACATGAAAATTGCTTTTTATATTTTTGTATGAAATTCGTTATTACAGTGCTTCAAAATGAATCAGGTTTTCACTTAAATTATTGAAAAGCAAAGCAAGTTCTCAGTTTTGAGTCGATTCGCAGTTGTCTGTCTATTTGGGGTATGTCTCACGATAAGTTTTGAACACATCGACCAAATTTTGTAAACATTTGTATGTATGTTCATACTTTTACCCTACTGAACTCTTTGAGAATGATAACCCAAAAATAGGGGGCAGGAGGCAAAACTGTGAGGGGTCAAAAATGTGAAAAAATTGCAAAAGCCCATGTGGGGTATCAAATTAAAGGAAAATTTACCTACATTCTGATTACGTTTATTTTTGAAAATTTCAAATTTTTGGAGATTAAAGAAGTTAATTTTAACTAACATCTGAGTTCAAATTAACTAAAATTCCAAAACTTTGGGAACCAGGTTTAACCATCAAGGTGTCAGTGTAAAAGAATTCTAATGCAAATCGAATGTTTCAAATTTGTAGTGTTTTTGTGTTCTACAATTGTTATATGACTAAAGAAGTAAAAGAGTAACAGATACTTTATAATTTTTCTATAATTGAATATTGAAATTTATGTAATAATAACTATACTTCATTCAAAATAGTGAGCAAGTTCTGCATCTCAGGGAGCATACAAATTTAAATAATTTTGGTTTTGTTGAAAATATTTTTAAAGTAAGCCTGTGTTTAAATGACCCTTCTCATACAAGATTTTCAGTATTTTTCCCAATATTATTTTGAACAAAGGTATTGAGTTACTTATCCTTTTAACCATTTTTCTGCAACGTTAAATACACAGAATTTTCAGAATTAAATTCTCTACCAGGTTTAATGAATAACTGAATTAATTTGAAGTATTGAAATAGTATTTTTTGTACAAAAGTGCGAGAAATGCAATGTACAGATTGTGTTTTTATGAATATTATTAAAGGCACTCAGATTATTGCTTTGGAACCAGTTTTTTATTCTTTATGCAAAATTACATTTCAAATCATTAATTGTGTTGTGTCTTCAATTTCATCCATATAGATGCAGTTTCTGAACGTCTTTTTATTAGTGAGATCAAAACGACAGGAAAATCTTAAACAGGCATAAGTACACAACATCGTGTTTTCACACCAATTCTTATATAAACTTTTTTCTTTATTTTGTGATAGGATATACAAATGAAGTATGGCAGGAACTTCATGGATATTATTGAATGCACAAACAGTACCATGCCGAAAGATATTCTAAATACCAGTGTATTTTTTATACACGTTAAAATTGTGAGTGACGTAAA
Source organism: Magicicada septendecula (assembly GCA_034769895.1). Classification (NCBI taxonomy): domain Eukaryota; kingdom Metazoa; phylum Arthropoda; class Insecta; order Hemiptera; family Cicadidae; genus Magicicada; species Magicicada septendecula. Next base: position 59,333,120 of record CM068368.1, on the reverse strand, counting down.
ATATGTTGGAAGTATAGCTTACAGCTTTTTTTTATATGCCAGTGCTGTGTTGTCTTTGACAGGGTGTAGCATACAAGAAAACATAACAGCTGTTGTTAGTAATAACATTGGCGTGCTTATATACTGGCGAACAAGTGTGAAACGAGTCGTGTCCATTGACTGAGTGTGAACAGACGGGTCACATGAATGAGCACAGTGTTAACACTTGCCAAAACATACAGTGGGCGTCAGAACTATGACACTCTTCTCGCACATAGTCCTATAAATGGGTCCTTGTAACAATAATCTTAATATATAATATATTTAACATATTTTCTCCTTATTTGGAACATGTTTTGGGAAGCATTGTGTTCCCATTTTCAGCCTTCCTGATTTTGATTCTAGTGCTTGATTTACATTATTACTCTATTACAAAAGTATTTATTACTGTATTATTTCTTTAGTCATATAACAATTGTAGAACACACAAAAACACTAAAAAATTGAAACATTCAGAGTTGCGTTACAATTTTTACTGTAAAAATGCACTAGATTCAGAATCAGGAAGGCTGAAGATAGGAACACAATGCTTCCCGAAACATGTTCCAAATAAGGAGAAAATATCTTGAGGTAAATTCATTATAAATATTAAATATATTGTAACGAGAAGACTGGTGATGTTTGAAAAATGTGTAGACGTGTTGTATGTGTTAGTGCGTTCGTCTCGCACTCGGGTCGTTACATCTATTTTTCGCTAACGATGTCCGTAGCGTTGCTGTAATTACCAGTACAACACAGCAGTAACCTTACCTGTTCTTAAATAGGGGTGTGTTTATCCCGGGTGGCGCCAAATTGTTTATTAAAACAATTAAACTTATTAATTAATATCTTAATAGGGTGTTCTCAGCTATGACGGTCGGGGCGTTCAAATAATTCCTGCTCGTTCAGCCTACTGAATCAAGTAGGTAGTTGTTCGAATTTCTACGTGAGCGCTGGTCGTCAAATCTAGCTTTCGTAAACAAACACAAGTAATACAATACACTCCCTATGAAGTAATAACAACGGTTACTCCCTATACTAGTTATTTTAATGGTTGATAAGTAAAATTTTCAATTTGACAATTAAATTATATTGGTTGATTAACAAATTTGCACCGACTTTTTACATGAAACAATAATTCTCAGGATGACGAATCGATTATGGTAACGATGTGTTCACATCAGCATGGCTGCTGAACGGTTTAGTTATTATAATTAATTTCATTCCAAAATAGGGGATTCTTTTGATTACAAGGCAAAGAATTCCTATGAATATAATAAAAGTACTTTACCTTACTCTATGTGTACATAAATAATAAGGTTTGTGGTTACAATCTGTTCTGTAGTGTCGTTAAATGTGTTTCAAAAGTTCGTATTCAAACAGTAGGTTATATTTTATATTAACAAATTTTCAGTGTGTTTATTTTTCTTAATTAATCTTTGAAAGAGAATATTCGGATTACAGTGAGAGATCAAATTACTTTTAGTAAAATTTAAAGTGATTTTATTTTTGGAAATAATGTAATTCAAGGGTACTTAACACATCAGGTGACTTGGTGTTATCATTCATTGTGTCGGAAGAGGATTGGGCTGCAATATTTAAATAAATAAATAAATAGTTTCTATTTTCTTTGATCTTTGGACTTAAGTAGGTCAGGCGTCCTTTTCGTATAGGATGTGGTCATATTTTTCTTTTATTTTCCTGGTAATATGGTCCTTGGCCTTTAGTTAACTGCTCCAATGGTTCGTCTGCTTCTTATTCAATTATGGTTTTGAATTTTGTTGTTTTTTAATTTTTTAGATTAAAAATGGGTCTTCCAAAATTCGGCTTCTTTTCTGTTAGAGTGACGCTTTACGAGTAACGATATTCAGCGGTAATTTTCGCCACCAACGTTCGTTTCTATGGTTACCAATTAAATTTGATTGGCTTAGATTGACATAAATCCATTGTTATCAAAATTTGAATTCTTTTCAAAATCCTAGTATATCTTCTGATTGCTGTTATTCCTCTATCTTCCTTCCTAAGTATTAAATATTGTCACTATAGTATGTATTTCCTTTCATAGATTAATTTGATATCCATTAAGGTTGGATTATTTTATGTTTTATGTTTTACAATTATTTTCATATTTGCTAATTACATTTCTCTTCTAATTTAAATCCTTATTCTAATATTTTGCTTTTATTATGATTTACAAATTATCCTTGGTTTTTTGTTCACCTTGGATTAGCTAGTTTCTTTGTTAATTTGTTATAATTTGTAGTTGTTTGTTTTTGACAGTTAGGCATTTTCATAGGCCTAAGTAGCCATTATGGTATTTTACTTATTTCATTCAAATTACATCTCATTTTAGCCTAATGGGATTTATTTTGTTATTATAATTGGTTGTGCTATTTATTGTTGTGTTTTCGGTCTGTTTATGTGTTATTATTATGTCACTATTATTTTATACACCATGAATTGCTAATTGTTTACTATCTGGTTTCCTCGTTTTCTAAGTCATACATTTCTTAACTTTCTTACTTATCTAATTTGCCAATAATAACAGTGTGGCTATTATTTACTATTTTTTGATCACATTAAATACAACATCGAGGCCTATGGTCTGTATAATTCTTCCAGCCATATCCTATTCATAAACTTGCTTAAATAATTATTTAACTATTATTTGATAATATTTGTTTACAGTTCATCTCATTTTATATCATTTTTTGGGTGATAAACAACATCACTTTTTATGAACTTACTTTACTAATGATCCCTCATAACTTGGGTGTTTATTGATTTGTTTTAACTTCTTAATTTTTAAACAATCTTTACTTTCCCTCCATGGTAACACTATCTGTTTTCTCTTTCAGGGTATTCTCCCTTTTAATTATAACTGCATTCAATTAAATTTAACAATAACATTCTTTCTTAACTAATACTGTCTTCATCACTTTTCAGTGTTCATTATACCTTAATTAACTGTTTACACTTACTACTATTCTTAATTACTACTGTTCTTCACTTTTAATCATTTAGTGTTTCCTTTGGATTTATTAAGTGTCCACGCCTCTATCATTCACTATTTTTCACTATATTAACCTTCTTTATATTACATTATTCTCATTTAATCATCACCTTCACTTTTAAATTATTTATTGTTTATTATAATTTATTTAGTGTTTTTTCTTTATCACTATGCTTTGGGTTTTTTACACTTTCATTTTGCACTTCACAAATGTTTTTGTTTTTTAAGTGTTTCTAAATGGGTAATACCTCTAATTACTATCTCACTACCGTACTATCTCTTTCATTACAAATATCATTAATAATATTAACAATTTTATGTTTTTATATTTTATCATTACATCTAACTCTAATTTGTGGGTTAGTTTGCTTTTTTATATTTAACATTGTTTAATTGGGTTTCTTTCAATTTTCATTTACTTTTTTATCCATTAATTGTTAATAATATTTACTTTTTTTCATTGGTTAATTATTGGTCTTTTTTCCAATATTACATTTGAGTGTCTCCTTTATATATTTATTATTAAATGTTTGTGTCTTATCATTTGTTTTCATTTTTATTTATTTCCCTTTATCTTGGGTTTGTTTCTTTTTCATTTCCCTCCTTCTTCATTTTCATTGTATTTGGTTAATACAGTGGAAATCGGTTAACACAAAATGACGGGGACCAGTTATTTTTTTCGTGTAAACCGAATTTCGCGTTAACCAAACAAAAAGTGAAACAAAATGAAGAAGTGAACAAATAGTGTACTGTAGATTATTTATTGTACTGTCTAGTAAAATGCAACAAATACAACCTTTTATTTATCCTCATGGTTTATTATTGTTAATTTTTCTTAAAATTATTATTAGCTGTTCTAAATTTAGTCCTATGATTTAGGTTTTCTTATAGACTACTGTATGTCTTTCAACTTTACCGTAGTTTTCGTGTTTATCTTTATTTAAAATAATCCGTTATTTTCTTTTGCACACAATTTTGCACTATTTTATTTTCAACAAATTGTTCTAATTTATCAACGTGTTCAAACACTTCACCTTCCGAGTTGGCTTCAAAATATTGACGAACACGGCTCAGCAACGAAAGCATATCGATAGCGGTAGGAACATTTTCACTATCATTTTCCGTGTCAAGTTCGTCGTCACTATCATCACCTTCACAGTTGTCAACTTGCACTGTTTCCACGATATCGGTATCTGTTAATGCGGGAGCCGTAGTTACGTTCTCGTCGACAGTCACGTACTCATTTAGAGAAATTGAAACATTTAATACAGATGACACACGATTAAACATTTCAGATAGTGTAGGATCAATTTAATTTTCTTCGGGTTGTTCAGTTTCTGAATTCAAAATGAATCGAGCATGAGCGAAACAATTTTGAATTGTTGTAGGCGTCACGAGGTTCCACGCTGTTCTTAACAAGTTACAAGCATCCAGAACATTTACACAGAAATCTTTTTTCCCCTCAATAGTGGCCAAGTATTTCCGCAGAAGTAACTTTCTGTACTGAAATTTTAAATTTTGAATAATACCTTGATCACAAGGTTGTAGGACACTAGTCGTGTTCGGTGGTAGAAAAACAAGTTTAATTGCCATCAATTTTAGGTCACATGGGTGGGCAGGACAGTTGTCAATAATTAACACAGTTTTCCTCTTCTGAGAAGTGAAATGTTTTTCTAACGAAACCAGCCATTCGGTAAAAATTTTAGACGTCATCCACGCTCGTTTGTTAGCTCTATATTCTACTGGCAACTTTTTAACATTTTTAAAACAGCGCGGCTTTAAACTTTTTCCTATAACAAGTAACGGAAGTTTTTCTGACCCATCAGCATTGCAACCTACCATCACTGTCACTCTCTCTTTGGACTTTTTACCACCAGAGCACTGCTCCCCTTTGAATGAAAGTGTTTTATCGGGCATACAACGGAAAAATAGTCCTGTTTCATCGGCGTTGAAAATATCCTTACGTGGATAGTCTTTTAAAATTGCAGGCAGCGTAGATTGCAACCACGATGATGTCGTTTCTTGTGACACCTGTCCTGATTCGCCACAGATGTTTTTAAAGGTTATGCCATTTCGTTTTTTAAACCTTTCTAGCCAGCCAGGATTTGCAGTGAAATTTAAGTTCATCTGTTCAGCAAAAACGTTTGCTTTCTCCATCAGTAGTGGTCCAGAAATAGGAGCATCTTGTGATCTTGCTTGCTTAAACCAAACAAGAAGAGCAGCCTCTAAGTTTTCGTGGTTTGCCTTACGGAAACGTTTTCTGCCTGGTTCAAACTTGCCCGACTCATACAGTTCTAAAGTTTTATCTCTATTTTTTTATAATCGTGGATAACGTCGAGTTTGGTATACCGAATGTTTTACAGATTTCTGTTTTAGTTCGAATACCCTCATTAACAGCTTGGAGGAGTTCAACTTTTTTTTCTAAAGAGAGGGCACTTTGTTTACGCACTTTCTTCTCCATTTTACTTCTGGACTGCAAAAACGAAATTTACGAAAGCGTAACTTCACTTAACACGTACACGTCACACGCTTAACGTCACTTAACTGGCTGTAAAAGACTAAGAAGTTTGTACAGTAAAAAAGTAAACAGTTAATCCTCACAACTGAGTAAATTTTTTACAATAAAATGTTATCGGTACCGTACCACAAACTTTACCACCGCTGTACACGCACAGAATACAACTGAACTGAACTCACCACACCCTATAGAGTAGGTACAGGTAGTTAATGTAAGCGATAACGGTTTATTTGCGGTCAATGAACAACACATTTGGTGCTGAAGGAGAGGCTATGGGTTCTCGTAAACAACGGTACACTGTATACAGTACGTACTGTAAATAGAACTTGGTACTGAAGACAAAACAAAACAGGTAGACAAAACAAACTATGGTCACTACCTGCTCTTTCTCTTTTAGAGATGAAGAATGGATTCCTTTACATCGAAAACAAGCTTTTGGGCGTACTTGTGTGGCTTTATTTTGTATGCTGTTACTTAAAAGCCAGCCAAAAAAAAATTATTTTTAACAAAAATTTTTCGTGTTAACCGATATTTTTCAGGTAAACCTTTCGTGTTAACCATACAAATAATACACTGTACATAACAAACGGCGATCGGTACCCGAGTGGTATTTCGTGTTAACCGATATTTTGTGGTAACCGTTTTCGCGTTAAACGATTTCCACTGTACCTTGATTTTCCACCTTCTCCTTTGGGTTCATTTTAATATGTTGCATTGAGTCATTCAATTCCTTTAATTTGTTTCAGTTTTGTTTGGTTTCGGTTTTTTCCCTTCTTCATTTGGTTTGGGTCAATCCCTTTCTTCTTTTCATTTGGTTTTATTCTCGTTTGTTTTTTGTGGTTCCCTTCTTCTTTTGTTTCCTTTTGTTGGGTCAATCACTTGGGTTAGGTCATGTCGTCGTTTGTCGTGTCATTGTCTATTTATTTTCTTTATATTAAACATTTTATTTTATATGAAGTATTATTTTATATTCAGAATCATCTTTTTCATCCCTGGTATTGGGGTGGCTTATTTGTGTTGTAACAATATACATCAAGAAACAGACTGTAGCAAAAAGTGTTTGAATTAATATATAATAACTAAAGATAATGTGATGTATTTATAATATAAACACACTTATTGTTTACTAATGGTACCTATAATCTCAATTTTCTATTGTATTGTATTTATTGTTCATAGCCTAAAGGTACCATACATATATATGGTATATATAGTATGGTACCTGTAGGATATGAAGAATAAATACAATACAATAGAAAGTTAATATATAATAATATTCAAAATAGTAAAATGAAATTCATAAAATGTCTATTTATTTTCACATCAGTTCTGGACATCAGTTCAGTTATAAACATATAAAGTGCAAAAGTATGTGAACTGTTTAGTATGTTTCCCATTTATGTACTTTGTATTGACAGTTTGTATGAAGCTTGGTCCTTGATTATTTATTATGCATGTTTCGTCTATGTTGCAGCGATATGTAGTGGTTTATATGATTGTGATTGACTTTTTTGTACCGTCTGGTACCTGGTTACTACAATGTTGTGTATGCTTGTATGCCATTTGTTACCTTAACAGGATTGCGTTTAAAGTGCTGTTAGATTTGACCTTGGTGTGTCACAGATTGACTGTACTCAGTTTAGGTGGGGCGGATTTACCACTTTGTCACTTGTAGGCAGTATAAATCTCCCACAAATCTCTGTTTGGGGGGGGTGCATTTATGGGTTTAATTTAATCCTTCATATTTTCAATTACCCAATAATTCAATTTATTTTCATATAATTTTTGTAATTTATATATTTTCTTCCCAATTTTTCTTAATATATTTCTACAGAACAATTTACATAACATACTAGGAAGAGTACAATAAAACATTAAATTACTGTAGCTGTGTTTATTCCAAAACATTTGAACTGAAGTCTGAATCAACGAACTAAAGAATAATAACTGAAGGAAAATATATTAATAAGTAAAAAAACACAAGAGGTGGTGGGGTTAAGAAAAAGTGATCAGACGACTCACACTTTATGCAGAAGTACACACCATGCCAAAAATTTACGCATGTCGGCCAGAGTTGGGTCCGAAATTATTCTGTGCTCACAGTCTACAGCTTTTATAGTCATGAAGTTTATACCTCTTTTATAGTTGCATCTATCGATAGTCACTCACGTCAAATTACAGAGTCAGTAAAGGATGTTCGAAATTTGAATGAAAACGAAGTAATAGTTCAATAATTAATTAATACAATGGAAGTATCACATAGATAATGCATGTAAATATGTTCTCTTTATGTAATAAGCCTAGTTACTAAACAGTATATATTTTTAGAAGTTTCTTATGATATTGGGACGAAGTAAAGCGGCATTTGAAAAATCTCTTAGGTAAAAACCAACAGTGGCCATCAAATTTCACCTTTCCAAATTTTGCTGCCTGTAGGGAATTGCCTACTTTGCCTATGCACCATTGAGTTTAGGCAATGAAATTTCCTAATGAAAAGTTTTGAGTTTTTAGTAGTAAAGGCATGGGGTGTTTCAATATCAGTATATGATCACATACACAGTCCTCTTTAGTTTAAAATTGTATAACTATAATACTGTTATTTCATGAACTAATAAACGAGTAATGCAGTTCTTTTTATAGTGATTCCAGTAGTTGTTTTGATATTGTTTTTCATATTTTATTGAATATAACGAATGAAGAATTAAACGAATGTGTCATTCCATTTAAGTTGGGTGAATTATCGAAAGATTCCTGAATCAGAATCATAGAATTTCCTGTCAAAATTACGTGTATCTTTTTTTATTGTTTTTTAATCATTTTTTTCTAGTAGTGTTTACTGTAAATGTTACTAGAATAGAATGAGGTTTACAAAGAAAGATTTTTTGTTACTATTCTTGTCTAATTACCCTGATAATTACAAAATTTATCTAATGTTGAAATTTACCTAATAATAAATGTATTTTGTTCAAAATAGTGAGTGATTTCTGCAGCTCAGGGAGAATGTTTGTGACATTTATAATGAGAACATCACTTTAAGTTTATCTTCTAAAGACATTTTTTAACTTTAAGGTCAGATCCAACTTATTCGGTGTTCAGTTTTGAAATATTGTTTAAAAATAATGACTTTATTTTGAGATAATTTTTATCAGATAGTGCTCATGACACACTATGGTTTGAGAAGACTCTTCAAAATCAGATTAACAGTTCTTTAAAATTGGGTCAAAATTTTTGGCTAATTACATGAGACTGTTTTTCTTTTTTGTCAGTTTACCACCAGACATTGTACATCTCCTTAACGTAATCATTTGTGAGGTTGTTTTTAAGATTCAGTATTCTTTATTTATAAATCTGTTTATACATTTTCCAAAGCCAAGAAATATACTTTTAAAATTAATTTGTGTGCACGGCCGGCAGCCGACTCTACAGCCGATGCCGAAAGAAGAGGAGGACTGCAGTGCGCCACGAACAGCGGGCGCAGCCGCCGAAAATCACAGCGCGGCATGACCAACATCAGCCTTCTCGCCACACGGTCCTTTTTAGGGCCACTACAAAACACTAGAGTGTACGATTGGCGCCATTTGTCATGCGGCAAGCCTTTTGTCCGGTGACAAGTGGTGCCCAACGTGGGGTGACAATCATCTTGCGGATGCAAGATCCAGCCATGCCAGCGAGCTACCAGCCGGCACACCAATCAACATGGCACCCAACAGACAACCTCTAAAACATTCGGAGAAGAGCAGTAGGCTGGCTACTGGAGAGCATTCAACACCCGGGGGAGCTGTGGCAACAGCGAGTCATTGCGTCTGCTCTCCGGTACCAGTGGCACAGCACGTAACACGAGAAGAAGACGAGGCGAGTCAGTCAAGGATCAGCAGCCGAGACGTGACCTACTAACGTGCTCGGAGCGAGCCAGTCAGCGATCACAGTTAGTGCATAAAACCCGCGCTGGTAGAAAATTTTGGCGCACACACCCCTCACAATTCCGCGCGGCTCCTGATGTCTTTGACATAGCGGTGATCCAAGGAATTGACTGCCCGGTCCATGTGTCCGCGCTAACGGAACTATCGTCCGATCATCTCCCCATCTTCATACACATCGCTGCCTAGCACGTCGTACGCAGAGATGTCAGGAAGGCGGCAGAATGGGACCGCTATGGCTCAGCGATAAGTCGCCGATTGCCAGAGGTGGGACCACTCGAAACCGTCCGCCAAGTCGACGAGGCAGTTGCCGCGTTTGACGAGGCTGTCGTATCTGCGATCGACGCGTCTTCCAGAATGAAGCCTGGCGTCACCCTCCACTGGCAGCTGATCCCAGATGAGACGAGTGCTCTCGCTTGCGAGAGAATTCGCCTCCGGAGATGCTGGCAGAGAACCCGTGATCCGGCCGACAAGGCAGCGTACAACCGAGCGACCGGCATTTTACGTCGTGAAATGCAGGCCTACCGGAGACGCTATTGGGAACTCGCAGTGGCCAAAGCGGAAGACGGATCGGACGAAAGTCGCCCTTACAGGATACCTTCAGCGTTGGTATGGACGAGGCGCCGACCTCGCATCCCAGCCATTTCTGGACCTTTTGATGAAATCCTGGCTCGCCCGGGGCAAAGGCCGAGTACTTGGGCGCGTGTTTCAAGCGTCAGTTCGCTCCAAACCCGCCCATGGACTGGGACTTCGATGAAGAAGTCGAGAACGAAGTGGAAGACTTTCTGTCTCTTCCGATCACTGCGGAGCCCTAACCCATTACTAGGGAAGAGGTCTCAGATCGGCTCGTTGAACTCGTACCGAGAAAAGATCCTGGCCCGGACGGCGTCTTGAACGCCGCTCTAATTCGACTCCCGGAGCAAGGAATACTTTTCTTTGATGCGCTGTTCAATGCGTGTCCAAGACTGGTCTATTTTCCCCAGAAATGGCGAAAGGCGATGGTCATAGTGATCCCGAAGCAGGGAAAGGACGCTTCCCGTCCCGACAACCTCGGGCCGGACCCTAAATCCCTGGGTACCGCCAGAGGCGGCCTTACTGCCTCTGAATGGCGAACCTCCCGCTCATTGACGGCCATGCCCGGTATGGGCGATTCAACGTGCACGCAGTCGCTTGCCTCTGCACTGTCCCACTCGAGCGACTCGCCGAATTCTCCGCCAATGCCTGCGGTCCAAGTTGATCCCCGGACGGTCCCGCTGCCCGGTGACGAGACCGACGCTTTCGTGGTGGTTGGGCCACGGGGGCGGCCGGTTAAGAAACCGAGGCGGAACCGGTCCTCCTCTACCTCTTCCTCGGCGTCCACCATGGAAGTTGTCGCCGCCAATGGCGAATCCGGCCAGGGGCAGACTATGTCCGGCGATGTCCAAGCACCGCCGGCCTCTGGTCGCATCCCGCCTGTGTTCGTACACAGCGTGAGCAACGTCACCGGTTTTTACCGGCGACTTATAACGGCGCCCAGACTTTCCCCGGCCAACGTCTATTTGAAGTTCCTTGGGGGCGACACAGTCTAGATCGTTGTCCGCGGAATGGACGTGCATCGTCATGTCATGGCGTTTGTGGAATCCGCCCAGCTGCAGTTCCACACTTTCTCCCCCAAGCACGTGAAGCCTCTGTCATTCGTGCTCAGATGCTTGGACGTGGAATCACCCCTCGGGAAATTCCTCGATGAGCTGCGCGAGCTGGGCTATCCAGTTCGCTCTGTTCATAGGGTATATGCCCCAGCCAGACCAAAGCGTCCACTTCAACTGTTTCGCATATTGGCGGAGAAAAGTGAGGCAGGTGAAAGCCTACTCTCTGTAACGCGGCTTTTTGGGTTCCGCGTTAAAGTGGAACGAAGCCACGCTCCCGGGGCTCTGCCTCAATGCCACAGGTGCCATTGCTTCGGGCACCACACAGATACTTCCTCAAACGTTCCTGCGTGCATGAGGTGCTCTTTGCTGCACCTCACTAAACATTGTGACGCACCGGCTTTCAAAAGGTGCATCAACTGTGGCGGAAGTCATTTCGCCAACTACCGGTCCTACCCGGTGTACAAGCGGGAGCTTGAGCGGCGAAAGCCAAAAGGGCCCCTGCCACCACTGAGGCATCCGGTAGCTGGTTCCAGACTTGCAGCCGAGCAGCCAGGCCCTTCGCCTCCTGCTACGGCTGCCGTGACTGGCGCCACTGTTGTAATCAAGCAACAGAAAAGAAGCAAGTACCCGAAGCAATCACCTGTGGTATAGGCAACTCAACTCAGGCTCCTTCCCAGGCCCCTGCCCCACCTAAGGCGAAAAACCACCGTAACACCACGTCATCTGTAAGTGAGACAGTTCAGCCCAAAGAAATCATCTCGGTTGTGGAGCCTGAGACAACAACTCAATCCTCCCCAACACCGGGGAACCCCGACCCTGCTTTAGAAGCAGCCTCGCCTGACCTCCCACCTCCGCGGTTTTTCTCTAGCAGGCAAAAAGAAGCGGCATCGTAAGCCCCGTGGTGCTCGCTCCCGGGCTCCTGCCAACCCTGCCGCACAGTCCAGCCAGCCTGCGCATCGCGTTACAAAGACCGACACAATCGCATCTGTCCCTCTTCATAGCGCCTCCGCTAGAGGCGCTACACCTGGCCGTGTAATACCCTTGGCTTCCACCAATCCCCGATTGTTAAGCTTCGGCGCTCTTACACGCAAACAGTCTCCAGGCACTCTGCCTCAAAAACCGTACCTGACGACTACCAGGTCGTCAAAGACTTCCTTGCGGAATTTGACCTCCGCAAAGTTGCCCAGACCTTCAGGTCCATCTGCTCCCGCTTGGAGACTGCCGATATAACTGAGAGGTTCATGTTCATGCTCTTGGTGGAAGCCGCCACTTGTGTAGGACTTCTATGAGTTGGGTCCTCAAACGAGACCTCTTGATTCTTTTCTGGAACGCCAACAGGTTGGCTAACAAGATCCAGGAACTCCAAGAATTACTGGCCTGACTCAAACCCGATGTAGTGCTTCTCAATGAGACCCAAATGACCCCTGCTAACCGGTTCCGATTGGCCAACTATGTGTGTTATCGAAACGACAGGGTACTGCTGGTGGCGGTACTGCAGCCGGGGTGAGGCTCAGTCTTGATCATCACCACGTCCTCTTGCCGCAAATGACTCATCTGGAGGTCACTGCTGTGGAGATATTGAACACTCTGGGCTGTGTCTTCTTGGTAGCGGCATACGAAGCACCGCAAAAAGAGCTCCTTCACCCCGATGTAGCAGTCGCGTTCGATGCACACAGGAGGGTCATCATGGCCGGCGACCTGAATTGTAAGCATTGCGATTTGAACAGTCACTTGACTGACCCAAACGGGAAGCACTTACGCAGGTTTGCAGAATCACGCAGGGTGACGGTGATTGGGCCTGTCCAACCTACGTTCTACCCCACACAACTCCGCGTGGCTCCCGGTGTCTTGGACATAGCGGTGATCCAAGGAATTGACTGTCCGGTCCATGTGTCCGTGCTAACGGAACTATCGTCCGATCATCTCCCCATCTTGATACACGTCGCTACCCACCACGTCATACGCAGAGATGTCAGGAAGGTGGCAGAATGGGACCGCTATGGCCCGGCGTTAAAAATCGCCGATTGCCAGAGGTGGGACCACTCGATACAGGCAGTTGCCACGTTTGACGAGGCTGTCATATCTGCGATTGACGCGTCTTCCAGGGTGAAGCCTGGCATCACGCCCCACTGGCAGCGGATCCCAGAGGAGATGAGTGCTCTCGATTGCGAGAGAAATCGCCTCCGGAGACGCTGACAGCAGACCCGTGATCCGGCCGGCAAGGCAGCGTACAACCGGGCGACTGGCATTTTACGTCGTGAAATGCAGGCCTACCGGAGACACTGTTGGGAACTCGCCGTTGCCCAAGCGAGGGACGGATCGGACGAAAGTCGCCCTTTCCAGACACCTTCGGCGTTGGTAGGGATGAGGCGCCGACCTCGCATCCTAGCCATTGCTGGACCTTTCGGACAAATCCTGGCTTGCCCGGTGGCGAACGCCGAGTACTTGGGCGCGTGTTTTGAGCGTCAGTTCGCTCCAAACCTGCCCATGGACTGGGACTTTGATGAAGAAGTAGAGAACGAAGTGGAAGACTTTCTGTCTCTTCCGATCACTGCGGAGCCCGAACCCATTACTAGGGAAGAGGTCTCAGATCGGCTCGTTGAACTTGTACCGAGAAAAGATCCTGGCCCGGACGGCGTCTCGAACGCCGCTCTAATTAGACTCCCGTAGCAAGGAATACTTTTCTTGGTTGCGCTGTTCAACGCGTGTCCAAGACTGGCCTATTTTCCCCAGAAATGGCAAAAAGCCATTTATACTCGTGGTCATAGTGATCCCGAAGCAGGGCAAGGACGCTTCCCGTCCCGACAACCTCCGGTCCATTAGTCTACTGGAACCAAGAGCTCTGCGGTGCTATTCTCAAAGCGCCGGAAAGAACCATGAGGACGAGTGAGACTCGGTACAATGTATTTGCTCTGGTCGAGAGAAGTTAGATACCTCAGTCTCCACCTTGATCGTTGGCTCACCTGGCGTGCCCACGCTGAGATGATGTGTCAGAGAGCGTCCGCTCGTCTCGCACAACTTTCCGATACTCGCCAACAAGGCTATGACCCGCAAGCTGGGTAAATTGATTGTCAACGCGTACCTGTTGCCGATTATTACCTACGCTATTCCCGTCTGGGGTTAACTCGTAACCATTCATAAAAGAAAGTTGCAAAGCGTTCTCGATAGAGGTCTTCGGCTAGTGGCCAAAGCCCCATATTGGCCCCCTTCTCGACTTTTGAGAAGAGGACTCGATGTCCACTCCTTGGATGACACCGTAAGGTGACTTGTACGTAAATTTTACGTCCGAGCTGCGAGGACCCAAGCAAGCCCTCTCTTAGCTGGCCTTGGCAAGTACCGTACACGTCCAGGTGATTCTTGGAAACGGCCTCGGCAAATACTGTACTAGGACGGCCTAGTACGAGCATGCCGTTGTAGCGGCCACTAATTAATTAAATAAGATTCTGTTTGGACAGGAGCACTAGGCAGGAGCCCCTACCGGAGGCTCGGTACTAGGAACCCATTGGGACATCTCACGACGCGCATCCCAATAGCTCTGGTAGCAGCAATTCTGGTGCACTCTTCGCCACGCCATCGGTCGCACTTCATCTCCCTCCTCTCTGGGACGACATCGGCGTGGAGTCAGCCGGAAGGAACGGCTGAAGAATAGAACCGGCGTTCTTTCGTCTTCGACCTCCAGTTCCGTGCCAGTGATAGGACATTGCTGGGCCGGCAGCCGACCCTACAACTGATGCCGAAAGAAGAGGAGGACTGCAGTGCACCACGGACAGTGTGCGTAGCCGCCGAACATCTCAGCGTGGCACGACTAACATCAGCCTTCTCGCTACATGGTCCTTTTTAGGGCCACCAAAAACACTAGAGTGTACGATTGGCGCCATTTGTCATGCGGCAAGCCTTTTGTCCAGTGACAATTTATTATAACGATACCAAGTATTTAAACAGTTATAACGATACCAGGTGTAAACAGTTATAACGATACCAGGTGTTTAAACGTATATAACAATACCAGGTGTAACTATAATAAAAGTAGTAAATTTATGAGTAGTTAAAATTTCATGTTTATTGTTTAACAAGCATTATAAATAATAAAACATTGTTAATAATCTCCGATCAAGATATCACTCATTATTAAGTGTTTATCTCTTATGCTATACGGTGTTACACACATTTAAAACACTCTTACATCTAGACATGTTAATAATCTTAATCTAGACATTTATTCAAATTGATTTAATAAAAGAAATAAAATTTAAATGTAATTAAGTTTTATTTTAATTGAATTCATTTAAATCAGATCTGACCTCAGCTTGCTCAGTCTATACCAATGTCTTTTAAAAATAAATTTAAAATTATATTATTACTCGTAGACTGGCATTTGTTTCGTATTCAAAATTTAAATTATTCTTTTTCTACAAAATACAAATATCAAGTCATTTCAATTATTTTTCTTTGATAAAAAAAAAATACTATCTCAAAATTAAACTCTTTTTTTTCTATATTTATCTATATGCGATCGCTCATTCTTATGACTAAAACATTTACATAAGACTCTATTACATTATTTACCTAATTATAAACTTTTTTTGTTTTAATTCATTGTCTCTTTATATAGTCTTTATGAGCTCTTAAAAAAATCATTTATAAATGCATTATGCATGTCACCTCGAGTTTTGATGACCTTACGACTTATTGACGGGGTCCAGCGTTGTCCAGAGTTGGGTTACCGTTACTCCTGGCTTGGCGTGGTCCTGGATGTGTCCAGAGTCCAGCGTTGTTATCCAGAAGTGTGTGCTCCATCCCAGAGAATTAATATCTGCTGCGAGGTGGATCTCATTCGGCTGTTAGGCAGACGCCTAACAGACAAAAAGCATCTCGCGTCGCTCTTTGTAGCTTCTCTGTAGATACTCATGCTGACTTAAACGGTCCCGGTACTCTACGTTTCCCATACTAGTATAAAGGTAATTACTGAAAACGTCTTTATTCGTTCGTAGATGTGACTTATAACAAAATAAAACTGTTCTGCCGACGGACAGCGTGTCCGACTGCAACTGTGTCTTGAAATGAAGAGAATGGCTTCCAGTCGAACCCTTAATTTATACCCTCTCGAGATTCTGCACCTGTTGGTTCCGAAATTGTCCTGTCGAGACCTGCAGATCACATGATAGCCCCCACTCCCGAATCTTTTCATATATTTGCAATTTTCTGCAAATAGCAATGTTTTGTAAGAAATTTTGCAAATAGCACAAATCATAGATAATTTGATTAAGCACTCACTGTATTAATTGAGCATCTTAGTGTAATTTGCATATTTTTGGCACACTTATTTCGCACTGACTTCGTGTAGTGTGTCCTACTAAAGTCATTTTCTTACTGTGGATAGCTATAAAATTTACACACACTTTGGTGCCTTTTGTTTGTTTATACACTAATTAGTTTCCACACAGTGAATTAAATAATTATTTTAGTAATTAATTGGGGAGGGTTGCTGGGATTCCTGTCTGTACATGCATCACTAACACACACAAGATACACGCGTAACACACATACAAACGAGCAGGTGTTCCTTGCCTGTTGGAACAGGTTAATTTCTCCCCTAGTATAACAATGAAACATTTTTACAATCCCAGACATGTCCATTTACCCCAAACTTATAATAATTTTACAAATTTTACATTTATTTAAATCAATGCTCAATACAGCATATGGCTGTATCGTTGCATTATTCCTCAGCTTGAAAGAAAAAAATGTAATAAATATTCATTTATTACATTTTTGTCTATGTGTTCTAGACAAATAAAAATAATATACTAGCTTAACTTTAGTTTACATCAGTTAAATGCCACATAATATTGAGTAGGTCAGTATAACAGCTGAGCGGTGCGTTGTCCTTGGACGGCCACGGTGGCATTGTTCTCTCTCTCTCTCTCTCTCTCTCTTCTCGTTATTCATACGTAGAATTTCTTGAATGATGTCGCATGATATTTGCCGATGTCCTTTTCCTTCCGTTCGTCATATACGATGTACGTGTGTCTTCCCACGCGTTGTTTCAACGTATAAGGTCCGTTGTACAGCTGAAAGAATTTCTTGTCTGTGTTGTCAGTGTTTTCCAACAGGATTAGCTTTCAACAGAAACCAACAATGAACTCAACTTTCTCGATCTTACTGTCACTAGGCGGCTTAACAACTTAAATTTTAAAATTTACAGAAAGCCTACCACCACAGACGTGACCATACATGCAGACTCACACCACCCTTTCTCTCAAAAATTAGTGGCCTTCAACAGTTTCATTCACAGGCTTTTGATGATCCCCCTAAATAATGATGATTTCGAGTGTGAACGCAACATAATTAAACACATAGCTATAGCCAAAGGCTATGAGTGCCAAATGATGGACAACATCCTTAAAAAACGCAAAGCCCGTCGTTCCAGACAGACACAAGATAGTACACCTAATAACAAATTCATCTCAACAACATACACCGAGTTGATGCCTAAGATCCTAACATCCACCTTAAGTAAATTAGGTTATACCGTTACCTTTAAAACAAATAACCGTCTACGGAACTTAGTTCGTCCAGTCATTCAGACCAACATTGAATCCAAAACTGGTGTTTATAAGCTTATATGCGACGATTGTGACCGTTTTTATATCGGCCAAACGGGTAGACCTTTTATCAAACGATTCCGTGAACACACACCACACAGCCACTTTAACAGGGGTGATTTTTCCCTAGATAATATTAAATCTAATTTTACACGGCATCTAATTTCAAGCAATCATTCATATACCAATTTCAACGCTAACCTTATACCTCTACATTATTATAGTAAGGGCCGTTACATGGATGCACTCGAAGAATTCGAGATATATAGAGGTCATAATAACCCCGATATATGTGACGACATACTCAATGATAAACTTAACTTCAGGTCCAACCCACTGTATGATACCGTGCTGTGATCGCTTAAAGATAATACTAGATAACAGTGCCCATCGACACAGTCTTGACATGCTACACGCGGTGCACGTGTCGGTTAATAGTACGCTTATAATATGTTCATTCATTGTATTTTATGTATTTGTTTATTATGTGTTTGTTTTAATATGGATTTTACTATATAACGAGCTCCTTTAGAGTGAAGGTCTGAAGATGGGTCATATGGCCTGAAACGCGTAACCCAGCACAAATTACGCTAGACGTCACTTGACGGAAATTATAAGGTAAATTATATAATTATCATACAGTGACTTGGACACCGCATTAATTATGTTTAAACAACAGAATTTGTTCTCCTACGTCGAATCGTTGTAATTTATGTGTTTCTATTGAACTTTTCTCTCCTATTGTTACCTTGTTCTATGATGCGTTGTTTAGGATACTCAACCTTTACACTTAATGGAATAGGTAGGCTACATTTTGATTCTCTGGCCTGCTTACGTATTTGGTCCAGAATCTAATAGGTTTTTTTGTCTTCATCTAGCTCGATTGGCGTATAACTTGTTACTTCGCTATAATTTTCATTTATTGCTTTTTCAAAGAAAGGTAAATACTCTGCCCATTTGTTGTGTTGGTCGTGACAGTAGATTCGTAGATATTTACCTAACTCTTTATTTACTCTTTCCACAAGATTTCCCTGTGGGTGTCATACTGATATATATTGTTTATAACAGTGTGAAACAGCACGTCCTGTTTCTCCGTCATTGTGTTGTGTCGCGGGAACAGGATGGCTGAACAGGCACCTGTCGCTGTCTCACTTTTATTTTCTCGTCTGCGCTCTCTCTCTCTCTCTCTTGCTTCCCACATTACAACTCCCCTCTCTCTCTCTTCTCTTTTCTCTGCATTGTGGATACGGTCCGATCATATGGTTTACTAAACTTTTTCTTCAACTTTGGCCAGGCCAAACCCCTTTTTGTATCGCGCACGTTTCTCTCAGAGTGTTGCTCCTTCTCTGCGTCGCATGCATTATTCACAGCTGTGTTGCTTTACACTGTGCGTTGGCGGCATATAATTTCACCTATAATTATCACAGTTTTGCGTATCGTCACGTTCTCATGCTATATCACTGCGGTCGTAACTAGCGTGGCGTGATAATTAACGCGTGTTTGTTGATTGTGTGGTGAAGTGTTACTCTCGTTAATATTTTGTGATTGAGTGACAAGTATTAAGAATTGTTCGATCGTTTTGACACCCTGCGTGTATACAGCTAACTGAATATCTCTATGGAAATGGTAAGACAACTTAGACACTATCTCGTACTCAGAAAATTTTGGTTATAAATGTTTTACGCGTTCAGTCTGCGCTATAGTGTACTGCTCAATATTCTGGCGTCCATGCGGATTATATTTACCATACCTACTCCAATTGGTCACGTACTTGCCTTTGAGTGTGGATATTCCAGTACCTATTTTCGAATGCTTCTCTGAATTGCTGATACGTGGTTATATTGTCTCGAATTATGGAGTACCATTGACTTGCAGAATCTCTTAAATGCCGGGTGACAAAACTCACTTTCTCCTCGTTGTCACTCATACTTCCAATTTTTTCAATTTCTCTCTCGATATTCGCCAAAAATTCCATGCTATTTTCCCCTTTGTTACCTGCAAAGGTTATCTTACTTCTTTCTTCTATGGGTGCAGTGAACATCTTTGTCTGCGCCGGTCGTTTCTTGATCTCCGTTATCAGTCGTTCTACTTCTCCACGTAGATCTTCCTTCATTTCAACTGAGTAGTCCTTGGTGGATTTTGCAGAATCCACTACAGCAGTTTCCAACGTCGTCGTTCGGGCTTCTATTTCCTGTGTTTTATTAATGTTTTCCCGGATTTGTTCACTAACTGTTTTAATCCTCACATCTTGTTCCTGCTTGGAAACTCTAAACTTGTCATTCCAGTGTTCAGCTAATTGTTTAATACTTTCGACCATTTTGTTTTCTGATCTTTAAACCTATTCTCTATCTTTACAGCTTGTTCATTTAGCGACTGTTCTACTCTAGTTTCTAATATTTCTATTCTCGTATTAGTTTCTTCGAGTTTTGTAGTCAGTTGCTCTTTAAACTCTTTAAATTCGGCCCTACTTTCTTCGCTGTTGTTTTGTATTTGTTCATTAATTTTCGCTAATTCAGCTTCAAATTCTTTATTAGATCTCTTTAATTCTTTGAATTCGGCTTTAGATTCTTCCCTACTCTTTTGCATTTGCTTTGTATTAAATTCTTTTAACTCCAAAAGGTTTTGAGACTCCAACCTCCAAGTCAACCTTTTGTTGACTAGGCGCTCCATTAATTTCCCAAAACAAGAACTTAATGAGATGGGTCTGTAGGAGGCCAATTTCGATTCGTCCTTTCCGGGTTTTAATAAGAAACTGGGTTGTACAAAAACCACTGCGATAGTTGCTATGCAAGTTGACTTAGGTGTTGAGCCGATCGAAATGTACATTAGAAGACAAATGTGGACAAAACTTTTGAAAGTCAATACATTACCAATAACTCACCCATTATACAACTTATGTGCCAATCAGATAAGCATTAAAAATTCGTTCAACTAACAAACGAACATACTGTCGACAACATTATCGCATAATGTGCTGGAGCAAATTCCACCTGTGTTCGATGAACCGCCACATAGCTGGCCGGGAATAAAAGCGATCGTGGATCTTCCACACAAAGTCGGCAAAATGAGTCATCCAGATATACTTAGAGTAGAAACACTACAGACGATTGACGAGCAGTATAAAAATCATACGAGGATCTTCACAGATGGATCAGTGGACATCGAAAGCGGGGAGTCAGGTGCAGAGTATTTCAACCAGAGTAATGGCGAACGGTACTATATTCCGGCTAACGCACAGTCCAGTATGGACGCCGAATTATTGGCTATAAACGCGGCATTAACCTGCTGTCTTTCCATTGAGCAAAAGCTCATCTGTATCTTGACTGACTCCAAATCATCATTAGAAGCGCTATCAAAATCTGGCACGAGTGCGTACTTCTTTCGTATTAATGAAATAAGGAAACTATTCCTCCAGCTACACAACGAAGGAAAAATGATCACCCTTCAGTGGGTTCCATCCCACTGTGGAGTCCCCGGAAATGAAATAGCAGATGGGATCGCAAGGGAGGCATGCACAATGTATCCAACTAACCTAAAGAAGTTCTCCCTGCTGCAGTGCAGAAGCTCGGGTGACCGACACTTCAGGAGCTCTTGGGAGGACAGTTGGAAATCAGCAACCACAGGTCGCAACTTATACCAAATACAACCTGTGCCGGCCAAGGAAGACATCTACAAGGGAGTCGCGCGTCCCATAGCTGCTTTTGCTGCGAGGGCATGTACCAGCCATATCGTTACCCAAGCTCTTTAGATTCAATCTCACGGATTCGCCACAATGCTTATTGTGTGAAGACGGAGAGGAAAACCTTGAACATATACTTATAAAATGTCATTACCCGATTGCCGCAAGGGATATCTTAAGGATGCAAGTGTCGGGATGGCAAGAAATCATGAGCAATAAGAAGTACTGGGCTCTCGCTTCTATCATCTACCATGGACATCGGGCTATCAGCTACAGTTGAAGCTGGACGCCTGTAGGAAGAAGTAAGAAGAAGTAAATTCTTTTAACTCTTCTATTTGCTTTCGATTTTCTTCTTTTTGGTTTGTACTTAATTCGTCCACCCAGGCACGCATCATGGTTTGAAGTGCTTCCAAATTCAAGCTTTCTGGTGCTGCCATAGTGAATTGTTATTAAAATATTTATTTATAATTTATTATTGGTGTACCGTATATGAGCTTTTATTTATTTATTGTTTAATTACTATTATTTATTTATTTTTATCTACTCATGTTACAATTACACCTGTTTGTTGGGGTGGGCGCCAGTTGCGTTATTACAATACAATACACACAACAAATTTAAAATAACTAACATACAAAAATAATTAAAATATAATATTAATTATATCATATAAATTATCAAACACTGGTAATGATGGAGCATACATTAATTATTAAATGCAATGATTGGACTAGTGTATGGAGATTGACTAATCTCAATTATGTCACTGCTGATCATCTTCTTAATTTCCGTTCTCACGGCCTCCTTCAGTGAATGCGCGATTGGGTATGACCTCCAGTTAAATTCCACGTTTTCCTTAAACTCAAGTTTACATTGGTAGTTCTTGACTTTACCTGGTTCATCTGAAAATACTGACTTATATTTTTCGTACACTCTTATTAAACGATTTGCTTGGTGTATGGATATTTTCTCGTTGTTAGTTCCGCACTGGAAGTCTCATATTTCTTGTATCTTCACTGACCATAAATCCTCTACTCCATTATTATATATTACTGGTTTATTCAGGGAGCTGTTCTCTACAAAATTTATCTTACGAAGTTGTTGGTGTATTGTATTGGGAAGTATATTCGTGCCTCCTACCAAATCTGCTGTCCACATTATTCCGTCTGGAAATAGTGATACTTTTTCTTGGTTAAGGTCGATAATGGCGGAGTACCTTCTTAAAATATCGCAACCTACCAATATATTGAATGGTAATCCGGTGGCGATCAAAAATTCCATATCCAAAGCTATACCACGGCTAACGACATTTACGGAAACTTGTTTTCAAATAGTTTTGTTCTGGCGGCCAGTTGCACCTATTAAGACAAATTATTTACTGGTAACATAGGCAAAGTTTTCCCACACTCTTTCTGGATTCTTTCCAGTTCGTTTACATTTATTATGGAGATATTCGCACCAGTATCAATCATGATTTTGGCGGGGATTCCTTCGACTTCCGCTGTTATATACAATATTTCATTGTTTTGACTATCGAGGCTCGTTTCGTTTTCCTCCAATAGTTCCGTTCGTATGTTCTTTAAATAGTTGTTACTTATAATGGTGATGTTTTTTGGTTCGGTTGCCTCTTGCAACTCGTTTTTATACCCAGCAGATAGAAGCAGTAATGGGTCGTGATAGTTTATCACTGCCTCCTCCCGTTTAAATTATTGTTGTCATCGTTGGCACTCGGATTGACCGAGGCGTCGTTTTGAAAACCTTGCGTCGGTTCCTGCCGCTCTGTATCCTGTTTGAATGTTAGTTCTCTGTTTTGCTGTCGGCCAGGATCCTCCAGGCTGGTACTCCTTCTTCTTTGTTCATATCGGACCGTCCCGTTCTTCGCTTCTTTGTCGGCGATCGCCATCTTGGAAACTATTCCTCCGTTGACGGTTGTATCTTCTCGGCCCTCGATCTTCGGCTGTTATAAAATTAACTCTTGGACGGGAAACTCTATTATTATTATTATTATAGTTAGTATTGTAATTCCTATTGTTTTGGTAATACCGTTCGTTATTACCGGGGTAGGGGTTTCTCTGACTATATGGGTTGTTAGGGGGTTGATAATTAAATTTACCTCAAGATGTTATTTTTCTATTTGGTATATGTTTCGAGAGTTCCTGTTCTCTCATCTTCAGCCTTTGCGATCTTGTTTCTGGTGAAGTATTTGTGTGTTGGCTGCTGGATGCAATTAAGGTTGTTTGTTGGTCTTTGGTATTTTAAAGTTATATTATTGTGTGTGATTGTGGTATATGTTTTTGTATTTTGTGTATTTTCGATGTTGAGTGCTTTGAATATTGTGTCGTGTTTTGTATTGATTTGTATTTGTTCTGGTATTAGTTTGTTTTGTGTTTTATGTTTGTATATTTGTAAATTTTCCCAAATGTTCATTATGGTGCCTTTGTGTGGTATATGTTTTATTAGTGATACATTGGTTATGTCTGGGAATTCGTGTCCTGTGTTTATTGCATGTGTGGCTAAATTGGATTTATATATTTCTGGTTTTTTGTATGCGTTTAGGTGTTCAAAATAACGTTTTTTTAGCTGTTTTTTTGTTTGTCCTATGTAACATTTATTGCAATCTTGGCATTCAATTTTGTATATACCGTTAGTTGTTGTATTCTCTTTGTTGTGTGAGCTATTTAGAATTTGTAATTTATTTTTATTAGTTTTGTAACACTACAAAATAACATTGCAACTCTACAAATACAGATTATTTGATATAATTTATGTTTGTAGAGCCCCACGTTCTTTGGGACGCCAAAATGCAACACTGCCACACAATTTGATAATTTAAGTTAATCTAAATTGTGAAGTGTTAACACTCATTTTACAGTACTGATCGTTGTTTATATAAATAGGGGTTCAGGTGTAATTATAGTAAGAGTAATCCTTTTAGGAATCGTAATATGTTTTCATTTGTTTATTCAAACAAACAAAATAAAAAAATAATAATATAATAGTAATATTTACTTCGCCATAAAATATTCATTATCTATGGTTTCAATGTTTCTTTGCTTGATGTTCTCTCGCCATCTGTCTAGCGTGTAGATGTTTGTAGTTGTCGCCTGTTTGTAGACGTCCGATACTTGTAGTTACAGTTCTTCTTTTTTATTACTTTAGCTAACACATTTTCAGTAATACTTTATAGGTTATAATAAAAGATCTTGTTGATGTTGGCCATAGCGTCTAACTATGTCTGAAGTAATTAAAAACGTTCGCGTTTCTGATGGACATAGCGTACTGCTGCAATTGAAAACTGATTGAAGAGTAAATTAAAAATTCTCGTCGCTGACGGACATAGCGTACCGCCACGACTGAAGACTGATTGAAGAGTTTTGTTTTGTTTTGTTTGAATAAACAAATGAAAACATATTACGATTCCTAAAAGGACTACTCTTATTATAATTACACCTGAACCCCTATTTATATAAACAACGATCAGTACTGTAAAATGAGTGTTAACACTTCACAATTTAGATTAAATTAAATTATCAAATTGTGTGGCAGTGTTGCATTTTGGCGTCCCAAAGAACGTGGGGCTCTACAAACATAAATTATATCAAATAATCTGTATTTGTAGTGTTGCAATGTTATTTTGTAGTGTTACAAAACTAATAAAAATAAATTACAAATTCTAAATAGCTCACACAACAAAGAGAATACAACAACTAACGGTATATACAAAATTGAATGCCAAGATTGCAATAAATGTTACATAGGACAAACAAAAAACAGCTAAAAAAACGTTATTTTGAACACCTAAACGCATACAAAAAACCAGAAATATATAAATCCAATTTAGCCACACATGCAATAAACACAGGACACGAATTCCCAGACATAACCAATGTATCACTGATAAAACATATTCTTTGTCAGTTTCTTGTTTGTTTAGGGGTATTTTGTACATTCTGTTAAATAACGAATAAAATGCTGCCATTTTATGTTGTGGTGGGTGGTCAGAATGGTTAGGTACTTAAAACCACCCACCACAACATAAAATGGCAGCATTTTATTCGTTATTTAACAGAATGTACAAAATACCCCTAAACAAACAAGAAACTGACAAAGAAAGAAATATAATATACCAAATTGGTTATGAAAATGGATACAATAAAAATACTATGATCAAAAAAATAAAATAAAATCAAATACAAAATAAAAACTGAACAATTAAGAATTAATCAAACTGAACAACACATAAATAATAACAACAACAAAAAATGGGCCACTTCACATATATAAATAATAAAATGACAAAACTAACAAAACTATTTAAAAACACAAATATAAAAATAGCATACAAAACTAATAAAAATAAATTACAAAAATCTAAATAGCTCACACAACAAAGATAACACAACAACTAACGGTATATACAAAATTGAATGCCAAGATTGCAATAAATGTTATATAGGACAAACAAAAAAAACAGCTGAAAAAACGTTATTTTGAACACCTAAATGCATACAAAAAACCAAATATATATAAATCCAATTTAGCCACACATGCAATAAACACAGGACATGAATTCCCAGACATAACCAATGTAACACTAATAAAACATATACCACACAAAGGCACCATAATGAACATATGGGAAAATTTACAAATATACAAACATAAAACAGAAAACAAACTAATACCTGAACAAATACAAATCAATACAAAACATGACACAATATTCAAAGCACTCAACATTGAAAATACACAAAAAACTAACACATACACCACAATCACACACAATAAAACCAACTTGAAATACCAGAAGCCAACAGGAAGCCACAATAGCCAACCAACAACACATATGTACTTCACCAGACAAAAAAACCGGAAGGCTGAGGATGGGTACAAGACAGTACCCGAAACATGTTCCAAATAGAAAAATAACATCTTGAGGTAAATTTATGTATAAATATTAAATGTAATATATATATATATATATATATATTGTAACGACGAGTATGACGTCCTTCTTGTTTAAGCCCCGCGATGGAAGCCAATCTGTAACGAAGAGATTAAGGCATCTCTGTAAAAATGTATATGTTGTGTGCTCGCTTCACACGGGTGTCGTTACTTCTATGTTTTGCGCAAGTGATTTCCGTAGTGATCATTCAATTACCAGTACAACGCGAGTGAAAACCTTACCTGTTGTTTCATAGGTGTTTAATAATCCCGGGTGGCGCCAAATTGTTTATTTAAAACAATTAAATTAATAAATAATATGGTTTAGCGATCTTAGTTATGACGGCCTGGATCATTCAAATTTATTCCCGCCTTCGTTCGACCTACTTAATCAAGCAGGTAGTTCGTAGAGTTGGCGGTGTGAGCGCTTGCCGTCATTCTCGCTGGTATCTGCTATACAATACACTTCCCTATGAAATAAAAACAATGGTTACACTCTGTACTAGTTTCTTTAATTATTGATTGGTAATTATTCAGTTTAACAATAAAATTATTCTTGGTTATTAACAATTTTGCACAGACAATTAATATGAGTCTAATATCTCTAGGGTTTTGGCGAAGATCGATTTTGAACGAGCGATTTAGTCAAGTATGGCGACTGTGTTGTCTGTTTACAGTTATTATCGTTCAAAATCTGGGTCCTTGTGATTACAAGAAAAATATTAATAATGATTACAATAAAAAGTACACTACCTTACATTATTTGTACTTAAATAATATAACGTGTAGCTACAATTTGTTCCTGCAGTGTAGTAAAGTGTGTTTCAAAAGTTCGCAATTTAACACTAGGTTATTTTCTTACTTAATAAATTTTCAATGTTTTATTGGTTTACTTAAGCTTTGAAAGAAATTATATTCAGTTTATGGTGAGAGTTCAGATGACTGTGAGAAATATTTAAAGTGAGTTTATTTCTGGAATATGGGTAATTTAATGATATTTATCAAATCAGTAGGCTTGAGATAAACCGTTGTTCAGGTGAAATGGAATACTCATCAGTTTTGAATGATTTGGGCTTCTGGCATCTTTTTCATGTTAGTTGTGGTAATTTCTTCATTTAATTTTATTTAAATTGGTCCTTGGTATTAGTTAAATGTTATTGTTCTTCGTCTGCTGCTTACTGGTTCTTCTTTTTGAATTTTGGTTACTTTTTATACATTTTTAATTAAAATTTAGGTCATTCAAGATCTGGCGTCTAATCTGGATGAGCGTCACATTGAGTACTATAAATTAACGGAAAAATCGTAACCAACGGTCTGTTGTCATGGTTACGAATAAATTCTGATTGGTTGATCATGACTTTATAACCATTGTTATCAATTTTGAATTTTTATTCAAAATTACTGTATATCTTCTGATTGCTTTTATTCTTCTGTCTTCCTTCCTATGTATTAAATATTATCACTACTGTTTGTATTTCCTTTCAAAGATTATTTTGATATCCCATAAGGTGGGGTTCTCTAAAGTATTAATGTTTGTACAATTATGTTAACTAGTGGTCGCCCAGTGGTCGAAATTCGACCGTAATTCATTAAATTTTTAAGTGTGAACGTTATTGAGGTTCTTTTGTCAAAGAGTATACCTCTGTAATCATTGCATATAATTTTTTTGAATTTTGTTCTATTACGTCAGCTGCGAGCGTGTACAAATACGTCATTAGCATGTGTTGTTTGCCTTAATTCCCTGCAATACCTATGAAATTTAAAATTTAATGTTAGTAACAGTTGAAAAAAAAACACAATTACAGCTTGTATTCGTATTTATTTTTTGATATAATTCATTGTCAGTTTTAATTTTTTCATGTTATTATTGAATCAAATAAATGCTAATAAAAATGAGACTTGACATTCATAGAAGTATAAGATACATTGTTTTCAATTCCAGTAGATTACATTTCATTTTTGGTAAGGTACAAAATTTGAAAACAGTTTGAAGATTATCTGCTACAAAGCTTATATAACTTTTTAATTTTTTTTTCTATGCATTAATTTTCGAGTTATTTGAAAAATATGGAAGATAGGAAAAATGAGGTTTAGCTTGGCTAAGCCATATTTAAAAAGCAATAACGCGTTTATTGACATTTCCTTGGGTTTTTTTTATTGCCATACTGACCAGGTTTTGCCAAGGCTACACAGTTATTTTGCCTATCTTTTTCGAATTATATAAAATTTAAATAAAAAATTAATAAAAAATAAAAAATACGTGCCTCGTATTTTTTCATATATTTTTCATTAAATCAAAAAAACCGGGCGGTTAAAAAAATAAATGTTGTCCATTGAACTTAAAATAGTTTGAAAGTGAATTTAATGATTCAGAACTTCTGTGTAAATGATGTTTTTTGTAAAAACTCTTTCATCATTTGCTAAATGCCCTTGGCCATTATATTCGGAAATATAAAATCTCAAACCATCGAATGATCGAACTCTACTTGCTGCGACGTACAATTGACCATGTGTAAAAACTGGCTGCCTCAATAAAATTCCAATTTTTTCGAATGTTTGTCCTTGAGACTTATTTATTGTCATTGCAAATGCAGGTATAATTGGAAATTGAGTTCTTTGAAAGTTAAATGGTAAAACAGTACCAGAATATGTTAAATTTATACGTGGAATCAAAATTCTCTTATTGCGTGCGGTTCCAGTTAAAACTTCGCAATCAGTAGCATTACGATGCATACACTTGATGCGCATTCTTGTTCCATTGACTAATGCTTCCTTTGTATTTAAGTTTCTGATCAGTAAAACGATGCAATTAACTTTCAATACTAACTTATGTGGTGGCAAACCACTAATAGTCATAGAATTCAAAAACTCTACTGGATAGTTATTGATTTCATTGTCATCATCACAAATTATTTTATCGTAGCTATGATATGTTTTCTGTTCACCTGGTATTCGATTAAGTATATCAGTATTAATAAAAGTACAATAATCATTTTTAGGTGCTAAAATAACTGACTTCAATATGTTATCTGAGAGTATGTTTTCGGAAATATTTCCATGCACCTCATTAATAATATTATTTTCATCTCCTATTAATTGCCGAGGTATTTCAATAATATTTTTACCAAACTGAGGTAATTGTGGAGCTTCATCATTACCAATTTTTTTCAAGAATTTGACAAATTCTATTTCACTTGGTAAGGCTCTCATATTTTGAGTAAACGTTACTTTATGAAAATAAACAAATTTATCCCAACTCGTGACACAATTTTCAATTAAAGTTGCACGTGATCCATGTGGGACAACTGGTAAGATTTGCCGAAAATCACCGCACAGAAGTATCGTTTTCACTCCAAATGGTTTATGTTTATCATTTTCATCGCATAGATCCTGCAATAATCTATCTATGATTTTCAACACTTGCAGTGGGCACATAGAAATTTCATCAATAATTATCAATGATGATGAATTTATGTAACATCCATAGCTACTATTTGCGGTAATAGTCGCTACAGAATTTTCCAAAATGGGTATAGGCAATTTAAACACATTGTGTAAAGTTCTACCTCCAAGTAATAGAGTTGAACCTATGCCACTGAACGCTGTTGCAATGCAACTAAGATTAAGCGAATTTAATTTGTGAGTGATTGCTGTTTGTGTGAATGTTTTTCCACAACCTGCATGAGCGGTTAAACAAAAAACATTAGATCCAGTATCATGGTGCAAAACTTCACAAATCACACGATCAATTAGATTACGCTGTTCAATATTTGCAGTTTCATAATGCTCATGAAACAGAAACTCCTGTTCTATTGGATATAGCATTTGCTTCGTCTGTTCTCTGCGAATACGTGGGAACTGGTAAACCAAGTTGTTGACATGACGACAAATTATGAACATTCAAAATATCTTCAATTTCTAATAGAGCTGTGTTAAAGGATACTTCTTCGTTGTAATCTCTCAAAAAATCTTCACTAAGATATACTTTAAATTCATTCCATAACGCCAATGCATTGGCTGGCACATTTAATGCACAAATGTGACCAAATAAATTTCGCATTTGTTTTGGTGAATGTAATTCTTTTGCTTCATTTAAACATACTCACTGTGTATCTGGTCATTAATTCTCTACTGGTACCTCCCTCAGTTGTAGACTTGTCCTTTTCTCTGGAACTCATAACTTCTTCTAGCTTTTTACGCTATCATTTCTTATTATCATTTTTATATTTAAGTACCTCTCTTGGTGTATAATCCCTAAAATACTATATTTCCCTAACATTTTTCCCTAATATCATAGCTGGTACGGAATCAGAGGGGCACTATTGGCTTCCATTACTCTGCCGTTTCCCTAACTATATCTTCTGAGATCAGAGGAACTTCATCTCTGTCCAGAAAAAAATAAAAGTTGCACTATCACAACACAATACACATAATTATTATCTATAAGGTAGCTCCTTCGCTACAAACTTATATTCAAGGGATGATTACTATTATTTCTGAGGTATCCTAATACTTTTCTTAAATTATTTATCTCTTTGTTCTGTAGTTCCATTTATCATATTATTCACCAGTATATTAGTTAAAGCTGTTCAATATTCATTTTAAATTCTTCTTAGTTCCGTGCTGTCAATTAATTATTCTTTAGCATACGTATTTTACTATTTTTAATTCACTCCCGTTTACTTCTGCAATTAAACACTGAATCTCCTCCTTATCATAAATTGTATGGCATATTCTTCCTTCACCTAACTCATTTCTAACCCTTCTTTCTCTTTTTTTATGTTTCTTAGTTTAAAATAATTTCTTCTGAATTATATAGTATGGTGATCTTACTTATTTTGGAATTTTGTGGTAGTAGTTGCACACTCCTAGAAATGATTGCAACTGTCGAATGTTTTTTGGTCTGGGGAACTTTTGAATAGCTTCCACTTTTTCAGGGGATGTGGATATTCCATTTTCAGAGAGTATAAAACCGAGGAATTGTAATTGATTGGTTAATAATTTTGACTTATTCAATTTCAGAGTAATGTTGCTCCTTTCCAATTTGCTTAATACCATTTCCACACGTTGGCAATGTTCCTCCCATGTAGTGGAAGTTACTAATATATCATCTACGTACACTGTTGTGAAGGCTAACACTTCTCTACCCAGGACCTGGTCCATGCATTTAATAAAAACCGCCACAGAGTTTACTAATCCAAAAGGAAGACGTTTAAAATGGTAATTTCTACCTTCAAATATAAAGGCGACGTAATTTCTACTGTTCGGATGTAACTCCACCTGCCAGTATCCACAAACAGCATCCCAAATACTCATATACTTGCAATCCTTAAATTTCTTCATTAACTCCTCAATTTCCCCTGGTGAGGTTCTATCATTTATTATATTTTTATTTATCTCCCTGGCATCTAAACATAAGTGTACGGTACCGTCCTTTTTCTTTATGGCTACTATGGGGCTGGTGTATGGTGATGAGCTATACTCAATTATGTCCTGTTCTATCATACTCTGTATTTCCCTTCTCACTGCTGGTTTTAGGGATTGGGGTATAGGATATGATTTCCTGTTAAAATTGATGGGTTGTTTAAATGACAATTCACAAATAAAATTCTTAGCCTTTCCTGGCAAATCCGAAAATACTTTTTTATATCTGTTATAGATTTTTATTAACTGATTTTTTTGTTCAGGTGTCACTCCATTAGTATTGGCAGTTTTAAACAAATAAATTTCTTGTAATTTTTCTTTCCATTCATCCTCCTTACCACAGGCTAATTCCTCAAAAGGTGTTCTATATTCCGTTCCGTCATCACGCATTAGAGTAAAAGAATGTCGGTGGTGAGTGGCATTTTTATGATCCACTATTTTACTTGACCATTCTCCATTTTCATGGTACAGGGTTATTTTTCCTCTGCCCATATCAATAATAGCTGAGTGGCACCGCAGCGTATCACACCCTAGCATTGCTTTAAATGGTAATCCTTGAGCTACCATAAACACCATAGGAATAGTTTTACCTTCACTAGATACTTCCATCATTACTTGTTGCCGTATTGTTTTATTTGGTCTGCCAGTAGCACCTATTATTACCATGTTATTGACTGGTAATGTTGGTATATTTTTCTTACACATCTCCGTTATTCGGTTATATTCTACTTTGTCCAGAAGTGACACGTTCGCTCCGGTGTCAATCACCATATCTGTCATAACTCCTTGCAATTCTGCCATTATATATATAATTTGATTGTCAGTTTTATTCTCTGACGGTAACCCTTCTTCAGTTAAATCATTTCGTATATCCTTTAATAATTGTTTTTCGTAATGGTTATAATGTTGTTATTGTCTTTTTGGGTTCGTGCATATCCCTTCAATCCCAGCAGTGAGGGGTTACTTGATGCTTCCACTGCTGTATTTAGTTTTCCACCCTATCCTGCGGACGATCGTCTCTAGCAGTGTTTCCTGGGTTGCCATCATTGGGTCTGTACTCTCTATGATTTTCTTGGTGTCTAGGTAGGTCCTCCTCTCGACTTCTATTACCGGTTTGATTTCGTTGGTCGTTGTTCGCTCGGTTATTATTCCAATAGTCTCTCCCATTATCAAAATTCCTGCGGCCTGCGCTGTATCGGTTATTATTATAGTTATTATAATGATTGTTTTGGTAATGATTATTACGGTAACGATTATTCATAAAATGGTCATTAACCCTTCGGTTATAATTATTGTTCTTATATCTATTTATTCCCGGACGTGACTCTTGATTTGGCTCCTCTCTCCTATTGTTTGAATAGTCACTTTGCCTTCGCGACCTTTGATAATAGTCTTCCATTTCGTAACTGGCCAACAAGGTTTCCATTGCTCCCACTGTCTTCACTTGTCCACTGCGTCTGGCACGAACTATTTCTTCTTCAAAATGGTAAGATAGTTTATTTACTAAACATTCCTCTGGTATTCGCGGTTCCAAATGACGCGCCAAACACACCTTTCCCAAAAAGTAGGTAGTTGGGGACTGCTCTTGATTAATGTTGAATCTACCGTTGGTAATGTTGTCCCTAATCATGTTCTGTACGGAATCCGACCAGTATTTTGACCTAAAAGCCTTTTTAAACTCTTCATAATTACTCGTTTCATTCCGGACCGCTGACCACCAATTATCATTTATGCTTTTAAAACAATCATCCAACAAATTTTTTATTATGTTCCATCTGGTCACATTAATTCTACTAAACCATTCATCTATTCTCTCTAGAAATTCTATGGGGTTTCCTCTATAAATTTTGAAATTGATATTTTCTTTTTGCTCAGGGGCTATGTGATGTGCCAGGTACATTGGTCGATTTTGTAAAACTTCTATTGACTCCTTTATATTAATCAATTCCTGATTCTGCATATTTTCAACGGTCCCCTTATTTTGATCCACTTGGGTTTCTATTTGCGTTATTTCGTTGTTAACGTTTTCAATTCTCCCAGCTATATTAATTTGCACTTCGTCCAATTTCTCTTGGGTTTCTAATTGTATTTCTTTTATTCTAGTTTTGTTATTGTTTTCCACTTAATTAATTTTGGCCTCTACTTCCACTGCGAGTTGTATGATGGTTTCATCTGTCTTTTCTAGACCCACCTTGGTTTCAGTTATTTGCTGTCTTACTTCCTCTTCATAATTGTTAAGTCTGTCTAACCCTTTTGTTAAGTGTTTCATTGATATTTGCAACCCTTTCATTGATGACTTCCCTCAACGCTTGGTTTTGTTCATTTATAATTTGCCGCAAATCCTTATTACTGTTTACAATCTCTCGTCTATTTGTTTGTGATTTTCCTGAATCTCCCTTAAGCTCTCGTCGTTTCTGTCAAACCTTTCATTAATTTGGTTTAAGCTTTCATTTATCAGCCGGTTATTCTCATCAGTTTCCTCTTTATTTTTGTCAAACTTCTCATTCATTAGTTTGATTAAATTCTCACTCAAAATTTCGTTTTGTTTCTTTGAGTTTTCGTTAATACTGTCGATTTTTTCATTAGTTTGTCTATTATCTTCTTTGATACTATTTTGTTTCTAGCTTTCCTGAATTTTCATTTATACTGTCTATTTTTTCATTAGTTTGTCTATTATCTTCTTTGATACTGTCTATTTTGTTTTCTAGATTTCCTGAATTTTCATTTATACTGTCTATTTTTTCATTAGTTTGTCTATTTTGTTCCTCCATTCATTTATTATCCTCCTTCATACTACTCATTAATTCCATTAATTTTTCCCAATTTACTCCTCCTCTGGCTTCCTCTTTATCGCCCGCCTGTTGTTCCATTTCGGTGTCTGTAACTACCTCTGCTTCTTCTTCCGTTTCTTGGTCTTTCGCCATCCTTTTAGAAACACCTCTCGTATGCATTCCTGTGCCTCTAATAGTTGCCTGCTCCAGTTAAGTAATAGCGATATAGTCGATTTTTTTTTGTTTTACTTAACTAAAGCCCACTCGTTGAGCGCCAATTTGTAATCTAAATATGAATAGATTACTTTTCTAGTGTATACGAGTATGTAACTTTGTTAACTATATTTGAGGATGTTTAAAAGCCCCACTGTTGGGTTCGTCAATTTGTAATCTAAATAAAATGTTGTTTGGGGTTTAATTAAGCTCCACGTTGGTATGCGCCAATTTGTAATCTAAATAATTACGTTGTATTATTATTTGTAATATGTTATTGCAGATGATATCTCCTGCAAATCAATGTTAATTTATAGAAACAATTATTTATTATATAGTTGATATTATTCGTTTGTCGAACATAGACCTGTGTTAAGTGGTTATTAAGTGTTTTACCAGAGAAAAAGCGCTATATTACAGTTATTACAGTGAATAATTCAGTAATTTTCTCCAACCCTATTCGGTATGTATTATCTAAATTGAAAAGAGCGTAGTGTGGAGAGAGTACGTTAGTTCTCTATTCTCCCGTATTCACCAGCTGTAGGCAAATGAGCGCTGTGGTGGGCGATTAATCCGTTATTCTAGGTTAAGTCGTTCCACTTGAGGTTTTTATCGCTTTCTTTCTCTGTAAATTACACCCTATTGAAATACAATAATTATTCTACAATAACACAAACTCGTTAAATACAATAAGGGTTATTTATTTTATCTAAGTTTCCAATTCCAACAGTTTCCTTCTCCAGTGATTAATACATCATGTCGATCGCACAATACAGGATTGATTCGTTATTGAACTCGTGGTTTATGTTACAATTTGATTATAATTATATTTTATTCTTTTTTATCTCTTATCTCAGGGTACAGGTAATTCTTTTAACGATTAGTAAGGCCAGGTAATGCAAAGTTAAGGTTACTAAGTATTACAATTGTTATTAACTCTTAATATATAAAATTAAATATAAGCAGGTTTGTTACCAAACTGGGAACGATACTTAAGGTGGCCGTGTCTGTTTACAACGGAGTGAGGACGGAATGGTTATCTACTCTTGACCAAAAACAGCGTCCAGCTTCTCAATAAAGGTTTAGATGTGATGTCCCGGAGTGTAATAGAAGTTCAGTTCTGGTCTTCATTCTTCTTCACGATCCTGGTAGTTGCCGGTCCCAATGGAATTGGTGTAGTATTACGACTTCGTTTGTTTATTGAAAGTGAGGTTTGGTACTTCAATACAAAAGTTCTTCGTATTTTTAAATTTATGTTTTAATTAATTTTGACTTCTTCTGCTATGGATCATCTTTGTTTAATGGTAAATCATTTTCATCATCATTCTTTTACTGGAAATAGGTCGAATGAGTATTTATTAATTCAGTGAACTTTAAGGATGTGTAGAATTATATTTACTGAGATATAGTTTCAGGAGTTATTACTCAGTTCTTTTTAAATGGATTTCTTTAAGACATTTAATTTGTTTAAATTTGATTCATTTTATTTGGTTCTCTTTTTTAAATTTGTCTGCTGAACTTTACCCATTAGCATATAACAATTGAATGTTGAAATCAACAAAATTTCGTGCATTTCTGTTACCCTAACAACCATTACTTCTTCTGTAATTGGATAATATTTGATATCCTAGAGCCAGAATTAGGAAATATTACTACTCTTATTTAATAAAATACTCCCTGCTTGGAATTACACTAAATCACATAAAACTTTCACTTAATCTGCCTTATTAAACCGTATACATTTTACTACATTTTCATCTGAATGGACTTATTAAAAAAGGTATTAATTTCCTTTTACAAATACTAAATTTAGGCCTATTGGTTTTATAACACATGTTATAATTTTTTTGTTTTTAATTTAATTTTTCTTACCTGACCTACTGTACAAAGAGTCACTGGCTTATGGCCAATTATTACAATTTTAAATTCCTGATTTCATTTTATTATTATTATTATTGAGTTTATCGTAGAACCCTTCATCGGTTTTTAACATCATTATAATGACCACTAGACAATTTATTTACAATTATTGTCTTCCTGGCCAAGTTTACAAATACTTTCTAAGACATCTTCATTAATTATTTAAAGTAAATACCTTTAACATGATACCATACATAATAAACACACTTGTATTTAATTACTTAAATACAAGTTTAACATGAATGAACTGAGTACCCATTACTTAGTATTTCCTTAAAGTAATGGCTCCACACCTACTACATACAAAATACAAAATAAATATCATGTAAACTCAATATCATGATAAAGCACAACAACAGGTACATCTTTATAAAACATTAAATATTAATTACACAGTTTATTATATTTGAACTCATCCACAGTAAACTCATCTCACTAGACATAGTGTTTATAGTTTACATCTTACTCTAATCACTCCATATTTTATAATTGGCTACATTTTACTAATTTATTACTTAGTAACCTTACTTAGGTATCGTCAAAATATTTTTTTGTTTGGGTGAGATTGGCCCTCTTGACCTTAATTATGGCATGCCTTGGACATTGTTTTTCACTATGTTGACAAAGTTTTTATATAACGTCGGGAACCTCAACTTTGTTACGTTACAATATATACACACCGGGTGGCCCATAAGTCAGTTGGCACTAGCAGTATGTAGACGCACGATTGACTAGCATAGTAGTTACTCGACATGACTAGAGCAGTAGTTCCCATAATTCAGTTGAGATTTGTGGTTATGAGGTTGAGGTTGATGTTGATGTGTATGCTGTTGTTAGCACTTGTTTGTTGTTTGCGAGACAATGAATAGAAAACTATCTACAGAGAAGCGTGTTTTTGTACTGCAGATGTGGTGGAAACAGGACCATAATTACAGTGATGTTGTTGAGTTATTTGCAGAACGTTTTCCAAACATCGCACATCCATCTAGAGAAGGTATTCGTAAACTGAATAAGAGATTTGAATAGACTGGAATGGTAGCGGAACTTCCTCGATCAGGTAGGCCAAAATCAGTTACAACAGAAGAGAATTTAAATATCGTTGCACAATGTTTTGTGCAGTCACCAAAGAAATCAACACGAAAAGCGTCCAATGAGTATGGAATACCTCGAACAAGCCTGCAAAGGATGCAGAACACGTTGAAGTTGAGACCATATAAGCCCACTTTACTCCAAGGCCTAAATGAAGATGATCCTGATAGGCGTATAGAATTCTGCAAATGGTACGCAATACGACAAGAAGCCGATCCACAATTTTACAAAACCATTCTTTGGAGTGACGAGGCTACTTTTAAGCTGAATGGTACAGTGAATAGGCACAACTGTGTTTACTGGGATACTGCGAATCCACATGTGGCGATAGAGACAGAGTTAAACGCTCCGGGGGTTACTGTTTGGGCAGGGATCTTTGCCTGTGGGATCATCGGACCCTACTTTTTTAATGGTACCTTGAATGCTGAAAGTTACCTACAAATGCCTCACGAAGTGTTGATGGAACTAGAAAACAGTCCACTTTTTGAACACCTGCAGCCAATTCGAGAAAAGTTAATATGGCAACAAGATGGGGCACCCCCTCACTATGGACTGATTGTGAGAGACTTTTTGAATGCAACGTTCGATGAATGGATTGGTAGACAGGGTCATGTTGAATGGCCTCCACGTTCTCCTGATCTTACCCCGATGGACTTCTCGGTCTGGGATATACTAAAAAATGCAGTGTACTCAGTGAAGATTCGTGATGTGGAACAATTGAAGGAAGGCATTCAATCTGAATTTGAACAACTACAGTCCCTGAATATTTCGGACATAATTTGTGCTTCAGTGCTTCGAAGATGTCAACAAATTTGAATAGAAAAGGATGGAGGCCACTTTGAGCATTTCTTGTAGGTCATGAGAACTATGCTATTAACTATCTGTATGCGTTATCTGTATCTGTATCCCTGCTGCACCTATACAATAAAAGTGCTATTTGAAATTTTGCCAACTGACTTATGGGCCACCCTGTATAATGGATACATGTTTTATGTAATAGTGAGACAGAAGACACAAGATAGATTTTTATTTCATATACACGCGCACGCATGTGAACACTGATAACAAATATAGTACTAAGGAGATACAGGAAATTATACACCCAGACTTAAAAGTGTTTAAAGAAACTTAATTTTTTTTTTTTTCAATTCCGTTCCGTTCCGTAATTGAGGATATTTTCTTTGTGTGAGCATGTCTGTTAATAGATTTTCTCACAGAGATAGTTGGAGTTATGTTTTGAAATATGTCTTAGAATAGTAAAGGTCATTGCATATTTCATAAAAGAAGAACTCCTAAATGTTCTTCAAAATTGATTTTGTCCATGCCATAAAGAGATTTGATGTTTAAGGTTTTCTGTTTGCGTGAATATTGTATGTATTGTGTACATACTTATATTAAAGAGGAAGCATATTATATTTTTCTTAAAACATGCTGTCCAGTTTTATTAATTTCATATTCGCATAAGATTGTGCTTTCTGTGTATTTTAAATTCAGATTATAATTTAGAGGTAGTATATTCAAAGTGAAGTATGTTTTTTTTATTTCCATAATAGTTTTGTATGGGCCATGCCCCTCCCCCCTTTCTCTCAATACATAATTGATACAGATATTTTCAATGAGTGTTTAAAAATTTAAGAATCATTAGACTGCTGTTGCTAATGGAATAGATTTCATTTGAAAGTTGTGTTTGCCTATTTCAGCTCAGGGTTTATTACACTTTGTCATCATCGTCGTCACTTCATTGTGTAGGCGTATAGTCTGTTTCGTCTTCACTGCAGCAATCTCTTCCAGGGCCTACCCACAGATCTTCTGCAAACTGGTTTGTAATCTACAGCATGCTTTACTAAGCCTCTCGTGGCCCATTTTATAGACATGCTCTATCCACTGCTGCTTTCGTTCTTCTATCTTATCATTGATAGAGAATATATCCCAGTTTTACCCTTATATGTTCATTACATATTCAATCCCG
Source organism: Magicicada septendecula (assembly GCA_034769895.1). Taxonomy (NCBI): domain Eukaryota; kingdom Metazoa; phylum Arthropoda; class Insecta; order Hemiptera; family Cicadidae; genus Magicicada; species Magicicada septendecula. The sequence continues at coordinate 59,293,412 of CM068368.1, read as the reverse complement.
TAGATGATAACCACTCATGTGGTTTATTACACTTCTACAGGAAATGTTCTTAAAAATCAGTTACTTCCTTCAGACAGAAACCTCCAGTATGACAGCATGGACTTATTAAACATTTTTTGGTGATGGGAGCAGACTCACAGAGCTTGCTGTTTTTTGTGCGTTCAAACTATCAATGTGAAGGGAATGACAGACAAGCGTAATAACATTTAAAGTCTGAAAAATTAAGTCATCATTCCATTATTTAAATAATTTACAAGGTAAGTAGGCAAAAAAAAGGTGTAAATTGTTGTTAACTCATTAAGAAGAGTATCAGCTAGACAAAAAAGTAATGGATGAGAAACATCAAGGTATGGACCAACGTAGCTATTGGACGTTTAATACACAGCACGTAGAACAAAGAGCATAATCCTCACAAACTCTATTAGAGATGGTACCTAGGAAGGACACAACAGACTCCATTAGAAATAATATCTAGGAAGCTCACAGAGAAGCCACTTTAACTAAATTAAAATTTGGTGTTGGGACAAGTTTTCTGTACAAGGGAAAGTCAAATGAAAACTTGAAAAATATGTTAATTGTTGGAAACACTGAGCAATTATTGTGAAAGGTGGGAACTGCAATACTCATTGTTGATAATTGGCCAACAAAGAGCACCATGATGCAGGAACATCAATGACTTGGGATCTGTATAAATGGTGGCTCTGTTTGCCATGTACCATAGAAGAACAGCATTCTGTTATTCATTTTTTTGTGAAGTGAAGAGATAAAATCCATTGAAATTCATCAGTGAATGAAAGTCTGTCACTGCAGTGACTATGCTAATGGAATAGGAAGTTCACAGATACCGTAGTCTCCTTGACCAGGTCAGCCAAACTGAGTAGTGACATCATAGGTCATTGCAGCAGTTGAAACCATTGTGAAGGAAAATTGGTGCTTAACCGTGGATTAAATAGCTGCCTGTATGGATGTCATTCATGGATCAGTACACTGTATATTATCCACAATGTGCTGGAGTTCGGTAAAGATTTTGTGAGATGGGTACCACAGCAGTTGACTGCAGAATGGCAACGTGGATGTGTTGATACAGTGAGGAACTTTTGTGGCACTTTGAAGCTGTAAAGGATGGCTCCCTATAAAATGGAGATGAAACCTGAAAACCATTACCACCAACTGGAAACCAAAAAAAGCAAGCATAAAATAGTGTCATAGCTTTTTACCAAAATAAAAAAAAAAATTTGAAGTTTTGCACACAACCATTGGTTGGAAAGGTTATGCTGACTCTCTTTTGAGATGAACAAGGGGTAATTTTGGAGCACTACAATCCAGGGGAGAAACCCACCATTACAGCATACGCAGATGTTCTCAAGAACCATCTGCATCCAGCTATCAGATCCAGACAACGTGGAGTTCTGAGTACTGGTGTTTTGTTGCAACATGACACTGTTCTACCCCAAATTGCTTGTACAACACTTGCAACCATCCAAGATCATACATAAATTTCAGTGTTCCCACATCCACCATATTCTCCAAACCTCGCACCTAGTCTGGAGTGGCTAGCACTATGCTTCCTCCTATTATTTAATGAGGTTTCCTCCAATCTGAATGATGAGCTGCAAAGCTTGAAAGAGCTAATAGGAAAATTTTTCTGTAGTGGTATGCAACAGTGATATTTTTGTTTATTGTTTGGGAATCGGAAAAATGAACAGTAATGCCAAAGTAACATAAAAACTGTAGATCGGTGAGAAAATCGTTTAAAGTGCCATAAGAGGATTAAAACGGATATGTATGAAAATAATTGAGTGGATATATCACTAGAATGTATTATATGATTGACAGAATGTGATTCAAGAGGTGAAAGGACATGTGCTGAATTTATAGGTCTAGTAGTCATGAAAGTTACCGGATTCAAGATCAAAGGTGCAAAACAATGATGACAGCCTTGTGAAAGATAGAGAAATACCACAATTAAATTCTGTCGCTTTAGCTCTACAGAAAAACAGAGGAACATAATTAGAAAAGTGTGTTTTCTTCAACAGTTTATGATTATATATGTGTATACAAATCCATTTGCATTTTGATTTAATTTTTTGATTCTTGTAATCTTTGTTTGTCTAATGAACTTTGTTGGACTAAAGAATTTGTTTAATTAAAGAACAAATTCAAATAAAAACATAAACATTGAAGATGTTGACCATCAACACAGCTGATTCGGGTGAAAAACCAGAACAGTCAAAATAGAAATGAAAATCGTTAATATACATTTAAATCTCTGATGATGCATATATCTCAGAAATGCACGCAAGGTGAACACTAATGTAATTTGTACAAGAAACTATAGAAGCAACAAGAATTACTATCAAGAAATGGACACACATGCACAAAATCAGTCTTATATTAAGTAATAAATATTATCTTAAATACGTATCAAATCTTAAATGTATATAGTCGGAATTATTTTGTAGTTTAGTACTGTAATCAGTACAGAGTAGACGTTGCTTTAAGACAGCAGTGAGACAAAGGAAATGTAGATTATCCAAACACTCGGAGGTGCCTTCATTTATGTGCTCACATATTTCACTGTATTTTTGCCTTTGCATAGTCTGTATAAATCGATGTCCAGAGCAAACAAGGCATGAAAAATGTATTTTTTGTTGGATAACGAACTGTTTGCTCGAGTCCAATAAACACAGTGCCTGAGCAACAGTCTCACCCGTGCAGGCGTACTGAATGGCTGAACGTTATATCATGAGCTATAATTTTTTCTTACTCTAATACAAACATTTGCAGTACTTTAAATGTTTATCATTTATACAGTCTAACAGCCACATTATTACAAACAATAAAAATGGTTAAAACTGAACTCAGTGGCAGCTCGTGGTTGTGACAGTTTCGAGTTCAATGTCTGAATGTTTCTACTAAGATAAGAGCAATTATCCATTTCTAAATAATACACAGGGTGGGTCACAACATGAAGAAATAACTGTTGACAACTTTAAGTAGGTCTAATATTAGGTTGTGTGTAAATTATTCTAAAAATATGTAGTTAAAATAAAAGGATAGTTAAATTTTTCTGTTTAATATTTAAAACAGAAAGTGGCCTACCAAGTTTCTTAATTTTGCATTTATCTTCAGTAGAGAGAGGGAAAAAAAATTTGTTTTTAAAATGGATTTAACACTATTCATTTTACCAAATCAATTAACTGAACACAAAAATAAGAAATACCTGAATGCTTAACACACAAAAACACTGTTACTATAATTGTTTAAGGACTACATAAAACACACTTATTTTCGGAGTGCAAGGACTTCACTATTTTATCTTATTTTAAAACTTCACTGCACACATTTCCATTGCATACTAAATGGAATAGAGGAATCTGACACAAAACTGAAGGTAAATGGACACATCATGTGGTAAAAATCATAATAATAGCGAATGGCGGTATTATAAAAATGTTGACATTCCCGTTTGGGGCGATTCACCCCTCATTGGAACTATTCGTTTCTGTTGCTAAGCTGGAATGTTGGCGACAATTCAGTGTAATTTGTGTACAGTGAGTTCCCCCTCCAAAGCTTTTTATGTAGCTTAGGAGGTGGTGACAGCTGCTTTGCACCTCAAGCAGTAGTAGCGAATTGGTTATTGTTCAGTCAGCAAGATTACTCTCACAGATCTCGTTAACTAATCTCTCAACAAATCCTTAAACATACTTAAATTATTTAGGGGTTCTCTGAACCATTGAACCTTATGGACAAGCCGCCACTGACCGAACTGTATGCTGACAGAGTGTGTGTGTCTAAAATGTTTGTCATTAGTATACTTATATATATATATATATATATATATATATATATATATATAGTGACGGCAGTGGTATGCGAACATCTGCTCTCCGTTACCAGCGGCCGAGACGTGACCAACTGCATGTTCGGAGCTAGCGAATCAGCGATCCCGGTTAGTTAATAAAACCCGGGCCGGCAGAAAATTTTGCGCACTCTTCATCGCCACGCCATCGGACGCACTTCATCTCCTCTCCTCCCTCGGACGACATCGGCGCAGAGTCAGCCGGAAGGAACGGCGAAGAATAGAACCGGCGTTCTTGCGTCTTTGCCCTCCAGTTCCGCGCCAGCGATGGATTTCGCTGGGCCGGCAGCCAACTCTACAACCGGTCCCGAAAGAAGAGGACTGCAGTACGCCACGAACAGTGGGCGCAGCCGCCGAACATCTCAGCGCGGCACTACCAACATCAGTCCTTTTTAGGGCCACCAAAATAACTAGAGTGTACGATTGGCGCTATTTATCATGGGGCAAGCCTTTTGTCTGGTGACAAGATATATATATATATATATATATATATATATATATATATTTATACATAAATATTATGTTTTTTAAACTTTCAAAAGATATTGGAATTTGTATAAGAATATTTCATGTTGTAACAACAACACGTGATTTTGGGAACATATTGATACCCTTGTGCTGCTTATTAATGTACCAAGAGGAGAATTAATTCTTTGTTGGTCAGTGAAGTAGTATCCAAAATATAACAGACTTACAGTATTTTTGCAGCTTTTAACAGTTTGAAGCGATTGGTGATTGCCATAGTAACGTTATTCTTATTTTTTATAGGCTTATATATCTTTTAGCAGACCTTTTAGGCTAGAGATCTTTTTTATTCGCATGGACAATATTATTAATTTTATACGTTTCCATTATCTCATAAGCATGATTAATGCATTGTACGAGGTGTGTTAAAAAAAAGACCTAACTTTTGCAACACAAACTTTATTAATGTACTTATAACATTATGCATGCTTATCCCCTTCACACCCCCCTGTGCTGGCAATGCACCGCTCCCTACATTTCTTCAAATTCTGGAACAATTCCTGGAACGCACTTTTTGGAATGGCGTGCAGCTGTTCTTCCGTATTTTTCTTGATCTCCTCTGTTGTTTCAAAACGTCGTTCTTTCAAGGTCGCCTTCAGTTTTGGGAACAAAAAAAGTCTGCTGGGGCTAAGTCTGGAGAGTAGGGTGGGCGGGGCAGAACAGTCGTATTGTTTTTCACCAGATAATTGACGACAAAGAGTGACGTGTGAACTGGCTAGTTTTCATGTTGTAACACCCAAGTCTGTTCTTTCCACAGGTCTGGCCTCATCTTGGTTACTGCTTCCTTCAAACGCCTTGAAACTTCTGTATAATACTCCCTATGTACTCTCTGACCACGTGGGACGAATTCATGGTGATCCAACCATTTCCTGTTAAGAAACACCACCATCACCACCTTCGTGTTTGATGGACTCATCCGGCTTTTTTTGGTCGAGGCGATCCTTTTCCCACCCACTGTGAATACTGTGCCTTCGTTTCAACATCGTATCTATACACCCACGTCTCATCCCCTGTCATAATGTTTTTGATGAAGTTTTCATCGGCACTGGTATGGTCAAACAGTTACTGACTGATGTTAACGTGATTCTCTTTCTGATCATCGGACAGCAAACCTTGCACGGATTTTGCTGAGGTGTGATGCACGTTCAGTTTTCCGGTCAATTTTATATTTCATGGTATGAACTCACGTTAATACCCAATTCCTAGGCAATTTTACGTACAGTTAAATGACGATCTTCACGTATCATAGTGCGAACTTCATCGGTCGATGGTCTTCCCACTTTGAAATAAGTAAACTAGTCATAGCACTGCGGTCAGCTCATGCAATCGTCCCCATATGCTTGCTAAAGCATTTCAAATATTTCTGTAAACGTTTTACTGAGTTTGAAGCAATATTTTGTGCAAACACATTGTACTTCAAGCTCTTTCATTTTTACTACGGGAAAAATTCACCGAGAGGTTAGAACATGTATTAAATTCAGCTGCTGTAGCGAGAATCACAACAGTGGTAGAAAGAAGTGGAATATTGGATGACAAGTTGCCACTGTTTGTGTATACCACCATGGTTGTGAAAGTTTGGTGTTTTTTTTTAACACATCTCGTATGTTTAGACAGCTTGCTTCATACGCTGTATGTTTTATGTTTAAGATTCTTTTATTTATATATATAATAGTAGTGTGACAGACATTCACACCCTATCTGAATGCATGAAGCATAATTATGACCAGCCGTATTAGGTGTCCGGGACAATTGGGGTGTGATTGACGTAAAAGTATTGTTTATAAATTAAGAATATTACTATAAATTAGTTATAAGACAATATAAAGACTATGAAACTGTAGTATGATGCTTGAGCGAAGTGTTGTGTTGTGCGCGTATCAGAAGGAGGTTCGAACAGTGTTGTAATTAGCCAATTGGTAAACACGCAACAAGTTGTGCATGTCGACGTGCATATGAGTTATAATTTATTGCAATTACAAAATATTAAAAGGTCAATTTAATTGATTCATATGTAAGTGAAAACTTATGTTATAGAAGAATTGGGAAAACGGAGCTCCAGTCTTAAGCACGTGGCATTTCCAGAATATTCCTACATTTAACATGTGTTGTATAGGAAATACGTCTATGCACAGGACGATCGTGACAACACCTTATAACGATGCAGTTTCAGTTTAGGAAGATAGGGGAGTCTTCATGTAGCACTCGTCGAGAGCGGTTGCGGAGAGTTCCTCGCATAGTCCAACACCCATTCCAGGCAGTCCTTGGGGCCCATAGACATCGATGGAGCAGCGAGTTTAGGCAGGTGGAGGTTAAGCCCGGAGTACGAGATTTTCTGCTACCGTTGCTGAACTTCGATTGCTGACCGAGGCAGCTGAGGCGGACACGGAGCGATTCCTGGATGCGGCGGCTGGAGCGTAGGACACAGACGACAGATCGCTGGAGACCGGAAACGAGATATTTGACTGGGACTACCAGAAGACATCAATTGAGGAAAGCAATTCTAAGAACTAAATTTGTTTTAAAAGAATAAAAAACTTTCAAAGAGAAATTTTGAACTTTTCAATACAAGTATCATTGTCTTAAATAAATTTAAAAAAAAATTTTTTTAATGCAATCATCATGTTGGAAAAAGGTCAATAAATGTATTAAATCACTATTTGAGCATCATTTCTGCAAGTTTGGTCAGCTAACTACCTGTTACCTTGCAATATATTGCAACGTTACAACAATTATACAAATATATTATCATATTCTCAATGCAACTATAATATGTACTACACCGGCCAGGTCGCAGGATTTGGTTTCTCATTGCGTCAAGTATAAGTGGTTGCACAATAATTAAATAATTTTTAAAGAGGAGTGAGATGTTGACATGAAATAATTAATTAAACCCGTTTCAAAATAATCATTCTAAGATTTATTACTTGATAGAAAAATATTTAACTATTAAAATTTCCAACATTATACAAATAAATATTCACCTTCATAAGCTTTACAAATCTGTAACCTGCTATGCTATTCATAACATACAACAAAAATAAACACCCAAATAACCTTATTAACTAACCAAACATGTTAAACAAGTTATTAAAATTCTTTTTATTTGTGTGTCTTAAATTAACTCAAATTTTAATTACTGATAGCAACTCATTTACCAACTAAATAATATTAAGATTCAAGAATGAATTTATTGTTTTGCTATAAACAAATAAAAATATTACATTTACTTCCAATCTATTATTGATTTATACTGACACCCTAAAAAATACAACAAAAGATTAGTATTTCTTTTCTACAAGTTGTTAAATTACACTCTCTTATCTAACTACTATTTTACTTTAAAATTCTAATTATTCTCTGTTCTTTTTCGAGAGCTCTTCACAACAAAATATAATTGTTTTTTTATCACCCGCGTTTATCTGCCGTTACCGTTGCATATGTGTGTGTGTGTGTGTGTGTGTGTGTGTGTGTGTGTGTGTGTGTGTGTGTGTGTGTGTGTGTGTGTGTGTGTGTGTGTGTGTGTGCAGATTCCTGAGAATATGATGATGGTTATTCTGCTGCTATGGTCGTTGTCTCTTAAGTGTTGTTGTTGTTGTTGATGGTCCAGAATTTCTCCTTACGTCTTGGTGTGAGTGTGGTAGTGTGTGTGTGTGTGTCCATGTCGATCTGCAAACGGGCAGCGTAACGTCGTCTGTAGATTCCTTGAGTCTGATTGTGTGATCGCCTAAAATTGCCAGTGGTATTTATACTGGTGGCGATTTGACAGGAACAGGCCTGTTTTCGACAAGCTAGAGATTGTCAGTTCGTGCCAAGGCGTCCTTTTTATTGCACTAACCTTTTGGTTAATTATCGCGAACTCATGACCATCCTTGTCACATGAGCGATATCATTGTTTGCGTAATTTTTTTCTGGTCACTCACATATACCACACATATTAATTACTCTTCAATTACACTAGTAATTAATATTAATTAGTTAGCATATTTAATATTGCACCTCTGGAAATAAATTTTATATCACGTATTTATCAAAACTTCCTTTACGTAATGGTGTCTTTATAATTGGCGTAAGCCTTTGCTTACAGGTTTAACACAAGTAATTAGTTTATTATAATCCTGTTAAGACATAATAAATTACCTTATTTCAAATCCGTCCTGTGACCTCGTTGCGTTGTTTTTGTTGTTACGCGTTTTGGGAACTATGTACCATAATAAGGTAACTTATTATCAAAAACGTGACTTGGACCATAATCAACAATGTTTAAACTGTTAAGACATGATTAATTGGAACAAACAATTTGTAGCATCACCCCATATTATTCTTGTTGCAGCTGGCTTCACACACACACACACACACACCATATTTTCAACTATCGAAGCAGGTGCACTCTTGACATGACAGAGCCTGCATTTTCTTGCACAAAATTGTATAAAACTGTTCCTTATTCTATTTACGCTAATTACAATATAAAACATACCGCCCTGGGCAAATATGCACATATATGTATTGTTGCAGTGTGTGTGTGTGTGTGTGTGTGTGTGTGTGTGTGTGTGTGTGTGTGTGTGTGTGTGTGTGTGTGTGTGTCAAACATCAGTTTATAGTGTCTGTCATCGCTGTCTGATTTCTAGACTGTCTCTCCAATATTTTTTGTCCTGACAATGTTCTTCTGCCAGATTCCTCACACTTAGAACTTTCTGGATACTCTCGCCCCATGATCGTCTGGGTCTTCCCCTCTTCCTCTTCTCCAGGGGTAACCATTCCATTATCCTTTTTGGTAACCTTTCTCCTCCCGTCCGTTTAACATGTCCAAACCAGATTAACTGTCTTCTTTCTATTTCGTCTACTACTGCATGTTTCACATTTATCATTTCTCTAATCTGTTCATTTCATATTTTCTCTCGCCTGGATACTCTGCATGATCTACTTAGTACATCCATCTCTACAGCTAGTATTTTACTTTTGTTCGCTTCTGTCATTCTCCAACTCTCAGCACCATACAACAGAATACTCTTTACGATAGTACTGTATACCTGTACTTTCCTTCCTCTAGTTATCTGGTCATGCCACCATATACTATTTAGCCTTTTCATAGCCCTCCATCCCATGCCTACTCTCTCCTTTATTTTGAAACCCCTACTTCATCTTGAGTAGTTAAAACAAAAGAATATTTCCTTTTGTAAAGAGGGGCCACAAGTTAATTAAAACTAGGCTAAGGCCTAGAGAAGCAAAAAATTGTGCCGGGTCCAGTATGACGGGACTTCCAATGAAAACTCAAGAATTAAATAATTAACAATCCCATTTTATTATTCTATCTCATAACAACAATAATAATAAAAAACAACAGTGATTTATAATTCCCCTTTAAATGGTTAAATAAAGAAGTATACCCTCTCAACAAGGCCACCTGAAAAATATTAACTGAATCCAAGAAAATAATTGCTATGTCACCATCAATGAATTGAAATTTTAAAATAATCATTAACCTCAAAATAAAGCTCCCATTAAACTATTTAATAAAATATAAAATGATATTATATGTTCCTTTTATAATACTGTATATAAATTAATGAAGATAAATGATTTCATTCCTTGTTACTATTAATAATAAAATAATTACGCAACAAATTAAATAAATTTTAAAGGTGACAATTCCTATACTTGTTAAATAAAATAATTAATTTCCTTAAAGAAATGATCAGGCACGATTATTGAGATAGAATACCTCCCTTAAAAAGAAAACGAAAAGGATATATCCACATGACTACATGTGTTAACTTTCTGTTGTAAAAGACCCTGAATAATAAATCCCTATATCCCAAGTTCCCACCAAAAGTACAGTAATGCATAATATTTATATATATATATATATATATCCCCCAAAATGTACACAGAAATATACAGACATAACATGTTCCACGGGACAAAAATACATTATACAACAGTGTACATAAAATACATAAAGGTCTCTTGCCACGCCCTTTTTTATATTACCCTTCTGGTGTATATAAATTCTAACTTTTCCGTTTATAATAGTACCCACATGGTGTGGGTTAATTGCACGTCATGTGTATAAGAGAATGTATAGCATACAAATGTCCCCAGGACCTAATAAAAATTCAAAAGTAAGTGGCTAAGTGCTAAAATACTTAATTAGGGTGAGAAATAAAAATTGTTTTAAAATAATTAACGCCCCCCAGTTATCATAATTAGTATAAAGAATTTATATATACTTAAATAGGGCCAATTAATGAAAAGAGAAAAATTGCACAATATTAGCACCTTATAAAAAAATACACTTGGGTCAGAGACGGACATGTTCATTCAACTTTCGGCTTGTTTCAACAAACAAGTCTCGACAAAGTCTCGACAAACAAGTTGAAAAGTGTTTCGATATGCATAGCTTGGTTGAAACTAGTAAAAAAATTCGCCTACCTCCCCAGTAATCTTTTTATACAATGAAATAAACTGATATTTTAAATTAAGAGAAAATATATGTTTTTATGCATAGTAAATTAAAATTGAGAAAATTACTAATAACAAAACTGACTTTAAATCTGTAGCGATAGCCCTATAAAGAAATGAGTGGAAATCTATGTTGGATGCTGTCTTGTAACCATGTCAGTCTCTGAACTGACAATTTACTATAAATATATTGAAATTTTACAATTAATTCTTTTTCTTAGTGTACACACTAAACTGTCCCATCAATTGGGGATCCAAATGAATGTTTACTTGAACGGTAGAAACTGATGGTTATGTATAACTGGTGGTGCCATGTTGATTCTACGTGTTAATTATAAATGGTTGTTTTTCACCTGCTTATGGGTCCAGAAGGATGATCTTTTATGGGTAACGTGGCGATCTTATGATTGGCATGTTGTTGTTGTTGTGGTGAGCTAATTCTCTTCGGTGGCGAGTGTGGAGCTTTTAAGATGGCATTTGTTCAGCTATGTAGCAGGACTCTGTCTCTGATCGGCGAACCCTGCTCACACATTACATTTTTAGTGAGAGACCACACACAAATGCCCCCACTGTTTGGACACCCTCCAAAATACATTATATAAAGACAACACCTAGTTATGGGCTACATAATGAAACTTGGTAAAATTATTTTGGCCAACATGCCTTATTTAAAAACTCTCTAACAATGATTCTTTATAAACTGAACCTCACCTAATGTGAGTTACTTTTTGCAATATAAAATTTTATTTTGGCTTTGTAACATCTTATGAACTTATTACTTTGAGTGAAATTGTGGTTACCACGTGGTGCAGAATTTATTTAAAACACATAGTTTTCTTACTACATATAATTTTGAGAACACCATTAATTTGAATTTGACATGATTTACATTTAAAACGTGCCTGAGTAAGTTCCCATATATATGTATAAGGTTTTACTAATATTCTTAGCAAAACCTTATATCACTTAATGACGACGCATGGTGCAATAGGTTAAGTGCACAACACAATCTCGTTACATCGGTGTTAATGAAAGTTCAAACTTAATTATTTTGTTGTTAATGTACTTTAGGTTTTAGGGCCGAGATTCAGACACTCCAATAATCTAGTTTTATCGGTTTATAAAAACTTTACAACAATCACGTATCTCAGAATGCACGATTCAACAAGTGGGTACGCTTACTCAAGCTTACTAAAAAAAACGTTTTCTCCCGTGAAATGTAGTATTTGATAGATATAATGTAATTAAAACTCACCGCAGTCGTTTAAGAAACTATTTTTCCATAGTTGTTAGAAGTAGAAGATGGAATTAATTCGTCTCTCCACCAAAGGAATTTACCACGAGGCCATCAGTTAGACTTCCATGTTGAGACAAGCACTAGGAACGCAGTTGGTGAAGCCCTTCGCCTGTCTTCAATCAGGCGATAGGTAGCGGCACCTGGCTTTTATAATGCCTCAACAAGCCGACAGATAGCGACAGCGATCGGGCACAGTAATAAGTCTGTCTTATTTCGATACAAGAGCGCAGCACGAATTATTACTTTAATTCAGTACTGCCCTTAACTACCAGCGGTGTATACATTAATTTCGCATCGTTTTACCGCTAGGTATCGGTGCACTCTCCGATTGTAAAAATGACTGACTGAACGACAAAGTTCAGCACACCCTCACCCCAAAAGGGCAACATAGTTGCCCCAACGTTAAAGGCCAGGAGGGTACCCTGCAGTGTACCTCTCCCCAAAAGATACCGGTGGACGTCGTGGTTGGGTTGGCTCAGCAGAGCTTGCTCTCAGGAGAACAGAAATCAAAAAGGGAAAATGAAAGAGACGAAAGAAGATATGTATTATGTAAGTGTGCGGGTGCTGCATGCTGACCTGATCAGAGTCCGCATACAGCACAAGAGAGAGAGACAGCTAAAGACAAAAGAAAGATTCCTACGTACGTATAGATCTTCTGACCTCCTGAGGCTTGCCCACCAACTGAGGCCCAACTTGATACCTACTCAGGACAACAACTACCCCCCCTTTTCTTACTGGATTGGAAAATCACCACGCCAATGCAATCATCCTCATGCGACCCTCTCCGCCAGACCAACCCCACAGGACCGCCCCAATACGTCACACTTTCTGGTGACCACCACCTACTCCTGCTGCCACTCACACACGCGTCCGAAGACCAAAACAAGGTAACTGGTACCTTGGTATGTGAGCGCCCATAACTTTATTGTCCACATATGGACTGACCAGCCATATGCTAAAACAAGGCATCACATATCCTTGACATATCTAACTGGTCGTTAAAAAAAAAACATCCCTATACTAGGGCGGACGGCCCCTATTAGCCGGACAGAGAAAACCGCATCGAGGGCACGCGAACATCAATCCCTTCACTTGGTCTTCAATACTGCAGAACTAACGAGGGGGGTTTTACTTCAGTACGACCACGTTGAACAACCTACACTTAATCAAAAATAACTACCACGGAAAGCAACTAGGGAATGCGGCATGGCCAGGACTCTACAAAAAATCAACGACAACCTACAACAAAGAAAAATGAAAACGACACTAAACTCACTACCCACGTAGTCACAACTCTTCCAACTAACTTCTCTCTGATATTTTTTTCTTTTTCCTTTTCTAATTTTTTTGCTTTTTCCTTTCTAATTTTTTTTAAATTTGTTTTTTGGTTTTTACTTTTTTTTCTGAGGGGAGGGGTAGGAAAATTGGGAAGATGAAAAGGGCAAGGATCATTGAAAGTTCAACAGCTAGGACTAAGGTAATGGACATGGTTCCCTCCGAAAATGAGGATGGGTGGAGAAAACCAAGGCTCGCGGAGGCAGGGGCGCAACCCTGAAGTAGATGAACACCACTGGGACTGTGGGGAACATCTACCCGCTACCCATTAACCGCTTTGTCTCACCCTTTTATGACGAACTTTAGGAACCCGTTCCTTGTGGACATCACTCTGAGAAACTATCTTGTGTAGAGCAATACTGATTTATTTCATCTGAATTATAATCAAGGTAACTTACCTTTCTACATTTACCCCGATTTGGATTATCCTCAACCTCTAACTCCTCTGCTTCTATCTTCTTCTCTTCTACAATTTCCCCTGTTTCTATGTCTTCCACCTCTTCCTTTTTCTCCTCTATATAATTCAAATCACCATCACGACACTGCACATCTTCATCTTCTAGTTGCTCACCTGGTCCAGCTGAAACTTCTTTCCATTCCTCAGAATCCTCAACAATACTTACAGAAAGTGTCTGCACATCTTCACACACTACATCATTCTCACTCACAAACTCTACAACGCTGCCACCCAGTTTCTCCCCAACTTCTACCTCATCTACTTCTACTACACTTGCAGGCTGGACATCCCCTAGTCCATCCGCGACCTCAGAAACACTTGCAGCCTCCCTAACACTTACACTTATACTCCCCTGCGTAGCATGTGCAGACCACTCTTCTGCCTCCTCCTTCGATTCCTCTTCTTCACCACTCTCAGCAACTACAACTTCCTCAACAGTACTCAACCTGGAATCCAGCTGTCCAGGTCCATGTGCAATGTCTAAATTAAATTCTACTGACGATGGTAAAGCTCCACCATCAAGTGACTTCTCATCTTCCGGCGTAGGCGATGATGATGTTATCGGCTCTGGATCCACCTTGGGCAGAAATGGATTTACTGGAACAATTACTGCGACCTTTGGTCGGACAGTATTTGAAGCAGCACAACACCGGGCCATCTTCACGAAACAACGTGGACGATTCCCAAACCTTAAACGGGAACTGTCTTGGGAATTCAGTCCTCCTATAATTATATCTAGGACTTCGGTGTCGGTCAACCCTAATCTTAATACCCGGGCAGCTTTTCGTATGTCCTGCACGTAATCCCCCAACGGCTCTCCGTCGGCCTGATAACGGTAAAATAAATCCAACCTAAGCTGGGAACGTCGTGGAGGATATATGAAGTAATCCAACACTTCCCCATGAAAAGTGTCGACCGTGCCGCCCCGACGCCAAGTGTTGGTGACCTTCTCTGCCAATGTACCCTGGCAATACGGGTATATAAGGCACAAGACCTCCCCATCGGATATACCCGGATAGGCTGCCAACTGCAGGACAAGGTCCAAGAAAACCAGCAGCTGGTCCTCCTTATATCCATCTACCACCGAAAATTTCTGGAGAACTGGGGTGAGAGGGTGGGGCAATTTCTGTTCCTCCCGGTGGTCGGGGGACGACAATTTCTGGAAGCATAGCGCCGCCAGAATTACACAATTTGCCAAACACTATCAACAAACACAACACCCTACAAATACCTAACACCTACAAACATATTGACAATAATAAGATTGGAATAAGAAAAACTCACGTACTGTACTTCCAAGGAGTAGACTGCGGGTCCACCTAACGATGCGAGAAATAGCCCACTACCTGAACAGCTCACACTCGATTACACCAGACAAAAGGAACGCGACACACACACAACACGAAGAACAAAATACCGACCAACGAAAATTTATTTTAACCATTTCTTAGGTTACCTCCGGCTACCATTTATCGGAAGAAACCGACTGCCGATCGAGCCATACCGCATAAAAAAAAAAAAAAAAAAAAAAAAAAAAAAAAAAAAAAAAAAAAAAACGGCAACACCTCCCCGAACATGGGCAAGGTAACTCAAACTAACCAAGCACCGACTGCGATAAGTCTTGCCCAGGGATTTCCCCTTCTAAAATTTCCCACCACGTGGCACTATTCACTATGCAAGGCGGGCAAGTACATGTACATATATTTCAAACCTTAAAACTAACAAAAAATATTTTCACTGGGGATATAGGGCCTTTAAAATTTTTCTAAGTTCTATTTGAACTTAACATTGTGAAAGTTCCAAGATATTTCCTAAGTTTGCAAGCCCCGTCACACCCACAGGACCCTCATCGTAACCACGCTCTGCTACCAAATGAAACCCCTACTTCATCTTGTGTAGTTAAAACAAAAGAATATTTCCTTTTGTAAAGAGGGGCCACAAGTTAATTAAAACTAGGCTGTGGCCTAGAGAAGCAAAAAATTGTGCCGGGTCCAGTATGACGGGACTTCCAATGAAAACTCAAGAATTAAATAATTAACAATCCCATTTTATTATTCTATCTCATAACAACAATAATAAAAAAAAAACAACAGTGATTTATAATTCCCCTTTAAATAGTTAAATAAAGAAGTATACCCTCTCAACAAGGCCACCTGAAAAATATTAACTGAATCCAAGAAAATAATTGCTATGTCACCATCAATGAATTGAAATTTTAAAATAATCATTAACCTCAAAATAAAGCTCCCATTAAACTATTTAATAAAATATAAAATGATATTATATGTTCCTTTTATAATACTGAATATAAATTAATGAAGATAAATGATTTCATTCCTTGTTACTATTAATAATAAAATAATTACGCAACAAATTAAATAAATTTTAAAGGTGACAATTCCTATACTTGTTAAATAAAATAATTAATTTCCTTAAAGAAATGATCAGGCACGATTATTGAGATAGAATACCTCCCTTAAAAAGAAAACGAAAAGGATATATCCACATGACTACATGTGTTAATTTTCTGTTGTAAAAGACCCTGAATAATAAATCCCTATATCCCAAGTTCCCACCAAAAGTACAGTAATGCATAATATTTATATATATATATATCTCCCCCAAAATGTACACAGAAATATACAGACATAACATGTTCCACGGGACAAAAATACATTATACAACAGTGTACATAAAATACATAAAGGTCTCTTGCCACGCCCTTTTTTATATTACCCTTCTGGTGTATATAAATTCTAACTTTTCCGTTTATAATAGTACCCACATGGTGTGGGTTAATTGCACGTCATGTGTATAAGAGAATGTATAGCATACAAATGTCCCCAGGACCTAATAAAAATTCAAAAGTAAGTGGCTAAGTGCTAAAATACTTAATTAGGGTGAGAAATAAAAATTGTTTTAAAATAATTAACGCCCCCCAGTTATCATAATTAGTATAAAGAATTTATATATACTTAAATAGGGCCAATTAATGAAAAGAGAAAAATTGCACAATATTAGCACCTTATAAAAAAATACACTTGGGTCAGAGACGGACATGTTCATTCAACTTTCGGCTTGTTTCAACAAACAAGTCTCGACAAAGTCTCGACAAACAAGTTGAAAAGTGTTTCGATATGCATAGCTTGGTTGAAACTAGTAAAAAAATTCGCCTACCTCCCCAGTAATCTTTTTATACAATGAAATAAACTGATATTTTAAATTAAGAGAAAATATATGTTTTTATGCATAGTAAATTAAACATGAGAAAATTACTAATAACAAAACTGACTTTAAATCTGTAGCGATAGCCCTATAAAGAAATGAGTGGAAATCTATGTTGGATGCTGTCTTGTAACCATGTCAGTCTCTGAACTGACAATTTACTATAAATATATTGAAATTTTACAATTAATTCTTTTTCTTAGTGTACACACTAAACTGTCCCATCAATTGGGGATCCAAATGAATGTTTACTTGAACGGTAGAAACTGATGGTTATGTATAACTGGTGGTGCCATGTTGATTCTACGTGTTAATTATAAATGGTTGTTTTTCACCTGCTTATGGGTCCAGAAGGATGATCTTTTATGGGTAACGTGGCGATCTTATGATTGGCATGTTGTTGTTGTTGTGGTGAGCTAATTCTCTTCGGTGGCGAGTGTGGAGCTTTTAAGATGGCATTTGTTCAGCTATGTAGCAGGACTCTGTCTCTGATCGGCGAACCCTGCTCACACATTACATTTTTAGTGAGAGACCACACACAAATGCCCCCACTGGTTGGACACCCTCCAAAATACATTATATAAAGACAACACCTAGTTATGGGCTACATAATGAAACTTGGTAAAATTATTTTGGCCAACATGCCTTATTTAAAAACTCTCTAACAATGATTCTTTATAAACTGAACCTCACCTAATGTGAGTTACTTTTTGCAATATAAAATTTTATTTTGGCTTTGTAACATCTTATGAACTTATTACTTTGAGTGAAATTGTGGTTACCACGTGGTGCAGAATTTATTTAAAACACATAGTTTTCTTACTACATATAATTTTGAGAACACCATTAATTTGAATTTGACATGATTTACATTTAAAACGTGCCTGAGTAAGTTCCCCTATATATGTATAAGGTTTTACTAATATTCTTAGCAAAACCTTATATCACTTAATGACGACGCATGGAGCAAATAGGTTAAGTGCACAACACAATCTCGTTACATCGGTGTTAATGAAAGTTCAAACTTAATTATTTTGTTGTTAATGTACTTTAGGTTTTAGGGCCGAGATTCAGACACTCCAATAATCTAGTTTTATCGGTTTATAAAAACTTTACAACAATCACGTATCTCAGAATGCACGATTCAACAAGTGGGTACGCTTACTCAAGCTTACTAAAAAAAACGTTTTCTCCCGTGAAATGTAGTATTTGATAGATATAATGTAATTAAAACTCACCGCAGTCGTTTAAGAAACTATTTTTCCATAGTTGTTAGAAGTAGAAGATGGAATTAATTCGTCTCTCCACCGAAGGAATTTACCACGAGGCCATCAGTTAGACTTCCATGTTGAGACAAGCACTAGGAACGCAGTTGGTGAAGCCCTTCGCCTGTCTTCAATCAGGCGATAGGTAGCGGCACCTGGCTTTTATAATGCCTCAACAAGCCGACAGATAGCGACAGCGATCGGGCACAGTAATAAGTCTGTCTTATTTCGATACAAGAGCGCAGCACGAATTATTACTTTAATTCAGTACTGCCCTTAACTACCAGCGGTGTATACATTAATTTCGCATCGTTTTACCGCTAGGTATCGGTGCACTCTCCGATTGTAAAAATGACTGACTGAACGACAAAGTTCAGCACACCCTCACCCCAAAAGGGCAACATAGTTGCCCCAACGTTAAAGGCCAGGAGGGTACCCTGCAGTGTACCTCTCCCCAAAAGATACCGGTGGACGTCGTGGTTGGGTTGGCTCAGCAGAGCTTGCTCTCAGGAGAACAGAAATCAAAAAGGGAAAATGAAAGAGACGAAAGAAGATATGTATTATGTAAGTGTGCGGGTGCTGCATGCTGACCTGATCAGAGTCCGCATACAGCACAAGAGAGAGAGACAGCTAAAGACAAAAGAAAGATTCCTACGTACGTATAGATCTTCTGACCTCCTGAGGCTTGCCCACCAACTGAGGCCCAACTTGATACCTACTCAGGACAACAACTACCCCCCCTTTTCTTACTGGATTGGAAAATCACCACGCCAATGCAACCATCCTCATGCGACCCTCTCCGCCAGACCAACCCCACAGGACCGCCCCAATACGTCACACTCTCTGGTGACCACCACCTACTCCTGCTGCCACTCACACACGCGTCCGAAGACCAAAACAAGGTAACTGGTACCTTGGTATGTGAGCGCCCATAACTTTATTGTCCACATATGGACTGACCAGCCATATGCTAAAACAAGGCATCACATATCCTTGACATATCTAACTGGTCGTTAAAAAAAAACCATCCCTATACTAGGGCGGACGGCCCCTATTAGCCGGACAGAGAAAACCGCATCGAGGGCACGCGAACATCAATCCCTTCACTTGGTCTTCAATACTGCAGAACTAACGAGGGGGGTTTTACTTCAGTACGACCACGTTGAACAACCTACACTTAATCAAAAATAACTACCACGGAAAGCAACTAGGGAATGCGGCATGGCCAGGACTCTACAAAAAATCAACGACAACCTACAACAAAGAAAAATGAAAACGACACTAAACTCACTACCCACGTAGTCACAACTCTTCCAACTAACTTCTCTCTGATATTTTTTTCTTTTTCCTTTTCTAATTTTTTTTCTTTTTCCTTTCTAATTTTTTTTAAATTTGTTTTTTGGTTTTTACTTTTTTTTCTGAGGGGAGGGGTAGGAAAATTGGGAAGATGAAAAGGGCAAGGATCATTGAAAGTTCAACAGCTAGGACTAAGGTAATGGACATGGTTCCCTCCGAAAATGAGGATGGGTGGAGAAAACCAAGGCTCGCGGAGGCAGGGGCGCAACCCTGAAGTAGATGAACACCACTGGGACTGTGGGGAACATCTACCCGCTACCCATTAACCGCTTTGTCTCACCCTTTTATGACGAACTTTAGGAACCCGTTCCTTGTGGACATCACTCTCTGAGAAACTATCTTGTGTAGAGCAATACTGATTTATTTCATCTGAATTATAATCAAGGTAACTTACCTTTCTACATTTACCCCGATTTGGATTATCCTCAACCTCTAACTCCTCTGCTTCTATCTTCTTCTCTTCTACAATTTCCCCTGTTTCTATGTCTTCCACCTCTTCCTTTTTCTCCTCTATATAATTCAAATCACCATCACGACACTGCACATCTTCATCTTCTAGTTGCTCACCTGGTCCAGCTGAAACTTCTTTCCATTCCTCAGAATCCTCAACAATACTTACAGAAAGTGTCTGCACATCTTCACACACTACATCATTCTCACTCACAAACTCTACAACGCTGCCACCCAGTTTCTCCCCAACTTCTACCTCATCTACTTCTACTACACTTGCAGGCTGGACATCCCCTAGTCCATCCGCGACCTCAGAAACACTTGCAGCCTCCCTAACACTTACACTTATACTCCCCTGCGTAGCATGTGCAGACCACTCTTCTGCCTCCTCCTTCGATTCCTCTTCTTCACCACTCTCAGCAACTACAACTTCCTCAACAGTACTCAACCTGGAATCCAGCTGTCCAGGTCCATGTGCAATGTCTAAATTAAATTCTACTGACGATGGTAAAGCTCCACCATCAAGTGACTTCTCATCTTCCGGCGTAGGCGATGATGATGTTATCGGCTCTGGATCCACCTTGGGCAGAAATGGATTTACTGGAACAATTACTGCGACCTTTGGTCGGACAGTATTTGAAGCAGCACAACACCGGGCCATCTCCACGAAACAACGTGGACGATTCCCAAACCTTAAACGGGAACTGTCTTGGGAATTCAGTCCTCCTATAATTATATCTAGGACTTCGGTGTCGGTCAACCCTAATCTTAATACCCGGGCAGCTTTTCGTATGTCCTGCACGTAATCCCCCAACGGCTCTCCGTCGGCCTGATAACGGTAAAATAAATCCAACCTAAGCTGGGAACGTCGTGGAGGATATATGAAGTAATCCAACACTTCCCCATGAAAAGTGTCGACCGTGCCGCCCCGACGCCAAGTGTTGGTGACCTTCTCTGCCAATGTACCCTGGCAATACGGGTATATAAGGCACAAGACCTCCCCATCGGATATACCCGGATAGGCTGCCAACTGCAGGACAAGGTCCAAGAAAACCAGCAGCTGGTCCTCCTTATATCCATCTACCACCGAAAATTTCTGGAGAACTGGGGTGAGAGGGTGGGGCAATTTCTGTTCCTCCCGGTGGTCGGGGGACGACAATTTCTGGAAGCATAGCGCCGCCAGAATTACACAATTCGCCAAACACTATCAACAAACACAACACCCTACAAATACCTAACACCTACAAACATATTGACAATAATAAGATTGGAATAAGAAAAACTCACGTACTGTACTTCCAAGGAGTAGACTGCGGGTCCACCTAACGATGCGAGAAATAGCCCACTACCTGAACAGCTCACACTCGATTACACCAGACAAAAGGAACGCGACACACACACAACACGAAGAACAAAATACCGACCAACGAAAATTTATTTTAACCATTTCTTAGGTTACCTCCGGCTACCATTTATCGGAAGAAACCGACTGCCGATCGGGCCATACCGCATAATCAAAAAAAAAAAAAAAACGGCAACACCTCCCCGAACATGGGCAAGGTAACTCAAACTAACCAAGCACCGACTGCGATAAGTCTTGCCCAGGGATTTCCCCTTCTAAAATTTCCCACCACGTGGCACTATTCACTATGCAAGGCGGGCAAGTACATGTACATATATTTCAAACCTTAAAACTAACAAAAAATATTTTCACTGGGGATATAGGGCCTTTAAAATTTTTCTAAGTTCTATTTGAACTTAACATTGTGAAAGTTCCAAAATATTTCCTAAGTTTGCAAGCCCCGTCACACCCACAGGACCCTCATCGTAACCACGCTCTGCTACCAAATGAAACCCCTACTTCATCTTGAGTAGTTAAAACAAAAGAATATTTCCTTTTGTAAAGAGGGGCCACAAGTTAATTAAAACTAGGCTATGGCTTAGAGAAGCAAAAAATTGTGCCGGGTCCAGTATGACGGGACTTCCAATGAAAACTCAAGAATTAAATAATTAACAATCCCATTTTATTATTCTATCTCATAACAACAATAATAAAAAAAAACAACAGTGATTTATAATACCCCTTTAAATAGTTAAATAAAGAAGTATACCCTCTCAACAAGGCCACCTGAAAAATATTAACTGAATCCAAGAAAATAATTGCTATGTCACCATCAATGAATTGAAATTTTAAAATAATCATTAACCTCAAAATAAAGCTCCCATTAAACTATTTAATAAAATATAAAATGATATTATATGTTCCTTTTATAATACTGAATATAAATTAATGAAGATAAATGATTTCATTCCTTGTTACTATTAATAATAAAATAATTATGCAACAAATTAAATAAATTTTAAAGGTGACAATTCCTATACTTGTTAAATAAAATAATTAATTTCCTTAAAGAAATGATCAGGCACGATTATTGAGATAGAATACCTCCCTTAAAAAGAAAACGAAAAGGATATATCCACATGACTACATGTGTTAACTTTCTGTTGTAAAAGACCCTGAATAATAAATCCCTATATCCCAAGTTCCCACCAAAAGTACAGTAATGCATAATATTTATATATATATATATATATATCCCCCAAAATGTACACAGAAATATACAGACATAACATGTTCCACGGGACAAAAATACATTATACAACAGTGTACATAAAATACATAAAGGTCTCTTGCCACGCCCTTTTTTATATTACCCTTCTGGTGTATATAAATTCTAACTTTTCCGTTTATAATAGTACCCACATGGTGTGGGTTAATTGCACGTCATGTGTATAAGAGAATGTATAGCATACAAATGTCCCCAGGACCTAATAAAAATTCAAAAGTAAGTGGCTAAGTGCTAAAATACTTAATTAGGGTGAGAAATAAAAATTGTTTTAAAATAATTAACGCCCCCCAGTTATCATAATTAGTATAAAGAATTTATATATACTTAAATAGGGCCAATTAATGAAAAGAGAAAAATTGCACAATATTAGCACCTTATAAAAAAATACACTTGGGTCAGAGACGGACATGTTCATTCAACTTTCGGCTTGTTTCAACAAACAAGTCTCGACAAAGTCTCGACAAACAAGTTGAAAAGTGTTTCGATATGCATAGCTTGGTTGAAACTAGTAAAAAAATTCGCCTACCTCCCCAGTAATCTTTTTATACAATGAAATAAACTGATATTTTAAATTAAGAGAAAATATATGTTTTTATGCATAGTAAATTAAAATTGAGAAAATTACTAATAACAAAACTGACTTTAAATCTGTAGCGATAGCCCTATAAAGAAATGAGTGGAAATCTATGTTGGATGCTGTCTTGTAACCATGTCAGTCTCTGAACTGACAATTTACTATAAATATATTGAAATTTTACAATTAATTCTTTTTCTTAGTGTACACACTAAACTGTCCCATCAATTGGGGATCCAAATGAATGTTTACTTGAACGGTAGAAACTGATGGTTATGTATAACTGGTGGTGCCATGTTGATTCTACGTGTTAATTATAAATGGTTGTTTTTCACCTGCTTATGGGTCCAGAAGGATGATCTTTTATGGGTAACGTGGCGATCTTATGATTGGCATGTTGTTGTTGTTGTGGTGAGCTAATTCTCTTCGGTGGCGAGTGTGGAGCTTTTAAGATGGCATTTGTTCAGCTATGTAGCAGGACTCTGTCTCTGATCGGCGAACCCTGCTCACACATTACATTTTTAGTGAGAGACCACACACAAATGCCCCCACTGGTTGGACACCCTCCAAAATACATTATATAAAGACAACACCTAGTTAT
Source organism: Magicicada septendecula (assembly GCA_034769895.1). Lineage (NCBI taxonomy): Eukaryota > Metazoa > Arthropoda > Insecta > Hemiptera > Cicadidae > Magicicada > Magicicada septendecula. Next base: position 59,269,373 of record CM068368.1, on the reverse strand, counting down.
GGGCTACATAATGAAACTTGGTAAAATTATTTTGGCCAACATGCCTTATTTAAAAACTCTCTAACAATGATTCTTTATAAACTGAACCTCACCTAATGTGAGTTACTTTTTGCAATATAAAATTTTATTTTGGCTTTGTAACATCTTATGAACTTATTACTTTGAGTGAAATTGTGGTTACCACGTGGTGCAGAATTTATTTAAAACACATAGTTTTCTTACTACATATAATTTTGAGAACACCATTAATTTGAATTTGACATGATTTACATTTAAAACGTGCCTGAGTAAGTTCCCATATATATGTATAAGGTTTTACTAATATTCTTAGCAAAACCTTATATCACTTAATGACGACGCATGGTGCAATAGGTTAAGTGCACAACACAATCTCGTTACATCGGTGTTAATGAAAGTTCAAACTTAATTATTTTGTTGTTAATGTACTTTAGGTTTTAGGGCCGAGATTCAGACACTCCAATAATCTAGTTTTATCGGTTTATAAAAACTTTACAACAATCACGTATCTCAGAATGCACGATTCAACAAGTGGGTACGCTTACTCAAGCTTACTAAAAAAACGTTTTCTCCCGTGAAATGTAGTATTTGATAGATATAATGTAATTAAAACTCACCGCAGTCATTTAAGAAACTATTTTTCCATAGTTGTTAGAAGTAGAAGATGGAATTAATTCGTCTCTCCACCGAAGGAATTTACCACGAGGCCATCAGTTAGACTTCCATGTTGAGACAAGCACTAGGAACGCAGTTGGTGAAGCCCTTCGCCTGTCTTCAATCAGGCGATAGGTAGCGGCACCTGGCTTTTATAATGCCTCAACAAGCCGACAGATAGCGACAGCGATCGGGCACAGTAATAAGTCTGTCTTATTTCGATACAAGAGCGCAGCACGAATTATTACTTTAATTCAGTACTGCCCTTAACTACCAGCGGTGTGTACATTAATTTCGCATCGTTTTACCGCTAGGTATCGGTGCACTCTCCGATTGTAAAAATGACTGACTGAACGACAAAGTTCAGCACAATTTCATCTGCATCTCTGCTCCATATACTGCTCGTGTATCCATACTCCTAAATACTTATATTTAACTTTATTAATACAGAAACTTAAACTAGTATGACCTTACATAATGTTATTTTACCAAGTCAGATTCTTTGTTCAGTTGTGTGTGTTTTGGTTAATGTTTCAGAACGATGAAAGAAAACACCGCACCGAAGTGTTTGTCATGGTGGTTACTGAAGAGCTACCTGAATGGGAAGATTCACGAAGTATAGGTAAGTTTTTGAAATTAAATTGTCGTAAATTTAAACTACCTTTATGTTATTTTATAAAGACACAGACACACACGCACATAATGGGGAGCAATGTGCAAAATACAGACATAACCAGCCTTTATTATAAACGGAACCTAGAACTTCAAAGCAGTAGTAAACTTTTGCTACATAACTGTATATAATTACACAGTGTGTACAGTTTTTTTTTTTTTTTAATATTTTGATTAGATAGTCATATTTGTTTCACTGTTGATATTTAATTGTTAATTGCGAGGTCTGACACAAAACTAACAAGACTGATGCTGTAATTTTGTTTATTTACCTGATATGTACAATTACTGGTGGTCGCCTTCAAAGTAGGACCCCATTGAGTCAACACACTTCTGCATACGTTCCTTCCACTGCTCAAAACATTTCTGCATATCGCTTTCTGTCAGGCTGCGCAGGAGCTCCGTCACCTGTACCTCTTCCACCATTAAAAAATGGGTCCCTTTTAGTGCCGACTTGATTTTGGGGAATAGGAAAAAAATCGCACGGTGCTAAATCGGGGGAATATGGAGGATGTTCAAAGACTGTGATGTTTTTACTGGCCAAAAATTGTTTGACTGATAACGCATTGTGGGCAGGCGCATTGTCCTGGTGCAAGATCCACCCATTCTTCCACAATTCAGGGCGCTTCTTTCTAACACGTTGATGCAATTGTTATCTTTCACGGAGTCCCTTCCTTCTAAAAATTTCTTATGCCATTCAAAGACACGTGCACGCGACAAACATTTATCACCATAAGCTTCCAACAACATTTGGTAAGTCTCTGTTGCCGACTTTTTAAGTTTCACGAGAAACCTGATATTAACGCACTGATCACTTTTCGTATCCCACATTTTCTGGTGAAACATAAAAACACAACTGTATTCAACTGCTCTCTCACTGCGACTGAGTCAACCGAGCGACTTGTAACTTGTCACCGCGTAAGAATATAGTTCAAGGTCGAACACAGTGCATGTGCAATACAACATGATAAGTAGTTCCTTACTATTGCTAACAGTCTCATTATTTTTGTGTCAGACCTCGTATATAATTAATCAATTTATACTTTTATAGAGGCTGATTCAAATTCTGAAATTTAATTAACAACATTATGCCCACTAACTACCATTTGTTAACAAAATGAACCAACAGATTAATTCTACATTGTAATTTTTTAAAGCTTTATTATTGGCTGTTTTTTTATTTTATCAAATTTTATTAAATTCGTTGTTTATCTTTTTGTTTATACTCTAAAAATATATATATATATATATATATATATATATATATATATATATATATATATAGATTCATTTACTGAGATTTGAGAGTAGGTACATGCAAAGCAAATGATTCTGGTTGGTGTAAATTAATTTAATCATGATTATTGCGAGCCATACAAAACCAAGACACATATTGTATCAAGTTAACACAGAAATCTTTAATCATGTTATGATACGAATTTGTGAAAAAATTAATTTTAACAGTTGTCACAAAAATGAACATACTTAACAAACTTATAATGTGCTCTTGAAGGTCTATTGTTCCCTTTCATAAAACACTGTAAAGATACAATCACTTTGACAAATACGCAAAACGACTACTTACCCCGATTCTGACGAACTTTTTATGCATTTACCGTAATAACCAAACAGAAGAATCCAAACTCGTTCAAGGTCACCACCACATTCGGAAAAAAAGGAATGTGGAAAACTTTTTACACTTTTCCCAATTAATAATTCAGATAATTTAATTCCCTGGATTCAATACTTACCCAGGTTCGTTTTAGGCGAGCCTCTTAGCACGGAACAGGTTATGGTAATTTGGCGTAATAACTACTCTTAACGCATGTTTATGCTACTAAACAACTCTTATTTTATTTATTATTCAAAAGTTAAATTCTTTCTGCTTCTCTTACTTTCTTTTACTTAATACTATAAACCATTATAAAATATAAATTCCCTACGCAAATTTTTTATCTACAAAGCAGTACTTTCTTTTTTACTTATTCTTTCTCCCCTTTTTCTCACACGCTCTCACTCTTTCTCTTTACTCCCCGTTTATTGAGCTCATTTTATTTTACTGATAACCTTTTGTCCTGTTAAAGTAGTTTTTTCACTGTACTTAGGTGCACGTGTTTCCTGATGCTGCACACCAAGTTGGTTCACCTTTTTTAACTGCACTATCACATTACTCGTTAAAAAAAACTGTCAGTACTGTTGTCAAACCGTTTGCTGTGGTTTTACATTGCAATTCACTCTTTGGTAGACCTACTTTGACATTTTCAGTGTACCAGAAACTCGCCTGAGGCTATGGTTAGAATTACAGTAGAGTCTCGCTAATCCGGACTTGATGTGACCGGACCCCTTCCGGATCACCGAAAGTCCGGATTAAACGGAATCAGCTTTAATATGTCTGTAAAACAAGTTTTAGATGGGTAAAACTATTAAAATCGATGTTATTATCATAAAAATGACTTTTTCAGTCTCAATACTACAACGTAGGCCTACTTTTTTAACGTACGAATTGATTTAGGATAAAAAAACAATACATCTTATTGATTGAAATTCAAAGTTTATTGATTGTACGGTACTATAGAAAACTACAGTACATTACTGTTACATAATTAAAAAGTGTAAAAACGAAATAAAGTTTAAATTCTGTACAGGACTGTAAGATAAAATGAAACTATATGTACATATATATGTACTGTACAACTGAAAACAAGAATTAAGTCTTTGAACTCACTTGAAAAAGTCCGTAATGTTCTTTTGTTTTAATAAAGACTGATGTCGTTTTGCTGTGCGATCTCGTAGGCGCCTCAAGGTCAGTAGCTCAGTAGACAATGTGTCGCGTTGTTTCTCGAAGTAGGTCATCAACCCCTCCAGCATTGTAGTCGCTTCACCATGAGTTGGACTAGCTGATTCCTCCGTACCATCATCATCATCTTCCGAACTGTCAATTTCTGTTGCCGTGTTTGCAATGCATGCCTCCACGATTTCATCTTCGCTTAATACCTGATGACCAATATCATTGTTAATAACGTTGTCGTTGTTCATCCACTCTGAAATGTCACTTTCTTCCACGTCGGCACAACCCTCCAACTGTTGAAAAACTTGAACGAAATCAGCATCATCATTTGCAGTTGGTTGGTTTCCATCTTGTCCCTGGTTTGCTTGTGGGATGCTAGGCCACAGTTTTTTCCAGCTTTTTTGAAGAGTTGACGGCTTAATCTCTTCCCACGCTTCTACAGCTAAATAAATGACAGTCTTTATTGTCACTTTTTTAAGAAGATCCATGAAGTTAGCCAACGGGTCTACTTCTTGTTGCTCTAAAGAAATTTCATAAAAATTTCACCATCTCGTAATTCCTCTTCACTAGGGTGACACGGTTCATTGTCTATGAATAACACAGCTTTTTCTGGGAGTTTTTCTCTCTAAAGAACTTCTTTGTTGTAGGCACAAATTTTTCAAAAAACTAATCTTTAAAAATTTTTCCATTCATCCATGCAGATTTGTGTGAGGTGTACTGGGCTGGAAGAGCATTTACATTAACATTTTTAAGGGCCCTGGGCTTAGCCGATTTCGCGATCAACAAAAGTGGAAGTTTTAAATTGCCAGAAGCGTTACTGCAAGGAAGCAAAGTCACTCGTTCTTTCTTTACCTTATGACCTTTGGCTACAGAATCCAGCTTTGAGGCTAATGTTTTGTTTGGAAGCATTTTGTAATTTAACCCAGTTTTGTCAGCATTAAACACTTGACAAGGCTCTAAGTTTTCATCGTTAACAAACTTTTCAAATTTTACTTTAAAGTCTTCACTTGCAACAGTGTCACCTGACAAAATTTCACCACTTACACCAAGTTCACGAACGCCATGTCGATCTTTCCACCGAGACAACCATCCCATACTGGCAGTAAAAGCAGGGTCACCTTTTAATTTTCCATTGAGTTTGAGCGCGATCGCTTGTAACGTTACGCCCTACAGCGGAACGTCCTGTTCACGTTGTTGGCAAAACCAAACGTACAAAGCCTCGTCTAAAGTTTCGTTTTTTGTTTTTTTTTAACGTGCTTCTGTTTAACGTGTTTAACTGTCCTTGCTCACCATTTTTGCACAAAAATTTTCAATTTCTTTCCGATTTTTTTTTCCAGTTAGAAACAGTTTGTTTTCCCACTCCTAACTCTTGCACGATTTTAGCTAATGATTCACCAGGATCAATACGAAACAAAGCTTGGAGTTTTTGTTCCATTGTTACAATCACTTTCTTACGTTTAGTTGCCATTTTACGTTGCTCTTAATAAGCGCACACAATAAAACACACGCACTGAATAAAAACACGGCCTTAAAATGGACTGCACGGTTACCAGTGCGAGTATCAACTGAAGGAAACAAAACAAAACGACAATCAACTGTGCAGGTAGAGTGAGTCCCTTCCCAGAAAACAGGCTGCGCGCCGATATGAAGGCGTATTTACAGCTAATTTGGGTGACAGCTTATGCCGATGGCGCAAGAAGTTCATGGGCACGCAGGGACTCCCATCAGTGAGCCACTTCCCGGAAAACAGGCTGCGTGCTGACATACGTGCCGCACGTTTTTTTTTTTTTTTTTTTTTTATTTTTTAGGTCTGTCCGGATTAACCGGTTGTCCGGACTAGCGGGGTGCGGGGTCCAGTATGAAGGCAGGCTGCTGACTGGGGCGATCTGCGTATGTTATCCGCTCTTTGTGTATCGGCCACATGGCTCCACCGGATGCCCACTTCGTCCCTCGCCTTTACTTATAGACTGTTCCAGATGTCTCTCAAAGCCGGAAATTCATTTTACTTTAAAACAAATGGTGAATTTGTTAGTCACCTATCGCCCTGGACAATTGGGTCTCAAGCCACATGCTTGGTCTGTGACTCATGTACCCTTTGTTCTAACTCCCAATACGTCTCCAACAATAAAATTATTACATAAAATGATTATGCCCCTTTTGTCCCGTTACAACACATCAACATAGAATATAGTTTGTTCCATAGAAACATGTACATACAAAAATGGTTTGTTGCAGTCCCAAGCAGAAAGACTAGAGCTGGTCACTTAAGCGCTTCTTTGGGGATGCAGCAGTCATTTATTCAGTTAAAATGTTCCAACCATTTTAGCGGATATTGGCCAATCCGATCGAGTATACTCATAATGTTCAGTTCCTGCTATACATCTACATTTTTTTCTGCTATCTTCGAGAGCAATCCTGCCTCATGGCTGAGAAATCAGATTTTGGCTGCTTGAATACAACTGGCCTAGCATTTTGTTATAATCTCATTCTCAGACACATAGGGAGGTGTGAGGAGGGCCATCACCCTGTAGAACTTCAGGCATGTTTCTATACTTATTGGTTTTAGAGTTCTGAGGGTCCCACACATACGGCTGAACTTATGTAGCATCTTCACCGCATCATTGTAATGAAATACATTATAGCCCAGGTATATGAAATTACTGACCTACTCCATAACTGTGTCATCTACAACAAATTTTGCTCGTATGGGATTGGCTCTATGAGAAGCCACCACCTTGGTCTTCATTGTTGGAATCTGTATTCTGAATTCAACAGGATAGCCTGGTCATCAGCAAATAATGTGTCAACTGCAGCATAGGTACTAATTCATAAAATGCTCTGGTAGGTCTAACAATGAAAAAACAAATTTATAATTTCAAAATGGTTTTTATTTTTCAACATAATCTCCCTTAAAACTAATGCACTTGTTCCAGCGATGCTCTAATGCCATTATCCCATCTCTGTAGTTATTCTCTGGAAGATCCGCAAAATACCCCTGTACAGCTGCAACCACCTCTTCATTAGAAGAAAATTGCTCTCCTGCGAGAAAGTGCTTGAGTTTCGGAAAGAGATGAAAGTCAGAGGGAGCCAGATCTGGAGAATAGGGTGGATGCTCCAGCAATTCATAGTGCAGATCTCTCAATTTTCCCATTGCCAAAACCCTTTTGTGGGCGGGTGCATTGTCATGATGAAAGATTTTTTTTTTTCCTCCAAACCGGGTCTTTTCTCACGAGTTTTTTTGTCTAGTTTGGTTAAAAGATTAGAATAATATTCTCTGGTCATTGTTCTACCCTTTTCGAGTTAATCGATTAACAAAATGCCTTTAGCATCCCAAAACACCAAAGACCTTTCTAGCTGATGGGACCAACTTTGCTTTCTTTGGTGCTGAACAGCCAGCTTCTATCCACTGTTGTGACTGCTGTTTAGATTCTGATGTGTAATGGTGAACCCACGTTTCATCCATAGTAATAAACCGACGCACAAAATCAGTTTTATTGTTGTGAAGACGCTCCAAGCACTGTTCACAGATTTTCATGCGAATGCGTTTTTGATCTGCTGTGAGCATGCGTGGCACCCATCTTGCGCAAAGCTTTTTCATATGCAATTCTTCATGCAAAACATAACCTACACGTTCTTTTGAAATGCCCACAGCCTCAGCAATTTCACGCACTTTAATCCAATACTAAATCGTGTATTTGTTCGATGATTTCTGATGTTGTTGCACTTTTTGGGCGTCCCTCAGGTGGATCAACTTCAAGGCTGGTACGGCCACGTTTAAACTCGGCAGCCTATTTCTTAATTGTCGAAAATGAAGGAGAAGATTCCCCATAAACTTTTGTGAACTTCGAATGAATTTCATTCGGCATCAAACCTTTTTTTATAAAAAATTTTATCACTGCACGATATTCAATTTTATCCATTGTACAAAATATATACAATTACGCTACTTCAAATAGCTGTATACAAAAAACTACGTGATAGACTGACTCGCAATTTCACATGAATTGGTGTGGCAGGCATACCAACCTTAGAAAAAAATTCTTGCTCATAGAGTTGATGTCTATGATCGAGGCCGAGAATGTTTCAGACCACCCTCGTAAAGACTTTTTATGGCTCAAATGAGCTGTTGTGGGATCCCTTTCTTTGCCATTATTGCCCACATCCCTACCCTTATTTACTCTGTCGAATGCCTTTTTAAAGTCAGTGAAAGCTGTTGTGTGTGAATAAGAGCTATTCTGTGTACTTTTTAATGACCTGGACTATGTGAAGATGTAATCTAAACATGATCTGCCCTTCCGAAAATCATGCTGGGCCTCTAAGAGGGATCTCCATTATTCCATTAGTCATTTCGCTAGTATAGATGCATATATTTGTAAGACGTGTTAAGTAGGCTAACTCCTGTATAGTTAGGATCTCCTTTCTTGAATATTGTAATAGGACGATTATGTGGTCGTTAAGTTACTTACAAGTGTCGAATGTCTACTCACCAGTTTGGCCGTGCAAATTCGTATTTACTGCCTCACCGTCGGGTTGGCCAACTCTCCTTAGTAGACCAAAATTGTAAAGTTTACTATTCTATATTTTGTGCTCAAATTTTAAATATTTAGTAGAATAAAATCAAACATACAGTTTAACGTTTCTATTATTTTTATTAACAATTATTAATTGGGTTCAAAATTCTACAATTTCCTTCAAATTATAAATCTTATTTTTGCGCCGGCATGTTTAATTATTCGCGGTTGGCTATTCTGTCCACTCGCTGCTGTCGAGACTCACGCTTACAGTTGATTTTTTGTTTATTTATAATCTCAGGTTGAAGTTCTTGTGACTACAGAAAATGTTGTTAAATGGACTAATAAAAGTACAAAATTTTACAAATACCATATAAATATTATAGAACAGGTGATATACTTATAATTACAGTGGTCAACTATAGCTACGGGAATTAGCGTTTGAGAGGTTATTTATGGTTAGTAACTTCTACGTTTTAAAACATATTCCTTAAAGAATCAATGTTGGATTGAGATAGTTATTCAAATTTGAGGTGTTCAGTAACTCAAAGAAAGTTCAAGTGTTGATTAGAAAGTGATAAATGATGTGGAAAGTGTAGTTCACTTATTGTTGATTTTCTTGTGTTTTTTACTGTGATGTCATATTTTAAAATATACTTAACAATCCTTCGTCTCTGCTATCCAGGGTAATGCTTCTCACGAATACTGTTGCGTGTCCTTTCTTGGGTGTTCGATTAATTCCAGGTTTCGGTTTTCGTAGTTCTCTGGTTAAGATATTTATTTTTCATCAGTAATCCTGGTTATGGCAAGTTCCATTGTTCATTTAGGTGTTTCATATATTTTCTTCCTTCCGATATTTGTTTTCCGTTACTTGGGATTATTCAGCAATTCTGCCTGGTTAATTTTAAATTCTTCTGGTTAATTTTATTAATCCGTTTAGTATTAGTGTCACTTCTGTTAACTAATTTATTAGTTTTATCATTACTTTTGATAAATTTTGTTGAATTGGTTCTTTTTATTCTTTGTGGTTTTTAATATATCTGCCCTCGTCAGTCTCTAATAATGAACTGATACAATTTATTAACGGTTTCTTTCTAACAAGGTTTCGTTGTTATAACAACTCTCCTTCCAAACACCAACTCCCATTGGTTGATAACTTACAACATTGTTATATCAAACTAACGTTTTCTATACAAAATTATTAAAAATCTTTAACTTATTATAACTCCCTTATACTACCTGTAATCTCAAATACAATAACACCATTAGTTTGCTTTTTGTTTACAAATTATTTTGATACCACACAAGTTTACCATTTGTCAACTTATAACAGATTACTATTTTTTCATTTGGTGTTTCTTTTGTTATTTACATCTAAACTAATTATTATCTATCCAGTTTTGTATCCTACACTATTATTATGAAACCTAAACAGATTATACACTTTATTTTATCAATGGCTATTGCTTCATCTTAAATTTCACAAATTTCTGGTTATCAGTGCTAGGCCTAATACCTAGAGTTCATAATTCACCTGCCCTATACTCATTACAATTGTTTATAATCAATTTTGTTAATTTTATATGTTACTAAACATAATTACTGTAACAACCTAACTTAAATCATAACATTTGATTATTTTTAATCATCATATAATATAACTACTTAATAACTCTTTTTTAGGCCCATGCCTGTATCTAAAGTTTACATTTGTTTAAACGGTTTTGTTTAACATTATTTTCAACATAATAACATTTTGGTTACTTACAATCAAAGAAACCTATAACAAAATTGAACATTAACTATGCACTAATATTTCCTTATAATCTCACTTTAGAGAATATAGTGTCTAACTCCCCTTGTACTATACTAACAAACTTCTTTAATATAATGGTAAACAATTCTCAGTGGTTTGTTTCCCATAAATATTCTTATATTTTAATACACTCTTTCCTTTTTTCATTACTCTAGGCCCATGATTACTTATAACTGTCCATTATAATTTATACTGTTTAATTATTATAATTGGGTTAATAGATTACTTATAATGTATTATTACAAGTTCATTTCCTTATTTCTGACTATACTGCACTTTCTTAACTAGTGTGTTTATGTAGTTCATTTACTATCACTGGGTCCTATAATGGTTTATTATTGATTATTAACCTTCTTATTCATTTATCACTTTTTGTGTTCACCTCCTAACATCTTAATCTAGATTTCATGTATTTATCTTAGCTGGGTCCTATCAATGTTTATTACTTATCATCACTTTCCCAATGAATTATTGTTATTCAAGTTTATTTTATATTAGTATATTTTTGATTTATTAACATTCTTTTTATATTTTATTAGTATATTTGTTTTTACATTTCATTTTCTTTTTATCTTTCCTATAGGTTACATATTATTTATTTTCCTATCTAATTTTGTACTTTTATTTTTTTTTATATATCATTCTTGTTAATACTTAGGTTCTTATAAATTGTTGTTATATTGTGGCTTGGATTATTTTCTCTGTTTCACCTTATCCAATCTATTGGGTCTAGTCATCGTCATTGTCTAAGTCAAAATCAGTTAGTAGTGTAGTTCTATCATTCCTCTTTTAATAATTTTTTATTTTCCTTTAGTATACAGCTTTTCTTCCATTAATTATACTTGTAAATCTTATGTTATCGTATGTCACGTTACAATATAGAGACTATCTTCGCTATCTACCAATCTTCAGGAATATGATTAGAGGTCCAGCACATATTGATAAGAGTTCAGTCAAGTTGCAGTCCCGAGCAGAAAGTCCCAAGATCGTGCAGCAAGTCTGGCACATAATTTATAAGCTCAAAATTCAGCCAACAAGTGGCAGGCGATTTTTTACGTTTACAGCATTGTAGAGCAGCTTAGAATTCATCCATTGCTATTGAATCCACACATCCATTGATGTCTTCAAATTGTGTTTCTCCCATTTGCTCCTGGGTCCACAGCTGCTCATAATATTGGAGCCATTCCTTCTCTGTGATATGACTGATCTTCAGGTTATCTCTTTCTGTTTGATGTAAATGCCATAATATTTTGTAAGCTCTTGGATTTTGTTGTCCATGACATGTCCGTTACTTAACTAAATATAATTATTTCACTACCAACTCGGAACACAAAGTTTTTTATGGATAAACGTGTAAAAGTTTTACCTTATAGCCTGAACCGGTTTTTGCTTTTAAAAAGCTTCTTCAGAGGCTGCCGCTGGGAGCATAGGCCAGACAGGACGTAGCTTCAAAGATACATTGAACACACAAAGGCACTACAGAATCCACCTTTGCAAACCACCTCATTGAAGCAAACACACATACAAAAACATCGACAATAACATGGACATTCTACAGGTACACACAAAAGGCCGAAAACAAGACGCTCTGGAACAACTGGAAATATACAAACACATAAAAACGACATCCTAAACGAACAGACACAATTCAAATCACACGCATTATTCGAACATATCACACCCCCACACACAATATCGATCTTTCAAAAGTCGACTCCGTCGCCAACAACAAGACAGACAGTGCTCCCAGCGGCAGCCTCTGAAGAAGCTTTTTAAAAGCGAAAACTGGTTCACGCTATAAGGTTAAACTTTTATGTGTTTACCCATAAAAAACTTTGTGTTCCAAGTCGGTATTGAAATAATTATATTTAATTTTGTAACCTACCCTGCACATCGTGCTCCATATCGTTTATATACTTCTCCCAAGTATTTGATTTGATTTTCTTTATTTAACTTTTGCCAGTGCCACAGCAGAGCTTATATTCAGACCTTTATATTTTGATCAGTCTTTAAAGCTAGATGTTTCAAATACGCCTATTTCTTAGAATTTATTATTTGTGCAATATTGTCATCTAATATACACAGGCCTCAGTTTCCATATCTTTTGCAACTCATTCCGGGTACTTCTAATGCTGCATGTGGTATAATAGCTCTGATGTTATCGCATTCCTAATTTAGATTATTACTCTTGGGTGTTTGTTGCACAAACTGATTCAGCCAAGTCTGGTACATGTGTTTTATGCTATCATCTTAGAGTAGATGTACTTTGGGCCACTGACGCTGTGGGGCACACATTCCTCCACCTATCAGTAATACCATAGTGAATAGAAGAGAAAGTGAGATCACTTAGCTAGTTACTGTGGTTCGCCGCAGCGTGGTGCTAGCATCACCCATTGTTGTGTACGCCAGCATGAAGCACGCAAATAAGTTTTAATACAAACACAATTCTGTATTAAATAATACTTATTTGAAACTGTCGTGAAATGTTTTACATGTTGTAACAGTTAAAATTATATTTACGATATACTGCAATGCGTACAGATACAAAAAGATAAGATTTAAACAATCTACTCACCCTAGGATGTCAGCCATTCGAAACCTTCGAAATTTTCCAAGAGGATTTAGCCGATTTTGTACTGGTCATTTCTCTACGTATTTCCTTTACACATTCTTTTCAGGTGGCTTTCCGACAGAAGAAATCATGTTGCAAGCAATGTCTGTATTTGGGGATTTGATTTTAAGCAGCAAACTTCCCAGTATTAGCTCATTTCAGTACCTCGTTCCTTTGGAATTTGACAGATTAGACTTTTTAACCATAGCATCTACAATCATATTCTGCTTTTTACTTAAAGTCTTCATCCCTCTTTTATATGAGTCACATTCCTTCCTGGCAAGTTTCTTTTCTAGTAAAACAACTTTTGCTTTCTCACAACGCAGTTTATTTTTAGTTCGTATCAAAGTACAAGTTAGATTTTGTATTTTCTGTTTCAGCAACATGATTTGGTTTTGTTCATCCAGTTGATCGTCTTGGTGTGTTCTAGTCTGGGGCTGGTCTGAACTCACTGTTTCTATCACAGAACAGTTTGTCGAATTGCTTTTTTCTTGGCCTGTTTGTACTTGCTGTATTTGACGTTTTGCGGGTGACTTTTGGAGTTCTAAGGCTTTGTCAAATATGTAGGCAAATTCGGAAAGATATGAGGTGCCGCGCCAGGCTTTACGTTCCATCTCAGTCTTGGAATTTCGACCTTTTTATTGTTTACAACAAATGAATAAGAGAATAAGAATGAATGACAGATATAAGATTTATGGGTAAGACATTTGTCCTTCCTGGGAATTGCCCTTGCCCACTTTGCAAACTGATCTTCGTCCCTGGGGCGTCTAAAGAAATGATTTCCTTTGTAGGAATTTTTACCATAGCCATTCCTACATCCAGGTACAAAACAGGATGGCATTTCTATTATATATTTTTTAACTCACAACTTTTATATAACTGCACTGCTACATACATTTTTCACACGCACTGTTAACTCATGTAACTGTATAAATAATTTGCAAACAACGCACATGAATATTACTTACCTCCGCGAGCTTTTTTACGCACTTACCCTGATTTTGACCACCTTACTATGACGTACCAAACAGAAGACTCCAGACTTTTTACAGTCGCCACCAACATTTGGACTACGGAAAATGTGGAAACCTTTTTTACACTTTACCTTTTAATTCAAAAAACTTTCACAGGCTCGTTTTAGGCGAGCTTCTCAGCATGGGACAGGTTATGGTAACTTGGCTAATAATTAAGCTAACACATGTGTATGCTAATAATCCACCTTATTTATTTTAATTCCAACAATAACTATTTTCTCTGTGGAAGTAATATTATACCCACATATTTTATTTTTTACAAGAACAATTATTTGTAGTGATATACAAATATTTCGTACCCACCAAAATTTCTAATACCCAGATTATAACACCCCAATAGATTTCTTTTGTAAGCAAACCAGTACTTTGCTTTTTCTCTTTTATACTCACACACTCTCTCACTCTTTCTTTTTACTTTACTTATTTTTTATAGAGCTCTTTATACTTGTTTCATTTACTAGAAATTTAACCTTTACTTCGATGTAGGCCGGTTAAATTTGTTTGTTTACTATACTCACTCCACGAGGTACTTATGCATTGCGTCGGTCCAGCTTTCTTCACTGAATTACAAAATTGCACATTTTAACTTTTTTCCACAATCACTGTTATCATTTCTCTGTTCCATGATAGTTTAATTACACTCTTTGTTAGGCATTTTATACCATTTTCGGCCTACCAAAAACTCATCCGAGACTGCTACGGTATTACGTCTGTTCGGGCTGAAGGTGGCTTGTCGACTGGGGCCAACTTAGCTGGCTTGGTGATGCTCTTCGTGCTCTCGCCACATGTTACCAAACGGATGTCTACCTTGTAACTCCTTTTCTCATTGGCTTATCGATAGTTCGAGATCTCTAGAGAAACGGGAAAGCAGTTCACATTGCCAACACGTGGTGCATTTGCTACGCAGCACTACCACGCGCTTTTACTATGACTCACGTATCCTTTGTTCCAACTCCCAATGCGTACCTGACACTGGCTTTCACCAAGTATTACATAGAAGGGTTTAATATTGCAAATGATTAAATAATGGTTCTCCCCTGTTTTGTCCCGTTACAATACCCCCCCCCCCAATGAGAGGTTTTATGCCAAAGCATAAAAACTCTCATTGACAAAACCTAAGAGAACCAGTTAGGATATGGCGCCACGGCCCCTCTTTACTTCCTTATTAAAATCATGGGTTACTCACCCCCTCCCCCTAATCCGGTGCCTGTGGCCGCACCTGCATGACTTTACTGCACTTCCTTCCCCAGGATCCTAACACCATAAACCCAGACAGGTGCTAGACGCCCCTGCCCTGACGCACTGGCCAGCACAGTATCACCAGACTCTGCAACAATCAATTAAAACATCAATAAATAGCCTTTCACTATGCCATATCCTTAACTGATTGGGTTTCCTCTTAGCCATACTGGTTTGCCTTATTCAAAGTACTGGTTTTTTATCTTAACTATCGAAATGCACAAATAACATTATTTTAATATATATATATATATATATATATATCCCTAACACTAACATAATACATGTTGTTTCGAATGCATAACCTTAATAGACATTTGAAAATCTTAATTCGAACTCCAAAAAATGATTCACCAATTCAATTATAAATTCAATTTAACAACAATTCCATCTTACTTTTCCATTTAAAAATTATATTTTAATCTCAATTTACTCATTACCAATGCAGATTATTACTGTTATCTTTATACAATACAAAACATGAGTACATAAAACAGCAAATTATTCAATACAAAAAATACTTAGTAACACAACAACATGTGTATTTCACTACTTCATTATTAATCGTATTATAACAATTTTGTCATCAATCTTCTCTTCTTTATTATTTATTCTAAAATCCTCCACCCACATCATTTCTTAATATCCCCCTTAAAACCCCTTAACCTATCATTACCATTTAGTGATATTACCATTTAGACATCAAGGACAAGCCTAATCTTGATATTACACAAACTCCATAAATGAAAATTTTTTTTTGTAGCTGGTAACGCTGCTACCACCCATCCACTACTCTATTTTCCCCCATGGCTGGACTGTCTCGCCCAGTTGCTTCCACAAGGACTGAAGCGGCTGGGAGTAAACTTTTTTTTTCTTTTATTTTACCCCATCCTTGCTTCAGCTTTACATTAAGTTTGGTATTACTGGTATACTGGATACCAGTAATCCTACTAAATAGTTATTTACAAGCCCTTAAGCGGTCTATCACATTTCCATAGGTGTATAGCCGTAGTTCCAAAGTTATTTCAGATTCCCCTTATTCCTCACCAGTTAAGTTTCTAAGTTCACCAATTTATAAAATAACAAACTATGGTCAGGGTACAATAAGTCTGCCCATAACTTGTTACTGATAAGCCAAAACCACGGTCAGGGTTCGGTGACCGCCCGAAAATGGGGAATCAACAGTTAAACATATAATACATGTTTTATATCTATACACAATTACATCATACTCAAATAAACACTTTGTTTCACAAATACTTCAGCTCAAAATAAACATATTACCAATATTACATTAAAACAAACATTTCACCTTTGAATTTGAATAAAAATTACAAACATTACAACTTTAATTTCAATGTTCTATAAAACATTTCAACTATTAAATGTTAATCATTTACCATTTCTTATACAGTTCACATCAACACAAATTTCTCAAATTTACTACCAAGATTTCCAACTTTTAAAACCTTTTAAATTAATTAAGTCATCATAAAGTTTAATTCCATTATAAGCTTTCAATAATGTCAATAATTCAATCAAACAAAATATTATTATTGTAATAAACTCAAAACTATAAACATTGATTACACAAAATACAATGTACCCACACCTCAATGTATCTGCAGATACCTTATCATAACGTCACCTAGTACATAGCACATGTAAACACAATACAACTTTATATACAATCTACGTCATATCAAATGTCCTTGTCTACCAAAACTCATTACATAATTTAGCCAAGTATTGAAACCATTAACTAAAATAATTAAATGTTCATTAACACCATATATCTAACCTCCATCATCAAAAATTAATCTGACATTATTCATACACAATTAATTTTTAATTAGGTTCATTATATTATCTTTTATAATATAATGACTATTTATATTCTCATCTTTTACCATAATAATAATTAATAGGATTATTGCATATTATTAAATCATAAAACCTGTCACCATCGTTTATAGTCCAGTCGCCCTTAGTATGATTTGTCACAATTAAGTAGGTTACCATTTCACCATTATCATTATCATCTGCTACACTAGTTTTATCCCCAGGTAAGTGCTCATTATAAACAGTATTATCATCATTTACTCCTGCTCTTATTACGTTACAAGATAAGTCTTTATTATTAACAATTCTCTCAATATTTAATCTACTAACTCTTCATAACCTCTATTAACCTTGAACATTTCTCTCTCTCTCTCTCTCTCTCTCTCTCTCTCTCTCTCTCTCTCTCTCTCTCTCTCTCTCTCTCTCTCTCTCTCTCTCTCTCTCTCTCTCTCTCTCTCCCCCCCACCATTTAACTCGCTCACTCCACGCAGAGGGCAATACAACATCATTAAAACCCATCCTGGCTTTACAAGGGAAACCATAAAATATAAAGGGACTATTTGGAGACCATACGTCTCCCCAAAAGGAACTTTCGTCCTCAAAAAATACTTGTGAAGCCTTTACTTCACATATACAACAGGGAAAATTTGCCCTCTGCCCCCCATATTCACTTAAACTCTCCTCGTACTCTCTCTCAAGCTCGTTAACACTTATTATTACCTCACCACTAACCTCTACTCCCATTATACTCTCATTACTACTACTATTATTTAATGTATAATTCTTACATACCCCATTTTCAACTGTATCACCATTATTCTTATTCAATATTATCTCAACTATCATCACTATTATTCGTTATTATCTCACCATTATGATTGTCACTTATATTTTCACTATCATCACTTACCTTGTCATCTATTATTTCATTTGCACTTAAATTATCGTTATTACTTCCACTATCAAAACCACTTACCTGGTTCAGTTGACTTTCTTTGCTCTTATTTAATCTTTTATCTGCCTCTCGTTTCCACCTTTCATTTCGCTCTTTCATATCATTATTTATTTCCTCAATAGTATTCCTTAGCTTATTAAAATTACTTTCAAACATATCATCTCTATTATCAAAACGTTTCATTATCTCACGAAAAAAATTTCTCGTTTCGTCATCAGTTTTATTACTTTCTTTAGTTGAGACTGGAGCTGTATGAACTCCCGAATCATCCCTAACAGCTGATTCGGTCAGACCAACCTCATTGTCTTTGTTCTACATTTTAATTTAATTATTTTTAATTAAATGATTAATAATTACTTATTAATTATATAAACAAAATCTCGTAAAAAATTTTACCCACAATGTTTCATATCCTAACCTCTAATCATACACTTCGTGACTTATATCAATACAAAAAACGCCATTTACCAAAACCATATTCCATACTTCAAAGCAGGCCTAAACCTGTATGAATAAATTCATATAGGCATCGTGGCAGGGTCACCAATTGTAACTGTATAAATAATTTGCAAACAACCCACGTGAATATTACTTACCCCCTCGAGCTTTTTTATGCACTTACCCTGATTTTGACCACCTTACTATGACTTACCAAACAGAAGACACCAGACATTTTACAGGTCGCCACCAACATTTGGCTAAGGAAAATGTGGAAACCTTGTTTACACTTTACCCTATAATTCAAAAAACTTTCACAGGCTCGTTTTAGGCGAGCTTCTCAGCATGGGACAGGTTATGGTAACTTGGCATAATAATTAAGCTAACACATGTTTATGCTAATAATCCACCTTATTTATTTTAATTCCAACAATAACTATTTTCTCTGTGGAAGTAATATTATACCCACATATTTTATTTTTTACAAGAACAATTATTTGTAGTGATATACAAATATTTCTTACCCACCAAAATTTCTAATACCCAGATTATAACACCCCAATAGATTTCTTTTGTTAGCAAACCAGTACTCGTTTTTTCTCTTTTATACTCACACACTCTCTCACTCTTTCTTTTTACTTTACTTATTTTTTATAGAGCTCTTTATACTTGTTTCATTTACTAGAAATTTAACCTTTACTTCGATTTAGGCCGGTTAAATGTGTTTGTTCACTATACTCACTCCACGAGGTACCAGGTATTACGCATTGCGTTGGTCCAGCTTTCTTCACTAAATTACAAAATTGCACATTTTAACTTTTTTCCACAATCACTGTTATCATTTCACTGTTCCATGATAGTTTAATTACACTCTTTGGTAGGCCTTTTATACCATTTTCAGCCTACCAAAAACTCATCCGAGACTGATATGATATTACGTCTGTTCGGGCTGAAGGTGGCTTGTCAACTGGGGCCAACTTAGCTGGCTTGGTGACGCTCTTCGTGCTCTCGCCACATGTTACCAAATGGATGTCTACCTCGTAACTCCTTTTCTCATTGGCTTATCTAAAGTTCGAGATCTCTAGAGAAACCGGAAAGCAGTTCACGTTGCCAACACGTGGTGCATTTGCTACTCATCACTACCATGCGCTTTTACTATGACTCACGTATCCTTTGTTCCAACTCCCAATGCGTACCTGACCACTGGCCTTCACCAAGTATTACATAGAAGGGTTTAATATTACAAATGATTAAATAATGGTTCTCACCTGTTTTGTCCCGTTACACTCAAACTAAAAACTACTCGTATATGAAAAATAACACACACAAATCATTACTGTAACCATTCACACATTCTGAGCATTTTTACTATATATTGTCACACGTTTATTACTCAGAATGTTTGTAAATTACTCAAACCTATAATTAATTGCAACTGAACACGATATAAGTAATAAGACGCACAAACATACCTTTTACAACACATAAAACACACCTCTATTTTGCACGTGGCTAATAGGCTTACCGTCTCAACTACAACAACATGCGATTGCAGCGCCGAAGTTTAACGTGGTCACCGCTAGCCCTATTCACGACTATAGCGCGCGCCCAGAGTGATCTCACTTTCTCTTCTACTCGCAATGGTAATACTAATCTTTGATATGAGGAAAAAACGGTCAGGCTCAATGTCACATCCTCTAAAATCCCTTGTATCCTCCACTAAAGTGCCATAGTTGTTCGTTCTCTAAAACATAATCCATTATTGACCGAGATCCTCTAGCGCAAGAAGTATATTTGTGTATCTCTTTACGCGAAATGAATGTGTTGGTTATCCTAAAATTGTTCAATGCGGCAAAATCAATGAGCCACCATCCATTCCCATTTTCTGTTCTTTCACCATGACTTCCCATTATAGGTCTTATAGGGGAATTTTCAACACATGAATTGAAATCTCCTGCTACTGTTATGTAATCATTTCTGGTACTGACACTTGTCTGAGTTTGTAGACGTATCAGATGTGTAGCTCAGATCTTAATTGACTTGAAGTACTGTTTTCCATATATTAGGTGATTCTTTTTTAACATTCTGCAATGCAAGATTGAAGAATTTGCATTCATTTTGTGTAAAGGGTGCAATATTTGATCTAACATGGTGAAGATGCTGCAGAAGGCTGTTACTGATTGTAGTATACATGAACAAGAGGTGTATACACCAAAACTTCAAAAACAGATATGAATGAGTTGAAAATCATGAGAGTAAGGTGAAAATTATGTACTGTATTCAGTTAATTTTTATTACTAATTGTAAGTAATGATTACCTTTGGGACATTTTATATCATTTGCATGAAGATCATCTTAGATAACGGCCAGATTTATTGAAAGATAATTTGTGGAGGTTACACACACACACACACACACACGCGCGCGTTATTGTTTGTTCAAGAATTTTAGGCAAAAGTAACAGTAAGACATTTTGTAACTGCATTCACCTATGTCCATTGCATTCACCATGTATGTCCCCATGCGATCTTTCCGTCTTCTCAAAAATGAAAAAAGCTCGGAAGGACGACCTTTCATGATTGTTGAAGACATAAAAAAAATCTGCTAAGTAAGCTTAAGACTATTCCAAAGAGTGCATTCCAACATGGAAAAAGTTGGTTGTGTTATATCCTACAAAGATTACTTTGAAGGTGCAATATAAAAATAGGTGAATCAAGATGTAATTTTTCAAACCAACAAAATTTACTTGAACCTTTTTTATCAAATCTAATGCAGTAATCCCCCGTTATAATGAACTAATAGGGGGGTCTGAGGTATCCGTTATATTGAAAGTTCGTTGTAACTGTATGTAGCAAGTAGGCCTTATAATATGGATATGACTCATTTAAACTTCATGGATAAAAATAGAAACTATTTATTGTAATACACTACTTGATAGGCCTTATAATAATAATAAATTAATTAATAATTATAAATAATAATAAACACAAATTAAAATATATCAATCAACTTTTAATGATTCATTTGCATTTATATACTACAAATTTCTTTAACATGACTTGAATAGTTTTGCCTTACAATTTGAATATTATTTCGTGGCAATGAGTTCTTTTTAGACAAATTGAGTCACTATATTTGATTACAAATATATATATATTTATAAAACAATATTGAATCAAATGTTCATTTATTTGTTACTTGCGTGGAGAATCCTTCCAATGTGCGTAGTCCTTAAAGGTGTTGCATGCCGGTGAATCGTCAGCAGCTGTTTGTTGTGCGTTAATCCCGGTTATGAATGCACTAATTCACTTTATCACTGATGTACACTACACTTGACATATTGGTGATATATACAATTATGTTGTATAATTATACACTCTGGTTTACAACGTATTATTGAATTTACATTAAGTGCATCTAACACAGTTCGCGTCGCGTGCGTCTCGATTATCTCATACCGTCATGAATTTAACCCGAACTAATTCGCTTTCTTCAGTGATTTCACCACAGCATATCGTATTTATGAACATTTATATATAGTATTACTTCTCGTTGTTCGTTACTACTCCGAACATTCACTCATTAACTTATTACTGTATATTAAACTTTGTAAATTTAGCGTTAGCAATTATCGCGTTCCCGTACTTCTGTTTACTGCTGCGAATTTACTTTATTCTTTAAATTACTAATAAAATTTATATCTATATAGTTAACCCAAAACAGCGCACGCGAGTCTCTTCAGTGTAGTTTCGCCGATATAAAGAAGTCTGCCTAATTTCTCTCCAAATTCATATTTTTACACTAGCTTTGAATTTCCCTTACCAAGTCTCGATAGAAAACAATCCCATAGGTTTAGACTAGCGCTAAATACAAAATCGCCCAATCTCCTTAGCGAAAACCTCCCGCACAACACATGACGCTTCCTCTGATTTGCCGAACGTTTTTCGCATCTCACGTGCTTAAAAAACTAGCATCACTATCTATCTCACTCTTACATCGCTCTCTCGAACATAACGGTATCTATTGTTACATGCACTTACAGTTTACAACATTGGCAAACACCCCTAATATCCTAGCGAATAATACATTTTATGATAGTTATGTCCCAAAACGTGACAGCTGAAGCTTTACAAGTTAATTAGGTAGTACAATACTGAAATTGAGTCCCTTTTTAGGGCATCAACTGAAGCTGTACATGTTTATTAATGTTTAAAATATTGAAATTCTAGTCACTTACCTTTTTACCGATAATTTACCAAGGTGTCGTCTGATGTACTCTGGCAGAGTAAAACCACAGGTGAATGTAAATTAACAAACACATATTTTTATAAACTCAAATAAAATGTTACTTTATTTTCTTTAGCATGACATTTTTTCTTTTTTATTTCTAGTTTGAATCTACTGATACACCCCGTTCCTTTCATTGTACGACATAATACATAATGACAACTACTTCAAATTGTGACTTTTACTGTTGAGTTATGTTTTTTCTAGGAGTAACACTCCGAGCAATATTTAATTCACATATGCATGCTATCAAAATTCACTTACTATTGACTATAACATAATGATTAACTTATTCTCTACAAAAGCGACCCAGATTGCTCACGCTCTCACTCATACCGTTTAATTCCCCATACTATTTTATTATTATTATTTTTTTTAAGACTAGAGCTCTTTTACATGAAATTAGGTATTGTTACTTCACCATCAGCGTCCTCCTCGCCACGTGTTGCACTGATTATATGTCCGAAATGTTTGTCGATTCACCACATTTTAATCTTCTTTCTACACCACACTTACTTCATTCCGAAATGTTAGTTCACCACTTTTGTCATTTTTCTCTTAACGATTAAAATTTTACTTGTGGTCCACTAGTCGTTGGACTGCCCGGCCGGGCTCAGAGTTGTTAGGTGACTGGGGAGAGCGTTAACAAAAAACCCCACTCAACTGTTGCTTCAAATGGAACACACAGCCTGCCTACGATAAATGTTCGTCAACTTACACAAAGTATGGTGTTGTCCATGTGCGTTAGGTATTGACGATATTCCATTTTGACAAGACCGTAGACTCAGATGGGCGGACCCTTACCTTGACTTCCGTCATCTCAAGCCACGTGGCGACCAAAATTTTATACTCTAGCCATTTTGGTCGGCGTCGTTTCAGTCTGCGTAGCGTCATCTGCGCGCATGATGGTGTTGCGCGTACTCTGTGCGTAACACAACACTGGAATTCTCAGAAGCGTATTGTGTTCTATTGCCACACCTCACTCTCATAGCTATGTCATTGTTCATTGTCCGAATAAAACTGTAATTTGCTGGGGACATGCAATGAAAATTTAAATACATTTAATAAAAAATAAAATCCCCTTTTCGTCCCATTACAATACCCCCCCTAATGAGAGGTCTTCTGCCGAAACAGAGAACTCTCATTGCTACCCCTAAGAGGATCGGTGAGGATATGGTGCCGATAACCCCCCGTTAATTCTTTAAAACACTTCATGGGTAAACTACCCCCATAGCTCGGCGACTGTGGCTGCACCTGAACGAGATTACTGGACTTCTCTGTACGAGATCCCAACACCATAAAGCCGGACAGATACTCACCATAGTACACCTAACCTTCTATCATTCCGCCCAAAATCAAAACACTGGCCTTATACCATACCAGATCCTCAACCGATATGTTCCCCCTTACATGCATACTGGGTCGCTTTTAGCAATTACTGGGTGCGTACACATTTTCATTATTAATTAAGCACAAACTCCCTACTTCTTGACATCAACTCTCAAAAATAATTTCTCAAATCATGTATATAAATTTCGTTCAATAGAGCAATCAACCCAAGTCTCTTATCAAAGATTCTCCTTTTAAGATGAGTCATGTGGTTTACTTTAATTAGTGAAGTTAATCATAAAAAAGTTTTTTTTTCTTTAAAAACATTCCCAAATTCTCCAAATGCATTTAATTTAATAAATAAATAAACAATGTAATAGTATAACTATATAGTAATATAGTAACCCATATAATAATAAACAAATTTATTATATTAAACTTATAATAAACAACAACCTATGACTACCATAACTTCGAAAATAGCTACACTTGATTACAAAGATAACATAAGATACACATCATGAATCAGCTGGCACCTTCCCTACTTATAATGAACATTACAATTTACAATGATGTACTTTAATGCAGATTTTTTTTTGTTTTTTTTTTTCAAAAATTTTAATTTCCCAAAATATTTCTTTTATCAATATCAAGAAAAAAACAAGATTATTGAATTTAATTGAAGTAACAAAATTCATGATTTAATCACTATAAACCTAAACCTTTCCTGGCTCTAACATCAGTTATCAGCTGATCTCTCTGGGTCAGGTGAATGACCTTAACCTATATACATCACACAAAACTATATCATGAAAATTACACAACATCTGTTCATAATCCTTACAATCTAACATAATAACAATAATGACACAATAAAACATAATAAACAAAATCTGATAAACATCTTCTATACTTGACATAGTGTTTTCAGAATCAGTAAAGTCCTTTATGAAATTACTACACAGAGTGTAACACATTTCAATCACTTACGTCTAAACAGACTATCTACTACAGTATTAAATCAAAATGTACGATAGCAATTAACATAACATAATATTATATAAGGTTGTACAGTGTATTTTACGCCCTATTTAGGCCTCCGATGATGGTAACGTACTTTGATGTTACCCATCAACCCATAACACTATCTACAATGGTACATGCCACCACTGCAATAGCTTACTTAAATCTAAACTTAATGTCCTTCTACTTTGCAGTCTCTACATGCCATAATTGATTTACACTTCGATTAACACCAAACAACCCCCCAAAATCACCCATTAATCTTGCATAATCACATAATAGAACATAATACACATTTACCTTGAACATTGACATTATTACATTAAACTAAACAATTCTCCTTTAAATAATTTGTATAGAAAATTATAAACCTTACAACTTTAACTTTCTATTAACTCTTTTTATTTATACTCTAAATTATTTAACATTTATTGTACCATTAGATTCTCCCAAAAATTCAAATTTATTATTAACATTCATTTTGCATCATTTCACAATAATAATTTACCTAAGTTAGCTTCCTTCAAACTCATTTAGTGCCAATATAACTCTTTTACTTTACTTCAAGGTCATTATCAAATTCATACTTACATATGGTCAATCACTCCATCTAATAAATACATGATTACTGTCATTAATTCCAAATATAAACAACTCATCACCACAATATCCCGTACAACCATACGTATCTTCTGAAACATTTTAACAAGCATATGATTCCACAACTAAATACATCTTACATTTATTCAATTACTGTTTATTACTACCAAGTTAAAATCTCAAAAATCATTTAAATTCATTACCAAAATCTCTTTATATAACATTTTTAATTAATTAATTAATTCATCTCCACTTATTTTAATTCCATCACTTATTTAAAACACAACATTACTTTAATTACCTTCTTCCAAACAATTACAATTCATTGATTATCACCTCTCATTATTTATTTAGTTTAACAAAATATTATTATTATTATTATTAAATTGAGTCATTTAGTCATTTCATTTATATTGCTTTCATTACCTGCCATTTCTATAAGTTTATTAATCTAGATTTTCTTACATAAAAACATCTACCACTCAACTCGTAACCTCTGAACATTGATGTGCTATTTGAGTTATGCGCCAATTGTGAATTAATTACATTTTAATACATTTAAATCATAAAAATATTTCTCTCCCACTTACCTTTAGTCTTCCTCCAACCCAGAGTTCGTCACACGAACGGTGTAATGCAAGTGTGATTATAAGGTTACACAACAAACGTACGCTACACTCATTTGTTTGATGGAATTCAAACATTTATTATATCATTACTTCATTTAAATAAATTTCAATTAACTCAACTTTTCTTTCCTTTTTTAACAGATAACACATGCACATTGGTTTAAACATTTTCTTATTCTAATATATATTTTATTAATCAAGGCGAACCCAGCTTGCCACACTCTCACATTCAGACAATTTTTAAAACCCCCACATTTACTTAATTTAGGCCTTTATAATAAAAATATTTGAATGGAATACTGTAACTTGTTGCAGTAGCGTCCCTCCGACCGCATGGCGCGTCCTGTAATATTCTCGCACTATGTCCAAACGGTTGTTAGTTCATTTTCTACGCACTCACTTAATTTTATAGCGTTACATATTAATCTCCACTCCTATTACTGCTTTACACACTCCAATATAAATTTGATTGGTCGGTTATAATTTCGGGCCCGCCAGCCGGTTGTATTTATCCGGCTGCGGCACGGAGGTTAGTCGACTGGGGAGAGAGTTATCAACGTGCCTCCCTCCAACGCTCAGACAGAGCAGAAGTTTCAATGCCTTATGATCGGATCGTCCGTCACTGTTCATTCAACACATGGTTTTTTCGTGTTTTTGACGTGTATGATATTTGGTGAGCACTGGTCGACGTCACAAAAGAGGCTGGACTAAGGTTCGTTTCCTCCGTCTTAAGACCACGAGGCGGAAAAATAGAGTCTTCAAGCCATGTTTGTTTTACTAACTCGGCGTCAGTCCGCGCATCTGCTGGTGGTTGCGCGTTTGGGCATAGATGTTACACAGCCGCAAAGTTCTAAGAATTGTTGACAGCACGACATTCCATTTCAATTGTTTCACCACAGTTACAGCGTACCTTTGCTTTGTTTGAACTGCGAGACTGGCCACATATATGAAATGAATTTAAAATATTTTACAAATGAAAACCAAAATTAATAAAATACCAAGCCCCCCTTTTGCCCCGTCACAGTACCCCCCCAATGAGAGATCTTCTGTCGAAACAGAAGAAATCTCATTGCTAAACCCCTAAGAGGACCGGTGAGGATATGGTGCCAAAAACCCCCCATTTGTTCTTATACATCATGGGTAAACAACCCCCCTGGCTCGGCGACGATGGCCGCATCTGAACAAGATCACTGGACTTCTCTACACGAGATCCCAACGCCATAACATCGAACAGACATGCACCACAGCGCACCTCCCCTTCTATCATGCCACCCAAAATCCAAATCCCTGGTCTTATATCATGCCAGATCCTCAACCGATATGTTCCCCCTTATCATGCACACTGGGCTGCCTTTAACAATTACTGGGCTCGTACACACTCTCATAATATAAACAAACTCATCATTTAAAAATCACAAAATATTCATCTTTAATTTCACTATTCTTTTAAGTTCAAAATCAGATTGTCATATTATTATTATTTTCATCAAAACCAAAAAAAATCTTTTATCTGAATTGATTAATTCTCTTCGTTTCTATTAATACATAGAAAACAAATAAATGGAACATTTAATTAAAACATGAACTTCCTTATCCTAACATTGGATTAGACATACATACCAAACAATATAATTCACTAAAAACACTATTAATACACCTAAACAATAACATAATCAGAATTCACAACATCAATTATATGGCAGGCACAAAAAATCAATTTTTTTTTCTAAAAAATTTAAATTTATTAAAATATATTTTCTCAATATTAAAATTATTTAAATTTATTTAAATTAATGAAGAAACAAAATTGGCATTACTTCATTGCCAGAACGGGTCTAGTATAGAACATCACCCATCAGCTGATCAAACTGGGTCAAGTCCACAACCTTGACCTACACAGGTTATACATAAGTTACATCATAACATACATTGAACATATTTAAAATTCTATCTTTAAACACAAAAACATAATAAAATAAGACATTTAAAAATAACAAAATATTATTATAATTAACAATAAAATTGATATTTAAATTAATCCAAAATTACACATTTTACCACTATACTTTATTCTCAAATTCTCTTAAAGTTTGTCACTTGTTTCCATTAAAATTTTATATTTTTAATATGACTCTCTTTCTTTAATATTCTCAATCTCCATTAATTTGGGTGATTTAATTATTTATACTAACTTGATTTACAACTTGATATGTATACATTTATAATCTTTACCTCTTTGACTCTAATATCACTAACAGCTTTAACTAACATGACACCCATCTCTATCAAAAATATCTATCAAACACTCTCAACCCAACTTACTACTCAACTCAATTCGCCTCATTCTACTCTTATATAAAAAAATACTCTCTAACCCTTTGTACTCAGGATGTGTCCCCCCCCCCAAAAGCTCATTCCCTTAATCTGGTCCCTGGATTCTACCTAAGGCAACCCTTTCCGGCACTAAACGGTCCCTTCCCGTCCCAACCCTTTTGTTGCGGACTCCTACCACACTACCCCCTCTTACAAAATTCCCATCAACTATAATTACCATTCTCATTACACCACTTCAATTACAACAAAATATCATCATTTACTTATTACATCAATATATCAATCATTACTCTACATACAGTATATTCCCTATATCTACTGTGTCACTATCAGTACTTCTCAAGTTCTACATTACATTAATTCACAACAACATTATTCCCTCTATTACCACTTTAAACTCAACTTGGACTGATCTAATTGTCCCAACAAAATATTAATCACCCAAAATCTACCTTTTACTATCTTTCACAAATCATTTAAAATTCTCAACTATATCAAATTATTTTAATCATTTAAAATAAACTCTTTAACACATTACAATCACTATTCAAACATTAATTACATTCCATTTTCCTCATATTCAAAGATTTAACTAACCTGAAAAAATTGCAAATCGTTTATAAGTGATATTGTACAGCTGATCAACTGATTTTGTTAGCAAGGTGAATGACCTTCCTACAAACACATTTCAAAATTATATAAATCACATTTTATCAATCCTTACCTCTAACACAATAAAATACTACATTTATAAGACAGAATAAACCCAGTATAATAAACATACGAACCCCTATGTATAAAATCATAATACAATTATTTAATTAGAGCAAGAGCGAGTTATCATCTTTAGGTTACAAATTTAATTCGTTGCTCACCTGAGCAACCCCCCAGCCACACACACTATTGTTTTTCTCTGTTGGACTGTGGCGGCCATGTGCTTCCACAAGGACGGCATAGGTGGAGGAATTTGACATCTCCGTGTCCTTGCTTCAGCGTTGCATTTGAAAGATTTAGACATCAACATATCTTTTGTTACATAATTACACACCCTTAAAACGGGTCTACCACCTGGCTTTGCTGTTCCTCCTCGAACAGAGTGGCAGCCGCTGTTCCATAGTTCCGGGATTTCCCCTAGTTTCCCCCCCCATTAATTTCTAATCTAGACCAATTTCAAGCCAGCTATGGTCAAGGGTCTTAAATTATGGCCATAGCTGACCGCTAGCCAAAACCACGATTAGTGCTGGTAAGGCAGTAATCGCCCGAAAAGTCGGGGAAATCAATTCTACCTTCATGCATGTTATCATCATTATTTATCTGCACGGCACTGCAGTCTATCAAGGTACAATATACAATTGTACAAAAGGGTGTGCCGTGCATCTTACGCCATTTTGGCCTCCGATGGAGGTAACACTCCCTGTTACCCCCAACACTTTCCGCTATCTACTGTGGCACATGCCACCACAGCGATAGCACACTAATAACTAAATTAAATCACATAACATCGCTTCAATATTGCTCACTCACTACAATTATATTCCTCAAAAAATTTCAAATTTATTATTAACATTTATTTTACATCCTTTTCAGTTATTATTGCTTTTTAACTATAGTTTCTATTTAACACAATTATCTCAAATTATTTTCATTATTGAATCAAAATCTTTTCATACCTGTAAATATTTTATTCTCTCTAATTGGTATTATAAATTTTATACTTACAGTACATTATTCACCTACTGACATAAACACAAAATATACACACCACACACCAATACCTCCACGTAACCTCTGAAACATTTAACAACAGTGTTATTTCATACCAAACAATTTATCATTTATTTATTAATTACTATCAAATTCACCAATCATAAAATAATTTAAACTCATTAGAAAAATTCAATTATACAACATTTAACTCAATCAAAAATATTTAAACATTTCAAATTATTTTAATTAAATTAATTATTGAAAACAACATTTTTAATTACTTTCACCAATTACAATAACTACAATTCATTTATTATCTTCTTCCAAATTATTTTTGTTATTTACTTAGACTGCAAAATACTATTATTATTATCACAACAATTACCTACATACACCTTGTTTACCTAACATTTTACAATACACACATAATTTCACTAAACGTTTATTTACAATTCTTCATCATTATTATTCAATTTATCACACTTCATTGTCCAAGTCTGCGAGGTCAGAACCATAAATCAAAATATTTAAATGTCCATCTATTAAGTTTATGTTCAGCCTCCATCGTCAAAAATTAGCCTTGGTTTCAAATAACAGTTTTCAATTTTATTTACACACATATGGCTATCTTGTGTGTAATAACCATAAAATTTCAGTTTATTCATTTTACCACAATAATCATAAACCAAGTCAACATTATTTATTTCTGTCCAGTCTCCATTAGTAGTTATATTCATTATCAAGTCAGTTATTTTCTCATTCATTACAACATAAGGTAAATTATTATTATTTAAACATGTATTATCAAAATAATTCTCATTTCTCTATTTTAACAGGTAAGTACTTCATATCATTTATTTTTACCACTCCTAACATCTCTTTCCACTCATTATAATCTCTCTTTAATTTATATAATTCTATCTCTTTATCAACACACAACTCTCCATCTAAATTTCTCTCCATCATAACACCATCTCACACTTTCAACACCATTCCACACAGAGGGTACAAACTTACACAAAAAGGGGAAACAACTCAAATCTTCCACTATAAGGGGTCTCTTGCCCTCCAACAATAACATTTTTGAACAGCTTGGTTCATCACAAATAAAGGGAAAATTTACCTCTGCCCCTACATACTCATCTACTCTCTCTTGCCATTCTTTTCTAATTCATCGACACTAATTACTACTCCGTTACAACCCGTTACTCTCTCTCTCTCTCTCTCTCTCTCTCTCTCTCTCTCTCTCTCTCTCTCTCTCTCTCTCTCTCTCTCTCTCTCTCTCTCTCTCTCTCTCTCTCTCTCTCTCTCTCTCTCTCTCTCTTCTCTCTCTCTCTCTCTCTCTCACTCACTCACTATCTCACTATCTGTTTTCAACGTATCACTCTCTGATACCACCTTTTCAATTACATTACCATTTTCAATATCATTGTTATCATTTGTTACCTTATTCTCTAATACCACATTTTTAATTATATTCTCATTTTCGACATTATTGTTATCACTTGTTAATTTTTTATTATCATTATTATTTTTACTTTTACTCCGTTCTCCTACTGACTCTACTATTTTCTCAATATCTTGTTTCAATTCGTTACAACTACTTTCGCATTTCATTTTTACCTCATTAATGTCAGATTTAAGTACATCAAATTTAGCGTCAAATTTACTGTTAAATTCACTTTTAATTTCATTCAATTTTATATCGTTATCGTCAAAACGATTATTTATACCATCAAATTTACTATTCTGTACTTCAAATTTAATATTAAAACTACTTTTAATTTCTTTGATTTCGTTTTTCTGTTCATGAATGTCCATTGATATGGTTCTTAATATACTCATTACATCATCATCTAATTTATTACATTTTGTTGAGGTGGGAGTTAACTGTACTCCCGAGTCCTCAGTCACATTACTTGGACCTGTTAAATTTAATTCTATTTTCTCTTGACTCGCACTTGGAGTCGAGTGTACCTCCAAATTACTCATAATGTTTGATTCATCAAAATTTTCGACATTAGTCATTTCATTTATATTGCTTTCATTACCTGCCATTTCTATAAGTTTTATTAATCTAGATTTTCTTACATAAAAACATCTACCACTTAACTCTTAACCTCTGAACATTGATGTGCTATTTTATATGTGCTACGTAATTTTTATGTAGTTGTACTTAACCTTCAAATCAAACTTGCATTTACTTGTAGGTGTGGTTTTTTATATTTAAATTTTAATTTACAAAAAATGTCCCCTTTCGGAAGCACCAATTGTGAAGTTAATTACATTTTATACATTTAAATCATAAAAATATTTCTCTCCCACTTACCTTTTAGTCTTCCTCCAACCCAGAGTTCGTCACACGAACGGTGTAATGCAAGTGTGATTATAAGGTTACACAACAAACGTACGCTACACTCATTTGTTTGATGGAATTCAAACATTTATTATATCATTACTTCATTTTAAATAAAATTTCAATTAACTCAACTTTTCTTTCCTTTTTCAACAGATAACACATGCACATTGGTTTAAACATTTTCTTATTCTAATATATATTTTATTAATCAAGGCGAACCCAGCTTGCCACACACTCACATTCAGACAATTTTTAAAACCCCCACATTTACTTAATTTAGGCCTTTATAATAAAAATATTTGAATGGAATACTGTAACTTGTTGCAGTAGCGTCCCCGCCGACCTCATGGCGCGTCCTGTAATATTCTCGCACTGTGTCCAAACGGTTGTTAGTTCATTTTCTACGCACTCACTTAATTTTATAGCGTTACATATTAATCTCCACTCCTATTACTGCTTTACACACTCCGATATAAATTTGATTGGTCAGTTATAATTTCGGGCCCGCCAGCCGGTTGTATTTATCCGGCTGCGGCCACGGAGGTTAGTCGACTGGGGAGAGAGTTATCAACGTGCCTCCCTCCAAACGCTCGGACAGAGCGGAAGTTTCAATGCCTTATGATCGGATCGACGGTCACTGTTCATTCAACACATGGTTTTTTCGTGTTTTTGACGTGTATGATATTTGGTGAGCACTGGTCGACGTCACAAAAGAGGCTGGACTAAGGTTCGTTTCCTCCGTCTCAAGACCACGAGGCGGAAAAATAGAGTCTTCAAGCCATGTTTGTTTTACTAACTCGGCGTCAGTCCGCGCATCTGCTGGTGGTTGTGCGTTTGGGCGTAGATGTTACACAGCTGCAAAGTTCTAAGAATTGTTGACAGCACGACATTCCATTTCAATTGTTTCACCACAGTTACACCATACCTTTGCTTTGTTTGAACTGCGAGTTAGATTCAACCGGGGACTGGCCACATATATGAAATGAATTTAAAATATTTTATAAAACGAAAACCAAAATTAATAAAATACCAAGCCCCCGTTTTTGCCCTGTCACAATTTTTATTAATATAAAGATTATCCAAATTTTTATATTCTTCCACAATACCAACAGGATTATTCCATGTTATTAAATCATATAGTCTGTTATCACCGAGTATAGTCCAGTCACCTTTCGTATGATCTGTCATAATTATGTCAATTACAGTTTCTTTATCATTATTATCTCCTACTGTATTAGCTTTGTCATAAAGTAAGTAATCAATATCATCAATTTCTGTACTAACTATTCCACAAGGTAAGTACTTACTATCACTAACTCTTTCCATATCTAGCCTCTTTATTAATTTGTCATAACCTCTACTAACCTGAAATAACTTTACCTTCTTATCAACATATCTTTCATCATAACACCAATTCATACTTTTGCTATCATTCCGTACAGAGGGTATTAAATCGTAAAAACGCCTACTAGAAATTAAAAAACTACTTAAAAACACATTGTATTCCTGTAAGGGACTCTTGCCCTTCAAAAACATTTGTAACCAGCTTGGTTTACCATAGAACTGGGGAAAATCTACCCTCTGCCCTATATTCACAAAATCATTCTCTTCATATTCTCTCTCTAACTTACAAATACTGATATCTCTCTCTCTCTCTCTCTCTCTCTCTCTCTCTCTCTCTCTCTCTCTCTCTCTCTCTCTCTCTCTCTCTCTCTCTCTCTCTCACTCACTCACTCACTCACTCACTCACTCACTCACTCACTCACTCACTCACTCACTCACTCACTCACTCACTCACTCACTCACTGTTTCTGTATTATTATGGTCGCTAATTGTTTTCACGGTATTATTTTTATAAATCTCGTTTTCAACTATCTTACTACTATTAGTTGTTAATTCATTTTCGTAACTAACACCTGCCTTGTTGATGATCCCTTCGTAATTATTTGTTATTTTACTATTACCCTGATCGTCTGTTATTTCGTCACATTCACCCGTAACTGTGTAATTTTCTACTCCTCCTTCAGCGTTCGACTTTCGTTTATTTCGTCTTGTATTTTATTTATACTTATAATTATCCCACCTTTCATTCCCGCAATAATCTTACTCTGTTCTTCTAACTTAATGTCTATTTCTCTTAATTTTTTGTCTTGTTTGTTTATTTCCGTTTTCAGTTCTATGTTATTAGCATTTATTTCTGACTTAATTTCAATTTTAAACTCATTTAAGCTCATATTTACGACATTTATTTCTGATTTGACTTCCGTTCTAAATTTGTTCAAATTCGTGTTTTGTTGATCAAATTTACTACTCATCATTTCCATAAATAATGCTAATTGACTAAGTACGTCTACATTGTCGATTCTGCTACTCTTAGCGTCTACCGTCTCAATCCTTAATTCGTCTGTTGTATTGTCTACGCTCTCGTTAATATTTGTCGATATTATATCGTCTTGCGTAACATTTAAAATAGATTCCTCTACACTACTTTCACATAAATTTGCATTCTTGTTTTCTCTGCCATTTTGATCAGGTTGTGAATTAATTTATAATTTATTTTAATTTTTTAATTCACAACGTCGCTGTTAACGGGCGCCAACTGAAGCTTTACAAGTTAATTAGGTATTACAATACTGAAATCGAGTCCCTTTTTAGGGCATCAACTGAAGCTGTGCATGTTTATTAATGTTAAAATATTGAAATTCTAGTTACTTACCTTTACCGATAATTTACCAAGGTGTCGTCTGATGTACTCTGGCAGAGTAAAACCACAGGTGAATGCAAATTAACAAACCTATTTTTATAAACTCAAATAAAATGTTACTTTATTTTCTTTGGCATGCCATTATTTCTTTTTTATTTCTAGTTTGAATCTTGTAGCGGGGCATTTTTGGGCATACCTGGGGTAATAACAGGATTTGTATTTTTTAATAATAAATAACTTGTCGAGTGATAGAAAAATGTTATGACAGAACGGTAAATTTATTATTTGGAGCGATCGAGACGATGGCAGCATTGTTTGAGACGGTAAAGACCATATGATTCAACAATATTCATATAAACAGTTTTAATAACCGGCAACTGTAC
This sequence comes from Magicicada septendecula, assembly GCA_034769895.1. Lineage (NCBI taxonomy): Eukaryota > Metazoa > Arthropoda > Insecta > Hemiptera > Cicadidae > Magicicada > Magicicada septendecula. The sequence goes on along the minus strand of CM068368.1, from coordinate 59,233,440 downwards.
CAAACTCAGTTCAAGGACAATGACGAACACGAAAAAAGTAAACACGTTGTGTAACAGTAAACACGTTACACAACCAGACATCAGGCGATGTGTTGCGTCAGCAAATTATATAACGATGTGTGTCACCAGTTTTGTCAACAAGCCAAAAAAAACAGTCCACTGGCGAAGGAATACAATATGTAAACCAATCAGAATTGAACGAACAACAGTTGCTTCACAAAATAGCGCCTATTTCTCACCCCAGTCCAACTTCATCACCACTCGCGAGTGGTCTGTATAAAAGTTTCGGCAGTAAGTGCGGGCCCGTACCTAAAATGTGAAGACCGAAAAAACAACCAAATGTAACTTAAAGCATATCTAAATCAAGTAAAAGGAACAGTTTTCTTGGAATGATGACAGTGGTGGAAATATAAAACTGAGTGTTAATGAAAACAAACGCGTGTGCGTGGACTTAAAAAATCATGACTTCTTCTGGACTTAAAAATCAGCTAAGTAACCTACAATAATATAAAGAAAACACAAATCTTCAACTATGGTTTAATATTCAAAATTTTAACACTTTCTAATTATGAGCTCTTAAAATCGGGGAATGGTTATGTGTGTGTGTGTGTAAGCGCTGGTTTTCGTTATGTCTTAGTTGTAGAGAATTGTCTGTATTTATGTTATATCTTAGTTTGAAAACTGCTTAAGCAAAATGATCATTTTTACGAATACTTAAACACACTTAAATTACGAAAGTTAATAGGTATAAGGGAGAAAAGAAATTTTGTATTTTGACCGAAAAATTTATAACTTAATGGTGTTTCTTTTTGAGAATCTAATAAAATAATATTGATCTGGATAGTTAAATGTGAATTAAATTAGTTATTGCAAATAAACCATTCTGATCTCCTGTTCGCCAAAAAGAACCCGAGGACCCAAGAAAAACGGTAAGTACGTATATTTTTTCATACGTAGTTGGTAACAAGATGGCGCTCGAAGAATTCAGTTAATAAATAGTGAACAGTAACCTATTATCGAGAAAGATAAATATCAATAAAACGATATATCACATTTGGCTTCCGAACGTAGGGACGATTTATATAAAGGAATTTTATATAAAATACGGCCTACTTGGGAGAACAGAATGGTTGTTTGGAATTCATATTTGCGTATGTACGTAAATGAGACGTAAGAGGTTATGTTTAATATGGGTGAGTAGAATATTTTTCAATAAATATATGTTACATATAATAGGATTTTAATAAAGAAATATATATAAAGAGTTTTAAGAAAAATGGCAGATAATAGTACTGTCAGCTTATCTGACAGTCAGTTTAGTACCGATTCGGGAGTTCAAACGAATGATAATGTAGAGAGTCAGTTGACCGAATCAAAAATAATGAAAGATGTCGAATATCAATCGACACCTATCCAAAATAAAAAAAATGACGATACGTATGAAATGTTTAAAGCAATACAAACAATGATAGAGAACCAGAGTGTAAAGTTAAATAGTAGTATAAATGAGAAGTTCGATATCCAAAAGAATAGTTTTGAAGAGTTATTAAAAAATCAGAATAAAGAGTTGAAACATGAAATACAAGAAATGAATAAACATTTAGAAAGCACTAACGAAATAATAAGAAACAGTTTAAATAAGTTAGAACAGAAGTTCGAGAAATTAGGTGACAATGTTTTAAGTAAGACAAAATGTAAAAATGACGAATTAGTAGACAATTTTGAGAGTATAGTGGGGGTGAAGAATAATGTAGAAGAAAATGATGAAAATATAATAACAAATAGTACTGATGAAGTTTTAGAATGCGATAATGAAATGTTAATGAGTGTTTATGAAATAGAAAGAGAGTGGAAAAATAATGTAGTAATTGAATGGGGACAGAGGGCAAATTTTCCCCTTATTGTTTATAATGATGATGATGATTTAATGTTGTTTTTTCAGGGCAAGAGACCCTTATTGTTAAATGAAGTAATGTTGTATAATGTTGTACCCTCTGTCCGTAATAATTGTGAGAGTGTGATGTGGTGCTATGAAGAAAGAGAGTTATATGTTGAGAATGAAATAGAAATATATAAGTTAGAAAGAAAGTATGATGAATTGAGAAAATTACTAGAAGGGGTGATGATGAATCATGTGAAATACGTAACTGTTGAAAGAGAGACAGAGAATAGTTTTGATAATATCCTACCTGACTATAATGAATTACCTGACGTAGTAGTTGAGGAATACAAAAATGAGAAAATAATTTACCTGACGTTAACAAATAACCCTGATATAGACGGGACAATCCTAACCTATGGTAACAAGATGTATAGTGGTACAATGGATGAAATAGAATTGATAGATTATTATGATAGTAATGATTATCATAATTTGTGTGTTGATAAAAATGATGACTGTTACAAATACACTAGATATATATATGACGATGGTGGGTGAGCTAAAAGATCAGTGTTGGGACAGTTTTAAATATTGTAAATTATTGGTAATGACCTTGCTGATTTGGACATCTGAAGTGAGATACACTTGAACAGTTTTGACGCATATTTTGTAAATAATATTGAATTCATTTGTGTGTATTGTGAAATGTTAGAAAAGTAATGTGTATATGTTTTAGAAAATGTTGTATTAATAATAATAATATTATTAATATTTTAGCACTCTAATTAAATAACAAAATAATTATGAAGACAATAGTTAATGATTTGATAATAATTGAAATATGTTATTTTAATAATCAAATGAATATTCAATTTTAATAATCAAGTGAATTAAATAAGTTGAGATGTTTAGATATTGTGATTGAATGTTATGTGTTTGAATTTTATAAGGAATTTAAATTGTGTGATGAGATTTTAATTTAATAATCATGAATAAATAAATGAATGGTTTATTTTGTGGAATTTTGTGGAACTTAATGGTTAAAAATATATGTTAATAATAAATTTTAAGCAATTTTGAAAATCTGATTGCAACACAGGATCAATTCATAATGATGATAAATAAAAACAGTTAATGAAAACTTTTAAATACTAATGTTTATAAATTTTATATAAATTAGTTAAAAGAGAATTGTTTGTTCAATGTATATTTGTGTATTATGTTATGTAATGTATTGTACAAGTGTGTGTGGCTGGGAGGTTATCCAAGGGGATAACGTATTAAAAATTTGATATATTTTAATTAATAATGATGATTTGCTACTCAATAATTTTGTTTGAATTTAAAAATTGGATGCACTAAATACTTCTTATATTGTGTTATTGTGTCTTATTGTGTTGATTGCATTAGTATGTTAGGAATAAGTATTATAAAAATATAATAATATGTTTTCAATGTGTTTATAGATTTAAAAATAAAATGAAAAATAGTTGTAATAAGTAAAATTTTCAATAGGTTGTAAAAGATAGAAGTGGGTGATAGTAATTGTTTGAATAAAATGTTTGAATCAGTTCAAGTTGAATTTTGTGGGACATAGATTTGTCCAAATCGAAGTAAAAGTTAAAGTAATAGTGGAAATGAAAATAATGCAATGTTGTTTTGAGTTAATGTATGTTATAGAATTTTGAGAAATAAGTGGAGACACAGTAGAAATGGAGATTTTATGTAGAGTTTGGAGCGATATATTGTTTATTTGTTGATGTTAATTTGTTGTAATTGTAGTGAGGTTATGAGATTGAGATTTTTTGGGGATGGCAATTTTGTAGTAGTGGTAGTGTATTTGGGGAGTCCGCAACAAGGGTTGGGACGGGATAGGGACCGATTGGCGCCGGAAAGGGTTACCTAGGGTGAGTCCAGGGACCAACATAAGGGAATGAGTTTTGGGAAGGAAACACGTATCCTATGTACAAAGGGTTAGAGAGTATTTTTTTTTATATAAGAGTAGAGTGTGGCGATTGGAGTTAAAATAGTAAGTAGTTAGAGGTAGAGAAGGGTTAGTAAAATTTTGATAGTGGGGTGTCATACTAGTTAAAGATTTTGTAAGGGAGCATTAGAGTAATAAAAGGGGTAAGATTATGAATAAATGCCAAATGGATGAAGTAAATTATAATGAAATAATGAATAACATAGAATCACCCAAAGTAATGAAATGGAATAATGATGGCCAGAATTGAAAAAAAAAAAAAAATAAATAAATAAAATAAAAAAAATTTTGTAATTTTGAGAAACGCATTAATAAGAGTAAATCAAGTTTAAAAGTAATTTTTTGATTTTATATGCTAATTTAATGATGTAAAGTGTGTAACATTTTAATTGTAAGTTGTTTATTTTAAAATGAATTATTAATGTACTGTGTTTTCTTATGTTAAGTTATGTTAGGTATTCTGATATATACATGTTAGTAATAAGTGAGTAAAAACAAAACCAGTGCTTCTTAGCGCAAACCAGCACCGCTAGGGGGGAACAGATCAGTTGGGGATATGGTGTTGTATAAGGCCACTATTTAATATTTTGATTTGTTGTTTCAGTGTTTGGTGATGCTGTGGCGGTGGACCTGAGCTGGCCGGCGCGTCAGAGCAGGAGCGTTGAGTATCTGTCTGACTCTACGGTGTTGGGATCTCGAGAGAGAAGTCCAGTATTGTCATGCAGATGCGGTCACAGTCACCGGACCAAGGGTGAGTTGATTATTCTTGTTTGTAAACCGTACAGGGGGTTGGGGCGACATATCCTGGCTGATCCCTTTAGCAAGTATGAATGTGTCAATGAGATTTTTTATGCTTCGGCATAAAATATCTCATTGAGGGGGTATTGTAGCGGGGCATTTTTGGGCATACCTGGGGTAATAACAGGATTTGTATTTTTTAATAATAAATAACTTGTCGAGTGATAGAAAAATGTTATGACAGAACGGTAAATTTATTATTTGGAGCGATCGAGACGATGGCAGCATTGTTTGAGACGGTAAAGACCATATGATTCAACAATATTCATATAAACAGTTTTAATAACCGGCAACTGTACCAAACTCAGTTCAAGGACAATGACGAACACGAAAAAAGTAAACACGTTGTGTAACAGTAAACACGTTACACAACCAGACATCAGGCGATGTGTTGCGTCAGCAAATTATATAACGATGTGTGTCACCAGTTTTGTCAACAAGCCAAAAAAAACAGTCCACTGGCGAAGGAATACAATATGTAAACCAATCAGAATTGAACGAACAACAGTTGCTTCACAAAATAGCGCCTATTTCTCACCCCAGTCCAACTTCATCACCACTCGCGAGTGGTCTGTATAAAAGTTTCGGCAGTAAGTGCGGGCCCGTACCTAAAATGTGAAGACCGAAAAAACAACCAAATGTAACTTAAAGCATATCTAAATCAAGTAAAAGGAACAGTTTTCTTGGAATGATGACAGTGGTGGAAATATAAAACTGAGTGTTAATGAAAACAAACGCGTGTGCGTGGACTTAAAAAATCATGACTTCTTCTGGACTTAAAAATCAGCTAAGTAACCTACAATAATATAAAGAAAACACAAATCTTCAACTATGGTTTAATATTCAAAATTTTAACACTTTCTAATTATGAGCTCTTAAAATCGGGGAATGGTTATGTGTGTGTGTGTGTAAGCGCTGGTTTTCGTTATGTCTTAGTTGTAGAGAATTGTCTGTATTTATGTTATATCTTAGTTTGAAAACTGCTTAAGCAAAATGATCATTTTTACGAATACTTAAACACACTTAAATTACGAAAGTTAATAGGTATAAGGGAGAAAAGAAATTTTGTATTTTGACCGAAAAATTTATAACTTAATGGTGTTTCTTTTTGAGAATCTAATAAAATAATATTGATCTGGATAGTTAAATGTGAATTAAATTAGTTATTGCAAATAAACCATTCTGATCTCCTGTTCGCCAAAAAGAACCCGAGGACCCAAGAAAAACGGTAAGTACGTATATTTTTTCATACGTAGTTGGTAACAAGATGGCGCTCGAAGAATTCAGTTAATAAATAGTGAACAGTAACCTATTATCGAGAAAGATAAATATCAATAAAACGATATATCACAATCTACTGATACACCCCGTTCCTTTTATTGTACGACATAATACATAATGACAACTACTTCAAATTGTGACTTTTACTGTTGAGTTATGTTTTTTCTAGGAGTAACACTCCGAGCAATATTTAATTCACATATGCATGCTATCAAAATTCACTTACTATTGACTATAACATAATGATTAACTTATTCTCTACAAAAGCGACCCAGATTGCTCACGCTCTCACTCGTACCGTTTAATTCCCCATACTATTTTATTATTATTATTTTTTTTTAAGACTAGAGCTCTTTTACATGAAATTAGGTATTGTTACTTCACCATCAGTGTCCTCCTCGCCACGTGTTGCACTGATTATATGTCCGAAATGTTTGTCGATTCACCACATTTTAATCTTCTTTCTACACCACACTTACTTCATTCCGAAATGTTAGTTCACCACTTTTGTCATTTTTCTCTTAACGATTAAAATTTTACTTGTGGTCCACTAGTCGTTGGACTGCCCGGCCGGGCTCAGAGTTGTTAGGTGACTGGGGAGAGCGTTAACAAAAAACCCCACTCAACTGTTGCTTCAAACGGAACACACAGCCTGCCTACGATAAATGTTTGTCAACTTACACAAAGTACGGTGTTGTCCATGTACGTTAGGTATTGACGATATTCCATTTTGACAAGGCCGTAGACTCAGATGGGTGGAGCCTTACCTTGACTTCCGTCATCTCAAACGACGTGGCGACCAAAATTTTATACTCTAGCCATTTTGGTTGGCGTCGTTTCAGTCTGCATAGCGTCATCTGCGCGCATGATGGTGTTGCGCGTACTCTGTGCGTAACACAACACTGGAATTCTCAGAACCGTATTGCGTTCTATTGCCACACCTCGCTCTCATAACTATGTCATTATTCATTGTCCGAATAAAACCGTAATTTGCAGGGGACATGCAACGAAAATTTAAATACATTTAATAAAAAATAAAAGCCCCCTTTTCGCCCCATTACACAGCCTAATATTACCTTCCTTAGAGACGTCAGCCCTTAGGCCGGCGTTGCTAACCTACCACTATACTCTACAGCTTTTTACAAGTTAATTTCTTTCATGTAATGCTGCCTAACGGTACAGGCATTTCACTACCTCCCCGCTTTCTAAAACATACACATTTCTTTGCGTTCAGCGTAGTTTGATTTCGTAAAATTTGCGATTGCTCAATTTTTGCATTACATTGTCCCCCCATAGAATTAGCCTTACAATTTTATCAAAATTGGAAAACTAGTTCTATTGAAGCGTCCCTAAAGCTCTTATAATTACAAGTTCCTCGCTTATATTCACAACTGGCAATATATTAAAGTTAATTACTTGCTTTATATTACTTAGTATAAATTGGTGAGTACACTAGTACAATATTACTCGGTTACTACCTACTGCTACACACAAGGGTCGATAGCCTGTTATGGATTGTTTACTAACATACACTTCCCGGCCTCTCTACCTAACTTGCCAAACTACTCCCAAATGGGGCTGGTCCACTTTCCTTCTCAATAACAACTGTTTACATAAAGCAATCTCCCTTTTAACATTTTTGTTACATTTTCATTTACTTATTTAGGGTATTATTTTTTTTATACTGATATTCAATACATTATTACTCCTTCTCTTATTTTTCTAAACATTTGTGACTTCTTACATGACTAAACTTCATTATGCTTTGATTACATTGAACACCTTTACATTTAGTTTGATAACTTATGATTACTACATCAATATTCGGTTGTGTGTTATTACACTTTGTTTCTTAATTTTCATGTGATGTTCCTGTATGTGTGTGTGTGAATTTTGGGTTTCTTTCTCATAATAAAGCTTTAGTTGTCGTACATTGAAGTTCCCGCGGATGTCCTGGTCTTTGTGGATCTTCCAACTGGTAGGTCGCTGTTCCGATTTCTTTAGTTACCTTATATGGACCCTCGAATAGGTTACAAAATTTTCCTGTTACTTTTTTATTTAAATCCGACATCGAGTACGCCCTTAACAAAACCTGGTCTCCTATGTGAAATCTAGTAAGGTGGTGAGTAGTGTTGAGTTTATCTGTCCTCTTATCTCCCTTTTCCTTAATTCGTAGGTAGATGTTGTGATAGTTGATGGGTTGGTCTGGAGGTATCATATCTTGGTCAATATATTTTATCCAGTCCCGCTCTGGTTTCTTCCCCCACTGCGCTTCAAAAGGGGTGGTCTCAGTTGTCTCCTGATAGGTCTGGTTTATGCACGCCTCAATGAGTTTCAGAAACTGCGCCCATTTGGTGTGCTTATCGGAGGTCATTGCCCTGAACATATTACCTAATTGCCTGTTCATTCTCTCTGCCACATTTGTGTTTGGATTTCGGATTGCAGTATATTTTGCCTTAATACCCATGTCTGTCAATGCGGTAGACCATCTGTTGCTGGTGAACTGTGCACCATTATCAGATAAAATAGCTACTGGTTTTCCTATCTCCTCACAATATAATTGAATTCTCTTTATTGTGGCAGTCGTTGTGGCTTGCCTCAGTTTATATAATTTGACATACTTAGTAAAATTGTCGATTACAGTTAAGATATACCTTACTTTCCCTGTGGAAATCGGCAGCGGTCCATAATAGTCGACGCTGATCAGTTCGCCTTTCTTCTTCGGTATGACTGGTTGAGTCTCTCCTAACATCCTTTTAAAATGATCCTTACTCTTTTGGCATGTGATACAGGTTTTCGTAACTGCTTTTGTGATTTTATTTATTGAATCCCCGGTGAAATTTTCCTTAAACAGCTGATATGTCCGCCGGTTCCCCACATGACTGTATGCCTCGTGTAGCTCCGTGATCATGCTGTGGCACAACTCCTCCGTCAACATTAGCTTCCATACTCCCTTATCTTTACGGTACAGCTTTCCATTATGCCAAGTGTATTTCCTGGCAAGTTTATGCTGTTCATTTGATTGAATTGACTCGATAATCTTTTTCAGTTTGGTGTCGGCTAATTGATAATTCTGTATGTTTTTGAGTTGTTTCTTGATTTCTTTACTGATGCGGACACTGACTAGGTTAATTTCAAATTCTTCGATTTGGTCTATTGCCTGCTCTTCATTTATGTCCTCTGGATGTCTGCTTAAGATGTCGGCTACAATGTTATCTCCGCCCTTACAATGCATAATCTCGAAGTCATATTCTTGTATGCGAGGATCCACCGTGTTATACGGGAGTTATTTAGATGACATTTCTTGATGAAAACCAACGCCTTGTTGTCGGTGATGATGGTCAAGGGCTTCCCTAGCACGTAAGTTTTGAACTTTTGCAAACAATGGATGATACTCAGCAGTTCCAGCTCCGTGGTAAAGTAGTTTTGTTCCGCCCCTCTCACCACTCGGCTCGTGAACGCAACCACTCCGATATCATTGTTATTGTCTAATTGATAGAGCTGTACGCCCAACACATAACAGCTCGCATCGTTTTGCAAATAAAACCTCTTGTTGGGGTCGGGATGCTTGAGAATTACCGCCTCGACAAATAGTTTCTTGACTGTCTCAAAGTGCCGGTCCATCTCGCTCGTCCACTTGAAAGTAACGTTCTTCTTAAGGAGGTTCAATAATGGTTGGGTAGCCTCGGCGTATCTATTGGTAAATCTATTGTAAAAATTGGTTAAACCAAGGAATCCTTTGAGCTGCTTCTGATTTTTCGGTGTCCGAAATTCCTGTATAGCCCTGATTTTGTCTGGTGCGATGGTGATACCCGTGGTTGTTAACCGGTACCCCAAATAATCAATTTCCTCTCGGAATAATTGTGATTTGCTAAAGTTAATGGGTAGATTGGCTCATTTTAAATCTTGTAACAATAACTTCAGGTGCCGTAAGTGATCTGCAATACTGTTCGATATGCATAAGCAGTCATCGACGTACAAAATGGTGAACTCCTTTACGTCCTTCGATAGCACTCTGTCTAGTCCCCGTGTCAAGCTGGCCAAACTCGTCTTTAGCCCAAACGGCGTCACCGTGTATCGGTAGCATTTTCCTTCGTATAAAAATCCTGTGAAGTCCCTACATTCCTGATGTAATGGGATCTGCCAGAACGAACTACGTAGGTCTATCGTGGACATTACTTTGATATTCCCACATTTTGCTAATATTTCATTTATCGGAAGGGCTCCCTCATAGTCAGGAACGGTAAGAGAATTCTGCTTGCGCGCATCTAAACATAGTCTGACCGTCTGGTCCTTTTTGATTTGCTGTAGTTCATTCCTTTCCGCCGATTGATCGCACCTTTTGTTTGATTACCGCTTCAATATCTTCTCCCCCAGACGCGATTTCTACGTGGAATATCTCTGCAGTGGCTTCTTTCTGGTCCCCTTTTCCTGGAATTGTTAACTGCTTGTTGTGTAAGTCGATAACGCACCCATGTTCTTCCAGCAACCCCACGGCTACTATACAATCTTTTACTAACTCTGGTACCACGACGAATACGCTGTCAACTTCCACATCTCCGATCCTGGCCGTCAACAATACCAGCTGCGTCACCCTTTTCGATTTATTTCCAGTTGCTCCTTTGATAACAGTATTCGATAGTCTCAATGTTCCCCAATTCGTTCTTCTTATTCTTAAACCATTGTTCAGATATAGCGTTTACTTGGCCTCCAATATCAATTAATGCGCAGATGGGCACTCCGTTTAATGATATCCTGGTCTCCGGGCACTTGTTCACACGTTAGGTTACATTTACATCATCATTACACAATAAATCGTCTCTTACATCTAAAAAAGTGGTATTAATATACTTATTAATGGTGCTTAAATCTAATTCATATGTACAACATTACCCTAGTTTTTTGACATTGCAGTGGCGCTTTTGTTATTCTGGATACCGCTAGTCGAAGGGATCGGCTCTGGTTCATTTTTAAATTTGTTTGGCCGTCTATTGTAGTGTTGTGTAGTCTGTCGGTTTTCACTTTCGTGCGCCTGTCCTTGCTCGACCCTTCTCCCACTCTCCTCTTCATCTCTTACCCATTGCTTATGCTCGCGCCGACTGTCATAATGTGTCCGGATCATTCTCCTTGCTTCACTTCTCAAATTCATGAACTCTGATAATACTTGCTCAAACTCATTAATAATTGTAACCCCACGAGTAATGATGGCGATCTGTACCCCCTGAGAATAGTGTTTTGCAATTTTTCTGATCAGGTATTGATCTGATATCGGTGGAATTAGCTGCCTGTTCTCCAACAATTTCCGTTCTAAGTACTGTATCATGCTCATACCACTCTCCATCTGATAACGTCCAAACTCGAGCTCGTTTCTTACTTTTTCTTGAATCACATCATTCCAATATTTGTTCGTGAAGGCTTCCTTAAATTCTGCGAAGTTGGTCACGCTATTTTTTATCAACCTCCACCACACCACGGCCTCTCCTTCTAGGTGCCTTCCGATCCATGCGACGTTGCCGTTATCTTGGTAATGTTCTATATAGATATCTTCCATCTCCTTCATAAACTCCATCGGGAAGTCTCCAGTCCCGTTGTACTTGATATCTTTGACTTGTTCGTGAGTAATGTTACAGTTCCACGACTGGTTGCTAATTGAGGCTAATTTATTCCTAACTTCTCGTTGTATCTGTCGTATTTGCAGGTCAGTTTTTTCCTACTTACGGTCAATTACATTTATATTTTCGTTCACTTTCTTCATTTCTTCCAGCTTTTCGGCTCGTAACTCTTTGATTGCTGCCGTATTGTCTTCGCATCTTTTGTTGTTTACATTGATTTTTTCGCTCATGATTTGAATGTTGTTGCTATGCCGTTCATCCAACTCTATGATCTGCTGTTTAGTATTAATACTAAGCTCAGTAATCTTATTGGTGTTGTCTTGGATTTTGTTGTTAGTCTCTACTTGGCAGTTTTGGAACAGTTTTTTGTTGTTTGTTCTCTCTTGTTCCATTTGTATGGCGACTTCGTTTTTTATTTCTATGTGTTGTTTATGGATTTGTTTTTTCATTTGTTGTAACGCTTGTTCTAATTTTAATTCATGTTGTTCTAACCATTCGTCTGTTCTTTTCGCATGTTCAGCAATTTGTTGTGCTATCTGTGCTTTTGTTTGTGCCAGCTGTTCTGATTGTCTTTGTATTTGTTCTGTTTGATGTGACAGTTGTTTTTCTGTTTTTTTCGACTGTTGTGATAATTCTTTGCTGTGAGAGTTGTTCTTTTGTATTTCTCGATTCTTCTTGTATTTGTTGTGAGAGCTGTTCTTTTGTTTGTTCTGATTGTTTTTGTATTTGTTCTTCTATTTTTTTCGATCGTTCCTCCATTCGTCGTGTGTGTTGTGACAACTGTTGTTCTAGTAATTGTTGTAGTATTGTGTATATATCAGTGTTTTTGTCTTTCTCTAGTGGTGTTTGACATATCGGTCTTTCTCGAATTTCTGCTGTTGGTGTAAATTGTTGTGTCTCTGCGTTTTCATCGTTCTGTCCATTTTGTCCCCGCGTCCCTGACGCTTGATTCTCCTCTGAAATGTCTGCAAGCGTGTCTGGATTGCCTAACTGATTATTTATTTCAAATTCCATCTCGTTGCTTTGGGTATCTGTATTTGTGCTCATGTTGTTGTACAGGTTGTGAATGTTGTTTTGTGTGTCTTTGTCTCTCCTACTCCTACTTCACGTAATCATATACTATGTTTGATACTGTTTCTATTCTTAACTTCTACTTAGTCTTAATCTATAATTTGTTTAATATTGACTCAATTGTCCCATGTTCCGGGCGACAGAATGTAATACACTACTTGATAGGCCTTTACGAAAGAGTTAAATTGTTTATTTGTATATTATGTTGGCCTATGAGCATGTAAGAAGTAAGGTTTACAAACTACTTTAATCACTGATAATATTAATATTTCTACTCAATAGACTATAACACTTACTCCAGTGTACCGACTCTTTATTGTACCTCAGGGCGCCAGTAATAATAAACACAAATTAAAATATATCAATCAACTTTTAATGATTCATTTGCATTTATATACTGCAAATTTCTTTAACATGACTTGAATAGTTTTGCCTTACAATTTGAATATTATTTCGTGGCAATGAGTTCTTTTTAGACAAATTGAGTCACTATATTTGATTACAAATATATATATTTATAAAACAATATTGAATCAAATGTTCATTTATTTGTTACTTGCGTGGAGAATCCTTCCCATGTGCGTAGTCCTTAAGGTGTTGCATGCCGGTGAGTCGTCAGCAGCTGTTTATTGCGCGTTAATCCTGGTTATAAGTGCACTAATTCACTTTATCACAGATGTACACTACACTTGACATATTGGTGATACATACAATTATGTCGTATAATTATACACTCTGGTTTACAACGTACTGTTGAATTTACATTAAGTGCATCTAACACAGTTCGCGTCGCGTGCGTCTCGATTATCTCATACCGTCGTGAATTTAACCCGAACTAATTCGCTTTCTTCAGTGATTTCACCACAACATACCGTATTTATGAACATTTATATGTAGTATTACTTCTCGTTGTTCGTTACTACTCCGAACATTCACTCATTAACTTATTACTGTATATTAAACTTTATAAATTTAGCGTTAGCAATTATCGCGTTCCCGTACTTCTGTTTACTGCTGCGAATTTACTTTATTCTTTAAATTACTAATAAAATTTATATCTATATAATTAACGCAAAACAGCGCACGCGAGTCTCTTCAGTGTAGTTTCGCCGATATAAAGAAGACTGCCTAATTTCTCTCCAAATTCATATTTTTATACTAGCTTTGAATTTCCCTTACCAAGTCTCGATAGAAAACAATCCCATAGGTTTAGACTAGCGCTAAATACAAAATCGCCCAATCTCCTTAGCGAAAACCTCCCGCGCAACACATGACGCTTCCTCTGATTTGCCGAACGTTTTTCGCGTCTCACGTGATTAAAAAACTAGCGTCACTATCTATCTCACTCTTACATCGCTCTCTCGAACATAACGGTATCTATTGTTACATGCACTTAAAGTTTACAACATTGGCAAACACCCCTAATATCCTCAATTTATGATAGTCATGTCCCAAAACATGACTTAGCCTAATATTACCTTCCTTATAGACGTCAGCACCAAGGCCGGTGTTGCTAACCTACCACTATACTCTACAGTTTTTTACAAGTTAATTTCTTTCATGTAATGCCACCTAACGGTACAGGCATTTCACTACCTCCCCGCTTTCTAAAACATACACATTTCTTTGCGTTCAGCATAGTTTGATTTTGTAAAATTTGCGGTTGCTCAATTTTTGCGTTACATTATTTTACTGTATTTATGTAAAGTAGATAACAGTACAGCAGTAAAAAACAGTTATATCTTGTACCATGTACATAATTGTAATAAAAACTTTGTCCAATGTCTATCTTCTTCAAAAAGAAGATGGCTATGTGTCAGAATCATTTTCATATTTACTGGCTTCAAAAATTACCAATTTTTCTTTGAGACTGATTAGAGTTAATTACTTTAATTGATAACTCATGAAGGTGGTCTTAAGTGATCATAATAGAGCGATTTTTTTTTTTTTTTTTTAGACAAAGTTCAGTTGTCTTTTACTTCGCTCATCTAGACTCAAATCTAGGTAAGAAAATGCATAGGCTTTAACAGAAGACCGTTGATGAACAGTGATCAGTGAACAGAAGATACCTTTGATGAACGGAATAAATAACACAACTCAGCAACCCTAGACATGTACACACATTGTCCAACATTGCTAAGCTAGGGTTACCATATGACCTAGGTGGAAAAAGAGGACAACCTGAAAATTTGACAACATGATCGTTACTTTACGGATCAAAAAAAATTTACAGTAAAGACATTATACATTATGGATAAGAAGGTATTCTTGGTTAAGTTAAGCATTTTTATATATATATTAAACTTTCACTGTGAACACTTACTTTTTGGTTTTGTTTCCCAGACGTTTCGACGTGGTGTTCGTTTTCCTCAATGGGATTTGAATACTGAATGTCTGTACAAAGTAACGGTTATGGGTTGTAGGTGTGCGTGGTGGGGGTTGCTGGTGGGAGGGAAATGGCGCTCGGATTCAAAGTGTTGTGTTTGGATAAGTGTATCGAAAAGTATGTGTGATCTATAATGTAATTGTTCATTTAATATGTTGTTTGGTTGTAGTGTGTGATATCTGTATATTTCAAATTGTTCTGCGGTGTTTAGTTTTCTACTTTTAGGTAAGTACTGTAGTATTTCCATGTTGTGCTCTATGTTTGTGTAACTGTGGTTTTCGTTTTGTAAATGTGTGGCATATGTGGAATGTATGTAGTTTGTGGTGACGGCTTTTAAATGTTCTGAAAATCTGGAGGAAAAAGATCTTCCCATCTGGCCGATATAGAATTGGTGACAATCATTACAATTTAATTTATATACCCCTGTTTTGCTGTATGTGTCTGTGTTTTTGTTAGTATTATTTATGTGTTTCCTAATGGTGTTGTTGGTTCTGTAGGCTACTTTATAATTATGTTTCCTAAATGTGTTAGCAATTTTGTGTGTGTTGGAATTGTAGTATGTGAGTGTGATGTATTTACTGGGTTTTGTGCTGTTGGTTTTATGTGTTTTACTTTTTGTGTTTAGGATGCGTTTGTGTAGTTTGCTTATTAAATCGGGATTGTATCCATTTTTGATAGCTATATATTTGATGGTGTTGAGTTCTTCTTGGTAGTCATGTGTGTTTAGGGGTATTGAAGTGAGCCTATGGAGCATGTAGTTGAAAGCTGCGTGTTTGTGTTGGGTGGTTGGATGAGTTATGTATGACCATGTCTGATGTGGTAGGTTTTCTGTATATTTTGTATGTGTGTGTGTTGTTTGTTTTGATGATTGTAAGGTCCAAGAAGTTTATGCTATTGTTTTGTTCTACTTCAAGTGTGAATTCTAATTTTTGGTGTATAGTGTTAATGTATTTGTGGAAATTTTCAATTTGTCTTTTGTTACCGTTGTATAGGTGTAAAATGTCATCAACATATCTGTGCCAATATATTATTTTGTTGGTGTATTTGTTATTGTTTAATATGTGTTCTTGTTCTATGGTATGTACGAATATTTCAGCTAGTATAGCTGATATAGGGGAGCCCATGGGTAGTCCATCTGTTTGTGTGTAAACCATGTTATTGTGTGAGAAATAATTTTGTTCAGTGATAATTTTAGTGAGATGGATGATCTCTTTAATGTGTGTTTCAGGTGTGTTATTTAATTTTAGTAACTGTTCTAATGTGGATATAGTTTCTTTTATGGGTACATTGGTGTATAGGTTTGTTATGTCACATGAAGCTAGTGTTGAATTGTGCGGAATGTGGACATGTTGAGTTTTATTCACCAGTTCTAAATTATTTTTGACGGTGGTGTTGTGTGTTAAATTTATGCTATTTCTGATTAATTTGTCTAAGTGTCTAGCTATTTTGTGTGCAGGTGCTTGTGTATTGTTAATAAGTGGTCTGATGGGGATATTAGGTTTGTGTAATTTTGGTAGTGCATTCAGTGTAGGGGGGTTTGGTTTAATTTGTTTCAGATATTTGATGTTGTCAGGTGAGATTATGTGTTTTGTTATTTATGATTTTATTTATTTGTGTGTGATATTTTGGGGTGGGGTCTTTATTTAATTTGGTTATGTTGTTTTCAGTAAAAAATGTTTCGATTTTGTTATTTAAATCCTGTTTTTCTATTATGACGTTTATGTTACCTTTATCTGCTTTGAGTATGGTTAGGTTGTGTTCTTGTAATTTATGTTTTATATTTTTTAGTGTTTGGATTTCATTGTTATGGTGTTTTAGTTCGTATTGTTGTGTGTGTTGTAATTTACGTTTTATATCATGACGTATAGTGTCATGGTCTTTGTTATGCGTGTGTTGTATGGTCGTTTCAGCATCTATGACTATGTCGCGTATATACCTTTTATTATTGTTGTTATTGATTGGATTGTGTTTTAGACCTTTATCTAATAGGGTTATTTCATCTTTAGTGAAATTGGTCTTAGCACCAAAAAGTAAGTGTTCATAGTGAAAGTTTAATATATATATATATAATATTAAAAAGGTGAATGAAGAGGATGTACAAACAAGATAATTATAAGCATTTTTACAGAGTTTATACAATGTACAATTTAATTTTTGTGATATAACAAGAAAATGCTTACAAACAAATCTTAAAACTATTAGAAGTGGAACTTACATAGATAAAGAATATTTGCTATATTTATTTTTAATCATAGCAGTAACTAATTGATACTAATCAGTCTGAATCAGATTCAGTCTAAATGTTCAATTATGTCTTTGTCGCACCATTGGTATTTATCAGATGAACCAATTCCCATCAAAAGCTTTTTATTTTCTAATAAATAATCATAGAACTGAACACATGAAAGACTTTTAAAGTTGTACTGTACACAAATTATACCTTTAACGTTTTCTAATGAGTTTTTTAAAAACTCGAAAATGTAGACGCCTATTATTACTGCAAATTACGCGGGAAAGAACTGTAGGCAAGCAACATATGACGCCAATGTTACATTTCTGAGTGGCGCCACTAGGAGCGCTCTTGCGTATGACTACATTTTTCAGTTTTACGAAAAAAGAGGTAATTTCCCTGCTTTTTAAAAAAATCCTCCCGGACAGGATTTTAAACTAAAAATGAGGATGTGTCTGGGAAAAAAAGGACGTATGGTAACCTTAGCTAAGCGTCGCGTCGTTTTTGAGACAGATTGTCTTTGATTTTTCAACAGTTTCATGTTCCTTAGAGCTGTCTGTTGTAACGGGGGGATTACTGTATCAGTTATGTCAGTTTTAATAATGTCACAATGTAATTAGTAGTATGTCACAGTATAGTTTTAAAATTATTGTAACTTTTTTTTCCAGGCCGTCAGAGAAAATGGTTTACGTTGGATGAAGCACTGAAACAACTATCGTTGCACAAACCTATGCAACTCACCTACTTAGAGTCGTTACGTACACGCAACATGACATGAACTGTCACTGTCATCATGTCTTAGTACTTCTGACTTCTCTTTAGTTTCTGTTCAATGAAGAGACAATTTCAATCTCTAGGCCTAATCTGTATATTATGTTGTTTAACCTGTTTTAATTTTATCTTGTAATTTTTTTATGTTTAATCATCAAAATCTCTACAAATTAATATTGCAGGACTCGATAAAACTAGGTATACATGAAAGAACTCGGGGCACACTTGTATGAATGCATGTGAGCGCATGTAACAGCCAGGAAACGGAATTACGGGAAAGGAACAGTTTTTTATGGGAATGAAAGAAAGGAACATATTAGTGGTTGTTGATTCTAATCTAATAATTTTCATGAATTTCAGCAGTTTTATAAATTGATTTGTAAAACTAATTATTGTTGTTTTTAAAAATTAGAAAGTATAATTGAGTCTAGTTTTATTTTTAAAAAATATCCTTCCATTAGAAAGTTGTATTTTTCTCTTGAACTTCATAATAATATTAGTAAACGTTCAGATGAGATATGACTTCTTTTTTATAGAATTTTTTATATGAATTCATTTTTTGTTTTTTCATTAGCTACGATAATAATAGATTTTATAAATACAAGAAACTTTTCTGATTTCAGAATTATGTAAGTTTCCATTTTATTATTTATTTATTCCTTTTGAAAAGAAATTTTTAAATATTCTAAGTAATATAGATGCTATATATAATAAAATTATTATCCTTACATTGTTTCTGTTTAAAGAAACAAAAAAGGTAGTTTCACAATGAATCTGAAGATAAAATTACCTATTTTTACTGGATAACAATCTACAAGTTTTATTAAGTGAAAACTTTTGTTTTGTTTCATGTTTTAATTGATTTAATATTTAAAAAAATAGTTTTTCTTACTACTACTACTATATTTATAAATGTAATAAGTAGAGACTTTTTTTAATGTGATTGTTTTTAATATTTTTATCTTTTATAACATGCGAGTTTAATCTGCAATTGAAAGTTGGTTATTGCTGTAATGTAGTACGCAACAAACTCGTTTTTACTATGGAAATATGTTAATAACAAAGCAGAATGACTGTATGAGGCAAATTCTGAAATCATTACTCTTTTTTTTTGTACTCGCATGTAAGTTGAAAAATCATTATATTTAAAATAACAATATGACTAATTGCTGTCTAAAGGTTTCTGATATTCTAAAAGTAAGTTCTAAAGATATTTTAACTTTTTTCTGTTTATTATTGCTATTAGATTACTATGCAGTGTGAGCCATTTACTACTAAAGTTCAATTTATAAAAAAAAGAATATTGCAAACAATGTTTATTGAATGTTTGGTTTGCTGTTATTATATAATAACTTGTTTTTAGTGGATCATAGTGTTTCTACGAATTTCACTCAATAGTAGGCAGTGTCAGAGTTACATTATCTATTTTAAGTTTTATGTTCTTTCAATTTTGACAGTAAATAATGATTGTTTTTAACAAAGCGGCACTGTGAATAAATAGATATAACAAATTCTTAGGGAGATTTTTGCAGTTTATTTATACCGACTGTCGGTGAAATGGCACTCTGTGAACACATTTTATAAAATTGTGATTAATTATTGAATAAATGACATAAAATAAATAATGAAGTGCTTCAGGACTACATGATCTATACTTGAGTATAGTTATATTAATGTACTGAAATAAAATTGCATTCTGAAAATCTCATGTGAAGGCTTTTTTTCAAAATCTGGAATCCTGAAACTTTTTTAAAAATGGTTTTTACTGTGTTTGTATTGCAGAACAAAATCCCGTCGTCATCTTTAACAAGGATTACACAAAAATTGGTTTGTTCTGGTCCCAAGCAGATAGACTAGAGCTGGTCACTCCAACAATTCTTTGAACATCCTACACCTCTCCCTCTCCATCCTTTCAGCTTATAATTCAGTAGTTGTGTGGGGATATAGCAGTGATGATTCCAACTAACTAACATCGTTGGGATTGTAAAGACGTTCCAACTAATTTAGCTGATATGGGGGTGGCAGTCTTATCAAGTGTACTCATGAATTCAGTTCCTGCCATACATCACCATTTCTTTTGCACTCTTGAAGAGTATGCCCTGTGATCTCTCAGGATCTCTGAAACATACCTGAGAAATCTCATTGTCATCATCATCATCTTAACGGTTTTCGGCTTTAGCAGCCCATTCCTATTCCACAGTAGACCTTTTCTTAGTTCTGTCAACTTTTCTTGTGTCTCTAGGGTTGTAATTTTTCCACATCTTCGGTATTCTACTTTCTTCCATTCCATTTATGTGTTGAATCCATTTTTTCTGTATTCTTTAATCCTTTCATTAACTGATCTAAATCACTTCTTATCTCTTCATTTCTTAGATGATCTCGTCTATTACACCTTTTAACTGATCTCAGAAATTTAATTTCTGCTGTTCCTCTATCTTCTGTTCACCTTTTTTCCTTTATGACCCAAGTTTCAGAACCATACAGTAGTGTAGGTATTCCCATTGTTTTTATAAAATTTTATTTGGGTTTCTTTTCTACATTTATTTCCCAACATTCTCCAAATCGTCACTATTTTCTATTACTCTACTTTATTTCGTCACTTTATTTTCTATATCTCTATCTTAATCATAATTAGTGTCACGTCCAAGATAGTTGAAATCCCTTACTTGTTCTATGCTTGTGTTCTGTATGCATATTTTTGTCCGAACCTGTTCGTGTAAAAGTCTCATTGTGGACGATTAAATATGATTGGCCTGAGATTTCATTATTGTCCAGTTCTCAGACCCATATTGAAGTGTGAGGAGGGCCATCGCCTTGTAGAACTTCAGGCATATTTCTTTACTAGTTGATATTAGAACAAAATATGATATGCAAATAATTGTTTCATCACTTTTGATCATCCTCATCATGTAAGGATAATCTATAAGTGATACTATCTTCCTCCATTCAACCTACCTCTTCCATTGCTGACTTCCCAGTATGCTCCAAGATATAATCATTCTGTATTTTTGTCCAATTTCTCTACCCAAGAATTGTAAGGCCTCCCTCTTCACTTTCTTATGTTCATATAGGACTCTAGTATTCAGTTGACATAACATTAGAATTTAACATAAATCAATACCTAAGACTTTCACAGTCAGCATCGACTTTGTTGAAGTGTAATTGACTTGTCTCCTGGCTGTTAAGCCGTGGTCCACTCCTGCTGCTATAAACAGACGTTTCATCCTCTCCACTAGAGGCCATCTTCAGTGTAACAGCAATTCAGGAAATGGTTTGGATCTTCACCAGTCAACCATAATACTCTGGCAAAATATTCTTTTGCCACAGTATTGTGGTTAACTGATGAAGATCTGTGCCAGCTCCCGAATCGTTACGTTGAAGGTGGCCTCCAGCAGAGAGGCTGAAATGTCTGTTCATAGTGGTACGAGTGGGCCCAGGTCTAATAGCACAGCAACAAGTCAGTTACATTTCAACACAGTTAACATAAATCTTTTATAATGTATGAGATTTGGCAATAATGTTACTGAACTGGTCATAATGAATCTGTTTAAGTTTTGTTTCAGCACTATAAAAGAACACCTTATTGTATTAGTGATTCTGTTGTATCACACCACTCCTGAAAATTCTGCATGAAGCAAAAAAGGTCCAAACCTTGTGCGAATTACTCATGGCATGCATAATGTTAACGCATGTCCTCATACGACAATGTTAATGGGAGACTTTTCAGTGGGGAACAGTTTTTGTTGGAAATTCAACCTTTTAAAGGGATTCATTTAAGTCAGTGCCACAATAAGAGCAATACAATGGCAGCTTTGAAAGCGATTCCACAAGCTGTTCCAAAAAGATTGCATTGAAGGGGACCACGATGGTGTTTTATAATAAGGTCCATAGAAATGTAATTCCAGCACGGTCAGAAACTTGCTTGTCAGACCTTTATGTAGTAAATATCACTATAATATTGACGACTCGGAACACTAAGTTTTTTATAAGGTAAAACTTTACGTTTTTACTTATAAAAAACTTAGTGTTCCGAGTCGTCAATATTATAGTGATATTTAGTTAAGTAACGGACACATCATGGACAACGAAATCCAAGACTTTATGTAGTGTAAGAGTAACAATGAAGAGAGCAATTTTATCAGATTGTACACACACCCACAATTTTATTTTTGTTTTTCTCTCACATCGTGGTACATATACATGTGTGAAAGGGATGTGTGGTATATTTATATTGCTACAAAAAGCTTCGTGGATTGTTTGTTGGCAGTGGAATTGGTGTGTGTGCGTGCGAGAGAGAGGGAGAGAGAGAGAGAGAAAGACAATTTAGTTTGCGCACCTTCTGACTTTCCTTTTTGGTGTGTTTATACTATAGTAGTCATATCTGTTTGCTTCGTGCAGTGTTGTGTCCTTCTATAGTCTTTACCAGTTCATAGGATGAGTCATGCCTATGTATACAATAGTTGAAATATAAATAATTCCAGTACATTGTTGTGTTACTGTGTTTACCGCTACAGTGCTGATAATTACATCGATTAACTAACTTCTCTCCAGGCTATTAAGCCGTGGTCCACTACTGTCGCAATGAACAGACGTTTCAGCCTCACTGCAGGAGCCCATCTTCAGCATAAAAACGATTCGGAAACTGGCAATTATCTTTTGCCACAGTACTGTGGTTAACTCGTGAAGATTCGTGCCAGTTTCCGATCCGTTTCTATACTGAAGATGGCCTCCAGTGGAGAGGCCTCTTCTCTCTCTTCTTATTACGTGTTTCCGGATTGTTCTTCGATGACATGATGTCTCCTGTAGATGTTCTCCGCCACTGTCCAATATGAGTTGTCATTCAATATTGCGTCCATATTTGTTTTCAGTCTTGGCACTCCTGGGATGTCTGTCTCGCAATCCACTAATATGTGCTGTAAGGTCTCCTCATGCTGATGACATAGTAGACAGCTAGCAGTTTGGGTCAAGTTGAATTTGTACAAGTATAACTGGGTTACGATATGGCCAAGTCTTCCTCTGGAGCCGAAAGTTTGAACACTTCTAGGGATGCTTCTATATATGGAGATATCTTGTGTACTGATGTGCTGTTTGTATGTTGAACCTTTGGTGGAATTCAAAAATGCATCCTTCCATGTCTCTGTGAGTCTACTGTTGAAATCCGAAGTGGCAGGCAGTAGTGATATTTCAGTTACCTCTATTGGGGACAGCATAGTTGCGTCCTTAGCTATCTCATCTGTTTTTTCGTTACCAGTATTATTTACGTGGCTGGGAATCCATTGTAAAGTTAACTCAATTTTGTTTCTTTCCAGTTTTTTGATTATGTGGAATATGTGGTCTGTTCTAAAGTGGTGTGCTGATGGTTTGTATTGCTGTAGTAATAGTAGTGCAGCCTGTGACTCTGTGTATACTTTTTTGTTGTTTAAGGTGAGAGAGTGGAGAGGCCAAAACGTCTGTTCATTGTGGCAGTAGTATACCATGGCCTAATAGCCTGGAGAGAAGCAAATTACACTTCAACACAGTTGACGCCGGCCATGAAATCCTTAAGTACCAATTACATTGATAGACAAAGACAAAGTCTAGAACTTGTCACTCCCAGTGCTTCCTCAGATGTTCTACACATCACCGTTTTTCTGGCTTATATAGCTCAGTAGTTGCATGGGGATGCTAAAGCCATCCATTTAGTTAAGATGCTCCAACCGGTTTAGGCATTAATGGATAATTTCGTCAAGTATACTCGTAAATATCCAGTTTGTGCAGTATATTGGTAATCCCTCATGACCTTGATGAGTGCATCCTGCCGCATGCCTGAATAATCTTATTTCAGCTCCTCGAATATGATTGGCTTGTTGGCCTTCTGCCAAAGTCCAATTCTCAGACCTGTAAAGAAGTGTGGGACAAGAGCTATCACCTTGTAGATGCTTAGATGTGTTTTTTTGACTTCACTTTTAATTTGCTCTTTTTTTGTTTGCAATTGACTCTTCTATTACTGACACTAACAACTGTGGCCATTCTTGGCCACCGTGTAATTTACCCAAGTCACCAGTAGTGTACTGTTGCAATTGCTAAAGTACTGGAGAGTTCCTTATACCCAGGAAAAACTCAGGTTTTGTCTGGCTAACATGTGCCGTACGTGTTCTCTGTCACTTCGCAGTGGCTCTGAAGATTTCCAGTGGCTGGCATCAAAATGTTAGCCGACTAATGTCGCTCTGTGTCAGCAACCGACCACAGTCTAACAGCCCGGTTTTACAAGTTAATAATATTGACACTGGACGTGTCAATAATTGGACTGGACGATAATAAAAAATCACCCCTTAAGCCAGATGACTGGTTGTTGGATAATAGTGTAGGATGTGGGAGGTAAGGAGAAACCACACCATTAAAGATCCTTATGGATATCTCAAGCAGGGAAAACTGGTCTCTTTAGTCCCTACAAGACAGCCAGTATATTAGGAGAAGACCCGTAAACAAGATCGGAGTGGGCATTTAGCCAGACAGCTTCACCATACGTCTTACTCTGAGACATACTAGTAACCCAGGGGACATTATTCATTGCTAGTTTGGCAAGTAAGCGATAGTGAAACAGATCAAAAGTTGTAATTATAGCATATATAGTACGACTGTACATTTGTACTTTAGTGAAATTACTGTTAAATAATGTTAGGGAGTTTGTTTGATGAAATTATTTTAAATGGATAAAATAAAATTACTATTTGTACATGTTCTTAAAAGCTAAATAGAATATGTACTACAAGGATAACTGACATAGTGTGGCATAATATTTAAACCAGTACATGTTCTACTCTTGTAAATTGCTCCACTTAAGTGAATTCTTAATGATAATGATATTGATCTTGATGCACAGACAATATATTTGGCATCTGGCAAAGCCAAGCAAACTAAAATATTTGCATGCAGATGTACATACTGCTGTCAGTTTATGGTTGAGTTTCACAGATGCCTCTCAGAGTTTTATATTTAAGCAACATTATTCAGTAACAATCTGGCATACTTTTGTTCTAGTTTAAAATACCTTCTGAACACGTTGTGTATATGTATTTTTACTATATTGATGACTGTCATCTTAATAATATTTAATTTACAGTGCAGATGAATTTATAACACTAGAATCACTTGCGCAGGTTGGAGTGAGGAGTAGAGTGGGCCAGTATTGCCATTGACTAAGGTGGGAGACTTTGCTTTCTACTGGCTATTATATTTAGTGGATGTGATGCATCATGTAATACATGGAACTTCAACAGAATGTCACAAACAACCAGGCATATGTATCAGTTGGCAATTATAATATTTGAATGTTTCCAACAATTTTCTTACTTAGGTTCACAAATTACTCAGAACAACTCTTGCAGCAATGAAATAAAGTCCCGCATTGTACGTGACAACAGGTGTTATTACTCCTATAAAAAACTTTTCAAATCCAGGATGTTAAGCAAACAACTTAAGCTGACTATATACAAAAGTCTTATACGACCAGTAGTAATATACGGATGCGATGCCCGGACATTAACCAGCACAGATGAGCAACATCTAAGAATATTTGAACGAAAAGTCTTGCAAAAAATCTTTGTACCTCTACGAACTGAAGATGGCTGTTGGAGGATTCGAATAAACTTACAACTGATTCAGGGTGCCAACATAGTCCGTTTTATTAAGAGTAGGAGGCTTGAGTGGCTGGGCCACATAAGGCGAATGGATGACAGAAGAATGGCTAAAAGAATTTCAGATTGAAGACTGGTAGGGAGAAGAATTAGAGGCAGACCCAGAAAGAGAAAAAGATGGTTGGATGACGTGGAGGATAACTTGAGATGTATGAATGTGACGTGATGGAGACGGACGTGTAATGAGAGGGCAGAATGGAAGAAAGTCATTGAGCTAAAACCCATGCTGGGTTGTAATGCCAGGAAAAGGAAAGGATACGTCGTGTATGTTTTTTTTTTCAACTGAATACCAGAATATATGATAAAATTCAAAATAAGATCACTAGGTTAAGTAAGCTTTATGAAATTAAGTTGTATCTTGTATCACCTACTTTATACATACTAATGGAAAAATAAGTGACCCCTTCATAAAAGCATTGATGCATTCAACAACAATTCCTTCTTTCCATCTTCAAGGATCTTACTGCCATATTTTGATTGAAAAGTCAACCACTGATTTAATTTTGTTTAAGCACTCCAAAACAAGCCTAATGGATTTCAAGAAATCCAGAGTTGATGTAATCTTCCACTCTTTTATTTGTTAGAACTCTGATATATTTTAAGACAAAGTAACAGATCTGCATAGCAATTTGTTTCTATATATATTTTATTGACAAATTTGAGAATTCAGAACTCCTTAATTAGCCCCATCTTCATCTGGTCCGCTATTGTTGAGCTGTTTCTCATCTTCAGTTTCCACGATGGTTGATACAGAAATATTAATTATCCTTGTATTAAGATTACCAATCACCATCACATAACTTGTTAAATCATATTATGATGAACATACTCGAACAGATATAGCTTATACAAGTAAGTTATCAAATGAACGTTACATAACATTAATGGCTTAGAAAAAATCAATATATATATTTTCTAAGCCATTAATGTTATGTAATGTTCATTTGATAACTTACTTGTATAAGCTATATCTGTTCCAGTATGTTCATCATAATATGATTTAACAAGTAATGTGATGGTGATTGGCAATCTTAATACAAGGATAATTAATATTCCTGTATCAACCATCGGGGAAACTGAAGACGAGAAACAGCTCAACAGTAGTGGACCAGATGAAGATAGGGCTAATAAGGAGTTCTGAATTCTCAAATTTGTCAATAAAATCAATCAAAAGATTGACAAAGTGCCATATATACATTTGTATTGATACAAACTGTTAATATAGCTTCTCAGAAAGCAGAAATCCAGGCACAGCAAAATAATGAAATGAGTTTTTTTTTAGAATAGACAATAAAATCAAATTATTACAAGTAGTTAGTTTTCAAAAGATGTGTTCACCAACATACAAAATAGGCAGCCTAGTAAATAAAAAAATAAATGTTAAGACTACCACCACAACCTGAATGCCATTAAGTACGTGTGGAACATACCAAGACTGAAAATATCATTTCCTTTATTTCAGAAAGTGAATGGAAGGAGGCAGTGGGTGCACTTGAAAAAAAGGCCATGTATTGGGAAATTGATGCACTGATGAATTGAGATGAGAGGATAGTATTTTCACTTGGGGAGAAGATATTAATACTGACTCCAAAAGCAATATAAATGTTTTGCACATTTATTAGATGGATGTAAAATGTCTGGAATAGGAGAATTAGATGACACTGTCACTTAATATAATGATTGTTTTCAGTGTTTTTATGAAATAAAACTCAAGTTGCACAAAACAAAGTTTTTTTTCAGTCATTCTTGTTCAGTGTTGCTTTTCCAGTATAGATTAACTGGTGCGTTTAATTTATTGTGTGGTATTATGTTTAGTGAACTAATACAGACTTAGAGTTTTAGTATTATATGTTAAAAGGCATTGAGTTTTATAAGATAGTATATAAAACGTTCATTGAGAATCTAAGAATTTCATATTTTTGATTTTTTTTTTTTAAAGTTGCAGGGGCTAATTTAACTGGCAGGCATGAATTAGTCACAATAATTAATACAGTAGAGCATCAATTATCTGAACATCCATTAACTGAACTCAATAAAAAGTACATTGTGTACTGTACAGTACAGTAATGTATTGGACACGTGTAGGTGTATTGGATATTTATTGAACATTAAAAATTGCATACTGTAAGTTATTACAGTACTGTACAGTTATAACCGATGAAGAGATAGATAAATGACGTAATGAAAACGAAACAGATTCAGATGAAGGCGGCAACAATGCTACTAATACAAAACCATCGACGGCAGCAAAAGCTTTTGACACACTTGAGACTGTTCTAAAGTGGGCCAAAACAGAACACGAGATAGACTGTATTCAGCTTATGAATCGTAAACGACTTCAGTCTTTAGCAGCAAGAAAACGAGGTATCGGTTTGAAGCAGGCAGTGATAGAACAGTTCTTCAAAAAAGTGTAAATCCATAGTACTGTATGTTTTGTTTTGTTTTTTAATTAATTTTATAGGACAGTGTTTGTCATTAAACTCTAATTTTGTTTAAATTAACTTTTGGTTTTTATTAATTGCACTCAGTTTTAATTCAGTTATTTTTAGCCTTAGTAATACTTTACAGTACAGTATAAAGGTTGCTGTAATTATATAACAGTATGTTAGAAATTATTTTGTAATAAAAAACTTTGTTTTTGTAAAGAAAAATAATGTTTTCAATTTACGATCGATTATCCGAATGGGCCCTCGTCCCGACAGTTTCGGATAATCAATCGATGCTCTACTGAAATATCTTTCATGCTAACAAATGATAAGTAATTATAGCTTACAAAACATCCCACATGTATACAAATTGAAGAAACTCTTAGCATGTACATTGTGGTGGGAGATACGTAGCTATATGAGATATATTGCTATATTGGTAGGGGTATTAGACATTTGTTTACCTTCCAGCTACGCCCAACATGCTTTTCTAGTAATGCTCATACAAGAACTTTGTGAGCAGTAATGAACCGTCACTTTTAATGATAGAGTGCACAGGCAGTCATCCTGCTGAAGGACGTTTGTATGAGCAGGCCTCTTGCGTCGTTCCAGCAGGACATAACTTTTTTATACAGATTTAGAAACTGTCCTTCCCTTCAGGATGCATCCTTCTGGCAATACTTGACGAGCTGGAACGTAATATTTTCAGTGTTTGAAGTGATGGAATATCTTGCATTCATTTTAAAACAATTTATTATACAAACTAATAAAACAGATGTATCATTAATCACTACCATGATACACATGACTCCATGCATTGTGTCAGTGTGAGGCTGCTCTCACACGGGTCGGTGCGGCACAGAAGCGGGAAGGAACCTGCATGCTGATTCAGTGTCGCAACCATGTTTTGTTATTACCTCCCACTCACGGGTCGCTGTGGCACAGTTGCAACACAGCGTACTTTCATCATGCAGCCTTGTAGGAGATTTTCATTTGGTATGCAAGCAGCATTTGCTAACTGACACTTTTGTACTCTGTGAGTATTCGTTTGTGTCCATCATCTCATGCCAAATTAAATTTAGTGTTGGAAGTTGAAAAATATGAATGTTTGTACAATTTTAAATTGTCTGTTCTCATAAAGATGTAATAAAAAAAGCATGGTTACAGGTTTCAAGAAAAACGGAACTCTTATGTGAGACATTTTTTTTTCTTTATTAATATATTATTAAGTAGAATAAAATGTAAAAAATACTTTTTCTCTATACACAATAATGATACTGCCATAGAAGAGATGCATGAGGTTTTATGAAATAATTAGCAAAGTGATTATGTACGGTTTTGCCATGATTTTGAATGTAATTGAATAATATGTTCGTGTAAATTAAAATTTTACAATTTGATAAATTGAATCAGTTTGTTAGGTGATACTGAATACTGAATACCTTCTTTAACATGCACAAAATTGTGCAAAATACAAACCGCTTTTATTATGTTTAATTGAAAATTCTTTTCTTCTTCTGCACCTCACGGAGTAGGCACTTTGCCTGTTCCGTCTTCACAGAGTATCTTTCCATCTCGCTCTCGGTCTTCCTACATCTCTTGTACCAAGGAGTCTGTATCGAAACACAACCTTAGGTAGTCGTCCATCCTCCATTCTGTCCAGATGCTATAACCATTCCCTGCGATAAGTCTGGATTTTATCATTTATAGAGAATACCTGTAGCTCTTCTCTAATATCCTCATTGGACAAACGATTCTGTCTTGTGAAACCCTTTGTTCTTCTCAGAAACTTTATTTCTGAAGTTTGAATCTGGTTTAACCTTCTTTGTAGGAACCCATGTTTCTCATCCATACAGTAAAACAGGCACTGCCATTGTTTTATAAAATTTAAGCCTTGTCTTTTTGCTCAGTGTTCTATGTTTGACGCCACACATCATCTGAAACCTTGATATTTTTGTAGTGATATCTCGGCCTGTGTCATTCCCAATACTGATAGTGCAAACCAGGTAATTGAAATCATAGACTTGTTCCAAAACTGCTCCCTCAAGACCAATTTTTGAACTGACTGAAAACTTTCCCCAAAATGCCATGATATTTGTTCCCTGCTTAGATATTTTAAAATCATATTGTTTACAAATATGATTTAAACGATGTAAAGAATACTGCAACTCATCCTCTGTTTTCTGTATTAAGACTGCATCATCAGCATACAATTAAATATCCAAACTAGTGTTCTGTTTGAGTCGAATTCCTGAGGCAATATCAGGTCTCCATGATTGGATGACGTCTATATATATACATATATAAGTGTAGGACATCCCTGCCTTACTCCTTTATTTATTAAAATTTCTTCAGTCTTTGTCTTCCCAGTATTTACTATTATTTAAGAGTTGCAATATAGGCTTGTAATCACATTTATCAAATGTGGATAGCCACGACATCCCATAATAGACCATAATCACTCGATCAAAAGCTTTCTCAAAATCAATAAATCCAACATTGGTCTGGAGGTAAAATTCTCTCCTTTTCTCAAAAATCTGTTCCAAGGTAATATGTTGTCTATTGTTGAACGTCCAGTCCTAAATCCACTTTGCTTTTCTATCAAAACTACAGCTATTATCTTAAGCCACTTATTTAAAATCCTCGCATATATTTTATACCCCACTTAAGCAGACTTATCCCTCTATAATTTTTAATTCTCTACAATTCCCTTTCTTAAACAGGAAAATAACCTCCACTGTTTTCCATGATTCTGGAACTTGACTATTTTGCCAATGTTCATTTAATAAATGCAATAGTCTCTAAAGCAAGTGTGCCACTGTATTTTAGAAGTTCCATATTGATCCCATAAGGACCTGTTGCCTTTCTATTTCTTGTCTCTTGTAGAGCACCCACCAGTCCATCCATTGTTATCAGATCAACATCATTTACTTCCCAAGTCTTCTCATTCACTGGTGAAATCTGCTCGCCATCCTGAAACCACAGCTGTCTATAGTGTTATATCCACCTGTCTTTACCTATTACACTTATTCTTGCTATATCTTTCTCAGATTGAGTCAAATGTTTTAACATTTTATATGCAAACATTTGCCAACCATGTACATCATGTTCTATTTCACTTATGAATCTATCCCATGATTCTTGTTGGACCTTTCTTACAAACCACTTTGCTTCATTCCTTGTTTCTATATACCTATGCTTGGATTCATCTGTCCTTTTTTGTAGCCACTGATTATAAGCTTTTTGTGTCTCTTTCACTCCATGTTCTATGTCATCATTCCAGATTCTTAGCCCCTTTCTACTCCTG
Source organism: Magicicada septendecula (assembly GCA_034769895.1). Taxonomy (NCBI): domain Eukaryota; kingdom Metazoa; phylum Arthropoda; class Insecta; order Hemiptera; family Cicadidae; genus Magicicada; species Magicicada septendecula. Next base: position 59,202,016 of record CM068368.1, on the reverse strand, counting down.
AACTTATTCATTTTTCCTCATAGCTTCCTGTACTGCATTGCCAACACAACATTTTATATTCTGCCATTCTCTCTTCTATCTCCAAAAGATACTGCTGTAGTCTCTGCTGATATAAATTCCATACACTATCTTCTCCCAACAGATAAATGTTATAAACTTCTTCATGTATTGTTCTTCTTTGTACCTTACTATTCTTCCACTTTACTCTTGGCTGCCAAGCCAAGTAATGGTCTGAGTTAATGTCAAACAATTTATAGTAGACCTAAATCCTCTTGCACACCATGTATATTTATTTCTTTGATTTTGTTGTCCATGACGTGTCCATTTCTTAACTAAATATAATTAATTCACTACCGACTCGGAACACAAAATTTGTACGGGTAAAACTTTTACGTTTTTACCTGTAAAAAACTGTGTTCTGAGTCGGTAGTGAATCAGTTATATTTATATTTATTTATATCATGTTTCCTAAAAAATGTAGGTATTTGTCATTTTTTAATTACTGAAAATTGCAAATGAGTCTCAGTTCCTGTCCATTGTTGTTTAATACTTGTTCACCAAATTCACCTATTATATTTCGAACTGTTGTATTTCCCACTCTACCATTAAAATAACCACAAACCATAACATGATCATTTCTGTTTACTTTCTCAAATATTTTTTTTGAAGTTCTTCATAGAAATCTTCTGTTTCCTCATTTTCACTCTCTTCTGGGGCATAAACACCAGTTACTGTTATATGTCCTCTATTTATCTTTAACCGTTACACGATGATTCTTTCATTTATATATGTATAATGCAGGTAGAGGTTAGGGCACTCTCTTGACCTTGGAGTAAGAAATTGCCCCTAAAGGCGGATGGCCCATCATTTGGGCAACAGCATAGGATGCAGGAGGGAAGGAGAAACCTTTGCATTAAATATCCATATTGGATATCTCGTCCCCAACTTCCAGGGATGGTATGGGGGCCCGTGCCCAGGGTAACAAGGGTGAAGACTAACGGTCAGAGATGAGCGGATGAAGACATGTGATCCCTCACATTTGGATAGTACGAATAATGGCTAGATTTAAGCTATAAGATAGCAGTTCTGTCACATCACCCTCTGGGAAGAGCTGGTAACTCTTCCAGAGTAATTAATTACTCGAATTCTTCACAGTAGAAAACCGAATGGATTTAAGAGACAACGACCAAGGCATGCTAAAGATACAAGGTTAGGTATTATGGATACGTTAAAAGTTGCAACCCTGAATGTTCGAGGACTTGAAGACAAAGAAGTGGAACTAGAAAAATTGCTTGAAGAGAGGAAAAATACATGTTGCTGTAGTAACGGAAACTAAGGAAAAACTTAAGGGCACAAAAGATTTAAATTATTATACAATGCTTTATAGTGGTGTATCACAGTCCAGACGAGCAAGTTGTGGGGTAGCAATATTTGTGGCAAATAAAAATTATTGTTTTATTAAGATTTGTAGCAGGATATGGTCTCATCAGGTACTGTTTTAAAGGGAACACATTATCACCGACAAAGTAATACGGTACTTTCTGCCGGATTTGATCGTGAGCCAACACACACTAATAGGTATATTTGAACTACATCTTTCTAATCAATGACTTAAATTAGATTCTCAGAATATTCCACCATCATTGTTTCGACCAGCAAATCCAGTTTCAATTAAGGTAAGTAAGCCATCTGCGTCACAAACCGCTAACAGAACAATAGAATAGTACTGTTTGTAATTGTAATTAGTTGAACTGGAGTTAGGAAGTTTTTGAATCCTCAACTACCATCAATTGCACCCAAGCAGTTTGGGATGTTCCATACTTCTTCGAATCTTTTCGCTATTTCTTTCGACCTTTCTGTAAGAGGGTAATTCCATGTAGGTACTATATATTTTCCCAGATGACAATTGTTGTTTCTTTTATAATTTTAGGTATAGTATTATCTTCTCTTGCAAAGTACAGTACCAGTGACACAATGAACACGTAGCAAGATATCTGAAACAGAAAATGAAATAACAAATATTATTATGAAGTAATATATCTGAATACGAATATTAATATTTATTTAACAATTAAATACAAATATTAGTAGCAAAAATTATATCTAAACTAATAAAGATGTGTGTATTTTTTCAGTGAATGACAAAAGAAAAGTGGAGAAATATAAGATCATCGTTCCTGAGAAGCATGAACCTTTACCAAGTGGGTCAAAGGCAAGGAAAGGGTATTATTTGAAAGATCATGTACAGTTTGTGTTACCATATGTCAAACCACTCAACAGTGCAGAAAATCCAGTTAACATTCCCATACATGATACAGAAATGGTCACAACACAAGGCATTCAGATAACAAATACTAATGACATACAGAATGGCGAACCACAAAATCACAATAACGATAGCAGGCCTATACTATACACTGAAACAGCACCAAACACTCCCAACATCTGATATACCAACAGCAGAACTACGATTGACACAAACAGAACTTCCAACCACAGCAGACTGCTGACATAAACATATGCCAGAAGTTTATAGAGTATTTAAAAAATAAAAACAAAAGATGACAGGCTGAAGAGACTACGAAACATAATGCTATGTGTTACTTTTTACTGAGTTTGTTACGAGAATTTGACACAATGACAGAAGACCAAATAAGAAAATTTAAAATAAAAGTTATGATGTTAATCGACGAATTGAAATCGAGCAATTCTCAATTCAGGCCCATTCGATACTCCACAACTTCTTCCATTGGGTCTCCTTTTGAAACATCATCAAAAGGTACACACACTTCATCAATAACGTCTCCCCAGGCTAACCAATTTTCACCAGTAACTTACACTATAGAAACAAATATGCCACTTCACGACCAGTATCAACATATTACAAATGAAGAAAACAAAAATGATATTAACTTGTACGCATTCCTAAACAATTTCAGTATTAGTGAAAAGAAAATTGCCAGTTTGATAATCTATGATTCAGATTCTTAACAATTTCAGTAATATAAAAAAAATAAAGTTTTTGTACAGTAAAAATACCTATATTTTTTTATGTACCTTAATGTTACTAGAATTCTTTTTACGGTGCTGACACTCCCCCTTCTGTTTGTATTTTGTCTAGTAATAGCTGGACTGATAACCATAACAAGTTCCTGAAACGTAGCCTTTGTCATTCTATACATATACTGAAATTTCTCATCACATTCTGTCAGTTCTTTGGCTGCTACAAACAAATGACAATTAATATTTCTCTGAATATATATGGGTGCAGCCAATACCATTTATTTTTTCTCCACCGTAAATACATGTAAAACAAAATAACTTCTTCATCACTAGAAGACGACATTGTGTAGATTGAGTGAAAACTCACTTTGAGTGCCAAAAACATGCAGCACCATGAGAGAGTTCATTGGGGTACGATATCGGCACAGCACATGCTGTACCGCTGTTGCACCACTACTGCGGAGACCCGAGGGAGACCGGCCTTAGAAGTGTTGAAATATATCATGGAAATAAAAATGTGATCACCCTTTCTTATCATGGTCACTATTACTGAATAGTCGTACCAGCTTCAAACATGTGCTAATTCTGTACTTCTCGCTCTTTCCATTAGACATATTTACAGTCCTACTAACAGGATATTAAGGCCTCATATAACACGTCCTACTGGCAGTGCCTTGTACACTCTAATCACTAAAATGATGCACTCTCCCTTTTGCTTCACCACAATTGCTGTGGGTAAAGGAGGCCAGATGGACTAAAAGATTTGTAGCTAGGTTCTTTTGAATTATTTAGATGACCTGTAATAATTAATACGTGTGCATTAAATCCAAACATTAAATGTTTGATTAACAAGATCAAGCTAAAGTATATCGACATAAATTTTTCAAATCATCTTTTATCATGTTACAACAGTTGCACGGATCTTTGTGTTGTACACTGGAAACAGAATAACAGACACCGGATGAAGTCAAATTACAACTTTAATCAGAAACAAACACAACAGTTAGAAATCAACAGAGGCATTCTTCTATAATAATTCAAGTTATATTTGTCCAACACACAACAATAAATGTCACCATATTACAGTTAAAATTGTAAGTCACTCCAAACCGCACTAATGTCGCTGGTCTAAAACTCAAGGTGGTTGGTCACTGGTGCTTCTATTTATACCAACTGAGATTTGAGAATAATCTTCCATTTTTCCGATAATACACCAAGAAGAGTCACAGGTACAAGTGCTCTGGAACTCGCTAGAAACTGTCACGTCCACCCTTGAAGAATCCCAGCAGAATGGTTGTGAAATGTCATGTAGTTTATGTCAGTGTAGCATATTGTTTATTTCAGAAAGTGGTCAGAAGAACACTGTAGAGTACTTGAAAAATAGCTCAAATATTCAGAAACAATACTTGTTTTAAGCAATATTAAATACTAAAATGGAGAAATCCAGTGATCTGCTAAACAAGTTTTAAATGGGAAAGTTCTATATGCCCAATCAATTCACAGTGTGTATGCTACTATGCTCCCTTCTATGAGTTTAATATTTACTCAGCCAGTTATAATTTAGTAAAAGGATAGTTGTAGTTTGTAACCACATAGACATTTGTGTGGTCTATCTACAAAATTCAGCCAACGTCTAAGCTAGAAAACATTATGCCTCCTCAAGGCAAGACCATGAAAGTAACTCAAGTGGGAGACAAAGCATTTGAGATTTCCATGGGTCAGTTAGAACTTTAGCCATACATTTTCCTTTTTTAATCTTTATTTCATTCAAACTATAAATATAAAATGTATCTTTTTAAAGCTTAGGTACTTCTATTGTCCACACTAACTAATAAAATAACCAATACAGTAAACCCTCGATTTAACGGACTAATTGGGGCTGAGGGGTGTCCGTAAAATCGAAAGTCCGTTAAATCGCAAATTTTGTTTTTTGAGGATATATTTAAATCAAATAGGCCTATAACACTTGAAATTTTAATACTATTAATATCATGCAAATACCGTATTGTTCCAAATACAAGTCGCACTTTTTCTCTTAAAAACATGGTCGCTAATTTTGCGTGCGGCTTGCATTCGCGCGCTAACGAAATTCGAAGTTATACCTGACTTCTGTCGGGACGAACGCTTTTGGTATCTATGAGTTGTTTACTGCCTAAGCAACAGCAGTTTGCCTGGCTGTAGTTAACTCTGGCGTTATGATTTATGACTACAACCGAATGTTTTAACAGCAAACTGAAGAAAGAATAGGAAGATAAAGTGTTAGTGCGTGCGCACACGTGCGTGTTCGCACCCTTCTGTAGGCAGCAAGACAAAGGATGAGTAGAGGGGTGTGAGTAACATGTTTCTAAATAACGGGTAAACTACCAGTGTGGTTTTCTATTGTAACAGCGACAACATCGCTTATCTGTACTTTGTTTTCATTCGGCATTTTTGTAGTGCGTTTGCGGTATGAGTGATATTGTGGAGACTAAGGCATGCAGTCAAATCAAATTAAACGTAACCCGTACGATGCGAATTATAAATTAGTTGTGATACAAAATGTAGAAAAAACATACAATCGCGAAGCCGCAAGGAAATTCGATATTGATGAATCCTGTATTCGACGATGGAGGAAACAGAAGGAACGACTTTTAAATGCAAATACTGCGCGACGAGCATTCGCGGGACCTCAAGTTGGGCGTTTTGTAGCAGTAGAGTCCAGCGTCTGTAAATACATACGGCTTTTAAGAAGGCAAGGACTCCCTGTCACTAGACATGTTTTAAAATTAAAAGCTTTAGAAATCGCAGAAGAATTAAAAGTTTCCGGTTTCAAAACCAGCTTTGGGTGTAAAAGACGAATGATGCGGTGAAATGGATTTGCGCTTAAATGACGTACATCACTCGTGCTAAAACTACTGAGTGACTACGAAAAAAACTCGTACAGTATCAGCGGTTTGTCATTCATTTACGCAAGAAGCATAATTATTCACTTTAACACATGGGAAATGCCGATGAAACACCCGTATTTTTTATTTACGTATATTTACTGTGGATCAAAAGAGAACCAAATCTGTAACAGTAAAGATTACGGGAAATGAAAAGTTACGTGCCACTGTAATGCTGCTGTAGGCCTATTAGCTGATGGACGAATATTTCACAGTGAAATAAGATGCATATTAGTGTATATTGTTCAGTGTTAGTCGTCGTGATGTCTTCCACTGAACGTGTGCGACGCCTGCATCAACGACAACGCAAAGACAGGGATCGTGAAGAATTAAATGAATTCCTGATGAATGATCAAATACAATTGAAGATGAGAAAATTTGCGTATTTCAAAACAAGAAACAAGAACAAAAGAAATGAAAGAATGCTCCGATAGCCAAGTAATATCGCCAGAACAGGAGAGTCTGCAGTTTATGCACATTATACGTTTCAAAAGCCTAAAAACATTATCGGTTTTTTTTCTGTCAAATTCTGTCCGTTAAATCCGAGGTCTGTTAAATCGAGGGTTTACTGTATTAGGATGAGTTATTAGTGGGCTTGTATTTTTATGCTTGGCCTCTTAATGAAATATTTCATGTTTATAAAGATCCTTAATATTGTTAAGACAAACCCAGTAATGTGTTACATTACTGAATGTAACATATATGTAGTTTGTAAACTATCGTGTATTACTTCAGAAATGAGAGTAGAAAATTCTATAAAAAATTAAAAGAAATCACAAAGGATTTCCAACATTATGTTAGAAATTATGAAGATATTCTGAAAGGAAACCTAATGGAAATGACAGATGTCAGGGGGGAGGCCCCCTTCGAAATCCAAAAAAATTAAAAAATGTATCAAAAATTTTTAACTGGTTCCGTGTTTTTTGAAATGTAATTAATTGTCTTCCAGGTTTTGACAATTTAAAAAACTATTATTTAGGTCAATGACAAGTTTAAATAATCTACAATAATAGGCCTTATTCTCAATAATAAATATAACAGATGAAAAGAAATGGTGAAAAATGATAAGGAGTCGAGTTGAAAGAGAATAGGAGGACATGACTTTCCGCTGGTTATAAGCAACTTGAAACGTATGGTTCATGTGATGACGTGTTTTACACTGCTTGAGCCATGTCAGCTGTTTTATTTAATTCTGCAATGAAGGAACTGTTTGGTTTTACCTGCTGGTTGCTGTAAACCTATGAAAAAGATAGGATATGGAGCATACGAAGATTTTAAAGTCACATGACATTACGAGTTGAACAATTCCAGTGTTATCCTATGTACTCGCATAATTAACGCACTTTATTTGACCAGATTTACTTAAATATTTCTGATTTTTTTTTTTTTTAATTAAACAATGAAACGTGTAATCCACATAATATCAAGAAGGATAAATAAAACGTTTATGAAAGTATATAGTAATATTTATTTCTTTGTTTTTTACCTTGCTTTCTTTTTCTATTTTCCCTTTTGAAGAAGACTGACAATCATTATATTTTTTAACCAAATTATTTAACACTATTTTACATGCTGTAAAATTTATATCTAAAACCCTATTATACACGTTTATATCCACAGCATTTAGATACATGCTGTTAACCCTCATTTTCTTAATTTCAATCTCTTTAAAGTATATATTCCACATAAAGGTATTATTAAGCTTCCAAGACAAACTATAAGCCTATCTGATGTATGTTTTTAATTGATGTTAAATTAGTGAATTACAGCTATTATTTACAGATTAGTTTTAATTTAATGGTACAATTTTCATTATAATATGAGAAAAACAATACCCTAAGACCCCCCCCCCCCACAAAATGTAATCCTAGGTTCACCGCTGACAGATGTTATGCACCACACTGGTGAACCTTTAATCAAAGACCCCAGATGCAAAGAAATCGAAAACGTAAATAGTGCCTCAAAAACCATAAGGCTTCCTAGTGATGAAATAATGGCGGAGCTGCTAAAGTATGGAGGAGAATATATGATCTGAGAATGCATATTTGGAAGGAAGATTATCCCAGAGGAATAGGCATATGGAAATATACAGCTAAAACATGACAGCCACTCAAAAGTTAGATTCAGTTGGGTACATAGGAGTTAAAACAGCACAGGTATGGCATAGCTATTAGCAGCAGAAGTAAGAGAGGATTAGAGGAGAATTTAGTTAAACTAGATAAAAGAGGGGCTGAAAATAAATGATTGTAAAACTAAGTGTTTGGAAGTCCAAAGAAATGACACAGACTTCAGTGTTAATCTAACAGTTAGAAATTATACATTTGAATATGTTCAGCATTTTTCTTACAGCATCACTGATTACCTAGACTAACACTTGTAGCAATGAAGTAAAGCCCCATATTGTTAAGTGAAAATAGGTGTTATTACTCCTATGAAAAGTTACTTGAATCCAGGACACTAAGCAGGCAATTAAAGCTGTATGGATGTTAACATTTGAGATTTCCATGGGTCAATTAGAACTTTAGCCTTACATTAAATACATTTTTCTTTTTCGAATCATTACTTGATTCAGACTATAAATATAAAATGTTCCTTTTTAAAGCTTAGATACTTCTATTGTCCACATTGACTGTAATATAATAACCAATGTTGGGATGAGTTGTTAGTGGGCTCGGATTTTTTATGCCTGGCCTCTTAATGAAATATTTCATGTTCTGTAAAGATCATTAATATTGTTAAGACAAATTCCGTAATGTGTACAGTGCTGAATGTAACATTTATGTAGTTTGTAAACTAACATTCTTCTATAGAAATCTTATTTGACTAATAGGAACATGTGGATTCAAGGCCTGGATATTAACTAATGAAGATGAATATTTCACAACAGATTAGAATATTTGAGTATAACATGTGGTGAAAAATCTTTGGACCTTTGTAAACTGAAGTGGATCAGGGAAGATACACTGGATTAATTTAACTGGATCAATTAATTCACAGTCCAGTTCACTACGAGTAGAACATTAGAATGGCTGGGTCACGTAAGACGAATTTATGATAGCAGAACAACTAAAACAATAACAGACTGGAAACCAATGGCAAAATAATTAGAGGAAGACGTAGGAGAAAATGGATAGATGAAGTAAAGGATGATGTGAGGTGTACGAGTGTGAGAGGCTGGAGAAGGTTGTGTGGTGAGAGAATGGAGTGGGGGACAAATATTTAACAGGCTAGGTCCTACACTGGGTTACAATGCTAGAAGAATAAGAAACTATCGTGAAAGAAGTGAGTTCAGACATACCAACTCACTTTACATATTATCCACTTTGATAGTTTAATTTAAACAAGAGGCAGTTATTAAAGAAAATGTCTAAATTAGCAGGAAGCTTAGTTTCTGATGTTATTTATATGATGATACTAATTGGGGAAAAATCCACAGTGGCTCATCCAGATATTGTTTGAAGTCGACATATAATGCAGTACCAAAGTTGACAAACAGAGTATAAAGTACTGAAAAGTAATTTCCAAAACCTGTTGATACTTTGTAGGTTAAGCTGTTCACTTCTGTCTACAAAGACAGAAGTAGAATTTTATCTTAGTATAAGATGCTAGTCAGTGTCAGTAAACAAAAATCACAAGTAGCCATTATTCATAAATCAAATTCAAAGGAAGTGTTGTCATTCTTATTCAATGAATTCTTTGTTATTAATTGTAATACTGAACTTCAGACACAGCTACCATTCATGAATTTCCTACGTGGAAATAAATCAGTGGCAATTTCTAGGGAAGCATTCACTAAGCAGCGGGCAGACAGGTGCAAATTGTGGTGATGTTGATGATTATTATTATACATAAATACAATCCAAAATTGATCTACCAACAAAAAGATGTCATAACGAACCAACTAAAACATCATAGGAAAATTGCCACAATGCAGTACTACAATTCTCCCATCCGTTCTTGTTATTCAGATTGCTCTATGATATACATTTTGACAGAGTGTGTCCAGTCAGGGATTCCTGACTAGATGGGTAGGGCAATCATTGACTCTAAGCACAATACAAGCACATGTGCATAAAATTCCACTGCTAGAAAATCGTTAAAAAATATTCAGGTATGCACTTGTTTGTGTTGTTGTGAGAAAAATATTATTCATAAAGTGTAGTTAGTATAAGGATTAAAAAGCGGCATTTAGCAAGCTATGATTCTACTTCCTAGTTGTAAAAGAACTACGATTTCAACAACCAGGACACCGCAGAGAGCTAACCTCAAACAGTGACAACCAACTAAACAATAGAAAAATAGCCAAATTTTCACTGAGCTGGCTTTCCTAGCAGCTTAAAACACTACTAAAAAGTCCTTGCTATGTGCATCTCTGAGAGCCAGCTACTGTGTGGTTTAGCATTCTACGTAGGTACCAGCAAACCATCGTACTCGTAAGTTAGATTGTTATAAATTCAAGTATTTCTAACTGTTGCCTAATGTAAAAAAGACGGCTAGATAATGAAAATGTAGTTATGAAATCCTAAATAAGTGATAAGATTTCTGAAATTATGGCCAACTCATAGTGCACTAAAGCATTTTTTGAAGTGATTGCCTTGGGGGCGGAGCGATCAGTCAGCTGTTAAAACAGCTGCACAGAACTGGAAGCCAACTGATATTAATGACTTTGATCAAATCAACTCATCAGTAGCTGACTGTAAGATCAGTGCTACTGTTTCCAAAAAATGAGAGATAAGAAGGCATGTGAAACAGTTTTTGGTGACAACAGTAAGGTTAGTTACTTAATCATTTATTTACTTTCACCTGATTTTCTTTGGGCAAGCATTGCTTGCTCCAAGGATTCACCTCTGAGTATGCCTTTGCTAAGAGTCAATACAGGAGGTCAGGGAATCGCATTTGAGACTGATAAGTTTGGACAGAATAAACACAAAAAGATTATATGAATCAAATATATTGGAACTTACCGTCTGCGGCTTTTCAGAAACAGCGTCTTTATAAAATTTACATGTTTCGGGACCCTTGTCCCATCATCAGAATTTAAAAATAAATGTGTATCATTTAAATTTGATACACTTGTCAAACACTTAAAATATTAAAATCCAATATAAAAATAACTTAATATAACATAATAATATAATATTTACAGCGAGTGCGAAGGTTACCGATGTACATCGTATGAAAACCGACCGCGCACTCAAACAAGACCGCGACCTCCTTTTAAACAAGATTATATGAGTGCCGGTACTAATAGAATGAGGATGTAAGTTCTTTTTTTCATCTGTGACACATTTTGTGTGTGACTTTGGCATGGCAATGGTAATACAATTATATAGAGACAAATTTATTTTTTGACTTATAAGGTGTCATAACTTTGTAACAAGCAAATCCATGTACATCAGAGACACGTAAATAGGTTCATAATAAAAATGTAGATTTGTTGGGAAATTTAATACATCAATTTGAAATGTCAAAATGTATGAAGCAAACGGTTCATCATAATATATAAGACGTACTAGCCCATTTTGTCTCTTACCTCTTCGATTTCAAAACGGGTATACTTTGATACCACATATAGTTAGATCAGTATTCAGTACTTGCCAGTTGTCAGTCTCTTTAGTTTGTCTTAGTGATGAGCATGTTACATATGATTTTGAGTCATCCCTTTTATAAGTAGATCCTCCCTCTCTACTATTTACTGGTAAATTCAATGCAGATAGCCACCTGTGAAGATGTTTCCTTCTTTGTCAGCCACAGGTGACTCCCACTGTGGGGATTTAGAGTTGATGTCTCCAAATACTATCCTCTTTTAATCTATCACCTTCTTTTTACTTTTTTTTTAACAATGGAAGTTTTAGTGAGTATAGGTCAATAAGTATAACAATAATTAGGTACATTATTTGTGTTGACATTTCGACAATATTTATTTTCATCATCAGGGCCCGTGTACGGACAATAGAGAAAAACCAAACACAACAAGATCAATTAATTGAGTAAATGTGTGTGTGCGTGCAGTGGTGTATCTGCGCAGAATTGAGCTTTAGGGGGGTCCGGGGTCGGAACAGCTTCATACAAAAGTAAAAACAAGTTATGCCTAATCGACATTACTATCTTTAAAGCGGCTGAAAACCCCATGATAACATGCTGAATTAAGTCCCATTAAAGTAAAAGGTAAAAACAACAAAAGTACACATTATTGAAACATCATTAAAAGATACTTATTGACTGAACTGATTTTCCTATACTTCATATTTCAAACATATACCCTAATGCTGTGTAATAAACCTTTTTGTATATTTAAAAAAGAGTTATTACTATAATAGCCTACACAGCTGAAAAAAAGTAAAAGCCTAACAATTAAGAATTAACAAAATTCGTCAATTTTCCAACCCTCTGGGGGGAGGTCCAGTCCCGTTCATCCCCTGTAAATATGTCCCTGTTTGTATGTGTGTGTGAAAGGGAGGGGGGAGTGGTAGAGAGTAATGAGAGAAGGTGAGAGTGTGTCAGCGTAAAACGCGTCAGCACTACTAGATTGCTTGCAGCCTTGAACACAGTGGGCGCGGACCGGTGAAGTCTGGAACAACCTCTGTTGCCGACGCGTGACAAGTGTCACGTAATTATCTTTCATCTCAAAGTAGCGGCAATATGCACGCAGCTGGGAACATGTAGAATGTACTGTAACAGTACATTGAGCACATAAAAGCATTACACTCCACCAACGAATACACTTTTGCAAACTATCAAACTTGAAGCAGACCACACACACGCAAATATTAACAACGAAATGGAAATCCTGCACGAAAGGCCGAAAACTAGTCACACTCGAACAACTGGAAATATAAAAACACATAGAAACGACATCCTAAACGAACAGACACAATTTAAATCGACAACCTGTTTTATCACATTACACAACACACACACACAGCAACAATCTTTGAAACAGCGGCGCCAACTCCCAAAACAGAACGAACAGCGATCCTAGAAGCAGCTGAATCGCACAGAGAGCGAAGCTAGCTCAAAAAGGCAAACATTTTTAAATCTAAAATGACAGTGTTCCGCAATAGTTTTTAAAAATTCTCCTTTGACTTTTGTTTGTAATGATGTCAATTATGTACATCACAACGCCGTAATAAGATTGTTTACATTACGAACAATGGCGGCGGATTTGGACATTTTTCGGCCCTAGGCAGTTTATTCCAGGAGGAAAATTTTTGAACACTTTTAAACAGGAAAATTTATTAAACTATTTTAACACATTTTCACCATTTTACTTTTTTAGTGTTCTTCCGGTATGGACCGCGTCAAAAATATCTTGTATTACAGCGTTTCACTCATATTACAGTGAGTATCCTCATTGGCAAGTGAACTCAGCTTCATCGTCACATAGACCTGAGGATACTCATTGTAATAAGATTGAAACGTTTTCGTACAAGACATTTTTGATGCGGTCCATACCGGAAGAAGACTTCAAAAAATAACAGACACCGGTCGCGGAAGCCTATGTGAGAATACATTTTCATCAGTTCTTTATCACTTGTACCCTTGAGACTTTGTTTTTTCTTCTATTTCAATTATTTGTAGAAAGTATTTGACAATGTTTTATTTTAAAATGTACCTTATATTTAAAATATATTAAAGAGAAAATAAATTTAGGATAGACAATGCATGATCATTTAAAATAAACTAAGGACAACATAATAATTTGTATATGTAAGCCTACTGATTTCCTATATACAATTATTTCATCCCCCCAAAATTCTATACCCCCACCCACAACGCTGCGGCTCTAGGCAGCTGCCTAGCCGGAAATCTGCCGCTGGTTGCGAACAATTACATGCAGCTTCAGTTCCCGCGGTGGTAAATGAATTGAGTGTAGTCTGAGCAGAGAAGCTCCCGTACTGGCCACTACTACTAAATGACACAATGGTTTGTTGTCTTTGAATTATGGGCCTAAACTTTAAACACAAATTTCAAATGATATGCGGTACCAGTGGCGAATATAGAATATATTTTGGGGGGGGGGGCCAAGATTAATGTAAGGTTAGGTTAAGTAATTTTAAGTAGACACCCCATGATACTTTATATCAGTTTTGCTGCTCATATTCAGAGGGTAATTTGCGCGGAATGCCCCTTTTACTTTACCGAGATCACGCTTCTTTATTGTTGACATTAAATCATAAAAAATATATCTATTTTTAAACAAACCAAATGATGAAAAGATCTGTTACTATATTTCAAACATTGGTCAAGATTTTAACAATGTCTCATCTGTAAACACTTATCCGAACTAAAAGAGTGAAATACGCGATTGTGATTATCGTGTTTGGAGGGGTTCTAGCTATAAATATTGTTTTGTTCTGTCATGTATGTATAAATTGCCAAGACCCCTATTTTTTTCTTTTTGTGTATACACGCATATGTGTGTTTTATCAACTATCATTCAAAAGACTATTTTGAGTATTGTTTTGGAGAGACCTTAAAAGAAGTTTTAATAAAGTGACTGTTTGACAATGCAACAAAATTTGTTTTATTAATCGTTTATCCAACTGACAATAAAAAGAATACATAAAAAGGAACTCCACTTTTTATATAGACCAATGGTTACGAAACAAAGTCCAGGTTTCTTGGTACACTTGCAAACTTATCAAGAACTTCATCGTCACTAACTATAATGTCTCTGTGGATAGAAAGTAGCAAGCCCGTTAAGCCTACTTTCAGATGTGCTGTTCCTTAGGTAAGTCTTCAGTCTTCTCAGGCTGGAGAAAGTTCTCTCTACGGTTGCGACAGAAACAGGAAGAACTGCGTGTAATTTCAGAAGGGTATAAATGTTGGGGAAGAAAGTCTTGTCACATTTTTCTAGAGAACTTATAGCCGTTTTGGAAGATTTGAAGGCTTTTCCTGACTCCACTTTTCTTTCCACAACATAAACTCACTTTGCACAATCTCTTTATGTGACAAATCTTCGTAGAAACCAAAAGCAGCCTCCAATGAAGCGAAATCTGTTATGATACACAATTGTGGAAGGATGTTTTGTAAGGATGCAACTGTTTCCTTGTGAGATTCAAAGCGTTCTTCCAGTGAGTTACAAAAATCGTCCAGGTATGGCACATAAACAGCTCGTCGATAGTATTCTTCTTCTGTGGTGTAAGGGACGTTGCTACGTGCTGTTTGAAGGCGGCAAATTCTTGGAATCTCTTCCTTAATGTCAAGTTTGGCAGCGAATGACTTTACTTGATTATACAAGGCTTTAAATGAGTCATCAGCATTTTCCCTCTCCTTCGACAGAAGGTGTAAGACACTCGTAACGTTAGTCAAGGCCTGTGGAAGATCTATATTTTTGTTTTGAAGCTGCTCAGATAAGTTATGCGTGGTTGATAGCATCCGGCTCAAAACAAAAAGATTAATAAGAAATGCAAATTGACTAATAGCACTACTTAGAGTGTGAGCCTTAGAAGCTGAGTCACTTAATTCCTCTTCTTCTATTTTGCAAAGGGAGAGAAAGATAGGTTCCAAAATGTCTTTAAATAAAATTACTGAGTCGTGCCTTTCTACCCATCGGGTTTCGCACAGTGAAATAAGTTTCTTTTTCTTTTGTTCTGGACAACATTCAGAAATCATTGATTTCAATATTTCTGTTCTTTTGGCTGACATATGAAAGAATCCACAGACTTCTTTTATGACACCCATACAGTTTCTTATAGAAGGTATTCTGCTCGCATCTGACAAACACAAATTTAGAGTGTGTGAAGAACAATGTGTATACAGGGCCAACGGTAGCTTTTCTCTGATGGAAGCTTGTACTCCTCTGAATTGCCCACTCATCGTGGCAGCGCCATCGTACCCTTGGCCTCTCATTTTGTTTAGATCAAGCCCTAATGTTGACAAGGTCTCCAATATTGTGTTAGCCAAACCTGCTCCAGTGACGTCATAAACGGGACGAATGTCAGAAAATCTTCTCTGATTTTGAAAGTTTGGTACTCTACGTAACGTACACAGAGAGAAAACTGTTCGATTTGGCTGATGTCAGTGATTTCATCTGCTAAAACGGAATAAAAAACAGACTTTCTGACATTTTCTACAATTTTTGATTGTATTAAGTGACCGAATATGTTAATAAGTTCGTTTTGAATGAAAGAACTTGTGTACATCGTCTTCCCACCACTGGTCGTTAATTGGTCTTTAAGAATATTATCTCCACTGTTGGCTCGGTATCTCAACAACGATCGAAAATTCCCATCATTTTGGTCCGGTTCTTCAGGGCTTATTCGTCCAGAGTCACGATGACCCCTTAGAGCTATTTGCTGTCTCCCGCAAAATCGTATTGTTTGTATTATAGGGATTAGCCGTTTTCTATTATTCTCAATATCCAGTCTTCTATGGACATTTACTTGATTGATAACACTTTCAGCCTTTTTCTTAACTATAGCTTTTGTGTTTTCAGCCGTCAAAACATATTTCTTATGATAGGATAAGTTTTCATGTTTGCTAAACATTTCCCTGGCTTTTTTTAAATTGGTAAAAGCCTGAGTAACCAACGCCCCTGCTACTTGGTGATCTCCTTTCCCTACATTTTCGGTATGGGAAAATAACACGCAGTACTTGCAAAAAGATACAGATTTTTCCTCTGAATAAGCTAACCACGTAAATTCTTCTAGCCACTTCATTTGAAAAGATCTAGTATGGTTTGAACTAGTAATGGAGGGAAATTTGTATCCAGGCTGAGGTTTCCAAACATTTTCTAATAAAAAATTTTTTTTTCGTTTGTGAAAGACTGAACGGAATTGTTTTGACAATAGTTTCCAATATCATAGATATTTTTCCTTACTTGATTAGGCCTACTATCCTCCATAACCGGAACTACATTGATTGAGCTCGAAGTAGCGACATCACAAGAAGCAATTCTACCAATGCAGCCGACTTCAGCATTGTCACCGTCAGGCCTATTTGCACTTTGTCCTTTCGTAACACTACCGACTTCAGGACTGTCACCAACAGGCTTATTGACACTTGGTTTTTTGGCGAAAAAGTTTTGAATAGAAGCTTGCTCTTCATTACAATTGTGGTTCACTTACGGCCAACTTCAATATACTGATAAAGTACGTAAACATTAACACTTAAAACACCACCATACTTCAGTACAACAGATGTCGAACAAACGTAAACAACAAACAATGGCTGCCACTGAACTGTTCAGTTGTCCGCACGCGCAGATGGCCGGGCGGGAGCCCGAGTCGGACTGAATCAACCCGAACTGGCACGAACTTCACACCACTACCACCCCACTCCTCTCACCAATACGGGGAATTATCACTGTCTGTCGCGGCGATGCCTTCGCGCATGATTCATTAAAATAATTCAGATTACGTTACTTATTTTTTCTTTATATTCATTATTTCGGGGAGGGCCCGGGCCCCCTGGGCCCCCCCTTATATACGCCCCTGTGCGGTACTATACACAGAACACTTGGAAATAAGACAAGGAAAGAGGGCACCGAGATAAAATGCTATAAAGTAATGGCAACACATGTTTTAACTAATGGAAGTGAAACTTGGACGATGACGAGAAATGATGAGCAAACAAGTGAAGTGAAGTTGTTGAGAAAAACCAAAGGTTGAACCCTTACAGATTAAATTCGAAATGAAGATATAAGAACCGAGTTAAATGTATACTCTGTGCCCAGCAGAATAAGGGAAGGACAAATAAAATGTAGCATATCGATAGAATGGAATACATGAGACTACCTAAACAAGTAATAAGATACAGACCTCAAGGAAGACGAGATATAGGTAGACCAAGGCTGTAAGCATATACCTTGATGTGGAGAAGGACTTTAAAACATAATAGGTATTTGTTATTACACTATTTAGTTTCCAACATTAAAAATCCGCAATACTTCACAGATTTGCAAACTGCAGTTTTACAGATTAAATGATAAGTATTCGAACCATATACTAGACTAGAGCGTAACGCCACTCATGGATGCATAAACAGAATGCCAGCCCTCACAACAATCGCTTTTTCACAATGAATTACGCGTACGTCGCAGGGTACATGATGCAGCTATTCAAACATTCGCATAACTTGCGTTCGATTGGCTTCTCCGCTTTTCATCGCATCATTGAATAGTCTACTAAGTCATTATTTAATTATCATTATCATCATCTTCAACGAGGATAAAACCAAATTGGTTTGTTCCGGTCCCAAGTAGATAGACTAGAGCTGATCACTCCAACCAGTGGAGTATTTACGGGGTAGGCCGAACCACCCACCCAGAGGGTCGAAACGTTGACGAATTTGTTTAATCTCTTAATTTTTAGGCTGTTTAATTTCTTTTTGAGCTGTGTACGGTAATATAGTATTGTTACGACGGTCTATTCGATCGTCGTAGGTACAGTGGAAACAAAATAAGTACAAGACACCAATTAAGTCACTAATCACACCTTTAATTGTTACAGTAAAACAGTTCGTAATTAACAACACAGTCTCTACAACAAATCAAATGAAAATTGTACACACGCAATAAAATGTCCACAAATATTAAAACTCAATTGTATTACAGTTATACCGTCTGATTATAAAACGCAACACCTCAGTAATAACTACTTGAACGTACACAGTAATAACTCGAACCGCTCTGGAAATATATCGCACTAATACTCTTGAACCGCACTATCAAATATCTCGCATTGAACTGAAAACTAAGGCCGCTACCCGATGTATTTATAGTCACGCTCACACACCAGAAGCTTCCAAACTGCGTCTTATCTCTCGTGAACTACGTAATTACTACGGCCTTGACACAGTCCGAGCGAAGCCCGGCACAGTCGAGAAAATCTCGCAAAATGCGTCTAGTAGCACGTACACCACACGCTTACATCGAGATCTTTCTGGCACATTCGATAAACGCGTAGATTGTTCTGTGCTGTCGTAGCAGTATATTTGAAATATACAAACAGGTTTATTAACACCATTAGCGTATACGTTTGAAATATGAAATATAGGAAAATCAATTCAGTCAGTAAGTATCTTGTAAACAATGTTTCAGTAACGCGTATTTTTATTGTGTTATTACCGTTTATTTTAATGGGACTGATTTCAGCCACTTTAAAGGTAGTAATGTTGGTTAGTTTTAAATTGTTTTTTCTTTTGTATGAAGCCGACCTGGACCCGGACCCCCTCCCCAAGGCCAAATTCTAGATACGCCACTAACTCCAATGCTTCTTAGGACGCCCCACACCTCTCAGTCCTTTTTGGTGAACACAGCCGCTACTGTCGCTTGAGGCAGCCCCGGAAAAGCCTGCCATAGCGGAGCACGCGCTCGCCAACGCCGACCATCGATGAAACGAAGCTTCTATCGGCGGTGAGTCCGTAGTTCCCTCGACTTCATATGAAGTCCGTCCAGATCCAGAAACATGCTGCGATCGCTATGAACCGGCGGGGCGAAATCGTGTCATTAAGTACTCTCTGGCATCGTGTGTTGCGACCCTCTTAATATGCCTTCTTCTTCCTGATTGCCTGGTGTTGATTTATGACTGCATCGTGACATTTGGTGAATTTATAAGTACGAGTGGTGTTCACGGGGCTGGTAACCTTAACCACAGTACTGTGGTCTCTAACGTGTACCACCCTACGTTAGTGTTGCTTGATTTTTACACTGATGATGGCAGTCGATGGTATTGTCGAAACGTCTGTTTTAGTTAGAAACAATGGACCACTGCCAAAAAGCCCGGGAATGGATTTTAATAACATTTACTCCTGCCGTGCAAGCCTACGAAGTAATTCCATACTTGTTTGGGGATACGGCAGTCATCCATTATATTAAGATGATCCAACCATTTTAGCCGATGTTGGGCAGTCCTACGAGTATACTCATAGTATTCAGTTCCTGACATACATCGACATTTATGTAGCGATCTTGAACAGTATATCCTGCCATACGTGCCTAAGAAATTTCATTTCGGCCGCTTGAGTACTTCTGGCCTGGGGTTCGTTAAAGTCCAATTCTCAGACCCATAGAGAAGTGTGGAAAGGGTCATCATCTTGGAGAACTTCAGCGTGTTTCTTTACTCGTCGATTTTAGAGTTTTGATGGTCCCACACTATGGTTGAACTTGTGCAGATTATTTAATTATTTTAAATTATTTGCAGTACAAAATTTTTAAGAAGGGGAGCAATTTCCAATTGTTCATCCACTGATATTTCAATATTGAAGTAGGATTTGAACTGTTTTTCGAAATCCTATACACACATCGCTTTTTGCCTTATTTTTGAGATTTCTGTGTGTTTCACCATAAATAATTCTAAACTATTTATCCTTTATTATTCATTACTGTAGGCCTATATACATTTATGTCATTATCGACTTCATAGTTAATATCACTCCCAAAATACAAATGGCTCACTTGCTCCAAAATGTCGTTATCTAACAGTCTTTGCCATAAGCTCACGCGGCCGGTGTCAATATTCTCGGAATTATTAGATACCGGGCTGTTAGGCCGTGGTCGGTTGCTGTAAAGTCTCGACAGCGTCGGCAACGTTTCGTATCCCGCTCTCGGCGATCTTCTTCAGGCCGCAAAAAGCGACAGAGTGTTACAAAAAAAAGTTACGGCAGATCGTACCCACACTTGTTTCGTTGGTTTCACCCGAAACGGCCTAAGATTTGCCGTAACTTTTTTTGTAACACTGTCGCTTTTTGCGGCCTGAAGAAGATCCCCTAGAGCGGTGAGATAGGCCTACGAAACGTTGCCGACGATGTCGAGACTTTACAGCAACCGACCACGGCCTAACAGCCCGGTAAATTTTGAGAATACAGTTTTAGTCCTATTTTTTAGTTATTATTTAATTAACTTTTCTACAGCTGGTTACAAACGCATTACAAAAATTATACTGTAATCGCGATACATCAGTGTCGCGAGGTTGACACCTCCTACATTAATTAAGGACACCTAGTCTCGCGTTCACTGTACTGTACTGATGTTTTATTTATAACGTCAGGTCGCCACTGGCCACGCCTTGCACGCACAAGACACGTTTTTGTTTTCAGCACTCATCAATGGCAGTGACAGTGACATTGTAGTAGCGCGCGTGTCGTCACTGAGTGAACCTGTTCTTATTGCCATGTATGGAGAAAAATAACACCGAGAACTAACTGAAACCTTGACAATTCTAGACAAGAAAGTATAAAAATAAATAAACAAAACACCTCGTCTATGATAATTACAGCTTTTCTAAAATCGTAATCTTCAAAATCAGTGGGCGGTAAGACGTGTTCAATGGATCACCTAACACTTTAATCCAGTCATAGGCAACCTTCGAATTTATGGGGGCGCATATATAACTGAACATAGCCATAGACATAGCCACTGAACTGCACTCTTAATATAAACCAAAGGCCAGTTGAACGTGTAAACAAATTTACATATCTTGGTACTATAGTCAATGAACAATGGGACCACTCTCAAGAAATAAAGAGCAGAATTAAAAAGTGGGCGCTAGAATGAACAGTTTATTCAAAAGTCACGATTCAACAATAAACGCAAAGATGAGACTTTACGCTGCTAAGTATTCTCGGTCCTCTTCTACGGTGTAGAATCTTGGACTCTGACTGAAGCCACAACTAAAAAATTTGAATCTTTCGAAATGTGGCTTTACCGAAGAATACTGATCATGTCATGGACAGCACATGTAACTAATGTTGAAGTTCTTAGAAAGATGAAGAAAGAAAGGGAAGTTATTAACACAGTGAGGATAAGAAAGCTTCAGTATCTTGGACATCTCATGAGAAATGAACAGAGATTTTACTTATTTCAGTCCATACTACAGGGAAAATTACTTGGAAAGAGAGGAGTTGGGCGACCGAGAATCTCATAACTGAGAAATTTAAGGACCTGGTTTGGCATGAATACAACTGACTTATTCCGTGCAGCAGTACAGAAAGTTAAAATAGTCTGTATGATATCCAACATCCGAAACGGATAGGAACTATCAGAAGAAGAAAATATATCACTGAGGACCAGTTCGATGTGCGCACCCCATCGATGGAAAATAGAAAGGTGCGGAGTTCAGTAGTCGGACGTTACAAACATTAACTGTCGCTTTATAATAGCCTTGCGCTTATGTTTAGCGATGTGGAACACCGAATCAAAAAAAAAAAAGCTTTGCAGTATTTTTCATATAAATTTGTGACAATTTTTCACATTAGGAGTAGGTCATCAACAATTTGCCATCATGCACGTACACGTTAAAACTAACAATACTTTACACGAAAAAAATGGTTAAACAGGAAAACATTTTAATAAAAATAAATTAAAGAACTTACCACAATAACAATATTTATTTTCATAAAGTGCACAGAAATGCAAAACTTGAAAAAATGACTTTGGGGGGGAAAGGTGTTTACACGCTCTGGACGACAAGGTCGACAATAGTATTGGGGGAAGACGTTGTGCGGTTCGGTAAATGGCTTGTACTGTTTTACAGTACAGTACTTCGAACCAGGTACAATGTGGGTGCGTTCCTGTCTTCAAAAGAAAAGAAAATTACAAATTGGTTTGCGGGAGCAACCTTATCGATGGGTAACCCTGCGTTGCCGACTGCTGCTTTAATCAGTACGAACTTTGCAGGCTCTCAGTTAACTGTTACGATATGACAGTCTATGATTTGCCATAAGCTATGGAAATCAATGTTTTACTCGTACTCCGGATTATCTGAATGTTTGGCGTAACCGCCCGGCTAATACTGTTTCCAACTATGTGGACGCAGACCGTGAATGCGTTAGGAACTCTATACAATGTACTCTATACACTTTGCCTTGCATATAGTCAACCAGAACCATAATTACTCGAGTTTTCAAAGTAGCTTCAAGCCGTTGCATTTCTGTAAAAAGGGCAGGCTTATGGACGCGCTGGAAGAATTTGAAATTTATAAGGCCTCAAAAACCCAAGGTAATCAGCTCTTGAACGACAAGCTTTCTTTTAAGTCCAACGGACTGTATGACACGGCCATACGCGTGTTGGAACAACACATAGATAAAGGTAGAGATAGTGCGACGCGTAACGGTTAGTCGCTTGCAAGTTCCGATACGATGCGCATCGTGTAGTTGTGTAATTGTATACACGCGGTATGTGCGAGTGAAACTTTTTATTTATTTCTTATTAAGTTGACGTACTCCATGTGAGTGATTCTTGTTTTTTATCAACCTGATGATGGGACCATGAGTCCCGAAACGCGTAGTTTTTAAAGAAACATTGAAGTTGCAAGGAGGAGCACCAGTGTACCTGGATACACAAGGTAATATTAAATATAGTCTATACAATGCATCAGTAGCGTGGCGTCCAAATAACCGCTGTTGCCGGCGGCAACACTACTGGAAATAACAGAAAATAATATTAATTATATCACAGAATGAATACTTTGGTTATTGAATAATTTGAAATCCGAACAATATTAGTAGAGGAACTTGAAGAAAAGCATCATAATATTGCTTTAGAACTACTGGGAACTTGCACCGTCTTGTGTTGCCGGCTCAGACATCGGGAATGTTTTACTGCTTACGGTCATTGACCTTGTAGTAGTTGTCACAGTACAAACTGTTGGAGAGGGGGCATACTCGCCCCCCCCCCATGTGTTATTGCTGTATAAACCGGCAAAACCCTCAGCAGCTATGTTCGTTTTCGGAACCGACGTGCAGCAGTTACTACGTACCTATTTGTGTTTTTTTCGTTTAGTCGTGTGTTTCTCTGTTTGCCTGTATTATTTTAAATTCGATTATTTTGTCCTGATTTATTCTGTGTAAGTATAATGGAGTCAGATCCCGTTGGACCGGGACCTTCTTTTCTACCAGTGAATGATAAAAAATGCACTAAAAGAAATATTTTAGCTCTAAAAAGTATATTTTGGCTCTAAAAAGAACAGTTGGAACTAGAAAAAATTCGAATTAAGTTTTAGGCCTATCACAACTGGCAACAGCTGTTATGTACCCACGCCACGCCGCTGCAGTGCATAAACATTAAACATTTCAAATAGAACCGATGGCGGATCTAGGCAAACTCAGAAAGAGAGGAAATTTTATCTACAAAAACAACGGCAGTCATGTTTGAACGAGCGAAGCGAGTTCTCAGTTTTGACTCGACCGTTTATTTATCTGTTTATGTATGTGTATGGGGTATGTCTCACGATAACTTCTGAACGCATCAACCGATTCTCCTGGAAGTTGGATGTTGTGTGTACATACTTGTATCCTACAGAAGCTTATTGTTTATGAGATTGGTCCCTCCTAAAATAGATAGTGAGAGGGTTAAAATTGTGAAATAATCGCAAAAGCCCATGTACAGTATCAAATTAAAGAGAAGTTTAACTAACATCTTACTCTAGTATTTTGAAGTTTTTCGAAATTTTGGAACCCCAGGCTACAACAAGAGTTAAATAATGTGAACAAAGTTTTGGATACCACTATTACATTAACGACTCGGAACACAAAGTTTTTTATAAGTAAAAACATAAAGTTTTACCTTACAGCGTGAACCGGTTTTCGCCTTTAAAAGGTTTCTTCAGAGGCTGCCGCTGGTAGCGCTGTCTGTCCTGTTGTGGGCGACGGAATCGAATTTCGAAATATCGATGCTGTGTGTGTGTGTGGGGTGAGATATGTTCGAATAATGCGTGCGATTTGAATTGTGTCTGTTCGTTTAGGATGTCGTTTTTATTTGTTTTCGTGTGTTTGTATATTTCCAATTGCTCTAGAGTGTCTAGTTTTCGGCCTTTTGTGTGTACGTGTAGAATGTTCATGTTATTGTCGATGTTTTTATATGTGTGGTTTGCTTCGATGAGGTGGTTTGCAAAGGTGGATTCTGTAGTGGAGTGGAGTGCCTTTGTGTGTTCAATGTATCTCTGTTTGAAGCTACGTCCTGTCTGGCCAATGTAGAATTTGAGCAATTTAGCTTGTAAACACCGGGTAGATTGAATTTGTTTTGTGCTTTGTGTGTGTGTTTTGGTAGTGTGTGTTCTGTTTTGTTAGTAGTTTTGTAAGCGATTCTGTATTCTGCTTTTTTGAATTTGTGGGCTATTTTTTCAGTTTGTTTGTTGATGTATGTTAGTGTTATGAATTTGTTGTTTTCTGTTTTTGTCTGTTGTTTGTTTTGTGTAGGAGTTTACTGACTATTGTTCTGTCATATCCGTTAGATTCTGCTAGATATTTTATCGTGTTTAGTTCGTCTTTGTAGGCTTTTTCATCTAAGGGGATGTTGTTAAGTCTATGTATCATGGTTCTGAAGGCAGCTAGTTTGTGTTGTATTGGGTGATTGGAGGAGTTGTGTATTAGTGTGTCAGTTGTAGTTGGTTTTCTGTATATACTGAATTTGTGCCTGTGTTCTAGTTTTGTGATGGAGAGGTCTAAGAAGTTTATGGTATTGTTGTGTTCGTATTCGGCAGTAAAGGTTATGTTTTCATGTATTTTGTTTATGTGCGTTAGTACTGTTCACATTGTCTTCTGTTTCCCCTGTATAGTATTAGAATGTCATCAACGTATCTGTGCCAATATAGTATTTTATGTGAGTGTCTGTCATTGTTTGTGAGTATTTTTGTTTTTTTAAGTGTTGAAGGTAGACTTCTGCTAGAATGCTGGATACGGGGGAGCCCATGGGTAGGCCATCATTCTGTGTGTAGTATTTATTGTTATAAGTAAAGTAGTTTTGTTTTGTGATAATGTTCAGAGTTTCTGTTATTTCGTTGATAAGTTCGTCTGGTGTGTTGTTCTGTTTGAGTTTGTTTTGTAGGATGGTGATTGTTTCAGAGATGGGGATGTTTGTGTACAGGTTTTTAATGTCAAAGGAGGCTAATGTGGCATTATGGGGGATGTGTATGTCTTTTATTTTTGTTACTAGGTCTGTGTTGTTTTTTATTGCAATGTTGTTGTCTAGTTGTGTGTGTTGTCTGATAATTTTGTCTAGATATTTTGCGAGTTTGTGTCCAGGGGCATTATGGTAGTTGATAATGGGGCGGATCGGATTATCTTCTTTATGGATTTTGGGAAGCGCTTGGAGGGTAGGGGCTGATGGTCGGATTTGTTTCATGTAGGGCTTTTGTTTGTGTGTCATTATGTATTTGGCTTTGTTGACTAGTTGTTTTACTGTGTTTTGGTATCTGTCGGTGGGGTCGTGTTTTAGTTCTGTGATGTTGTTCTGTTCCATGAAGTTTTGTACTTTTTTGTGTAGGTTGTCTGTGGGGATGATGTAATGTATTAATGTAATAATGTATTAAGTAACGGACACGTCATGGACAACGAAATCCAAAAAAAAAGTTTGAAACTGCAGCAGGGTATGAGACTAAAAAAGTAACTGTAACCCAAATCCGAATGTCTCAAATTCTTAGAGTTTATTGTATGATTGTGTGTTCTACAATTGTTAGGCCTACATTACCTAAGTTGTAGTAGAGAAACCGGGATATTCGTAAATTTTCCCATAATTGAAAAATGTTTTAATATCGAAACTTATGTAATAATATGTGTACTTTGTTAAAAATAGTGAACGTCTCAGGGAGCATACTAGTTAATTTCGTCTTTCATAGTATCAATATTTTAAATTCAAGTTAGTCTTTTTCATATCTTGTTTTCTATCTTAGACGAATAATTTTGGCTGGTAAACAAGGTTCTTCTCGTTTGAGATATGTATCCTCTAGCCGACTGGGAAAGGTCAGCAGTAGAGGTGGGCCGATATACCTATAACAGGTATTTTTTAACGATATTTTTGTGGAACAGATATAACAGTGACTGAAAAGATGAAATACCTGTTCTGATCCAACGATAACTGAAAGTCAAAATACCCGTTTCGATTACTCGCGGCCTCGCGTTTCCGTATCGCGGGAGCCCCCTACGCAGCTAACGAATAAACGAGTACTACGAGTACATAGTTTAGTACGAGTACGACGAGTATTCATAGTATTTTGGTGCTGAATACTTGATTCTGCGCATGTGCCAATTGCCATACAAGTACGAAACGACACAAAACAGCGAATTTCAGAAAATCTGTATGCCAAAGAGACGACACTGTTTTTAATAAATGAAAAAAATTCATACTGATGTTACATTTATTCTCGTGTGTTGTGCAGATATATATTACGGATTATAATAACAAATTATGTATTATACTAGTCACCAACTTGGTAAATTTTGAAAAAGTGGATTATATTGTGTTATAACCTACAGAGGGGCTGATAGTTGATAGGCCATACGTTTTATTAATGTGATTTCAGAGACGTGCACTATAAATTTCATTGCACGAGTTTCGCAACTGAATTGTCT
The DNA here is from genome assembly GCA_034769895.1 of Magicicada septendecula. NCBI lineage: Eukaryota > Metazoa > Arthropoda > Insecta > Hemiptera > Cicadidae > Magicicada > Magicicada septendecula. Next base: position 59,174,798 of record CM068368.1, on the reverse strand, counting down.
AAACCAAAATGGAATCAAAAATTTAATATTAAACCTATGTTATTTTTTTTACTCCTAGTGAAAACTTAAATTAGTATTCCCAGAGGGAGAGAGGCCTATACATTTTCTTGTTTCTTATTTTCTTTTAAACAGTAACAGCTTATTAAAGTCACAGTGTAAATTAACACTGTTAATACTTTAATTTCAATATTTATTTCTTACAAGTTATAACAAATTATATAATACAGGTATACCGTATATGTATAATAGGTATATAATAACAGGCATTTGTACCTGTTATTTTTTGGAACGGTTTCGTTCGTACCGGTTATTTTCAAATACTAGTTTAGCACACCTCTAGTCAGCAGGGCGCGTGCGCTAAGCGCTTAGACTTCCAACTCGTGGTGTGTAGGAGTCTAATGTACACAGAATCCGTCGGCAGAGCAGTGTGTATACAACGCATTGACGGGTTAACTATTGTACGCAATGAGGCCGACGATAGCAATACATGAATAATGAAATATTATGTCTACTTTTAAAATTATTATCGTGTTCATCCGCAGATAATTAGCCTTGTTTTGTAGCGCCACAGTCTCTACAATTTTGGAATTTTTTCTTTATAATTCTTTAGTAATAATGAGAAAACTAAAGCCGCGTTTAGCGTGGCTGTTATTCACAAGACTGGCCCTTTATATTCACCAAACAATTTATAAAAAACTAAATTTTTCAGAAATCATTAATGAAATTTGGGAGGGGAGGGGGACCGTGAGTGCTTAGAGATTACCCGCTGCTTGGATCCACCCTCCACCACTGAATAGAACTCTGGGAAATCCGTTTAAGAAAAATCAATGTTGTGACAGAAACTTGTGTCTCTTGGTCGCTGTCCAAATTCAATTCGTCACACTGTGAATGAACGCTGTGCGTGCACAATCCACTTAGCCTGTCGTCTCTCGTCGTAGACAGACTCCTAGACTTGACACTGAGCGTTCAATACTACATGTTCTCGGTAAAAGAATCAGGCCAAACTTATTTTGCGACAACGACAGACTCAAAGGAACCATGAATTAAATGTGCTCGTCAGAGAACGCGCGTCAAGCCATGGGTGCAAAGACACCCCGCACCCACAATGCAGTGCAATGCAATCATATACATAGGCCGTTATACGAATAATTTTGTTATTGCTGATTTTATTGCAATGGAAAATACAATATTTTCATCTTAAAATGAAAGATAAGGCGTGAATGGAAGAATACGTACCCCTATGTACATTATAAAATATAATATTGTGATACTGTTCAATATGGTTTCTTCTGCAAGTAGATTATTGCGTGTTTTGTTGTTTAAATACCTATTATAGGTATTGTTTAAATACATAGGTATATAAACAACAAAAAACGCAATAATCTACTAGGAGAAGAAACCATATTCAACAGTATCACAATATTATATAATTGCTGCAAGAAACTTTGAGTTACGTGTGTAGAATATCGGTATGGAGAACCATAAATGACTTCCATGCTCTAAATTTTATATTTAAAACCATTTTCGAAATGAAATATTTCCAAAGAAACTACTTCTTTCTTCAGCCTTAACCACAGTACTGTGGTCACTAACGAATATCACCTCACGTTACCGCACTCGATTTTAACTGATGATGGCAGTCAATAGCACTGCCGAAACGTCTGGTGTTGTAGAAAACATAGACCACGGCCAAACAGCCCGGGAAGCAATTTTAACAACAAACTACTTCTTTGTTGCCGACAACGTAGTACACATGACATAAATAAAAATTATCCCCTCGCCCTTTTACAACTATCTTTTACATTTATAGAAAATAACCCCCACCTCCTTCAACTAGCTTTTTCATTTATATATATTTCATTTACGTTTTTACAGTGGATTATTATGACCTTCTTTTCAGGATACTTTATTCATCAAAATTAAGTACTTTATTCTTGTTAAAACGTAAAAAGTTGAAGGTAAACTACGCCTTTCCCTTAACCGATCTTCACAAAAATCAATAGGCCTTGAGTCCTCTAAATTCAGGGACGTATGCCAAAAATTATTTGATTCTGTTTGAATTTGCGGCAGTTATAGTTCGCCATAGAAAAAATTCTACACACAGATACACACAGACACACAGACACACAGACACACACACACACACACACACACACACACACACACACACACACACACACACTTTTGGAAAAATGACTTTACTTCATGTTTTGAGGGTAGTACAATGAGAATTAGCCCTTATCTCGAACACGACTTTTTCCACCATCACCATACTTTCCTTTCCTTATGGAACGTGGAAGTAAAGTCGGTATGGAGAACCATACATGACTTCCACGTTCTAAGATTTATATTTAAAATCATTTACGAAATGAAATGTTTCCATAGAAACTACTTCTTTCCACTTATTGCTTCAGCCTTAACCACAGTACTGTGGTCACTAACGTATACCACCACATGTTATCGCACTCGATTTACACTGATGGTGGCAGTCGACGGCACTGCCGAAACGTCTGGTTTTGCAGAAAACATTGGACTACGGGAAAACAGCCCGGGTAGGAATTTTAACAACAAACTACTACTTTGTTGCCGATAACGTAGTACACATAAAAATTATCCCCTCTCCCTTCAACTATAATTTTCATTTACAGAAAATTACCCCCACCCCGTTCAACTAGCCTCTTCATTTATAGATATTTCATCTACGTTTCTACAGTGGATTATTAAGATCTTCTTATCAGGATAGTTTATTTATCAAAATCAAGTACTTTACTCTTGTTTCAACAAAAAATGTTTCTGGTAAACTACCCTTTCTCCGTAACCGATCTTCACCAAAATCAATAGGCTTTGAGTCTTCTACAACTCAGGCACATATATAAAAAATTATTTGATTCTGTTTGAATGTGCGGCAGTTATCGTTCGTCATAGAAACAATTACTCTTGTTAAAACATTAAAGGTGGCCGGTAAACTACCCATTTTCCTTAACCGATCTTCACCAAAAACAACAGACCTTCAGTTCTTTACAATTCAGGAACGTATGCAAAACATCATTTGATTCTCTTTGAATTTACGGAAGTTATCGTTTGTCATAGAAAAAATTACCCTTGTTAAAACATAAAACGTTGCAGGTAAACTACCCCTTTCACTTAACCGATCTTCACCAAAAACAATAGGTCTTGAGAACTCTATAATTCAGGGTCAGTGCCGGCTTTTGGGGTGGGCAAACTGGGGCGGCGCCCCAGGGCGCTGGACGCTTTAGGGCGCCAACTGGTTTGGAATTTTAAGGTAATAAAATTCTTCAGAAGAATAAGAATGTAGGTAGAAGTTGCAGTAATGCTATACAAAAATATCTGCGAAATTCGGGTATTAGCTATTGAGTGCGCCTAATTAAAAATTATTTTTATTTTTATCAGCAGAATTTAATATTAAGAAAGTTTTGTGTTCTTCCATTTGGATCGATTTTTGTTTTTATTCAATCTTAACTGTAAAACTAATTTCTCAAATTAAAAAAAAAATTTTTTTGAAATAATTTAATTGTAATAATTTATTTCCTCATTCTTTTCTTTAATTGCTTTCGGGTAAATTGAGGATTATGTTATTTATTTTTTTATAAAACTTTACAAAAAATTTGCAGCAAAAATGATTTATAAAACATTATCTCAAATATACAAAGTATATTGTATATTTGGCAGTTGGCAGATTGCACCTATCACTCGTGCACTGCGGACGACGCGAATGTTCTGGGCTAACCTAAGAGTTTTGCATACAATTTTTGTGAGCGATACCTGCAGATTGATATTTATATAGATCACGTGCTCTTGTTGAATAGTCGTCGGATTTGCTTACCTCTTGATTCATTTAAACTTCAAACATTTTACAGGTAAGGATTAAGAGTGATATAGAAGCTAAGTGAACGATTTGATGTTTGGACGTGATACCTTTCATGCATTTAGTGATTGAGAGAAAATCAAGATAAAAACTATTATACATTTATGTTGTATTTATTTCTGATGGCGTAAAGTTATTCTAATTTACCTGAAAATTACCATAAGTTATAGAAATTTATAATTTATGAAACGTAAATAAGAAATGATTTTTTCAATTTTTCAAATCTTAATATATAAAGGAGAATGTCCTGACTGACTGACTGACTGACTGATTCATTCACTCATCAACGGCCAGCCGAGACTATTAAAGTTAGAGACATGAAATTTATAGGATATGTTCCTATTAGTGTGTAGAGGTGTGCTAAGAAAGTATTTTATGAAATTTCAATTTTGAAGGGTTGAAAGGGGGAAAATTGACATTTACATTTTTTACAATTTTCTCAGAAAATAAATAGTGTATCGACTTGATTTTTGTTCTAAAATACTCTTTACACAAATACCGAAAAAACAATTTCTGTTTTTTTAGAAATTCCACCCCTAAGGAGGTGAAAACGGGGTAAATTGTTTTTTTTATGACATTTTACATTTTTGCGCATTTCTCGGCAACGAATTAAAATATCAATTTAATTGTTGGACCGAATGTTCTTCATATTAATATCTAAAAACTAATTTCTGCTTTTTTCGAAATTCCACAAATAAAGGGGTGAAAACGGGGTAAATTTGTTTTATGACGTTTTACATTTTTGCGCATTTCTCGGCAACGAATTAAAATATCAATTTAATTGTTGGACCGAATGTTCTTCATATTAATATCTAAAAACTAATTTCTGCTTTTTTCGAAATTCCACAAATAAATGGGTGAAAACGGGGTAAATTTTTTTTATGACATTTTACATTTTTGCGCATTTCTCGGCAACGAATTAAGATATCAATTTGATTCTTGGAGTGAATGTTCTTCATATTAATATCTAAAAAGCAATTTCTATTTTTTTTTTTCAAAATTCCACCCCTAATGGGGTAAAAAAGGGGTGAACGGTTTTTCCTTTTTGGTTTGATCAGTGTCATGTTGTTTATTTTTGGGAATTCGTGTCCGGTTCTTATAGCGTGTGTACAGTCGACTCACTGGATAGCTCCCATGAAAACTTATACACAGGAGCATAGGGAATAATAGATTTTCAGACGAAAAATTTTTCGTTATTCCCTATGCTCCTGTGTATAAGTTTTTCATGCTTTCGCTACTGTATTTAGCTATTCATGATTTCGCGGGGGAAGCCGGGACGGGTAGTGCTAGTACTTTATAAATATTAAACTGATTTCATCACATCAAACTGCGTTTGGAATATTTATTTGTTTTATTAATTATTATTCCAAGTTTTTTTGGCAAGGCTTTGCAGTTTAGTGAAAGGGCATTTCTAGGTACTAGGTACAACTAGGTACGGAAAAAGAATATATTTCAAAGACGATTGGATGAAAGGTATCTTCGTCCATCAAATTTTTTGTATTTGTAGTCTGTTCTATCCAGTGTCACATGTCCAGTACTAAATGTAGTTTTCAGATTATTATAAAATATTAAATTATATGAAATTCAAAATTAGTTTTTTCCTATCTACGTTTGTTATCCTTTTTTTGTACGCAGGCTGATAACATTTCATTTTAACGATGGAGAGCGAGAATTCTAAGAAAAAACCTAAACTTTCCGGATATGAGTATAGAAAAAGAAAAGCAGAAAAAGAGGAAGAAATTCGAAAAAAACATAAAAGCCTTGATACTTATTTTAAGTTACCGACAGATACAAATCTCTCTAATGACTCTAATACCAAAGCGCCTTTAGTTCCTACGGTCAATATCATTGATAATACTGTCGCTGCATCAGAACCAATTCCAATTTATAATGAAGTTAGAGATCTGAATCGCCTAAACCAACTTCGGATGCAAATGAGTTTAACGTTGATGATGACAAGCCCAATAATCAAGATGTGGCGGATGAAGGTACTTGTAAAAGTACAGAAGAAATATCCGAGTCATTAAACTTCTCGGATTGCGCCTTGTGGCCAGTTCATCGTAGCAATAAAGTTGTTGATTATATTCTTAAAATGGGTCCCAATCAAGTCATTTTGGATAAATACCCTATCGATGAAAAGGGTCATCATTTTTCTAGTTTTTATTACAACCGAAAACTTCCAAATGGTGAAGTTTTTCCTCGATGTTGGCTTATTTATTCAACATCTAAAAATGCTGTATTTTGTTTTTGCTGTCGACTTTTTGAGAGAAACAAAACTTCAAATTTAGCAGAAAATGGATTTAATAATTGGAAGAAGCTATCTGAAACTCTTCGATATCATGAAAATAGTGCGACTCATAAAAATGCTTATCAGCAGTGGATAGAGACTAAAATACGAATGCAAACAGGAAAAACAATAGACAAAGAAGAGCAAAAATTAATTGAAAAAGAGAGCGCACGATGGCAAAGCGTACTTGAGCGATTGATAAGCATTACTTTGTACCTGGGAATCAATAACATGGTTTTCAGAGAAAGCTCAGATAAATTATACAAACCAAACAATGGTAAGTTTTTAGGACTCGTTCAATTGCTGGCTAAATTTGACCCTGTAATGTCAAATCATGTAACGCTCGCACTCAATGGCGATATTTCCGATCACTATTGCGGAAAAATAATTCAAAATGAACTGATCGACTTGATGGCAACGAAAATAACTAGTACCATTCTAGCGAGAGCTTCACTAGCAATTTGTTTTGCTATTATTGCTGACTGTACTCCTGATATTTCCCACAAGGAACAACTCTCTCTCACAATTCGATTTGTTGATATATCTACCGATATCATCGAAATCAAGGAGCATTTTATAGGATTTTTTACGGTGGACGATTCTACGGGGTTTGGCCTTTCTGAAATTATAACCGATACATTAATAAAATTTGGACTCAAACTTAGCGATTGCAGAGGCCAAGGATATGACAACGGCGCAAACATGAAGGGTAGGCGTACAGAAACGGATTTTAGAGCTAAATCCTTTAGCTTCCTATGTTCCCTGCGGAAGTCATTCACTCAACCTTGTTCTATGTGATGCTGCAAAGTCGTCATTAAATTCCGTAAACTTTTTCGGGATCATACAACGACTATTCACTCTTTTGTCTGCTTCGACTTATCGATGGAGTGTCTTAACTAGTCATGCAGAAATTTTCGCTCTCAAAACATTGAGTGATACACGTTGGGAGGCAAAGATAGAAAGCTTGAAAGCAATACGTTATCAAATAAGCAGTGTGCATGATACTTTGATAACATTAAATGAAAACGAAAAAAAAATCCTGCCGTAGCGCACGAAGCAATCACATTGGCAGAACAGTTAGGAGACTTTAGATTTTTGGTATCTTTAATTGCTTGGTACGATGTATTGTTTCAAGTCAACGTTGTAAGTAAATCACTTCAGGCAAAAAAAATGGACCTTGCACAATGTATCAAAATGTTGGAGAATTGCATTAAATTTTTAGAAAATTACAGGAAAGATGGTTTAAAACAAGCAATGATTGGAGCAAGAGAACTTGCAGATCAATTGCAAATTAAACCGATATTTAAACCGCTTAATAGGGTAAGACGTGTAAAATATCATTTTGATGAAAACACACAGGGTGAACCAATTGAGAGCCCAGAAAAAAAACTGGAAGTTGAATTTTTTAACCCACTGTTAGATACGGCTATTTCATCCATCAAAGAAAGATTTAAACAATTGAATTCATATTCGAAGTCATGGAATTTCCTCTTTTGTTTGGACAAATTACCCAACAGAATTTTAAAATCGTGCACAGACTTACAAAATAAGTTAACAGTTGAGAACTCTGCCGATATCAATGGCATTTTGTTATACGATGAACTGATTAGTATAAGAGCTTTTTTGAATGATAAATTAGACAAGGAAAAAATCACGCCTCTTCTTGTGCTAAATTTCATTAAAAAACATTCGCTTCAAGGATTATATCCAAACGTATGGATTGCGCTGCGCATTTTATTGACGATTCCTGTAACTGTTGCCAGTGGGGAACGGAGCTTTTCCAAGCTCAAACTTATAAAAACATATTTAAGGAGTACGATGCTACAAAACAGGCTCACTTCTTTAGGAACTATCTCAATCGAGAATGAAATTGCTGAAGAGTTAGATCTTGCTGATTTAATAAAAGATTTTGCCGACAAAAAAGCGCGAAAAGTTAATTGTAAATTATTTATTTATATAATTAAAATGTTATACTCTTTATTATAATTTTATAAAAATATTATTTTATTTTTATTAGTTGTACTAATTTTGTATTTTTTACAAATATATTATGCTTTATTATCAAAACATAATTAATAAGTATTTTTAAAAAAATATTAAACATATCCCGATGCTTTACCCTCACAAGGGGCGCCGAGGGAAATCTTGCTTCTCTAAACGCAAAAGCCTAAAGCCGGCACTGGATGTATGCAAAACATTATTTGATTCTGTTTGAATTTTGCGGCTGTTATAGTTTGCCATAGAAAAAAAATCTACACACAGCAGACACACAGACAGATAGACAGACACACAGACAGACAGACAGACACACAGACACTTTTCTTCGAAAAATGACTTTTTTTCATGTTTTGAGGGTAGTACAATCAGAATCTGCAATTATCTCGAACACGATTTTTTTGCCATCACCATACTTCCATTTCCTTATGGAACATGGAAGTAAAAATGATACGTTATAAAATGAATAATAAATATCTAATCTATTAGAAATAGGTATATCTTTTTACTTCCATGTTCGCGAAAAAATCGTATTCGAGATAAGGGCTGATTCTGATTGTACTGCCCTCAAAACATGAAGAAAAGTCATTTTCCAAAACGTGTGTGTGTGTGTGTGTGTGTAAGTTTCTCTATGGCAAACGATAACTGCCGCAATTTCAAACAGAATCAAATAATTTTGTGGATATGTGCCCCAGTTGTAGAGGAAGGGTTTTTTTGTGAAGGCCTATTGATTTTTGTGAAGGTCTATTGATTTTTGTGAAGATCGGTTAAGCGGAAGGGGTAGTTTAGCTGCAACGTTTTTATGTTTTAACAAGAGTAAAGTAGCCTACTTAATTTTGATAAATAAAGTATCCTGAAAAGAAGGTCATAATAATCCATTACAGAAAGGTAGATGAAATATCTATAAATGAAAAGGGTAGTTGAAAGGGGAGGGGGTAATTTTCTATAAACAAAAATTATAGTTCAAGGGGAAGGGGATAATTGTTTATATTGTAACGTGAAGACTACTTTTCGTTCTTCTTTCGTTATCAAAAGATAATGTTATAGTATTTATAGAAAAAATATTTTATTTAAAAATTAATTTTTTTTCTAAGTATTTTAATTATTTATTTATTAATTATTCGTATTTTACTTTAATTTTGTTTTATTTTCGTTGTCTGAATTAATTAATTTGGGATTAAACTGTTAAAAATTATTATTCAAAGCTTATTTGGTTTCCATCAGTTCGGTAAAATTTTATTTTAAAGAAATGTTTTGAGGAAGTTTGGTTCGATTGTGGAATTGACTGGTAGAATATAGGTTATCTTTTTGTTCACTCTTTCTCGAAGACGTTCCAATCATCAACGTGTGTTCTTCCTTCCTTTGATACCTAAAATTTTTTTAACTAAATTTATTTACCAAATAAAACTCAATTCAGTAGTAATTAATTCTTTCTATTTTATTATAAGACTCTTGAGTCGAAAGTGTCGTTCCTGGATCGACTCTTTACCTCGGGTAGATTTTCACAAAGTTTATTTTTTACTAATTCTTATTATATTCTTTTTTTAACTGCTACCAAAAGTCAGAAATGCATTTTAGAAGTACAATACTTACAAATAATTATGAATCTTACTTACTAATACATAAATAGTTGAGTTTGTTAGAAAATATAAATTAATAGTTATTTAATTCATTTAACCAGAGTTCATAAACATGACGTCGTTTGGCCCCGTTTGAAACGATGACGAACTGTTTTAAAGATGGCCGACTGCGTTCTACCTCGATTAATATGAATGTTTTCCGTTACTTTTTCATTTAAATAAATGAATTAGTTTTAAGTGTTCACTGTAATAATAGTTATTTATTCTTTTCCTTTCACTGTGATGTTGTTTAAAAGTGTTTGTGAAGTTATTCTTGGTGTTATGTGGTCGTTAATAGTGTCTTTAGAATAAGGTTATTTTTACCATTTTTAGTTGAAACAATTTCACTTTATTTTTATTTTATACTTTACTTATTACTTGTTCTTTTCTTATTTTATGCTTGTTGATTTATATTATCTTAATTTTTTACTAATGTCTTGGTTTATATAATTATTTCTTATTTTTTGACACACTCGGAATTGATACTTGGTTGAACTTTTTGTTCTTCGCTCCACAGAGTTGACCTGCTCGCATTTAAGTCTAACAATCATTTAATTCGTTTTCTTACTCTTTCAAACGGTCTTGACCAAATTTTGCTAATTCCTCATTGGTCAGTTCAGCTGAACTCTGGGTCACATGACTAGTATTATTTCAAATAAATGGTTTTTAGATACCTAAAATCTTTTTAACTAAATTTATTTACCAAATAAAACTCAATTCAGTAGTAATTAATTCTTTCTATTTTATTATAAGACTCTTGAGTCGAAAGTGTCGTTCCTGGATCGACTCTTTACCTCGGGTAGATTTTCACAAAGTTTATTTTTTACTAATTCTTATTATATTCTTTTTTTAACTGCTACCAAAAGTCAGAAATGCATTTTAGAAGTACAATACTTACAAATAATTATGAATCTTACTTACTAATACATAAATAGTTGAGTTTGTTAGAAAATATAAATTAATAGTTATTTAATTCATTTAACCAGAGTTCATAAACATGACGTCGTTTGGCCCCGTTTGAAACGATGACGAACTGTTTTAAAGATGGCCGACTGCGTTCTACCTCGATTAATATGAATGTTTTCCGTTACTTTTTCATTTAAATAAATGAATTAGTTTTAAGTGTTCACTGTAATAATAGTTATTTATTCTTTTCCTTTCACTGTGATGTTGTTTAAAAGTGTTTGTGAAGTTATTCTTGGTGTTATGTGGTCGTTAATAGTGTCTTTAGAATAAGGTTATTTTTACCATTTTTAGTTGAAACAATTTCACTTTATTTTTATTTTATACTTTACTTATTACTTGTTCTTTTCTTATTTTATGCTTGTTGATTTATATTATCTTAATTTTTTACTAATGTCTTGGTTTATATAATTATTTCTTATTTTTTGACACACTCGGAATTGATACTTGGTTGAACTTTTTGTTCTTCGCTCCACAGAGTTGACCTGCTCGCATTTAAGTCTAACAATCATTTAATTCGTTTTCTTACTCTTTCAAACGGTCTTGACCAAATTTTGCTAATTCCTCATTGGTCAGTTCAGCTGAACTCTGGGTCACATGACTAGTATTATTTCAAATAAATGGTTTTTTCACCTTCCAGTATAAATTACTCCCTAACTATTACCTAATTTTACTTATTTTAACTTACATAATGGTTTTCCTTATTTTATTACAAACAATTTTATACCTGATATGACCTGTGTGTGTGACCTAATAAGTATTTTTTGTGATTTACAAAATCATGTTTTATAGGCCATTTAGTCATTTGACTTTCACAAAATCATGTTATAATTCCTTAAACTAATTACTACATTATGATTACTATAAAAAAGAAAATCTATTTAACAATTCTGGCTTACTTTTACTAATTCACAGTGGTTTGACTTTTTGTTAACTAATTTTTATACTACTTTTAATGTTTAACATCTGCCTAGGCTCTGTTGTTTCTTTAATTCCTTGTTTTGTTCTTTTACAATCATTATTTGTCCTGTTAATTTAAAGTCTTATGATTAATTACAAATTTTCTCTGTAATTCTACTACATTGTATTAAAATTTATTATACCCTTATTCTATTTCTTCATTAACAAACTTTATAAACATTTAAATCCATGCCATGTTTCCATGACTGGTATTCTAACAAATTTTCAACATTTAAATTAACTTTCAACAACTATAAATACTTTTTAACATACCATAACATTTTCTTATTTCTGCAGTTGACCATAATTAGTTATATGACCAATCCTAAAACACTAGTATTGGCCTATTGCTAAGTATACTGCTTTAACTTTACCAACTGTATTGTTTTTTATTTCTTTGTTACCTTCTAGTGAATTATTTAAGCTATACTCTTCATTACATACCTATAACCTTATTTTAACAAACAAAAGATGTATTCTTAGTTTAACAAACAAAAGATATATTATTATATTAACTTACTGTCATGCCCATGTGGCTATGATCCTAATGAACATTTGCATAACTAAACTATTTTTTCCAATTAATCTATATAATAGTACAGCACATAAAACCATGTCTCTTTTCAGCCCATTTTGCTGTGTTTTATTTATTGATAATTCTTTTTGTATGATAATTAACGGTTGCCCTTTCACTTAAATATAGTCCTGTTTCTATAGTGGTAAGGAATTGTGAACATAAACAATTATTATTAACTTTGTTATTCATTCACATAATATTATCACTTGATTTGTGATTGTTGTTCATAAAACACTTAGTTTGCTATGAGCTTTCACCCCGTATTTGTGGTGATTTCATGGTGATGATTTATTAACTCACCTAAACACTTATACTAATTTTCTCAATCCTGTTTGATTGATTATCACTCATTATTATTCACTGGTTTATGCTCGTTATCACTGCACTCTTATCATTTAATCTTATATACATTTTTTGTTTATATATTATGGCACATTACTCCATTTACTAAATGCATTGTACTTCATTGTCATTTATTATTGTTTTAGTTTCAATTATTTTTTTATAGGTCGTTTTTATTTTTGAGTTTTATATTTATTTAGTCTTCCTATTCTGTTACATTACAATATGAATACTACGTTATTGGCAACAAAGAAGTAGTTTGTTGTTAAAATTGCTTTCCGGGTTGGTCCAATGTTTTCTGCAAAACCAGACGTTTCAATAGTGCCATCGACTGCCATCATAAGTGAAAATCGAGTGCGCTAACGTGAGGTGGTATACGTTAGTGACCACAGTACTGTGGTTAAGGCTGAAGAAAGAAGTAGTTCCTATGGAAATATTTCATTTTGAAAATGATTTTAAATATAAACCTTAGAACATGGAAGTCATGTATACCGATATTTTAATAAGAAAGATTGTCATGCATGTACTCAGTACAAGGCGCAAGTTGTAACGGTACAGGTAAGACCGTCCAGGGATATTTTGTGAATGTGGGTAATTTTTATTTGTAAAATGTATTGGGGAAAACAGCATACACATTAGCTACAGAATCGTCAATCTAACAGCGGAAGACAGCTATTTGTAGCGAAACGAACTCTGAACTTTACATTTTGAATCACGCTACACGACGTCATAAGCCGAACCCAACACACGTCACGTAGGAATGCGGGAGTGTCCGCTAACTCGCCGGGACGGCGTCAACCGTCTACGCTTGGCGTATAAAGTCAGTCGCCAAACAACAGCTAGTGACGACGGACGTAATTTCGGGTGGGCAGCCCGAGTGTTGAATTTAAGGGTGCCCGCCGAATATACCCAGTTGAAATTATACTCTCGTCCACGGCCGTACAACAATTCGCGGACGAATTTTGGGCGCGCCCAACGCCAAAAGGTGTAAAAATGTGAAACAGCAAAATATAAACCTTAATTAGAGTGGATTAACAGTTAAATCTTTTTCAAGAAACATGTAAAATCAGTGTAAAATACGGAATAATCTATGTAGTGCGTGTGGAGCAATACGACGTCTTCTGGACTAAAATTCAGCTAAGTAACATTGGGGGGAGAAAAACCAATTAACAAGGGTTAACAAAATTCAACATCATTTTGATTTTATTATAAATTGAGATCTCATAAGGGCATGGCGTGAGTGTGTGTATGTGTGGGAAATAATAACAAATAAAACTTAATTCATTGGAAACAAGTAAATGAATTATTTATTTCGAGTAACCATTCTGCTCTCCAGCTCGTCCAACCGAACCCTGGGCATTGGTAAGTAAATTATGCAGTTGGTATGAATAAAAGATGGCGTCCGAATAATTGGAAGAAAACACAGCTGATTTTTGTAAACAAGAAAATAATATTACAAAGTAACGAAAGGCTAACTGTTAATAAAACCGGCAACGATAAAATCGGAATGTTTTAAGTATTAATGAAATAATTTCTGTAATTCAATAAACAATAAATAGCATGATCGATGTTAACAAGATTATGTACCGGGAAGAAACTGTTTCATCTGGGTTTTAGTTGCATCTGGGCGCATACGCTGAAAGTAATTTTGTCGTCGCTCATGTATTTAACATGTTGGTTTCCTATAACGTAAACAACTTTACCCATTGACTGGCGCTACGCTGTTTAAAACAAGCACGTGAACTGCAGAATTCGCTCTCTATTTTGACCGAAGTGTTGTTGGATAAATTTTGATATTTGATATTTTTCACTTCTCATAAACAGGGGTACCCACAGCATGGTGCAAGTCGCCCCACTGGAATTGGGGGGGGGGGATTTTTTAAACCTTCCCTGCTATTAATAATTATCTTTTTCCTTTCATAATCCGTTGTTGGAAATAGAAGTTGCTACATGAATTCAAGCCAGTTGTGTAACCAGGGGCTCAATTAGCCCCTTACAGGCGTCGTAAATCAAACAAATCAGTGAAAAAAGAATGCAATTACAAAATCAAGTTAGACTATCTTGATAAGGCCTAATGTACTACTAGTTATGTTAGGCCAGGTTTGACCAGGCTTTTACATTTCTTATAATTTAGTTATTGATTAGGCATACTAGAAAATCTTTTGGTATTGATTAAAAGAATAATATTAGTTTTTTGATTCCAATAATTGCTTAAACGGCTTTAGTTTTTCAAATATTTGTGGGTAAAGCCCCAAGATCCACCGTTAACTGAGGGATCATTCCATCCCCCCTATTGTGATCCCCCTAACCACGAAATCAAATTTGGGGGGATTTCGGAATACTTGGGGGAGAATTGCACCTTGGCCTTTGGAGGGGATGGGTTCCTCTATTTATAAAACTTACAAAAATCCCGACTACCCATCGATTTTTTTCTTTGGTAAAGTAACAATTATTGTAGAGCGATCATACAATAAACGCTAAAAATTCCAAACAATCGGATTCGTGTTAAAATTCCCTTTAGTCAGAAACCCGTCTGGATTATTACAATTTTTCAAATGTTTGATCCCATTTGGCCCCCAAAGGGCCTGGGGTAAAAATTTTAAGGACTTCTAAAATTGTACACTGTATGCATATTTTTGTTAAAACTTTCTTTATTTTGATATTCGACATGAAATTTGCAATTTTACCAAGCTTATACCCCACTTTTGGCACTCGATGTAGGAAAGTTTTGAAATCCTAGTAATGGATTGTGACATCAATTAGGAAAGCTAGGCTGAGATGGGCGGGTCATGTACAGAGAATGAATGAGGAGGATGTTCTTAAGAGGGTTGTGAAATGTACACCAGAACAATGGATTGATGGAATCGTAGAAGATGTGAAAGTACTTGGAATGAAAAATTGGTGGACATTGGCTAAAGGTAGGGAGGTCTGGAGGAAAATCCTGAGGTGGGCTGTGGAGCTATTGATGATGATGATGATGGTGATGGTGATGATGATGATGATGATGAAGTAGGCCTATATTTTAGAGCGATTTTGTCATGTTCAAATGTGAAATAACAACTCCATATGCATGCGCACGCGCGCCAAAGGACACAAATTTACTTAATGAGGAGTCAGGAAAACAATTCTTCGTGTTCCCATTTCACGAACAAAAAACTTCGTATTGTCAATTCACAGTATTTAGGCCTAGTAAACAATTAATCGTTTTCTGAGTTGTCATTAAGAGTACATCTTTCAAAATTTGTAATTATGTAACATTTTCTATGTATTTATGCCTTAATAATTTACGCGTTCAAAAGCCGAGCCCCTTCAGTCCCCTCCACTTAAATACTAACCCGTATTATAGGTAAATAATTAATTAATTACATTGTTGCGTGATACAGTCTTATTAAGTTTTTGTATAAGAATTATAAGAAGTTGTCTTATTAAATTCTTATAGACATTAAAATTGTGTTCCAGCGATTATCAGTTAGCCAGTAAGGGACGCGTAGGGCTGCACGTGATGGTAAGATGGTAAGTGAAACGGCCGGCCTTCCTTCGAAAAGATAAGGAATCCTTCCGGAAACGATACTGGCAAATCAGCTGATAGGGAAGAGAACTCTGTCTAGGGTGCCACAAACCCGTGGTGACTGCGGATTCATTCTGTTTTGTACATGTGAAGACCGACTATCGAATTTTAGTGTCTCTCACAATGTCACAATGATCTAATTCCAAGACGTTACACTTTGCTATAGGGTCTTGCTAACATTAGCGGACTGAAGAGGGCGTGGGGGGCGAACCGTCCCGGGCCCCACTTATTAGGAGGCCCTCCAGATTTGGAAAATTAAGATTTTTTGGTAAATGTTTCAAATTAATTGCAAATGTTCCATGTCACGTCTTGAAACGCAACACTAGGAGAGATCCAGGATTCAATCGATCGGTCCAAAGACTTTTTACTTGTTACGTCGGTCTACTCGATCGTCGTAGGTACAGTGGAAACAAAAATACAAGTCACTAATCACACCTTTAATTTTTACAGTTAAACAGTTCGTAATTAACAACACAGTCTCTACAACAAATCAAATGAAAATTGTTCACACGCAATAAAATGACCACTAAAATTAAACACAATTGTATTACAATTATACCGTCCGATTATAAAACACCACTCTTAACTAATAACCACTTGAACGCGCACAGTAATATCGCTACTATAACTCTCGAACCGCACTGTCAATATATCGCACTAATACTGAACTGATCGTCGTTGATTACTGGTATTTATACCGCCCCAAATAACTAGATTATTCCATAATGCGCGATAGCGCCAGTATAGTTACGACGTAATTACTTGCGACCTTGACACAGTCCGTGCACGCGAGCGAAGTCTGGCACAGTCTAGAAAATGCGTCAACAAGCACGTACGCCACACACGTTACATTCCCGATCACTCTGGAACATTCGATAAACACGTAGATTGTTCTGTGATGTCGTAACACTGCCCTCTCCTTAAGCCTGTTCGTCCCGAACTGGCAAACCGTCTCTGAAGTAGTACTTAGCCAGGCGATCTAGGTGAACGACCTTGAACTTTCGCTGCCCTTCCTGTTGAATCCGACAAACAACATCGTTGATTATTTTTTCACAGTGTAGGGTCCTTACCAGTTAGACTGAAGTTTAGGTGAGCGACCACGACGGCGCTTTGGGTTGAACAACCGGACCTGATCTCCTTCTTGGAAACCCACACTATTGCTGCGAATGTCATACCCAATTTTCATTTTATCACTGGCAACCTTCAGCCGTCCTCTTACCAAGCGATTCATTTCTCGCAGTTGGTTTTCTAATTGCGAGGAATAGTTCTGTGGCTCTTGGGACTGAGTCTCAGGTGATCCGAACATTAAGTTCCCAGGAAGACGAATCTCCCTCCCAAACACCAATTTTGCTGGAGTCATGCCGGTTGTGTCGTGTACTGATGATCTATACGCCATGAGGAATAGTGGTATACGTTGGTCCCAGTCTGTCTGGTTCTCGTCAACAACCTTCGAGAGATGCTGCTCAAGTGTCCTATTGAATCTCTCAACCATCCCGTCCGACTGAGGATGCAGAGGCATTGTCCTGGTCTTTCGAATTCCGAGTAGACGGCATAATTCTTCAAACACTCCTGATTCGAAATTTCTCCCTTGATCCGTATGGATTTCCATAGGGGCTCCTTAACGGCAAAAGAAAGTAGAGGGAAAATAAGGGTTCAAACTCACTTTCACTTTCTATCAGCTGATCACTTTCACTTTCTACTGGACCACAGCATCCGCGACTTTTTCGCGTATATGCCGCCTTTCGCGAGCCTAGATCACTTTCACTTTCTACTGGACCACAGCATCCGCGACTTTTTCGCGGATCTGTGTCAAGATCCGCGACTTTTTCGCGTATCTGGACCACAGCATCCGCGTTATTTTTTTATATGCCGCCTTTCGCGAGCCTAGATCACTTTCACTTTCTACTGGACCACAGCATCCGCGACTTTTTCGCGTATCTGGACCACAGCATCCGCGAATATAATTTTTTATTTTTTTATATGCCGCCTTTCGCGAGCTTAGATCACTTTCACTTACTATCACTTGATGCATTATAGTGTATATATTAAATATATGATCAGGGTTACCAACCTTGCATGAGTTCAAATTTGTTGTGTGTTATAATGTATATTAAATCTATATGATCAGGTTTACCAACCTATGGTGGGGGGTTCCGACTTGATGCATTATAGTGTATATATTAAATATATGATCAGGGTTACCAACCTTGCATGAGTTCAAATTTGTTGTGTGTTATAATGTATATTAAATCTATATGATCAGGTGTACCAACCTCTGTATTATTATTATAGTGTATAGATATTTTATATGAGCAGGGTTGTCAACATTTTCTGTGACGGGGGGAGGGAAATTCAAATATGTGTTATATAGTGTATATATTAAATTATATGATCAGGGTTACCAATCTTACATTATTGTGTGTGTGTGTGTGTGTATAGAGCAGATCTACCAACATTTTTTTCTCTTCTGTAGTGGGAAATTCAAACTATATGATCATAATTGTTACTCTCTCTCTCTCTCTCTCTCTCTCACATTTGAATGTAAGTAAAACTATCTCTCTTGTTGTCAAACGTTATGTTCAAGCCGTTTTCTCCTCTCCCTCTCTCTTTCTCTCTCTCTCTCTCTCACTGTGTACATTGAGTAAATAATTTTAGCTCTCTCTCTCTCTCTCTCTCTCTCTCTCTCTCTCTCTCTCTCTCTCTCTCTCTCTGTGGTCAGTACCGCGCGCATGTATATGAAATTAGAAAGTTTATATTTATTCGACAAATATTAACGCCCTCTCTCTCTCTCTCTCGCTCGCAGACGTCGGAAGCAATTCCTAGTTTATAATGTAATTACCTGTGCGTGTATGTCTCTCTTTCGCATAAAAAAATCTCCTTGAAATAAGGTATTTTCAAAAGTTTTGTGTACACATACAAATCGCTATCGGACGATGTACGTGCTGCTCACACACACACATTGTGTATGTCTCTCTCTCGCTGCAAACGTTGACAAGAATTCCCTTATTCAAAGCGATTACGTTGTCACAGTACACAAACTTAAATATGCCTTACAGACTATTGTAATTTTAAAAATTCATTTTTGCATTAATTAAATATATATATCGTAAACAATGAAATAATAATATTTCGTCATTAAAAAGTTATATTCAGTGTGTATGCACCCACACACACACACACACACACACACACACACACACACACACACACACACACACACACACACACACACAACGATACAGAATTAGATATAGTTATTATTCGATAACTTAAACCAGAGGTAATTAACCTTGTGTACGTTGTCTAAATCAGACGCTCTACTTTCTAATTTGACACCTGTCAAGCATTAGCACCGCTGACAGTAATTACTCTAAAAACGGACCTCTCTCTCACACATTTGAATGTAAGTAAAACTATCTCTCTCTCTCTCTCACTCTCTCTTGTTGTCAAACGTTATGTTCAAGCCGTTTTCTCCTCTCCCTCTCTCTCTCTCTCTCTCACTGTGTACATTGAGTAAATAATTTTAGCTCTCTCTCTCACACTTGTTGTGTATGTCTCTCTCTCTCTCTCTCTGTTGTCAGTACCGTACGCATGTATATGAAATTAGAAAGTTTATATTTATTCGACAAATATTAACGCCCTCTCTCTCTCTCTCTCGCTCGCAGACGTCGGAAGCAATTCCTAGTTTATAATGTAATTACCTGTGCGTGTATGTCTCTCTCTCGCTGCAAACGTTGACAAGAATTCCCTTATTCAAAGCGATTACGTTGTCACAGTACACAAACTTAAATATGCCCTACAGACCATTGTAATTTTAAAAATTCATTTTTGCATTAATTAAATATATATATCGTAAACAATGAAATAATAATATTTCGTCATTAGAAAGTTTGCAAGGATGAGACGTAGGGTAATCCGATGTGTCAAAAACGTGTAGGTCCTTCTTCATATCTGCATACGCGCTGACAGTAATTATGTGAACTTTAAAGGGTTCAAATGTTTCAAAATAAAAAATATATAAAACAAAAATACAGAATATATGAAATGTATATTTACAAATAAAAAAAAAAAAATTACATATTATCAAACAATGGCACATAATATTCATCCACCCAATCCTCTATAAATCTACCATAATTCACCCCCCCCCCCCAGCATGATCGTTAATAAACCTCGTGTAAATATTTGCTAAGTCTTTATTTTTTTTAATTTCTGTTTCAGTATGAGACTGGCAATCGGTGCGATGTTGTTGTAATAGCTCCCTGTTACGTACCACCTCAGTCGCTCGCCTTTCTAACCAATCTGAGGCGTAACGTTCAAAACAGTCAACGTGAGACATACTTGTCTGAAACAAAGACATTCTCAGTGTTTTATCACACACGTACAAACACATTGCGGTCTCTCTCCTTCTCTCTCTCTCTCTCACTCACACACACACACACACACACACACACGTACAAACACTTTAGCGAGCACGAAGTTCCCATATTTTGTGTCTACATTTGTTAAGACCACGATGGGATATTTTTTTATTCACCATCAATTCTGACCACTTGATATTGCGTAAACGTGTTTGCTCTACCCAAATATCTTCACACAATAAAGGCCACGCCTCGGTCATTACGAATAATGTTTATACAAAAGTTATATTTTAATATATGAAACAGGAATAATCATGCATATTAGAGTTTACCTTAGTTTTTCATAAAGTATTATTTTAATAATTGATGGCTTACATTTTATGTACGTACAGTATCTATTTATCGACATATAAATTGTAGTAGCAACAATAATAAGTGATATTTACAATGAAACTATTTTCAAATAAAAATGATGTTGGTTCGACAACCTTTTTTGTTTTTAAGACTATAACAAGAATGAGACCTGGATCAACTCTCTCTCCCCCCTCTCACACACACACACACACACACACACACACACACACACACACACACACACACACACATTTAGTATGAATAGACGCGTCTTTGTTAGTAAAATGTAACGCTGTAATCATTAATAGCGTTGTGATGGGGTCGACTGCATGTGATGTTTGTAAAAATTGTTTACGCATTTTAGGTATGGTTTATCTATTTAATACGCGTAATTTTAACTAATCTGTCTTGGAGGATAACCTTTTTTTCCTTCTTTTCTACAGATAACAGTTGCTTTGATCAGAAACATTACCAGAGAACAACGTAAGAGAAAAGACATACTTTACAATTCTTTTATTCAAATGTAACATTCAAATTTAAACGTTACAATCTGTATAACGTTCTGTTTCAGATAATAGTTTGAATATAAAATGAAATGGAATGCAGTATTTTGTTATGAGAAATTACATTTGTAAATTACAGAATTGTTCTCTAACTACTGATACAATCGTTCAGTTTCGATTTGGTACTCAATATATTTTAGTCTCCTAGTATTTTCATTGATACATTTTGGAAACTGAGTACAGAATAAATCTACAATCACCTAGTTGGTTTGTTGGCAGAAAACAATTATGTGATCAAATAAACATTACCAGAGAACAACGTCCTCCTAAAGATAAATTTACCAGAGCTCAAAACAGTACAAAGTCATACTTTTGGTGAAGAAAATCACGTCATCAACAACAAAAGTTGTTTGTGTTTAAACAGCTACAAACAATAATTAATTTTCTTACACTAGTAAACATTTTGCTGTAATTGTTTCAATTAAAGGAAACATATATATATATATATTCGTTGAGAAAATCTGTTGTGGCTGGACGAAACATGTGTCTGAATAAATTTTCTCTCTACATAGCAGTTGTAAAAGTAGTCATATACATTATGTGCTATATATACAAAAGGCTTTCAACGTGTTTGTCATTTCAACCAATTTGTACCGCGCTCTAATTATGTAAAAATAACTGTACCGCTCCATACAACTGAGAATAAATCCGCACACACACACACACACACACACACACACACACACACACACACACACACACACACACACACACACACACACACATACGCACACACATACATACACAACGATGTTTCTACTTATTTGAACAAGTCCTGTATTAAATGCACTTGTTAATGTTTTAATGTGAACAATTTTACGTTTAAATAAAATCTGTACATACAATAAAATTATGTTTCAGTATTAATGATATAAATATTACTGTTTTATTAATTTAAAATACCGTATAATTGCTTACGATTGACAAATAAGAGAAAAGACATACTTTACGGAATTTCTTGAAATTTTTGCAGTTAGTCTTCTGCTCATGTGTACTAGCAGCCTGTTTGGTTACAGTTAACCATTTAAATTCAATGTTCTTGTTGTTGTTAACCTTCTGCTCGTCTCCCTCTCGTTTACTGGCGGTATGTTTGGCTACAGGTTCAATGTTCTGAGAAGTATTCATCATCTTCTTGTTCCTATAATAACAGTACCTGCTTCAGTACTATATATATATTATGTGCTATATATACATAAGGCTTTCAAATCTAATTGTGTAAGAATAACTGTACCGTCACATACAACTGAGAATAAATCCGTACAAACATACACACACGCACACACTTAGCGATGTTTTTACTTATTTGAACAAGTCATGTATTAAATTCAATAAATGATAATAATTTTCCGTTTAAATAAAATCTGTACATACAATAAAATTATGTTCACTTTAAGAAATAAAAACTGCACAGTATGTTTCTTTGATTGCGAACGAAACATCAGACATCCCGTCTGTATTTCTGTTAGTTATAGTTTTCCACTATGTTTAGCTAATGGTCAAACAGTTGAAAGTTTTTGGAAATTTGATAACCCTGAAGGCACGACGCAGAATCTATTGGTCTAAGCGTACATTTATTATGTAAATCATCTCTTTTTCAGTCATCTATGTATGTGCATTTGAATTATTTGCGCATGCACATACAACTGAGAATAAATCCGTACAAACATACACACACCCGCACACTTAGCGACGTTTTTACTTATTTGAACAAGTCATGTATTAAATTCAATAAATAATGCACTTGATAATGTTTAAATATTTCCAACAACTATGTTGATTAGAAGTGCTGTAATTTCAATAACAATGTTCGCTACGTAACGTATTCAAATCTGTTTACTCACCTCTTAAATGTTGATGCACGCAATTATCGATTTCACAATGAGGTATGAAGGCTAATTGCATTCTTCACGTATATATATTGTTGTATCTTACAACGGTAGGGTAGGGGTAGCTTAGCGTGTTTGTTTTGATAGTCGATGTAAGTCATTGTCCGCAGTGGAAACTTTCAGAAGTTAGCGATACTGAAAGTATTTTCGTGCATTAGTCAAAATTAGGAAAACAATCGAATACACACATCGACGCTTGCACTATATATATAACCTGGGAACTTCGCAGGTGAAGAAATTAATTTCTATTTTTCATCTGTAACGACATGCGTGTATAATTTTAATTTATTTCACTATACACCTCTGAACCTATGTGTAATTATTTTGTCAACTGCGTTACCTATGGAGGAACTGTTGCAGCAAACGTTAACACTATAACGATTATATAATTATTATTCAGTGATATATACATACAATTTACTTATTAAACACTCAAGGATTGGATTTCTACTTGTCATTTGTAACGCTATACATACAATTACATTAAACCTGCACAATGGACGCAGAGAGAGAGAGAGAGAGAGAGAGAGAGAGAGAGAGAGAGAGAGAGAGAGTGGACACACATGTAAGTAGCTCGATACTCAGTGACAACAACACACACACACACACACACACAGTTAATATTTGTCAAATATATAACAACGAGTAAGAGAGAGAGAGAGAGAGAGAGAGAGAGAGAGAGAGAGAGAGAGAGAGAGAGAGAGAGAGA
Source organism: Magicicada septendecula (assembly GCA_034769895.1). Lineage (NCBI taxonomy): Eukaryota > Metazoa > Arthropoda > Insecta > Hemiptera > Cicadidae > Magicicada > Magicicada septendecula. The sequence continues at coordinate 59,150,728 of CM068368.1, read as the reverse complement.
TAGAGAGAGATTGAGAGGGGGGGTCATCTACCGTGATGGAAAAGCTTTACCTGACTGCTTAAAGCTTTAAGAAGTTAGCGATACTGAACTGGACAAAATATAAATATTCGCTGGCAGATAATTTCATAAAAAAATAAGAAACGTAAAAGATATACGCTGACTTTACCGCAACCACGTCTATTTAGATAAACGGCTCGGAAGAAAAAATAATTCTTCACAAAGCAGAACAACAACTACAGTCTCAAATAAATATATTTTAAATCTGGGGCTATGCGTGTACGTAGGGAAGGTCTTCATATGCTTTAGCTGCCTTTGCTCACTGGACAAAATATAAATATTCGCTGGCAGATAATTTCATAAAAAAATAAGAAACGTAAAAGATATACGCTGACTTTACCGCAACCACGTCTATTTAGATAAACGGCTCGGAAGAAAAAATAATTCTTAACAAAGCAGAACAACAACTACAGTCTCAAATAAATATATTTAAAAAAAGATAAATATACATTAGATGGAAATGTTTCCTCTGTTTTTCTCTGTGAAACACAAAAAGAACTTGGGAATCGTGTTTCTTCCCTAGATGCGGTCAACACGATTAAAAGTAAAATTTTAATAAAAAAGTTTTCACTGTACTTTAACAAGGATGGTAATATTTTTTTTTCTATTGCCTAATCTTTTAAACTAAAAAACGTACAATCTTTATTACTTTTACAAGTATAGCTTGAACGTAACACATACACACAGGCGTTAGTTTGAATGCAGCCTCAGGTTCTTGTAGTCTATCGTTTATCTTATAAATGTAATGTATATGTCTCCACATCCTCTTTTGACATTGTATGATTTTAATAAAAACAGATATCGGATTTAAATAATAATTTCGTGCTTGCAATATACAATCCATGTACACAAACTTAAAATATAGTTTACTGACCATTGTAATACAAGAAGTCATTGACACGACTTTACACTGGTTTAGCATAGCTACTTACATTCAAATGTGAGAGAGAGGGAGAGAGAGAGAGAGCGAGAGAGAGAGAGACTGCAATGTGTCAGTGTAAAGTCGTGTCAATGACCTCTTGTATTACAATGGTTTAGCATAGTTACTTACTGAAGGCTTGCACGCTTAAAATTCAGCTATACCTAAAATATATCTTCAATTAGAAGTGTAATATAAAAAGTACAGTAAGAATATATTTTCAGAAATTGTAATTTGATCACACACACACACACACACACACACACACACACACACACACACACACACACACACACACCATACACACATGTATTAAATTCAATAAATAATGTGCTTGATAATGTTTTAATGCAAATAATTTTTATGTTTAAATAAAATCTGTACATACAACAAAACCTAAAATATATCTGTAGCCTATACATCAGACTTCATGTATCTGTCATTAGCAATCTAACGTTACGACGACAGCATAACGATAATGAAAGCCATACATTATCGTTTGCTAACGTTTGTATTTTGTCTAAGCTATGTTAACTTCACACACACACACACACACACACACACACACATCATTAGCAATCTAACGTTACGACGACATGTTAAATATCAAATTCAGTCTACTTACGTTTCACGTTAGGTTAAAATGCAAACACACACACACACGTGTATGTTATTTAAATTATTATTTAAATAACATACACACGTGTAGTATTTAGGTCATCAGTACATGACGCAACGGGAGTGATAGGTCCAATTAGGTTTGTTACACGTTGTGTGTTAAGTTAAAAATGCAGTCCATTCATGTTAGGTTAAATAACATACACACGTGTAGTGTTTAGGTCATCAGTACATGACGCAACGGGAGTGATAGGTCCAATTAGGTTTGTTACACGTTGTGTGTTAGGTTAAAATGCAGTCCATTCACGTTCATGTTAGGTTAAATAACATACATACGTATAGTGTTTAGGTCATCAGTACATGACGCAACGGGAGTGATAGGTCCAATTAGGTTTGTTACACGTTGTGTGTTAGGTTAAAATGCAGTCCCTTCACGTTCATGTTAGGTTAAAATGAAAACAAACACATACACACACACGTGTATGTTATTTAAATTATAACCTAACACACAACGTGTAACAAACCTAATTGGACCTATCACTCCCGTTGCGCCATGTACTGATGACCTAAACACTACACGTGTGTATGTTATTTAACCTAACATGAACGTGAATGGACTGCATTTTAACCTAACACACAACGTGTAACAAACCTAATTGGACCTATCACTCCCGTTGCGTCATGTACTGATGACCTAAACACTACACGTGTGTATGTTATTTAAATAATAATTTAAATAACATACACGTGTGTGTGTGTGTGTGTGTGTGTGTGTGTGTGCGTGTTTGCATTTTAACCTAACGTGAAACGTAAGTAGACTGAATTTGATATTTAACATGTCGTCGTAACGTTAGATTGCTAATGATGTGTGTGTGTGTGTGTGTGTGTGTGTGTGTGTGTGTGTGTGTGTGTGTGTGTGTGTGTGTGTGTGTGTGTGTGTGTGTGTGTGTGAAGTTAACATAGCTTAGACAAAATACAAACGTTAGCAAACGATAATGTATGGCTTTCATTATCGTTATGCTGTCGTCGTAACGTTAGATTGCTAATGACAGATACATGCAGTCTGATGTATAGGCTACAGATATATTTTAGGTTTTATTGTATGTACAGATTTTATTTAAACATAAAAATTATTTGCATTAAAACATTATCAAGCACATTATTTATTGAATTTAATACATGTGTGTATGGTGTGTGTGTGTGTGTGTGTGTGTGTGTGTGTGTGTGTGTGTGTGTGAGATCAAATTACAATTTCTGAAAATATATTCTTACTGTACTTTTTATATTACACTTCTAATTGAAGATATATTTTAGGTATAGCTGAATTTTAAGCGTGCAAGCCTTCAGTAAGTAACTATGCTAAACCATTGTAATACAAGAGGTCATTGACACGACTTTACACTGACACATTGCAGTCTCTCTCTCTCTCTCTCTCTCTCTCTCTCTCTCTCTCTCTCTCTCTCTCTCTCTCTCTCTCTCTCTCTCTCTCTCTCTCTCTCTCTCTCTCTCTGTCACTCGTTGTTATATATTTGACAAATATTAACTCTGTGTGTGTGTGTGTGTTGTTGTCACTGAGTATCGAGCTACTTACATGTGTGTCCACTCTCTCTCTCTCTCTCTCTCTCTCTCTCTCTGCGTCCATTGTGCAGGTTTAATGTAATTGTATGTATAGCGTTACAAAGTAGAAATCCAATCCTTGAAGTGTTTAATAAGTAAATTGTATGTATATATCACTGAATAATAATTATATAATCGTTATAGTGTTAACGTTTGCTGCAACAGTTCCTCCATAGGTAACGCAGTTTACAAAATAATTACACATAGGTTCAGAGGTGTATAGTGAAATAAGTAGAGGGAAAGTGAGTGTTCGAAAACACTTCCGGGTTCCGAACGAAAACACTACCGGGTTCCAGTTCATGACGTCATAGAGGCACTGGCAGCTGGTGTCCGAGCTGTCCATGTGACGTCACTGTTTTGTGTGTGTGTGTGTATGTGTGTGTATGTGTGACTGAAACACTACCGTGTTCCAGTTCATGACGTCATACAGAGGCTCAAGTCGCTGGCGTCCGCATGGCTAAAACCTGTTTCAAGACGTCACGAAGGCCGTGGTTTCTGCATGTTCAAAATTTGGTAGCCGAAAACAATGTGTAGCGGATGGGGGTACCCGGAATTCGGCGGTTGCCCGGACGCGCAGAGGCGTTGTCATCGGGTACCGTTACTCGAAATTTTGGGGGTATCGGGTACCGTTACCCGAAATGTTTAAATCAACGGATGGGGGTACCCGAAATTTGTGGGTACGCCCTAACCGGGTTCCAGTTCATGACAGAGGCCCTGGCAGCTGGTGTCCGAATGTTAAAACACTTCCGCGTTCTGGTTTATTTTGATGTAACAAAATAATCGTTCTCTCTCGAAATTTTTTTAATGTCAGAATTTTGGTACCCTAAATGATTAAAACAACGGATGGGGGTACCCGAAATTTGTGGGTACGCCCACATGACGACGACGTAGAGGGCGTGATGTCTGAAATGTTTAAATCAACGGATGGGGGGTACCCGAAATTTTCGGTGTCTGAAATTTAGTACCCGAAATGTTTAAATCAACGGATGGGGTTACCCGAAATTTTTGGTGTCCGAAATTTTAACACCGGAATGTACGACCACATGACGCATGTGTTCAACTGTAACAATGGTATGTCATTGGATATTAATTTTTACATAAAAATAAATTACGGCCCCTCCGGGATTTGAACCCGGGACCTCCGGTACACCAAACCGGCGTGCATCCACTACACCAAGGGGCCGTTATCGCTTAACTGTAATTATTTCTGTACTTATACTTCTCATCTCTTACTTGTAACCATGAGGTGGACGAGTGATATCTACTGTCGTCCTATGTGTAAAATCATAAAAGCACAATATAAGTTTATTTATTATTAAATAAATAAACATTTCGTTATACTTTTATTTTTTTACCTCTCATCCTCTTCCTAGCAGCCTGAGGGAGGCGAATGAGAGCCTGCTACGCTTTTTTTAACGTGGTTTCCCCAACTTTACAGATTCGTAAAGCAGGCCTACTCCACGTTATCTATCGCTGTACTATTGACTAGTACAGTGGTAGATAATAATAAAGATACATTATGCAATGCTAAGCCAATGTGTAAAAGCAGTACATATTTTTTTATTTACTTTTTTATTTATTTTTTTTATTTTTTTAATCGGGTGAATATGTTGTTCATACATGATGCGTATTCACATTTGCTGTACCGTAATGAGTAATTTTCACACCCATACTGGTTCTTGACGAGTTTACAGGTATATCTACCGTGCCAGTGACCCGTCTCGAACTACCAGGACTACGTTTATGAGTATTTCTACCGCGACAGTGACGTAGTCAAGGTTAACACTCACGCACACACTACGGTACCTAATTCTACGTTTATGGACATTTCTGTCACGTAGCATTCACACTAACACCATGATGAAAACATGTTCACAACCGACTATATTTTATTTCGTTGCCGCAACCATTCTGCATAAAACAAAGCTTTGCGTAATGCACAGTGTAAGGGGGGAGTGGTAACGGGTTGACGATGAGGAACAGGACATTGTATGATGGGTACAAAGGATCTAGGAACTACAGGTGCTTGAATATCGTTTAAGTCAATCACCTCACCATGATGATACAACTGTCGTAAGAAATTTGCCTTCTCAAACCCTTTTGTATAGACAACAGGATAATCTGAAAAAATGTCTGCAACGATGCGTACCATATTCTTGTACGGTACATTACCATCGTTCCATCGTATCCTGTGATAATGTGTTTCCAACCAGTCATTGATTTTTCGGAATTTCTGGTGCAGTCGTGCACTTTCGTATGGTGGAGCGAACAACACGATAACAAAACGTCCGGTTGTTATATCAACTGTAACGAACTCTTTGATTACATATTCATTTTTGTCACCGCGAAACGCTTCAAACTCGGCAATAACCGTCCTATTCAAGTTCATTTTTCCGAGTGACACATGTCCGCATCGAGTACGTTAATTTTTTCAAATTCCCCCTCTACTTTTCCTTCCAATACCAGTTCATCGTAAAGACGATCAAATGTTATCTGTTGGTCGTGACGACTGCTTTCCAATCGAAAAAACGAGGGGAAAAAGAAGGATGGTGGTACATAGCACCCCTTGGCTACTACCTGATTAATGTACGACTTGAAGTGATCTTGATCATAAAACAAGCGAACAAGATATTTCTTTAGTACTGTTAATAAACAACCAAAACGGATCCACTCGGGTTCTGTGAAAACAAATTTTTCGGTCTTACTACCTTTAATCCGAACAAACGTTTTCCCAAAGTTACGACTGATCATCACACTCTTCTTCTTTTCACGGTTTTCACCTTCTTCGTACAATAACATACTGGATAGTAACTGTTCACGAAAGATCAACAAGTAATTCCACTCAGAAAAGTCAAGTAATATACGTTTCTTTTTTCCGTTTGTAAACAAAACACCCGGTTCATAGTTGAGTTCTTTACACAGTCCGACGGTAACGAACTTAGAGTACGAGTTGATTGGATATGCAAGAGACAAGTAAACGTTATACTCACAATGGCTGCTGCTGCTGCTGTCACAGTCACCTTCCATCGTTGAAAAGGACTGAGGTTGTTGTTATGTAGAGATCGCTAATACCTATCTTTATAAACTAGTAGAGGGGAGAACAAGTTTTTTTATGACAAACGATGAACAGTATTCGACAACGCTGTGTACTGTACTATCCTATCGTGTATAATCAAAGCGTAAGCGGTGGTTTTATCTGGAAAATTGTTACTGGATTCAAATTCTAAACGCACATCAACGGCAGACGACTTGATTGGTTCTTCTTGTCTGGAACAATCGATGACAAACAACGGTGCTTTCGTTATAAATTCATTAGGTGTCAAAAGAGGCGTTCTGTTGCGACGGTCGTAGTATGATGTTTGGAAACGTGTATACATGTCGTAGAACAGGGCGTAACGTTTTTTATCGATATCCTGGTTCAGGTTATCGTACGGATAGTATTTATCGTTCAGAAAAAGCTTGACATTCGTTAAATTGCAGTGATCAAATTCCGACGCGTTTTTCGCTATATTGTTCTTCCTATCCGTCTGAAATATTAATATTACATACCGAGGTTTTTCCAACTGTGACGATGTCTTCAAGGTCCACGAATGTCGATTTGTCGTCGGTAGAACGGGATACTCGTGCAATTCCCAACTGCGGAACGGCATCACTAGTTCATGATCCTCCTCGATGTGCTCCAATAGCGGTATTCGGTACTTGTTTGACACGCGCACATAGGGCATCTTCCAGTGTACTTTGTTTATTACGAGATTACCGTTTGCAGTTGCACCCGATTCTTTTAGCACCATTGCGTTCTGATCGGTAGAGGTACGCAACAGAATCAATTCTTGCTTAACGTTCAGCATGATGCGTGTATAGTCTTCGTTGAAACCGAGTAGCATTTTCAACGGAAGACAAAACGTAAAATCACCGGTACTCTCGTGTACTGTCAACGACTCGTCGGTTGTCGTCACCCATCCTGCATTGATTAGATGCTTTCTTTCATGCTCATTGCTCGATAGTAACAATTTCACAGTGCTCGTAATTCCAACGTTTTTTGTACGATCCACTTCCACACCGCACACTTCGTAACGGATCTCCTCAAACAAGAAAGCCATTGCATTGTTGATTAATTTCACGTTCAACGCTGTGTCGGTAGCGTTAACCTTGGTCAATGTTCCTTCGATGTACAGAAAACTCTCCGCCGGTAAAGTGAAAACATCCTGTTGTTGGATGGGTATACGTATTTCATCGTTGTTACCGTATCGGGTGGAAGCATACGGTGCGTGCGTACGATATTCGAACTCAACGATTCTGTTATCGAAAGCCGCTCCTCGTTCGATAGCTAGAATTTCACCCGACATTATTTTAATCGTATAATTTGAATCCAAGTGAAAGTAAGAAACGCTTGTTCCTTGATGTCAATCGCTTCAACGTTGAACACCGACTACCATGTTTCTTTCGTACACACTCCCTTTTTACAGGTGACGTTTGTCCGAAATACAATCCCATATTTTCAGATGCAGTCGTATCGTGATAACTTCACCGCGAAAATCAACTAAATCCCCGTCCTGATCAACGAGAGACAATATGATGTTGTCAACGCGTTGTACGTTTACCGGTAAGTATATTACGTTTGTCGGTGTTTCAACTATTTTGAAACCTGGTGCCACGGTCGGATAAAACGAATGCAACGTGTGCTGTTCCTGACCGTCCTTGTACGCACCCTGTACGATATTACTCCGTACGTGAACGGTGTTAACTTTGATTATGTCAACGGTTACGTTCGACTCGTGTGTTTTATACGCTTCCAGCTGCTGATTCTCCTTGAATCCTAACATACTTGCAATGGTATTCGGTGTATGCGAAAAGTCGATGACATGCTTACAGTAAATTTCACACTTTAATGTGTTGTTGTTTGGACGTAAACTGATTGTTCTCTCGCCTAACTGTTTCTGCAGATACGTTTCGATATCACTGATTTCATAGGTGCCGGTAGGCAACTTGATGACGGACCACTGATCCTTGGAAATTTTTACTGGAAATGCATTATTTTTTCCTTCAGTAACGTTTGGTATTGAATTATACGATGTAAAATCCAATAGTCCAACGTACCATTCACCGTATAACTCGAGAGGTGGGAAAAAGTTACACACGAGATTCGCAGCGTCGGTACCCGTCACGGTGACCGTTAGCGACGACATGCTGAAGTTTACTGATCAGAAGACGATAAAAAGTCTAAACATAAATGACCGCAGATGACCGTGTGAGGAGGTTGCTTCCGTTCATAGTTGTAACGAACGTCGGCTGTATCACCAAAATATTGCATCAGCTCGAGAGGTGGACGTAAATTACCGAACCCGTCAAAATAGTGTACTCGATTTCCACGCTTCTTGTAACATACCCAGTGGGTTCCCGGTCCGCTCTCGTCGTCCAAATTTACGATGACGCTTTCGTTCTTCCACGGCGCTGTATCCGGTAATGCGTTACGCATGTAAACACCTCTAAAATACGGTATGTTTAGCTTTTTTGCGTATACACGTAATTCATCTTCGGACAACGGGCGGAGCGGTATGTGAATTAGTTTTTTCGGTACGGACGTAGATACAATCCGGACGCAGTTCTCTTCTTTTTCCTAACGGTTCGGACAGTTCTCTTCCTCCTCTTTTTCATCCCACCACCAGCACCACGACCACGACTACTCACATTCTTTTTATTTTTACGACGTCGGCCGCTTCCTATTGCTGATTTTGCTTTCATGGCCGCTGCAACTGCTGTCGCATAAGCTCGTTCGCTGATACCCGAATCCAACGCCTTTACCCGTCCCCACGCTTTTTCCGCGAGTTTACGATCTGCAATACGTCTACTTTCGTTGTCTTTGTATTGAGCGTAAGCGATGTCGTGTTCGCGACAGGCTTCGTCTAATTGGTTGATTCCGCGATCACCACGCGCTAATCTTTCTTCGAGTTTCGTGCCCGGTCCACAGAATCTGTAACCCGGCAGATGTAATTCGACAGGTAGTGCGTCCACCGCTCGATTGATAACTGACGAAACAACGGACGGTACAACGTTTTTAAGCACGTTTCCGACGCCCCACCCCTTTTTCCTCCTAACGTTGTTGTACATCGTAAACCGATCTCCAGTCTTTCTCTTCTGTGTTTTTATCGTATTCATCTATTAACCTTTTTATTTCCTTCGTGTCGAGTGTCCACTCGTCTTCTGAACTACGTGGCTTAGACAATTTCAATAAGTAGTAATCCAGTTGATACTGAAATGTTTTAACGACTTTATACATCTCGCTCTTTACGTATCGTCTCACGTCATTTAATTGTTGTAAGTTAACAGCATCGCTCTCCGCAAAACCATCCGCTACGTCTGTTATTCTCTTTTCCGCTGCTTTGAAAACACCATCTTCGCCCAAGCTAACGGTGTTCTGCAACATGTATTTTACGTTAACCGCGTCATCTGCAAAAATCGGTGAACTCACTCCCGACAACCAGCTCTGTCCAAACAAATAGCTATTCGATACTTTTTTAATGACATTCGAGTCTACGTAGTTTTTGTTGACCGCATCGGTCGCTTGTTCCGGACTTCGAACGTTGATTACCCATCGATCTCGTGCATCGATGACCTCACCTCTCTCTTGACTCGAGTGTTGTATACAGTTGTCATCAACGTAATATTTGTTGACTACGTCTTTAACGTCTACAGGAGTATCAACATTTTTCAATCTACACCCTTTAACGTCCACGCTTTTACGTTCATCATCGAGTAGCAGACAATGTGTTTGCATATAACTCAGGGATACAGCATCCTTTGCTGCATCCGGTTCGTTCAGATTGCGGATCTTTTTGTTTTCAACATCTATATGCCCATCATTCGTAATCTTAAATCCTACAGTATCGCGTAATTGTCTTTTTGTTTCTCGTCGCACGCTCACGGCGCTTTGATGTCTCCCGAACTTGTCCACAACCATTGTACGACTGCACGCTACAAATGATGTGCTAACCGTTTTAAGTAACGACACTGTGGTGACCATCGCGTGTGTAACACAATCGGATCGTCACCCTCTTTCCAACGAAAGATTTCTATACCGCAAAATGAACATCGAACCCTGTCAATTTCATTTGTGTAATGAAAGCCTGCGGCAACCATAGCGGTCGGACTGATGAAATGCACAGGCCATGATGTAAAGGTTTTCAGTCTCTCGTTTTCGACTTCAAAGTCAGGTGTCAAATCTAACCCGCACATGTTGACAGTGTTGACGTCAATGAGTTGTTACACCGACGTTCATAAAATTTATACGATAATGTTGGCTTCACGTAATTCCTCTACTACTGAGATGATTTCGTTGTCGTGTCCGGTGTGACCGACGCGTTTTGAACTTACCAGCAGTCTTAACCGTTCAACCAGTTCGTTGGGATCGTTCCAGTGTACGTAATCGATACCACGTCCGCTGCGTGGTGGAAACAATCGAGCGATTATCTCTCTGTACTTTAAACCTTTGTTTGTATTTACTTTAGCACCGGGTAAATAATAACGTTTATAAGCGTTAGTGTCCGACAGTATAGACTTGTACGCTGCTAAATCGTTTTCATCGTAGACGCTCTTGTCGGGTTCTTTCATAAACATAAGTTCGTAGAGGCCCGGTGTGCCTCTGTATCGTTTTCCAGCTATGTAGAAGCTATCGTCTTGATTGATCTCCAACACCGAATTGCCTACCATCCATTTGTCTTCAACGTTACGAACACCGTACGTATGATCCATCTTCTTATCTCGATCATCAGACAACGCGAGCAGTAAGTATTTCCTCGCGAGCGGACCTTCGACAGATTGTTCAACGTATTCTTGTGCTTCGTGTCGACCTTCGGGTGTTGTTAAAAACTCTTCAAGAGTTACGTTCGGTGTTTCGACATCAGGCGTTTGTGCCAACACTTCCGTTCTGAGGAAACGAGGTTGTGATGGTGTTTTCGTCTCAACAGCTGCCTTCGTATCTTCATCTTCAACTTTTATTTTTTGTTTTATTTTATCACTGGAGTCATTCAACTTTTCCGAAATCTGGGTTAACGGTTCCAAAAGAGGTTTGTACTTTCTCGTTAACGCTTCATCGCTCTCTCTGATGTCATGTTTCAACGCGCGATACTTTTGTCTTATGTTATCGCTAATTGCATCGATTTCATGTGTCAATTGCTTGTCATCCATCTTGACACTGATGACTTTCTTGCACAAACTATTCTATTTATGTATAAAACGATCGAAACCCACTCTGTATCTACCTGCGTTTATCGGTGAGTCCTTGTTGATGACTATGAATCCGTAACGATCCTTCCACGCTTCGGCGCACATCGCTTTGAACTCTTCGTATTTCATATCTGTGTTAACGTGATCGTTGTAAACGTGACGTAAATTGAGATCATCTTGTCTGAACAAAACCAAGAAATTGGCATTATCACGCACCAGTTGCTTTGGCACCAGACTATACGTTTGGCAAAGGTACAAAGTGTCCACACCGCTATGCCGTCCCATAGCGAAATATTTTCGTATGTTATTCTGCCGTTCACATACCACATCATCGAACAACATGATTGAATTAGATACAATTTCGTGCGGAGGTGGTACTTCATCGTTTTCACTGTATGTGAAGTACATCATTCCTTCGTCAGCGAGAGCGTTAAAAACGTCTTCCAACATACGATATTTTGGTTGAAATAACGATTTGGAGAACACGTACAGGTTCTGAAATCGCAGTCCGTTTGAATCGAATAACATGTTAAAGGCAACGTTTGACTTCCCGCTACATGACCCGCCGCACACGATACATCGAACTGTGTTTGGAAACAGTGGACTGTGTTTATTATATGCAACTTCACCGTTGTACTTAGCAGAGTCTACGTTCTTAACATTTAACTTTAACGATTGTTGTTCAATCTTCATCTTAACTCGTTTACGTTCGGTTAAATACTGTGGTAATGCTATTATATCAGATCTTTTTTATGTATCCACGAATCGTGTTTACCGTCAAAGCCGAGCCAGCGCACTCGCACGCGATCACCTTTACGTTGTAATATTTTCTCAACGAGATACACATCACCAACGCTGGTTTTACTCAATTCTTGTTCATAAAACCCACCTTCCACAACGTCACCCGTATGATCTTTCAACAAGTACGTAACCGGTACGGTTGGCTGAACTCTGTGCACTGTATATATCTCGTTCGTCCAGTTTGGTGTATAACCTTTAGCGAATGTGATTTTGTATTTACTGATACGCACTCGATCGCCTATTTTAAACTTATGTTTCTTGCTCACTTTCCGCGGTACGGTATTTTTTCTTATTCGTTCCAACACAATTTGCTCGTTGCTCTTGTCGACTTGTCGCGGCTTCATCTCTATAGTTCTATGCACTCTGTCGTTGTATTCCATCACCAGTTTAGGCAAAAGCGACAACCACCGATAATGGCCTTGCTCGCTGAACGCGCGGTACATGTTCGTTTTCAACGTACGATTAAATCGCTCTACGATGGACGCTTTCTTCTCGCTATACGTTGAATAGTGTTTGACGTTGAATCTCTTTAGTAAAGCTTGTACGATAGTGTTAAAGTACTCTTTCCCCTTATCCGTTTGCAGGTATTTCATTTTATTTTTTACAATTATTGGTTCGAGAGCATGTGCTACTTCAACACCCGATTTAGTTTTTAAGGGAATCGCATATGCATACTTGCTAAATGCGTTTATTACCGTCATTAGATATTTGTACCCCTTGTTCAACTTGGCATGCGGTATCATTTCCACCAAATCCGCTTGGTAGAGATCGTGTAACCCCTTCACCTCCACCGCACGTCTGGGAAAGTTCCTTCTCACCGGTCTGTGCAATTCTTTTGCAATAGTTTTGCGTACGTTTTCCATATCGCCACCCGAAACGCGAATCGCAAAATTTTGGTACGAGATATACCGTTACGTTTTCACTGAACCTCACCGACTTCATCGTCGTTACTGACAGTGTGTTGCTCCTGCAAGCGAGTCTTATATCAACGTATATCGAACGCATAATTTATAACGGATTTTCTCGCTTGCTGAATTATCTCGCGTCTGGGTTGACAGAGTTTATAATGACCGTACGCCAGTGTTGTTTCACCGTCATCCAAGACATATCGTTTGTCATCGTATGGTGACAGCGATAATTTTGTAAGCTTTCTTGTGTATATGTTATGTTTTTCGCTTTGGATAGTCTGCGCCGTAGTATAAGTTTGAGAAGTGGTCTTTACACATTGTTTATAAAGTTGATGTTTCAACTGTGTAGCTATCGCGGAACGTGGCACACCTTTCGCTACCTTTTTCTCTTTATCGTTTGCCGTAACGAATGAATAACATTTTGCGCGCAACCCGACAAATTCAAGTATCGGTATTCCATTTGTTTCGTTTTTAAAAGTACCCAACTTTTTCTTGTTTGTTTCACTATAGCACGGATGTGCCTTAGGGTACTCCGACGTGTCAAAGAGTTCGAGATGCTCCTCCATGTCTTTGTACACATCGTCGGTGCGAATGTCGTACAACAGAGAGTCAGTGTCCGTCATACATAGACGTGCACGTGACCCGTACGTATTCATCGTGAATCCGTAATGGAACCGATACATAATCAGCTTACTAATATCCAATACACTGAACCCAACGTACAAAGGTCGGTTCAGTGTAATGAATGTTTTTTTCATCGTGAGACCTACCAGGTCCTCGTTATAGATGAAGAAATGTTGTAGCCTGGGGTTAGCGGTTAGTTTGTGAAGTTTCTTCTCGTTTGGAACTAACTTGAAATCGATTCGCTTTCGTACGTTTTCCAACGATTTTCCGTACGGTGCGTTATTCATTAACTTAAAAAAGTCTTTTTCAAAGGTGTTTCTGGCTTCCTTTCGTCGCTCCGTATTAAAATCGATGAAAGGTTTCAACCATACGCACTGTGTGAATGCTAACACACGGTGAATCGCTTTCAACTCCATTCCTAGTTCGAGGTAGAGTTTCAGTGTTCTGTAATGAACAATGTATTTTGTCTTGTCCTCGAGGGACGTTATCAGTTTCTCTACCTTACCGTTACTACACACAAAGTCTTTTAACAGCTTCATGCGATAGCAGTACGGTGAAAGCATACTGTCCGTAATAGTACGCTTTTCAGGTGCTAAAGGGTAGTCACTGTGTAAGTCGTGTAGGTAATGTGGATACCCCAGATCGACTTCCAGGATATAACCGGTGTCACCATCGTCGCGTAACGCGTGCACGTTCAACGTATCGATCACTGTACGTTCCAACCATCGAAAACCGGACAGTGGTAAAGGCTGTGTCATAGCCGTTCCGTACAGGTTGGTACAATCGAGGTAAAGTAAATAGTTGTGCGGCTTGCTTGCGTCATAATCGGGAATGTACGGGTTGTTGGCTTTGGCGTACCTATTAGAAATTGCTGCTAAGCCGCCACGGATACCTCTTTCGATGTACAGGTGTACGTCTATATCGCGGAGTAACTCTAACCTGACTCCTGTCATTTTCAGCATCGCGTTCCACGCTAAACCGGCGGTGGTAAAAACGTTACACGGATCGAGTTCGTAGTACTGCAGGCTCATGTTTCGAAAGTTTTCAAATACATCAGCAAGCAGTAGTACATCCGTTTTTAAATAAAGGTCATGATAATCACCGAACGTTTGCATGTCGAAAGCCGACCAAACCGTTCGAGCGTGCGCGTAATCTTCTTCGTCTATATCCGACTCTGTCAACCCGTTGTAAAAATGTACGCGGTCCGGTAACTGCCTCTCGTCAAATTTTGAATCGTCCGTAACGTATTCGTAAGGGTACACACCTTTACGTAACAGTAAATCAACATTACGCGTGTAAAATTGATTAAGGATTTTAAATTTATCCGCGGATAAGTTGGAGACGAGTTTTTCAAGTGACGCGTTCATGAACCGCAGAGAATCGAGAAACCGGAGCTGACCGAGTGTAACGGAGATGTAACGTTCGCTTGTAGTAGCGATACACGTTATTTCATCTTCCTTGTACTTTCCGAAACCTTGCATCAAATGATGCGAGTCATAGCCACTTAAATTATGGAAAAAAACCGGAACGTGTGTTGGTATTTTGTAATTTATATTACACGCATTGTGAGCAGCGCCTAAATAGTTACCCGTTATGTGGCAATGATTTCGAACCGTGTCGTCCGTTAACGGCTGCTTGCACAGATGACAGTGAGTGGCGTTTCGGAATGACCGTTCATCGACCGCTGTCATTTGGATCGGTTTATTAAACTTTCTATCGAGTCGTTGAACGTCGGCTAAAAGCACACGAAGGAACGTGTCCACCACGTCTTTACCGCGGTATATTACAGGTTCCTTGACGGCGTTTCCCATCCAGTCAACTATCACATAGCAGAAACTGGCTGGTATATGATGTGCCACGTTTTTACCGGTGGTCGGAACAATAAACGATTCGAAGTCAGCGTATACCGTATAAGGTACGCGGTGACAAAGTGAAAAGTTTTTAAAATACATCCACTTTTCGTCCTCGTCAGGAAGTTTTACTTTCTGTACTCCGCGCTGAGAACAGTTGCGTTCGTGTTCTTCAACTCGTTTTCGCGCCGCGTTAGTATCTTTATTGTCCGCAAATCTGTGTAGACAGTAGTTGCAATAAAACGAAGTGCCCTTTCGTTTTGTCAACGACGAAAGCATACGCGAAAGGTTCCGTATGAGGCAGTAGTGAGTAGTGTTCGCGTCGGACAGTAGCAGTAGGTTTACGTGGTACTTTCTACCGCGATGTTCAGTGATACGTAAAGGATATACCTCGCCTTCATAGCCAAAAACGTTAACGGATATGTTTTCGTTTAATTTTTCGAACCGTTTTATCTTATTGAGTGCGACGGGATAAGGAATGTCCTTCATGTTTATTTCTTCTTCGTACGGAAGGTAATGGCTAACGCGATGCGGGTTACACGCGATCGGGTGTATACCAGCGAGCACAGACCACAAGAAACACTTTTCATCGTCTACATTTTTTATATTGATAATTCCTTTCTTACTGTTTGATAATTTCGATAGTGTAGGTAGAAAGCTCGACCCCACAAGAGGGTTGTATTTTGTAATATTTAATTCCACCGACTCGACACCGTTTTCGACCCACCCGCTTCCGTCGCGCGTGAATTTGTCAACGGATTCCATTATTTTCTCGCTAGCTATCGAATACTGTTCATCGATATCGTCATACTGTGACTTAAGTTCTGTACGCGATCTGAATACCGCATTACAATAAATATTTTCGGTGTTTATTAATTTTTTAAAAGATACACGAACTGCTAAATACCATTTTATATAATTATTTAATGCTACGGCTTCGCTACACATCTTATCAACAACCGTGTGTTTGTAATCTAATAATACTGTTTGTGTGTTTAGTGTATTGTCAAGTATCATAAATTTTATAGTAATTACATTACCATTGATAGCACGGTGTTCGCTGCTGCTGCCGCTGCTGCTGCTGCTGCTGCTGTCGGTCATTGTGAAAGGAGTGAGGCCGGCTTCGCGTCGTCGGTTCCCTATATAGACAGTCCGGTAACCGGTGACTCTGTCGCCGCGCGCCCTTGACCGATCGGCCTCGCGAGGAGCAGCGGTGCGGGGTAGGTAGTCGTCCGGTCGTGACCGACGACGCGCGTTGCGGTGGGTGGGGTAGGGAAGGAAGCCGACGTCCGTGACCGATGCGGTGCGGGGTGCGGGGTAAAGGTGTGGGATGGTGGTGCGGGGTAGGGAGATAGGTTGCAGCCGGTGTCCGTGACCGAGAGGTAGGCGAGGTGCGGAGTACAGGATGCCGGCGACCTTGGCCGAAGCGCGCTCGTTGAGTCGCCTCCCGCGGGATGTAGGGTGCGGGGTACGGGGGGCTGGGTTGTACGACCGGTCGTGACCGAAAGCAGATGGTGACCCGAGACGACGCGGGGTGGGGTGCGGGGTAGGAAGCTAGGTTGTCGCTGACGGACTCGATTGCGGTTGGTGGGGGGTAAACCCGGTCGTTGCGGAGCGACAGACAAAGTAATTGAACAAAATATGTTGGCGAGGTGCGGGGTGGGTGGTGAGGCTCTGGGTGCGGGGTAGGGGAGACCGTGACCGACGGACTCGATTGCGGTTGGTGTTTTGCGCGGTGGGGGGGGGGTAAACCCGGTCGTTGCGGAGCGACAGACAAAGTAATTGAACAAAATATGTTGGCGAGGTGCGGGGTGGTGGCGAGGCTCTGAGTGCGGTGTGGGGGTGCGGGGTAGAATGTCATCGTCCGGTCGTGACCGAAAGCTGATGGTGGCCCGAGACGACGCGGGGTGGGGTAGGAAGGAAAATTGTAGCCGTTACCGTTGCGGTAGAGGTGCGGGGTGCGGGGTAGGGTGTCGTCGTCCGGTCGTGACCGAAGGAGATGACGCTTTAGAAGGAAGGAACGTGGTCGGGGGAAACAGAATAAATACGCCAGTGTTTCCCTGTGCAGTCATCAGTACTCGCCATGGAAGGAATCGTTGCGAACGCGAAGACAGTTGAAAATTTTTTACCAAAAAGAGACTTGTCAAGTCTTTCTTTAGGAGTAAAGTATCATATAATTCACATGAAATTTGTGAAAACGAAATTCGGGGAGTCAGTTGTGGTAGATTTGGAAGATACCGGAGCCTGTCCTCAGCCGGAGGGTAAACTGTTCTATGTATACCTACCTAAAAGATGGTGTGACGTATTTACAGAGGAGCAATTGAAAGCTGTGAAGCCTTGTGTCCTATCACTATGCGTAACCTCACACACTCCGCTGGCGAACGAGAAAGTGAGCGTGCAGTTGGATATTGATTATGTGAGTATGATTTTTCAGTACCACTAATAATTACTTATACAGAAGTGGTTATGTATTAATTTTTTTCTCTTTTTTTCCAGACCAAATAAACGAGAACAGGATTGATTTATAATAATAATAACAATAATAGTAATAATAACATTAATAGTAAAATGTTTTTAAATGATGAAGTAGACTTCTCTATTTTTTTGTCGTTTTTTAATGTTAACTGTTCATTTTCAGAGAAAGAACAAGGTGTTGCTTGAATCTAATATTGTAGAAAAACTTTTAAACAGAGAAATAAATGGTAATAATAGATTATATTGTCAATGCGACATGATTAAATTCGATTATAATTTTAGAAATAATCGTAAGACACTGAGTAGATGGATATCAATACGAAACGAAAAGAATATTTACAAAATGAAAGTATTTATTCGTAATGAGTTTTTCAAACTCTTCAAAACATCAATTAGTTATTGTAACAACCATAATATTGAATATCTTCAAATAAAAGATTCGCTAATTGCTAAAACAAAGCTGGTTAATCAGATGTACTATATGATGTATAATTTTACTGGTACAGCGTATACCTCGCTGGTAAAAAAATATGAGTGGTCAAGGCATGACTCTAGCAGATGTCCGCTTCGTAACCGTTGTCGCGTCTGTTGTTATCTAAGATATCAAAATGACTTTAATTCAGAATACATGTTTTTTTAATACCACACTAACTATCATTTGATGTGTCTACATTCTTTTGTATTTGATCAAGTATTATTAATTGTAGGAAATTATATTCTGTTTTTAATTATTAAAAAACGTATGTGGTTTATAACATAAAAAGTTAAGATAAACAATCATTAAAGTGTTAATTAAATTTTTATGTGTAATTAAATTTTTTAAAAGATTTCTCTCATAGTTACAGAAACCTTGTTTCGATGTTATGTGTTTGTGCGAATGCGAGGGAGATGTATGTCGTTCACCACCATATGGTGACCACTGTAACATTCTGAGTGCTTGTGAGTGGAGAGAATTTACACTCTGAAGAACAATTGTTTTAAAAAATTATAAGCGTTGTTACCTTTGTTATTATCTAAAATACTAAAAAGAGTTGAATTCAAGGTTTTGGTGTACCATTTTACACATGTAGTTAACACCATAGTAATTATCATTTGATGTGTGTCTACATTTAGTATGTTATTATTAACATATTACACATCAACATTGTAATATTGTATGTTATTAATTATTATTATTATTTTATATTGTTAGACATATAAGGCTTGTTTTGGTTGTAGTAAATGTAATTATTATTTTGTTAATTATGTGTGTGTGTGTGTGTGTATATATATATGTGTACAGAGAGAGAGAGAGAGAGAGAGAGAGAGAGAGAGAGAGAGAGAGAGAGAGAGAGAGAGAGAGAGCACCTTCAAGGCTGCAAAAGAGAGAGAAAGCGAGAGAAAAAAAGATTATTTTGTATAATTATGTAAATATATATATATATATATATATATATATAGAGAGAGAGAGAGATAAAGTGTTTATTTTGTTTAGTTATGTATATAGAGAGCGCGCGTATGTTTTGCACAATTATAATTGTCTTGTGAATATAGAACGTGTCTGTGTAGAGAGAGAAAGAAAATTATAGCTTATGATTTGATTGTAAAAGCTTTCGATATTATTAAAACTTATATATAAACCGTAACCTTTGTTATTTTATTATTATACCTTTATACAAAACAGTTATTCCTATCATACTTGAATAAGGTATACGCCAGCGAAGATAACAAGTTTTTATAGTTGAGATGCAGCCAACTTATTGATAAAGAGACAGCTGGATTGTGGTATGCGCCAGCATGCGAAGAAAACCGGTTTATAGGGTTCAGATGCATCTCTCTCTAAAGAGAGAGACAGTGAGAGAGAGCGTATAATCTGTTTGTATCAACACACAGCGATTCAACCAGACCTGTTTGTTACAATTTTGCAGGTACACAGAGTAAAATATATTTATACAATTACACAATTTTAGTAATGCATAATTTTAATATGTTTTTTCTAAACAATATTCAAATGGATGCATCTGTTCTATTATAACACAATATACTCATATATAATAATACAATATATGGTTTTGCGAACCGCAGATCCAGGTTCAAATCCCGAGGAGTCAAAATTTATTTTGTGGAAACCAACACCTGTCGGAAACCATCTGTATAGCCTCCTGTTTCGTCATACCCAGTGTTTTATACATGCGTCATGTGGGCGTACCCACAAATTTCGGGTACCCCCATCCGTTGTTTTAATCATTTAGGGTACCAAAATTCTGACATTAAAAAAATTTCGAGAGAGAACGATTATTTTGTTACATCAAAATAAACCAGAACGCGGAAGTGTTTTAACATTCGGACACCAGCTGCCAGGGCCTCTGTCATGAACTGGAACCCGGTTAGGGCGTACCCACAAATTTCGGGTACCCCCATCCGTTGATTTAAACATTTCGGGTAACGGTACCCGATACCCCCAAAATTTCGAGTAACGGTACCCGATGACATAGCCTCTGCGCGTCCGGGCAACCGCCGAATTCCGGGTACCCCCATCCGCTACACATTGTTTTCGGCTACCAAATTTTGAACATGCAGAAACCACGGCCTTCGTGACGTCTTGAAACAGGTTTTAGCCATGCGGACGCCAGCGACTTGAGCCTCTGTATGACGTCATGAACTGGAACACGGTAGTGTTTCAGTCACACATACACACACATACACACACACACACAAAACAGTGACGTCACATGGACAGCTCGGACACCAGCTGCCAGTGCCTCTATGACGTCATGAACTGGAACCCGGTAGTGTTTTCGTTCGGAACCCGGAAGTGTTTTCGAACACTCACTTTCCCTCTACTGAAATAAATTAAAATTATACACGCATGTCGTTACAGATGAAAAATAGAAATTAATTTCTTCACCTGCGAAGTTCCCAGGTTATATATATAGTGCAAGCGTCGATGTGTGTATTCGATTGTTTTCCTAATTTTGACTAATGCACGAAAATACTTTCAGTATCGCTAGCTTCTGAAAGTTTCCACTGCGGACAATGACTTACATCGACTTTCAAAACAAACACGCTAAGCTACCCCTACCCTACCGTTGTAAGATACAACAATATATATACGTGAAGAATGCAATTAGCCTTCATACCTCATTGTGAAATCGATAATTGCGTGCATCAACATTTAAGAGGTGAGTAAACAGATTTGAATACGTTACGTAGGGAACATTGTTATTGAAATTACAGCACTTCTAATCAACATAGTTGTTGGAAATATTTAAACATTATCAAGTGCATTATTTATTGAATTTAATACATGACTTGTTCAAATAAGTAAAAACGTCGCTAAGTGTGCGCGTGTGTGTATGTTTGTACGGATTTATTCTCAGTTGTATGTGCATGCGCAAATAATTCAAAATGCACATACATAGATGACTGAAAAAGAGATGATTTACATAATAAATGTACGCTTAGACCAATAGATTCTGCGTCGTGCCTTCAGGGTTATCAAATTTCCAAAAACTTTCAACTGTTTGACCATTAGCTAAACATAGTGGAAAACTATAACTAACAGAAATACAGACGGGATGTCTGATGTTTCGTTCGCAATCAAAGAAACATACTGTGCAGTTTTTATTTCTTAAAGTGAACATAATTTTATTGTATGTACAGATTTTATTTAAACGGAAAATTATTATTATTTATTGAATTTAATACATGACTTGTTCAAATAAGTAAAAACATCGCTAAGTGTGTGCGTGTGTGTATGTTTGTACGGATTTATTCTCAGTTGTATGTGACGGTACAGTTATTCTTACACAATTAGAATTGAAAGCCTTATGTATATATAGCACATAATATATATATAGTACTGAAGCAGGTACTGTTATTATAGGAACAAGAAGATGATGAATACTTCTCAGAACATTGAACCTGTAGCCAAACATACCGCCAGTAAACGAGAGGGAGACGACCAGAAGGTTAACAACAACAAGAACATTGAATTTAAATGGTTAACTGTAATCAAACAGGCTGCTAGTACACATGAGCAGAAGACTAACTGCAAAAATTTCAAGAAATTCCGTAAAGTATGTCTTTTCTCTTATTTGTCAATCGTAAGCAATTATACGGTATTTTAAATTAATAAAACAGTAATATTTATATCATTAATACTGAAACATAATTTTATTGTATGTACAGATTTTATTTAAACGTAAAATTGTTCACATTAAAACATTAACAAGTGCATTTAATGCAGGACTTGTTCAAATAAGTAGAAACATCGTTGTGTATGTATGTGCGTGCGTGCGTGTGTGTGCGGATTTATTCTCAGTTGTATGGAGCGGTACAGTTATTTTTACATAATTAGAGCGCGGTACAAATTGGTTGAAATGACAAACACGTTGAAAGCCTTTTGTATATATAGCACATAATGTATATGACTACTTTTACAACTGCTATGTAGAGAGAAAATTTATTCAGACACATGTTTCGTCCAGCCACAACAGATTTTCTCAACGAATATATATATATATATATGTTTCCTTTAATTGAAACAATTACAGCAAAATGTTTACTAGTGT
The DNA here is from genome assembly GCA_034769895.1 of Magicicada septendecula. NCBI lineage: Eukaryota > Metazoa > Arthropoda > Insecta > Hemiptera > Cicadidae > Magicicada > Magicicada septendecula. The sequence continues at coordinate 59,128,083 of CM068368.1, read as the reverse complement.
AAGAAAATTAATTATTGTTTGTAGCTGTTTAAACACAAACAACTTTTGTTGTTGATGACGTGATTTTCTTCACCAAAAGTATGACTTTGTACTGTTTTGAGCTCTGGTAAATTTATCTTTAGGAGGACGTTGTTCTCTGGTAATGTTTATTTGATCACATAATTGTTTTCTGCCAACAAACCAACTAGGTGATTGTAGATTTATTCTGTACTCAGTTTCCAAAATGTATCAATGAAAATACTAGGAGACTAAAATATATTGAGTACCAAATCGAAACTGAACGATTGTATCAGTAGTTAGAGAACAATTCTGTAATTTACAAATGTAATTTCTCATAACAAAATACTGCATTCCATTTCATTTTATATTCAAACTATTATCTGAAACAGAACGTTATACAGATTGTAACGTTTAAATTTGAATGTTACATTTGAATAAAAGAATTGTAAAGTATGTCTTTTCTCTTACGTTGTTCTCTGGTAATGTTTCTGATCAAAGCAACTGTTATCTGTAGAAAAGAAGGAAAAAAAGGTTATCCTCCAAGACAGATTAGTTAAAATTACGCGTATTAAATAGATAAACCATACCTAAAATGCGTAAACAATTTTTACAAACATCACATGCAGTCGACCCCATCACAACGCTATTAATGATTACAGCGTTACATTTTACTAACAAAGACGCGTCTATTCATACTAAATGTGTGTGTGTGTGTGTGTGTGTGTGTGTGTGTGTGTGTGTGTGTGTGTGAGAGGGGGGGAGAGAGAGTTGATCCAGGTCTCATTCTTGTTATAGTCTTAAAAACAAAAAAGGTTGTCGAACCAACATCATTTTTATTTGAAAATAGTTTCATTGTAAATATCACTTATTATTGTTGCTACTACAATTTATATGTCGATAAATAGATACTGTACGTACATAAAATGTAAGCCATCAATTATTAAAATAATACTTTATGAAAAACTAAGGTAAACTCTAATATGCATGATTATTCCTGTTTCATATATTAAAATATAACTTTTGTATAAACATTATTCGTAATGACCGAGGCGTGGCCTTTATTGTGTGAAGATATTTGGGTAGAGCAAACACGTTTACGCAATATCAAGTGGTCAGAATTGATGGTGAATAAAAAAATATCCCATCGTGGTCTTAACAAATGTAGACACAAAATATGGGAACTTCGTGCTCGCTAAAGTGTTTGTACGTGTGTGTGTGTGTGTGTGTGTGTGTGTGTGAGTGAGAGAGAGAGAGAGAAGGAGAGAGACCGCAATGTGTTTGTACGTGTGTGATAAAACACTGAGAATGTCTTTGTTTCAGACAAGTATGTCTCACGTTGACTGTTTTGAACGTTACGCCTCAGATTGGTTAGAAAGGCGAGCGACTGAGGTGGTACGTAACAGGGAGCTATTACAACAACATCGCACCGATTGCCAGTCTCATACTGAAACAGAAATTAAAAAAAATAAAGACTTAGCAAATATTTACACGAGGTTTATTAACGATCATGCTGGGGGGGGGGTGAATTATGGTAGATTTATAGAGGATTGGGTGGATGAATATTATGTGCCATTGTTTGATAATATGTAATATTTTTTTTTATTTGTAAATATACATTTCATATATTCTGTATTTTTGTTTTATATATTTTTTATTTTGAAACATTTGAAACCTTTGAAGTTCACATAATTACTGTCAGCGCGTATGCAGATATGAAGAAGGACCTACACGTTTTTGACACATCGGATTACCCTACGTCTCATCCTTGCAAACTTTCTAATGACGAAATATTATTATTTCATTGTTTACGATATATATATTTAATTAATGCAAAAATGAATTTTTAAAATTACAATGGTCTGTAAGGCATATTTAAGTTTGTGTACTGTGACAACGTAATCGCTTTGAATAAGGGAATTCTTGTCAACGTTTGCAGCGAGAGAGAGACATACACGCACAGGTAATTACATTATAAACTAGGAATTGCTTCCGACGTCTGCGAGCGAGAGAGAGAGAGAGAGGGCGTTAATATTTGTCGAATAAATATAAACTTTCTAATTTCATATACATGCGTACGGTACTGACAACAGAGAGAGAGAGAGAGACATACACAACAAGTGTGAGAGAGAGAGCTAAAATTATTTACTCAATGTACACAGTGAGAGAGAGAGAGAGAGAGGGAGAGGAGAAAACGGCTTGAACATAACGTTTGACAACAAGAGAGAGTGAGAGAGAGAGAGAGAGATAGTTTTACTTACATTCAAATGTGTGAGAGAGAGGTCCGTTTTTAGAGTAATTACTGTCAGCGGTGCTAATGCTTGACAGGTGTCAAATTAGAAAGTAGAGCGTCTGATTTAGACAACGTACACAAGGTTAATTACCTCTGGTTTAAGTTATCGAATAATAACTATATCTAATTCTGTATCGTTGTGTGTGTGTGTGTGTTTGTGTGTGTGTGTGTGTGTGTGTGTGTGTGTGTGTGCACTGAATATAACTTTTTAATGACGAAATATTATTATTTCATTGTTTACGATATATATATTTAATTAATGCAAAAATGAATTTTTAAAATTACAATAGTCTGTAAGGCATATTTAAGTTTGTGTACTGTGACAACGTAATCTCTTTGAATAAGGGAATTCTTGTCAACGTTTGCAGCGAGAGAGAGACATACACAATGTGTGTGTGTGAGCAGCACGTACATCGTCCGATAGCGATTTGTATGTGTACACAAAACTTTTGAAAATACCTTATTTCAAGGAGATTTTTTTATGCGAAAGAGAGACATACACGCACAGGTAATTACATTATAAACTAAGAATTGCTTCCGACGTCTGCGAGCGAGAGAGAGAGAGAGAGAGGGCGTTAATATTTGTCGAATAAATATAAACTTTCTAATTTCATATACATGCGCGCGGTACTGACCACAGAGAGAGAGAGAGAGAGAGAGAGAGAGAGATACACAGAGAGAGAGAGAGAGAGAGAGATACACAACAAGTGTGAGAGAGAGAGAGAGAGAGCTAAAATTATTTACTCAATGTACACAGTGAGAGAGAGAGAGAGAGAGAAAGAGAGAGGGAGAGGAGAAAACGGCTTGAACATAACGTTTGACAACAAGAGAGATAGTTTTACTTACATTCAAATGTGAGAGAGAGAGAGAGAGAGAGAGAGAGTAACAATTATGATCATATAGTTTGAATTTCCCACTACAGAAGAGAAAAAAATGTTGGTAGATCTGCTCTATACACACACACACAATAACGTAAGATTGGTAACCCTGATCATATAATTTAATATATACACTATATAACACATATTTGAATTTCCCTCCCCCCGCCACAGAAAATGTTGACAACCCTGCTCATATAAAATATCTATACACTATAATAATAATACAGAGGTTGGTACACCTGATCATATAGATTTAATATACATTATGACACACAACAAATTTGAACTCATGCAAGGTTGGTAACCCTGATCATATATTTAATATATACACTATAATGCATCAAGTCGGAACCCCCCCCACCATAGGTTGGTAAACCTGATCATATAGATTTAATATACATTATAACACACAACAAATTTGAACTCATGCAAGGTTGGTAACCCTGATCATATATTTAATATATACACTATAATGCATCAAGTGATAGTAAGTGAAAGTGATCTAAGCTCGCGAAAGGCGGCATATAAAAAAATAAAAAATTATATTCGCGGATGCTGTGGTCCAGATACGCGAAAAAGTCGCGGATGCTGTGGTCCAGTAGAAAGTGAAAGTGATCTAGGCTCGCGAAAGGCGGCATATAAAAAAATAACGCGGATGCTGTGGTCCAGATACGCGAAAAAGTCGCGGATGCTGTGGTCCAGTAGAAAGTGAAAGTGATCTAGGCTCGCGAAAGGCGGCATATACGCGAAAAAGTCGCGGATGCTGTGGTCCAGTAGAAAGTGAAAGTGATCAGCTGATAGAAAGTGAAAGTGAGTTTGAACCCTTATTTTCCCTCTACTAAAGAAGTTGTTAACTAACTGCTTTGCCACAGTGGTAACCTCCTGATTTGGAGCGTAGGCTTCCACCCACTTAGTAAAGTAGTCACCTACAACCATGATGTACCGGTTTCCATCGTCAGCAACTGGGAATGGTCCAGCAATGTCTATGGCAATTCTCTCGAAAGGCAGTCCAACGTTATATTGTCTCATTTTTCCCCTGCTTCTGGTTTGTGGGCCCTTGCTTGCAGCAGATATTTCACATGTCCGAACCCATTCCTCTACGTCGAGAAGAAGATGAAGCCAATAGAATCGCTTCCGTATTTTGTCAAGGGTTTGTTAACGCCAAGATGGTCTCCAGATGTTCCATCGTGCATCTCCTACAAAACAGACTGCACTTTACTTCGGGGAACTATCTACTACATGACCACGTCTCGTCCATCTGCACTTTCCCAAGCCCTTTTCAGCAATCCGTTTTCTAAGGTGAGAGATTCCCATTGTGCCCAGTAGCCCTTCAGCACTTCAGAACCATGGCAGATATCTTGCCAATCCGGGCGGCGACCTTCCTCTTTTGCTGTCAAGATCGGTCCAATGTCTTCATCAGTCATCTATTCTTGTCGACAGTCTTGTGTTGTCCAGCCGTCAGTCAGAAAATCTACAGTGATGGCTTGAATATGTTCGCTTGAGTTTTGTTCTTCCTTTCTGTGGCAATGTCGGCAGTCTTCCGGGCACGGTCTTCGTGACAAGTCATCTGCATTACTATGCAGGCGCCCCCGTCTATGTTGTACCTTAAAGTTGTACTCTTGCAGACGTTCAAGCCACCTTGCCAACTGTCCTTCCAGATTTTTAAATCTTAAGAGCCATGCAAGCGTGGCATGGTCGGTACGTAGTGAAAACTCTATTCCATAGAGGTATTTATGGAAGTGCTCCAACGCTCGGACGATTGCCAGCAACTCTCTCCTTGTGACGCAATAATTTCTCTCCGGTTTAGAAAGTGTCTTGCTGTAATACGCTATTACTCGTTCTTCACCGTTTTGAACTTGAGACAAAACTGCTCCTAGACCAGTATTGCTTGCGTCTGTGTCCACAATGTACTTCCCTTCGGAATCTGGGAAAGTGAGAATTGGCTGCGAACATAATGCAATTTTCAAAGTCCTAAATGCTGGATCACACTCCCTCGGCCACTGGAAGTGTCGTTTATTTTCCGTTAGCTCGTTTAGTGGTTTAGCAATAGTAACGAAGCCTTTCACAAAACGTCTGTAATATGAGCATAACCTCAAGAAACTCCGAACTTCATGTTCACTCTTCGGCACTGGCCAGTCTCTTACGGTGTCTACTTTATTAGGATCCATGCTAACACCCGCTGCCGAAACCAGATGGGCCAGATACTGTATTTCCTTCTGGAATAGAGAACACTTCTTCGGGCTCAGCTTCAGTTTGGCACCGTGAATTCTAGTTAGAACCTCCTTAAGGTTTTCCAAATGGTCTTTAAAAGTCTTCCCGATAACTATGACATCGTCTAAATAAACAAGGCAAGTTTTCCATGTCAGGCCTCGGAGTACCAGGTCCATCAATCTTTCAAATGTTGCCGGTGCATTACAGAGTCCAAATGGCATGACGTTAAATTGGAATAAGCCACTTGGGGCGAGAAAGCGGTCTTTCCTTGTCTTCTTGATGAAGACCCACTTGCCAATATCCACTCTTCAGGTGTCCCTCTGTCAACATGTCCTGTACTAACCGAGACTTTTCCTCTTGTTTAGATAATGGAGGCCTTCGAGTAGGTTGGCGTATCGGTGTTGTGTATTGATGCGATGTTGCACAAGAGAGGTTCTTCCCAGTGACTGTCCCCGAACTGCAAAACAATCTTTGAATTCATATAAAAACTGTCTGAGTTCTTTTACCTCACCACTTGAGAGGTCGTTAGAAGATCTGTTCAATAATTCTTGCAGTTCCTCTTGTAATTTGGAATTATCCGAAGCACTGGATCTTCGTTGCCTTATTCCGGCTACCCAGGCCACAGGAGTCAATTTGCCTAGGAGCGTATTGCTTTGTAAAGTGATAGCTTGATCCAAAATATTCGCCACCCTAATAGGTACATTTCCGGTTTCGTCAGGTTTTACTAAACTTCTGGCAACTAGTATGCCCGGTGTGCTGACTACCTGGGGTTCGAATATAGAGCACTGGTTGCCCCTAGTATCTACCTCAGTTCTAACCATGTTGATCTTTTCGGAGTTTGGCGGAACAGTTACGGCCACTTGGTTTATGACGTACATCGATTTTTCTGCTGTCGTCATTGTTGATAGCATTACCTCTTCGCCTCCGATTCTCAAGACATTGTTTTTGAAGTCGACTATAAATCCGTATGCGTTCATAACGTCCACACCAAGAATTGCTTCATCCACAATGTCTACAAGTACTTAATGATTAAACTCAAGTCGACCGAGGCGTAGATGTATCTCCCCTTTTCCATACACTTTTACAGGCCGTCCAGTAGCTGTTCGCAAGCTGCAAGAGCACCAGACTGGCTTGAGATCTTTCACCACGTCGGGGCGCACAATAGAAACTGTTGCGCTTGTGTCAACTGTAATCGAGGTTGGCCTTTCTTGAACAAATCTGGCAACTACCAAACTCCCGCTGTTTTTCTGAAGTGTAGAAATTGCGTATTGTCTAGGGGCTTCGTTCCTCCAGTTAGTCAGCACACGCCCCGTTGTACCGACTATTGCTCGTTTCCCTGCTGCTGAATTCTAACCCGACAATCTCGTTGTAGATGTCCAGGTTTCCCACATCTATAACACTTCGGTCTTCCATCCTTTCTTATTTTATTCTGTGGCGCCTACCGTCGAGTCTCTGTTCCTTGTTCTTCTTCTTCATCGTCTGTGCCGTCGCGATCTTTTAGCGCGCGCACTTTATGACTTGTCCAACCAGACGCTGACTTGGCGGCCTCAAATTGCAAAGCATGTACCAGGGCGTCCGCACTGTTCTGGTGTCTTGCCATTCGTAACACTTGCTGTAGTTCGTTATCTCGGACACCGGCAGTAAATGTCTGCATCGCAAAACTCGTTCGAAAATCTTCTGGCGCTTCAGGATAGGCCAGTCTAATTAGTCTGTCGATACTTGCTTCAAACTCTTGAAGGCTGTCGCCGGAATGTTGTCGCCTTGCTCTCAACTGGGTACAGTAGACATCTCGCAAATGTTTATCACCATACCGTAATTCTAGAGCTTTTATCAATTCGGCATAGGTGTTTTGGCTGTCAGGTGGCACTTTCTGTAGTAATTCCGCCGCAGGTCCCTTTAATGAAAGAACGAGTAAAACACCCTTGGCTTTCTCTGTCCAATTATTTGCGCATGCAGCAGCTTCAAATTGGCGGAGGTACGTTGCCCAGTGACTGCTTCCGTCAAAGGATGGAGCTTTGACATGAACTGTCCCTACTGTAGGCAAAGTGACTTTCTCTATTAACTTATTTTCTGTGTCTTTTTCTGTCTTTATCACTGGTACAGTCTGTTCAGAAATTTGTTTTGGTTGAATCTTCATGGACTGTTCAACTTCACTTTTAATTTGTTCTCTTATGTTTGCCATTGAGTTTTCTACTGCAGATTTTGTTGACATAGCTTCTTCCACAGTCAAGACAGATTTTCCTACTTCAGATATTTTTGTAGACATCGATTCTTCAACACGCGAGACAGATTTTTCCACTTCAGCTATTTTTAATGTCACTGATTCTTGTGCCTCCGATATTTTAGTAACTTGTTTATTAAGCTCACCTTGTAGGAGAGCCAATTCTGCGGTACTATGTTCTTGCATCTGTTTCTGCTCCTGTATTAATGCTTTGATGTCTTCTGTTTCACGCTTTCGTTTCTCTGCCTCCTGTCGTCGTCGTTCCTCTGTCTCTTCTCTTTCCTGCCAGCGTTTTTCATCCTGTCGTTTTTCTGCTTCTTCCGCCTCCTGTCTGCGTTTCTCGTCCTGTCGTTTTCTGCTTCTTCCTGTGTCTGCCGCAGCAGTGTTTGTAAAGCTTCCATCATCTAACTGGGATCCATGTTTACCGATTAATTAGGAATCACACTCGTTTTGTACAAAGTGTCCACTGTTTCCACTGTTAACCGTTTTATCCCACTTCTGACACCACTGTTACGTCGGTCTACTCGATCGTCGTAGGTACAGTGGAAACAAAAATACAAGACACCAATTAAGTCACTAATCACCCCTTTAATTTTTACAGTTAAACAATTCGTAATTAACAACACAGTCTCTACAACAAATCAAATGAAAATTGTTCACACGCAATAAAATGTCCACTAAAATTAAACATAATTGTATTACAATTATACCGTCTGATTATAAAATACCACTCTTAACTAATAACCACTTGAACGCGCACAGTAATATCGCTACTATAAGTCTCGAACCGCACTGTCAATATATCGCACTAATACTGAACTAATCGTCGTTGATTACTGGTATTTATACCGCCCCAAATTAGTAGATTATTCCATAATGCGCGATAACGCCAGTATAGTTACGACGTAATTACTTGCGGCCTTGACACAGTCCGTGCGCCCGAGCGAAGTCTGGCACAGTCTAGAAAATGCGTCAACAAGCACGTACGCCACACACGTTACATTCCCGATCACTCTGGAACATTCGATAAACACGTAGATTGTTCTGTGATGTCGAAACAATATTATTTTGAAATCGACCTTTCAACCCTGCCACATAAAGTGTTTACAGATGTTAAAAAAAATCTTCTAAAGGTAAGTTTGTTATTAGAAATACATTCAACTAAAAAAGAAGCGCCATTTGTACCTGGCGTCAGTGCCTCATCATGCATTTGGAAGTAGCAAATTGAATCACAAACAGCACGGACGCCAATGGCAGTGGCAGCGACTCAAGAAGGCCGTGCCTCGGTATGAAAATGTAAAAGGCGGAGTGAAATACCGGTCTTTGCTAAAAGAGATTACACCAGTGAACAATATTTAACATTTCAGGACACCAACAATTTATTTAAATCTCTCATCAGAATTTTTGCCGAACAGTGGATAATTCGGAGTGCGGAAATCGGGTCAGTTACTCGTACGAACGAATTCACAAAAAAGTCCAACTAAATGTATCAGTACAATAATTAGACAATAAATATGTAGCAGTAAAGTGTTTTTTTTCTATGTATTACTTAAAGATAAATTGGATTATAAACACCCGTCTTATGGGAGGGGGGGCTCCAGTGGCCAAGGTACGCCACAGATTACTAATGTCCTGTGATGTTACCATATTCTGCTAGAATCGACTCCCTACGTGTGCTTTACAGTGATTATGTGTTCTGTGTTAAAAATAAACTGCAACAAGAAAAGTTTGTTCTGGACCCGCGGCCAGTTTTCTCTGTGTGCGGTTTAGTGTAAAGGAATGCATTGGTGGCCCGAAACGATAGTATCGAGCGAAGTTGTGGCGCCAACGCGTTATTAATCGATTTCTTTTACTTTTCCACCCGTGAAGAAACGACAATTGGATACGGCCAGCGAAGCATGTCGTATTGGCCGAGTTATATTAGGTTTAATATTTGTTTAGTGGGAAGAGGTGCAGAGGAATCCCCCTTATCTGGTGGGCGGACCAAAACATCACTTTTTTTTGCTAAACATACCTCTCTACTTAAAAACCTAATTCGATCGCTCGGCAGGTTTTGTTACGAGCCAGTTTTTCCACGTCCGAGTAACTATGTTTCATTCACGTTGTTCACACCTTGATTTCAACATGTCCGACAATTCAACCACGTTTTCAACATTGTTTTTTTGTTTTTTGGCCAATTCTGTAAGTTTTAATATAATTACCCCCAAATCTATTGTCAGACAACATGGACTGTCTCAGGGCCGCCGCTACCATATGTGCGAAATGTGCACCGCACAAGGGGGGCCATACCAAAGGGGAGGTCGTAGACTGCCAAATTCATTTCCAGGCCAGAGATACCACGGATTACGAGAAAGAAGCATCATTTCAATTATGAGACTGTAGATGAACCTATAACTTCTACTGATTGTCTTTTAAAGGAAATTTTTTCTTTAAAATCTTGGATCCTGCTATTGTTTCAACAGATGAAAGATTTCAATTACTTCAACAGCACATTGATGTTTTTAAGATCATATAGTGTATAATAGAATGTGGGGATGATAATGAATTTAAATTGTATTGTGAAAATATTCATCTAGCATTGACCGATAAAGTCCTCGACGATAGTGACATTAACGGCAATGACTTATTTCAAGAGATAAAAGCAATTCAACCCCATTTAACTTCAGAGACTGCAAGTGACATACTTGAGTATATTTTTAAAAATAATTTGTCTTCATCTTTTCCAGATCTAACCATTGTAATTCGAATATTTCTCACACTGCCGGTTACAGCGGCAACAGGCGAACGTTCGTTTTCTAAACTAAAAATTATAAAAAACTCTTTACGGCCTTCCATAAGTCAAAAAAGATTATCAGCCCTAGCTACTCTATCCATAGAACATGAAGTGTGTGAGACAATCAATTTGAGCAATATTATTAAAAAAATTTCTGAAACCAAAGCGCGAAAAGCGCTCTTTTAATAAAAATAAAAAACGAAATGCCGCAAATAAACTATTATATTTTTGAAAATGTATTCAACACTTGTACGAACAGATCTTCCACTTACATCGTGTAAGTACTGAGCTAAATAAGTTTCGAAAAATATACGTATGTTTTGTCAATTTTACTATTTATGTCTGTATCAATTTTTAACTAAAATAATATTAAATAGTGTGGCAAAGTAGGGTATGAAAAGTATATTCAGGAGGGCGGCAAAGGTAAAATTGCACAAGGGCGGCTGCTGTGGACTGTCCATTTCTATTTTCCAGAATCTTTTATAACAATCTTTGAATGATTAATAAATAATCCGATATTACTTACTACGAAACAATACAGTTACGTACTGTCACACACCAACATACACTGTCACGTTTTGTCACTATTAAACAATTGTTTCACAGAGTATCCAACGTTCAAAGCAAGTTCGCAAGGCGGAATCAAATCGATCGTCAAACAGACGTGTCGATTTCAAATTTCGCGCAAAGCAATCCAGTTGAAGCGATCAGACTAATAAGAATAACGTCATACGTAGGTAATAAATTAATTTAAGTGTACAGGACTATGCATTGTAGGGTGCCCTTGGGAAATACTGCACTTAGAGACTTAGTGTGTGTAAGAGAGAGAGAGAGAGAGAAAGAGAGAGTGAGAGAGAACATGTGGGTGGAATACACTTAGCGGTAGACTGTTAATTATGGTTATGCAACTGGAGGTTCTGATTTTTTTTCATTGGGTATTAGAATCTTATCTGGCATTACTGCCTTTGTTGAGCTTTAGTCTCCTCAACAATACTGCTCCATGCTTCCCTGTTCTCCGCCCTTCCTCGCCACCCTCCGAATTCCATGCTAGCAAGATCTTCTTTTACACCATCCAAGCATCTCATCTTTGGTCTGCCTCCACGTCTAGTAGTATATAATCAACATTTTTTTAGGCATTATTTCCTCAGACATTCTGTCCACATGTCCCAGCCAACGCAGCCTCTGTGATTTGATGAATTTTACTATGTCTTTTCCATTCATGAGAGCCTGTAGATCATTGTTATTGCGTCTTCTCCAACTGCCTTCTTCTCTTACTGGGCAATCAATTTTACGCAATATTTTGCGCTCAAATAATTTTAAAGCAGTTTTGTCATTCCCTGTCGCAGTCTACACCTCAGATCCATATGTAACAACTGGTCGCACAAGAGAATAATTTACTTTAAATTTTATACCTCTTGTAACAATATTGTTTTTAAAGTTGTTAATATTTACAAAGTAGGTTCTATTTACTGCGTATACCCTTTCTCTTATACTCGTCCTAATGTTATTATCACTTGACACTAAGGCACCTAGATAACTAGAGCAAGACTCTCCTTTGAAACACTTCCCATTCACTCTGAAACCTCTAGGAGCCCTTCTGGTCTCTGAGTTGGACATTACCACGTATAAGCTAAGCTACTTCGGTGGTATACTTGGGAGCCATTATTATTATAAAATTAATTTAATCTAATTTAATTTCGACTAATTTCAATTATCTAAAATTACGTTAGAGACGATGAAATTGTCACTGTCTTACTTAAAAAAAGTAGTGTGATTTTTGGCACGCGTTTGCTTCACGAGCTGCGGCAATTTTTGGCCGAACTGCAGCTCAAAGCTTGTGTCCAGTCTATTTCTTTGTTTATACTTTATCGGCAAACTCTCGACCGCGTTTTCTGTGTTGGCGCTACACTTAATAAACTACTCTATACACAGAGGTGGACCGATATACCTATAACAGATATTTTAGAACGATACTTTTTTGGAACGGATATAACAGTGACTGAAAAATTGAAATACCTGTTCTGATTCAACGATAACTGAAAATCGAAAAATCGAAATAGGCCTACCCGTTCCGATTACTCACGGTCTCGCGGTTCCGAGTTGCGGGACCCCCCTACGCAACTAACGAATAAAGGAGTACTTCGAATATTACGAGTATACGAGTATAAAGCCACTTTTTGGTGCTGAATACTTCATTCTGCGCATGTGCCGATTGCCATACAAGTACGAAACGAAGCAAAACAGTGAGTTTCAGAATATCTCTATGCCAAAGAGACGAAGCTGTTTTTAATAAATGAAAAAAATTCGTACTGATGTTACATTTATTCTCGTGTGTTATACAGATATATTAATACAGATTATAATAACAAAGTATATATTATACTAGTCACCAACTTCGTAAATTTTGAAAAATCGAATTATATTGTGTTATAACCTACAGAGTGGCTGATAGGCCATATAGTACTTTTTGTCATTGTGATTTAGGAGATGATTTTAATTTCACTGCACATCTCACGTAAATTTTTTTGACATTCTTTGTTGTGCTATTACGTGAAATCTAAATTTGATTGACTGAGTTTTGCAACTGATTTGTCTAACCAAAACGGACTAAATGATTTAATATTAAAACTATGTCAGCTTGTTTACTCCTAGTGAAAACTTAAATTAGTATTCCCAAAGGGAGATATGTCTATAAATGCTCTTGTTTCTTATTTTCTTTTAAACAGTAACAGCTTAATAAAGTCACAGTGTAAAGTAACACTGTTAATACTTTTATTTCAATATATAATACAGGTATATGTATAATACGTATATAATAACAGGTAAACAGGTATTTGTACTTATTTTGTTGGAACGGCTTCGTTCGTACCTGTTATTTTCAAATACTAGTTTAGCACACCTCTACTATAAACTTGTACTATAAACTTTCAAGTCGCATGGCACCTGAGGGATTAGGAGACCCTTACTACACACACACACACACACACACACAGAGCTGGCCCGCACGCCTGGGGTATGAATCATCTATTGGGCATCCACTACGTACCTGCAACTTTTATAATATGAATTTTTTAACAAACGAGCTTAGCATATTTGTAATCTCCATAAAATTTTAAAGAAAATGACACCAAACATGACGTAGTTGTGATATATTTTAGGTGTACAACTAAGTCTAATTAAATATTCATTTTAGCTTTAGAAATGAGTATTTTGCAAATGTTATTCAATTTTCGTTGATAATCATGCACAATTTGACTGATATTTATCGTAATAAAGTGTGTTATGTGCGTATATTACATACATCAAATAACTGATATTTTTTTTTCTTTTTCGTTGGGATACATTTTTATATAAAATAATTTTTTAATGAATATTACATACAAGACAGCATTTGTTACTGTAGAAAAAAAATACAAATTTTCATATTACCTACGTAATTCTGCACCATGAATGTAAAATGTAAATACATTTTTTATAATCACCTAAATATCATCAACATACTTATTACTTTATTATAAAATCTTTATAAAGTACTCCAATTCTGCGTTTGCATTATAAATCCCTAAAATACTCATGTTTATCGCAATTATGTGTTGTTTGGACTCATTTTTCTCACAATTTCACGGAGATTACAAAAATTATAGTTTAATTTGGATTATAAGCTAAATTAAAAATTGTATAGTTTTGTATTGGACCGTATTCAAAACCACAAAAGAGACCGCAGCTATACCTGAACCGCCCGGGTCGTGTCTGGCCTGGCCGGGCCGGTTGTGAGTGCGCGTGCGAGAGTAAGGATCTTCTAATCCCTAAGGTGCCTACCACTTCCCTTAACCGATCTTCAATAAAATCAATAGGCATTTAGATCTTTACATTTCTGGAACGTTTGCAAAAAATTATTTGATTCTCTTTTAATTTACGGCAGTTATCGTTCGTCACAGAAAAAATTACCCTTGTTAAAACATAAAACGTTGCTGGTAAACTACCCCTTAACCTTAACCGATCTTCACCAAAATCAACAGATCTAGAGTACATAAAACTTCAGGAATGCATGCAAAACATTATTTGATTCTGTTTGAATGTGCGGCAGTTATCGTTCGTCATAGAAACAATTACTCTTGTTAAAACATTAAAGGTGGCAGGTAAACTACCCCTTTTCCTTAACAGATCTTCACCAAAATCAATAAGCCTTCAGTTCTTAACAATTCAGGAAAGTATGCAAAAACGTATTTGATTCTGTTTGACTTTGCGGCTGTTATCGTTTGCCATAGAAAAAAATTATCCTTGTTAAAACATAAAACGTTGCATGTAAACTACCCCTTTCCCCTAACCGATCTTCACCAAAAACAATAGGTCTTGAAAACTCTACAAATCAGGGTGTATGCAAAAAATTATTTGATTCTGTTTGAATTTGCGGCTCTTATCGTTTGCCATAGAAAAAAATCTACACAGACAGACAGATAGACACACAGACAGACAGACAGACAGACAGACACACACACACACACACACACACACACACACACACACACACTTTTCGAAAAATGTTTTTTTTTCATGTTTTGAGGGTAGTACAATCAGAATCTGCAATTATCTCGAACACAATTTTTTTTGCCATCACCATATTTCCTTATGGAACATGGAAGTAAAACTAATGCAGAAAAGACAATAAATATCGGTATTGAGAACCATACATGACTTGCATGTTCTAAGACTTATATTTAAAATCATTTTCGAAATGAAATATTTCCATAGAAACTACTTCTTTTTACTTACTGTTTCACCCTTAACCACAGTCCTGTGGTCACTAACGTATACCACCACACGTTATCGCACTCGATTTTTACTGATGATGGAAGTCGATGGCACTGCCGAAACGTCTGGTTTTGCAGAAAACATTGGACTACGGCCAAACAGCCCGGGAAGGAATTTTTACAACAAAATACTTCTTTGTTGTTGATAACGTAGTACAGATATAAAATACCGGTATGGAGAACCATACGTGACTTCCATGTTCTATGATTTATATTTAAATCATTTACGAAATTAAATGTTTCCATAAAAACTACTTCTTTCCACTTATTGCTTCAGCCTTAACCACAGTACTGTAGTCACTAACGTATACCACCACACGTTATCGCACTCGATTTTCACTGACGATGGCAGTCGACGGCACTGCCGAAACGTCGGGTTTTGCAGAAAACAATGGACTACGGCCAAACAGCCCGGGAAGGAATTTTAACAACAAACTACTAATTTGTTGCCGATAACGTAGTACACATATAAAAATTATACCCTCCCCATTCAACTATAATTTTCATTTATAGAAAATTACCCCCACCCCGTTCAACTAGCCTCTTCAATTATAGATATTTCATCTACGTTTCTACAGTGGATTATTATGATCTTATCAGGCTACTTTATTTATCAAAATTAAGTACCGGTACTTTACTCTTGTTAAAACATAAAACGTTGCCGGTAAACTACCCTCTCCCCGTAACCGATCTTCACGAAAATCAATAGGCCTCGGGTCCTCCACAACTCAGGCAAATATGTGAAAAATTATTTGATTCTGTTTGAATTTACGGCAGTTATCGTTCGTCATGAAAAAATTACTCTTGTTAAAACATAATTCGTTGCTGGTAATCTATGCTTTTCTCTTAACTGATCTTCACCAAAATCAACAGACCTTGAGTTCTCTGTAATTCAGGAAGGTATACAAAAACGTATTTGATTCTGTGTGAAGTTACGGCAGTTATCGTTTACCATAGGAAACAAATTATCCTTGATTAAAAAAAAAACGTTGCCGGTAAACTACCCCTTTCCCTTAAACGAATTTCACCACAAACAATAGGTCATGAGTACTCTACAATTCAAGGCTGTATGCAAAGAATTGTTTTATTCTGTTTGAATTTGCGGGTGTTATGTTTGCCATAGGAACAATTACTCTTGTTAAAACATTAAAGGTGGCAGGTAAACTACCCCTTTTCCTTAACAGATCTTCACCAAAAGAAATAGGCCTTCAGTTCTTAACAATTCAGGAAAGTATGCAAAAACGTATTTGATTCTCTTTGCATTTACGGCAGTTATCGTTCGTAAAAAAAATTACCCTTGTTAAAAAACGTTGCAGGTAAACTACCTCTTTCCCTTAAAAGATCTTCACCAACAGGTCTTGAAAACTCTATAATCTAGGGCTTTATGCAAAACATTATTTGATTCTGTTTGAATTTTCAGCTGTAATCGTTTGCCATAGAAAAAAATTAACCTTGTTAAAACATAAAACGTTGCAGGTAAACTACCCCTTTCTCCTAACAGATCTTCACCAAAAACAATAGGTTTTGAAAACTCTACAAATCAGGGTGTATGCAAAAAATTATTTGATTCTGTTTGAATTTGCGGCTCTTATCGTTTGCCATAGAAAAAAAATCTACACAGATAGACAGACAGACAGACAGACACACAGATAGACACACAAACAAACACACAGACACTTTTCGAAAAATAACTTTTTTTCATGTTTTGAGTGTAGTATAATCAGAATCTGCAATTATCTCGAACACGATTTTTTTTGCAATCACCATATTTCCTTATGGAACATGGAAGTAAAACTAATGCAGAAAAGACAATAAATATCGGTATGGAGAACCATACATGACTTCCACGTTCTAAGATTTATATTTAAAATCATTTTCGAAATGAAATATTTCCATAGAAACTACTTCTTTTTACTTACTGCTTCAGCCTTAACCACAGTTCTGTGGTCACTAACGTAAGTAGGGGTGTTATGGGGGTTCTAACGCACTATCTTCCCTATGTTAATACGCTCCGCCCCCCGCCCCGCCCACTTGTGGTGATGGTGGTAGGTGAGTGGTCCTACATAGTAGTGGTGGGGTAGGTGGGGGTATCACTTGACAGTGGTGGGGGTAGTCGGCCATGTTGGGAAAGTAGTGGTGGGGATAGTCGTTGGCGTTGATTGGTTGGGGGTGTGGCCGCCGCCCGGATGTCGATTGGTCGTCGGCCAAGCCGCGGCCCGGCCGCCGCCTGGATGTCGATTGGTCGGCGTCCATGTTAGAAAAGTCGTCGGCCATGTTGGTGCTAACTTGTGAACGTCGGCCGGTGTCCAAAAAAAGCGTACGGGTTTAGATTTGGCCGTCGCCAGGCCACCCCCCGGCCATAGATTGGTCGACGTATGGTTCGAATGTATGTGTCTGTGGTAAGTACATATTGTGAAAAGTAAGGTAGTGTGTTCTGCATTGGGCGGTTGTAGTAAAAAGGTGTAGTGTGTTCTTCTTCTTCTTCTTCTTCTTCTGCATCCAGCGGTCATCGTAACATACTCTTGATGAAAATGATGACTTCTACATATTGTCCTGGGAAGGCGTGTATGCAGCGTATAATTGAAAACCACTTCACTTGTAAAAGTTGTGT
Organism: Magicicada septendecula; assembly: GCA_034769895.1. Classification (NCBI taxonomy): domain Eukaryota; kingdom Metazoa; phylum Arthropoda; class Insecta; order Hemiptera; family Cicadidae; genus Magicicada; species Magicicada septendecula. The sequence continues at coordinate 59,110,285 of CM068368.1, read as the reverse complement.
AACATACTGAGGTTATGTTTAATGGAATGTATGTGTCTGTGGTAAGTATATATTGTGAAAAAAAGGTAGTGTTTTCTGCGTCTGGTGGTCGTTGTAAAAAGGTGTAGTGTCCTCTTCTCCTGCACCTGGTGGTCATTGGTTTAAAATTATTCTATACTTTCTTTCCCAAGTAGTGTATTACCATCATGCCATTATTTAAAAAAAAATTGAAATTTTTAATTGTATGTAAAACACATGAACGGTCGGTGCGCAACGATCGTTCGAGCTTGTACATTGGCGTAATGTACTGTTTTTTAAAACATTGTTAATGTTCACACTAATGAAAAGGACTTTTGAAAGTAAACACAATGAAATGTTAAGGCAATTACGTATAATTTAATCAATGCGCGTTCGTTCCGATGGATGTAGGGAGGCTGTTGAGGAAGGGGAAACCGGTGAGCGCGGGGGAGGGGGAACCAGACGATGCGCAGTAAGTGGTTATTAATAACCCTGTGAAACAGGTGCAAGCCGTTTTCACACGACATGTTCAGCGGGTTGGGGGGGGGAGGCAGCCAGTCGGCGACGGTTATTTTTAACAGTCTAGACAGGGTGATGCAATCGACTCCCGTCGAGCGCAGAAGGGGGGAGGCGACCCGGTTATTTTTTTACACATCTAGACAAGGTGATGTCATCGACTTCCGTCGAGCGTGAGGGAACGGAAAGTGGCGGGCGATTAGACGGCGGCACTAATTTTTTATGCGTCTAGACAGAGTGATGTAATCGACTTCCGCCGAGCCCGGAAGAGGGGTAGGTGACGGTTGTTATTTTTATGCAAACCGACTGATACAATCGACCAGATGTTTACGCTGTCTCTATGAATCGAAATGATGTAAATAAAACAACTTTGTATTCAATTAGTAATTTACCAGAAACTTACTACGACTCGCACCGATGAAACACTGAGCGAAGAATAGGAGCGGATACCGTCCAATCAAAGACGCTTCCCCCTCCCTCCGTTCGGAAAGAGGGCTACGATCAAGAGGGTATTACGAAATTAAAGTACACAAAATTTGTTATAAACGACTACATTTATTAATATAAAAAAAAACACATACATTAAAAATTGTGTGTACACACATAATATTCTAAAAAAGCAACACACTATTTACAGCAAAAAACAATAATATACTCCGTGCGTTTAATTGTATCTGCGCACTGTGTTGGACAGCGGAGTGTATACGTTGAGAGAATCGTGCAGTATCATGCAGTAGGCCGCGGTCTGAGCGGGGAAATTGGTCGTGGACTCGAATTCCAATCTGACGTCAACCGGCGAAGACTTGAGTGACTCGTCCTGTCTGCTACAATCGAAGACGAATAGCGGTGCTTTCGCTATGAACTCGGTCGGTGTTAGAAGTACGTTGGGTTGAGTTCTACGGTAGTACGATTTTTGAAATCGTGAATACACGTCGTACAGCAGAGCGTAACGTCTGTTATCGATATCCAGGTTTAGAACATTCCCTGGACAGGGCAGGTTTCTCCCCAGGTGCTGCTGCGGCTGAGGCTGTGGCTGTTGCGGCTGCGGCTGTGGTTGCGACTGTTGCAGTTGTGATCGTGGGTGCAGTTGTATTTTACTGAAAAATAAAATATAACAACATATACAGTCGTGGAAATAAAATATGTACACATAAGATGAACAAAACCCACCACCCTAGCCCATCAAAACCTTCACACGATGCGATAACATATGGCCAGTCAGCATCTTGTTGTAAGCGAATAAAAATAACTGCATACCCCCCCCCCATCGTGGGTGAAGGTCTCGGTGCGAGCCGATTACATTAGCCACGGGTTGCATTTTGTTTCACATGGTTAAAAAATTACCGTCGCCGTCTAGTCGCCTACCGCCCCCCTACCCCGTGTGCGTAAAGGTCTATTGAATTTGCACTCTGTGAATTGTAATAAATAATTTTTATACACGAAATACGAGTTAATTCTTACCGTTAGTTACTGGTCCGTGTACCTCCGCCTCTTCACTTCGATGTTAGGACCAGCAGCGTCGTCGGATAGCGTACGTTTAATTCCAATCTGACGTCAACCGGCGAAGACTTGAGCGACTGTCTGCTACAATCGAAGACGAATAGCGGTGCTTTCGCTATGAACTCGGTCGGTGTTAGAAGTACGTTAGGTTGTGTTCTACGGTAGTACGATTTTTGAAATCGTAAATACACGTCGTACAGCAGAACGTAACGTCCGTTATCAGTATCCAGGTTCAGAACATTCCCTGGACGGAGCAGATTTATCACCAGGTGCTGCTGCGGCTGAGGCTGTGGCTGCTGCGGCTGCGGCTGCGGGTGAGGCTGCGGCTGTTGTGGTTGTGGCCGTCGCTGCAGTTGTATTTTACTGAAAAAATATAATATAACAACATGTACAGACGTGGAAATAAAATATGTAGACATAAGATGAATAAGACCCCCCCCCCAGCCTTCACAGCGTTCACACGCTGCGATAACATATGGCTAATCAGCATCTTGTTGTAAGCGGATTAAAATAACTGCATACTCCTCCTCCTCTGGAAGGTCTCGGCGGGAGCCGATTACATTTAGCCACGGCTTGCATCCTGTTTCACATGGTTAAAAAATAACCTTCGCCGCCTAGTCGCCTACCACCCCCCTACCCCATGTACGTAAAGGTCTATTGAATTTGCACTCTGTGAATTGTAATAAATAATTTTTATACACGAAATACGAGTTTATTCTTACCGTTAGTTACTGGTCCATGTACCTCCGCCTCTTCACTTCGATGTTAGGACCAACAGCGTCGTCGGATAGCGTACGTTTACGCGTTCTGTAGTGTCCGTACTCGAGCGTAGTTACGCCGTCGTCCAGTACGTACCTCTTATCAGTAGGGTAAGAATGAGAGTTCTAACGCGGAAGTGACGTCACATCCCCCCTTTTGGCGCGAAATTCAAAAATCCAGGTGGTGGGGGTAGACTTCCGGCGCAGCGTGTCGTCATGTGCAGAGGTTATGATGGACCGGGGGGTAGTGGTGTGTCCCACGTGACCTCGATGGGCGTACCGAAGTTGTCGGCCATGTTGTCGGCGTTCGGCCATGTTGTCGTCGTCGTCCATTTTGTGGGGTTACGTGTGCGTTGATTGGCGGAGGCGTGGCCGCCGTTCGCTGTTCGCCGTCCGGCGGGGGCTTGGCCGCGGCCTGGTCGTGGCTTGACCGCCGCCGGGAGTGGTGGGGTCGTCGTCCATTTTGTCGGCTGTGTGGTGGCCATGTTGGGAAAGCTGGGATGTTGTCGGATTGTGCGTGTGTGCTGGTTAAGGTTGGGCCACGTTGCCGCATCGTGGTGTGTTATAGTGTATGGTTTGGATATATGATTTGTTTTTCCGGAAGGATAGCCATGTTGGAAAAGCGTCGACGTTGTCAACTTGTGCCGGCCACGTTGTCGGCTCGTGCATGTGTTATAGTGTACGGGTTTTGTATATGTTTACACTGCCACCATTGTCCGTCGACGTGAAGAGGTGAATTGTATTGTTGCCAACTTGAGAACTGTAATAGCGTTGGTCACGTTGTCAACTCGTGCATGTGTTATAGTGTATGGGTTCAGATATCGTCGATGTGAAGAGATTAATTGCAGTGTTGCCAACTCGTGAACTGTAAATTTGAATGTGTGCTTTTGTGGTAAGTATATATTGTAAAAATACAACGGCCATGTTGTCGTCGTCGTCCATTTTGTGGGGTTATGTGTGCGTTGATTGGTGGAGGCGTGGCTATGTTCGCCGTTCGCCGTTCGCCGTTGACGTCGTCGTTGACGTCGTCATCGTAGCTGGGCGGCGGCCAGGTCGTGGCTTGATGGCCGCCCGTCGTGGTGGGGTTCGTCGTCGGCGGCGGCGGCCATGTTGGAAAAGGTGCGAGGTTGTCGGGTTGTGGATGTGTGTAGTGGTTAAGGTACGGCCGGGTTGCCGATTCGTGCATGTGTTATAGTGTATGGTTATGTATATATAAGGGTTTTTCCGGAAGTTCGGCCATGTTGGAAAAGCGTCGTCGGTGTTGCCAACTTGTGCTGGGTTTAATCGACGTTGTCGGCTCGGTGTTATAGTGTACGGGTTGAATATATGTTTACACTGCCGCCATTGTTGCCAATTCGTGCGTGGTGTTATAGTGTACTGGTTTCGGATATATTTACACTGCCACAATTGTCTCGATATCGTCGATGTTGTGTCTATGTGTTAAGTAATTGCATTGTTGCCAACTCAGTCAAGTAGTGTAAGAGTGTGCTGGTTAAGGTTCGACCACGTTGGCGATTCGAGCGTGTGTTATAGTGTATGGGTTTGGATATATACTGTGTTTTCCGGAAGGGTGTCCACGTTGGAAAAGCGTCGACGTTGTCAACTTGTGCATGTGTGCTGGTTTAGCGTCGGCCACGTTGTCGGCTCGTGCATGTGTTATAGTGTACAGGTTTCAGATATATTTACACTGCCGCCATTGTCCGGATATCGTCGATGTGAAGAGGTGAATTGCATTGTTGCCGACTGGAGAACTCTACTGGCATCGGTCACGTTGTCGACTCATGCATGTGTTATAGTGTACGGGTTTCAGATATATTTACACTGCCACCCCATTGTCCGGATATCGTCGATGTGAAGAGGTGAATTGCATTGTTGCCAACTCGAGAACTGTACTGGCGTTGGTCACGTTGTCAACTTGTGCATGTGTTATAGTGTATGGGTTTAGATATTTTCACTGCTGCCGTTCGGATTTACCTACTGCGGTGCAAAATTGAATATCATTTCACTTGTAAAAATTGATTATCGTGCATTTGTGCAATTGTTCTGATTGACATTTCACTTATGAAACATGCATGATGGAAGGAAAAAAGGATAGTTGAAAATAAACAACTAAGCAAAGCAAAATTTACATATATTGTAATCAAACACACATAAAAATATACAATAAACTACACACACACACACACACACACACACACACACACACACACACACACACACACACACACACACACACACACCACACAATAACAATATATGAAATCGTACGCGACAAATGAAGATGTCCATTCGGTCCTACTGTACAATTTCTACTATGTAAGCTCTATCCTTTTCTCCACGATAAATTAGTTGCAGCGAACACGGTACTAAATTTTTTAATTCCTCATCTTTGAAAACGCCTGCGTATCTCTTTGGTAGATATACACGATATTTTAGTTTAGGGTCTCTGTAATCTTGGAGAGTGACGAGTACAGCTTTCCCGTACTTTGCGTCTATATTCTGCATTTCTTCTATTGGATATTTTACGTCGATTATCAATTCCTTTATTTTTTTATACTCAATTGCGCTAATAGTTGCAAACTTTTCAGTGAATGACACCATTTTAAAATAAAGAATTTATAATTTTTCGTGCGTCTCTCAACGAATGAACGAATAACGCTCGTGCACAGCGAATAAATAGGGAGGTAGTTGTGGAGGTGGAAACCACTCAACGCACAGTAAGCGTTTATTTTTAACCGTGTGAACAGGATACGAGCTGATTTCTCACGGTTCAATGGGTAGGTGGGGAAGAGGGGAGTCGGTTATTTTTTATACGTCTAGACAGCACTCGTGCTTGTTCGAACATGTCGTCGACGCTAATTTATTTTTAGACAGGTGATGTATTTAACTGTGTGAACAGGATACGACTTGATTTCTCACGGTTCGATGGGTAGGTGAGGAAGAGGGGTGTCGGTTATTTTTATACGACTAGACAGCACATGTGCTTGTTTGAACATGTCGTCGACGCTAATTTATTTTTAGACAGATGATGTACTCGATAGAAAGGCGACGACTGTTATTTTTTTACGTAAGCGCTAAACAATAATGTTAGTAATTTATCAGAAACATATTGATTATTCTAAATCTGATACAACCCACTCGCGTAAAGCGTGAACTCTAGTATTTGTACATGTTAAAAGGAAACGTGTACTTTACTAATATCGACACAAGATGTTCATCTCAAGGATGTACACGAAAGAGATGGTAACAACAAAAAAAAAGCTACCACACACAAAGTCACGGACGCGCACTTAGTTTGGCTTGCGTTCTGTTTCCCACACGCTGTGATAACAGATGGTGTCAGACAGCTTGTGTGTTCTGTTATTTAAAAAAATTTATGTACGACTACGTTCACACGCCGCGATAAACAGACGGCCAGACAGACAGAGTCGATTACATCATCATAACAACTAATGCACACTCACCAACAAAAAATGTAACAGCTGCCACACACACACACACACACACACACAAAGTCAAAGACGCACACTTAGCTTGGCTTGTGTTCTATTTCACACAATAATTTATGTACGTCGCTAACTTTTCGTTCACACGCAACGATAACATATTTTCTGGAAATAAGCGGTACACGAGACAGGCTTTTCCGTGTATTGAACGTAATCGAGTTTAGGAGAAACTGAAAAATTCTAAATTTATAATAATGAAATGTACAATACGCTTCTCCATAAACCTTTTTTTCTGTAATCCTTTTACGAACATAAAGTTAAAAGCAAACGTGTACTTTACTAATATCGCAACAAGATGTTCGAACGATGTGTCCCCGTCCGTCCACTCTAATCTATAATAATGCTCCGTTAACCAACGGTTTGTCCGTACGTGATTGTGATTCGAAACGATTGTGTTTACTAGAGGTGCAAATATCAAATGCCTGCTGGCATATGCGATGATGTCCATAATGGCTAGTTACTTGCCGAGTTCGTTTCCATCGTCGTCAACAAAACAGTGAAAGTCGTCAAGTTCATTGAAAGCTGTCAGACCAAGGTACAGCATGCCATAACCGATCGTAACGATATACCCATAACCGCAATGTCAACCTGCCTATCGTTAAAGAAAATATTGCCACGTTCATTGACAGCTGTCAGACCAAGGTACTGCTTGCCATGCCACGTTCATTGAAAGCTGTCAGACCAAGGTATTGCATGCCATAACTGATCGTAACGATACACCCATAACCGCAATTTCAACATGCCTATCGTTAACGAAACCATTGCCACGTTCATTGGAAGCTGTTAGACCAAGGTACAGCATGCCATAACCGATCGTAACGATATACCAACATCCGCAATGTCAGCCTGTCTATCGTTAACGAAACCATTGCCAAGATCATTGAAAGCTGTCAGACCAAGGTACTGCATGCTATATCCGATCGCATCGATATAACCATAACCGCAATATCAACCTGCCTATCGTTACGAAACCATTGTCAAGTACATTGAAAGCTGTCAGACCAAGGTACTTCATGCCATAACCGATCGTAACGATATACCCATAATAGCAATATCAACCTGCCTATCGATAATGAAACCATTGCCAAGTTCATTGAAAGCTGTAAGAACATGATACTGCATGCCATAACCGATCATAACGATATACCCATAACCTCAATATCAACCTGCCTATCTTTAACGAAACCATTGCCAAGTTCATTGAAAACTGTCAGCACAAGCTACTGCATGGCATAACGGATCGTAACGATATACCCATAACCGCAATCTCAACCTGCCTATCGTTAAAGAAATCGTTGCCAAGTTCATTGAAAGCTGTCAGACCAAAGTATTGCATTCCATAAGGGATCGTAACGATATACCCATAACCGCAAAGTCAACCAGCCTATCGTTAACGAAACCATTGCCAAGTTCATTGAAAGCTATCAGACCAAGGTACTGCATGCCATAACCGATCGTAACGATATACCCATAACCGCAATGTCAACCTGCCTATCGTTAACGAAACCATTGCCAAATTCATTGAAAGCTGTCAGACCAAGGTACTGCATGCCATAACCGATCGTAACTATATACCCATAACCCCAATGTCAACCTGCCTATCGTTAATGAAACCATTGCTGCGTTCATTGAAAACTGTCAGACCAAGGTACTGCATGCCATATCCGAACGTAACGATATACCCATAACCGCAATGTCAACCTGCGTATCGTTAACGAAACCATTGCCAAGTTCATTGAAAGCTGTCAGACCAAAGTATTGCATGCCATAACCGATCGTAACGATATACCCATAACGGCAATATCAACCTGCCTATCGTTAACGAAACCATTGCCACGTTCACTGAAAGCTGTCAGACCAAAGTACTGCATGTCATAACCGATCGTAACGATATACCCATAACCGCAATCTCAATTTGCCTATGGTTAACGAAACCATTGCCAAGTTCATTGAAAGCTGTCAGACCAAGTTACTGCATGCCATAACCGAACGTAACGATATACCCATAACCGCAATGTCAACCTGCCTATCGTTAACGAAACCATTGCCAAGTTCATTGAAAGCTGTCAGACCAAAGTACTGCATGTCATAACCGATCGTAACGATATACCCATAACCGCAATCTCAATCTGCCTATGGTTAACGAAACCATTGCAACGTTCACTGAAAGCTGTTAGACCAAGGTACTCCATGCCATAACAGATCGTAACGATATACCCATAACCGCAATCTCATCCTGCCTATCGTTAACGAAATCATTGCCAAGTTCATTGAAAGCTGTCAGATCAAGGTACTGCATGCCATAGCCGATCGTAACGATATACCCATAACAACAATTTCTACCTGCCTATCGTTAACGAAACAATTGCCAAGTTCATTGAAAGCTGTCAGACCAAGGTACTCCATGCCATAACCGATCGTAAAGATATACCCATAACCGCAATGTCAACCTGCCTATCGTTAACGAAACCATTGCCAAGTTCATTGAAAGCTGTCAGACCAAGGTACTCCATGCCATAACCGATCGTAAAGATATACCCATAACCGCAATGTCAACCTGCCTATCGTTAACGAAACCATTGCCAAGTTCATTGAAAGCTGTCAGACCAAGGTACTCCATGCCATAACCGATCGTAACGATATACCCATAACTGCAATCTCATCCTGCCTATCGTTAACGAAATCATTGCCAAGTTCATTGAAAGCTGTCAGATCAAGGTACTGCATGCCCTAGCCGATCGTAACGATATACCCATAACAGCAATTTCAACCTGCCTATCGTTAACGAAACAATTGCCAAGTTCATTGAAAGCTGTCAGACCAAGGTACTCCATGCCATAACCGTTCGCAACGACATACCCATAACCGCAATGTCAACCTGCCTAACGTTAACGAAACCATTGCCAAGTTCATTGAAAGCTGTCAGACCAAGGTACTGCATGCCATAACCGATCGTAACGATATACCCATAACCGCAATCTCAACCAGCCTATCGTTAACGAAACCATTGCCACGTTCATTGAAAGCTCTCAGACCAAGGTACTGCATGCCATAACCGATAGTAACGATATACCCATAACCGCAATTTCAACCTGCCTATCGTTAACGAAACCATTGCCAAGTTCATTGAAAGCTGTCAAACCAAGGTACTACATGCCATAACCGATCGTAACGATATACCCATAACCGCAATGTCAACCTGCCTAACGTTAACGAAACCATTGCCAAGTTCATTGAAAGCTGTCAGACCAAGGTATTGCATGCCATAACCGATCGTAACGATATACCCATAACCGCAATATCAACCGGCCTATCGTTAACGAAACCATTACCACGTTCATTGAAAACACTCAGACCAAGGTATTGCATGCCATAACCGATAGTAACGATTTACCCATAACCGAAAACTCAACGTGCCTATCGTTAACCAAACCATTGCCAAGTTCATTGCAAGCCGTCAGAACAAGGTACTGCATGCCATAACCGATCGTAATGATATACCCATAACCGCAATGTCAACCGGCCTATCGTTAACGAAACCATTGCCACGTTCATTGAAAACTCTCAGACCAAGGTACTGCATGCCATAACTGATACTAACGATATACCCATAACCGCAATCTCAACCTGCCTATCGTTAACGAAACCATTGCCAAGTTCATTGAAAGCCGTCAGAACAAGGTACTGCATGCCATAACCAATCGTAAAGTTATACCCATAACCGCAAAATCAACCTGCCTATCGTTAACGAAACCATTGCCAGTTCATGGAAAGCTGTCAGACCAAGGTATTGCATGACATAACCGATCGTAACGTTATACCCATAACCGCAATGTCAGCCTGCCTATCGTTAACGAAACCACTGCCAGTTCATGGAAAGCTGTCAGACCAAGGTAGTGCATGCCATAACCGATCGTAACGATATACCCTTAACCGCAATGTCAACCTGCTTATCGTTAACGAAACCATTGCCAGTTCATGGAAAGCTGTCAGACCAAGGTATTGCATGACATAACCGATCGTAACGATATACCCATAACCGCAATGTCAACCAGCCTAACGTTAACGAAACCATTGCCAAGTTCATTGAAAGCTGTCAGACCAAGGTATAGCATGCCATAACCTATCGTAACGATATACCCATAACCGCAATCTCAACCTGCCTATCGTTATCGAAACCATTGCCAAGTTCATTGAAAGCCGTCAGAACAAGGTACTGCATGCCATAACCAATCGTAAAGTTATACCCATAACCGCAAAATCAACCTGCCTATCGTTAACGAAACCATTGCCAGTTCATGGAAAGCTGTCAGACCAAGGTATTGCATGACATAACCGATCGTAACGTTATACCCATAACCGCAATGTCAGCCTGCCTATCGTTAACGAAACCACTGCCAGTTCATGGAAAGCTGTCAGACCAAGGTAGTGCATGCCATAACCGATCGTAACGATATACCCTTAACCGCAATGTCAACCTGCTTATCGTTAACGAAACCATAGCCAGTTCATGGAAAGCTGTCAGACCAAGGTATTGCATGACATAACCGATCGTAACGATATACCCATAACCGCAATGTCAACCAGCCTAACGTTAACGAAACCATTGCCAAGTTCATTTAAAGCTGTCAGACCAAGGTATAGCATGCCATAACCTATCGTAACGATATACCCATAACCGCAATATCAACCGGCCTATCGTTAACGAAACCATTGCCAGTTCATGGAAAGCTGTCAGACCAAGGTATTGCATGACATAACCGATCGTAACGATATACCCATAACCGCAATGTCAACCTGCCTATCGTTAACGAAACCATTGCCAGTTCATGGAAAGCTGTCAGACCAAGGTATTGCATGACATAACCGATCGTAATGATATACCCATAACCGCAACGTCAACCTGCCTATCGTTAACGAAACCATTGCCAGTTCATGGAAAGCTGTCAGACCAAGGTATTGCATGACATAAACGATCGTAACGGTATACCCATAACCGCAATGTCAACCTGCCTAACGTTAAAGAAACCATTGCCAAGTTCATTGAAAGCTGTCAGACCAAGGTATAGCATGCCATAACCTATCGTAACGATATACCCATAACCGCAATATCAACCGGCCTATCGTTAACGAAACCATTGCCACGTTCATTGAAAACTCTCAGAAAAAGGTACTGCATGCCATAACTGATACTAACGATATACCCATAACCGCAATCTCAACCTGCCTATCGTTAACGAAACCATTGCCAAGTTAATTGAAAGCCGTCAGAACAAGGTACTGCATGCCATAACCAATCGTAAAGATATACCCATAACCGCAAAATCAACCTGCCTATCGTTAACGAAACCATTGTCACGTTTATTGAAACCTGTCAGACCAATGTAGTGCATGCCATAACCGATCGTAACGATATACCTATACCCATAACCGCAATGTCAACCTGCCTATCGTTAACGAAACCATTGCCACGTTCGTTGAAATCTGTCAGACCAAGTTACTGCATGCCATAACCGATCGTAACGATATACCCATTACCGCAATGTCAACCTGCCTATCGTTAACAAAACCATTGCCAATTTCGTTGAAAGCCGCCAGACCAAGGTACTGCATCACATAACAGATTGTAACGATATACCCATAACCGCAATGTCAACATCCCTATCGTTAACGAAATCATAGCCAAGTTCATTGAAAGCCGTCAGACCAAGTTACTGCATGCCGTAACCAATTGTAACGATATGCCAATAACCGCAATGACAACCTGCATATCGTTAACGAAACCATTGCCACGTTCATTGAAAGCTGTCAGACCAAGGTACTGCATGTCATAACCGATCGTAACGATATACCCCTAAACACAATCTCAGCCTACCTATCGTTAACGAAGCCATTGCCACGTTCGTTGAAATCTGTCAGACCAAGTTACTGCATGCCATAACCGATCGTAACGACATACCCATAACCGCAATGTCAACCTGCCTATCGTTAACAAAACCATTGCCAATTTCGTTGAAAGCCGCCAGACCAAGGTACTGCATCACATAACAGATTATAACGATATACCCATAACCGCAATGTCAACATCCCTATCGTTAACGAAATCATAGCCAAGTTCATTGAAAGCCGTCAGACCAAGTTACTGCATGCCGTAACCAATTGTAACGATATGCCAGTAACCGCAATGACAACCTGCCTATCGTTAACGAAACCATTGCTACGTTCATTAAAAGCTGCCAGACGAAGGTACTGCATGCCGTAACCAATTGTAACGATATACCCATAACCGCAATTTCATCCGGCCTATCGTTAACGAAACCATTGCTACGTTCATTAAAAGCTGCCAGACGGAGATACTGCATGCCATAACCGATCGTAACGATATACCCACAACCGCAATGTCAACATCCCTATCGTTAACGAAATCATAGCCAAGTTCATTGAAAGCCGTCAGACCAAGTTACTGCATGCCGTAACCAATTGTAACGATATGCCAATAACCGCAATGACAACCTGCATATCGTTAACGAAACCATTGCCACGTTCATTGAAAGCTGTCAGACCAAGGTACTGCATGTCATAACCGATCGTAACGATATACCCCTAAACACAATCTCAGCCTACCTATCGTTAACGAAGCCATTGCCAAGTTCGTTGAAATCTGTCAGACCAAGTTACTGCATGCCATAACCGATCGTAACGACATACCCATAACCGCAATGTCAACCTGCCTATCGTTAACAAAACCATTGCCAATTTCGTTGAAAGCCGCCAGACCAAGGTACTGCATCACATAACAGATTATAACGATATACCCATAACCGCAATGTCAACATCCCTATCGTTAACGAAATCATAGCCAAGTTCATTGAAAGCCGTCAGACCAAGTTACTGCATGCCGTAACCAATTGTAACGATATGCCAGTAACCGCAATGACAACCTGCCTATCGTTAAAGATACCATTGCCAAGTTCATTGAATGCCGCCAGACCAAAGTACTGCATGACATAACCGATTTTAACGATATACCGTCAACCGCAATGTCAACCTGCCTATCGTTAAAGAAACCATTGCCACGTCGTTACGAACGGTTACGACATGCAGTAACTTGGTCTGGCGGCTTTCAATGAACTTGGCAATGGTTTCGTTAACGATAGGCCGGATGACATTGCGGTTATGGGTATATCGTTACGATCGGTTATGGCATGCAGTAACATGGTCTGGCGGCATTCAATGAACTTGGCAATGGTATCTTTAACGATAGGCCGGTTGACATTGCGGTTGTGGGTATATCGTTACGATCGGTTATGGCATGCAGTATCTCCGTCTGGCAGCTTTTAATGAACGTAGCAATGGTTTCGTTAACGATAGGCAGGTTGTCATTGCGGTTATGGGTATATCGTTACAATTGGTTACGGCATGCAGTAACTTGGTCTGACGGCTTTCAATGAACTTGGCTATGATTTCGTTAACGATAGGGATGTTGACATTGCGGTAATGGGTATATCGTTACGATCGGTTATGGCATGCAGTACCTTCGTCTGGCAGCTTTTAATGAACGTAGCAATGGTTTCGTTAACGATAAGGCAGGTTGTCATTGCGGTTATTGGCATATCGTTACAATTGGTTACGGCATGCAGTAACTTGGTCTGACGGCTTTCAATGAACTTGGCTATGATTTCGTTAACGATAGGGATGTTGACATTGCGGTTATGGGTATATCGTTACAATCTGTTATGTGATGCAGTACCTTGGTCTGGCGGCTTTCAACGAAATTGGCAATGGTTTTGTTAAAGATAGGCAGGTTGACATTGCGGTTATGGGTATATCGTTACGATCGGTTATGGCATGCAGTAACTTGGTCTGACAGCTTTCAATGAACGTGGCAATGGTTTCGTTAACGATAAGCAGGTTGACAATGCGGATATGGGTATATCGTTAAGATCGGTTATGACATGCAATAACTTTCTCTGACAGATTTCAATGAACGTGGCAATGGTTTCTTTAACGATAGGCAGGTTGACATTGCGGTTGTGGGTATATCGTTAAGATCGGTTATGGCATGCAGTACCTTGGTCTGACAGATTTCAATGAACGAGGCAATGGTTTCGTTAACGTTAGGAAGGTTGACATTGCGGTTGTGGTTATATCGTTAAAATCGGTTATGTCATGCAGTACTTTGGTCTGACAGCTTTCAATGAACATGTCAATGCTTTCGTTAACGATAGGCAGAATAACTTTGCGGTTATGAGTATATCGTTACGAACGGTTACGACATGCAGTAACTTGGTCTGGCGGCTTTAAATGAACTTGGCAATGGTTTCGTTAACGATAGGCAGGATGACATTGCGGTTAAGGGTATATCGTTACGATCGGTTATGGCATGCAGTAACATGGTCTGGCGGCATTCAATGAACTTGGCAATGGTATCTTTAACGATAGGCAGGTTGACATTGCGGTTGTGGGTATATCGTTACGATCGGTTATGGCATGCAGAACCTTCGTCTGGCAGCTTTTAATGAACGTAGCAATTGTTTCGTTAACGATAGGCAGGTTGCCATTGCGGTTATTGGCATATCGTTACAATTGGTTACGGCATGCAGTAACTTGGTCTGACGGCTTTCAATGAACTTGGCTATGATTTCGTTAACGATAGGGATGTTGACATTGCGGTTATGGGTATATCGTTACAATCTGTTATGTGATGCAGTACCTTGGTCTGGCGGCTTTCAACGAAATTGGCAATGGTTTTGTTAACGATAGGCAGGTTGACATTGCGGTTATGGGTATATCGTTACGATCGGTTATGGCATGCAGTAACTTGGTCTGACAGATTTCAACGAACGTGGCAATGGTTTCGTTAACGATAGGCAGGGTGACATTGCGGTTATGGGTATAGGTATATCGTTACGATCGGTTATGGCATGCACTACCTTGGTCTGACAGGTTTCAATAAACGTGACAATGGTTTCGTTAACGATAGGCAGGTTGATTTTGCGGTTATGGGTAAATCTTTACGATTGGTTATGGCATGCAGTACCTTGTTCTGACGGCTTTCAATTAACTTGGCAATGGTTTCGTTAACGATAGGCAGGTTGAGATTGCGGTTATGGGTATATCGTTAGTATCAGTTATGGCATGCAATACCTTGGTCTGACAGCTTTCCATGAACTGGCAATGGTTTCGTTAACGATAGGCAGGTTGACATTGCGGTTATGGGTATATCTTTACGATCGGGTATGTCATGCAATACCTTGGTCTGACAGCTTTCAATGAACTTGGCAATGGTTTCTTTAACGTTAGGCAGGTTGACATTGCGGTTATGGGTATACCGTTACGATCGTTTATGTCATGCAATACCTTGGTCTGACGGCTTTCCATGAACTGGCAATGGTTTCGTTAACGATAGGCAGGTTGACATTGCGGTTATGGGTATATCTTTACGATCGGTTATGTCATGCAATACCTTGGTCTGACAGCTTTCCATGAACTGGCAATGGTTTCGTTAACGATAGGCAGGTTGACATTGCGGGTATGGGTATATCGTTACGATCGGTTATGTCATGCAATACCTTGGTCTGACAGCTTTCCATGAACTGGCAATGGTTTCGTAACGATAGGCCGGTTGATATTGCGGTTATGGGTATATCGTTACGATAGGTTATGGCATGCTATACCTTGGTCTGACAGCTTTCAATGAACTTGGCAATGGTTTCGTTAACGTTAGGCAGGTTGACATTGCGGTTATGGGTATATCGTTACGATCGGTTATGTCATGCAATACCTTGGTCTGACAGCTTTCCATGAACTGGCAATGGTTTCGTTAACGATAAGCAGGTTGACATTGCGGTTATGGGTATATCGTTACGATCGGTTATGGCATGCACTACCTTGGTCTGACAGCTTTCCATGAACTGGCAATGGTTTCGTTAACGATAGGCAGGCTGACATTGCGGTTATGGGTATAACGTTACGATCGGTTATGTCATGCAATACCTTGGTCTGACAGCTTTCCATGAACTGGCAATGGTTTCGTTAACGATAGGCAGGTTGAGATTGCGGTTATGGGTATATCATTACGATCGGTTATGGCATGCACTACCTTGGTCTGAGAGTTTTCAATGAACGTGGCAATGGTTTCGTTAACGATAGGCCGGTTGACATTGCGGTTATGGGTATATCATTACGATCGGTTATGGCATGCAGTACCTTGTTCTGACGGCTTGCAATGAACTTGGCAATGGTTTGGTTAATGATAGGCAGGTTGAGTTTTCGGTTATGGGTAAATCGTTACTATCGGTTATGGCATGCAATACCTTGGTCTGAGTGTTTTCAATGAACGTGGTAATGGTTTCGTTAACGATAGGCCGGTTGATATTGCGGTTATGGGTATATCGTTACGATCGATAATGGCATGCAATACCTTGGTCTGACAGCTTTCAATGAACTTGGCAATGGTTTCGTTAACGTTAGGCAGGTTGACATTGCGGTTATGGGTATATCGTTACGATCGGTTATGGCATGTAGTACCTTGGTTTGACAGCTTTCAATGAACTTGGCAATGGTTTCGTTAACGATAGGCAGGTTGAAATTGCGGTTATGGGTATATCGTTACTATCGGATATGGCATGCAGTACCTTGGTCTGAGAGCTTTCAATGAACGTGGCAATGGTTTCGTTAACGATAGGCAGGTTGACATTGCGGGTATGGGTATATCGTTACGATCGGTTATGGCATGCAGTACCTTGGTCTGACAGCTTTCAATGAACTTGGCAATGGTTTCGTTAACGTTAGGCAGGTTGACATTGCGGTTATGGGTATGTCGTTACGAACGGTTATGGCATGGAGTACCTTGGTCTGACAGCTTTCAATGAACTTGGCAATTGTTTCGTTAACGATAGGCAGGTTGAAATTGCTGTTATGGGTATATCGTTACGATCGGCTATGGCATGCAGTACCTTGATCTGACAGCTTTCAATGAACTTGGCAATGATTTCGTTAACGATAGGCAGGATGAGATTGCGGTTATAGGTATATCGTTACGATCGGTTATGGCATGGAGTACCTTGGTCTGACAGCTTTCAATGAACTTGGCAATGGTTTCTTTAACGATAGGCAGGTTGACATTGCGGTTATGGGTATATCTTTACGATCGGTTATGGCATGGAGTACCTTGGTCTGACAGCTTTCAATGAACTTGGCAATGGTTTCGTTAACGATAGGCAGGTTGACATTGCGGTTATGGGTATATCTTTACGATCGGTTATGGCATGGAGTGCCTTGGTCTGACAGCTTTCAATGAACTTGGCAATTGTTTCGTTAACGATAGGCAGGTTGAAATTGCTGTTATGGGTATATCGTTACGATCGGCTATGGCATGCAGTACCTTGATCTGACAGCTTTCAATGAACTTGGCAATGATTTCGTTAACGATAGGCAGGATGAGATTGCGGTTATGGGTATATCGTTACGATCTGTTATGGCATGGAGTACCTTGGTCTAACAGCTTTCAATGAACGTGGCAATGGTTTCGTTAATGATATTTAGGTTGTCATTGCGGTTATGGGTATATCGTTACGACCGGTTATGGCATGCAGTAGCTTGGGCTGACAGCTTTCAGTGAACGTTGCAATGGTTTCGTTAACCATAGGCAGATTGAGATTGCGGTTATGGGTATATCGTTACGATCGGTTATGACATGCAGTACTTTGGTCTGACAGCTTTCAATGAACTTGGCAATGGTTTCGTTAACGATAGGCAGGTTGACATTGCGGTTATGGGTATATCGTTACGTTCGGTTATGGCATGCAGTACCTTGGTCTGACAGCTTTCAATGAACTTGGCAATGGTTTCGTTAACCATAGGCAGATTGAGTTTGCGGTTATGGGTATATCGTTACGATCGGTTATGACATGCAGTACTTTGGTCTGACAGCTTTCAGTGAACGTGGCAATGGTTTCGTTAACGATAGGCAGGTTGATATTGCCGTTATGGGTATATCGTTACGATCGGTTATGGCATGCAATACTTTGGTCTGACAGCTTTAAAATGAACTTGGCAATGGTTTCGTTAACGATACGCAGGTTGACATTGCGGTTATGGGTATATCGTTACGTTCGGATATGGCATGCAGTACCTTGGTCTGACAGTTTTCAATGAACGCAGCAATGGTTTCATTAACGATAGGCAGGTTGACATTGGGGTTATGGGTATATAGTTACGATCGGTTATGGCATGCAGTACCTTGGTCTGACAGCTTTCAATGAATTTGGCAATGGTTTCGTTAACGATAGGCAGGTTGACATTGCGGTTATGGGTATATCGTTACGATCGGTTATGGCATGCAGTACCTTGGTCTGATAGCTTTCAATGAACTTGGCAATGGTTTCGTTAACAATAGGCTGGTTGACTTTGCGGTTATGGGTATATCGTTACGATCCCTTATGGAATGCAATACTTTGGTCTGACAGCTTTCAATGAACTTGGCAACGATTTCTTTAACGATAGGCAGTTTGAGATTGCGGTTATGGGTATATCGTTACGATCCGTTATGCCATGCAGTAGCTTGTGCTGACAGTTTTCAATGAACTTGGCAATGGTTTCGTTAAAGATAGGCAGGTTGATATTGAGGTTATGGGTATATCGTTATGATCGGTTATGGCATGCAGTATCATGTTCTTACAGCTTTCAATGAACTTGGCAATGGTTTCATTATCGATAGGCAGGTTGATATTGCTATTATGGGTATATCGTTACGATCGGTTATGGCATGAAGTACCTTGGTCTGACAGCTTTCAATGTACTTGACAATGGTTTCGTAACGATAGGCAGGTTGATATTGCGGTTATGGTTATATCGATGCGATCGGATATAGCATGCAGTACCTTGGTCTGACAGCTTTCAATGATCTTGGCAATGGTTTCGTTAACGATAGACAGGTTGACATTGCGGATGTTGGTATATCGTTACGATCGGTTATGGCATGCTGTACCTTGGTCTAACAGCTTCCAATGAACGTGGCAATGGTTTCGTTAACGATAGGCATGTTGTAATTGCGGTTATGGGTATATCGTTACGATCAGTTATGGCATGCAATACCTTGGTCTGACAGCTTTCAATGAACGTGGCATGGCAAGCAGTACCTTGGTCTGACAGCTGTCAATGAACGTGGCAATGTTTTCTTTAACGATAGGCAGGTTGACATTGCGGTTATGGGTATATCGTTACGATCGGTTATGGCATGCTGTACCTTGGTCTGACAGCTTTCAATGAACTTGACGACTTTCACTGTTTTGTTGACGACGATGGAAACGAACTCGGCAAGTAACTAGCCATTATGGACATCATCGCATATGCCAGCAGGCATTTGATATTTGCACCTCTAGTAAACACAATCGTTTCGAATCACAATCACGTACGGACAAACCGTTGGTTAACGGAGCATTATTATAGATTAGAGTGGACGGACGGGGACACATCGTTCGAACATCTTGTTGCGATATTAGTAAAGTACACGTTTGCTTTTAACTTTATGTTCGTAAAAGGATTACAGAAAAAAAGATTTATGGAGAAGCGTATTGTACATTTCATTATTATAAATTTAGAATTTTTCAGTTTCTCCTAAACTCGATTACGTTCAATACACGGAAAAGCCTGTCTCGTGTACCGCTTATCTCCAGAAAATATGTTATCGTTGCGTGTGAACGAAAAGTTAGCGACGTACATAAATTATTGTGTGAAATAGAACACAAGCCAAGCTAAGTGTGCGTCTTTGACTTTGTGTGTGTGTGGCAGCTGTTACATTTTTTGTTGATGAGTGTGCATTAGTTGTTATGATGATGTAATCGACTCTGTCTGTCTGGCCGTCTGTTTATCGCGGCGTGTGAACGTAGTCGTACATAAATTTTTTTAAATAACAGAACACACAAGCTGTCTGACACCATCTGTTATCACAGCGTGTGGGAAACAGAACGCAAGCCAAACTAAGTGCGCGTCCGTGACTTTGTGTGTGGTAGCTTTTTTTTTGTTGTTACCATCTCTTTCGTGTACATCCTTGAGATGAACATCTTGTGTCGATATTAGTAAAGTACACGTTTCCTTTTAACATGTACAAATACTAGAGTTCACGCTTTACGCGAGTGGGTTGTATCAGATTTTAGAATAATCAATATGTTTCTGATAAATTACTAACATTATTGTTTAGCGCTTACGTAAAAAAATAACAGTCGTCGCCTTTCTATCGAGTACATCATCTGTCTAAAAATAAATTAGCGTCGACGACATGTTCAAACAAGCACATGTGCTGTCTAGTCGTATAAAAATAACCGACACCCCTCTTCCTCACCTACCCATCGAACCGTGAGAAATCAAGTCGTATCCTGTTCACACAGTTAAATACATCACCTGTCTAAAAATAAATTAGCGTCGACGACATGTTCGAACAAGCACGAGTGCTGTCTAGACGTATAAAAAATAACCGACTCCCCTCTTCCCCACCTACCCATTGAACCGTGAGAAATCAGCTCGTATCCTGTTCACACGGTTAAAAATAAACGCTTACTGTGCGTTGAGTGGTTTCCACCTCCACAACTACCTCCCTATTTATTCGCTGTGCACGAGCGTTATTCGTTCATTCGTTGAGAGACGCACGAAAAATTATAAATTCTTTATTTTAAAATGGTGTCATTCACTGAAAAGTTTGCAACTATTAGCGCAATTGAGTATAAAAAAATAAAGGAATTGATAATCGACGTAAAATATCCAATAGAAGAAATGCAGAATATAGACGCAAAGTACGGGAAAGCTGTAATCGTCACTCTCCAAGATTACAGAGACCCTAAACTAAAATATCGTGTATATCTACCAAAGAGATACGCAGGCGTTTTCAAAGATGAGGAATTAAAAAATTTAGTACCGTGTTCGCTGCAACTAATTTATCGTGGAGAAAAGGATAGAGCTTACATAGTAGAAATTGTACAGTAGACCGAATGGACATCTTCATTTGTCGCGTACGATCTCATATATTGTTATTGTGTGGTGTGTGTGTGTGTGTGTGTGTGTGTGTGTGTGTGTGTGTGTGTGTGTGTGTGTGTGTGTGTGTGTGTGTGTGTGTGTAGTTTATTGTATATTTTTATGTGTGTTTGATTACAATATATGTAAATTTTGCTTTGCTTAGTTGTTTATTTTCAACTATCCTTTTTTCCTTCCATCATGCATGTTTCATAAGTGAAATGTCAATCAGAACAATTGCACAAATGCACGATAATCAATTTTTACAAGTGAAATGATATTCAATTTTGCACCGCAGTAGGTAAATCCGAACGGCAGCAGTGAAAATATCTAAACCCATACACTATAACACATGCACAAGTTGACAACGTGACCAACGCCAGTACAGTTCTCGAGTTGGCAACAATGCAATTCACCTCTTCACATCGACGATATCCGGACAATGGGGTGGCAGTGTAAATATATCTGAAACCCGTACACTATAACACATGCATGAGTCGACAACGTGACCGATGCCAGTAGAGTTCTCCAGTCGGCAACAATGCAATTCACCTCTTCACATCGACGATATCCGGACAATGGCGGCAGTGTAAATATATCTGAAACCTGTACACTATAACACATGCACGAGCCGACAACGTGGCCGACGCTAAACCAGCACACATGCACAAGTTGACAACGTCGACGCTTTTCCAACGTGGACACCCTTCCGGAAAACACAGTATATATCCAAACCCATACACTATAACACACGCTCGAATCGCCAACGTGGTCGAACCTTAACCAGCACACTCTTACACTACTTGACTGAGTTGGCAACAATGCAATTACTTAACACATAGACACAACATCGACGATATCGAGACAATTGTGGCAGTGTAAATATATCCGAAACCAGTACACTATAACACCACGCACGAATTGGCAACAATGGCGGCAGTGTAAACATATATTCAACCCGTACACTATAACACCGAGCCGACAACGTCGATTAAACCCAGCACAAGTTGGCAACACCGACGACGCTTTTCCAACATGGCCGAACTTCCGGAAAACCCCTTATATATACATAACCATACACTATAACACATGCACGAATCGGCAACCCGGCCGTACCTTAACCACTACACACATCCACAACCCGACAACCTCGCACCTTTTCCAACATGGCCGCCGCCGACGACGACGAACCCCACCACGACGGGCGGCCATCAAGCCACGACCTGGCCGCCGCCCAGCTACGATGACGACGTCAACGACGACGTCAACGGCGAACGGCGAACGGCGAACATAGCCACGCCTCCACCAATCATCGCACACATAACCCCACAAAATGGACGACGACGACAACATGGCCGTTGTATTTTTACAATATATACTTACCACAAAAGCACACATTCAAATTTACAGTTCACGAGTTGGCAACACTGCAATTAATCTCTTCACATCGACGATATCTGAACCCATACACTATAACACATGCACGAGTTGACAACGTGACCAACGCTATTACAGTTCTCAAGTTGGCAACAATACAATTCACCTCTTCACGTCGACGGACAATGGTGGCAGTGTAAACATATACAAAACCCGTACACTATAACACATGCACGAGCCGACAACGTGGCCGGCACAAGTTGACAACGTCGACGCTTTTCCAACATGGCTATCCTTCCGGAAAAACAAATCATATATCCAAACCATACACTATAACACACCACGATGCGGCAACGTGGCCCAACCTTAACCAGCACACACGCACAATCCGACAACATCCCAGCTTTCCCAACATGGCCACCACACAGCCGACAAAATGGACGACGACCCCACCACTCCCGGCGGCGGTCACGCCACGATCAGGCCGCGGCCAAGCCCCCGCCGGACGGCGAACAGCGAACGGCGGCCACGCCTCCGCCAATCAACGCACACGTAACCCCACAAAATGGACGACGACGACAACATGGCCGAACGCCGACAACATGGCCGACAACTTCGGTACGCCCATCGAGGTCACGTGGGACACACCACTACCCCCCCGGTCCATCATAACCTCTGCACATGACGACACGCTGCGCCGGAAGTCTACCCCCACCACCTGGATTTTTGAATTTCGCGCCAAAAGGGGGGATGTGACGTCACTTCCGCGTTAGAACTCTCATTCTTACCCTACTCTTATCATCATAAGGTGACAGGGAATGTTTCGTTACACGTTGCGTGTACAGCGTATGACGATCGCTTCGTATACACTCGGCAGAGGTGAAAACCGTTCGACTGTCGAAAAGACACTCGCTATACAATTGATGTCGTAACCTATTTTTTATTGCCGTTCTATGGCACACCTTTCGCCACCAGGTTGCGCGTTCGGACAACAGAACCGAGTAACATTTCGCTCTGAGTCCGACAAATTCCCTGATGGGTTTCCCATTGGTTTCATCCTTGAACTTCCCCACGACCTTTTTGTTGTCTTCGCAATGACAAGGATGATCCGCGGGATAGTCCGACGTGTCAAAAATGTGGAGATCCTCTTTCATATCTGCGTACACGTCGTCAGTCCGTATGCTGTAAAGCAAACTGTCCGTGTCGGTCATCAGTAACGTCAATCGTCGTCCGTACTTGGCGACAGCATACCGATAATGAAATTCGTACATTATCAGTTTGCTGACATCGAGTACTGTGAAGCCGACGTACACCGGACGGGAAGGGAATATCGTCCTCTGTCGTAAGGCCAGTCCGACCAAGTCATCGGTGTAGCGGATCATACGCTTTAGCCGTGGATTGGAAACCAGTTTCTGCAGCCGTCGTTCGTTAGAGACTAGTTGGAAGTCTATTTGTTTCCTCACGTTCTCCAGTGATTTGCCATAGACGGCGTTGACCATCAGTTTGAAAAAATCCTTTTCAAAACTGTTTGTGGCTGCTGCTCGCTTTTGCGTGTTTAAATCGATAAACGGTTTCATCCACGCTCTCTGTTTAAAACTCAGCACCCTATGGATCGCTTTCAATTTTAGGCCAAGACTTAGATACAACTTCAAATTCGAAAATGGAGAACGTATTTTTGCTTGTCGTCCAAAGTTGTCAGCAACTTGGGAACGGACGACGAAGGCGTTTCCGATCCGCTATACCCTTTTGTATAGTGCAGTCGTGTGTGGAGTCGTCGAGAGTACGGTGAAAGTATGTCGGGATTGACGCAGGAACCGACGGGGGCCAGCGGATAATCGGAGTGGAGGTCGTGAAGTTCGGGTGGATAGTGTAGGTCGACCTCTAGTATGCAGCCCGTTTCACCGTCATCGCTCAGAGTACGGACGTCCAGTGAGTCGATCTCGTTACGATCGAGCCATATGAAGTCGGCGTAAGGAAGCGGCTGTGACATGGCCGAACCGTAAAGGTTGTTGCAGTCAGTGTACAGAATGAAAGAGGTCGGCTTTGAAGCATCGTACTGATCGGCGATTAGTGGGTTGTTGGCCTTGGCATGGCGGTTGGGTACCATGATAACGCCACCGCGAACGGCCGATTTGATAAAGAGATGCTGATCTATATCTGTTAGCAGCTCCAGTCGCACACCGGTCATCTTTAACATCGCGTGCCAAGCGACGCCCGGAAGAGAGTAAAGATGAGACGGATCGATCTGGTAGTACCGCAATGCCATCTCACGGAATGCCTCGAAGACGTCGGCCAGCAGCAGTACGTCTGTTTTCAGATACAGATCGTGATATTCGCCCAGCGTACGGATTCCGAAAGTCGGCCACACGTCCGACACGGACGATTCACTCAGCCTGTTGAAAAAGTGTTCGCGTGCGGGCAGACGTGTTTCATCGAACTTCTCGCTTCCCGTCATATAATCGTAAGGGTACACGCCCTTACGTAAGAGTAGCTCGAAGTGTTCTTCGAAACATTGCTTCGTTAAAGCAAAATCCGCACCGCTCGCGCGCATTTTTCCAACCAGTGTGTCCAAGGACGTGTTCCGAAATTGAAGCGTGTCTACGAAACGCAGGGCACCCAACGAGAGCGACACGAAGCGTTCACTAGTAGTAGCGATACAAGCGAGATTGTCGTATTTACCCAACCCTTGTACCAAGTGATGTGCGTCGTAACCTCGTAAGTTATGGAAAAAGACGGGTATGTGTCGGGGAGTCTTGAAGTTGAGGTTACAGACGTTGTGAGCTGCGCCCAGGTATCGTCCGGTCAGATGGCAATGGTTGCGCACCTTGTCGTCGTCAGTCAGTGGTTTTTCACAGAGATGGCATACGACGGCATTCGCGAAAGATAACACGTCATGGTCACTCATAGTCATGGGCACGATGGAACGCATGATCCTGAACAGTTCACGCTCTTCGACGACCAGTTTATCGAGAAAGGTCTCTACCACGTTCTCGCCGCGATAAACGACCTGGGGTTTGAAAATACAGTATTACGCTCGTGGTCGACTATAAGGTAGGAGAAACCTGAAGGAAGGTATAACGACTCCGTTCTGGTGGACGATGTGTGCGGAGGAGCGTCGCTGCGATGGCAAGGGACGACGAATGATTCAAAGTCTGCGTATATCGCAAAAGGGACCTTATGGCAGTAGGTGTAATTTCTGAAACACATCACCATCTCCTCCTCCTTCGTGGGTAAACGAATTCTCTGTTCGCCGTACGGTGAACAATGGGGGACGTGTTCGGTAAGGAGTCGTTCTTCGCAGAACCTGTGCAGACAGTAATCGCAATAGAAAGAACGGGCTTTGTGTTTGGTTAGTGAAGACAGTAAGCGACTCATATTTTTTATAAAACAGTAATGTTTTTGGTCGTCGGTGGTAAGAAGTAATAGATTAACGTGATGTCTTCTGCCTCTGGAAGGTGTTATTCGTAACGGGTAAATTTCTTTTTCTTCGTATCCGAAAACATTTATGGAAACGTCAGAATTGTCTCGTTCGAACTTCACAATGTCGCATAGTTGGGTTGAATAAGTTATACCGGAAGTGATGATACTGTGGAAATGTGATCTGTATTTGGATACACGCTCGCTGTCTCTGTGTTGAGGAAACAGTGCGGCCAACACTGACCATACGAAACACATTTGATCGCCTTTATTGTTCACGTTGACGATGGATTTATTACGAGACAATTCGAGGGGTGTACGGATGAAACTGGAAGCGGCCAGCGGTTAGTACCGTGAGAGAACGAGTTCCAAAAAGACGATGTGGTCCAACGCCCAACCGCTACCCTCGCG
Source organism: Magicicada septendecula (assembly GCA_034769895.1). Taxonomy (NCBI): domain Eukaryota; kingdom Metazoa; phylum Arthropoda; class Insecta; order Hemiptera; family Cicadidae; genus Magicicada; species Magicicada septendecula. Next base: position 59,083,794 of record CM068368.1, on the reverse strand, counting down.
TGTGGATTTATAAATCGATTCGATGATTTTTTCGTACGAAGCTTCTAAACGATCGGGCAACTCGTCTTGGTCACCAATCAGCGTCGTATGACATCGACCGTGAAAATAGCCTTGGGTCGTCACTTCTTCGTCCTCGTCCGTGTCAGCGTTTACGATGTACTTGTCAAATCTCGCTTTAACCGTTATATACCACTTTATAGTAAGCAATCGTGTCAGTTCGTTTACAATGTCCGTACGTAACGTATCGTGCATTTAATCGAAAATGGTTATGACATCGTTGAAACATCCTTCGTCCTCCGTAACAGGCGTGTAAACGTACGACGCCAACGCGCCACGCAACGAATGTTTACGATCAACAGTAAACGACTGCATTGTTTGAAGTAATAATCACAACAACAACAAAATTTTATACTTTACGCACTATGTCAAAGTTAGTCTGCACGAGACCGACGTTAACTACGAAGTGAACACTGGCGACGATCCCCTCTCCTCTTATACTACCTATGCCGGCTGCGCGCGCAGCTATCCCCCCATTGACAACGATCTTCTCTCCCACTACCGGCTGCGCGCGCAACTATCCCCTCTCCGCTCCCATCGACAGTGATCCCCTTTCCCACTACCAATTACCGGCTGTGCGCGCAGCGCTTCCTTCAGCTCTCTCCAGCGATGCAGCGGGGGGGGGATGTACTAGGGCAAACGCGCATAATTTCTGCGGATGTATTTCACTGGTGGCAGAAGAAAAATAAAATATAACATCATGTACAGACGTGGAAATAAAATAATATATGTACGCATAAGATGATGAAGACTTACATATGTACATCGACAACAGGCAGCGATGATGACGATGCGGGCGTTAGTTCGCCATCATCATCAGACTCCATAACCCAGGTGGATAGGTTGCTAAGCGTTCTGGACTCTGCTTCGTTGGTGTACAGGGCATTGGTGTACGTGGAAACATTAGCAGTACTGTTATCATAACTGAAAAAAGGGTATAAGTTTAACACCTGTTGTAAACGGAATAATACAAGAGATTGTTAATGAAAACGTACTTACCGACTTGTGCCTGCAGCAGCAGCAGCAGCGGGTTGAGGAGATTAGCTAGCAGGAGTACCATTACCATCACTGAAAAAAAGTACAAGTTTAACACATGCTGTCCCCCACCTAGCCCTTCACAACGATAATTTTTATATGTGTACTACGTTATCGGGAACAAAGTAGTAGTTTGTTGTTAAAATTCCTTCACGGGCTCTTTGGCGTTTGTCCAATGTTTTCTGCAAAATCAGACGTTTTGGCAATGCCGTAGACTGCCATCACCAGTGAAAATCGAATGCGATAACGTGTAGTGGTATACGTTAGTGACCACAGTACTGTGGTTAAGGCTGAAGCAATAAGTGGAAAGAAGTAGTTTCTATGGAAACATTTCATTTCGTAAATGATTTTAAATATAAACCTTAGAACATGGAAGTCATGTATGGTTCTCCATACCGATATTTATATGTGCACTACGTTATCGGCAACAAAGTAGTACTTTGTTGTTAAAATTCCTTCCCGTCCTGTTTGGCCGTAGACCAAAGTTTTCTGAAAAACCAGCCGTTTCGGCAGTGCCATCGACTTCAATCATCAGTGAAAATCGAGTGCGATAACGTGAGGTGGTATACGTTAGTGACCACAGTACTGTGGTTAAGGCTGAAGCAGTAAGTAGAAATAAGTAGTTTCTTTGGAAATATTTCATTTCGAAAATGATTTTAAATATAAATCTTAGAACATGGAAGTCGTATTCTCTATACCGATATTTTTACTTCCATGTACCATAATGAAATGGAAGTATGGTAATGGCAAAAAAATCGTGTTCGAGATAATTGCAGATTCTGATTGTACTAGCTTCAAAACATGAAAAAAGTCATTTTTTGATAAGTGTCTCTCTGTGTGTCTGTAGATTTTTGCATACGATAACAGCCGCAAATTCAAACAGAATCAAATAATTTTTGCATACAGCCCTGAATTGTAGATTTCTCACGACCTCTTGTTTTTGGTGAAGATCGGTTAAGGGAAAGGGATAGTTTACCAGCTACGTTTTTTTTTATCATGGGTAATTTTCTTCTATGGCAAACGATAACTGCCGCAAATTCAAACAGAATCAAATACGTTTTTGCATAAAGCCCTGAAATGTAGAGTTCTCAAGAACTTTTGTTTTTGGTGAAGATCGGTTAAGGGAAAGGGGTAGTTTACATGCAACGTTTTATATTTTAACAAGGGTATTTCCTATGGCAAATGATAAGAGCCGCAAATTCAAACAGAATCAAATAATTTTTTGGATACAGTCCTGAATTGTAGAGTACTCAAAACCTATTGTTTTTGGTGAAGATCGGTTAACGGAAAGGGGTAGTTTACCAGCATCGTTTTATATTTTAACAAGGGTAATTTTACTTCCATGTTCCATAAGGAAATGGAAGTATGGTGATGGCAAGAAAAAATCGTGTTCGACATAATTTCAGATTCTGATTGTACTACCCTCAAAACATGAAAAAAATACATTTTTCGAAATGTGTCTGTGTGTGTGTCTGTCTGTATTTTTTTTCTATGGCAAACGATAACAGCCGCAAATTCAAACAGAATCAAATAATGTTTTGCATACAGCCCTGAATTGTAGAGTTCTCAAGACCTATTGGTTTTGGTGAAGATCGGTTAAGGGAATGGGGTAGTTTACCAGCAACTTTTTATGTTTTAACAAGGGTATTTTCTATGGCAAACGATAACGGCCGTAAATTCAAACATAATCAAATAATGTTTTGCATGTAACTCTGAATAGTAGAGTTCTCAACATTTGTTGTTTTTGGTGAAGATCGGTTAAGGGAAAGGGGTAGTTTACCAGCAACGTTTTATGTTTTAACATGTGTAATTTTTTCTATGACGAATGATAACTGCAGTAAATTCAATCTGAATTAAATAATATTTTGCATACCTTCCTACACTATAGAGAAATCAATGTTTGTGATTTTGGTGAAGACCGGTTAAGGGAAAGGGGTAGCTGACCTGCAACATTTTATGTTGTAACAAGAGAACGTTTTCCATGAGGAACGATAACTGCCGTAAATTCAAACAGAATCAAATAATTGTTTACATGATTCCCTGAATTTTAGAGTACTCATGACCTGTTGATTTTGGTGAAGATCATATAAGAGAAAGGTGTAGTTTACCTGCAACATTTTATATGATAACAAGGGTAATATTTCCTATGACAAACTATAACTGCCGTAAATTCAAACATAACAAAATAAGTTTCTGCAAACGTCCCTAAATTGTAGAGTACTCAAAGCCTGTTGATTTTGGTGAAGATCGGTTAAGAGAAAAGGGTAGTTTATGTGTAACATTTCATGTTTCAAAAGGGTAATTTTATTTTTATGATGAATGATAACTGTCGCATATTCAAAGAGAATCAAATAATGTTTTGCAAAATTTCCTGAAGTTGTAAGTACTCAAGGTCTGTTGATTTTGGTGAAGATCGGTTAAGGGAAAGGGATAGTTTACCTGCAACATTTTATGTTGTAACAGGAGACATTTTTTCATGACGAACGATAACTGCCGTAAATTCAAACAGAATCAAATAATTTTTTACATATGTGCCTGAGTTGTAGAAGATTCAAGGCCTATTGATTTTGGTGAAGATCGGTTACTGGGAAAGGGCAGTTTACCAGAAACATTTTTTGTTGTAACAAGAGTAAAGTACTTAATTTTGATAAATAAAGTATCCTGATAAGAAGATCTTAATAATCCAATGTAGAAACGTAGATGAAATATCTATACATGAAGAGTCTAGTTGAACGGAGGGGGGTAATTTTCTATAAATGAAAATTATAGTTGAAGGGGAGGGGATAATTTTTACTTCCATGTTCCGTAAGGAAATGGAAGTATGGTGATGGCAAAAAAATCGTGTTCGAGATTACTGCAGATTGTGATTGTACTACCCTCAAAACATAAAAAAAAATCAGTTTTCAAAAAGTGTCTGTGCGTCTGTCTGTAGATTGTTTTTCTATGGCAAACGATAACAGCCGAACATTCAAAAACGGAATCAAATACTTTTTCCATACAGCTCTGATTTGTAGAGTTCTCAAGACGTATTGTTTTTGGTGAAGATCGGTTAAGGGGAAAGGGTAGTTTACCAGCAACTTTTTATGTTTTAACAAGGGTATTTTCTATGGTAAACGATAACAGCCGCAAATTCAAACAGAATAAAATAATGTATTGCATACAGCCCTGAATTGTAGAGTTCTCAAGACCTATTGCTTTTGTTGAAGATCGGTTAAGGGAAAGGGGTAGTTTACCTGCAACATTTTATGTTTTAATAACGTTAATTTTTACTTCCATGTTCCTTAAGGAAATGGAAGTATGATGATGTCCAAAAAAATCGTGTTCGAGATAATTGCAGATTCTGATTGTACTACCCTCAAAACATGAAAAAAAGACTTTTTTCGAAAAGTGCCTCTGTGTGTGTCTGTGTGTAGATTTTTTTCTATGGCAAACGATAACAGCCGCAAATTCAAACAGAATCAAATAATGTTTTGCATACCTTCCTACACTATAGAGAGTACAATGTTTGTTGATTTTGGTGATGATCGGTTAAGGGAAAGGGGTAGTTGACCTACAACATTTTATGGTGTAACAAGAGAACGTTTTCCATGAAGAACGATAACTGCCGTAAATTCAAACAGAATCAAATAATTTTTTACCTGAATTTTAGAGTACTCATGACCTGTTGATTTTGGTGAAGATCCTGTGAGAGAAAGGTGTAATTTACCTGCAACGTTTTATGTGATAACAAGGGTAATATTTCTTACGACAAACGATAACTGCCGTAAATTCAAACATAACAAAATAAGTTTTTGCAAACGTCCCTAAATTGTAGAGTACTCAAAGCCTCTTGATTTTGGTGAAGGTCGGTTAAGAGAAAAGGGTAGTTTAGGTGCAATATTTTATGTTTCAAAAGGGTAATTTTATTTTTATGACGAATGATAACTAATGCATATTCAAAGAGAATCAAATAATTTTTTACATATGTGCCTGCGTTATGCCACTTTGAATGTTTTAACAAGATAAATTGTTTCTATTACGAACGATAACTGCCGCACATTCAAACAGAATCAAATAATGTTTTTCATGCATCCCTGAATTGTAGAGGACTCAAGACCTATTGATTTTGGTGAAGATCAGTTAAGAGAAAGGTGTAGTTTACCAGCAACGTTTTATGTGATAACAAGGGTAATTTTTTCTATGACGAACGATAACTGCCGTAAATTCAAACATAATCAAATAATGTTTTGCATACTTCCCTACATTGCAGAGGACTCAAGACCTATTAATTTTGGTGAAGATCAGTTAAGAGAAAGGTGTAGTTTACCAGCAACGTTTTATGTGATAACAAGGGAAATTTTTTTTATGACGAACGATAACTGCCGTAAATTCAAACATAATCAAATAATGTTTTGCATACTTCCCTACATTGCAGAGGACTCAAGGCCTGTTGATTTTGTTGAAGATCGGTTAAGGGAAAGGGGTAGTTTACGTGCAACATTTTATGTTGTAACAAGAGACATTTTTTCATGACGAACGATAACTGCCGTAAATTCAAACAGAATCAAATTTTTTACATATGTGCCTGAGTTGTAGAAGATTCAAGGCCTATTGATCTTGGTGAAGATCGGTTACTGGGAAAGGGCAGATTACCAGAAACATTTTTTGTTGTAACAATAGTAAAGTACTTAATTTTGATAAAAAAAGTATCCTCATAAGAAGATCTTAATAATCCACTGTAGAAACGTAGATGAAATATCTATAAATGAAGAGGCTAGTTGAACGGGGTGGGGGTAATTTTCTGTAAATGAAAATTATAGTTGCAGTGGGGGGGGATAATTTTTATATATGTACTACGTTATCGGTAACAAAGTAGTAGTTTGTTGTTAAAATTTCTTCCCGGGCTGTTTGGTCGTAGAACAACGTTTTCTTCAATACCAGACGTTTCGGCAGTGCCATCGACTTCCATCATCAGTGAAAAACGAGTGCGATAACGTGAGGTGGTATACGTTAGTGACCACAGTACTGTGTTTAAGGCTGAAGCAGTAAGTAGAAAGAAGTAGTTTCTATGGAAATATTTCATTTCGAAAATGATTTTAAATAAAAATCTTCGAACATGGAATTCATGTATGGTTTTCCATACCTATATTTTGTTTCCATGTTCCATAAGGAAATGGAAGTACGGTGATGGCAAAAAATCGTGTTCGAGATCATTGCAGATTCTGATTGTACTACTCTCAAAACATGAAAAAAGTCATTTTTCGAAAAGTGTATGTGTGTGTGTCTGTCTGTGTGTCTATAGTAGATCTTTTTCTCTGGCAAACGATAATAGCCGCAAATTCAAACGAAATCAAATACTTTTTGCATACAGCTCTGATTTGTAGAGTTCTCAAGACCTATTGCTTTTGGTGAAGATCGGTTAACGGGAAAGGGTAGTTTACCAGCAACTTTTTATGTTTTAACAAGGGTATTTTCTATGGCAAACGATAAAAGCCGCAAATTCAAACAGAATACAATAATGTATTGCATACAGCCCTGAATTGTAGAGTTCTCAAGACCTATTGCTTTTGTTGAAGATCGGTTAAGGGAAAGGGGTAGTTTACCAGCAACATTTTATGTTGTAACAAGAGAAATTGTTTCATGACGAACGATAACTGCCGTAAATTCAAACAGATTCAAATAATTTTTTACATATGTGCCTGAGTTGTAGAAGACTCAACTCTATTGATTTTGGTGAAGATCGGTTACGGGGAAAGCGCAGTTTACCTGAAACATTTTTGGTTGTAATGAAGAGGCTAGTTGAACGAGGTGGGGGTAATTTTCTATAAATGAAAATTATAGTTTAATGGGGAGGAGATACTTTTTATATGTGTATTACGTTATCGGCAACAAAGAAGTAGTTTGTTGTTAAAATTCCTTCCCGGAATGTTTGGCGTGGTCCAATGTTTTCTACAAAATGAGACGTTTCGGCAGTGCTATCGACTGCCATCATCAGTGAAAATCGAATGCGATAACGTGAGGTAGTATACATTAGCGACCACAGTACTGTGGTTAAGGCTGAAGCAATAAGTAGAAAGATGTAGTTTCTATTGAAATATTTCATTTCGAAAATTGTCTTAGAACATGGAAGTCATGTATGGTTCTCCATACCGATATTTTTCTATGATGAACGATAACTGTCGCACATTCAAATACAATCAAATAATTTTTTGCATATGTCCCTGAATTGTAGTGGAATCAAGGCCTGTTGATTTTGGTGAAGATCAGTTAAGAGAAAGGGGTAGTTTACCTGCAACGTTTTATGTTTTAACAAGGGTAATTTTTTCTATGACGAACGATAACTCCCATAAATTCAAACAGAATCAATTCATTTTTTGCATATGTGCCTGGGTTGTAGAGGACTCAAGGCATATTGATTTTGGTGAAGATCGGTTACGGGAATAGGGTAGTTTACCTGTAACGTTTTAAGTTTTAACCTGAGTAATTACTTAATTTTGATAATTAAAGTATCCTGAAAAGAAGATCATAATAATCCACTGTATAAACATAGATTAAATTCTATAAATTAAGAGGCTAGTTGAAGGGGGTGGGGGTAATTTTCTATAAATTAAAATGATCGTTGAAGGGGGAGGGGATAATTTTTATTAATATGTCATGTGTACTTCGTTATCGGCAACAAAGTAGTAGTTTGTTGTTAAAATTCCTTCCCGGGCTGTTTGGCCGTGGACCAATGTTTTCTGTAAAAACCAGACGTTTCGGCAGTGCCATCGACTGCCATCATCAGTGAAAATCGAGTGCGCTAACGTGAGGTGGTATACGATAGTGACCACAGTACTGTGGTTAAGGCTGAAGAAAGAAGCAGTTTCTATGAAAATATTTCATTTCGAAAATTATTTTAAATATAAATCTTAGAACATGGAAGTAACGTATGGTTCTCCATACCGATATTTTTCTATGACGAACGATAACTGCCGCACATTCAAACAGAATCAAATAATTTTTTGCATATGTGCCTGGGTTGTAGAAGGTTCAAGGCCTATTGATTTTGGTGAAGATCAGTTACGGGGAAAGGGTAGGTTACCAGCTACGTTTTATGTTTTAACAAGAGTTATTGTTAATTAATTAATTTTGATAAATAAAGTATCCTGAAAAGAAGATCAGGTGAGGTGGTATACGTTAGTGACTATAGTACTGTGGTTACGGCTGAAGAAAGAAGTAGTTTCTATCGAAATATTTCTTTTCGAAAATTATTTTAATTATAAATCTTAGAACATGGAAGTCATGTATGGTTCTCCATACCGATATTTTAATTAACAAAATAGGCCTAAGTTCCGGTGGCGAGCTATGGTACAAAACTCAGGGTGGTTGCTCTGCGAGTTCCTGAATATGTTAACATAAAAAATTTGCTCAACCTAGGTAATTACTCTTTTCTCGAAATTTTCAAGTATAGCCTATATATAGATTCTACTGTTTAACGAAATTCACCAGTTCTAACCGAAACTGTTGATCGCCCTCTTGTTAAAACTGTTGCGTTCTTTCAAACCATTTCTGCCACTACACGAGGCATCCTCGCTGACACAATTGCCCTACCTCTAATTTTACAACTAGAACGCTCCCTGACCCACAGAACTTGCTCACTGTTTTGTACGAAGTAAATTTATTCGATAAATTTCGACGTTAGATAATTTTCCACTTGTCAGAAGAATTACGAAATCCCGGTTACCCTACTATTTACTGTTTAGTAAAGTAGGGTTGATTGTAGAGCAATTATAAAATTCACGCTGAGATTTCCAAACAATCGGATTTGTTTTAAAATTCCTGTTAGTTTGACACTTGGTTGGATTTTTACAATTTTTCAAATTTTTTAATCCATTTCACAAAATCTTGAAATTTCCAAAACTGAACACTATATTTAGTTTTGGTTAAAATTCTCTTTAATTTGATAGGCCTACATGACATTTTTAATTATATCAAACTTTTTTAATAAAAGCCTGGCGTCCCAAAATTTTTAAATTTCCAAAATTAACACTAAAGTCTTATTCTGTTTAAGTGTTTGTTCACAGTTGTGTGTTTGCGTCAGCAACAATTGTCCTGATGATGACAATAAACATTGTCGAAACGTCGACACAAATAAGTTAAAATTTGTGTTATACGTATTTTTGACCGATCCTCACAAACCCTTCACCAAAAAATTCATTGATTGACTGTCACTACGATTTTAATGATTCTGTTTGAGATTTCCTTTAATTTGACACCCCACAAGAAGTTCTGAGATTTTTATTAATTCAGACCTCGTCACATTTTTGTCTTCTGCCCCCCTATTTTTGGGAGGATCGACCTCAAAAACAAATAGGGTTCTGTAGGATAAAGTATGGACGCATGCCAAGTTTTATGGAAATCAGTTGATGCGTTCAAAATTTATCGTTAGACATACTCTAAATAGATAGACATACAAATGCCAAACGGTCGAGTTAAAACTGAGAACTCGCTTCGCTCGTTCGATAAGCCTCAATTGTTACGAACAAGCCCGTGAATCCAAAGAAAGTAGTCCTTGCCCAAACAGGGGCCCCACTACCGTGTCTGCATCATACAAAAGATCACCCATAGATTTTCCGTACCTGGAGGCACCCAAATTCATATTTGAGTATATATTTTTAAAAATAATTTTATCTTCATCTTTTCCAGATGTGACCATTGTCAGTCGAATATTTCTCACATTACCGCTGCCAGTGGCAAAGGAGAATGTTCGTTTTCAAAAATAAAGATTATAGAACACTGTTTACGGTCTTCCATGAAAGACTATCAAAATGTGGCAGCTCAGATCTTGGCTAGGACAGGGCCGGCCCCAGCGCTTCTGCCGCCCTGTGCAGTATTTATGAGTGCCGCCCCCTCCCTATTTTAACGCCGAACATATTCACGCACACTAGACCTACTCTAAAGATACGACAATTGCCTTCAGATGACGACTAGGAATGTTTGAATTGTTGTGTTTATCAAATAACTAGAACTATTTCACGTTTACGATGCGGCGAACGACTACAATAAAAATTGTAGAGACAATACAAGGAATCGTGAGACAATAAAAATGTATGCCTATGTGATGACTTAAAATTAAAATACTAACTAGGCTAAAACTCATTATGACTGAAATATAACAAAAGTAAGTCACATATACCTTAGTTAAAAAATACTCATCTCGCTTTTGCACTGGCAAACTCCTTCATGACTTCGTTGTAATCAAGTGATTCAGCCAACTGATCTTCTATAGATATAGTCGCCAGACCATTCAGGCGAGTCTCGGACATACTTGATCTGAGATAAGTTTTAATAAGTTTGAGCTTTGAAAAAGACCTTTCTCCGCTTGCCACTGCCACAGGTAATGTTAACAAAATTCTTAGAGTGACACCAACAATTGGCGCAAACCCATAATCTTGAATAAATTTTAAAGTCTCGACAGGCTATTACGTTCTCTCGTTCACGAGTTTTCGATTCTTCGTTGACTTTATACATAATGTAATTCTTACTGATCTTACATACTGTGATGAAATTAAGTGAATAATTTTATTTTTTCCCTCACTTTCAAAACTTAACATCCCGGAATCTGCTGCCCTGGGCGGTTGCACGGTTCGCCCCTGCTTGGAACCGGGCCTGGCTAGGTCACAGAAGATCAAGTTCCTATTTCGGGCTGTACCAGGAGCAAACAATTTGTACTCAGTCTTGGTCCATCCACTGATGATGGTTTATCGTTAGAACGGACGAATCGTTGGTGATAAGACAAGGTAAAAACGCGCGTTAAACTGGCAGTGGCAATTGTTATTAATAGCTTAAACAGGAAAGTTTGCGAAAGAGATTATCTTCTGCTATCACTTGATACAGTGAAAGTGGGGGCTTCCAACCGCTTTTGCCACTGACCTTTCTTTGTAGTGTTATCTGGCTATTTAGCCTAAACAAATGTTCGAAAAGAAACAAAAATCCAGTGGCAGTAACTAAAGAAAAAGTAGGGGACACCAATCCAACCGTAAGCGTGTTCATATACTTACGCGGATAGACGTCATTAATTGATGACGTCACAAATGTGTAATTGGATCAACTAGGTATCCAATCCAGTGGTGACAACCTGGCGCTGGCGTTTTCCCTAGATGAAGATGGTTTACAATTATCACTATCTCCCATTCTTAAAAGACTAATTTAGACAAACACGCTACAGATCACACTACTTAAAGAGAACACAGATTCTATACGGTATCTCGAACAGAGCACAATTCCTAGAGAATGCGATTAAGCCTAATGCTACACAACTTGCTTCCTCTGCAGGTCTCCAGACAATGTGTTCCTAATATTACTAACTAACTCGTTGTAGGTAAAAGTTCTACTGCCGTATGCCATTGTGTCTGTGCGGGTATGGGCCACTGCTTTGAGCATGCGGCTTGCCGATACGCAGAAAAGGGGATTAGGTTTATTACTATAGTCTTGGAAACCTTAGAAAAAAAGCATTGTGTTGTGGCAGCGCTTTTACCTACCTCACTTGTTGCCTTTCACACCCATACCGTTATGGGTTACCATAAAGCCCCCTACACATTATCGGACCGAACCACCAGACACGACCAAACAGCCAGACCGTCTGTGGTCGGGTCAAGGCTACACACCTTCGGACCGGACCAACTTCAGACAGGAACCTATTTTCTCTGACTAGTCGAATGTTTGATCTTGTGAAGGAAAGGGTGTCGCGCTATGGCTCCGTATCTTTCGAAAATGCAAAAAATCGGTGTAGCTTTAAGTGCTTTAGTAGCAACTAGTGATGACAAGTGTCGAAAGAAGAGAAAAATGTGGGCAAAGAACTTGTTTCAAAAGCGGAAAACATTCACCCATGCAAACGTACTTAAAGAACTGGACTCAAACGATTTTCGAAATTGTTTACGGATGGATGAGAAATGTTTCATCGATTTACTGGATTTGGTGAAACCATTTATTCAAAGAAGAAATACGGTCTTCAGGGAATCCGTGAGTGCAGAAGAGAGGCTAATTGTGACATAGCTACTGGAAGATCATATGAAGACATGAAATTCAGTGCTGCTATATCACCACAACTTTTATCAGCTATTATTCCAGAAACGTGCTATCTACTATGTCTAAAGCAGTACATAAAGGTAAGTGTAAATAACAGATATTAGCCTGAAAATTGGTGTTTATTTAAATTATTTATTAACTTTTGCGTACAATATCAGTATAGTGAAAAACTTTAACACAAAATAAAAGTAGTGCAGAGCTGTGTAAAAGAATATAACATAATATTAAAAAAATTGAGCACTGTCACTACAGAAACTTAAAAAGACATAATCCTACATTACTGTAAAAGAAAACCTAAATCGTAAGAGTAAGTTAAGGACAGCTACAAAATAACATAATATTAAAAAAATTGAACATTGTCACTACAGAAACTTAAAAAGACATAATCCTACATTACTGTAAAAGAAAACCTACATCGTAAGAGTTTATGTTTATCTTATTTTGTTTCACTTTTGGAATAACTGTTGGCTCCATTCGTGAGTTAGGAATAATAGTTCACTTGGAATGCCAGCTTGTTGAGCACTTGTGAATGCTGTTGTTGATGGTATAAGAGGAGATTGTCCGGATGAAGGTGAGCTGAGAGAAAGTGCTTGGGGGACAAATACTGTGGTGATGGTGAAGCGTATGGTGTAGTGAAATGGGTTCCAGAACGGTTCGGAGGTATATAAGTGGAAGATGAGTTGACGTAACCACTGTAGGTTACAGAACAGTTCGGAGGTATATAAGTGGAAGATGAGTTGACTTAACCACTGTATGGAGCAGGATGTAATAATATACTTGAAAAGTCCGTCAACCTTTCCTTCTTTCCATAGAAAAGTACATCGGAAATAAGCTTCTGAGCAATTGTTCGTTGGTTTTCACTCAGTTGTTTCAGCTGTACTAATGACCGTCCAATTATTTCCCATTCTTCATCCTTCATGGATATTAAAGATTGCGCCGTATCAATTAACTTTTCCTTCTTCTTTCCAATACCATTCGTGCGTCTCCTTTTCGCCTGTGCTACGGTTTGCGATGGCGGAGGCAGTTCCATAGAAAACTGAGGTTCGGCTGTAGGGTTGACGTTCTGAATTGCAGCAAACTCTTCCTGAAAATGATCAACAAAAAAGTTTATTTTTGTTTCAGTTACCGTCAACAGAAGAAGAATGGAAAGCTGTAGCAGCACAGTTTGAACAAAAATTGTAACGGTATAAACCTTTTACCATTATAAAATAATACAATAATAAAACTCACTGCTGCCAGAATATTACTCACCCTCATAATCCCGTTACGGGCAGGGGTGCCTACAGGGGGGTATCGTGTCGCCATTGGCGACATTTGAAAATTTTTTGGGGGGATTTTTTTTTACTGTTGTATGAAATTTACTATTACTAAAAATACCGAATACAATGTGAGAACGTATTTCCTGGTCGCAATTTGCGTCAAAGCTTGCTTAAGGGGGCTGCATGGTGTATCACGTGATGAGACATCCACGAATCACAGTACAATAATTTTAGCGTACAAAATACAGCTTTATATTTTAATTTATTAAAAAAGCGATTATTTGTAAATACATATTGAAAAACAAAGAAGGCGAGACTGGTCAAGTTGTAGGCTAAACAATTTTTTGAAGTCATAAAATACTTAAAGAAAATTAGATCGTTTGAAAGTGAATGGAAGTTCCCTACGGAAATTTAAGTAAGGCATTAAAGTTACAAATCTAAGTATTTTTCCAATGAAGTGATTGAGATTTGATACTGTATACTGTAAAACTAATCACGTTTTACTGAAAATGCTAAATTGTGATTGTGATCCATTATAAAAAGATCTTTTTTTTTTTTTTTTTAGTAATCGAGCCTGGAGTTGGGGGGGAAGCGACATAGGGCTTGGGGGGGATCGGCACCACTGCCGTTACGGTACTTACCTTTTTAAAACACCAAAACTTCAGGGCCGCGATATTTTATGGTTCAATATCGAAACCTTTACACTCTTCTCCTTATAAAAACTTGGATAATCCCGCTATCTGACCACCCTTAAACTCAGAAAATTCCCCGGAACGTTAGACGAGGTTTTCAGCACAGAATAGGAAATGGTTGTGACGTAATAACTTACTCTAACACATTTTTTATATTAAACCAAATCTTATTTTATCAAAACGCAATATTCCCTTCTTTCTCTTTTACTCTTTCTGGTATACCCTCTTTCTTAACAGTTAGAAACATAAACTTATTTAAACAAAATTCTTTTATCAACTACTTATTATCTATAAACCAGTACTTTTATCAATGATTTCTCCCTTTTCCCTCACATACACTATCTCACTCTTTACAGATTTATATATATATTGTAACGTTACATAACCCGGTCCCAATAAATTAAATCATGTAAGAACATAAAGGTCAGAAATGGGTAACCTATAACTAGCTCTAAATTAAAGTATATCACTAAACATGATAAACAATTCGAGTGATATACGGTGCAAAGTGAGTTATAGTGTACTCATTGAGGTAAAAAATGAAAGTGAAGGTAACTTATTACAGAATTGTGCTGTAGGTTTGGGAATTATAAAACTATCAGAGTAGACTATAATACTACTAACTGATTCTGTATTTTATTTATTTTTTGTAATATTTATATTGTATGAACAACCAATTGTTATACCTAAGTCAATGTTATATTTTTTCAAATATTTGTGTTATAATATAAGATAACCCAGGGTTCGTTTTAAAAAACATAAAAAAATTTTAAATATCAAAGGATAATAAAAAATTAAAATAATACTATGAGGGAAATGGCAACAGGAAGTAGTGCAGTGTAGGAATACTATGAGAGACTAAATAAATATATATAAATTTATTTAAAGATAATAAAATTATCAAATACTTATATACAAGGTCATAAGAAAATGAACAAAAACTTATTATGTAAACCAAATTGATAAAGAAACCGGAATGGAAAAGAATTATTTTTCGGTAAATAAAATATAAATTTATAATAATTACAAACTGCCTGTATAATAAAAATACTATGGGTTACTAAGAGTGACGGAAATAACAAGTATTGTTAAGAATAAAAAATTTGGAATAAAACCATAGAGTTGACAAAATGATGCTACTACAATTCTAATAAAATAACCTTTCTGGAACTTTGGAGGAGTGAAAATTAGTACAAAATTAACAAGCAACATGACCACTATATAATCATCCATTATTTATCAAAATTAAATGGTTATACTCCTTAAAAAACAGTGAAAGAAAACCTTCTGATGATTCAACCCAGTTTCGCCATAGTTCAAGTGACGATAGAATATGAGCCAGTCGGTAATGAAATTATAACTCAAGACGGACCTCACCAGAGAAAAAGCTTCATTCCAGTAAGAACCATACGAAGAGAGGTAATATAAACATTTCGTTTAATAGTTAACGAAGAAAACGCATTCCGAATGTTGGTATAGAACACGAAACTAGTCAAATTTAATCACATGTTTTTAAAGTAAACAAACGCACGCTGCTCTCTTACGGACATTCCTGGAACTACATACTAAGCGAAAAATAAACAAATTTATTTAATATTTTTTCGGTATTTGTAAAGCTTAGTAATTATCCATTTCTGACCATCTCATAACAAAAAGAACTTACCCTTAACCCTGGGGAATTATTAAGAATTATATATTAATTGATGTTTTGAAAATAGTGTAAAATTTGGTAAACAAAACCATATATGTTTTTTTTCTTTAGACAATTCCATGTTTACTCGATGAAGTCGATATTATGTTTTATATAAGGAAAGATCCATTGTGATACTTGTATTTTGGTGGCAGGAAACAAAAACCAATAATATAAATAAATAATATTATTGAAAAATGATATTGAATAATAAAGTGTGTTATAATTTTTGTAGTGGGTAGTTGTAATAGATTTCAGCACAAAAACAGAAGAGATCAACACATCGGATCAGATTTTGCTATAGTGTAGGCTGGTTGAACTAGGCGTGGAAACTTGTCTCACAATCAGCTGATTTAAATCACAGCGAACAATTTGAAAAATCAGAAATCGTCTAAACCGAGTGTAAATAATTGGTACTTACTCTCTCTTCCTCATAAAGCTGAACAACTTCCCTCCTTGACCCCAAATCACACACTCTCGATTTCTGTTTAGATTGAGTAACATTAAAAAATCCTTTATTTTTTAAAACGTCAGTTATTATAATTCATAAGTGGCGACTGCGGAGAGGCGGAAACTTTAATATCTCAAACCGCGACGTTACAAGATTGGCGCATAACAACATTGGGAGCTTAATTAAATAAGACGAACACCCAATAAGCCACATACAAAGTTTTCGCTAAAACCTCTAGAAAAACCGCGACGTTACAAGATATATATATATATATATATATATATATACTTTTTACCCCCTTTTACTAAGCGCTTTACTGTTTAAAGATTCGAAAACTTGTTGGCCAATGCATTCACTGTACTTAACTTTTCTCGCTATTCCAATTGTTCTGTCATCTTCCATGCACTTTCACTTAAACCACACTTACCCTGTTCTAATTACTTTAGTTTAAGAATTCATCTTATATCACGCTCACTGGTTCTTTATCATATTCTTCATTGATGTTTCAATACGTTTCGGTAGGTCTAGGCTACCATTACCGTTTCGACCTACCAAAATTTCCGAGGCCACTGTTGTAACGTTTATTCACTATGATGAGTTGATTTGAACTGTTTGATGACTGCTATCCAACTGATGAAATTAACTTGTGTCAATTACGGGTTTTACTGTAATTCACAGATAGCCTGAGTTGCAAGTGATTACGTAATACGTCTAGCCGAACTGACTCCAGACATAAACAGACTGGTCTCTCATAACATTGTACTCACTTTTGTTAAAAACGAGGTTCCCCAAAGGGTGAACACTGATTGCATTAAGAATTATTTTCAATTATTCCCGTCCCTGATGTCTCGTTACAAAATGGAACGTCAGTCATGCTGTGGGAGCCGTGAACGGGAAGCATATTGCTATACAGAAGCCACCTAACAGTGGATCACTCTACTATAATTATAAAAAATTTTCAGTGTTATTTTATTCGCAGTCGTTAACGCTAAATATGAATTTATGTACATTCATGTAGGTGCCAATGGATGTGTTTCTGATACTACCGTTCTCCAG
The DNA here is from genome assembly GCA_034769895.1 of Magicicada septendecula. NCBI lineage: Eukaryota > Metazoa > Arthropoda > Insecta > Hemiptera > Cicadidae > Magicicada > Magicicada septendecula. The sequence goes on along the minus strand of CM068368.1, from coordinate 59,066,508 downwards.
AATAATACGAGATTTTTTATAAGAAATTGATTGATGAGATCAATTTACCTGCACGTTCACCACTTGCTGGTACTAACACCTGTGTACCATTTGTTTTCCTTGTTGACAGTGCGTTTGGCCTCAACATGTATTTCACGAAGCCTTACTCTTTCAGGCACGTTTCACACGACGAACGTATTTTTAATTACAGGCTTTCTCGAGCCAGGAGGGTTGTAGAAAATGCGTTTGGTATTTTAGAATCTAGATTTCGAGTGTTTCAGAGAGCTATTTCTGTACAAATGGACACAGTAGAGGTCATTGTCCTAGCATGTTGCGCTTTACATAATTATTTATCTACAAAAAATACGCGGTACATAACCCAGTCTTCCGTTGACCAAGAAGATACTGACTTCATGCAGTTTCGTCCAGGAGACTGGTGAGATTCACATTCATTGGTATCTGTAGGTCAGCCGGATATGAGACGTGGTTATGAAGGAGGAAAGGAAATTCGAAAGATTTTCACGAATTATTTTAATAACGAGGGTAAGGTACCTTTCCAAGAAAAAATGTGTGCCATTGTTTTGGGATAAGTATACTTACATTGTCCTCTTGTCACTCGCATTATCATCTTCCAGTGTCTCCGTTCCACTTCTCACAGTCTCCTTTTCGTCCACAAAGGCCATTAGTTCGAAGTACCACAGCCGAGGTACATATACTTTGCTGGCACTTGTACTAGTAGTTTCACTTGCTTTTAACTGCAACATTAGAAACACGAATTTCATTACTCTATGTTTGTGAACCACATCTACTTTCATTAAATAAATAAATATCTAATGTACATTTGTAAAATTATTCACTTTTATATTTTTTAAATAACTAATATAAAATAAAATTATGCAAATCATTAAAATGGTCAGGCAAATGTAATTAATATTCAAATTTTTACTTAACATAGGCCTACGTATTATTATTATAGCTACCAATCTATTTACAATACCATTCTACTCAATGTGCAATTTTTGTACCATATTATTAGCATGAAAATTGGTGTTTATTTAAATTATTTATTAACGTTTTGCGTACAATATCAGTATAGTGAAAAACTTTAACACAAAATAAAAGTAGTGCAGAATTGTGTGTAAAAGAAAATAACATAATATTAAAAAAATTGAACATTGTCACTACAGAAACTTAAAAAGACATAGGCCTAAGTGTACCAGTAGTTTCACTTGCTTTTAACTGCAACATTAGAAACACGAATTTCATTACTACAGTAAAATTCACTAGACATGAATCAACCGTTTTCGTGCTAACTGCTCAGGTTATGTAATGCGCATGCATCAACAGAGAAAGATACAATTTGTGTACTTTATGACGGCCGCCAACCTTGGTGAAAGCAGCGTGCGCAGAACTCTGTTTTTTGTCAGTGTAACGGCACGTCTCACTGAGTGCATAAGTGTTGATGCGTTTTCAAAAACATTTACCGTGTAGGCCTGTATTTCATTTAATTATTTAATTGTATCGTTACTAGTGTTTAGTTTGGGACTGTGACATGTGATAAATAATCTAATTACATTTTAATATCATTTAATATTGTCTGTGGTTGTGTTTTCAGACATCACGTTAAGTTAAACTGAATTTTACTTTGCTTAACTTATTGTTACTTTTACAGTACGTTTTATTTCATTACGTAATCAGAAAAATGCCTCCTATTGAATCGAAGTTAGGTAAAAAGATTGTGCATAGCCAAGCTCGGGAAGTCATTTCTAATGTATGTAAATTTATGGAAAGTGAAAAAAATGGAATTAGTATTCCACTAAAAAAGGTTCAAAAACGAATAGCGTCAGCAACAGGAGTTTCTGAAAGAACGATTCGCCGTATTAAAAGTGAGGGTATAACAATAGAAAATGAACAGTCACCACACTTTATAACGCCTCGTAAAGAAAGAAAGAGGAGGTCAACAAAATCTAATATTGATGATTTTGATAAATGTGTGATAAGACTAACAATTTACAATTTTACGACAACACAAAAAACATATCCTACGCTACGAAAACATCATCAACTTCTGAAGTCTAGTGTAAACTTTCAAGGTACCTTATCATGTTTAAGGAAAGTTATTATAAACTTAGGGTTTTAAGTGGAAGAAGATTAGAAATAATAGAAGTGTATTAAATGAACGTCAAGGATAAGGGTAAAAAGAATTGAATACCTTAGGAAAATAAAACAAGTCAGGACAGAAAACCGGCCAATCGTTTACACAGATGAGACGTATATACACACGTCTCATGCAGTAAAAAAGTCGTGATACGCGAAAGTGGTGAAGGCGCGAGTGAACCGTTAATAAAGGAGACATATTCATAGTAGTTCACGCGGGTACAGCTCAAGGGTTCATCGATGGTGCCTTATTGGTTTTTAAATCGGGAAAGAAAACAGGTGATTATCATGGGGATATGAATAGTACAAATTTCGAGAAATGGGTAGTTGAAAAGCTAATTCCGGGATTATCAAAAAACTCAGTGTTAGTATTAGATAATGCACCATACCACAATTACCAATCTGAAAAATGTCCCACATCAAATTCTTCAAAAAGTGAGTTAATGCAGTGGTTATCTAAAAAAAATTTCTTTTACACCTAATATGTTTAAACCAGAGCTACATAAGTTAGTAAAAATGAATAAACCGTTAGAAAAACCCCATAAAATAGATAGTATTTTAGGAAATCACGGCCACACTGTTATTCGTCTACCTCCGTATCATCCTGACCTAAACCCTATAGAACTTATTTGGGCTCAACTTAAACACTCTGTTGCAAAAAACAACACCACTTTTGATAATAAAAACATAATAGATTTAACTAGGCAAGCATGCCAATCAATAGAAAAACAACAATGGACATCAGTGTGTGAACATGTAATTAAAATTGAAGACGAATATTTGGAAAGAGAAGGATTAATAGACGAAATGCAAAATAGGCTTGTAATTAACTTAGACGAAGATGATGATGACGACGACGACGACGACGATGACTTATCAAGCGCTGAATCTTCTTCAGATGATGGCAGCTATATCTCCGGTGTTGAAGCAATTTTGGACAGAGAAACATCGCCGGACTTGGAGAATGATACTGAATTCCCAGTTCATTCTGACTTCGTATATACTTCTTTATAAGTCTGTAAGTTACTTACATTCATTACTTACATATTAATTTTAAAATTTGTATCAATAATTGTATTAAATGCAAGAAAAATTAATGGGCTCGATTTTATGTGATATTTTATATAAAGTATGCATATTTTTATGCGTGGGTTACCCACTTTTTTCGTTTAGGTCCTATTTTAGCAGCACTTGCAGAAAGCATATTTATGGTCATTTTAGATTTATTTATATTTATTATAGATTTATTTCTCTATTTCTTCTATTAGTATTCCACTTGCTTGCTTTACACTAGTAATTATTTATTATTTACATTATGTAACAAATAACATTGTTGTGGTATTACAAATATATATTTGATACAATTTCGAATAATATTGAGTAGAATTATAAATAGTAGTTAGTTGAATGAAATCCGGAAATGTCAACAATGTGTAAAACCCGAGTTGTAATAATTAAATAGTTAAGGGCACCCATACAGCCGGCTGTAGCAACAGTAAGACGGACGTTTTTGAAATGAAGTGTTACAACTTAGCACACTGAGTCTCCCCACTACCCCCACTTTTCGCGCAGCTATGGAGAGGCCACCGTAAAGTAACGTGATTGTAGCTTAATTTTCTCCGAGACGCTGTGGAGGTTATTGTGTGAGTACTTTTCAAAAAACATCAGTATTCATCAAAAGTGAAGCGCTTACATAGTTTCATTTCATTTGAATAAGAACAGCGTAATAGTAGGCCTAATAGATAATGCCTCCTACCACAATGTACAAATCCACCTCCAACATCATTAACAAAAAAGACAGACATGATTAACTGGTTAAAAAACCATTAGGCCCTACATTCCTTGTAGTCCATCTATGTTAAAGCCTGAGGTGTATGCACTAATTAAACAAAACAAACCAACTTACAAAACTTTTAAAATAGATGCTATTTTGGCAAACCATGGACATTCCGTTTTACGACTTCCACCCTATCAGCGGATTTTAGTCTTACGGAACTGACTTTGGCAACCGTGAACGTGAACCGTGACTTTGGCATGCGGTTGAAAGAAAAAACGTGCATTTTTTTCTGTAGACAGTGTCAAAGGAATTTTATTGTATTTCTCCTGCAGACTAGAGATCAAGACGTGATGTCATGAAAATTGAAAATGACTACGTGAGATCGGACCAAATAAGGGATACTGTAACTACTGTAACAGATCGTTTAGAAAGTAATGTAAGACGAGAGCAGCAGTGAAGGCAATTTGAGTGATAGTGATAATAGGCTAACGGTGATAACAGTGACGGAAATATTAGTAGGGTGAAGAATTGACCTAAATAATTATTGTAATTGCATGTAAGTAAATGTGCTCTATGGTACTTAATAGTTTCAGTCTAATTGTTGCATTAATATTCACACGAAAACAAATAAAAACGACATCCTAAACGAACAGACACAATTCAAATCGCACGCATTATTCGAACATATCTCACCCCACACACACAGCATCGATCTTTCGAAATTCGATTCCGTCGCCCACAACAGGACGGACAGCGCTACCAGCGGCAGCCTCTGAAGAAACCTTTTAAAGGCGAAAACCGGTTCAGGCTGTAAGGTAAAACTTTATGCTTTTACTTATAAAAAACTTAGTGTTCCGAGTCGTTAATACAATAGTGGTATTTAGTTAAGTAACGGACACGTCATGGAAATCCAAGAATTTCACTCAGCAAGACGGGCTACAGTCCAAACGTACAAATTCACAATATTAAAGGTTAGAAAGATTGTTGCTCACATAACATTCAACAAAACATGCCTAAACAAATCAATAACACCAAAATACGCACAAATCAAAATTAAACACACACAACAACCAGGCCGCTCAAATAACACAAAACATCGCACAAAGGACATACATAAAAGAATCCATAAAACAGCTATATAAGAAAAAAGACGCTCTCAACCGTAAAGCACTAATGCTACACCTACAGATCGCCAACATATACGGACACAGTTACATGACTGAACTAATACATCAAATGAATGGACAAAAATACAAATAATACACAAAAAGTACAAAACTTCATGGAACAGAACAATATCACAGAACTAAAACACGACCCCACCGACAGATACCAAAACACAGTAAAACAACTAGTCAACAAAGCCAAACACACAATAACACACAAACAAAAGCCCTATATGAAACAAATCCGACCACCAGCCCCTACCCTCCAAGCGCTTCCCAAAATCCATAAAGAAGATATTCCGATCCGCCCCATTATCAACTACCGTAATGCCCCTGCACACAAACTCGCAAAATATCTAGACAAAATTATCAGACAACACACACAACTAGACAGCAACACTGCAGTAAAAAACAACAGACCTCGTAACAAAAATAAAAGACATACACATCCCCCATAATGCCACATTAGGCTCCTTTGACATTAAAAACCTGTACACAAACATCCCCATCTCTGAAACAATCACCATCCTACACAACAAACTCAAACAGAACAACACACCAGACGAACTTATCAACGAAATAACAGAAACTCTGAACATTATCACAAAACAAAACTACTTTACTTATAACAATAAATACTACACACAGAACGATGGCCTACCCATGGGCTCCCCCATATCCAGCATTCTAGCAGAAGTCTTCCTCCAACACTTAGAAAAAACAAAAATACTCACAAACAATGACAGACACTCACATAAAATACTATATTGGCACAGATACGTTGATGACATTCTAATACTATACTGGGGAAACAAAAGACAATGTGAACAGTTACTAACGCACATAAACAAAATACATAAAAACATAACCTTTACTGCCGAATACGAACACAACAATACCATAAACTTCTTAGACCTCTCCATCACAAAACTAGAACACAGGCACAAATTCAGTATATACAGAAAACCAACTACAACTGACACACTAATACACAACTCCTCCAATCACCCATACAACACAAACTAGCTGCCTTCAGAACCATGATACATAGACTTAACAACATCCCCTTAGATGAAAAAGACTACAAAGACGAACTAAACACGATAAAATATCTAGCAGAATCTAACGTATATGACAGAACAATAGTCAGTAAACTCCTACACAAAACACAAAACAAACAACAAACAAAGACAGAAAACAACAAATTCATAACACTAACATACATCAACAAACAAACTGAAAAAATAGCCCACAAATTCAAAAAAGCAGGATACAGAATCGCTTACAAAACTACTAACAAAACAGAACACATACTACCAAAACACACACATAAAGCACAAAACAAATTCGATCTACCCGGTGTTTACAAGCTAAATTGCTCAAATTGCAATAAATTCTACATAGGCAGGCCAGACAGGACGTAGCTTCAAACAGAGATACATTGAACACACAAAGGCACTCCACTCCACTACAGAATCCCCACCATTGCAAACCACCTCATTGAAGCAAACCACACATATAAAAACATCGATAATAACATGAACATTCTACACGTACACACAAAAGGCCGAAAACTAGACACTCTAGAACAATTAGAAATATACAAACACACGAAAACAAATAAAAACGACATCCTAAACGAACAGACACAATTCAAATCGCACGCATTATTCGAACATATCTCACCCCACACACACAGCATCGATCTTTCGAAATTCGATTCCGTCGCCCACAACAGGACGGACAGCGCTACCAGCGGCAGCCTCTGAAGAAGCCTTTTAAAGGCGAAAACCGGTTCAGGCTGTAAGGTAAAACTTTATGCTTTTACTTATAAAAAACTTAGTGTTCTGAGTCGTTAATACAATAGTGGTATTTAATTAATATTCTCTCTTGTTCTTCACGGATAGTTTACATCTGCTTGTTTTTTAAACACAAACACACAAAATCATTTCACGTATGAGGCTGTTATTCAAATAAATTAAGATGCCAGAGCAATGTGGATCATATATTATTACGTTTTTCGTGAACCGTAACATGTACACAAAGTGTACACATTCCAAAATATCTAACGACTGTTGATGTCTAGGCTCGACTTTCGAGAAACATTGCAACAGACACAACACGGCAAGTCACTGTTTACAAAATAATGGCAGTATTAAACACTTTATAACTGTGTGAAATCTTTATTACATTGTCTCTTTCTGTTGTGTCTGACGCTTGTTTCGTCTTACAAAATGTCCACGTTTACTGTCATAATCGAAATCAAAACTTACCTACAACCTAATTTTTAGTATGCCTATTTAGTAACTTAGTAAAAAGTAAAGAATTAGGCCTAAATATAAAACATACTAAACTGTAAAAATCTTAAAAACAATTAAAAGAATAACAAAAGAATTTTAAAAATATAAGAATAATTGAAAAGTTAGTAAAAAGTAAGTTACATATATCTATGCGCGCGCGCGCGCGCGCGTGTGTGTGTGTGTGGTGTTGGTAGGGCTGTAAAATTTAGTTTGGTAAAGTAGACCAATATTTTCCCTCTCTCTCGGTTTCCACTGCTTCCGACTTCTCCCCACTACAACCTGCGCGCTGCTTCATGTCTATTTAATATTACTGTATATGTTTGTGAACCACGTCTATTTTCATTAAATAAATAAATATCTAATGTACGTTTGTAAGATGAATCACTTTTATATTTTTTAAATAACTAATATAAAATAAAATTACGCAAATCATTAAAATGGTCAGGCAAATGTAACTAATATTCAAATTAATCTTCAAGATTTTCCGAACACATAAAAGCCCTCTCTAATAACTCGTACACTCCGCACTCGCCACGCACATACAGACTGAAAACCACAACTACACCAACATAGAAAACAACCTCGAAATACTACACTACTTACCAAAAAGTAGGAAACTCAACACGGCTGAACAGTATGAAATATATAAACACCACACACTACAACCAAACAACATATTAAATGACCAACTACACTTTAAATCACATGTACTATTTGACACAATCATACAGAAACCAAACAATACTTTGAATCCCAGCGCCAACCCCCCCCACACATACCACCAACCTGAAAAAATCCGTTACAACTGTTTCAAGACATTCTGTATTTAAACCTCGCTGAAGAAGGTGAACAGCACACCGAAACGTACGAGGACTTAAGAAACGTAAGGGTTCACAAGGAAAGTTACAATCTATCACTAATATTCAAATTTTCACTTAACATAGGCCTATGTATTATTATTATTATTATTATAGCTACCAATCTATTTACAATACCATTCTACTCACTGTGCAATTTTTGTACCATATTATTACTGTTATTTTACTACAATATATCATATACAGTACTACTTCTGGTTACAATATTATTCTACTTAATTATAAATAAAACGAATACCTATATAAACTACCTTTCTCATTTCCCTTCTATAAGCGCTCCGCATATTTTCCAGTTTCTTCTTGACACCTTCAAGAACAGCGTTTGGCTGAAGTTTCTTGTAAATCTCCAGTAGAGGCATAAGGCCTCATTGCGGCTTTCGCGGTTCGAATAAAGTTCGCTTGTTGTGTCCCACAAACAACGGAATTCTCTGTATGCTCCAACAGCTCTACGATCACATCCTTTTCGTCTTGTGTAAGAACCGGTTAAGATGACATTGTCTCACAGAAAAACGTTCGTACTACAAGAAACGCGCTAGCAACGCAACAAGAAACAGAAGCACAAACAGCGAAGGTTTGGCAACGACAAGGGAATGGAAGTTCGGCGACAACGCTACACATTCCACAACCAGACTGAAAAGTGGTGGGGACGGTCCGTGGTCCGATGGTTTTCCCATCGAACCTCCCGACCGTCCGTCACGACAGATTTTGTCCGCGGACACGCCTACACATCTTCGAACCCACGACCAAACTGCGTTTTGTCCCGACGGTCCGGTGGTCTGGTCCGATAGTGTGTATGGGGTTTAACCGTTATTGCCCTGAAATACATTGTTTGTGGCAGGTACAGGACCCTACAGTGTGAATTGTGACAGTTTCAAAAGTAGGCCTACCGTCTACTTAATGACTATGAAATACTGCTACCTACTACCTTCACATAGCATACGAACGTTGACTACATCATAGGAAAAAGTTTTTATAATCAGTGGTATTCAAACAAAATTTTTCCGTAGATTTTTGGATGATTTCCCTGTTTCCCTAGTAATTATGAGAATTCCCCAAATCTAGGGAAATTTCCCTAGGGTTGTGAACTCTGATCCAATCAGAGTACCGGTATTGAGCGTTCGCGTCTCCATAGCATTCGGTCACGTGATGTACGCAGAGTCGCCAGTCGTACGATGTATGTTATACAATAATTTTAAGTCGATGTACGATAACAGCCTTCTAGCTTACTCATAATTCGATACTTGAAACTGATAGTAGGCTACGGTCACCGAAGGAAAAAAATTAAATGGCGCCTTTGAGATTTTTAGGATAGAGCGTAATTAAACTGGGATGATTAATTTTGGGACACAAAAAAGTGAGGAAAACTAAAAAATCAAAGAAAACATAAATTTTAAAGTTAGCTCATTTTATACCAATAAAACATAAAATTGTCAGTATTATTTTCGATAAACTATAGGCCTACCTATATACTTTATACTGTAAACTTTTTTTTATTCACATGCTTGTGTAACAAAATATTACTGTGTACACATATAAGTTGCATAAAACAAAAAAACTTATTACTTTAACAAAATATTAATGTTTCTATGATATGAAAATCGGTGTATTCACGTTTAAAATGCTTTTTCTCTACAATCATTTTTATGGTTTTTATAACAGTTTAGATGATGCAACGTCTGATAACAAGAACCATCTCTCGCGCGTCCGCGCGGGGGCCGTGTCTATCATTTTTACACAAATGTTCACCTGAGAGAACAAAGCTTAAAACAATAAATGTAGAGAATTTTATGCTCTTTCTTTTTGGTGTTTTGTGTTTATTTTGTAACTTTGTTATTTTCCGAGATAATTACGAAAAATGCATTTTTTGTACCTCACTCCTCCCTTTTTACGAAAATCCGCGACGGTATTCTGGCAAACTCTTTTCTTTTTTAAATTCATTCTCGTCCTTTTATCTAGCTCTATCCCAAAAATCTCAAAGGCGCCACTTAATTTGAGGTTTTCTGTTTTTTTTTTTTTTTTTTCTTCAGCGACTGTAGGCCTACTATGGTCCAAATTCATTTTAGAATTCAATAAGCATGAATTTATTTTATTACATTACCGATCAGCCAAATAATGCACTATGCACTATGTAATGAAAATTACGTTTGTGTGCGTTTATTGAGAATTTGATTCATCTTGTTTGCAAGATTGCATCTCATTCCACCGAATTTTGATGTAAGCTGTACTGTAGACCAATGTAAACCCAAACCGTCCGCTTACTTCTATTTACACGGACGTAATTAACTATCGGTTTTTATTGTTTGGCCACTTCGCCGTCTTTCGATTTTTCTTCTTTCGCATTAGTTTGTTAGAACTGCTTATGCACATCACTATAAACACGCTTTTAATGTCGAACAATGTAAATATTACGTCCCATATGACTGTTTATTTTTCATTATTGATTCAAGACTTCATGTCTCGTATCTCTCTCGTTTTAATTAAATCAGTCTACTATATTGTGTGTTAATGTTCGAAGTACCGTATCCAAATATTAATTATGTAACAACATTAGTTGACATAGCTTATTAAATAATCATTATTTTGTTTTTTAATATATCGTAAGATGTAGGCCTACTTATGTACTCATACCTATATACAGTCAGGGGCAGATTAGAATTGCGTGGTGCCCTATGCTGCCCCCCCCCCCGATTCAAAATATGACCTTTTATCCGTTATTTACACTGAAAAATGGCATACACAATTTGGAAAGTTAACAATTATTTTATTAAACTCTCAAGTTACAATAAATATTTAGCTGAATAGTGATTAAAATGAGCATAGTAGTACTTAAGCTTAGAAAATACTTGAATTTGCTTTAATGAAGTCTTGTGTAATTTCTTCTAATTCTTGGATTTCGTTGTCCATGACGTGTCCGTTACTTAACTAAATATGACTAAATATTGACGACTCGGAACACAAAGTTTTTTATAAGTAAAAACGTAAAGTTTTACCTTACAGCCTGAACCGGCTTTCACCTATAGAAGGCTTCATCAGAGGCTGTCGTTAGTAGCGCTACTAACGACAGCCTCTGATGAAGCCTTCTATAGGTGAAAGCCGGTTCAGGCTGTAAGGTAAAACTTTACGTTTTTACTTATAAAAAACTTTGTGTTCCGAGTCGTCAATATTTAGTCATTTCTTCTAAATCGAGCGATTCAAGTATGTCGCTTAAAAAACATAACAACTTGTTGAAAAGTGCACACACCTTTTTATGATCTTGGATTTAGAACATTTTTTGTTTTCATTTATTATCTTCAAAAAGTTTTTGTGATTTAGCGCTGGATGATGCCCCCTCTGACAATTGAAGTCTGGTGCCCGGTGCTGCAGGATACCCTAACGTTATGGATAATCCGCGACTGTACACAGTGCCGTAACTAGGAGCTACACCTGGGGGGGGGGGTGAGAATAACTTCAAGGTTGGTTTCCCCACTTTCCTCAGGACAAATAAGAAAATTATGATTTTTAGCATCTAAAGGTTATTGAGCAAACTGATATGAAGTATGCTTCAAATATCTACGCTATTTACAAAATGTTAAGTGATTGTCATTATTTAAGCTCTATTTTACTGAGTTACAAACACTGTAATTCCTTTTATTTCTAAAATTATTTATAAGCATTTTTTTAACACACACAATTGGCTTTGAAATAGGCCTATGTTAAGTCGTTACAGAATTTCACTGAAAACTTTAATAGCTCTTGGAGGGGGGAATTGATCCTCTGAAGTTATGCCATTACCTGTACGCATTGTCCTTTATGAGTATTTGCATGAGCTTAAGCTGTATGTAAAAGGTCACATTTGTTAACAATTTTACTGTATAAAAATACAATACAAAAAGTATTACACTTTTTTTATATAAATGTGGTTTGTCTGTTCATAAATAATATGCTACTAAGCAATGTTATACATTGTTTCTCTTGTTTTCCTTCCTTCCTTGTGTGTGTGTGTGTGTGTGTGTGTGTGTGTGTGTGTGTGTGTGTGTGTGTGTGTGTGTGTGTGTGTGTGTGTGTGTGTGTGTGTGTGTGTGTGTGTGTGTGTGTGTGTGTGTGTGTGTGTGTGTGTGTGTGTGTGTGTGTGTGTGTGTGTGTGTGTGTGTGTGTGTGCTTAAACTATTATCCTATTTATCAAAGAAGAAGCTCAATTTGTTTATAGTGCTGTTTTAAAGTATGTATTTGTTTTCTAATAGCCACACTGTTAATAATTCATTTTCAGTTTTAATTAAAATTATGAAAGTGACATTTCATTGCAACAGTTTGTCTTTTATCGTACAATTGTACTATGCTCTTGTTTCTCTTTAGAAAGTGTCAATAATTTTAAAATAGACTAAAATTTTAATAATTGTGATCACTGAATATTATCACATGTTTTTATAAGCAAAAAATTAGCTTATATTCAATTATACCTTAACAAATAAATGTAGGCTTAAACTTTTAATAAGCCGTATGCTATTATTCAGAAAACTGTAATCTTGGAGGTTTCATAAACTAGTTTGAAAACAAGTAGTGAGCAGTGGCAGCCAGTGTGTTCTGTGGAAGGGGAGGCTCTGAGACAGTCACCTGAGCCACGCTCAATCATAGAACCCCCCCCCCCAACACTCATTATTTCACTCTTAAATGGTAGAGCTGTCTGATTTTTACTTATAAGATATAACTATGAATTGTATCAAATGTATAAAGAACCACCGTTAACACGGTACATAAAACTACAGTGTCTAAAGGCCATATTACATTTATCAGAAAGCAGCGCTCCAATCTGTTCGCAGAAAGCAGCACTGCAAAATGATCGTGTTTGACCCTATTACACTTAACATCTTTCTGCGCTGCTTTCTGATCATCCTAGCAAAGGAGGGGAGAAGTTTTAAGGGAGTTCATCTTTTTTATTACCACATCACAGGTTACACTCTTGTCAACTTCATTAAATTTTTCTATTAATTCTGTCCACGCCTTCTCACGGTCCAAATATTCGGAACTTTTAACTTTCCACAGACACGAGTGTTTTTTATAAATTTCAATTATTTCACTTATTAGCTCTTTTGAATATACTTGAAGATCTGCCATATCGTACGCAAAACGAAATAAAATTTTTCAGTAATCTTCAGCGTGTGAATATTTAATTGCTACTGTTGAGTTGAACGCGCGGGAAGGCAGTAGGTGGAGGCGCATGCGTAGTACGTAATCTGTTCGCTGCTTTCTGACGGACCTATTACACTTGTCATCTTTCTGTTCAGCCTATCCGATAATATCAAACAAGTTGGATATGCGAGCTGCAATCTGACATGCCTTCTGACGAGATCTTTCTGATGGGTTTGCTGTATTACATTTGTCAGATTGCAGCACTGCTTTCTGCGATCAGATTGCAGCGCTGCTTTCTGATAAATGTAATACGGCCTTAATGTGGGCTGGTCATGTAGCCAGGATGGGAGAAGAAAGGATACCACAAAAACTATTGTATACCAGAATCCATGGAAAAAGACCAGTGGTAAGACCAAGGAGAAGATGGGAGGATGCGGTGGATGAGGATGCAAGAGAGATATTGAAAGTGCGTTCCTGGAGGAGGATGGCTGCTGACAGAGGAGAATGGGGGGAAAAATTGAAGGTGGCTAGGGCCCAACAAGGGCTGTAGTGCCATAGGAAGAGAAGAAGTCTGATTTTTACAGAATTTGAAAGCTGTGATGAATTTACTTGTAAGCTTTCAGCAGACCATATAGTTTTGTTTGTGCTTAACAGTAAGCAGAACCAGCATAATAACTTTATTCCACTATCGCATAGCCATTTATATTAACCGTACCATGAAAACTGGGAAATTCTAGATTGGTTTTTGTGCCTTTTGAGAAATAAAATTTTGGGGGAGGTCAGCCACTTTTCAGTATTTAATTTCTCTCAAAGTCACTCAACCGAATCGCTCAACTTGTTTATCCAGTAGTGTTGTAATAATGCCTTTGTTCGGTACTGCAATATCACTTTCATTTCTTCTGCTAAATCCATTTTATCCTTGTAGTAGAGATCACAAACACACACCAATAAGAGATTAATAATAATAATAATGCACATGCACAAGGAATGCGAGAAAGTAAAGATTGCATATAACTAACACAAACCACATTAAACCGTGCCGAGAGGCTAATTCACTCGTTGCCTCCCAGGCATGCTTACAGATGCACTAGCATCCCCCCACCACCTGTAGTTCTCACTTAGCTGTACAAGTACTACGGCGGCTACTCAGATCCCTGCCTTAGTCTGCTGCTAGTCTCCGCTATTACTGATAGTGCACAATTAAAAAGTTTTTTGTAAGTAATCAGATAATTTAAAGCCAAATTGTCATTACAGATTGATTGCAGGTTCAGTTACAGTAAAAAAATAGAGCCTATTACTACTTGTTTGTTTTTAATATTTTTCTAAATTTCAATTGGGAGCCTTAGCCTCACTTGCTTCCCTTAATGAGCTGCTGCTGGTAGTGAACATATTTGCAAAACAGCCAAGAGACAATGATTGAGTTTTGCTAATTATTTATAAACTAGTAAGCTCTTGTGCTGCATAACTTGCTCACTGTGTTGAAAAAAAAATACATTTTCTATTAATTAAGACCACTTCTTACCCCGTTGCACTTTATGTACTTTCCTCTTCTTCCAGTAGGCTTTTATCCTTTCACTTCTGATTTTTCTCTTTTCTTCTGTGATTTCAGCTAACCTCCCTTGTCTGTTAATCTTTCCTTCCAGCTTGAAATACATTTATTATTAGATCAAATCAAATTAATAAATTTTATTTTTTTCAAGCTGTGAGTAAATTTCATTATATGTACAATTTATTTTGCCAAAAAACACCATGAGGAGGTGACGGCCATGCATCATTTTAATGTTTAATGGAGTTTTAGCTGTACCTTAAAAACAAAAAGAGAACAAGAAAAATTACTAAAACCAGTCTACACCACAATTTTTTTAGTCAAATAACTGTAAATCAGACTGTCATTATTATTTTGTTATCATCATGTATAAGTAAATGCTAAAAGTCCTGAACACTCCATTGGTTTTTAGTTATGTTTACAACTATTACATAATTCTTAAATGGTATATAGTACAGCACTATCTTTTCATTTTATGGATATTTTCATAGATATCTGTTCACCTGTATGTAAATCTTCTCACAAATATATGTAACTGTACAGTGGCGAAGTTACATGGAGGCAATTGAGGCAATGCCTACCCTAAAAAATTCTGTAGAATAAAAATTATAAATACGTATGAACTACATAACGTAAAGATTATACATTGTTACCGCGACTGTCGAATTTATTAGGCCAAAACGTGCTTTACTGAGCGACCGCTAGGTGGTGACAGGTGAGACTCGGCATAAAGCGAATGAGGCAACCTGAACTTGCCTCAGCGTTTTTTGTATACATCATATGTAAGCAATGGGCTGGAGCGATAGGGAAGTGAAGGGAGGGGGGATTGTCCCATGCTGTACACATAGAGCGTTGAGGCATGCCTCACTTCTGTGGTCCAAACATTCAAGTTAAAGTGCGCTGTGTTGTTTATACGTGTGTTTGTTTTATGCGGTTATTAAAAGTGTCCCTGTTATTCCACTGAACTAACAGATGATCAAGATTGTTATTTGAATTATTTAAATATCACTATAATATTGACGACTCGGAACACTAAGTTTTTTATAAGTAAAAACGTAAAGTTTTACCTTACTTTACGTTTTTACTTATAAAAACTTAGTGTTCTGAGTCGTCAATATTATAGTGATATTTAGTTAAGTAACGGACACGTCATGGACAACGAAATCCAAGAATTGAATTATTTGTAACATTAAACATATATATAGAAACTAATCAAGTTTAAAAATTTGAAGTTCAATCAGTTGTATTACTGTGTATGACTAATACAAGGATTGTTCAATAGAAACACGTATAGAGCTGTAAAGCATTTTTTATTCAACGATTTTAAAAGAAGTCTCCATTAACATTAAGACATGAGTTCCACTGTTACACCAACCTGTAGATTCCCTGCTAGTAAAATTCTTACGGCTGTTTGTGGAACCATTTGCTTACAGCAAACTCTACCTCAGCATCTGATTTGAACCACCATCCTTTTAGTGATTCCTTAAAAAAAAATTTAAGATAAGATTTCTGCCTACCCATTCATTAACTACTAGCTTCGCCACTGGTAACTGATAATAATATGTACTGTATAGATTATGGTAAGCATAGCTTACTAACTTCTTGAAGACCATTCAAAATTTAGCTGTCAAAGGGTACTGACTGATATTAATTTTGGCAAATTATTAAAGGTACCAGTCAATGGTGTACCCAGAATTTATCCTGGGAGGTCTCCGGTCAGGTCGGCTTCATACAAAAGAAAAAAGTTAAGACTAATCAACATTACTATCTTTAAGATGGCAGAAATCACTCCCATTACAGTAAATGGTAATAACATGACTTATAGGCCTATAAGCAAGCGTTATTAAAATGTTTAAAAGATAGTTACTGACACAATAAAAATACGCGTTACTGAAACATTGTTTACAAGATACTTACTGACTGAATTGATTTTCCTATATTTCATATTTCAAACGTATACACTAATGATATGTAATAGACCTGTTTATATATTAGAAAAGTTAATACTATATTACTGTATACAGCTGAAAATTATAAAACAGCCTAAAAATTAAAAGATAACAAAATTCATCAACTTTTCAACCCTCTGAGGAGGGGGTCCGGTCCCGTTCATCCCCCCCCTGAAAGGTTCTGTTTGTATATTGAATAAAATTCTTTATAATTTGATACAACACATAGACTTCTTAATTTTTTCAAAATTTTGAATTTTATTTTTGGCTCATGATGAGCACACACAAATTTTTACTGTAAAAACAATATTTGGGGTTGAGTTAAAACTTCTGTTAATCTGAAACCTGGCATGCATTTTTACAATTTTTTCAAAATTTTGCAGGCCCTGATGTCTCAAAATTTTGAATTTCCGAAATTGAACACTACATTCAGATTGTTGTTAAAATTCTCTTTGATACCCTACATGCACGTTTGTGATTAAAAAAAAAAAATTTGACCACTCAAATTTTTGCTCCCTGTCCCTATATTTTGGGGGAATCAGTCTCAAAAACAATAGGGCTCTGTGGGGTAAAATGGGCATGCATGTCAAGTTTTACGAAAATTGGAAGATAAGCTCAAAAGTTATTGTGAAACATACTCCAAATAGATAGATAGACAGAGATAGACAAAGGGTCCAGTTAAAGTTGAGAATCTGCTTAGTTTGTTCAATAATATTAGACAGAACATTGTTGCATATCGGTGGGAAATTTTGCTTATTAGGTTGAAAAAAGTGCTTTAAAATTTCTGCTAAATCATGTACGAGTATTATGTGACCCATCCAACGCGTAGATGGTGACTATTGTTGGATTTGATTAGGTCTACACAGTAGCTCTCGTTAATTTGTTGAATTACGATTCGATCGAAGGCGCACATATAAAAAAAATAATTAAATATCTTATGTAATTTAATTGTTTTATCTAAAGCACAGTTACAATACATAGTAAGTTAAAAGATCTAATGGCACTTGCACATCAAGAAAAATTCAGTCATTGAAAAAAAAATCTTTCGAGTACGATATATTTGTTTTACAGTATTGGTAGTTTACAGACATTTGTGGCTTTACTGCTTACAACGCAATCAGCTTCAGATTGTTATAACGTATTTTGGTGTTTGTTTCACGTACCTTATTGTGATTCAGGAGTCGTATATTTTGTGTTGTTTGTTTATAACTGTAGCATAGTGCAAAGATAATAATTCTAAATATTCGTGGTGTGACACTGTACCGATACATTACCATCGACACCTGAAAAAGTAAGTAAATTTCAAGATTATTATTTGAATATGTAAGGTTATCGATCCGGTTTTATTAAACATTTAGAGAAAAGATGTAAAAATAATTTGAAGTACGTGAAAACTGCTGAAGCGTATTCAGTAGCGCAAACAAGAGTTTCGTATAAGTTTTTTTTTAAATGACAAATTCTATGACTAGAATGATCGCGAAACATGGTATGCTTTGCGTTCAAATAAATGTCATTTTTAGATACTGATAAGAGTAATTAATGTTTACACAGCGGGCGTGTATTAACTGCATGTATGCGCTCAAAAAATGGAGAAGGGGAAACACCGAGAGAGTTTGTGCAAGAGAACATAATGTAATTAAACCTAAAAGTAATGTCTGTAGTTAGGGTCTATCCCATAATTTGCAATTTAGTTACTGTTCGTGTTTGCACAGACCGCAGTTAGAAATATTCCGACAGAAAAAAAATTGTTCATGTGAATTAACGACCGTGGGTAAACTTGTGGTCCTAAATTGCTTGGTCCGTTGCTTTAGTGAGAAAGCTTGTCGAGTTGTGTGGTGCCGAGTTTTCCGGAACACAACTCTCGAACATTCTCGTTAACAGTTTATGACCATGATAGCTCACCTCTGTAAAGATGTGGGTATAATGATGAAGTTTAAAACAATTATATTCTGCAACAACCGGCAGATATGTCGCAATATTATGACATTAGTAAATGCGACATTGAAATAAAAAATACAAATGTCAGATATGGTTTCCATGTTTCCAAGTAAGATTGGTCTTTATGCAACATATTCCTGATTAAGTGTAAACTGTAGACATAAAGTAGCCTTCAAATTAATGCATTTTTATTACTTATTGCTTGAAGTTATTTTTTAAGACATCAGGGCATTTATAAAGGAAATTACTCAGATTTTGTGCATAATTTATTCCTAACTGGAGTGTTTACTCCAGTCATGTCATGTCCAGTGGCGAAGCTAGTAGTTAATGAATGGGTAGGCAAAAATCATACCTTAAATTTTTTTTTAGGAATCACGAAAGGACGGTGGTTCAAATCGGACGCTGAGGTAGTTTGCTGTTAGCGAATGGTTCCGCAAACAGCCGTAAGAATTTTACTAGCAGGGAATCTACAGATTAGTGCAAGAGTGGGACTCATGTCTTAATGTTAATGGAGACTTCTTTTAAAATCGTTGAATAAAAAAATGCTTTACAGCTCTAAACGTGTTTCTATTGAACAATCCTTGTATAAGTCGTACACAATAATACATCTGATTGAACTTCAAATTTTTAAACTTGATTAGTTTCTATACCGTATATTATATGTTTGATGTTACAAACAATTCAAAAAAACAATCTTGATCATCTGTTAGTTCAGCGGAATAACCGGCACACTTTTAATAACCGCATAAAATAAGCACACTTATAAACAACACAGCGGGCTTTAACTTAACTGTTTGCACCATAGAAGTGAGACATGCCTCAACGCTCTATGCGTACAGCACGTACAATCCCCCTCCCCCGCACTTCCCTTTCAAGACTACACATTGCTTACATACGACGTATACAAAAAACGCTGAGGCAAGTTCACGTTGCCTCATTCGCTTTATGCCGAATCTCACCTGTCACCATCTAGCGGTCGCTCAGTAAAGCACATTTCGGCTTAATAAATTCTACAGTCACAGTAACAATGTATAATCTTTACGTTACGTAGTTCATACGTATTTATAATTTTTATTCTACAGAATTTTTAGGGTAGGCATTGCCTCAATTGCCTCCATGTAACTTCGCCACTGGTCATGTCGTGGCTAATTCGGTCACCAGAAACATAAGAGAGTGCTTAATCATTTCAAATGTATTTACCGCCACATGTATATGTGAGAACATACATTTGATATAAATGTGTAATGAAATAAGGTATTAATAGTCTACAACTTTTTTATATTTTTTGAAAATTTGTGCTTAGGCTATAATGTTCGTAATCGTTCATTTGGTCATAAAAATAATACAGTAAACCCTCGATTTAACGGACTAATTGGGGCTGAGGGGTGTCCGTTAAATCGCAAATTTTGTTTTTTGAGGATATATTTAAGTCAAATAGGCCTATAACACTTGAAATTTTAATACTATTAATATCATGCAAATACCGTATTGTTCCGAATACAAGCCGCACTTTTTCTCCTAAAAACATGGTCGCTAATTTGGTCTGGGTCTTGCATTCGCGCGCTAACGAAATTCGAAGTTATACCTGACTTCTGGCGGGAAGAACGCTTTTGGTATCTATGAGTTGTTTACTGCGTAAGCAACAGCAGTTTGCCTGGCTGTTGTTAACTCTGGCATTATGATTTATGACTGCAACCGTACGTTTTAACAGCAAACTGAACAAAGAATAGGAAGAAAAAGTGTAAGTGCGTGCGCACGCGCGCGTCCTCGCACCCTTCTGTAGGCAACAAGACAAAGGATGAGTAGAGGGGGTGTGAATAACATGTTTCTAAATAACGGGTAAACTGCCAGTGTGGTTTTCTATTGTAACAGCGACAACATCGCTTATCTGTATTTTAATACGTACTATTAATATCATGCAAATACAATGTTATGTACACACCTTTATTTATTCTGGATAAAAGCATCAAGAGTCAGTTGTTTTCCACTAGAATGTTGCTTCTTTATTATTAAAGATCTAAACTGTCTAAAATGGTCATAATAAGCACACACTTCCGGATCTGAAGACTCCCCAATGTACGCGATAATTTCGTCCATGCTGTTTCTTATCGCTGGTAATTTAGGGCCTCCTGTAACAGATGTTTCTTCATCGTTGTCATCGTCATCATCTCCATCTTCCCACATGTTAATCTATTTGTGATGCCATGTCGTTACGAAAACGCCAAAGCTACCCATCACTCGCCTGAAATTGGATACCAATATGTTTCGCCAGTTTATCAGCAGCAGCCCGCAACTCGACACTACGAACAACGCGCCACTAGAACGTTGTTGAATAAACCACTTGTACACAGCATCCTCTAATTGTTTGTGTTTGGCCAATTTAATGTGTTTTCTTTCTCCCTCATTCTTCGAACTATCAACACTGTACTTTAGGAAAACTGAATAAGTTTATCTTTATTCTTTCGAATTTCTGAAACGGTTTGTTTCTTTACACCGTACACTTCACAAACATGTGCAACAGACGCGCCACCTTCAAGTTTACTTATTAGTTCTAGCTTTTGCTTTATACTCAAGTTCACACGCTTTTTCGTAACACCAGACATACTTATGCTGTAATTCACTAATAAAGTAATGGACCTTGCTGTAACAACGCAAGTATAAACTCGTTAAGACTCTCTATTTAACACGTGCAAGGTTCGTACTAAGAAACACATGTAGTGTACATGCTGTGTTCTCTGAATAAACTGATGCGACGCTGTACGAATGTGAACTGCGCGTGCATACGAATTATCATGAAGATAGCCGAATATTCAAGAGTGAAAATGCGTTGCTATGGTTATGAACTACCACCAAATTTAAATCACAACCATGGACTTCGAAACTTAATCGTGATTTTTTCGTCTCGAAATTTTTTTTTAACATGATAATGTTTTTAGGCTGGGGTCATTCCACAAAATGCGTGATGCAAAATGTGTAACGTAATCGAAAAATGTAATGCTCTAGGTGATGTTAGTAATAAATAAATTTGGTCACAGTGAAATAAGATGCATATCAGTGTATATTGTTCAGTGTTAGTCGTTGTGATGTCTTCCACTGAACGTGTGCGACGCTTGCGTCAACGACAACACAAAGAGGGGATCGTGAAGAATTAAATGAATTCTTATCTCCGTTCTCATCAAATACAATTGGAGATGAGAAAATTTGCGTTTCAAAACAAGAAACGAAAGAATGCTGCGATAGCCAAGCAATATCGCCAGAACAGGAGTTTTTTTTCCGTTAAATCCGAAGTCCGTTAAATCGAGGGTTTACTTTAGTTGGATAAGAAAAATTAAAAGTATGAGTAAGTCTAGGAGAAATTATATTACCATGCCAAACTAAGACTTGGTGGAATTTAGGATTGCAAGTTTTCTTAACTTCTCTGGTATTGTTGTGAAGTTTTTTTTATTAAAGAAAAAAATATCAACTTAGCATGCATACATTACATAAGTTGTTTATTTACAAAATATAAATTGCTTAGATAAAATATAAAAATTCTAAGAAAATGATTACTTAAGTTTTCATTATTTAAATAAAAGTAGGAACAAATTGAGTTATTCATTGTATCATTGGAGGCATCATTGTATCACTATTTGAAAAAAAAAATACTGGAAATAGACCAACTCCTGTTATTTCTGTAAAGACAAAAATGAAAAATACACACATAATTTCAAAACAGTACTAGGCCTATTCTTCTTCAGAACAGTCAAGTTCATACAAATCAAGAAAACAGGCTTTTAGTAGTGGCTTTGTGTTCGGTTCGACAAAGATAATTAATGTGGAATAATAATGGCTTTTGTGATACCAGTAATTTTCACAAAGTCAGGATGCGAGACATAAAGACCCAACTCCTGCCAGCAAAACATAGCCATATAAAGTGAGATTCTAATATTTTATTCTTTGTTTACTTATTTGTTTATGTTTGTTTAAATATTTTAATTTTCTTCTGTATTTGTTTAATTCATTGACTTATATATATTTATATTGCAACAATACAGCCATCTGCTGTATTGAGCATTGATTTAAATAAATATAAAATTTGTAAAATTATTATAAGTTTGGGGTAAATGGACAGGTCTGGGATTGTAAAAATGTTTCATTGTTATACTAGGGGAGAAATTAACCTGTTCCAACAGGCAAAGAACACCTGCTCGATTGTATGTGTGTTACACGTGTATCTTGTGTGTGTGTGTTAGTGATGCATGTACAGACAGGAATCTCAGCTACCCTCCCCAATTAATTACTAAAATAATTATTTTAATTCACTGTGTGAAAACTAATTAGTGTATAAACAAACAAAAGTCACCAAAGTGTGTGCAAATTTTATACGTATCCACAGTAAGAAAATGACGTTAATAGGACACACTACGCGAAGTCAGTGCGAAATAAATGTGTCAAAAATACGCAAATTACACTAAGACGCTCAAATTAATACAGTGAGTGCTTAATCAAATTAGCTATGATTTGTGCTATCTCAATTCCGTACAAAACATTGCCATTTGCAAAAAATTGCAAATATATGAAAAGGTTCGGGAGTGGGGGCTATCATGTGATCTGCAGGTCTTGACAGGATAGTTTCGGAACCAACAGGTGCGGAATCCCGAGAGGGTATAAATTAAGGGTTCAACTGGAAACCATTCTCCTCTTTTCAAAACACAGTTGCAGTCGGACATGCTGTCCATCGGCAGAACAGTTTTATTTTATTATAAGTCTCATCTATGAACGAATAAAGACGTTCAGTAATTATGTTTACACTATTTCGGGAAACGTAGAGTACCGGGACCGTTTAGGTCAGCAAGAGTATCAACAGAGAAGCTACAAAGAGCGACGTGAGATGCTAGACATTAGGAGATGCTTTTTAGACGCCTAACAGCCGAACGAGATCCACCTCGCAGCAGATAGTAATTCTCTGGGACGGACCACACGCTGCTGGAGAACGACGCTGGACTCTGGACATATCCAGGACCACGCCAAGCCAGGAGTAACGGAAACCCAACTATGGAAATGCTGGACCCCGTCAATAAGTCGTAAGGTCATAAAAACTCGAGGTGACATGCATAATGCATTTATAAATGATTTTTTTTAAAGAGCTCATAAAGACTATAAAGAGACAATGAATTAAAACAAACAAGTTTATAATTAGAAAGAATGTAATAGAGTCTTATGTAAATGTTTTAGTTGTAAGAACGAGCGATCGCATATAGATAAATATAAATATAGAAGAAAAAAGAAGAAACAGGTATAGACTGAGCAAGCTGAGGTCAGATCTGAGTTAAATGAATTCAATTAAAATAAAACATAATTACATTTAAATTTTATTTATTTTTTATTAAATCTATTTGAATAAATAAAATTGGTGATTGACGAAATAAAAGGAAACAAAAGGAGAAGGGGAAAAACGAAACCAAATAAGAAAGTGATTGACCAAATAAAAGGAAACAAAAGGAGAAGGGGAAAAACGAAACCAAATAAGAAAGTGATTGACTCAATACAACCAATTAAATTATAATCAAATGAGAAAGTGGAAAACCAAAATAAAATGAAATTCAAACGAAATAAGATGAAAGTGAAGAAGGAAAATGAAAATGAAACAAAACAAGTATAAAGGAAATAAAATAAAATCAAATGATAGGACACAGACAAATAATATAGAATATGAAAAGGAGAAATTATACACTCAAATATCATAAAGGAAACGAAACCAGTAACTAATCAATGGAAAAAATAAGTATTAGTATTGACTAAATGATAAATTTGATGAATTTGCGGCTGTTATCGTTTGCCAAAAAAAAAAAAATTCCCTTGATAAAAAAAAACTGTTGCAGGTAAACTACCCCTTTCCCTCAACCGATCTTCACCAAAAACAATAGGTCTTGAGTACTCTACAAGTCAGGGCTGTATGCAAAAAATTATTTGATTCTGTTTGAATTTGCGGCAGTTATCGTTTGCCATAGAAAAAAATCTACAGACAGACACACAGACAGACAGACACACAGACACACACACAGACACTTTTCGGAAAACGACTTTTTTTCATGTTTTGAGTGTAGTAGAATCAGAATCTGCAATAATCTCGAACACGATTTTTTTTGCCATCACCATACTTCCATTCCTTAAGGAATATGGAAGTAATAACTCATCTATATAAATTAACAAAAATATCGGTATGGAGAACCATACATGACTTCCATATTCTAAGATTTATATTTAAAATCATTTTCAGCCAAACAGCCAGGCTGTGTCTTACCTGCCTTTTTATTGCTGTATTAAATGAAAAATATTATATTACATTAAAATGAAAAAATTATAATTTTATTGCCTGGCAACAAAATTATTTTATTTTTAACAATTACCATTGTTTCAAAAAGTTTAAATAAATTTTCAAGTACTTTACTCTTGTTAAAACGTAAAAGGTTGCAGGTAAACTACCCCTTCCCCTTAACCGATCTTCACCAAAATCGAAAGTCATTGAGACCTCTACAATTCAGGGACGTATGCAAAAAATTATTTGATTCTGTTTGAATTTGCGGCTGTTATCGTTTGCCATAGAAAATACGCTTGATAAAAAAACGTTGCAGGTAAACTACCCCTTCCCCTTAACCGATCTTCACCAAGAACAGTAGGTCTTGAGTACTCTACAAACCAGGGCTGTATGCAAAACATTATTTGATTCTGTTTGAATTTGCGGCTGTTATCGTTTGCCATAGAAAATACCCTTGTTAAAAAAACGTTGCAGGTAAACTACCCCTTTCCCTCAACCGATCTTCACCAAAAACAATAGGTCTTGAGAACTCTACAATTTAGGGCTGTATGCAAATAATCTTTTGATTCTGTTTGAATTTGCGGCTGTTATCGTTTGCCATAGGAAATACCCTTGTTAAAACATAAAACGTTACAGGTAAACTACCCCTTTCCCTTAACCGATCTTCACCAAAAACAATAGGTCTTGAGTACTCTACAAATCAGGGCTGTATGCAAAACATAATTTGATTCTGTTTGAATTTGCGGCTGTTATCGTTTGCCATAGAAAATACCCTTGTTAAAAAAACGTTGCAGGTAAACTACCCCTTTCTCTCAACCGATCTTCACCAAAAACAATAGGTCTTGAGTACTCTACAAATCAGGGCTGTATGCAAAACATTATTTGATTCTGTTTGAATTTGCGGCTGTTATCGTTTGCCATAGAAAATACCCTTGTTAAAAAAACGTTGCAGGTAAACTACCCCTTTCCCTCAACCGATCTTCACCAAAAACAATAGGTCTTGAGAACTCTACAATTTAGGGCTGTATGCAAATAATCTTTTGATTCTGTTTGAATTTGCGGCTGTTATCGTTTGCCATAGGAAATACCCTTGTTAAAACATAAAACGTTACAGGTAAACTACCCCTTTCCCTTAACCGATCTTCACCAAAAACAATAGGTCTTGAGAACTCTACAATTCAGGGCTGTATGCGAAAAATTATTTGATTCTGTTTGAATTTGCGGCTGTTATCGTTTGCCAAAAAAAAAAAATTTCCCTTGATAAAAAAAAACTGTTTCAGGTAAACTACCCCTTTCCCTCAACCGATCTTCACCAAAAACAATAGGTCTTGAGTACTCTACAAATCAGGGCTGTATGCAAAAAATTATTTGATTCTGTTTGAATTTGCGGCAGTTATCGTTTGCCATAGAAAAAAATCTACAGACAGACACACAGACAGACAGACACACAGACACACACACAGACACTTTTCGGAAAACGACTTTTTTTCATGTTTTGAGTGTAGTAGAATCAGAATCTGCAATAATCTCGAACACGATTTTTTTTGCCATCACCATACTTCCATTCCTTAAGGAATATGGAAGTAATATTTCATCTATATAAATTAACAAAAATATCGGTATGGAGAACCATACATGACTTCCATATTCTAAGATTTATATTTAAAATCATTTTCAGCCAAACAGCCAGGCTGTGTCTTACCTGCCTTTTTATTGCTGTATTAAATGAAAAATATTATATTACATTAAAATGAAAAAATTATAATTTTATTGCCTGGCAACAAAATTATTTTATTTTTAACAATTACCATTGTTTCAAAAAGTTTAAATAAATTTTCAAGTACTTTACTCTTGTTAAAACGTAAAAGGTTGCAGGTAAACTACCCCTTCCCCTTAACCGATCTTCACCAAAATCGAAAGTCATTGAGACCTCTACAATTCAGGGACGTATGCAAAAAATTATTTGATTCTGTTTGAATTTGCGGCTGTTATCGTTTGCCATAGAAAATACGCTTGATAAAAAAACGTTGCAGGTAAACTACCCCTTCCCCTTAACCGATCTTCACCAAGAACAGTAGGTCTTGAGTACTCTACAAACCAGGGCTGTATGCAAAACATTATTTGATTCTGTTTGAATTTGCGGCTGTTATCGTTTGCCATAGAAAATACCCTTGTTAAAAAAACGTTGCAGGTAAACTACCCCTTTCCCTCAACCGATCTTCACCAAAAACAATAGGTCTTGAGCACTCTACAAATCAGGGCTGTATGCAAAACATTATTTGATTCTGTTTGAATTTGCGGCTGTTATCGTTTGCCATAGAAAATACCCTTGTTAAAAAAACGTTGCAGGTAAACTACCCCTTTCCCTCAACCGATCTTCACCAAAAACAATAGGTCTTGAGAACTCTACAATTTAGGGCTGTATGCAAATAATCTTTTGATTCTGTTTGAATTTGCGGCTGTTATCGTTTGCCATAGGAAATACCCTTGTTAAAACATAAAACGTTACAGGTAAACTACCCCTTTCCCTTAACCGATCTTCACCAAAATCAACAGATCTTGAGAACTCTACAATTCAGGGCTGTATGCGAAACATTATTTGATTCTGTTTGAATTTGCGGCTGTTATCGTTTGCCAAACAAACAAAATTACCCTTGCTAAAAAAAAACCGTTGCAGGTAAACTACCCCTTTCCCTCAACCGATCTTCACCAAAAACAATAGGTCGCGAGTACTCTGCAAATCAGGGCTGTATGCAAAAAATTGTTTGATTCTGTTTGAATTTTCGGCAGTTATCGTTTGCCATAGAAAAAAAATCTACAGACACACAGATAGACAGACAGACACACAGACACTTTTCGGAAAACGACTTTTACTTCCATGTTCCTTAAGGAAATGGAAGTATGGTGATGGCAAAAAAAATCGTGTTCGAGATTATTGCAGAATATGATTGTACTACACTCAAAACATGAAAAAATATCGGTATGGAGAACCATACATGACTTCCATATTCTAAGATTTATATTTAAAATCATTTTCAGCCAAACAGCCAGGCTGTGTCTTACCTGCCTTTTTATTGCTGTATTAAATGAAAAATATTATATTACATTAAAATGAAAAAATTATAATTTTATTGCCTGGCAACAAAATTATTTTATTTTTAACAATTACCATTGTTTCAAAAGTTTAAATAAATTTTCAAGTACTTTACTCTTGTTAAAACGTAAAAGGTTGCAGGTAAACTACCCCTTCCCCTTAACCGATCTTCACCAAAATCGAAAGTCATTGAGACCTCTACAATTCAGGGACGTATGCAAAAAATTATTTGATTCTGTTTGAATTTGCGGCTGTTATCGTTTGCCATAGAAAATACGCTTGATAAAAAAACGTTGCAGGTAAACTACCCCTTCCCCTTAACCGATCTTCACCAAAAACAATAGGTCTTGAGTACTCTACAAATCAGGGCTGTATGCAAAACATTATTTGATTCTGTTTGAATTTGCGGCTGTTATCGTTTGCCATAGAAAATAAAACGTAAAAGGTTGCAGGTAAACTACCCCTTCCCCTTAACCGATCTTCACCAAAAACAATAGGTCTTGAGTACTCTACAAATCAGGACTGTATGCAAAACATTATTTGATTCTGTTTGAATTTGCGGCTGTTATCGTTTGCCATATAAAATACCCTTGTTAAAAAAACGTTGCAGGTAAACTACCCCTTTCCCTCAACCGATCTTCACCAAAAACAATAGGTCTTGAGAAACCTACAATTCAGGGCTGCATGCGAAACATTATTTGATTCTGTTTGAATTTGCGGCTGTTATCGTTTGCCAAAAAAAAAAAAAATTTCCCTTGATAAAAAAAAACCGTTGCAGGTAAACTACCCCTTCCCCTCAACCGATCTTCACCAAAAACAATAGGTCGCGAGTACTCTACAAATCAGGGCTGTATGCAAAAAATTATTTGATTCTGTTTGAATTTGCGGCAGTTGTCGTTTGCCATAGAAAATACGCATGATAAAAAACGTTGCTGGTAAACTACCCCTTCCCCTCAACCGATCTTCACCAAAAACAATAGGTCTTGAGTACTCTACAAATCAGGGCTGTATGCAGAAAATTATTTGATTCTGTTTGAATTTGCGGCTGTTATCGTTTGCCATAGAAAATACCCTTGTTAAAAAAACGTTGTAGGTAAACTACCCCTTTCCCTTAACCGATCTTCACCAAAAACAAAAGGTATTGAGAACTCTACAATTTAGGGCTGTATGCAAATAATCTTTTCATTCTGTTTGAATTTGCGGCTGTTATCGTTTGCCATAGGAAATACCCTTGTTAAAACATAAAACGTTACAGGTAAACTACCCCTTTCCCTTAACCGATCTTCACCAAAAACAATAGGTCTTGAGAACTCTACAATTCAGGGCTGTATGCGAAACATTATTTGATTCTGTTTGAATTTGCGGCTGTTATCGTTTGCCAAACAAACAAAATTTCCCTTGCTAAAAAAAAACCGTTGCAGGTAAACTACCCCTTTCCCTCAACCGATCTTCACCAAAAACAATAGGTCGCGAGAACTCTGCAAAACCGGGCTGTATGCAAAAAATTATTTGATTCTGTTTGAATTTGCGGCAGTTATCGTTTGCCATAGAAAAAAATCTACAGACAGACAGACAGACAGACACACAGACAGACAGACAGACAGACACACAGACACTTTTCGGAAAACGACTTTTTTTCATGTTTTGAGTGTAGTAGAATCAGAATCTGCAATAATCTCGAACACGATTTTTTTTGCCATCACCATACTTCCATTCCTTAAGGAATATGGAAGTAAAAGTCATTTTTCGAAAAGTGTCTGTGTGTGTGTCTGTCTGTGTGTGTATCTGTCTGTAGATTTTTTTTCTATGGCAAACGATAACTGCCGCAAATTCAAACAGAATCAAATAATTTTTTGCATACAGCCCTGATTTGTAGAGTACTCGCGACCTATTGTTTTTGGTGAAGATCGGTTGAGGAAAAGGGGTAGTTTACCTGCAACGGTTTTTTTTTATCAAGGGAAATTTTTTTTTTGGCAAACGATAACAGCCGCAAAATCAAACAGAATCAAATAATGTTTCGCATACAGCCCTGAATTATAGAGTTCTCAAAACCTATTGTTTTTGGTGAAGATCGGTTAAGGGAAAGGGGTAGTTTACCTGTAACGTTTTATGTTTTAACAAGGGTATTTCCTATGGCAAACGATAACAGCCCCAAATTCAAACCGAATCAAAAGATTATTTGCATACAGCCCTAAATTGTAGAGTTCTCAAGACCTATCGTTTTTGGTGAAGATCGGTTAAGGGAAAGGGGTAGTTTACCTACAACGTTTGTTTAACAAGGGTATTTTCTATGGCAAACGATAACAGCCGCAAGTTCAAACAGAATCAAATAATTTTTTGCATACATCCCTGATTTCTAGAGTACTCAAGACCTATTGTTTTTGGTGAAGATCGGTTAAGGGGAAGGGGTAGTTTATCAGCAACGTTTTTTTATCAAGCGTATTTTCTATGGCAAACGATAACAGCCGCAAATTCAAACAGAATCAAATAATTTTTTGCATACGTCCCTGAATTGTAGAGGTCTCAAGGACTTTCGTTTTTGGTGAAGATCGGTTAAGAGAAAGGGGTAGTTTACCTGCAACGGTTTTTTATCAAGGGTAATTTTACTTCCATATTCCTTAAGGAATGGAAGTATGGTGATGGCAAAAAAAATCGTGTTCGAGATTATTGCAGATTCTGATTCTACTACACTCAAAACATGAAAAAAAGTCGTTTTCCGAAAAGTGTCTGTGTGTGTGTCTGTCTGTCTGTCTGTGTGTCTGTCTGTCTGTCTGTAGATTTTTTTTCTATGGCAAACGATAACTGCCGCAAATTCAAACAGAATCAAATAATTTTTTGCATGCAGCCCTGATTTGCAGAGTACTCGCGACCTATTGTTTTTGGTGAAGATCGGTTGAGGGGAAGGGGTAGTTTACCTGCAACGGTTTTTTTTAGCAAGGGTAATTTTGTTTGTTTGGCAAACGATAACAGCCGCAAATTCAAACAGAATCAAATAATGTTTCGCATACAGCCCTGAATTGTAGAGTTCTCAAGATCTGTTGATTTTGGTGAAGATCGGTTAAGGGAAAGGGGTAGTTTATCTGTAACGTTTTATGTTTTAACAAGGGTATTTCCTATGGCAAACGATAACAGCCGCAAATTCAAACAGAATCAAAAGATTATTTGCATACAGCCCTAAATTGTAGAGTTCTCAAGACCTATTGTTTTTGGTGAAGTTCGGTTGAGGGAAAGGGGTAGTTTACCTGCAACGTTTTTTTAACAAGGGTATTTTCTATGGCAAACGATAACAGCCGCAAATTCAAACAGAATCAAATAATGTTTTGCATACAGGCCTGGTTTGTAGAGTACTCGAGACCTATTGTTTTTGGTAAAGATCGGTTAAGGGAAAGGGGTAGTTTACCTGTAGCATTTTATGTTTTAACAAGGGTATTTCCTATGGCAAACGATAACAGCCGCAAATTCAAACAGAATCAAAAGATTATTTGCATACAGCCCTAAATTGTAGAGTTCTCAAGACCTATTGTTTTTGGTGAAGATCGGTTGAGGGAAAGGGGTAGTTTACCTGCAACGTTTTTTTAACAAGGGTATTTTCTATGGCAAACGATAACAGCCGCAAATTCAAACAGAATCAAATAATGTTTTGCATACAGCCCTGATTTGTAGAGTACTCAAGACCTATTGTTTTTGGTGAAGATCGGTTAAGGGAAAGGGGTAGTTTACCTGTAACGTTTTATGTTTTAACAAGGGTATTTCCTATGGCAAACGATAACAGCCGCAAATTCAAACAGAATCAAAAGATTATTTGCATACAGCCCTAAATTGTAGAGTTCTCAAGACCTATTGTTTTTGGTGAAGATCGGTTGAGGGAAAGGGGTAGTTTACCTGCAACGTTTTTTTAACAAGGGTATTTTCTATGGCAAACGATAACAGCCGCAAATTTAAACAGAATCAAATAATGTTTTGCATACAGCCCTGATTTGTAGAGTACTCAAGACCAATTGTTTTTGGTGAAGATCGGTTAAGGGGAAGGGGTAGTTTACCTGCAACGTTTTTTTATCAAGCGTATTTTCTATGGCAAACGATAACAGCCGCAAATTCAAACAGAATCAAATAATTTTTTGCATACGTCCCTGAATTGTAGAGGTCTCAATGACTTTCGATTTTGGTGAAGATCGGTTAAGGGGAAGGGGTAGTTTACCTGCAACCTTTTACGTTTTAACAAGAGTAAAGTACTTGAAAATTTATTTAAACTTTTTGAAACAATGGTAATTGTTAAAAATAAAATAATTTTGTTGCCAGGCAATAAAATTATAATTTTTTCATTTTAATGTAATATAATATTTTTCATTTAATACAGCAATAAAAAGGCAGGTAAGACACAGCCTGGCTGTTTGGCTGAAAATGATTTTAAATATAAATCTTAGAATATGGAAGTCATGTATGGTTCTCCATACCGATATTTTTTCATGTTTTGAGTGTAGTAGAATCAGAATCTGCAATAATCTCGAACACGATTTTTTTTTCCATCACCATACTTCCATTCCTTAAGGAATATGGAAGTAAAAATATCGGTATGGAGAACCATACATGACTTCCATATTCTAAGATTTATATTTAAAATCATTTTCAGCCAAACAGCCAGGGAAGGAATTTTAACAAAAAAATACTTCGTTGTTGCCAATAACGTAGTACACATATAAACAAAAATTATCCCCTCCCCCTTCAACTATAATTTTGATTTATAGAAAATTACCCCCAGCCCGTTCAACTAGCCTCTACATTTATAGATATTTCATCTATGTTTCTACAGTGGATTATTAAGATCTTATCAGGATACTTTATCAAAATTAAGTACTTTACTCATGTTACAACAAAAAATGTTTCAGGTAAACTGCCCTTTCCCCGTAACCGATCTTCACCAAAATCAACAGACATTGAGTTCTCTATAGCTCAGGCACATATGTAAAAAATTATTTGATTCTGTTTGAATTTACGGCAGTTATGGTTCGTCATATAAAAAATTACCCATGTTAAAACATACAACATGAGATTTATAAAACATATCTAAGATTTATATTTAAAATCATTTTTGAAATAAAATATTTTCATAGAACCTACTAACGCTGGGGAAATCTGAGGAGCCAATCAGAGTTGGGCCTACCTGTCACTCTGCTGAATTTGGTGGAAAGCCCTGTCACTGTCGTCAAAGTATCAGCCTTGACAGGGTCCTCTTTTTCTGCAAAATGGGAGAGGCTTGAGATGGAGTGAGTGACATGGTCCCCACCTCAATGAAGAACCCATTGTTTTATAAAAATATATTTAAATTTTGAAAACTGAAAATTCTTTTCTTGTTGTAAATATTTATATTTTATAATCAAAATGACTTTGTTTTTGTTACCTGGCAACAAAATTATTTTATTTTAAACAATTACCATTGTTTCAAAAAGTTTAAATAAATTTTCAAGTACTTTACTCTTGTTAAAACGTAAAAGGTTGCAGGTAAACTACCCCTTCCCCTTAACCGATCTTCACCAAAATCGAAAGTCATTGAGACCTCTACAATTCAGGGATGTATGCAAAACATTATTTGATTCTGTTTGAATTTGCGGCTGTTATCGTTTACCATAGAAAATACCCTTGTTAAAAAAACGTTGCAGGTAAACTACCCCTTTCCCTCAACCGATCTTCACCAAAAACAATAGGTCTTGAGTACTCTACAAATCAGGGTTGTATGCAGAAAATTATTTGATTCTGTTTGAACTTGCGGCTGTTATCGTTTGCCATAGAAAATACACTTGTTAAAAAAACGTTGTAGGTAAACTACCCCTTTCCCTTAACCGATCTTCACCAAAAACAATAGGTCTTGAGAACTCTACAATTTAGGGCTGTATGCAAATAATCTTTTGATTCTGTTTGAATTTGCGGCTGTTATCGTTTGCCATAGGAAATACCCTTGTTAAAACATAAAACGTTACAGGTAAACTACCCCTTTCCCTTAACCGATCTTCACCAAAAACAATAGGTCTTGAGAACTCTACAATTCAGGGCTGTATGCGAAACATTATTTGATTCTGTTTGAATTTGCGGCTGTTATCGTTTGCCAAAAAAAAAAATTTCCCTTGATAAAAAAAAACTGTTGCAGGTAAACTACCCCTTTCCCTCAACCGATCTTCACCAAAAACAATAGGTCTTGAGTACTCTACAAATCAGGGCTGTATGCAAAAAATTATTTGATTCTGTTTGAATTTGCGGCAGTTATCGTTTGCCATAGAAAAAAATCTACAGACAGACACACAGACACACACACAGACACTTTTCGGAAAACGACTTTTTTTCATGTTTTGAGTGTAGTAGAATCAGAATCTGCAATAATCTCGAACACGATTTTTTTTGCCATCACCATACTTCCATTCCTTAAGGAATATGGAAGTAATAACTCATCTATATAAATTAACAAAAATATCGGTATGGAGAACCATACATGACTTCCATATTCTAAGATTTATATTTAAAATCATTTTCAGCCAAACAGCCAGGCTGTGTCTTACCTGCCTTTTTATTGCTGTATTAAATGAAAAATATTATATTACATTAAAATGAAAAAATTATAATTTTATTGCCTGGCAACAAAATTATTTTATTTTTAACAATTACCATTGTTTCAAAAAGTTTAAATAAATTTTCAAGTACTTTACTCTTGTTAAAACGTAAAAGGTTGCAGGTAAACTACCCCTTCCCCTTAACCGATCTTCACCAAAATCGAAAGTCATTGAGACCTCTACAATTCAGGGACGTATGCAAAAAATTATTTGATTCTGTTTGAATTTGCGGCTGTTATCGTTTGCCATAGAAAATACGCTTGATAAAAAAACGTTGCAGGTAAACTACCCCTTCCCCTTAACCGATCTTCACCAAGAACAGTAGGTCTTGAGTACTCTACAAACCAGGGCTGTATGCAAAACATTATTTGATTCTGTTTGAATTTGCGGCTGTTATCGTTTGCCATAGAAAATACCCTTGTTAAAAAAACGTTGCAGGTAAACTACCCCTTTCCCTCAACCGATCTTCACCAAGAACAGTAGGTCTTGAGTACTCTACAAATCAGGGCTGTACGCAAAACATTATTTGATTCTGTTTGAATTTGCGGCTGTTATCGTTTGCCATAGAAAATACCCTTGTTAAAAAAACGTTGCAGGTAAACTACCCCTTTCCCTCAACCGATCTTCACCAAAAACAATAGGTCTTGAGAACTCTACAATTTAGGGCTGTATGCAAATAATCTTTTGATTCTGTTTGAATTTGCGGCTGTTATCGTTTGCCATAGGAAATACCCTTGTTAAAACATAAAACGTTACAGGTAAACTACCCCTTTCCCTTAACCGATCTTCGCCAAAAACAATAGGTCTTGAGAACTCTACAATTCAGGGCTGTATGCGAAACATTATTTGATTCTGTTTGAATTTGCGGCTGTTATCGTTTGCCAAAAAAAAAAAAATTCCCTTGATAAAAAAAAACTGTTGCAGGTAAACTACCCCTTTCCCTCAACCGATCTTCACCAAAAACAATAGGTCTTGAGTACTCTACAAATCAGGGCTGTATGCGAAAAATTATTTGATTCTGTTTGAATTTGCGGCAGTTATCGTTTGCCATAGAAAAAAATCTACAGACAGACACACAGACAGACAGACACACAGACACTTTTCGGAAAACGACTTTTTTTCATGTTTTGAGTGTAGTAGAATCAGAATCTGCAATAATCTCGAACACGATTTTTTTTGCCATCACCATACTTCCATTCCTTAAGGAATATGGAAGTAATAACTCATCTATATAAATTAACAAAAATATCGGTATGGAGAACCATACATGACTTCCATATTCTAAGATTTATATTTAAAATCATTTTCAGCCAAACAGCCAGGCTGTGTCTTACCTGCCTTTTTATTGCTGTATTAAATGAAAAATATTATATTACATTAAAATGAAAAAATTATAATTTTATTGCCTGGCAACAAAATTATTTTATTTTTAACAATTACCATTGTTTCAAAAAGTTTAAATAAATTTTCAAGTACTTTACTCTTGTTAAAACGTAAATGGTTGCAGGTAAACTACCCCTTCCCCTTAACCGATCTTCACCAAAATCGAAAGTCATTGAGATCTCTACAATTCAGGGACGTATGCAAAAAATTATTTGATTCTGTTTGAATTTGCGGCTGTTATCGTTTGCCATAGAAAATACGCTTGATAAAAAAACGTTGCAGGTAAACTACCCCTTCCCCTTAACCGATCTTCACCAAGAACAGTAGGTCTTGAGTACTCTACAAACCAGGGCTGTATGCAAAACATTATTTGATTCTGTTTGAATTTGCGGCTGTTATCGTTTGCCATAGAAAATACCCTTGTTAAAAAAACGTTGCAGGTAAACTACCCCTTTCTCTCAACCGATCTTCACCAAAAACAATAGGTCTTGAGTACTCTACAAATCAGGGCTGTATGCAAAACATTATTTGATTCTGTTTGAATTTGCGGCTGTTATCGTTTGCCATAGAAAATACCCTTGTTAAAAAAAGCGTTGCAGGTAAACTACCCCTTTCCCTCAACCGATCTTCACCAAAAACAATAGGTCTTGAGAACTCTACAATTTAGGGCTGTATGCAAATAATCTTTTGATTCTGTTTGAATTTGCGGCTGTTATCGTTTGCCATAGGAAATACCCTTGTTAAAACATAAAACGTTACTGGTAAACTACCCCTTTCCCTTAACCGATCTTCACCAAAAACAATAGGTCTTGAGAACTCTACAATGCAGGGCTGTATGCGAAACATTATTTGATTCTGTTTGAATTTGCGGCTGTTATCGTTTGCCAAAAAAAAAAAATTTCCCTTGATAAAAAAAAACTGTTGCAGGTAAACTACCCCTTTCCCTCAACCGATCTTCACCAAAAACAATAGGTCTTGAGTACTCTACAAATCAGGGCTGTATGCAAAAAATTATTTGATTCTGTTTGAATTTGCGGCAGTTATCGTTTGCCATAGAAAAAAATCTACAGACAGACACACAGACACACACACAGACACTTTTCGGAAAACGACTTGTTTTCATGTTTTGAGTGTAGTAGAATCAGAATCTGCAATAATCTCGAACACGATTTTTTTTGCCATCACCATACTTCCATTCCTTAAGGAATATGGAAGTAATAACTCATCTATATAAATTAACAAAAATATCGGTATGGAGAACCATACATGACTTCCATATTCTAAGATTTATATTTAAAATCATTTTCAGCCAAACAGCCAGGCTGTGTCTTACCTGCCTTTTTATTGCTGTATTAAATGAAAAATATTATATTACATTAAAATGAAAAAATTATAATTTTATTGCCTGGCAACAAAATTATTTTATTTTTAACAATTACCATTGTTTCAAAAAGTTTAAATAAATTTTCAAGTACTTTACTCTTGTTAAAACGTAAAAGGTTGCAGGTAAACTACCCCTTCCCCTTAACCGATCTTCACCAAAATCGAAAGTCATTGAGACCTCTACAATTCAGGGACGTATGCAAAAAATTATTTGATTCTGTTTGAATTTGCGGCTGTTATCGTTTGCCATAGAAAATACGCTTGATAAAAAAACGTTGCAGGTAAACTACCCCTTCCCCTTAACCGATCTTCACCAAGAACAGTAGGTCTTGAGTACTCTACAAACCAGGGCTGTATGCAAAACATTATTTGATTCTGTTTGAATTTGCGGCTGTTATCGTTTGCCATAGAAAATACCCTTGTTAAAAAAACGTTGCAGGTAAACTACCCCTTTCCCTCAACCGATCTTCACCAAAAACAATAGGTCTTGAGAACTCTACAATTTAGGGCTGTATGCAAATAATCTTTTGATTCTGTTTGAATTTGCGGCTGTTATCGTTTGCCATAGGAAATACCCTTGTTAAAACATAAAACGTTACAGGTAAACTACCCCTTTCCCTTAACCGATCTTCACCAAAAACAATAGGTCTTGAGTACTCTACAAATCAGGGCTGTTTGCAAAACATTATTTGATTCTGTTTGAATTTGCGGCTGTTATCGTTTGCCATAGAAAATACCCTTGTTAAAAAAATGTTGCAGGTAAACTACCCCTTTCCCTCAACCGAACTTCACCAAAAACAATAGGTCTTGAGTACTCTACAAATCAGGGCTGTATGCGAAACATTATTTGATTCTGTTTGAATTTGCGGCTGTTATCGTTTGCCAAAAAAAAAAATTTCCCTTGATAAAAAAAACTGTTGCAGGTAAACTACCCCTTTCCCTCAACCGATCTTCACCAAAAACAATAGGTCTTGAGTACTCTACAAATCAGGGCTGTATGCAAAAAATTATTTGATTCTGTTTGAATTTGCGGCAGTTATCGTTTGCCATAGAAAAAAATCTACAGACAGACACACAGACAGACAGACACACAGACACACACACAGACATTTTTCGGAAAACAACTTTTTTTCATGTTTTGAGTGTAGTAGAATCAGAATCTGCAATAATCTCGAACACGATTTTTTTTGCCATCACCATACTTCCATTCCTTAAGGAATATGGAAGTAATAACTCATCTATATAAATTAACAAAAATATCGGTATGGAGAACCATACATGACTTCCATATTCTAAGATTTATATTTAAAATCATTTTCAGCCAAACAGCCAGGCTGTGTCTTACCTGCCTTTTTATTGCTGTATTAAATGAAAAATATTATATTACATTAAAATGAAAAAATTATAATTTTATTGCCTGGCAACAAAATTATTTTATTTTTAACAATTACCATTGTTTCAAAAAGTTTAAATAAATTTTCAAGTACTTTACTCTTGTTAAAACGTAAAAGGTTGCAGGTAAACTACCCCTTCCCCTTAACCGATCTTCACCAAAATCGAAAGTCATTGAGACCTCTACAATTCAGGGACGTATGCAAAAAATTATTTGATTCTGTTTGAATTTGCGGCTGTTATCGTTTGCCATAGAAAATACGCTTGATAAAAAAACGTTGCAGGTAAACTACCCCTTCCCCTTAACCGATCTTCACCAAGAACAGTAGGTCTTGAGTACTCTACAAACCAGGGCTGTATGCAAAACATTATTTGATTCTGTTTGAATTTGCGGCTGTTATCGTTTGCCATAGAAAATACCCTTGTTAAAAAAACCTTGCAGGTAAACTACCCCTTTCCCTCAACCGATCTTCACCAAAAACAATAGGTCTTGAGAACTCTACAATTTAGGGCTGTATGCAAATAATCTTTTGATTCTGTTTGAATTTGCGGCTGTTATCGTTTGCCATAGGAAATACCCTTGTTAAAACATAAAACGTTACAGGTAAACTACCCCTTTCCCTTAACCGATCTTCACCAAAAACAATAGGTCTTGAGAACTCTACAATTCAGGGCTGTATGCGAAACATTATTTGATTCTGTTTGAATTTGCGGCTGTTATCGTTTGCCAAAAAGAAAAAAATTTCCCTTGATAAAAAAAAACTGTTGCAGGTAAACTACCCCTTTCCCTCAACCGATCTTCACCAAAAACAATAGGTCTTGAGTACTCTACAAATCAGGGCTGTATGCAAAAAATTATTTGATTCTGTTTGAATTTGCGGCAGTTATCGTTTGCCATAGAAAAAAATCTACAGACAGACACACAGACACACACACAGACACTTTTCGGAAAACGACTTTTTTTCATGTTTTGAGTGTAGTAGAATCAGAATCTGCAATAATCTCGAACACGATTTTTTTTGCCATCACCATACTTCCATTCCTTAAGGAATATGGAAGTAATAACTCATCTATATAAATTAACAAAAATATCGGTATGGAGAACCATACATGACTTCCATATTCTAAGATTTATATTTAAAATCATTTTCAGCCAAACAGCCAGGCTGTGTCTTACCTGCCTTTTTATTGCTGTATTAAATGAAAAATATTATATTACATTAAAATGAAAAAATTATAATTTTATTGCCTGGCAACAAAATTATTTTATTTTTAACAATTACCATTGTTTCAAAAAGTTTAAATAAATTTTCAAGTACTTTACTCTTGTTAAAACGTAAAAGGTTGCAGGTAAACTACCCCTTCCCCTTAACCGATCTTCACCAAAATCGAAAGTCATTGAGACCTCTACAATTCAGGGACGTATGCAAAAAATTATTTGATTCTGTTTGAATTTGCGGCTGTTATCGTTTGCCATAGAAAATACGCTTGATAAAAAAACGTTGCAGGTAAACTACCCCTTCCCCTTAACCGATCTTCACCAAGAACAGTAGGTCTTGAGTACTCTACAAACCAGGGCTGTATGCAAAACATTATTTGATTCTGTTTGAATTTGCGGCTGTTATCGTTTGCCATAGAAAATACCCTTGTTAAAAAAACGTTGCAGGTAAACTACCCCTTTCCCTCAACCGATCTTCACCAAGAACAGTAGGTCTTGAGTACTCTACAAATCAGGGCTGTACGCAAAACATTATTTGATTCTGTTTGAATTTGCGGCTGTTATCGTTTGCCATAGAAAATACCCTTGTTAAAAAAACGTTGCAGGTAAACTACCCCTTTCCCTCAACCGATCTTCACCAAAAACAATAGGTCTTGAGAACTCTACAATTTAGGGCTGTATGCAAATAATCTTTTGATTCTGTTTGAATTTGCGGCTCTTATCGTTTGCCATAGGAAATACCCTTGTTAAGACATAAAACGTTACAGGTAAACTACCCCTTTCCCTTAACCGATCTTCACCAAAAACAATAGGTCTTGAGAACTCTACAATTCAGGGCTGTATGCGAAACATTATTTGATTCTGTTTGAATTTGCGGCTGTTATCGTTTGCCAAAAAAGAATTTCCCTTGATAAAAAAAAACTGTTGCAGGTAAACTACCCCTTTCCCTCAACCGATCTTCACCAAAAACAATAGGTCTTGAGTACTCTACAAATCAGGGCTGTATGCGAAAAATTATTTGATTCTGTTTGAATTTGCGGCAGTTATCGTTTGCCATAGAAAAAAATCTACAGACAGACACACAGACAGACAGACACACAGACACTTTTCGGAAAACGACTTTTTTTCATGTTTTGAGTGTAGTAGAATCAGAATCTGCAATAATCTCGAACACGATTTTTTTTGCCATCACCATACTTCCATTCCTTAAGGAATATGGAAGTAATAACTCATCTATATAAATTAACAAAAATATCGGTATGGAGAACCATACATGACTTCCATATTCTAAGATTTATATTTAAAATCATTTTCAGCCAAACAGCCAGGCTGTGTCTTACCTGCCTTTTTATTGCTGTATTAAATGAAAAATATTATATTACATTAAAATGAAAAAATTATAATTTTATTGCCTGGCAACAAAATTATTTTATTTTTAACAATTACCATTGTTTCAAAAAGTTTAAATAAATTTTCAAGTACTTTACTCTTGTTAAAACGTAAATGGTTGCAGGTAAACTACCCCTTCCCCTTAACCGATCTTCACCAAAATCGAAAGTCATTGAGATCTCTACAATTCAGGGACGTATGCAAAAAATTATTTGATTCTGTTTGAATTTGCGGCTGTTATCGTTTGCCATAGAAAATACGCTTGATAAAAAAACGTTGCAGGTAAACTACCCCTTCCCCTTAACCGATCTTCACCAAGAACAGTAGGTCTTGAGTACTCTACAAACCAGGGCTGTATGCAAAACATTATTTGATTCTGTTTGAATTTGCGGCTGTTATCGTTTGCCATAGAAAATACCCTTGTTAAAAAAACGTTGCAGGTAAACTACCCCTTTCTCTCAACCGATCTTCACCAAAAACAATAGGTCTTGAGTACTCTACAAATCAGGGCTGTATGCAAAACATTATTTGATTCTGTTTGAATTTGCGGCTGTTATCGTTTGCCATAGAAAATACCCTTGTTAAAAAAAGCGTTGCAGGTAAACTACCCCTTTCCCTCAACCGATCTTCACCAAAAACAATAGGTCTTGAGAACTCTACAATTTAGGGCTGTATGCAAATAATCTTTTGATTCTGTTTGAATTTGCGGCTGTTATCGTTTGCCATAGGAAATACCCTTGTTAAAACATAAAACGTTACAGGTAAACTACCCCTTTCCCTTAACCGATCTTCACCAAAAACAATAGGTCTTGAGAACTCTACAATGCAGGGCTGTATGCGAAACATTATTTGATTCTGTTTGAATTTGCGGCTGTTATCGTTTGCCAAAAAAAAAAAAATTTCCCTTGATAAAAAAAAACTGTTGCAGGTAAACTACCCCTTTCCCTCAACCGATCTTCACCAAAAACAATAGGTCTTGAGTACTCTACAAATCAGGGCTGTATGCAAATAATCTTTTGATTCTGTTTGAATTTGCGGCTGTTATCGTTTGCCATAGGAAATACCCTTGTTAAAACATAAAACGTTACAGGTAAACTACCCCTTTCCCTTAACCGATCTTCACCAAAAACAATAGGTCTTGAGTACTCTACAAATCAGGGCTGTTTGCAAAACATTATTTGATTCTGTTTGAATTTGCGGCTGTTATCGTTTGCCATAGAAAATACCCTTGTTAAAAAAATGTTGCAGGTAAACTACCCCTTTCCCTCAACCGAACTTCACCAAAAACAATAGGTCTTGAGTACTCTACAAATCAGGGCTGTATGCGAAACAT
Organism: Magicicada septendecula; assembly: GCA_034769895.1. NCBI lineage: Eukaryota > Metazoa > Arthropoda > Insecta > Hemiptera > Cicadidae > Magicicada > Magicicada septendecula. The sequence goes on along the minus strand of CM068368.1, from coordinate 59,023,622 downwards.
TATTTGATTCTGTTTGAATTTGCGGCTGTTATCGTTTGCCAAAAAAAAAATTTCCCTTGATAAAAAAAAACTGTTGCAGGTAAACTACCCCTTTCCCTCAACCGATCTTCACCAAAAACAATAGGTCTTGAGTACTCTACAAATCAGGGCTGTATGCAAAAAATTATTTGATTCTGTTTGAATTTGCGGCAGTTATCGTTTGCCATAGAAAAAAATCTACAGACAGACACACAGACAGACAGACACACAGACACACACACAGACATTTTTCGGAAAACAACTTTTTTTCATGTTTTGAGTGTAGTAGAATCAGAATCTGCAATAATCTCGAACACGATTTTTTTTGCCATCACCATACTTCCATTCCTTAAGGAATATGGAAGTAATAACTCATCTATATAAATTAACAAAAATATCGGTATGGAGAACCATACATGACTTCCATATTCTAAGATTTATATTTAAAATCATTTTCAGCCAAACAGCCAGGCTGTGTCTTACCTGCCTTTTTATTGCTGTATTAAATGAAAAATATTATATTACATTAAAATGAAAAAATTATAATTTTATTGCCTGGCAACAAAATTATTTTATTTTTAACAATTACCATTGTTTCAAAAAGTTTAAATAAATTTTCAAGTACTTTACTCTTGTTAAAACGTAAAAGGTTGCAGGTAAACTACCCCTTCCCCTTAACCGATCTTCACCAAAATCGAAAGTCATTGAGACCTCTACAATTCAGGGACGTATGCAAAAAATTATTTGATTCTGTTTGAATTTGCGGCTGTTATCGTTTGCCATAGAAAATACGCTTGATAAAAAAACGTTGCAGGTAAACTACCCCTTCCCCTTAACCGATCTTCACCAAGAACAGTAGGTCTTGAGTACTCTACAAACCAGGGCTGTATGCAAAACATTATTTGATTCTGTTTGAATTTGCGGCTGTTATCGTTTGCCATAGAAAATACCCTTGTTAAAAAAACGTTGCAGGTAAACTACCCCTTTCCCTCAACCGATCTTCACCAAAAACAATAGGTCTTGAGTACTCTACAAATCAGGGCTGTATGCAAAACATTATTTGATTCTGTTTGAATTTGCGGCTGTTATCGTTTGCCATAGAAAATACCCTTGTTACAAAAACGTTGCAGGTAAACTACCCCTTTCCCTCAACCGATCTTCACCAAAAACAATAGGTCTTGAGAACTCTACAATTTAGGGCTGTATGCAAATAATCTTTTGATTCTGTTTGAATTTGCGGCTGTTATCGTTTGCCATAGGAAATACCCTTGTTAAAACATAAAACGTTACAGGTAAACTACCCCTTTCCCTTAACCGATCTTCACCAAAAACAATAGGTCTTGAGAACTCTACAATTCAGGGCTGTATGCGAAACATTATTTGATTCTGTTTGAATTTGCGGCTGTTATCGTTTGCCAAAAAGAAAAAAATTTCCCTTGATAAAAAAAAAACTGTTGCAGGTAAACTACCCCTTTCCCTCAACCGATCTTCACCAAAAACAATAGGTCTTGAGTACTCTACAAATCAGGGCTGTATGCAAAAAATTATTTGATTCTGTTTGAATTTGCGGCAGTTATCGTTTGCCATAGAAAAAAATCTACAGACAGACACACAGACACACATACAGACACTTTTCGGAAAACGACTTTTTTTCATGTTTTGAGTGTAGTAGAATCAGAATCTGCAATAATCTCGAACACGATTTTTTTTGCCATCACCATACTTCCATTCCTTAAGGAATATGGAAGTAATAACTCATCTATATAAATTAACAAAAATATCGGTATGGAGAACCATACATGACTTCCATATTCTAAGATTTATATTTAAAATCATTTTCAGCCAAACAGCCAGGCTGTGTCTTACCTGCCTTTTTATTGCTGTATTAAATGAAAAATATTATATTACATTAAAATGAAAAAATTATAATTTTATTGCCTGGCAACAAAATTATTTTATTTTTAACAATTACCATTGTTTCAAAAAGTTTAAATAAATTTTCAAGTACTTTACTCTTGTTAAAACGTAAATGGTTGCAGGTAAACTACCCCTTCCCCTTAACCGATCTTCACCAAAATCGAAAGTCATTGAGATCTCTACAATTCAGGGACGTATGCAAAAAATTATTTGATTCTGTTTGAATTTGCGGCTGTTATCGTTTGCCATAGAAAATACGCTTGATAAAAAAACGTTGCAGGTAAACTACCCCTTCCCCTTAACCGATCTTCACCAAGAACAGTAGGTCTTGAGTACTCTACAAACCAGGGCTGTATGCAAAACATTATTTGATTCTGTTTGAATTTGCGGCTGTTATCGTTTGCCATAGAAAATACCCTTGTTAAAAAAACGTTGCAGGTAAACTACCCCTTTCCCTCAACCGATCTTCACCAAAAACAATAGGTCTTGAGAACTCTACAATTTAGGGCTGTATGCAAATAATCTTTTGATTCTGTTTGAATTTGCGGCTGTTATCGTTTGCCATAGGAAATACCCTTGTTAAAACATAAAACGTTACAGGTAAACTACCCCTTTCCCTTAACCGATCTTCACCAAAAACAATAGGTCTTGAGTACTCTACAAATCAGGGCTGTATGCAAACCATTATTTGATTCTGTTTGAATTTGCGGCTGTTATCGTTTGCCATAGAAAATACCCTTGTTAAAAAAATGTTGCAGGTAAACTACCCCTTTCCCTCAACCGAACTTCACCAAAAACAATAGGTCTTGAGAACTCTACAATTTAGGGCTGTATGCAAATAATCTTTTGATTCTGTTTGAATTTGCGGCTGTTATCGTTTGCCATAGGAAATACCCTTGTTAAAACATAAAACGTTACAGGTAAACTACCCCTTTCCCTTAACCGATCTTCACCAAAATCAACAGATCTTGAGAACTCTACAATTCAGGGCTGTATGCAAAACATTATTTGATTCTGTTTGAATTTGCGGCTGTTATCGTTTGCCAAACAAACAAAATTACCCTTGCTAAAAAAAAAACCGTTGCAGGTAAACTACCCCTTTCCCTCAACCGATCTTCACCAAAAACAATAGGTCGCGAGTACTCTGCAAATCAGGGCTGCATGCAAAAGTTATTTGATTCTGTTTGAATTTGCGGCAGTTATCGTTTGCCATAGAAAAAAAATCTACATATAGACAGACAGTCAGACAGACAGACAGACAGACACACAGACAGACAGACAGACAGACAGACAGACACACAGACATTTTTCGGAAAACGACTTTTTTTCATGTTTTGAGTGTAGTAGAATCAGAATCTGCAATAATCTCGAACACGATTTTTTTTGCCATCACCATACTTCCATTCCTTAAGGAATATGGAAGTAAAATGACCATTAATTTTTATTTGTCTACAAAAATAAGAAAAATTAATTTTATTACAATATTGTTAGTGTACCTAATGGCTGTAGGAGGACTGTGTAAAAATTTCAAGAAGATTGGTTTAGTAGTTTTTGAGAAACATGTTCTTAACCAAACTTAAAAACTCCATTTAAATAACATTGAACGCTCAAATTGGCACTCTCCCCTTAAAATAAAAATTTAAGAAGTGCAAAAGTGAAAGTGTAAAACCCCCAAAATAATGAGAAAATCTAGTGATAATTAAAAAACGCTTAGTAAATCAGTGATAAACACTAAATGGTTTAAAAGTGAATATTATTAATAAATAAGAATATTGTGAATGATAGAATTAGAAAATCTAGTGATAGATAAAAAAAAAACGCTTAATAAATCAGTGATGAACACTAAACGATTTAATGGTGAACAAGTAAGAATATTGTGAATAGTAGTAATTAAAGATAGTATTAAGATTAAATATAAATGAAGGATACGATGTTATTCAGGGGATGTTACCATGGATAGAAAGTAAAGATAGTAAAAGGAAAAAATATAGTGAAGAAATTAAAAATAAAATCAATAAACACCCCATGTATAAGGGATAATCAATTAAGTAAGTTTAAAGGGGTGATGATGTTTATCACCCAAAAAATAATAAAGAATTAAATGAATTGTTAACAAACATTGCTTAATAGCTGTTAAAAAATTGTTCAATTAAATTTATGAATAGGATATGGCTGAAGGAATTATACAGACCATAGGCCTAGATGTTATGTGTTATGTAATAAAGAATAGTAAGTAATAGCCATATTGTTAACAAGGGCAAAATAGATAAATAAGAAGGTGAATCAATACAGATCTAATAACACTGGAAAATCAGTTAGGAAATAATTAACAAGCCATGATGTAGAAAATAATGGTAACATACAATTAGTATAAAAACAGATCCAAAACACATCAACAAATAACAAATCAATTATAATAACAAAACAAAACACGTGAGGGTAAAATAAGATGTAATTTGTATAAAATAAAATAAGTAAATATAATCAGTTACTACTTAGGCCTATGAAATGCCTAACTGTCAAAAACAAATAACTACAAATTGTAAAAAATTAACAAGGAAATTAGCAAATCCAAGGCAAGTAACTAGCCAAGCATAATTTGTGAATCATATTAAAAGAAAAATGTTAGAATATGGACTTAAAATAAAAAAGAAATGTAATTAACAAATATTAACATAACTGTCAAATTTTAATACATAAGAGAACCCAACCTTACTGGATGTCAAAATAATCTTTGAAAGGAAATACAAACAGTAGGGATAATATTTAATACATAGGAAGGAAGACGGAAGAATAAAAGCAATCAGAAGATATACAGTAATTTTGAATAAAAATTCAAAATTGATAACAATGGTTATAAGTCATGATCAACCAATCGGAATCAATTAGTAACCATGACAACGGACCGTTGGTTACGATTTTTCCGTTAAATCTTAGTATTCAATAAGTGACGCTCTTCCAGAATAGACGCCAGGCCGTGAATGACCAAAATTTTAATCTAAAATGTATAAAAAGTAATCAAAATTCAAAAAGATGGAAACGTAAGAAGCAGACGAGGAACGATAACATTAATTGATGCCAAGGACCAATTTAAATAAATTTTAAATGAATAATTTGCTACAACTAACATGAAAAAGATGCCAGAAGCCCCAGATAATTGAAAATTGACCACTATTGAAGCCCCATTCCATTACAACTGACTGACAGTACACCTCCAGTCGACTGATTTGATAAGTATTATTAAATTACCCAAATTTCAGAAATAAATTCACCTTAAATATTTCTCACAGTAATCTGAACTCTCACTATAAACTGAATAATATTTCTTTCAAAGATTAAGTAAAAAAATAAAACACTGAAAATTTGTTAACTACTAAAATAACCTGTTGTTAGATTATGAACTTTTGAAACACACTTTAATACACTGCAGGAACAAGTTATAGTTACACATTATATTATTTAAGTACAAATAATGTAAGGTAGTGTACTTATCATTATTAATATTTTTCTCATAATCACAAGAACCCAAGACTTTGAACGAAAATAACTGTAAACAAACAAAACAGTCGCCATCTTTGACTGTATCATTCGTTCAAAATCGATTCACTAAACCCTTGAGATAGTCTTACAATAATTGTCGGTGCAAATTTGTTGAATAACCAAATATAATTTTAATGTCAAACTGAGTAATTACCAATCACATATTAAAGAAACTAGTACAGAGTGTAACCACTTTTTATTTCATAGGGAAGTGTATTGTATAAATTGTGTATTGTTTATTAGAGAGAGCGAGAATGATGGTAAGCGCTCACGTCGCAAATTCAGGGAACTAACTGCTCGATTAAGAAGGTCGAACGAAGGCGGGAGTAAAATTTGAATACTCCAGGCCAGCACAGCTAAAAACACCTTTTACCACACTATTTAGTAATTTAAGTGTTTTAAATAAACAATTTGGCGCCACCCGGGATTTATAAACCCCTATTGAACAACAGGTAAGGTTTCCACTCGCATTGTACTGGTAATTGAAGAATCGCTATGGACATCATTAGCGCAAAACATAGAGGTAACGACACCAGTGTGAGGCGAATACACACAACTTATATACATTTTTACAGAGACGACAGAGTCTTCACGTTACAGATTGGCTTCCATCGTGGGGCTTAAACAAGGTGGTCGTCATTATTACACGTTACAATATATATATATATATCTTTATTTATGTATATGTTTAGTTCATTTATAAAAATTGTGCCCCCTAAAGAAAGGTGTTTTTGAATCTAGCTCCCTTTGAGAAACTCCACCGCAAACCATTGTATAAGAGTCTTACAAATTATGGTAGTAATAAATTAATATGATTGTCGGCAAGGGATATGAGACGGTGCTTAGTTTTCAACCTCTTCAGTGCTCAATGCATGTGAACAGTGTGCAGTGTCTGTGTGCCAAGTATACATGCCCGGTACACCGAACAGGAGTCATTCCAAAATGTTTAATGAAAGGTTTTACCTACTTTTACATAAAGTAATTTATGGACAGTTCTTCAAATATTAACTATTTCTGCAAGTAAAATTGTATTTTACAGATTACAATAATTAAAAATACAATATAATTTTACTTGCAGAAATAGTTATTATTTGAAAAACTGTTCATAATATAAAAACCTGCAAGAAATACTTAAGAGTTACTTACAAAAGAAAAATAAAGTAGGCTAATTTATGTACAGTAGGCCTATATATAGTTGGAATACACAACCAACCAGAGTACACATAAAAGTTTCACAAAAATCAAAACAAGCAAGGATGATACAATCAGATTGTGTTGCAAGCATATACAGATTACTGACATTATTTCATTTTCGCTGAATAAAGGATTAGCCTACCCAAACAATGTTTGTTGATATCTCGGATTTGGCATAGAAAAAATGGCTGTCATTTATAGAGACAACACAGGCTTGAAGGAGAGACAGCACACCAATTAACACTTTATAAAATAATTTTAGAGAAATGCAGTAATAAACATTTAAACTAAAAGTAGTGAATTGTTTGTATTGTCTGCTGTATGTAGTGTCTAAAGGCTAACAAACATCGGATGTGAAATGATTCATAACTGTGACAAACAGTTGACCTTGTGAACAGTGTGTATTTAGCGTGTTACAGGCATGGTGAACAGACACGTTTTGAGCACTTTACACATTAAAAAAAAATGCGATCTGTTTCAAGCACAGGAGACATATAAAAATTGTGTTGTGTGTACCAACTTTGAACACTGAAACGTAAAACATTCTGCTTATTTGGGTGGTCCAACTAAAGTTCTCAGGACATATCAAACAATCAAATTAGCCTCTAGCTTGATCATGTCTTAGCATTATGATCAGTTTAATGAGACTTCACCACAGATTGAGCAAGATATTGTGTTGTAGCATGACAAAATACAAAAGAGTGTTACTCAGCAAGCTACCCATATACATGAATAGCATAATATTAAACAGTGAGCAGAGTCAATAATATTTCTTTCCCACTTGCCATCATTGGCACGCTGACACAGTGTGTGGTGCACACAGGCGCCTGGATAGTAAAGGCACAAAAAATTTCAGGCGAAGAGAAAATATTTGAAAAAAATGCATTATTCATTAAGATAATTGTATTCACTTTTTATAATCTAGACACTCTGGACGGGTTTATTTTCTTTCTGTTTAAATATTTACTTACCTATTTCTTTACCAAGTAATGCTTGTAATATGTTCTTATTTTATATAGACCCCTACTTATGTTTCTTATTGTTTCTCATTTATATGATATTTATACAAATTACAAATGTCAAAGTGATTTTCTTGCCAAATAAAATATAGTAAGTTTAATTATGTACCAAAAAAATTTAATATTTTTGTTTTCATAAAACTAAGTTTGTCTGTTAATTTATGTAAAACTATATAATGTGCAATTGGCAAATGACTTTCTTGACAAATAACATAAATTACTTTATCGTCTTCCAAATTATTTTTGATGTTTTGTTTTTTGTACCCTCCTTGTATGTTTATTGTTTTCTTATACATTTTTTGTAATTCCTGGTTTCCCAAAATGTTTATTTAAAATAACCATTCCTCCAGTAGAACACAGAACTGATGTTTATTATCTATGATCTGTAAAACCCTTGCCCTGAATTATATAAAGAGTGAGTTTCACAATCAGGCACAAATGATTTTCAAATAAACAACTGGCTTCAACATCAAATGTGATTGAAAAAAGTAGCAGAGATTTTTGTTAACTCAGGGAGAGACGTTAGTCTTAGATATTAAACTTAATGTTATATACACACTTCCATGTTGTAAGAGTATTTTTTATAATTCGTATTTATTAGCACCAAGCTAACACATTTCAAAGAATTCTATTAATAACATTAGACCCCTTATAATACCACTTAAGCAGCTTAGGAGAGCCAGTGTAAACTGCTTTACTCTAAGCTACATATAAGGAATGGCACCCTTCAGCATTTTTATACCAGAATGGTCTTAACTTTTTTTTTGGTGTGTGCGTTTGTTGGTTAATTTATTCCATTACATAACACCAACATCTCTTTTTAATTTAATCAGTGGTAAAAGTTAATAAAACTGCTAATCAGTTTAAATTATACATATAAATATATAAAATGTATGTAGAAAGATTTATTTATGGACAGAAGTACAAGTGAATGCATAAAGATAAGACTGGTATGTTTGACTTGGTTCCATTCAGAGTGAAGTAGGAAACTAATTTTTGTTGTAGTGTAGGCTCTCTGACTTTCTAACCACTGTCCTTAGATGGAGTTGAGTGGGAGTGTATGATTCAGTTTAATTATGCCAGTCTGTATGTATGTCAGTCTAAACGTTGTTTTTGCAAACTTTTTGTTTCAGTATTTATGCTATGTTTTGAATTTTGAAAATAAGGATTTTTAAATCGTGTAAAGTGTATGTTGTTAATCATATTTAAAACAAAAGAAACTTTTAAAAGCCTACATTAGAAATATAAGTTTTTAATAATTGATATAAATTTAATTTATGTATAAAATCAGTTGCTAAACTTAATGTGGTTATAAACAAGTATAGTATAGGCCTAAATATAATAAATAAATAATAACAGAAAATATAGCACAATGGTGTATACTAGAATAACTTTTTGATAATAATACTAATATATTATTTTATTATTAGTGTTGTTGTCAGTAGCTAATAGTAAAATTAATAAATTGTTCACCTAATCATATGTGTAGACTCAGTCTTTTTTATTGTGATAAAAAAATAAAGATTTTTATTAGGCCTACACTTTCTGGAAAACCCATGTAACTCAACTTTTTAAGATCTGTATTCTCTCTATAAATGGTCATATGAACCATTGAAACAACACATATATGACCCATTGCTCCAACACTACCTTAATGTATTAAAATGTCTGCATGTGGGGGGGGGGATGTGCATATATGCCAACTGGTGTTAGGTATTGGCTAAATGTATTAAATTCCAGTATTGTTTTATAATGCTTATATTTTTAAAAAGTCGATAGTAAAACATCAAATTAAATATCAAATCTAAAACAATAAATAGTTTAAAATACTATATTCTAAACAAATTAAAAATTTAAACTGGTTTAAAAATAAACACATAGTAATCAAAACTTTTTCTGTGGAATTAAATGATTTATTTACTTGTCTCTACATGTTAAATTTTTTCACAAGCTTATGATGTCTGAACACATAGGCTACATATTCTTCATAAATTATTATTTTATATCCTGCAAACACTAAACCCTTAATATTATGCAAACACTATTATATTTGTATTTTATATTAAGTAATCTGAACTTTGTGCAGTTCCAGTCAGTGGTGGATTTCGGTGTTTGGGGGTCCTGGGTGGTAAAACTAAAAAGGCCCTATATTATTTATTTGATAAATTTTCCAATTCCATTTATAAGATCCATAACAGTCCACATACATAATGACTACATTTTAAGTTTTAATTTTTTAATTAACCCCCCCCCACCACTCGTCACCCTGGAGATGTAGGCTGAGAGCTGAGAACTGCTGGTGCAAAGAATAATACACTCATTAATTCTGTAGCAGTTATTAAGATGTTCTTGTATAAGTCGAACAAAATATTTCCCTAATCCTGCTTCATAAACAGTTTGAATGTAATAATAATTTGAACTTATTTTTTTTTTATTTGATAAAGAAAATATTGCTTTTTTAATTAGTGTGTATAAATTCATATCCTACATTTAAACCGTTTTTAGTGTTGGAGAATTCAAGCCGCATATAGAAAAATTATAAATTTTAAGAAAATAAAATAACTACAGAATTAATCAAGATTATAAGATTTATATAGTATGTTTAGTTTCTGTATTTTATTTGTAAAAACGTGTTAAGAAGTTGTGGGGGATGGCATTAAAATTAAATTTGACCTGGTAGGGAGTATTTCTGAACCATGCCCATAGAATTCATTCCTTATCAAAAAAGAGGAAAATCTACTTCTTATTATAAGTAAAGTTGAGGATACTTTAGAATTTATATTCAAAAGTAATGTGTTTTGTACATTCTATAAACTGGAGAAGTAGAAAAAGTGACTGCGCGACACGCAGACGCTCGTGTGTCTATGTGTGTGTGGTTCTTCAGAATACAATCAGGTTTGTTATACTCATGGATGAAGCAAAAGACAAAGTCCAAGAGGCATTCTTTTATTAGATTTGTCAGGTTATCAGGTTGACATTCTGACCAGTCACCTACCTGACATAACAAAAGTGACTATTATGTCGACACACCTATCAACAAATAAGTGTGGTGGATATGAAACCTTATCACTGTGAAACTTGGTATATGAGCTCAGTAATAGAATAAACTGTTGAAAGATTTAGGTTACCTTGGAATACAAGCATACACTTGTGTTATTCACACCTGATTTATGACTGATTCATGTTAGTCTGATATATTTTTTTTAATAAAGAAAATGTTTACATTTTGCGATGAATTCATTATTTACCGTAAAAATCAGCTTAAAGACAGAGACAACAGAGAATCAGACAAAATATTATTATATTGTTAAAATATCGGTATGGAGAACCGTACAGGACTTCCATGTTCCAAGATTTATATTTAAAATCATATTCGAAATGAAATATTTCCATAGAAACTACTTCTTTCTACTTATTGCTTCAGCCTTAAACCACAGTACTGTGGTCACTAACGTATACCACCTTACGTTTTCGCATTCGATTTTCACTGAGATGGAAGTCGATGGCACTGCCGAAAAGTCTGGTTTTGCAGAAAACATTGGACTACGGCTAAACAGCCCGGGAAGGAATTTTAACAAAGAACTACTTCTTTGTTGCCGATAACGTAGTACACATACAAAATTCTCCCCTCCCCCTTCAACTATAATTTTCATTTATAGAAAATTACCCCCCCTCCATTCAACTAGGCTCTTCATGTATAGATATTTCATCTACGTTTCTACATTGGATTATTAAGATCTTCTTATCAGGATACTTTATTTATCAAAATTAAGTACTTTACTCTTGTTACAACATAAAACGTTGCAGGTAAACTACCCGTTTCTCTAAACCGGTCTTCACCAAAATCAATAGACCTTCAGTCCTCTACAATGCAGGGATGCATGCAAAAAATATTTGATTCTGTTTCAATTTGCGGCAGTTATCGTTCGTCATGAAAACATTTCCCTTGTTACAACATAACATGTTTCAGGTAAACTACCCCTTTCCCTTTACCGATCCTCACCAAAATCAACAGGCCTTCAGCTCTCTACAATTTAGGAAGGTATGCAAAAAATATTTGATTTTCTGTGAATTTATGGCAGTTATCGTTTGTCATAGAAAAAATTACCCTTGTTAAAACATAAAACGTTGCAGGTAAACTACCCCTTTCTCTAAACCGATCTTCACCAAAATCAATAGACCTTCAGTCCTCTACAATTCAGGGCTGTATGCAAAACATTATTTTATTCTGTTTGAATTTGTCGCTGTTATCGTTTGCCATAGAAAAAATATTACCCTTGATAAAAAAACGTTGCTGGTAACTACCCATTTCCCTTAACCGATCTTCACCACAAACAATAGGTCTTGAGTACTCTACAATTCAGGGCTGTATGCAAAAAATTATTTGATTCTGTTTGAATTTGCGGCTCTTATCGTTTGCCATAATAAATACCCTTGTTAAAATATAAAACGTTGAAGGTAAACTACCCCTTTCCCTTAACCGATCTTCAACAAAATCAACACACCTTGAGTTCAGTAAAATTAAAAAAGGTATGAAAAAGACTAGTTGATTCTGTTTGAATTTGTGGCTGTTATCGTTTGTCATAGAAAACATTACCCTTGTTAAAACATAAAAGGTTGCAGGTAAACTACCCCATTCCCTTAACCGATCTTCAACAAAATCAACACACCTTGAGTTCAGTAAAATTAAAAAAAGGTATGAAAAAGACTAGTTGATTCTGTTTGAATTTGCGGCTGTTATCGTTTGCCATAGGAAAAAATAAACCATTGATAAAAACAAATGTTGCCGGTAAACTACCCCTTTCCCTTAACCGATCTTCACCAAAAAAAATAGGTCTTGTGTACTTTACAAATCAATGCTGTATGCAAAAAATTATTTGATTCTGTTTGAATTTGCGGCTATTGTTTGCCATAGAAAAAAATTACCCTTGATAAGAAAAACGTTGCAGGTAAACTACCCCTTCCTGTTAACCGATCTTCACCAAAAACAACAGATCTTGAGTACTCTACAAATCAGAGCTGTATGCAAAAAATTATTTGATTTTGTTTGAATTTGTGACTCTTATCGTTTGCCATAGGAAATACCCTTTTAAAACATAAAACGTTTCAGGTAAACTACGCCTTTCCATTAACCGATCTTCACCAAAACAATAGGTCTTGAGTACTCTACAAATCAGAGCTGTATGCAAAAAATTGTTTGATTAGTTTGAATTTGCGGCTGTTATCGTTTGCCATAGAAAATACCTTTTTAAAACATAAAACGTTGCAGGTAAACTACCCCTTTCCCTTAACCGATCTTCACCAAAAACAATAAGTCCTGAGAACTCTACAATTCAGGGCTGTATGCAAAACATTATTTGATTCTGTTTACATGTGCGGCTTTTATCGTTTGCCATAGAAAATACCCTTGTTAATATAAAATGTTGCAGGTAAACTACACCTTTCCCTTAACCGATCTTCACCAAAACCAATGTCTTGAGAACTCTATAATTCAGGGCTGTATGCAAAAGAGTAGTTGATTCTGTTTGAATTTGCGGCTGTTATCGTTTGCCATAGAAAAAAATTACCCTTGATTAAAAAAAAACTGTTGCAGGTAAACTACCCCTTTCCCTTAACCGATCTTCACCAAAAACAATAGGTCTTGAGTACTCTACAAATCAGGGCTGTATGCAAAAAATTATTTGATTCTGTTTGAATTTGCGGCTGTTATCGTTTGCCATAGAAAAAAATCTACAGACAGACACACACACACACACACACACACACACACACACACACACACACACACACACACACACACACACACACACACACACACACACACACACACACACACACACACACACACACACACACACACACACACACACACACACACACACACACAGACACTTTTCGAAAAATGACTTTTTCATGTTTTGAGTGTAGTACAATCAGAATCTGCAATAATCTCGAACACGATTTTTTTTGCCATCACCATACTTCCATTTCCTTAAGGAACATGGAAGTAAAATTAGATTAATTTCCATCAACTATTTTCCAAGGTTGATATTGTTTTTTTGTAACAATGTTAGTACTTCACATAGGTCATTCATGTTTCGCAGTAGTATTCTCAATGCCTGCTAAATAGTAACTTAAGACTGCCGTAGGAATGATCAAAACAAATATATGATTTTCTTTTAGTCCAATGTTACTGTTATACAGTCAGTGAATCATCTTTACACATATTCACTGTTTACTTTTGTTAATGAGTTATTAGCATTTGTTGATAAGAGTTGAGATAAAATTATTATTATCATGAATGACGAAATTTGTTTGACTGAATAATCTGTTTCCTTGATAGATTATTTTAATTTGTTCAGATTTAAAGTAAATATTCAATAATTAAATAATTTGTTTAGAGACATTGAAATTAATAGTTGCTATCTAGAGTAGTATAACCTCCTGTTTATGTAACCTGTAGGAAAATATCTGTTATATACAGAGTTTATTATCTTTTGTTGAATTTGGTAGAGAATTAAATAAAATTAAGTTCGTGCATAGTAATGGTTGATTAAGTTAATAAAAATCATTTAGCTTCTGACACTTTTTATTAAAAAAAAAATTATATATATATATATATATATATATATATATATATATATATATATATATATATATTTAGTCACTTTCTGCTACAGTCCGTTTCTTGAGGTAAATTTAATTACAAATATTAAAAGTAATATATATATATATATTACTATAATACCTATAACTAATTTACCTCAAGATATATTTTTTCCTTCAGGAACATGTTTCGGGAGATCCTGTTCTCCCATCTTAGCCTTCGCCATCTTGCTTCTGGTGCAGTATTTTTGCCTGAAGGAAAAAATATATCTTGAGGTAAATTAGTTGTAGGTATTATAGTATTATATACATCAAGAAACGGACTGTAGCAGAAAGTGATTGAAATATATATATATATATATATATATATATATATATATTATATAACGGAACCAAATATTAACTATTTGGGGTTATATGTTTACCGCATGCTGAAAGCAGATTTAAATAAAAGTAACAGTCAAAACTCCATTTGAAAGTAGCGCATTGAAAATAACGCTGTGTAAAGCAACGCACACGTGGTCATTATGTAATCAGTTCGCTGTACAAGGAAGCGACCACACCCAAACTGTTAATTATTAATATCTCGGAAACTAATAAAAAAAGGCGAAATCTAACATAGCCAAAATGTTTGCCGAGATATTAATAATGACGTGTGCAAATTTGATGCAATATAATTAACGAATGTAAGAGTTAATTAAAATAATTGAATAACTTCTGTAATAATAGAGTTACAGTAAAGAGATTTTACTATGTTATAAAGATAATAATTTCTGACAGATTGTATATTTTAGATGTCACACAACTTGATTTGCAACCAAGTTATTGCAAAATTAAATAAGTACAGGATATCCTGAGCGAAAAATTGGTTCCGCCGGATAATTATGTTAGATAATAATTCTATTCTCCGTCTGTGGGAACCAGACTTCATTCTCACGGACCAAGGGAATTCTAAATTTTATGTAGTAGGGAGAGTGCGTCGACCAATGAAATCATTTCATGCAGCCCCGGCTACTGCGGTGTTTTATGGTTGAAAAATCACTCTTCTGTCAGTACTCACGAAGTTAAGACGTAGTCCTTCGATCGTCTAGTAGCCAAAGTGGTGAAGATCAACAAGAAGACTCTACGTGGTCAACACACACGCAATTACGAACACACTAAGTACAGATCATCTGTATAGCTCGTAATTGTTGTGTAAAGGCGAGATACTCTTCAGGACATCAACTAAGCTTATTGTGTACTACCAGTTAGTCATAAGCACGCAAGAGATCCACCCGACTTCAAGACCAGACTTCAAGAATACAGCAGAGAGGCCGTCTAAATCATTGGTTAACAGCTGACGAGCAGAGCGACCACTCGAACGAAGCACACACACACACGCTGACGTGCAACGTGCGAATCGACGAGGGACAGGAAGCACTTCCAGCAGACAACAGCAGACGTTAAAATATTCACAAACAGCAAGGAAGCAGAGTGTTGCCGAATTTTGAACTCCACGACCGAATCCAGCAGTTCTAAGCAGATTACTTTCTCTAACCAAGGACTCGAATCGACGAGGGACAAATCGGGACGACATCCTCTTCAGTAACAGGAAAGCAAAATCTATTTATTTATTTTTCAGATCAAATTTTCTATTTTTCAATTAAAACATTGTAATTCAAATAATTCAGGTGCCAAACAAAAAGCAAAGACTCTAGTAATTAAAAAGTAAATTCGTTGTGATAATCTGTATAGCAGTTTAAGGCTTTAGTAAGTATAGTTAAGAATTAGAAGTAGTATAAAAGCGCTATACAAATCTTAACTGACTATCTAATCTTAGATCGTACTGCAGTAGATCAGAAGTAGAATCACTATAAATGAAATAACGTGAACTAGACTGTCACGTCTAATTTATTTTAATTAATTATTCTAATTAATTCCAGAGTTTTATATTTTGTTTCATGAACATTTAGAATCAATTTAATTAAATAAATTTAATTAAATGCAAATCAATTAATAAAGTCAAATTTAAATTGCAATTAACTCGCAAAGAACGAGTTCAGTTTCTTTCAACTATTAATCAATCGAAAAACATCGATTCATTGTATAGACTATAAGAAAATTCATAAGATTATAACCATTCTATTCTTGTGTGTTGTTGGTGTAATAAACAACGTTTTATTACCCCATATAACAGTGTTTTATTGTTGTACGATAAAGCCTACCAGTCTCACAAAACTCTCCCCCTTTAAAGTAACACATTTTGTGTGTTGTTGTAATAATTTGAGATTACCAGCTTGCGAACTTCAAATCCAAAATCCACACGCCCTAGTCGGAAGAATCTGCAAGATCAGACAGCAGGTGGGTACTCACACACAACATTACATTACAATAACGCATAGTAGTGGTAGAGTTATAATATATATATAATATCGGTATGGAGAACCATTACATGATTTTCATGTTCTAAGATTTATATTTAAAAATCATTTTCGAAATGAAATATTTCCATAGAACCTACTTCTTTCTTCAGCCTTAACCTCAGTACTGAGGTCATTAACGTATACCACCTCACATTAGCAGACTCGATTTTCACTGATGATGGTAGTCGATGGCATTGCTGAAACGTCTGGTTTTGCAGAAAACACCACGGCCAAACAGTCCGGGAAGGAATTTTAACAACAAACTACTTCTTTGTTGCCAATAACATAGTACACATATAATAAATTATCCCCTCCCCCTTCAACTATCATTTTCATTTATAGAAAATTACCCCCTCCCCCTTCAACTATCTTTTTCATTTATAAATATTTCATCTACCTTTTACAGTGGATTATTATGATCTTCTTTTCAGGATACTTTATTTATCAAAATTAAGTACCGTACTTTACTCTTGTTAAAACATAAAACTTTGCAGGTAAACTACCCCTTCCCCTTAACCGATCTTCACAAAAATCAATAGGCCTTGAGTCCTCTACAACGCATTCACATATGCAAAACATTATTAGATTTTGTTTGAATTTGCGGCAGTTATCATTAAAAATTCTACACACAGACACTTTTCGGAAAATGACTTTTCTTCATGTTTTGAGGATAGTCAGAATCAGCCCTTATCTTGAACACGATTTTTTTTTCCCATTACCATACTTCTATTTCCTTATGGAACAAGGAAGTAAAATGGTACAATGCTACCTTATTAAAAGATAAAAATTAAAAAATGTTTGTACATCGTAATGTTAATTTTGCTAGTTTGGTTTTTATGGAGCATTTGATGAGGATACTGAGTGTGGATCTAGTGTTATACCTATGAATAATTCCAATATTTCTCTGTCATCATTTAATTTCACTATGTTATTAAATTTATTTATTTATTTTCAATGTTGAATTTCACTTCAGTATTTTGCATTAGGTTCGTCCATGTGTATCTACAAACTACACAGCATTTCTTGGCATGGTTCTCGTAAACCATATATGTAGACGCATCCCTTGCTACTTTTCTAACAGTAAGGGTACGTGCATATTGCGGATCACTAGTGTAGAATACTTACACAGATTACAGTCAGTGTGAAAACAAACTCATGTATTTATATGGCATCGTGCATAGCGAAGCAGATCACACATTGCATACCAGAGAATATCATCACTGATCCTCTTCGGAAAGCAAACAAGTTTGTTCTTTTATATCGCACATGGAATACTTCTGAGCTCTGATTGGTTGCTTCAGACATTTACCGCACTGTAGCCACACACAACTCTATCCCATGTACAATTCCTGGTAAAGTGTAAACAGTTTGGTCTTTAATCTGCTGTAAAATGTGCTTTCGGCGGCATGCACAGGACTCGACACTGTTCACAATTCTCATGTATCGGACATTATTTCATTCTCGGTATTCACACCTCTCATACATGTGCGATATGCTATGTGCAATCAACTATGCAAAGCTCCTACGCTAGTATTCCACGCTATGCATGTACCCTAAGAGTATTTCTGAGGCTCGGTATATATTTCAGTATGAGTATGTTTCCACTTTGTTTTCCTCAATAGCTCTTCAGTTTGTATTTTCCTGAAGCAGAATGTTTAGAGTAGCCTTCATAACATCTATTACGTAGACTCTGTATGATACTGGTCCTTTTTATGTTTTTTACAACTGTTTAAGTACCTATTTCATGTTTATATTGAATAAACAATTTAAGTGTTGATGTAATATAGTTTTGAATTACAGACTTTAGTACTAAAAAAAAAACCTTCAGGTTTTTATAAATAAATTTATTTCTAAAGCTATCATCCTAGATAGCATGCAGTACTTTAATGTAAGATGAGTAATGTATGTATTAAATATTGTTCAGATGTGTAAGGCACATGACTGGAAAATGTTTTCTACGTAAGTCGGTAAGCCATCCTGCAATGACAGATTGATTAATCTTTATATATATAAGAGATACCTAAACTGACTGTTTATATTTGTTATCAGAAGTGTTATGTAAGTATACCTTGTAAACGACAACAGTTTTATGTTGTATATAATGAAAAACTGAAATAAATAGTGATTTATCCTCACTGACTGATTGTTCCTGAAGCTGAGCGAATACACAATCCGCTATTATTTTCAACCCAATTGAGAGTGTTAAATTTTTGATAAAGTTCTGAAGTTGTGCTTAGTTTTTTCTTTTAACTTTCAGTGTATAGCTGAAGGTACAAATAAGTTGCTTAAATAACTGGAATTCGTGTTTGATTAAAAAAGAAATGTACTTACTTTGTCGTATTTTTGAATAAATATCAAGTATGATAATTTTTCAACACATCGTCTGGGTATATAAAAGACTTGTAAATCTGAATTTTTATTGTCAACCTAAATTGGCATATCACTAAGATTAAAATAACAGCACACCATGGAAAAAGTTAAAAATATAATAATTGTATTTTTATTATTTTTGTCAGTAAAATGGTTTTATGAGGTAGATTTAAAACATGGGTAAATTCAAGACCAACATCATGCTCTTGACAACATTGGCCATCTGCAAACCACAAGAATTACAGTCATAAAAAAAAGAAACCACAAGATTAAGTAGTTCATTTTCCCAGTGAAATCTTACAAATGGATCAATATTATAAAACACTCGGTGACAGCTTCGGAATCACTCACCAGTTTATTTACACTGTCATTGTTTCATGTATTTGATGTTATCATGGAGTATTTGTTGATTTTCATAATTTGTGCCTGGTAAGTCTTCCATTTTTATAATAATAATGTTAAAGTTATAGTAATTAAACCAAAACTCACAAAAAACAAAATTTTGAAAGAAATAAAAAACTGAATTCATTATAAACACATATGCCCTTTCTTTCGTTGCTTCACTTTTGGTCAGTATTGGTTTTTACAGCTATTTCAAAAACGGACTACAACAAAAAATGTCCTTTCATAAATGCAAGAATATCAACATAAATTTACGCCTGATAACATTTTAATACCGAAACTGCTCAAAATTATGAATGAATTAACGTGACAATAGCATTCATGTCACAAATTCTGTTGGGAGTTACCTTGTTACTAGTACGGTAGGCACAAACTGTCAGTGAGAAAGTTAACTTCTCAGTAGCACTGAAGTTACCAACATTCTAAGGGACCTACATAAAGAAAAAAAAAATGATGTTGTTGGGAAAAAGATATAATCATGAATTTTGATCCCCTAAACCTAGCATTTAGTAGTCTCTTTTCTTGTAGTAATGGGATGCTATTTATGGCATTATTAAAACACCAATAGAAAACTAAGACCACGGGAGTTAGTAGTTTTTTAGTGCGTATATATATTGTAATATATAAGTAAATATACAGTTTTTATAATTAAATAAGACTATTGTTATTTTATGACTGTAATTGAATTTTCAAGAATAATCAGATCGGATTCTTCTTAGAGAACCTGAACTCTTATCATGTGTCGTGCTTGGGTTTTCTGTAGTTGTATACAGGGGTGGATTTAACATTTTGCCGCCCGTAGGCAGTCAAAATTTGCCCCCTCCCACAAATCTCTGTTGGGGTGGGGGGCATAATTATATTCCCTCTTTCGTTTTACAGTCCGCACTAGTGTTCTGTTTAAATCCAAACTTTGCTACATAATCGCGTGTGCTCTCGTTCATTTGCCAATTAATAGGATCAGAATCTAAGACCTTCCCTACCTGATTTGATGACATTCCATCATGATTTTTGACGTGAACTGGCTCTTCATTCTTCAAAAATGAAGGTTCCTCTACAATGGACCTCTCTGGCTGAACTGTGTGAACAGTATCTTCACCTTCACTGCTATCACAGTATCACTAGAATGCCTCGATTCCTTAAATATTAGCTTGCCTCGGTTTCTGGAACCAACCTAGAATTCGGTATTACATTGACAGATCTACATTTCTCACTTTGATCTGGATTGCCAACATCTAAAATCTCTCAGATGATCAACGCCAAATATTTCAACGGTTGAAAACATAAACATTCACCCGTATTACTTTTGGGTGAAAAACGATAACTGCGTTATAGTTACAAATTAAGTGAAGATAATTTTTATATTCGTGTGTGCTTAATTCAACTGGCTTTTATACTTGTAAATTTGTTTGAATCTAAAAATATCATTTCTTAACTCAAATTTTGCCGCTCCCCAAAATTTGCCGCCCCAGGCAAGTGCCTAGTCTGCCTGTGCATAAATCCGCCCCTGGTTGTATATAATCGGGCTTTAATTATGAAATTATATTGACATTATTTGGGTCTTTGGCGCAGTCACTCATGGGATTCTCGTAGAGTGATTACCAACTTGATTTTCAGAGGTTGTTATATGAAAGTTATCTGGCCAATAAAAGGAAAAGAGCTAAAAATTAAGTTTTTTTTAGGTGGTATTCCAAATGGAACATGAAAGTTAAAATAAAATATAACTTCATCTAGCTTGAATTTAATGTGATAATATTTCAGAAAATTATTATATGGCATGATCAGCATAACTGATTAATCATATATAATTTAAATTTTATTTTTTAGCAAATTATAATAATTGAGTTCATTTGATTTGCATACGATTATTGAGTTCAATTATCTGCAACTATTGAATTCATTTAGATGATACAGATCTAGTCTTTGAAACGTGCGTCAGGTTAAATAAACGATAAAAATAAGAACATTCTACTTGCAGAAGTAATTATAATTTGATAATGAATATATATTATACAAGAATCCTGCAAGAAACTTAATGAGTTACTTACAAATAAAAAATATTAAAAATAATATGATATATATGTTGTCTGTGTGATGAAAAGTCTGTTAATTAAGTATATGTAGTGAAGAATTTAAGTAAATTTCAGGATAATACCAACAGTGTCTCTCACAATGTACTACACCAAAATTTAATCAACATTTTGTGGTAATTTTGTATGTGTGTGCACACACACAGACACATGTTTTTAAAATTACTGTTGTGACATTTAGATCTTTAGAAACACGTCATAATTTTACTTTTATAGTGAATTTATGTGAAACTCTAAATAGTTTAAATTAAAAAAAATTGTATCAACTCAGGAAACTAGGAACGTTTTATAAAACACAGTCACGTACCTGAGTGTCTGCAGAAAACATTAAATGGTCAGATTTACTTATGCATCTGTGATTCAGAACTTAGACAAAATGTTAATGATATTCCAGAAATGCTTACTGTGCTATTGCTTCTAATGCTTCCTGCCTCCATATGCATTAATCGTAGCAGTGTAAAGTCTGTACAAAAACATAAAAGAAAAACAAGCTTCTGTAAAGCTTTACAGAACTTGTAGGTAAAGTACTGTGTTTACTGTGTGGTATCAACAGACACTGTAAACAGTAAACAATAAACAAATTGTTATGAGAGTATCAACAATAGCTTCTAATGAAAACACATTATTATGTTTGTAATAAGACATTGTTTTTCTTTCAGGCATGCCTCAGATTAAAAAAATATTTTGTTTGAACCAAATAGAATAAATTTAGTTGAGACCTAATCTTAAACATGTATTTTGAATATGTGGCGTTGTGGGGATTATGTTAGATTAAGTATGCCATAAAATAATAATTAAAATATATTTTTATATATAAGGCTTTGCAGCTTTTACAGTCAGAGTTGAATCTTCACGTATGTTTTCAAATTTCAGCTGTGGACCATGTGGAGATCAGCATTCTATTCAGACTATTAAAAAACAAGGAAGTTGTTTGTATACTAAGAACATATGTTTTAGTTAGTGTGCTAAGTGCTCATAAATGTGTTTTCCACATGTGGTGGGTGTTTTGTCAGCTTTTGCGGTTTGCAAAAACGTTTACTGATTTATTTAGTAAGAGTGTCTTTAGTTCCATAAATTTTTGTTCATAGTTTATCTTTGAAAGCTAACGTATTTTTGTTTTTGTTTATGCTGCTTAGCCGTTGCTGATTTCTGTAGCAAACAATGGCGTGGCAGCAACCGCCTACAGGATATCCTGGACAAGGTTCTCTACAAATTTTTTCTGTTTACGCTAACCTGTTTTTCTCTTAGTTCTGGTGTGTCTTGTGGCATGGTTTATGCATTAACATGCTTTGATACCTTCTATGAAATTACTTTTGCTATTATTTGTTATAGGCAATATAGTGTGCATTGTAAACATTGTTTCTTGTGGTAACTGCTTGTGCGCTAAAATGTCAGCTGTTATACTGTACACTATACAATGTTACACAACTTTAATTTGCATCACTTTTGTATAAAGATTTTGGAGCACTAGGAAGTGTAGCAGTACTTCATGGAATATAATTTTGATGCTCGTAAATGATTTATATACGCATTTTTGCACCATTGTAGATAGTGTCATTTAGTGTTACCATTTTTAGAGACCAGTTGTAGATACACTTATCAGTTTTTTTTATGTTCCATGTAAAGAGAAGTAACTAAATATTGTTCTAAGGCTTCCACAGCCGGTGTCAGTTATATTAGAAGTGTGTACCATGCTGTTTGGCCATGGTCCAGGGTTTACAAACAAACCAAACGTTTGAAGGCTTACCATAGTACTGTGGGCCTGATGTGTAACAACCCGCATTCAGGGAGACTCGAATTCCACAGATGATGGCAGCCAGTGGTGCTGCTGAAACGTTTGGTTTGTTTGTAAACCCTGGACCACAGCCAAACAGTCCGGTACACACTTCTAATATAGAAGTAACTAAAAATTTGCAACACATCCAGACTATGATTTTATAATTTTCATCTCATGTAATGTTCCTCTCTGCTAGTGGTGGGATTAAAAGAAGTGTAGTTATTATCCTGTAATTGTAGAATGCACAATTATGCTGTATGTGTGTGTGCACACGCACATGAATGCATGCATGTGCACACCATGCACTCCACGGTTCGTGTAGGCACATGCAATGTTTGCGTATTGTAACTGTATTAATCCTTATAGAGGTGGCTATGAATCTATCAAATGACGAAAGTTGTAGTTGAGTTCAACCAATTTGTTGAGCACTATTTAAAATATTTTAATTTTTCTTCAATATAATAACAAAATTCACTTAACTCTTTGTACGCTGTCTATTACAGTATCCTTTGCCCATTATAGTTGTTATGTAGCATAAGTTAATATCTTTTATTAGTAATACTTTTTCTCTTCTGACAGTAAATAACCAGATTGACAGTTGTACATTTCACTTCTTTGCTCTCTGCATTTACTGGGGCAGTGGGAAATTCTGTACACTCCTTATTGCTGAACTAACTTCAAAGCAAACTAAACTGGTTGCTTAAAACTCCAAGTTAAAAACTTGCAGGTTGGCATTGGAGTATTAACAAGATGCACATTGCACGCTTTGTGGCTGTAATGCCACAGTTCATTTTTTACATTAATAACACAGTTTCTTGTTATGCGATATTATGAGAGCTTCCCCCCCCCCCCCACACACACACAGTATGTAACAATAAAAACAAGATGTATTACAACATAATCCAATAGAAAACGATGTACAACCTTTGAATGTATAGTCTCTCTGATCAGTTTGCATTAAAAAATTTACGCGTGGACTTAACAACATACTATAAAATCAGCTAGGGAATTGCAGATAATTTGTGTATAAGAAATGAGTATGATATAATGCATGATTATTATGAAGTAAGTGGAGCAAAGTCTGGAGTGTATGAAGTCTCCATTTCAATTTATGAATTTCTAGTGGTGGTGCAGACCGGCTATCCAATCCATCTAGAAGAAGGTGGATTGGAGACCATTTACCCTTTTCACAGGTGACAAAAATCACCATGTCTTTCTTGAGTAATTTGCATACTATTCAGTAATCACTCTATGACACTTTAAGGAAAGGCAGATATAGTCCTCTTCGACATATGAATACTTTCCGTCTGTCAGTGATTGTCTCTTCTACCATTAGATTTAGAAACTCAAGTGATACTCAAAATGATTAAAAACCGGGCTGTTAGGCCATGGTTGGTTGATTATAACAGTGACATCAGCGGCAGTGTTTCAAACCCCACCCTCTGGGATCATCTTCAGGCCTCAAAAAGTGACAGAGTGTTGTGAAACAGTTATGGCGGATCTTGGCCAAACAATACCCAACAACTTTTTTCGGCTAAGAGCAATTTTTTGGTTTGGTGAAGAAGATCCCCGAGGGTGGGATTCGAAACATTGCCGATGATGTTGCTGGTATATAGCAAACGACCGTGGTTTTTATTCATTTTGAGTATGTTGACACCGGCTGTGTGAACTTAAGACAAAAACTCAAATGATTTTAATACAAAGACTTGTAGTATAAGTTAATATATCAACGACTCAGACTCATCCCTCGTCACAGTTGGAAATTAAAATGTTTCGTCTTCTTTTTTGTATGTTCCAACAACGTTTAAAATGTTTGGGAAAGTTTAGTGCTGACTGTAGAATTTATAAAGGTACATTCTTGTACATTGAATGTGGGGTTTGATCATTGTTTTTTCACTTCCTAAACTGATCCACGTTAATGAAAACAATTGTCAGACACTTGTTTGCATACCTTTGCTAATGGTGTCAACTACCATCAGTGCCTGTCATTCAGTACTGCCAACTTTGGTGTTGCTCAGTCTCAGTTGTTTCATTCCGTAGTCCTGAGCTAATTCATGATTGTCCAACTTCCATTTATTATTGTGAATTGTATTATTCATTGTTAGAACATGTCTGCTAGTCTGGATCTAAGATTTTCTAAATCAGAATAAATTGTTCTGAGACAGGTTAATTTTAGTAAATTGTTTTGGAATGTTTGCAACAAAAAACAGTAGCCTGTATTTGGTGTGTATGATTATTTTGGCATGATAAGACAAACCACATGTCTGGTATTCTTTGTGTGTGTAGATTGTGATTGCATTCTTGTTTGGCGTACTTTCTTTTATGTCTGGTGGTTAGTGCAAACAAGTACTGAACACATTTACAAAACTTTGTTGATTATGAATGTGTAAAGCAAATCTTTTATGTGTTTATCCACAGAAGTTTTATTGTTATTTTGACATATTAAGCCTTATGTAGGAAGGTATCCTTTATTTAGAATTTTCATAATTTTATACAATTAGACAGACAAACATTTAAAACATTATGATTAAAATTCATGAGCACTTTCTCTGGCACTGCTTTATTTGACATGATGTGTTCTCTCAGCATCAGCTGTGGCTCTACAACCCTTGGTGGATCTTGGCCTGCTCCAAGAGTCAATTCCATTCTTCCCTATTGCTTGCCCTGGCTTTCCATTTCTTATGTTCAGCTTTCTGAGGTCCTCCTCTATCTGGTCTTTGAATCTAGTTTGGGGTCTTTCCCTTGTTCTACTACCTATTGGTTTCTGGAGAAAATGTGTTTCGTAGGAAGTCCTTCCTCCATTCTCTCTGTGTGTCCAACTCATATATATTTATGGGTTATCCATATATATTTTGATTATCCTGACAATGTCCGGCTCTTTTTAAAGATGGTATAGTTCATAAATACAGCACCTGTACTACATTCCATTTTCTTGTACTCCTCTAAATGTTGTTCTTAGAATCCGTCTTTCACAGCAACCTAGAAGTCTCTCGCTATTTTTTGTCATTGTCCAGGTTTCTGAAGCATATGTCAGCACTGGCCTGATAAGTGTTTTGTAAGTTTTGTGTTTCGAGCTTCTTGAAATGATGCTAGTTGCCAGGTGCTTTTTTAATCCATAATATGTTTTATTTGCAAAATATATTCTTATTTCAGTGTTGGTGTCATTAATGCTGTTTATCTGGGAGCCAAGATATATGAACTCTTTTACTGCCTCTATATTTTTGTGTGCCTATTTTAAGGTTTTGAAGGGTCAGGTTTAGTGGTAGTTTGTTGGCAGCATACATATGTTTTGTTTTCTCCAAGTTTGATGTGTTCTCTAGAGACTACTAAAAGTAAAGCAGCTTTCAGGAACGAGGTTCTTTTTTGTACCTGGAGCAGACTGTTTTGTATTTGGAAAGTTTAGAAGTATGTAGAAGATTTAAATTTGTCAATAGAATAACTGATAATAAATTGATTTTCTGGTTAGCAAGTGGTATTTTGATCAGATTAATGAATAGTCATTTTACTGTACTGTTACCAAAATTCTAAGGTTATTTAACCTTTTCATGATACTGAGTGGATTTTGTATTTCCACATAAGAATACTTAACCGTTCTATGGTACTATGTGCAGTTCGTATCTCTACATAACAAACAGGCAGTTTCTTTAAAGACATGTTACTATAATACAGGAAACTTGGAGAAATTGATCAGTAAATCAGTGAAATTAATTAACGCTGTCATATCGACTGCTATGATAAATTCACAAACTCGTAGTAAAAACACTTGACATTATTGTCAGTAGAACAAACACAACCCTTATGTGAACATGTAATCTAACAATTTTTTGAATTCAACAATATTACGTTACAGCCCACTGTAGCGTTTCAGCCACATATATGACGAGTGTCCGACATCATTCATAAAAAATGCAAGAAAACCAGTTGTACTGGTATGGCCATATCCAGTGAATGGTTGGTAGAAAAATGTCGATGAAAGTAATACAAAATTGACATGTCAAGAAAAACGACAGAGAGCAACATAAAACACACATGAAGTTATCGAACGAGTCATGTTCACACAAAACCTTCCAGGCGACCCAGGAAGTTGAAATATTAGGAGAAAGTGAAACTGTACACAGGATGCAACAAAAGATACTGTGTAGTTGGACATATGCACACACACACACACACACACACACACGCGCGCGCGCGCGCGCAAAGTTTTACATCTTCTGCATAAACAAGCTGCAGTCCCATCACTTCAGACAAGCTACCTATATGGTTTTATAATGCAACCTGGCAACACCATGTATCCACTATTTCAGATACTATAGAAATTATATATGTTGTAGGTGTCTTGTTTTTGTCATTTGTTCAATCAGTTTCTGAAATCAGTAATTTGGGGTCTGCATGGCCCCTAATTCTTTGGACAACTGTAGAAATATCCCAGTTCTGAAGTTTGGATAGCTGTACAGTACGTGTGAATATTCAACTTGATTTTTTCATGGTTCACTCAGCTGTTTTACACGGAGAGCAAAAGTGTGCTAGGCAGTTTCAGAAGTTCTGTTTCTTTCTAGTTGTTTTTTGGTAACAATTCCGAGTGACTACCTTGTCCCTAAAAGCCACAAAAACTTGCAAAAACCGGGTTTTTTGTGTTTCTATGTAAACTACAGGTTGTGTTTTTATAGTTGGGATAAAAACTACATGATTATGAAGCATGTGAATAGAGACAAACAACATATGCAAGCGGATATAGACATACACACGCAAACCAACCACTAGTACATGCGTAGGAGTTAGCCAAAAGTAATTACAGATTTAATAGTTATCTAATATTTGACAAATGTTTCCTAATACATGGCTACATAATTATTTGTAAAAATGTTTTACAAGCAGTTTTCATTCTATGTTGATTGCACTGAAACAAGGTAGAATTCAAAATTTTAAGAATTTTTAGTCTACTTACTTTCATAATAACCCATTAGGACCTTTGTTTGACAGATGTCTTTTTACAAGATAGTGCGACTTTTTTTTATAAGTGTACCTCTTAACTTATTTTTGAACATTTATCTTGTTGTACTTTTGAGTGCTTGTAACAGTTTGAGAAACCCTGACTGTATGTAAACGTGTTTTTTTTTTTACCAATTGTATGTGTTTCTGTTGTGTCTACAGCTCTTTACTAAAAAGTATTTCTACTCTTTTTCCTGTAATTAACTAATATCATAAGTATGTAACTAACGACTGTTAAAACTAACCACTCAGTTTCCTCTATTAAAAATATAAAAGGCTTTTAGTGTTCCATTGATTTAAAACCCCGGTGTTTTGTATTAACTAAACATGGTGTAGGCCGTAAACATAATCTTTGATGGTTAAAACATTTCATTTTGTAGAATTTGTTAGAGTATCGGAATATTTGTTGTCGCAGTAGTTGGAACTTTTAATAACAGTTACTCTTTTGTGTTGACAGCTATGTTTTATTGGATGCCACATCATAGAATGCGTCAAACGTTTAGTCATAATGATATTATTGATAAGTCATGGTTGTCAATAACAAAGAAAATGTTACTGTTTGTATATTGTTAAAGTTGTGTAGCTTCACTGTGTATAGTGTGGTGGGTTGTCAACATGATGAATCATTAAGTTAACTAATATCACACACACACACACACACACACACACACACACACACACACACACACACACACACACACACACACACACACACACACACACACACACACACACACACACACACACACACACACACACACACACACACACACACACACACACACCATGTGTACAGGGAACATTAATATATCCACTGTACATTTACGTCATCATGTATGCTATTTGAAGAATTTACTATTTGACACTGTATTCAGAGTGGCATATTGCGTGACCTTGACAGAAAGTACAGAAAGCCTTTACAATTTCTGTCATTAATTTTACAATTTCGTGTTAAATAAAACTGTATGAGTATTCAATTTAAACAGTCTGTGTATAAAAAAGAATTCTGGTCGATGTTGGTAATCATAATAGATATTGCTTTGATCTCTTCAATAATTTCATTTTTTAAGATATACACTCTAGTAGAAATTTTTGCTCGATGAATGTAGACAGCTTTTAATTGTTATAACGTATTGAATTGTGATAATTTTGTTTGAGAAGTTTTTGTTTCGTGACACTCTTTAAGCTTACTGCTCGGTAGTTTGCACTTAACTCTACCGCAAAATGAAGTTACTTTCAGTTTTGAATGTAGCCTGTTTTGCCTGCATATACTACTTGCTTTATTTTAAAAATATGTATAGTTCTGACCAAAAATTAAAATTTGTAGTCATCTTAGAATATATAAATTTGCCCTAAATATGCGTTTTGTTTGTTATTTAGAAACATTGTAATTATTATATTTCGACGGTATTAGTAAACAGGGAACATTAATGTGTATTTTTTTAATACAGATATTTTTATTGTGACTATAATAATTAGAGCTTAGATTTATTTGACCTAGAACTCTAGAAATATGCATGCATTTGTTGCCTAAAACTACCAAAATTTGACCGAAAACTGGTGAAATCTTAAGAACCTGTAGAAATACATAAATGTTTGTTAACATAAAGTTGGATAGACTGCTGTGAATAAATTTGATTTTTTTCCAATAAAAACAGTATTTATTTTTAAGAAAATATTACAGATAAATTTTGTACTTTAAATTAATATTCCTCTTCATTAGAGTTACACTGAATGATAAATAACATGCATTATCAGAATCTTAAATTTGAAGGAGTTGTGTTTGTCTACAAGTAGATTTTTGTACTTTGAGAAACTTCTACTACAAAGCATGATGTAACAAAAGCGAACTCAACAAATTTTAATAATTGAGGGAAATTCTGGACCATTTCTGTACAGTGTATTTTTCTACTAATAGTGTTAGCAATTTTACATACCATTGAATACCTCAGATTTGGTTCAAATACATTTTTACATTTTTTTCAGTTACTTTGTACTGCACTTGTGAATACTCACCTTTCAGTATTTATTAGTATCTGTAACACATTGCACAACACACAATTACATACTTACTGTTTTAAGACAAATAATAGATTTTGATATGACTCAAAAGTTAGATTGATGGGAGAAAAAACATAGTACTTCTATTTGTGAAGAAATATATCTAATAAAAATTGTAGTAATGTACAAAGGCTTTCATGGCTAGAGTCAATAGGTGTAGAACATTTTGGAGTTATAGGCTGTGACCAGTCTTCAAATCCTCTGCCAAACATTTCAGTTATGTCCATGGTAGCCAAGGTAGTGGAGTCCATACAGACTCCTATGTCACAGAATGGAGCAAATAGTAACATCTTGTCCATAGATGCACTCTTCTTATATACACTTTTGGCACAGTCACAACACCCCCTTTCTCATTGGCGTCTTTGCCATGTCACAAACCATGACATATTGAGCACCAATTCCTCTTCTTGAATGTTGGGATGACATTGAAGGTGTGATTGACTGAATCTGGACCTATCGTAAGCCATTGTTGACCCAAAAGTTTATATAGGGAAGTGTATATACCAGCAGGATTATTGTTTGCTCCTTTCTTTGAGAAATCTGTACAGACTCCACTAACTTGTCCATTTATGCTGCTGAAAATCACTATCCCGGACAAAGCAGAAACATTCAGCACAGCGTTAAAGATCCTACCCAAAAAAATTACTCTAAAAAATTTCAACCAATGATTGTGTTCCTTCATTTCGTGCAATTGTGTAAGGAATTAGCAAATTTAGTTAATCTCCAACTTCTCGTCTAGATATAAAAAATGTATTACGGACAAACACAGTTATATAAGGGCTCACAGGCATGCTAATAGAATATAAAAAATCCTTTCAAAATTTCTTAATATTCAACATTTATTGTACAGTACAATTTAAAATGTAGCTATTGGATACTGCTAAGCCACTTACTAAATTACATTTACTATAGTGCGCGTGAGCGTGTGAGAGTGAGAAGGGGGGAGAGGGAGAGAGGCGAGCGCGCGTTTGCTACACACCTGTACGTATGCTAAAACAAAATTATAATATCAATACATCAAAACAATTATTTCTACTGGAATTTCAAAATCGATTTTTTTGATGATCACAATAATGTTTTTATAAACACTGTAAAAATACGGAACTGTATTGGCTGCCGTAAAACACTCAAGATCCGTTTTTTACCTACAGAAATTTAGAAAGTCTACCTACGTTTGAATATCACTTATTTTGTGTTCATAATATAAAACAATTCTTACCTTTACAGTGCTTTCTTTCATTCAGTACTCAGCAGTTTACATCACTTGGTTAGGCTATAATAAGCACATTGTATAATAAGCGCGGTAAAATGTTCGGACGTCTTCATTAAAATTCGTACCATAATCAGCTAAGCTCCCTACCATGCCAGATGCGTTTCCCAGCCACGCGCTATAGCTCGGACGTAGACACAAGTGTCAAACTGTTATCCAATATACGTGGACAACTGTGCCACACAGTTTTTTTTTTCCATGCTGCTTGTACTGCGCCATGCAGCTCAATGTGCGCCTAAACTTGAAGTTGCATTGGAGAAGAAATTGATTGACAGTTATCATGATTGCATTCTGCCCACAAGATAGAAAACTATGATATGACAGTTATGACTACTGCTTAATTAGAAAGTAGGTAGTCAGGAAGCTTTTGACATCTTAACTGGCCAGTAAAATTGCGAACTTGGTGATTGTCAACAGAAATATCTAATTCATTCTCTTGAATTCAAAAACACTATGCATCGCTGTCTCTCTCGGATGGTTAACATAGTAACTGCAGAATAATGTAAGATATTGACTTTCAGATTTTCAAGTAGTATGAACTTCATGGCAAATTTGAAAAGAGATCAGGCTGAATAAGTCCATTTCGATTTCACTGTGAATTCACTAAGCAAAATGACTTGTTTTCTGTTAAAACTCTTTCTTTAATATCCTCCTTAAAAGAAATCTAATTGTTTTATTAAAAATTTCCCTGCTTATTGATTTTTTACTGTCCTTATATGATTTCAGTAATTTTGACTGAAAATTGCAATGGAAAATCCACACCAGACAGAATTTTGTGTTACAGTAGTTCTGTTACATATCATGCATGACTGAGAAAAATTGATCGTAAAAACAGCTTTCTGTTAAATGAAAAACATGGTATGAACTTTGTCTGAAACCAATTTATCAGAAATGTTATCTTAATTGATTAAAATTGGCAATGAAATGTTAGCCCCATGTCAGTTGAAAATTGATTCTGTTTAGTTAACTCAGCAAAGAAGTTAATAATGTTTTGAAATTATTCATATTGAGGTAAGTTTTACAGAAGCAGTGTTTATTTTCTATGAACTTACACACACACAGAATCAGCATTATTATTAAGCAAGTGGCCTGTTAGTGGCGTCGCCAATAAATTTAAACATTTTTTTTCTTGCCTCCAGAAACGCTTAAGACTATAAAAATAGGTTAATTACCTTCTGTCAACGTTTCTTAAAATCCTTTTAGGATAACTCGAGTTTCGACACCACTTGGTGTCATCATCAGATCAGATATGAATTAGGTCAAAACATTTTGATGCATATACATCTCGTCAGATATTAAAAAATTAAAAACAACACATAACATTACATAAATAATAAATAAACTATATCACAACAAAATAACATTACAACAATAAAATATAAAGACAACGCGGCCGCAAACGAACCTGTACAGGAACGCCCCCACGGTAAGACTAATCAATGCCGGTTTGACCTTGGTTCAATTTTATCGATCTGATATAGCCAATTTCTCGTTCTATAAGATCGATTCTATTAAATAAAACATTATTGGTATATATTGTTTTTTCATTTAGGACACGATTGTGATCCTTCTTTATGGCTTTATATATCTCGAACCTTTCAAGGGTGTCCAGCTTTAGTGACTTTTTACATTTATGTAGGATATCTAAATTATCATTAATACTCTTTATATTATGGTTATATGAGCTCAAATGTTCTGCAAATGTAGATCTTGTTACGTTTGACTTGGAGCTTGGGATATGTTCTTTATAGCGTAATTTGAAAGAACGACCTGTTTGTCCTATATAGAACTGTGTGCAATCAGAACAATTAAGTCTATATACACCAGTACCATCAAATATATCGGAGGGTATATTTTTGTTAGTAAATGTAAGTTTTTTCTCAAGTTTATTACTTGCCTTTGAGGCCAAAGTAATATTATGCTTTTTTAATTGGTTTTTTAAAATATGGTATAGATTTTCACCATATTCTATAGCAATGTATTTGTTTACTTTTTCTTTGGATACATCAATATTTATTGGTTTATTTTGTTTTTTATTAATTATTCTATCTACTATATGACTTTTGTATCCATTGGCTAATGCTATGTGTTTGATAATGTTTAGTTCATTGTTATAATCATCCGTAGTGTATGATTCATACACTATATGATTTAACTGTATGATTCATAGATTACTGGCATTGCCCTTATCTACGGATGATTATAACAATGAACTAAACATTATCAAACACTTAGCATTAGCCAATGGATACAAAAGTCATATAGTAGATAGAATAATTAATAAAAAACAAAATAAACCAATAAATATTGATGTATCCAAAGAAAAAGTAAACAAATACATTGCTATAGAATATGGTGAAAATCTATACCATATTTTAAAAAACCAATTAAAAAAGCATAATATTACTTTGGCCTCAAAGGCAAGTAATAAACTTGAGAAAAAACTTACATTTACTAACAAAACTATACCCTCCGATATATTTGATGGTACTGGTGTATATAGACTTAATTGTTCTGATTGCACACAGTTCTATATAGGACAAACAGGTCGTTCTTTCAAATTACGCTATAAAGAACATATCCCAAGCTCCAAGTCAAACGTAACAAGATCTACATTTGCAGAACATTTGAGCTCATATAACCATAATATAAAGAGTATTAATGATAATTTAGATATCCTACATAAATGTAAAAAGTCACTAAAGCTGGACACCCTTGAAAGGTTCGAGATATATAAAGCCATAAAGAAGGATCACAATCGTGTCCTAAATGAAAAAGCAATATATACCAATAATGTTTTATTTAATAGAATCGATCTTATAGAACGAGAAATTGGCTATATCAGATCGATAAAATTGAACCAAGGTCAAACCGGCATTGATTAGTCTTACCGTGGGGGCGTTCCTGTACAGGTTCGTTTGCGGCCGCGTTGTCTTTATATTTTATTGTTGTAATGTTATTTTGTTGTGATATAGTTTATTTATTATTTATGTAATGTTATGTGTTGTTTTTAATTTTTTAATATCTGACGAGATGTATATGCATCAAAATGTTTTGACCTAATTCATATCTGATCTGATGATGACACCAAGTGGTGTCGAAACTCGAGTTATCCTAAAAGGATTTTAAGAAACGTTGACAGAAGGTAATTAACCTATTTTTATAGCCAATAAATTCACATATCACCCACCATCTTATAAGTCTGTGAAAACAGATACTTAATTGTGTAACTGATATTAATGGTGTCTATAAATTACGTGTGCAGCTGATAATCATGGTGATCATATTCATCTTGTTAACTTCGTCGTCGTATAGGTTTCAATTTCCGTTACCGGTACTTGTGCACATTCTTTGAATCAGTGGTGTCTTAAAGTACCATAGTTTTCCCAGCTACTCTATTTGATTAAAGATACTTGTTGTTACCAGTCTTGAGAGACGTGCAGCAGAATTGTGTTTTAACAGTTATTTTTAACAGTAACATACCACGGCCAGTCAGCCTGGAAGCTTTTGATAAGTTCTGATAACACAGGTCACAAAGCCCTACGAAACGTATAGAAGTTACAGGACATGGTATAGGGAATTGATAAGAGTGCACCTTTTGCTGCTCGAGTCCCAGCTACTATACCTAAAGTTATTTGATGAATAATGAATGTGTACTGTTCCCAGCTGTAACACAATATTTTGAGCTAGCTGAACTGATGGTGTTTGCAGATTAGTTAGTACGAGGATTGTTCAGTAGAAACACATTTAGAGGCTGTACAGCATTTTTTATTCAACGATTTTAAAAGAAGTCTCCATTAACATTGAGGCATGAGTCCCACTGTTGCACTAATCTGTATATTCCCTGCTGGTAAAATTCTTGTGGCTGTTTGCGGAACCATTCGCTAACAGCAAACTCTACCTTAGCGTCCGATTTGAACCGCCGTTCTTTCAGTGATTTCTTTAATGGGCCAAAAACATGATAATCGCACGGGTACAAGTCGGGACCGTAAGGTGGATGTTGTAAGACTTCCCAGTTCATACGACCAAGCAGATCTTGAATCGTCTGGGCTACATGGGGTCGAGCATTATCATGCTGAAGAATGACACCATTTTTAAGCTACCCGGGACATTTATTCTTGATGCTGACCCGTAAGCGTTTTAAGCTGTCTGCATATCGCTCAACGTTGATGTTGACACCAGGCTCTTTAAAACCTAAGAGCAGCACCTCTAATAATCAAAAAATACGATCACCATTATTTTTCCTGCCGAAGGTTGGGACCGAAATTGTTTTGCCTTCGGAGATTGTGCATGCTTCCACTGCATACTCTAGCGTTTGGATTCTGGTTCGTAGTGATAACACCAAGACTCACTGGCAACAGTTTGGTGTAGAAAGGCATTATCTTGTTGTTGATAGCACATCAAATGCTGTAATGATAAGGCCGAACAAAATTTTTTCTGCTCATCAGTAAGCAATCGTGGAATCCACTGAGGAGCAACTTTGTGATAGCCAAGACTATGAATGATGGAATGAACAGTTCCCACGCTGATGCTCAACGTTTGAGAAAGTTCTCCAACTTTGATGCGCCTATTTGCGCGTAAAACAGTTTCCAGCTGTCTCACATTTTGATCTGATGCTGGAACATGTGCAGGTCCGGGATGGGTCAAATCTTTGGTGGATTCTCTTCCTTGTCGAAATTTATTGCGCCATTCAACCACTGCCGTATGAGAATAACTATAGTCACCATATACAGCTTTCATTCTCTTAAAAATTTCCATCAGCTGATGCCCCTTAGCGGCTAAAAACTGATTAACAGTGCACAGATTATCTTTGGACGGATTTTCTATGACGGATGCCATTTTCGACCCAGTCACAATGCTTAGAAAAGAGCAAACTGCAAATATTTTTGACAGACGCGTCACTAGTACTTAAACAGACAATATAAACAAATGAATTCCGTTGCCATGGCGGTGAAGTCACGGCTGCGCAGATCAAACGTGTTTCTATTGAACAAACCTCTTGCGCGCACGCGCGTGTGTGTGTGGGAGAGAGCATAAATCACAAGTGTTACCATTTTCTGTGCCTAGTATCTCTGAATTAATACTATGAGTAGCATTGCATCTTCTGCAGTGAAAAAGAAATAATGCAGCTTTCCTTTTTTTTTCAACTCCAGTGAAGTTCTGACTAGTGTATATTGTTGTTACCCATGTATGTTAATTGAGGTTTTGTGCATACTTCTGTAATAGATTTGTTAGCTTCTGATCTGACAAAACTTGCTTTGTTCCTTTTTTTTTAATTCTCTCTCCCCCTTTCTGATCACCAGAAAATAATTGGTATTTATGTTACCATCTCTGTAACAGTTCACCAAACAGTGTCTGGAATCTGTTATAAGACAAGTCTGATTTGTTGCCCTTTCATCAGGACAGGTCATTAATTACTTGTGTGTGTGTAACTGCTAGCTACTTGCTGTACTATTATTTGAGGCTGAGAACTCGTTTAATTAACAACAGAAGAAAAAACTTTTATCAGATTTTTGTATTTTAACAAAATATTTTTTTGATCATTACTTTTTCTTGTTGTTGCATCCTCTTCGTTCACTTTATAAATTTAATAATATGTATATACTTTCACTTATGAACTTACTTTTGTCACTTCCCAAACGTTTCGAGATGTTGTTTCTCTTCTTCAGTGGGTTTAATACTAACTGTCGATTACAGAATAAACGTTATGGAATGGAGTGTGTGGTGGGGGTTGATTTGGGAAGTGACAAAAGTAAGTTCATAAGTGAAAGTATATATATATTATTAAATTTGTTTTTCTGTTTGCCTGATCAGATTACAAATCTGCAATAAATGAGAAAAAACTTTTGTTATTCGCATTGACCTTTTTCAAGTGGGCATATCTATCAGTTTCTTTTTCTCTAATATAGCCTTAAAAGTTATTTGGTATAATCATTTGTTGCAAAATATATCTATTTAACTTTTGATCCAGGACACATTTACACTAATGAAAATCAGTTTTTTTTCCAAATTTGCCCAAGTTGCATGACCCATTCATTAGCTATTAGGATTTTGCATGGCTTTAATAACATCAGTTTCAACAGGTAAACTAGTAGCATAGGTAATTTAATTAAGTTTTCAATTTCACATAATGTATCAGTTGATTATACATTATGTATACGTAACAGGTTAAATGTCACAGGAACAATCTTATTATAATGTATAAATTTCGTTAACTTTTGAATGGCGGGTGAGAATTAATCGACTGCGGCGCTTCCCTTGTAAAATGGATTCTGAGAAGCCAAGGTCTCGGCAGCCGTCTGTTAAGCTAGACGTAAGGTTACGCATTTCGTGTGCAAGTCAAATTTTTTTTGCTGACAGCCTTGGAAAACTGTCAACGGGTACACCATTTTGTGTTTATTAAATTAAAATTATTTTTAATTTAGTAGCACCGTAACGGTCGTTTAAGATTCGTTTACCATTATGAATAGTTAATGGAAGGTGTGGATATTGACCACCGGTATTTAAACGATATACGAAAGCCGGATTTTATTAGTAGAAAACGTGTTTACGAATGTTATTTCATAAAATGTAATTTAGGCGGCAAATATGCTATTTGTAGAATAGCAACAGTTCAGTTAAGCGAAGTTTTTTAAGGAAAAAAAAAAAACGCGTTTCAAAGTTGGTGTCAACTTATTCGTAGATTGTCAACGTTTCCCAAGACTCGCGCAGTTTTACGCCATCCTACTAATTTCAACTTGGTCCTGTAATTATACATTGGCGAACTGCATGTGTTGTGTGTGCACTTTTTTTTGTAGGACTGTATTTTTTAAATTTAACTTTGTAATGCGCAAGGTGTTTTGTTTACGTCTAGTGGCTTGGAATTTTTTGCTTTGTACATATGGCACCAATTAACAACGAAAACGTGCAAGTGGCTGTGCTGTGAAGCATAGATGTTCGCTGCAGACGTGTTTTTGTTGCTTGTCTCACGGTGTTTTAGCGTTAATTACAGGATTAGCAAGATTAGTTCTACGGAACTGTGTGTGTCATATTCATAACGGAATTACGCAATAACTGTCATGTGACATATGACCAACGTAGGCGCCTGTCAATCGTGAATCACAAGTTTTCATCTCTTGTAATGTTCATAGACGAGTCTCGGTAACGCGTGACGGTTGAGTGTTCACTATAGTAGTGCTTATTTCTTATTTGGATTAACACAGTACAGTACAGAATCTCGTAGGCATGTATCAACAGCAACGTAAGTAATTCAATTTGAATAAGATGTGCAAATTTAGATTGTAAACCGTGTTGAATATAACTACAGGCCACAGTCGAAATGTATCTGTGTTGAAATAACTGAAGCTTTTTAATTTACTGATTATTATTCATTTGTATATTATCCCGTTTGCAAGTGAAATAGATTTATGAATAATAAGATATTAGTCCAATGTAATCCTACTATTATGTAACCTGTATAAACTATAAGCCCAGCCTAACAGTGTGCTTTTGTTAGGTTATAGTAAAAGAGGAAATTGCAATTTCATAATACGTATTGAGATATAGCACGAGTGTAAAATATTCTAGCAGGATGTGATTTGCATGATGCAGGTTGTTGTGAAAAACATGAGTCTTTAAGAGGACAAAGAAACGGGTTAGTTTTATATTTGGTTGGACTAAATATACATTTTCACATTTAATATACATTCCTGTACATTTTCACATTACCCTGTTACTCTATTTCATGTTCCCCGTATTTACAGTTAGATTAAAAATTTTATTAACTTAAAGATTTTAGTAAATCTTTTTCTGTACATTGTTGGTGTATTTTTTCTAGTGTTTGATTTAATCACATATTCATGTCGTATGTTATTGTACGTGTATCACGAAAGAGTTCGAATCAAAGAAATCGGTTAGTTTTTGTAGTCATGAATTCTATCAAAATCATGGTTATCAGATAGTTAAAAGGCTAGGATAATCGTGTGCCTAACGGTTTTATTGGTATTTTTAGTCAGCTAATAGTTCGTGTAAATCAATAACTTATAGTTGTTTTGGTTTTAGGTTACGTTAGTAGAAAGCATCGACTGCATCAAATCCGCAAAACTGTTAACATTATGAGAAACAGTTGATAAAATTATAAAAGTTTTAAGCACTGTAAGCGTATTGTCACAGTAAGGTTGAGGAAAAAAAACGTTTACTGTTTGAAATTGGGTAAACAGATATTTATGACACTAGAGTTATATACCAACAGCAGTTGCACAACAATGTAAAGTAACTTCTGGAAAAAATTTAGCGGTAAAGAGGTGAAGTTGTAACGTTCACAACCCCTAAACATTTTGTTCTATAATAGAAGGTCTGTAACAAAACTCCAGTAAGATGTAAACGTTATACCACATAAAAAATATCGGTATGGAGAACCATACATGACTTCCATGTTCTAAGATTTATATTTAAAATCATATTTTAAATATGATTTTATTGAAATGAAATATTTCCATAGAAACTCCATCTTTCTACTTATTGCTTCAGCATTAACCACAGTACTGTGGTCACTAACGTATACCACCTCACGTTTTCGCACTCGATTTTCACTGATGATGGCACTGCCGAAAAGTCTGGTTTTACAGAAAACATTGGACTACGGCTAAACAGCCCGGGAAGCAATTTTAACAAAAAACTACTTCTTTGTTGCCGATAACGTAGTACACGTATAAAAAATTCTCACCTCCACCTTCAATTATAATTTTTAATAATAGAAAATTACCCCCACCCCTTCACCTAACCTCTTCATTTATAGATATTTCATCTACGTTTCTACAGTGGATTATTATGAACTTCTTATCAGGATACTTTATGTATAAAAATTAAGTACTTTACTCTTGTTAAATCATAAAATGTTTCAGGTAAACTACCCCTTTCCCTTAACCGATCTTCACCAACACCAATAGGTATTGAGTACTCTACAATAAAGGGCTGTATGGAAAACATAATTTGATTCTGTTTGAATTTGTGGCCGTTATCGTTTGCCATAGAAAAAAATTACACTTGATAAAAAACCGTTGCAGGTAAACTACCCCTTTCCCTTAACCGATCTTCACCAAAAACAATAGGTCTTGAGTACTCTACAAATCAGGGCTGTATGCAAACAATTATTTGATTCTGTTTGAATTTGCGGCTGTTATCGTTTGCCATAGAAAATACCCTTGTTAACACATAAAATGTTGCAGGTAAACTACCTCTTTCCCTTAACCGATCTTCACCAAAACCAACAGGTCTTGAGAACTGTACAATTCAGGGCTGTATGCAAAATATTATTTTATTATGTTTGAATTTGCGGCTGTTATCGTTTGCCATAAAAAATACACTTGTTAAAACAAAAAACGTGGCAGGTAATCTATCCCTTTCCCTTATCCGATCTTCACCAAAAACAATAGGTCTTGAGTACTCTACAAATCAGTGCTGTATGCAAAAACTTATTTGATTCTGTTTGAATTTGCGGCTCTTATCGTTTGTCATAGAAAATACCCTTTTCAAACATAAAACGTTGCAGGTAAACTACCCCTTCCCCTTAACCGATCTTCACCAAAAACAATAGGTCTTGAGAACTCTATAATTCAGGGCAGTATGCAAAAAATTATTTGATTATGTTTGAATTTGCGGCTGTTATCGTTTGCCATATAAAATACCCTTGTTAAAATATAAAATGTTGCAGTCAAACTACCCCTTTCCCTTAACCGATCTTTACCAAAATCAATAGGTCTTGAGAACTCTACAATTCAAGGCTGTATGCAAAAAATTATTTGATTCTGTTTGAATTTGCGGCTGTTATTGTTTGCCGTAGAAACAAATTGCCCTTGATTTAAAAAAAAACGTTTCAGGTAAACTACCCTTTTCCCTTAACCGATCTTCACCAAAAACAATAGGTCTTGAGTACTCTACAAATCATGGCTGTATGCAAAAAATTATTTGATTCTGTTTGAATTTGCGGCTGTTATCGTTTGCCATAGAAAAAAAACTACAGATAGACAGATAGACACACAGACACTTTTCGAGAAACGACTTTTTTCATGTTTTGAGTGTAGTACAATCAGAATCTGCAATAATCTCGAACACGATTTTTTTTGCCATCACCATACTTCCATTTCCTGAAGGAACATGGAAGTAATTAAGGAGTCTCGAAGAATGACATATTTTATGAGTTTCACAGAATACCCATAAGTTGTTAAACAGTTTTTTAAAAATAATTTTCATTCACATAAAAAA
Source organism: Magicicada septendecula (assembly GCA_034769895.1). NCBI lineage: Eukaryota > Metazoa > Arthropoda > Insecta > Hemiptera > Cicadidae > Magicicada > Magicicada septendecula. The sequence continues at coordinate 58,981,728 of CM068368.1, read as the reverse complement.
ACCTAATTAATGTATTAGGTATTTACTAAATATAACAAGCAGTTTCTTAACCCATAGTAATACAACTTGCTTGCTGATTTAAAAGCTCTGCGAACGGGTTTTTTTACTTCCATATTCCTTAAGGAATGGAAGTACAGTATGGTGATGGCAAAAAAAATCGTGTTCGAGATTATTGCAGATTCTGATTCTACTACACTCAAAACATGAAAAAAAGTCGTTTTCCGAAAAGTGTCTGTGTGTGTGTCTGTCTGTCTGTCTGTCTCTGTGTGTCTGTAGATTTTTTTTCTATGGCAAACGATAACTGCCGCAAATTCAAACAGAATCAAATAATTTTTTGCATGCAGCCCTGATTTGCAGAGTACTCGCGACCTATTGTTTTTGGTGAAGATCGGTTGAGGGAAAGGGGTAGTTTACCTGCAACGGTTTTTTTTTAGCAAGGGTAATTTTGTTTGTTTGGCAAACGATAACAGCCGCAAATTCAAACAGAATCAAATAATGTTTCGCATACAGCCCTGAAATGTAGAGTTCTCAAGATCTGTTGATTTTGGTGAAGATCGGTTAAGGGAAAGGGGTAGTTTACCTGTAACGTTTTATGTTTTAACAAGGGTATTTCCTATGGCAAACGATAACAGCCGCAAATTCAAACAGAATCAAAAGATTATTTGCATACAGCCCTAAATTGTAGAGTTCTCAAGACCTATTGTTTTTGGTGAAGATCGGTTGAGGGAAAGGGGTAGTTTACCTGCAACGTTTTTTTAACAAGGGTATTTTCTATGGCAAATAATAACAGCCGCAAATTCAAACAGAATCAAATAATGTCTTGCATACAGCCCTGATTTGTAGAGTACTCAAGACCTATTGTTTTTGGTGAAGATCGGTTAAGGGAAAGGGGTAGTTTACCTGTAACGTTTTATGTTTTAACAAGGGTATTTCCTATGGCAAACGATAACAGCCGCAAATTCAAACAGAATCAAAAGATTATTTGCATACAGTCCTAAATTGTAGAGTTCTCAAGACCTATTGTTTTTGGTGAAGATCGGTTGAGGGAAAGGGGTAGTTTACCTGCAACGTTTTTTTAACAAGGGTATTTTCTATGGCAAACGATAACAGCCGCAAATTCAAACAGAATCAAATAATGTTTTGCATACAGCCCTGATTTGTAGAGTACTCAAGACCTATTGTTTTTGGTGAAGATCGGTTAAGGGGAAGGGGTAGTTTACCTGCAACGTTTTTTTATCAAGCGTATTTTCTATGGCAAACGATAACAGCCGCAAATTCAAACAGAATCAAATAATTTTTTGCATACGTCCCTGAATTGTAGAGGTCTCAATGACTTTCGATTTTGGTGAAGATCGGTTAAGGGGAAGGGGTAGTTTACCTGCAACCTTTTACGTTTTAACAAGAGTGAAGTACTTGAAAATTTATTTAAACTTTTTGAAACAATGGTAATTGTTAAAAATACAATAATTTTGTTGCCAGGCAATAAAATTATAATTTTTTCATTTTAATGTAATATAATATTTTTCATTTAATACAGCAATAAAAAGGCAGGTAAGACACAGCCTGGCTGTTTGGGTGAAAATGATTTTAAATATAAATCTTAGAATATGGAAGTCATGTATGGTTCTCCATACCGATTTTTATTTCATAGACTACTTCCCAAGGGGTTTCCAATAACATTTTATTTGTCCTTGAAAATCTTGAGTATGGGTATATATTTATAGTAAACATTACATCATGGAGTAATAGTGGAGGACTATTTTGAAAGTATAAATTAGAAAGGTTATGTTTATTCCTAAGCAAGTGACAGTATATGTATTTAGTTTTAACATGTTTTATAATGTATCTTATAGTAAAATAAATTGATACAGTTTAATTGATTTACCGTTTTACTTCCATGTTCCATAAGGAAATGGAAGTATGGTCATGGCGAAAAAAATCGTGTTCGAGATAACGGCAGATTCTGATTGTACTACCATCAAAACATGAAAAAAAGTCATTTTTCGAAAAGTGTGTGTGTGGGGGGGGGGATTTTTTCTATGGCAAATGATAACAGCCGCAAATTCAAACAGAATAAAATAATTTTTTGCATACCGCCCTGAATTGTAGAGGACTCTAGGCCTTTTGATTTTGGTGAAGAACGGTTAAGGGAAATAGACCAGTCATCTGGGACTTCAACCTTGCAAAAATTGAAACACACACCAAAATTTACATGATGAATAGTGACATAATAGACTTTATATTTCACAACTCTTTACATTCCTAGCCCTGTTACTTTTGTTTATATATCCAATTGTTGTTAACAATAACATAATTTTCGATGTAACTTTTAAAATAATTGTCCTACGAAGAAGGGACAAAGTTTATTGGAAAGAGCGGAAAATTTTGATCAAAAAATGTTATATAACCTTTTTTTTTACCGTAAAATGAATAGTTTTTTTTTTATAAAATTGACTTTAAAGAGCGTGCTCTAAAGATACCGCGCGGACCTCCCCCGCGGCGCAATCATGCCGAATTTTCGATGCGTTAATCGGATAATCGCATTAAAACTTGAATGTAGGAGGCGTACAAAAAATTTGGAAAGCAGTATCTTGAAGGGAAAACCCTAAGCTTTCTAATGCCATGAAAAAATTTTTTGTTACTTTTTTTATAATCAAATGACAGCATTTTATATAAGTATATATTTTCAAATTTGGTGAAATAGTTAAATAAATTTATATAACAAGTATGGGCTGAAATTACTTGTGCCATTGGATTTAGATTTGCGAATCTATCTATATTTACATAAAAAATGATTTTTTAACAACTATTATGGTTTTTAAATAAACCTTTTAACACAATAAAAATTTACTGATTTTGAAAATTTCACAAATTTTTAAATGTAAAATACTCTAACTCGGCCAAAAATAGTCATAAAAATAAAAATAAAGAACCAACTGGAAGCTGAAAGTGTCTACTTTAAACGTGTGTAGAGACATTTTTTAAAAAACTTATAAATTATTTATAATACAAATAGTTTTACAACAATTCCTTTTAGGGTACTTTGGGTACGTCCATTTATAATATAAAGTTACTATTTAATATTTTAAATTGAAACTATAGGAAAATATTCCTAAGTATATAGGCTATAAGGCTATGATAATGAATTTGTACCTGGGTGTCTACATTTTAAATGCAAGGTCATCAAAATAAAAGCAGGTATAGCGCGCTAACATCTGCCGCCGTGCGGCTCCGTTTTTCTACCAGCGCCACTGGTGGCTGCCGCCGGAATTACGGAGCTGGCGACTGATTGTTGTATGGAATCACGTTGAACCGAAAATTTTGAGTTGTTAAACAGTTTATTTAATTATAAATAGGTGTAAAAGTCTGTTGTTAATTTTCAAAACTGATAAGTGCATTAGTGAATATTTCATGATAAGTGCAGTCTGATATTAAATATAAGAACTGTTTTTTGCTACAAAAGTTACATAAAGTACCGGTAATTTGAAATAACCTACAACCGCGTGGTAAGTTACATTTTTTACATTCCATTAAACTATTTTTTTACTATTAAAAGAACGTATATTTGTATCTGTAAAATATTATCCTTAATGACTGTGTATCATAATAATTGTGTAATGTGGATTTAAATTTCATACAGATCAGATACGTATTTCAACGGCTAAAAGTGTAAGTACAGTAAGACAAAAAATGTAACCGTATTGTTTATGTTCACAATCACAATTCACATATAATAGATTTTTAATTGTAATTTTTGCAACTTAATAAATAGTTTTCATGCTGTAGAAATATTAAAAATCTACTTAATGTTTTACATTTTAAATAAATTATTTATATGTTCTTAATTTTGTATGTATTACAATGCAATATTTTATATATTTATATTATTGATTGCAAAGAGATATAATAACAAATGCACTTGAAAGAAAAATCGTAGAATTAAAAAATGTTATTATCAATGCTTATTGTACTAAAAAGCGTACAGATAAATATTGGTCAGGAACTTCCACAGATATGGTTATAGAGCAATATCTAATGGGGATGATAAAAGGTTCAAAAGACGGGATAATTGGCAGAGGTGCTAAAGAAGGCATTAATGAGAAATTCATCGCATCCTTACCTCACACACATGATATCTGCACAGAAGTTGATAAATTTTGTGGAACCTGATTGATAACTAGTGATCAGCATGTTGACGCAATGGATTCACGCATTTCTAGGGATAAAAGTGATATTCAGAAAATAAGAGAATGGTTTGATTGCCACAACCCATTCCCTATCCAAGAAGAAATAATATCGCTAGCTACTGGTCTTACAGGGGGTCCAAGAATGAATTGTTATGTTACGATGCCTTTAATAGCAGCAACCAGCACTATAAAAATTAATTATGACATTATACCTATAGATCCCACTTTATTATTTCAACGCATATTATTATCTCTGGAGGGCCCACAAAATTTAAAGGAATACATGTATTTTGAACTTGTACCTTATCCATTAACAGTATTTGATCAGGGGACATTAAGAAAAACAGAGAAGTCGAAATTGTACGATATTGCAGATAAAGAAGAAATTGAATTCAATCAATCCCAGTGCTCTTACGTGATAGATGGTGGGATGTTACTTCACCGTGTTGTTTGGAAAGTGAACGAAAAATTCAACGGAATATTCAATTCTTATGTGGCTTACGTCAAGAAAAATTCTATACCAGACGCAGTGGTTATCTTAGATGGCTACCAAAACAATCCAAATAGCACCAAAAATGTTGAGCGTGCTCGTCAAGCACATATGAATACATGTGCAGATATAATATTTGATGAAAATTTGTATGCCACTGACGAACAAGAAAGTCTTCTATCAAATAAGGACAACAAAGATAGTTTTGTTAAGCAATTAAAAAAGTATTTTATAAAAGCAAATATTACAGTTGAACAAGCAGATGATGATGCAGATTTACTTATTGTACAAAAAGCTTTGGAAGTGATAGATAAAACTGCTGTCGTGGTTGCGGAAGATATTGACATACTTGTGCTTTTGAATGGTCTAACTCCTCCTAATAAAAAAATTTATCTGATAAAACCCAAAAAAAACAAAGTGGCAACTGTTTATTCCTCGATTGTTTTAACAAATTTCCTTTTTGCAAAAAGTATATATTTACTTTTACATGCCGCAACCGGATGTGACACTACATCGTGTTTTTATGGAAAAGGCAAAAAGAATGTTGCTAGAGCTTTTGAGAAGAAATGTAATGATGAAAAATTCACAGAGGCGTTAGAGGATTTTTATAAAGTAAACCAAAACCATAAATGCATTTCCTCAAGTGGATTAGAATTTGTATATTTTTTGTACAACGCCCCGAAAAATTGTACCAATTTAGACATATTTAGATATGAATGTTTCAAAAAGGCTGTTAGTAGAAAAAAGGAAGGTCAATTATCAAAGCCTGTTAAATTAGAAACCTTGCCGCCTACATCTGATGCAGCAAACCAGCACTTTTATAGAGTCTATTTACAGGTGCAAACATGGTTATCATGAGAACTACCAGTGGTCGAATGGTGTTGGTCGAAGAAATGCGCTAGTTCTGACGTAACTCCTGTAAAAATGACGCTGCCGGCAGCCCCGAAGAAATTATTAAATATAATCTTTTGTTCATGCGAAAAAGGCTGTAGTACGCAAGTTTGTACGTGTGCGAAAGCACAAATTTTATGCTCTGATGTTTGCAAAAATTACCCCGCATTGTACGAAAATGAAGACATACTTGATGATGATGAAGAAAAAGAAGAAGAAGAGACCAGAAATGAAACTGAAAATGATTATAGCGATGAAGAAAATGAAAATGAAAATTTGTAAATGTTTTTGCCAATTTTAAATTATTTATATAATAAAAATATTATTTTTTATAAATAATAATAAATCATAAAATAATTATTTGTTTATAAAGTCCTTAAATAAATATAAAGAAATAACACATTCATCGTGCCAAAAAACCAGTCACTTCCTTTATTTCAGCCCTTTTATAGACTTATACTCCAACGCAATCTATCATTTTTGCTTAAATAAACCAAATACCTTTAAAAAATACGTAATACCAAAGAAAAACATATCATTTTCTAAATTCTTTTGTAAAATAAAGAAATATAAACATAGTATCCAAGAAAAACATGCAATGTTGACTTTCCGTCATGTTTTTTTCAAAAAGTAACACTTATACAGATGTAAAGAATTTTTTTTATTGAAAGTAGCATACTTCAATAGTATAATCCCAAATTTTTACCTGTGTTTCAATTTTTGTTAGGTTTTGGCGATTTTTCATCTTAAATGACTGGTCTAAAAAGGGTAGTTTACCTGCAACGTTTTACGTTTTAACAAGAGTAAAGTGCTTAATTTTGATAAATAAAGTATCCTGAAAAGGTCATAATAATCCACTGTAGAAAGGTAGATGAAATATCTATAAATGAAAAGGGTAGTTAAGGGGAGGGGGTAATTTTTTTTTTATAAATTAAAATGGTAGTTGATGATGGAGGAAGTAAATTTTATAAGTTTTATATGTGTAATATGTTATTGACAACAAAGTAGTTTCTATGGAAACATTTCATTTCACTTTAACAAAATTCTATATTTTTTCATTTTAATTTAAATCATGTACGAGAGAAAATGTTATATCGTTCGTGGCAGGCAAGCATAGCTCAATTATGTAATGTTTACGTTTCCATTTTATTATTATGATTAATAAATGCAATAAAAAGGCAGGCAAAACACACACACACACACACACACACACACACACACACACACAATTCGTGTTATTTCTGGCCTCACTCATGTTTATTTTCTAACATTTGCACGCTTTTTAAATGGAAAGTGCCGAAACCCACACCAACACAACGTGTGCAAGCTGAAAAAGTGTCCAGTTTGGATAGCGATTTGCTTCCTGTGGATCGCTGGCCAGTGTAACTGCACGTGTTTACAGAGGAACGGTTCATAGATAGAGTTTTCGTCTTTAGGGAATGAACCCTCTGCAAGATGCTCAAGGTCCATGAGTGATTTCGGAGCGCTTCGGAGGAGGGTTGATTATCTGCGTAGTTCAGTTTCTTTATAAGAATAAAGTAAGCCTACCTAATTTTTATGGATAAAGTGACTGAAAATAGCATTATATTAAACGACTACCCCCATAATAACAAAATATATAAATAGTGAAATTAGTTTGAGGGTGGGCGATATTTTTTTTAGAAATAACCGAACCGAATTCAAGTAAATTATTTTAAACATAAATCTTACAACATGGAAGTCATGTATGGTTCTCCATACCGATTTTTTAACTTATGATACACACCTGCAAGCATCAAGGTCATTCCATGTCAAACCAACAAGGCACTCAAATTGACTATCTCAGATTTCTTCGAAACTTTGGTTAACTATACTCTTTAACATCCTGAATTCAAATATAATTTAAAAAAAATTCTATCTCTTACAGTTTTTGAGTTATAATTTTTTGAAAATTGTAAAATATCGCTTTTTTTTTTACATGCGCTCAGCGCTAAAAAATGTTCTAATTCCAGTTCTATAAATCCTAGAGAGCTGTGTAATAGCTCATTTAAAAAAAGATTTAACGGGCTTTAATTTGATATTAAACTTCAACACTTTTTGGTAAAAAAATGTTTTTTGAAAAACTCCAAAAAATGTTTTTGAAATTTTTTTGAGATAGTGTTTTTAAAAATTTTGAAAATAATATATATTTTTTATGGTGACTTAGTGAATACATCATAAAAATTTCAGATTGGGACCGTAATGGGATCAGCAGTTATGACGAAAATGCATCACAATAGTTCAGTATTTTAATGCGTTATTAATGGATATTTATTAACAATACAAAATATTAAATGAATAAATACAATTGCATTGCATACATTCTAATTTTAATAAAAACATTGATAAATGAAATGCTTTATTTAAAATTATTGTACCTAAGCTAGGATTCAGAACATAAAGAAAACAAAATAACTAATTTTTATTTAAACAATACCAAAATGATACTTTTATGAACAGAGCCTAGTGTTTGAAAAGGTCTCAGAAATAAACAGTTTTCTGTAGATTTAACCTTTCCTCGTACAGCTATTTATTTCTTCCTTTTGATCTGGAATGGAGCTTTTTACTTGCTTTTATACTTTCAAACTCTGTCAGATGATAAACTCTTTCAGTTTGTGTTGTTGGGTCAACTTTAGTTAGTACCTCAGTTTTATTCACAATTAAGATATCTGGTGACCTAGGATACTTAAAGGATGGAGAAGATCCATGAGGTTCTAGAAAACTTATTTTCACTTCCTCATCTGCAATTCCTAAAACACATCCTAACCACCATTCGTTATTATACTCACATGTCACAAAACCAGTTACGTCACTTAACTCCAAATCACCGTCAACATCATTTTCTGTTTTACATCATCTGAAAAGGAATACGTTTTAACCAAAACTCTGGTTTCATTTTTTGGCCTGTAGCTGTGAAACTGTTGAGTTCCTTTCACTGTTTTGGCTTCTTCAAATCTTGTTTTCAAAAATGTATTTTCCTGTTCATATTCTTCTTGTGTTGAATAAATGAAATCAATACTTTTAATATTGTCTTTAGCCCAGTCATACAGTTGGCGAGGAGTCATAATCTGTTCGTTGTATACCATACGAAGACTTGCTTGCGCGGCTAAACGCTTAACCGAACCTCCTACACCGTCACATGCATTTTTCCCATGTGAAGATGCAAAAAAGTTCCATTCTGCTTCAATGGAAAAATCTGCAGTATGATGACAGAGGTTAAGGAAATTTGATTTATATTTATATTGGGATGCTGCTCCATCTGAATAATAATGAATCTTTTCTAGTTTTTGCGGTAGTTTCTGCTTCAAGAAAGTTATCATGAGCCGTTGGAACAAATGTACAGCAACTGTATCATGAGCCATGCAATCAGAAATGATAACTAAGCTCAAGTGCTGTAACTTGTTATCTTTCATGTAGTAAATTACAAAAGGATGTATCGTTGCTTGAGCATTGTTCCAGTGAAATTCTTGAGCAGCGTCTTGGAGGACAAAAGAATAATTTTCAGCAAAATCACACAAAACAATGCATTGATTTAGAGATAGATTCTCTTTCATATGTCTCAGATAAGACGATTGTTTAGTAGCAATAAAAGAATGTTTCAGTAGTTTGGGCAAACTATCAAACAAACAGTCTAAGAAATCTTCAGTGGGTTTGGTTATGGTTTCAAGGACAGACTTATTATCAATCCGCATCCACTGTTTGTATGTCACATTATCGATGCTGTTTTGTTCAAACGAATCTTCAAATAGAGACTTCAAATTACTAACACCTGGACAGTTTATACATTGATTGAAATAACACTTGTCTGTAGGACTTTCACAAACCATTTTACTAGTTAAGTCTTTATAAGTTTTGATTGGTATTTCTCCATTTAGCAACTCTGGTAGTTTACATTGAGCCATCATTAACTTTGCATTTTGGTGTTATAACGAAAAGAAAGGGGTGTGTGTGTAATTGTATAAGTGTTGTAATCGTATCGGGCGTTACCTCCACGCACTTTTGTTACTTACCCTGTTGACTGGATCCTCTGCAGTGATGTAGTCCTGTAATACAACTTAAAACTATGCTTTTGTGGGCGCCACTTGGAAACGTTTGTTCCAAGAAAAATTAAATGTGATCGATAAAATTTTTAAATCTACAAAAAAATTTAAACAAGTCAGTTTAGCTTTGAAAAATCAGTTATGTTTAATGATTCTTTAAAAACAACAAACAAATCGTCTGCAGGACTATCATTCATAAAAAAAAAAATTATAAAATTGCAGAGAAAAAATTTTGTAAGTTATTATTATTGACAATTTTTTATATGTCCAATCAAGTATCGGCTAGTATTTCAGATTCTGACTCAGTTGACAAGCATGAGTTTAATATATGAAAAAACTTTAATCTCAGGACGTGACTCCTTTGAACTACCAAGACATATCAATTAGATGCCTTACAAGAAAAAACTACTAAGTGATTTGAAGATGTATGTGTGGCGTATAAAGTACAACTGTGTGATAAATGTAACCAGGTAACAATGATTTTAATTTTGGTAAACTCACGTTCCAATGGTCGTTTATTCTCTCACTGGACACTTCCTTCGGGTAGTTTCTCGATCTCGCCTCTTCGGGTGTACACTGAATCTATTTAAAGTCAATTTTTTCGATCGTTACTTTTTCCGCACTTTTTGTCAAAACGTTTGGCAGTAAAATCTCGTTCAAATGCCGCCACTACGAATCATCTGTTTAGCGTTGATTCAGAAATCTGCCACCGCAGCGCTGATCCCCATGCAGTTTTGAGGAAGGCTCAGTGTATTGTTTTGTTTACGTTCGGGGGAATTATTTGTCACGTTAGTCAGTCAATGCGAACACAGCAGAATTCGTTCTCTATTAAATGTTGGGACCCTCCTGGGCCGTCGACGTTCTGGCTGCGTGCTTTCTATTAGAATTTGCCGTATCGCTGCTCTATTTCAGCGATACTTTTTGGCGACTCTCGTTGAGGTTAAGTCAGTTGGGTATGTCTATGTATGGGAAAAGCCTTCCTGCCGTGTCTTGTCGATTTTTCGCCTCTCGGTTTCGCCTTAGCTGCGTTGATCAGTGTTGTGTGAGATGCATCAGCTCTGGCGTTCAATCTTCAAGTGTTGTTTTGGTCAAATTTTGTCTCGCTTTTATACTAAATCGGGATGACTGTTTTCGTCGACTTCCGGTATATTTGTGTAAAATTCTTTCTAGATTGTTCGAGAATAAACGAAATGGAATGTCATAGAACAATTTTCACTTCCGTAGAAGCTTTTAGAACGAATTTCTTATTCTTCATACAATGGATATTTCAAAATTTACACTGGTATTTATCAAACAGTTTCACATTAGTACTTACAATTTGTATGCCATTAATGTATTTATATTCCTTGTTTTTTACTGAATCTAGCGATACTAAATATGATTGGTATCTAATTAACTTAAGTCTAAAAAACATTACAATATACAACCTTCACCTTGAGTTGTAGTCATTAAAAACTCAATATTTATAATAAAAATTGTTGTGGAGTTATAAAGTTCCCTTCACAAGCTGGACATCTACTACTACTACTCTCCTACAACAAAATAAACAAATTTTAACATCAATAAAACACAAATAAATACAATTTTATATGGCCTCTGCTCATGGCCTAGGTTCTTGTCAGTTTTCTAATACAGTGATTAGTCTTCTTCCTTAATATATGTCTTATTTCACCACTATACACACAGAGTTTATTATTTTGTCTATCTTTTGTGATACCTGGTTACTTTGTACATATTTTATATTTATCACAAGATGACATAGCATCATTGATTGTCTTGAGATGTCATTTTTTTATGGTGTGACAAATCTCACTCTAAATAGTTAAATTCTTTTAGAATTGATTTTACTTTCAACTGAGTTTATTTCTTATTAAGGTATTCTGATGTATTGTACCTTTCTATCTTATTTTTGTTAGTATTATGTAAGTATTTTAGCCAGATATGATTCTTTTGTACTGGATAATTGGCTTCAGCCATACATGGTATTAGTAAATATTTTGCTGACTTGACTATTACAATGTTAAAGTTGGTCAGGTATATTAGTATAGTTGCTTTATATCATATTACAGCTTTCTAATACAGTTTGGTTGCGTTTTGGCAACAATAAATTCATAAATTATACAATATTAGATGCCTATTACATGTTTTTAGTTAACACTGTTTTTGGCTATTTTGGCTGCTTTTTATTCATTTGACAGCTTCCTTTATTTAAGATAAATTGTTCACTATTGTCTGCTTGACAATTACATATAGTTTTTATTTAAATCTGATAATAATTAATTTTTTCATGAAATCTTGGTGTATGGTCTCAAATCCAACACATTAATATTTTTTGTCATTGCAAATATACAATTTTTATTTTAACTTAAACTCTTTCTAATAATGTATTTAAGTCATTTAATACATTTATTTTATTTACATCACATAATATAATAATGGATCATGTCCATTTATTCACAAAAAATAGTTTTTAATACTATATTCATAGTTATAAAACTTAATAATTATTGACTTTATTCTGGTAGATTCTGACATTAATTCTCTCTCTTATAGTGTCTTATGGTTTTTTCACTCTTGTTCACTTTAATAATATATATGGGGTTTTGTCTTGGTCATAGTTTGGTCGTTTTTTCAAGTTGATAGAAATAATTATTATACACAATTACACAATTTTTGGGACTACTTGGGTTCGATACTGTTCACTTCACTTTCCTCCTATGCTAACTTACTATATAAATGATTTCTTTTTATGGAACGTTCTGTGACGCTACATATGCCTCACCGTTAAAGTTGATAATTTTGGAAAAACATATCTTTGGTTTTGATGAAATTATCATCTCTATAATAACCCTTTATTAGCTTCTTTATATCTCATTCTTTTATCTTATAATTAAATTCCTGTACTACTCCTTTAATATATTAATCCAACTCAATATCCCTTGTTCGTTCTTTGTCGTATCACCTATTCCTTTCCTTTTTACCTTGATGTTTTATAATTAATCTTTGATATAAATCCCTATCAATTCCCTAACTTACATAGAGGGTTGGGAGTCAGAGTGGCTCGCTATGGCATACATTCTCTGTCCCTTCCTGTCTATAACTACTGAAATCAGAGGCAACACATCCCTGTTCAGAAAATAATAATTGCACCTTTGCAACAAATAATAATAATAATAAAAAAAAAAATACAATACTCAAAGATCATAGGCTCCTACACATAAATTCCCTTTCTTAAACTCTTCTGATTAATTCACAATTATATTAATATATCGTTCTCCACAGGTTAAAATTATCGTTTAAAATCATTCAATGTTAATAGCTATATTCATATTCATCATTACCTCCTTATGTAACACACTGTTTTCCTCCCCTTTTTTTTCATTTATCATTTATCATTTCCATTTAGTATCAAATATATGAAAGTATTTCTCCTTCTTTTCTCCTTTACTAATTGTCCATCTTGTAGTATTTATTTATAACAATCTCTCTCCTTCTCTAAGTACGGGTAAGCTGGTAAATATACGTTGACATGGCTATTGGAAATAAATCTATATTTTATATATATCTTTATGCCTTTGGTGTAAGGTGTTCTTCTCGTAGTATTTATTTATAACAATCTCTCTCCTTCTCTAAGTACGGGTAAGCTGGTAAATATACGTTGACATGGCTATTGGAAATAAATCTTGCCTATGGTGGAATGTGTCCATCTCGTAATATTTATTTATAATAATCATAATACAATAATATTTATATTTATTTAAAAATCTCTATCTCCTTTCTAATTATGGCTAAGTTAAAAAATTCACGTTGACATGTTTAGTCAAGGTACCTTCTCTATGATGCTGTATTTGACTTGGGTCTTTGGTCATGGTACTTGGTTACTGATTGCGTATTCGACTTGCGATTTTTTAATCATGGTACTTTTTTAATGAAGTCTGGTTATACGTTCCTTTTACCTTGTTCCTAGTTGTGTCAGTTACCTCGTAGGTATTGTTTTTATTGTCTCTGGTTATCGTGAAAGGCCCTGTATATAAGAGTAGCAATTTCCTCGTTATGCCTTGTATAGCACTGGGCAATTCTCTATTTTTAACTAACACCTTTTCACCTACCTCATATTTAATTGCCTTAGGCTGTGATCTGATATATTTTTTCCGCTGCTGTTCCGTTTTTTCTAACACCTTATTATAAAATTTTGCCCCTTCAAATTGGTATGCGGGTTCATCGGGAAAATTAATAATTTCTTTTATCTCTCGTGGTGGGGGTCTTTCGAACATAACCGTGTATGGCGACATCTCGATGGTACTGTGATGCGAGAAATTGAGGAAATCCTCGGTAGAGGCTACATATTCATGCCATCTTTTCTGCTCGTTATGGCAGTATGTTCTTAGTAACCGTCCTACCTCCCTTAACACTCTCTCGGCTGGGTTACTATTCGGGTGATATACGGACGTCTTGTACGTTTTTATTCCGTGTTCTCCCAAGCTTTCCTTCCAAAGTTTTCCCCTAAACTGAGTACCGTGGTCCGTAATTATAGAATACGGTCGGCCCACTTCCATTATATAACGCTTGATTATTATGTCTATTATTTTCCTGGTCGTTGCCCTAGTTATTGGGTATAGCTTTGTATACTTGCTAAAGTGGTCGAAAATGATTATGATAAATTTATATCGGTGTCTCCCACCGCTGCGTGGAAAGGGTCCGCAGATATCGAGAAATACCTTTTCCAATTTTTCGGTAGATAATATGGGTATCATGACCCCTTCCTTCCTTTCGTTATCACACTTTACCTTTTGGCAAATATCGCACGATCGTATCGCCAGTTGCACCTTCTTATTCATTCCCTTGATGTATGTTTGCTCTTCCAATGCCTTCCTTACTTTAAGGGCACCCATATGTCCGTACCTCTCGTGATAGTCGATTATTAGCGGTCTCTCTATCACTGGTGGAATCACTAATTTCCAACTCTCCTGGTGCGGGGTAATCCTAATAAATAAAGTGTCATCGTGAATACAATAAAACCTGTTTATGACCTCATCGCCTTCCTGTACCCTTTTTCTAATATCTCCTAATTTCGGATCTGCCTCTTGTTGTGACTTTATTTCGTGCAAAATATCTTTTAAATCCTCCCTGCTCTTAATAATGTGGTAAACCTTGGCTAATTGTTCCTTTTCGCTGTCAAAGGTTTGGTCTGGTATATTGACGCGAGATAAGACGTCGGCGGCTACGTTCTGTTTGCCGGGTATATATTCCCATGTGATATTGTACTCTTGCAAGGCCAAGACCCATCTAGTCAGCCTTCCGTGGTTCAGTTTACAATGCTTTAAAAATGATATCGATTTGTGGTCGCTTCTAACTGTTATGGGGTACCCTAATATATATGTCCTAAATTTACCGCATGCGAAAACTACACTCAACAGTTCTTTTTCGGTAGTATTGTAGTTTCTTTCGCAACTGTTCAGCACGCGGCTAGCAAAGCTAATTACTAAATGGTTACCGTCCTGATCTTCCTGATAGAGGGCTGCACCTAAACTCACGTTACTGGCATCGCAGTTTAGAAAAAATGGTTTTGTAAAGTCGGGATGATGCAACATTACTGTTTCTAAAAACTTTTCCTTTATGGTATTGAGCACTCCATCTTGCTCTGGTCCCCAAGTCCATTTGTCTTTAGCTGATAACTGCTTTTGGAACCTGGCAGTTAGTTCTGAGTAATTGGACCGAAACTTTCTGTAATAGTTGCAGATTCCTAAAAATGACTGCAGCTGTTTCCTATTCCTTGGGGTGGGGAACTTCTGTATGGCCTCTACCTTTTCCTTGGATGGAGTAATCCCTTGTTCTGTTAAATTAAATCCTAAAAATTTCACCTTTTTTGCTATGAATTGGGACTTGTCTAATTTGAGGGTGATATTATTCTCCGATAATTTCTGTAGCACCTGTTCAACCCTATTACAATGGTCGTCCCAATTCGCTGAAGTTACCAGTAGGTCGTCGACGTACACTGTCGTAAACTTCAGTACTTCCTGCCCCAATATTCTGTCCATTATCTTTACAAACACCGCCACAGAATTTATTAAGCCAAAAGGTAACCGCTTAAACTGATAGTTTCTGCCCTCGAATATGAATGCCATATACTTCCTACTATCAGGGTGGAGTTCTATCTGCCAGTATCCACATACCGTATCCCATGAGCTTATATATCTGATTCCGTGGAACTTTTTTAATATCTCCTCTATCTCCCCAGGTGATGTGCGGTCGTTAACAATCATTTTGTTAATCTCCCTAGCATCGAGACATATACGTACCTTTCCGTTCTTTTTTGGTACCGCTATGATTGGGCTGGTAAAGGGCGAATGACTATACTCGATTATGTCGTCCTCTATCATCCTGTTCAATTCTTCCCTGACTTCATTCTTTAGCGAGTATGCGATCGGGTACGATTTCCTGTTAAATTCCACCGGAGTTTTGAATTTTATGGTGCACTGATAATCTCTGGCTTTACCTGGAGCGTTTGAGAATATATGTTTATAACGGTTGTATACCTCGATCAATTGTTCCGCCTGTTTCTCGCTGACCAGACCCCTTGCTTTCGTCCTTTGGAAATCCCGTATTTCTTCTAATTTTTCTAACCACAACTCTGGGTTTTCCTCCTGATATAATGGCATATTGATTGGACGATCGGTACAATAATAATGGTTCACTATCGCTTGATAAGGTGTTTTGTCTGTACCACTTCCTTGGACATCGATTAAATTATTGGTCCAAATCCCCTTGTTAGTCTTAAAAGTTATCACCTTACTTTCCAAATCTATCACAGCATTGTATGGCCTAAGTATATCGCAGCCTATTAGTATACTCATGGGTAAATTACTCGCCACTAATAACCCTATTGGTATTGTTACCCCATTACTAGTCATTTCTAATGACACCTGTTTCTTTATGGATTTATTTTGCCTCCCCGTTGCTCCGACTAAAACAATGTTATTTATCGGTAGAGTGGGTATTGGTAGATTACTATTTTGTTTAATCCGCTCTAACTCGATGCTATCAATAAGTGACACATTTGACCCCGTGTCAATGAGTAGTATCGCTTCTATGCCATTGATATATGCTTTAATCTGCACGATACTATTATTCCCTTGGTTACTATTTTTAATGATATCGTCACCTTCTTCTAATAACTCCTCTCTAATATCCTTAAGGTAATTATTTATTCTTAATATAGTCCCGTCTTTGTCCTGTCTATGTTCGTCGTTTGTCACCCCATAATATTGGTTCAGTGAAGGGCGGTTTTCCTTTTTCACTGCCGCGTTTAGTTTAAATGAGCCACTGTCTCATTGGCCCGGTCTCCCGGAACATTGGGTTGCTGACCCGTCTGTGTTTCCGGCCTGACCTCGGGATTGCCGTTAATAGGTTGGCTATTCACCGTGTTACCCTGGCTACCTGACGCCTGTTGTGGGTAAAACATGTAAGTGGGTACATTAGGTGGATATGGCCGTCGGTTATTGGCCATTGTATAATTTACCTGGGGCCTGTACTCATTTTGGTTTCTCCTATCACTTCCTCCTTGGTTTCCCCCGTTGCGGTAACCATTACGTTGACCAAAATTGCTTCCTCTATAATTATTCCCGCGATAACCGTTTCCCTGGTGGAAGTTCCTACCGTAGTTATTCCCGGTGTAATTACCTCTGTTTGGTCCAGGATAGTTGCGGTTAATTGGGCCCTGAGTGGTATCATTTCGGCCATTTGGTGTGATATTATTATTCTGATTATTGGTGTTTAGATTATTACCGTTCCCACCTCCATTCCGGTTTGGTCCGTTATTATTGTTGTTGTACTCTACCTTACGATTGGGGGGTTGGTAATCCTGGAACCTTCCTGTGGATTCGCAATTTTCCAATAATTTGGCCAGATCGGCTATTTTGCTAATCTGTTGGTATAATTGGGCATCCTTGATCCCATAGCTGTAATGTCCAGCTAACTGCCTTACCAAACATTCTTCTGGGATCGGCGGTATCAACTTCCGTGCTAAACATACCTTTCCCAGGAAATAAGACGTCGGGGACTGTCCATAGGACGCGTCGTATTTGCCATAGAAAATGTCCATTCTTACCCTGTTTTGTGCGGTCTCTGACCAATACTTTTCCTTAAACTGGCGTTTAAATTCTGCTAAATTTGTTATTTCGGGTCGTACCGCTATCCACCAGTTATCCTTAGTATTTTTAAACGTCTCGTCAAGCATTTCTCTTATCCTGTCCCACCTTGTTTCTCTACTTCTCCCAATAACTTCCTCCATTCTTTCCAAAAATTCCATTGGGTTTCGTCGATAGAATGAAGTCTGGTTATACGTTCCTTTTACCTTGTTCCTAATTGTGTCAGTTACCTCGTAGGTATTGTTTTCATGTTTGATAATATTTGGGTTATATTTGTCAGTTTGGGTTAATTACGTTGATTATTTCAACCCCTTTTGGTTGTGTTCCTTATATTATTTATCATTCCCATTCCTTTTTAATTCCTTCTCTTTTCAATATTCGACCTTCGATGTTTATCACCTCTACTCCCTCAAATGCCTGGTCTATGACATTTATTCTGGATGATTGGTTTCATGGCCTTACCATCTCATCACATGTTTGGGCCATAATTTTTCTGCATAGCGGAATTCCTCCTCTCTCTCACTTTCATTTTGGGGATCATTATCTGGTTCTCGGCCAGTTTCTGTCAATACATGGTTTACGTAAAATATTCGGGGTCTTTCGTCATTACTTACCTGGGGCCTATTCTCTTGATTCCTTTTCTTTCTTATTTCTCTTATTGCCTGAGCGTATTTTTCTATAAGCTGGCCCATTTGTTCCTCATAATTTTCCTTCTTTTTGGAATGTATCTTTTTTCTAGGCACGCTTACCTTAAAAGCATTTTGGCCTATGATTTTCTTTGTAATACACTCTTTCTTTTTGTCCCTTTTCATTAAATTCTGTTTATATTCTTTCATATAACTCCTTTCTCTGTGGTCAGTGACCGGGGGGTTAAGTATATTAATTAAACTGCTTTGAGTCATTTCTCCCATTTCCTTTGTATACTCCCTGTTTGTTTTTCTCGGTCTGTCCAATCTATTAGCTATGTTTTGTTCCGTTTCTACTGTTTTTTTCTCTATGGTTTCAGGACTGGTATTATTTTCTGGAAGACAACGAAATAGAAACTGTAATCCTTCTACCTGTTCCTCCATTATCTCGACCTCCCTATCATTGTTGGTTTTACTCTCCTCGATCTTTTCGTCTACTAATTCGTAATTTGCATTATTATTTTTCGTTTCTGGAAGATGACGAAATAGAATCTGTAATCCTTCTACCTGTTCCTCCATTACCTCGACCTCCCTGTCATTGTCAGTTTTACTCTCCTCGATCTTTTCGTCTACTGTTTTGTAATTTGCATTATTATTTTTTGTAACGGACTCTACCCATTTTTGAGTTTCCTCCCTCAGGGATGCTCTCCACTTTTCACCTTCCTCCCGAATTTTCTGTATTTGTTTTTCATTCTCCTCTCTTTCTTTCTGTCTATTCTCTCTCAGGGATTCTCTCCAAGATTCTATCGCCCCTATTCTTTCCTCCTTATATTTCTGTCTTTCCTCCTTTTCTTCCTGTCTGTTTCTTCTCATAGATTCTATTATTTCCTCCTTAAATTCCCGTCTACTTTTTCTCATATCCTCCCTCATTTCTTGGAGCATCGCCATTATCATCTCCATGTCACTTTTTGTCATTTCTATCATTTTTGCTGGTTCGTTTTTTTGTGTTTGTTCTACCGTTTGTCCTTTTGTTTGCGACATCATGATCTGTTGGTAGTTGCCGGGCTTGTTCCGTCTTTTTCAAGCCTCACTAGTTGGGCTGCCAATTTATAACAAAAAGAAATAGGGGTGTGTTGTAATTGTGTTGTTTGTGTTGTAATCTGTCGGGCGTTACCTCCACGCACTTTTGTTACTTACCCTGTTGACTGGATCCTCTGCAGTGATGTAGTCCTGTAATACAACTTAAAACTATGCTTTTGTGGGCGCCACTTGGAAACGTTTGTTCCAAGAAAAATTAAATGTGATCGATAAAATTTTTAAATCTACAAAAAAATTTAAACAAGTCAGTTTAGCTTTGAAAAATCAGTTATGTTTAATGATTCTTTAAAAACAACAAACAAATCGTCTGCAGGACTATCATTCATAAAAAAAAAAATTATAAAATTGCAGAGAAAAAATTTTATAAGTTATTATTATTGACAATTTTTTATATGTCCAATCAAGTATCGGCTAGTATTTCAGATTCTGACTCAGTTGACAAGCATGAGTTTAATATATGAAAAAACTTTAATCTCAGGACGCGACTCCTTTGAACTACCAAGACATATCAATTAGATGCCTTACAAGAAAAAACTACTAAGTGATTTGAAGATGTATGTGTGGCGTATAAAGTACAACTGTGTGATAAATGTAACCAGGTAACAATGATTTTAATTTTGGTAAACTCACATTCCAATGGTCGTTTATTCTCTCACTGGACACTTCCTTCGGGTAGTTTCTCGATCTCGCCTCTTCGGGTGTACACTGAATCTATTTAAAGTCAATTTTTTCGATCGTTACTTTTTCCGCACTTTTTGTCAAAACGTTTGGCAGTAAAATCTCGTTCAAACGCCGCCACTACGAATCATCTGTTTAGCGTTGATTCAGAAATCTGCCACCGCAGCGCTGATCCCCATGCAGTTTTGAGGAAGGCTCAGTGTATTGTTTTGTTTACGTTCGGGGGAATTATTTGTCACGTTAGTCAGTCAATGCGAACACAGCAGAATTCGTTCTCTATTAAATGTTGGGACCCTCCTGGGCCGTCGACGTTCTGGCTGCGTGCTTTCTATTAGAATTTGCCGTATCGCTGCTCTATTTCAGCGATACTTTTTGGCGACTCTCGTTGAGGTTAAGTCAGTCGGGTATGTCTATGTATGGGAAAAGCCTTCCTGCCGTGTCTTGTCGATTTTTCGCCTCTCGGTTTCGCCTTAGCTGCGTTGATCAGTGTTGTGTGAGATGCATCAGCTCTGGCGTTCAATCTTCAAGTGTTGTTTTGGTCAAATTTTGTCTCGCTTTTATACTAAATCGGGATGACTGTTTTCGTCGACTTCCGGTATATTTGTGTAAAATTCTTTCTAGATTGTTCGAGAATAAACGAAATGGAATGTCATAGAACAATTTTCACTTCCGTAGAAGCTTTTAGAACGAATTTCTTATTCTTCATACAATGGATATTTCAAAATTTACACTGGTATTTATCAAACAGTTTCACATTAGTACTTACAATTTGTATGCCATTAATGTATTTATATTCCTTGTTTTTTACTGAATCTAGCGATACTAAATATGATTGGTATCTAATTAACTTAAGTCTAAAAAACATTACAATATACAACCTTCACCTTGAGTTGTAGTCATTAAAAACTCAATATTTATAATAAAAATTGTTGTGGAGTTATAAAGTTCCCTTCACAAGCTGGACATCTACTACTACTACTCTCCTACAACAAAATAAACAAATTTTAACATCAATAAAACACAAATAAATACAATTTTATATGGCCTCTGCTCATGGCCTAGGTTCTTGTCAGTTTTCTAATACAGTGATTAGTCTTCTTCCTTAATATATGTCTTATTTCACCACTATACACACAGAGTTTATTATTTTGTCTATCTTTTGTGATACCTGGTTACTTTGTACATATTTTATATTTATCACAAGATGACATAGCATCATTGATTGTCTTGAGATGTCATTTTTTTATGGTGTGACAAATCTCACTCTAAATAGTTAAATTCTTTTAGAATTGATTTTACTTTCAACTGAGTTTATTTCTTATTAAGGTATTCTGATGTATTGTACCTTTCTATCTTATTTTTGTTAGTATTATGTAAGTATTTTAGCCAGATATGATTCTTTTGTACTGGATAATTGGCTTCAGCCATACATGGTATTAGTAAATATTTTGCTGACTTGACTATTACAATGTTAAAGTTGGTCAGGTATATTAGTATAGTTGCTTTATATCATATTACAGCTTTCTAATACAGTTTGGTTGCGTTTTGGCAACAATAAATTCATAAATTATACAATATTAGATGCCTATTACATGTTTTTAGTTAACACTGTTTTTGGCTATTTTGGCTGCTTTTTATTCATTTGACAGCTTCCTTTATTTAAGATAAATTGTTCACTATTGTCTGCTTGACAATTACATATAGTTTTTATTTAAATCTGATAATAATTAATTTTTTCATGAAATCTTGGTGTATGGTCTCAAATCCAACACATTAATATTTTTTGTCATTGCAAATATACAATTTTTATTTTAACTTAAACTCTTTCTAATAATGTATTTAAGTCATTTAATACATTTATTTTATTTACATCACATAATATAATAATGGATCATGTCCATTTATTCACAAAAAATAGTTTTTAATACTATATTCATAGTTATAAAACTTAATAATTATTGACTTTATTCTGGTAGATTCTGACATTAATTCTCTCTCTTATAGTGTCTTATGGTTTTTTCACTCTTGTTCACTTTAATAATATATATGGGGTTTTGTCTTGGTCATAGTTTGGTCGTTTTTTCAAGTTGATAGAAATAATTATTATACACAATTACACAATTTTTGGGACTACTTGGGTTCGATACTGTTCACTTCACTTTCCTCCTATGCTAACTTACTATATAAATGATTTCTTTTTATGGAACGTTCTGTGACGCTACATATGCCTCACCTCATGCTGGCAGTCTGTATCCAAGCTGAAGAAGGCGGATACGTAAGCCGAAACGCGTCCAACAAAATCAGTAAGTTTTCACATGAAAAAGTTCATTTTTAGTTAAGACTTATGTTATACTTGTTCACTCTCTGAAAGCAACATGAAGACTGTAAGCAACCTGTGGAGTCATGAGCCACAGTAGAGGTGGGCCGATATACCTGTAATAGGTATTTTGGAACGATATTTTTGTGGAACGGATGTAACAGTGACTGAAAAGTTGAAATACCTGTTATTCGCGGCGACGCTGTTCCAAGTCGAGACACGCCGCCCTCGCTGTTACAAGCGAGGCACACCCCCTACGCACCCACACAGACACACACACCACAAACACATCAGTAATACAAACACAGACATAGACAAATATAACAAAACAGGTGTTTACAAATTAAATTGTAATGACTGCAATAGTTTCTACATAGGCCAGACGGGAAGATCTTTTTCTTCCCGTTATTCTGAACACTTAAAAGCTTTAACCAACAACAATATACACTCCGCATTTGCCACACACATACACACAGAAAACCACAGTTACACCAACATAGACACTAATCTTGAAATTTTACATTACATACCCAAAGGTCGAAAACTCAACACAACTGAACAATACGAAATATATAAACACCACACAACACAACCAAACAACATACTCAACGATCAATTACAATATAAATCACATACACTTTTTGACACAATTATACAGAAAACAAACAGTAAGTTGAATCCCCGCGCCAATCCCCTCCTCCACACACCACCCCCACTACACCTTCCACACAACCGTTACAAAATGCTGGGAGTCTGTATCAAAGCTGAAGAAGGCGGATACGTAAGCCGAAACGCGTCCAACAAAATCAGTAAGTTTTCACATGAAAAAGTTCATTTTTAGTTAAGACTTATGTTATACTTGTTCACTCTCTGAAAGCAACATGAAGACTGTAAGCAACCTGTGGAGTCATGAGCCACAGTAGAGGTGGGCCGATATACCTGTAATAGGTATTTTGGAACGATATTTTTGTGGAACGGATGTAACAGTGACTGAAAAGTTGAAATACCTGTTATTCGCGGCGACGCTGTTCCAAGTCGAGACACGCCGCCCTCGCTGTTACAAGCGAGGCACACCCCCTACGCACTCACACAGACACACACACACACACACACAAAATGTTCGCAAGATCACGTAAACCAAGGCCAAATACTAGGCGTACAAAAATATCGCTGGAACACAAGGAACAGCCAGTAACGCGTATTTAAAATATTAAGTATTTCAAATACTAGTGATATCACCGATACACAAGGAACAACGCGTTCCAGAGTAACAGTAGTATTTTAGTAACACGTAATATTTCAGGAACAGGTAGTATCAAGCATATTTCGAGTAAGAACTAGTATGAGCCACTTTTTCGTCATGTATACTTCATTCTGCGCAAAGAGACGGAGCTGTTTTTAATAAAGGAAATAATTTATCCTGCTGTTACATTTATTCTCGTGTGATATGCAGATATATAATGCAGATTATATGCTAATCTATATATATAAAAGAGAAATACCACTGCTCACTGATTCATCATGAAATCTCCGAAACTATAACACCTAGAAACTTGAAATTTGGCATGTAGGTTCCTTATGTGATGTAGGTATCCGCTAAGAAGGGATTTTTGGAAATTCGACCTTTAAAGGGGGAAAAAGGGGGGGAAAGTTTGCCTGACTGACTGACATAGAATCAACGTAGAACAAAAACTACTGAATGGATATCAATGAAACTTTGAACATAGCTTCATCATAGGTCTTAGGTGCTCACTAAGAAACGGTTTTAAAAACTTTCATTCCTAAGGGGCACCCCCCCCCCATTGTATGTATGAATCTATGTATGTATGTTCCACATCTCCTAAACCACTGGACCGATTTCAACCAAACTTGGCACAAATATTTTACGCGACGGGAGAACCAACATAGGAGAGGTGCTTTTTTCGATGGGGTCCTTTGGGGGGGGGGTTCTTTGGGGTCTTCTACATCTCCTCCTAAACCACTGGACCGATTTTAACCAAACTTGGCACAAATATTTTACGCAACGGGAGAACCAACATAGGATAGGTTTTTTCGATGGGGTCCTTTGGGGGGTTCTTTGGGGTCTTCCACATCTCCTCCTAAACCACTGGACCGATTTCAACCAAACTTGGCACAAATATTTTACGCTACGGGAGAACCAACATAGGATAGGTGTTTTTTTCGATGGGGTCCTTTGCGGGGTTCTTTGGGGTCTTCCACATCTCCTCCTAAACCACTGGACCGATTTCAACCAAACTTGGCACAAATATTTTACGCGACGGGAGAACCAACATAGGATAGGTGTTTTTTTCGATGGGGTCCTTTGCGGGGTTCTTTGGGGTCTTCCACATCTCCTCCTAAACCACTGGACCGATTTCAACCAAACTTGGCACAAATATTTTACGCAACGGGAAAACCAACATAGGATAGGTGTTTTTTAGATGGGGTCCTTTGGGGGGGTTCTTTGGGGTTTCCACATCTCCTCCTAAACCACTGGACCGATTTCAACCAAACTTGGCACAAATATTTTACGCAACGGGAGAACCATCATAGGATAGGTGTTTTCTTCGATGGTGTCCTTTGGGGTCTTCCACATCTCCTCCTAAACCACTGGACCGATTTCAACCAAACTTGGCACAAATATTTTACTCAACGGGAGAACCAACATAGGATAGGTGTTTTTTCGATACGATCCTTCGGGGGGGGGGGGTCCTTTGGGGTCTTCCACATCTCCTCCTAAACCACTGGACCGATTTCAACCAAACTTGGCACAAATATTTTACGCAACGGGAGAATCAACATAGGACAAGTGTTTTTTCGATACGAACCTTTGGGGGGTCCTTTGGGTCTTAAAAACTATTAGATCTGGTTACTATAGCAACCCAATAGAATAGATTCTGGTTACCATAGCATCGGTGGAAGTCTCCCGTGTAGGAAATAGCGCGGGAGTCGTCCGACGGGCCTTCCGCGGAGTTCATCCACGGAACCTGGGGAGTCTTAGGTCGGATCCCGCGAAAGACGGCGGGGCCAGAGTCCACGGTTCTTATAAATAAAGATATAGGTTATGATATCAAAGGTGGTGTATGCATCTTAAGAAACGTCTTAATAGTGTGTGAATTCAGAGTTGTTTCAGTTTGAATTTAAAAGTGGATAAGTTAAGATTGAAGTAAGTTATAAGCGAGTATAAAAAACAAAGTTTTGATAGCAAATGTATTCAGATCATAGTGTTCAGGCATTATAAATGCACTTGCTTCAGTTTGAATATAAAAATTGATAAGCTGAAATCTATAGAGGTATTGTATTGTTAGAATAAGTTTAGGAGACACTAATTTAACAAATGCCTTATTTCAACATTAACACAATGAATTATAAAAGACAGTAAATACGCAGCGCGTGCAAGTACTGTAGACATTTTATTGAAAACTAATTCAGCTGTTCGCCCTCTCCTAGAGTTAGAAATCGAGCAGGAGCATCACGCGCAACAGAATTCTTACCAGATATAAGAATACAGTTTATGACATGTTCTTAAACAGGTGCGCTACAGAGTATTCCTCCAGTGAGAATGCGAACGTAACAATATAAGGAAGATTATACAATATACAAGTAATATAACGTTAGAACAAGAATAGGTGCCTATGAGCCTATGAATAAATTATGAACCCGAGCAACGCTGGGTAAATCGGCTAGATATAGATATCTTTATAAGCCAAATACCACTGATCACACTGATCACGATATCTCTGAAACCACTGAATGGATATCAATGAAACTTTGAACATAGCTTCATCATAGGTCTTAGGTGCTCACTGAGAAACGGTTTTAAAAACTTTCACTCCTAAGGGGCAAAAAACCAAATAATGAAATTTATCGCGGGAATTGCATAGTTTGTAAATGAAGTGGTTGACATCTCAGTTTATTGGAAACCCCGAATACATTTAGTTCTGAGTTTTTAATCACTGTTTTAAATTGAAAAAACTTCGTTGTTTGCAGGTTCTTATAGTCGAGAAAATTTCGAAGTTCAATTAATTAATAAATGTATGTCCTTTTTTTTCTCGGAAACGGCTTTAACGATTTTCTCGAAATAAATAATAAATAGCTGTTGCTATGAATGTAAATAAACAAACTAAGAGTTGAGAATTTGTACAATTATGTACAACGTGAAACTCCGTAGCGAAGCACGGGTATTTTGCTAGTAAATTATATATTATACTAGTCACCAACTTGTAACTAAAATCGGTTGGTAAAACTTTATGTTTTTACTCCAAAAAAAACTTTATGTTCCGAGTCGTTAGTGAAATAGGTGTATTTAATTATATTGAGTTATAACCTATAGAGTGGCTGATGTTGATAAGCTATATTATACTTTTTATTAATGTGATTTTAACTTCACTACACATCTCACGTAAATGATGAGATTGTTGTAATGGACATTTATGCACTTTATCTAGTCCTGTTCCTTAAATATTTGTAATGCATTTAATTTACTTTTGTTGTTTATTATTATTTATAAGTTTTTATTTATGTATTTATATTTATTTTATTACAATTTGTTTTTTTGTTTTTATTTGTAAAATTTTTTTTATTCTCATTCACTCTTGTGGCTTACTGTTATGTTTTTATTATACGTTTCTGATGTTTTTTCACATTATTTTTTTGTGGTATTACATGTAGGCCTACTCTAAATTATTTAATTGCACCGAGTTTCACAACTGATTTGTCTAACCCAATGTTAGTTTGTTTACTACTAGTGAAAACTTAAATTGGTATTCCCAAAGGGAGATAGGCCTATAAATTCTCTTGTTTCTTATCTTCATTTAAACAGTAATAGTTTAATAAAGTCACAGGGTAAAGTAACACTGTTAATACTTTTAGTTTCAATTTATTTCTTATAACAAATTATATAGTATAGGTTATATAATATCTTCAAATAAATACACAGCAAGTAGGTTTATTAATATATTAATAAGTTTATCTAGGTGAAAATAAACCTACTTGCAGTGTATTTATTTGAAGATATTACATAGGAGAACTGCAGGAAACTCAAAACGAGTTACTTACAAAGGATAATATAGGTTATGTATATATAGTATATAATAACAGGTATTTGTACCTGTTATTTTTTTGGAACGGTATTTTCATACCTAGTATTTTAAAATAACAGTTTAGCCCACCTCTAAGCCACAGCCAGCTAGTCCTGTTGGGACATGAAAGCTACAAGTCTGCACAAGCATCATATATGTAGACTGTTGCTACATTGTGATCAGCTGTTCTGAGTACTGTTATTACAGTATACCATTGAGTTAGACCATAATGTATGGTATTTACAGTGTATTAATAAATAATTTTAAATAATGCATTTTATTTATCAATGTTTTTATTAAAATTAGAATGTATGCAATGCAATTGTATTTATTTATTTAATATTTTGTATTGTTAATATGCATCAGCAAAATACTAAAAAAATATATTAACTTTCAAAAAACATTTTTTTACCAAAAAGTGTTGAAGTTTAATATCAAATTAAAGCCCGTTAAATCCTCTTTAAATTGAGCTATTACACAACTCTCTAGGACTTATAGAACTGGAATTAGAACATTTTTTAGCGCTGAGCGCATGTAAAAAAAAGCGATATTTTACAATTTTCAAAAAATTATAACTCAAAAACTAAGAGATAGAATTTTTTAAAAATTATATTTGAATTCAGGATGTTAAAGAGTATAGTTAGCCAAAGTTTCAACAAAATCTGAGATATTCAATTTGAAAACTATTTTTTTTTTTGGTTATTTGATATGGAATGACCCATTGTTTAAATAACCTAACTCTCCAGGATAGCTTAAAAGAATGGTGGCAGCCGATGCTGATACACAAACTTTATGTCTTTCTGAGAGAATCACAATTTCTAATCATTTGATTAGAAATTAAATTAATTTATTAATCATTTGACGCTCATTTTCTAGCAGTTTTGAGGCTTTTAAGTATATGTGTAAAGAAGTATCGAAACTTTATACATGAATGTGAAGAGCTATTGTCTTACAAATGTAATCCTATCAGTTACGTGTTACAGCGCCTCATGGGTGGATAGAATGGATATTCTCGTAGAATGATCAAAAACCACACTGGGTCATTCCAAGTCAAATCATCCCGGGGTGTACACCCCACCCTCTCAGATTTTCATGAAATTTTTTTACCTATGGACAAATATAACAACCCGTATTTTTTATTTTTGCCAAATTTGGTTTAGTTTTTTTTAAATTATTTTTTGAAAAAAAAAGTCATTTTTAGCCGATTTGTTAGTCGCTGCGCGAGATCTAAAGGGCACTTTTCAATAGCACAATACTCTATGGTTATTATTTAATATTAAGTTATGAAACTCACAATACTTACTTGAAATTTCACAAGGATTCCAAATATAAAGTCAAAACTAACATTTAGACTCATATAAAACTTGTTTTTCCATTTCAAAGTTGGCAATTCTGATTTTTTTTTTTCTCCGTGCAGGCTTTTATGTAAATGTTTATAACTTTTTTCTGTCTAGTCCTATGAGGCTGAAAAGGTCCCATTTGAAAGAGGATGAAATGTAATATAATAGCATAAAATAAAAGTCATGGGTATAATGGCATCATTTTATAACCTAAGTACAATGTTTATATTTGATATTTCATTGAAATATTTAGCATAGTACCCTATCTTGTGTGGCCAATGTGGATTTTTTTTACTTAAGGTATACTTATATTTTTCTCTACTAAAACCTCGATTAAAATTAGGCTTATCAGTGTAACAAGGCCTAACTACCTGTCAAAACTAAAACAAATATAGATTTTAAAGAAGATTTGTCTGTATTTTAAAAATAATAACTTGCTTAAGTATTTACTTGTTGAGTTAGCTTATCTTTTCAGTCTTAAATGGTATTACAGGATATTTATAATATATACAGGTGCTTCTTGATTGATATGAAACTTAATTTTTCCTTATCCAGGCAGCATTAATATTTTGAATACTTTTTTTTGATAGTGTGAAAAGCATTTGGCCCACCTAAGCACTTAATTCAGGTACATCTATGCAGCAAATTATGTTTGTAAAAGGGACCCAGCACTTATCCTCTCTCCCAACATTTCTGTGTTCTGGTAAAAAAAATGTTTTTGATGGCCAGTGAGGATGCATAAAATTGATGTAGGCATCTTGGTTATCATCATCTAACTCCAAACTTAGTCCAATATAACATTTTCTTCATAGACACAGCCTACATAGTTATTTGGTTGGAGATTTGGAAGTTGCAGTTCTTGCGAAAAGCTATATCTTAAGGAAAAATCTTTGTCACTGCTGATACGTTTTGCTGCTATTTCGGTTTTGGGTAGTGGTTGGAAATAATGCAATAATGTGCCAATAACAGTTTTATGATCACTAAAAAGGGAAAGTTAACATAGGTTCTACATTTTTTACATTGTCTGTATTGATGAATTGAAATGTTATTTTTGAAAAATGCTGGTAACAAATCTTGAACATTTCTTCTGGTGTACAAATTTGATCTTTATACGGCAATTTTTTTATACAGTTGTCACAAATCTTTTTTCAGGAATTAATATTATTTTTTTTTCTTTTTTCTTCTTTAGCATATTTAAGAGATATTGATCTTCAACCTGCTTTGATGACCTTTTTGTGGACATTCTGGGGTCGCAAAGTTATTTTTATAATATTCAGTATAGTAGAGATAATGATGTAAACATAAATTGTAACTAGGTGTCAATGTTTTTCCTAACCTCCATAAGAATTGCTTTAACTTCATCTGGTAAATTTGAAACCAACAGTATTTCTTTCTTATCTGTAAAATTTGTGTTGTGACAAACAGAATGAGTGATCAGCACCACATTACACTGTTCTTTAGGTACTAACGATTCTTCAGCTGAACTCATGATTATACATAGATAGTACAGTAATAAAGAAATAAATCGTTGTTTTAAACTGCACATTAGTGGTTATCAATGAGACTTAATAGTACTAAAATCAGACAAAATGATTGTTGAACCAGAATCACATGAATCAGACTACTCACTGTAGTTTGTATGTTTGTTCCAAACACTACTGTCCCCTATTACACTGTATAAATTTATAGATTATAAAAAAAACTATTTTATACAAAACCACTTCAAACAATGTATACACTTTTTACAATGAACTAATTATGCACTGTTTGTATGCTACTGCAACTGTCACAACAGTGTCACAGAGCAAACTGAGGCTCAGTGTACCTCTGACTGGCTGCCTGTACAGACATATAGCATTCATGTTGTAACTTGTAGTCCTGCCCTGTTGTGAGTCACTCATGCAAAATATTTCAATGAAATATCAAATGTAAACTTTGTACTTAAATTATAAAATGATGACATTAAATACCCATGACTTTTATTTTATTCTATTATAGTACATTTCATCCTATGCCTATAAAGAAAAGTGTTATATTGAACTAATTTTGGAGTTAGATGATGATAACCAAGATGCCTACATCAATTTTATGCATCCTCACTGGCCATCAAAAACATTTTTTTTACCAGAACACAGAAATGTTGGGAGAGAGGATAAGTGCTGGGTCCCTTTTACAAACATAATTTGCTGCATAGATGTACCTGAATTAAGTGCTTAGGTGGGCCAAATGCTTTTCAGACTATCAAAAAAAAGTATTCAAAATATTAATGCTGCCTGGGCAAGGAAAAATGAAGTTTCATATTTATCAATCAAGAAGCACCTGTATATATTATAAATATCCTGTAATACCATTTAAGAGAAGATAGATAAGCTAACACAACAAGTAAATACCTAAGCAAGTTATTATTTTTAAAATACAGACAAATCTTCTTTAAAATCTATATTGTTTTAGTTTTGACAGGTAGTTAGGCCTTGTTACACTGATAAGCCTAATTTTAATTGAAGGTTTTAGTACAGAAAAATATAAGTATACCTTAAGTACAAAAATCCTCATTGACCACACAAGATAGGGTACTATGCAATATATTTCACTGAAATATCAAATATAAACTTTGTACTTAAATTATAAAATGATGTCATTAAATAACCATGACTTTATTTTCTGCTATTATATTACATTTCATCCTCTTTCAAGTGAGACCTTTTTCAGCCTCATAGGACCAGACAGAAAAAAGTTATAAACATTTACATAAAAGCCTGCACAGAAAAAAAATCAGAATTGCCAACTTTGAAATGGAAAAACAAGTTTTATATGAGTCTAAAAGTTATTTTTGACTGTATATTTGGAATCCTTGTGAAATTTTAAGTAAGTATTGTGAGTTTCATAAATAATAACCGTACAAGTAGAGTATTGTGCTATTAAAAAGTGCCCTTTAGATCTCGTGCCGTGACTAACAAATCGACTAAAAATGGACTTTTTTCAAAAAATCATTTAAAAAAACTAAAGCGAATTTGGCAAAAATGAAAAATGCAGGTTGTTATATTTGTCCATAGATGCTGTAAAAAAAATTTCATGAAAATCTGAGAGGGAGGGGTGTTAAATTTTTTTCTGGCCGGCTGGATCATTTGATTTGGAATGACCCCACTGAGGACATGTGTTATAAGTACTTACTGTGCAATATTAGCTGTAAAATCACAACTAGCCAAGTTGAAACTAATGTTACATTTTTTTTTAATTTAATTTTTTGTTGGTAATGGTTTGTTATTTCCTATTAAGGTACCATATAAGGAACAACAGCAAGAGATTATCGCTGATTCATGTTAGAGACACTAAGATATTGTAACCGATTTACCTCTTGTTTAGTAGTCATGGAGTAGTCACAATTATCCAACTGTATATATAGTAATGTTAAATAACATTATATTAGATAGGTTAATGTTACTACCACTATATGCTCTGAGTTGCAGAACTTAATATAAGATACATTTTGGTAATAGATAATTTTTCATTTATCAGGAAAATTATGAAAATCCCAATTACCCCACTTTTTTTGTTTATTAGAATAATAATTGTAAAGCAATCATACAGTAAATGCTCAAAATTTCGAACAATTGGATTGTGTTAAAATTCCCTTTAGTCTGACACCCAGCTGGATTATTAGTTTTTCAAAATTTTGGTTCTTTTTTGGGGCCTGGGGTCAGAATTTCCAAAACTGTCCACTGTATGCAGATTTTGTTTAAGATCCTCTTTAATTTGAAAGTTTCATCAAACTTTTGTCCCAATTTTTGGACTCTGGTGTCCCAAAATTTTAAAAAATCCAAAAGTGAACATTACATTCATATTTTAGTTAAAGTGGCTTTTAACTTGATGTGCTACATGAACTTTTGCGATAATATAAAACTTCACCCACTTTTTGGCCCTGGTGTCCAAAAATTATAGAGGCTTGTTCTTTAATATGATTAGGTTTATTTTACTTTTATAATTTAATTACTTTATATATAAAACTAACGTGTATTGCATAGTGCGTAAGTTGGAAGACAGTTTTATGTACAATATATAAAAAATACTGAATGGAAAAATAAAATAGTTAACTTATTTTATTTTAAATGCACACAACTACTAGAACACTTCAAAATCTGAGCACATAAAAATAATGGTTTAAATTATTATTCTGTTTTAACTAGAATGTATTTTATTAGTAAAAAAAAAATACTAAAACAATAAGTTCTAATTACTAACATAAGCGTGAAAAAATTGGTTTATTATGATTGTGTTCATGATTGGTGTTTCTTTTTAAAAGTTCTTTAAAACTGTGTACATCTTGTACCTTCAATAAACAACATCACTGTCTTAATTAGGCTTGTGAACCAGTCTTCTTTCAAATTTTTTTCTATGAATAAGTTCATGAATTATGTATATCATCATTCATTACTTTGTAGCTGGGATTGGAGTTGCATATCTTCTTAACCAGTCTCCCTCACACATAGTTTTCTATAATTTCTGTTTTTCCTCTTAAGAAAATTTGCTATCTTCAGTGTCGATATTTTTATAGTTAATTTTCTATATTGTCATTCATATTCATTATCAATAGATTATTCTAAGCAGGGTAGAAGAAAACAGCTCAACTGCAAAGCAAGTCTATTATAGTGGACGGCGACTGTAGATAAAACAGAAGTATCTTATTAAATGTGTCGTATTAATATGAAAGTAAATTGAAACAAATGGTGTGTCAACGGAAGCTGCAAAATGTACAGTAGACTCTCGACTATCCGGCTCGTGACTATCCGGCCTATTATTGAACCTACATGCTGTGCAAATGCAAGTTGCTACATGAAAAGCGCGGATTTCCCCCTGCCCTGCTACCTGATCTTTGTTTCGTCAGTTGTGTATCCGATGTCAACAAGTGCGAAATACGTTTGCCACTGTTCCTGGTTACGTTCATAAATTGTATTTTGGTGTGCTTCGTTTTTTTTTTTTTTTATTCAAAATTACGAAATGGGTGATAAACGAAAAAAGGTTGTAGTGACTATGGAGGAGAAACTACACACTATAAAATGACTGGACTCTGCGGTAACGGCAAAAACCATTGCTTCGGAGGGTCAATCAATATCAAATCAACCAATGGGTGTTGCGGATATATTTTATTATATTTTTAATTATACATTTTCTGTTTCTATATATATCTGGGAGTACAAAACGATTTTTTGTCACATTTTATCACTAACACTTTGGCTTCTAGCGGCCATTTTGTTTAGAAGGATCTGTCAATTTTGGCGTTTTCAAATGTTAACGGTAAGTTAAATAATTATTTTATTTATTAAGATATCAACTTAAAAAAAAAACCATCTTAATCTACATGAAACCATCTACAATTCATGTTATGACCAAAAATTTGTTAGGTTTTAGGGAAATAACCTAAAACTTGATTAGAACATCGTGTTTCGATTAGAATAAATTAACGATTTTAGAACAGTTTTTTTCATAGAAGGGATGAAAACACACCTTAAATATTTTTTAACCACAAAGATATAATACATCACTAGATGCTACTAAAATTTGAGATCATTTACATTCCATCCTTTAGGTTTTACGAGCCTTCAAATATTGAGATTTGGCTAAAATTGCTGATTTTCAAATTGGTATATCTCAAAAGGGACTGAACAAAAAAATCTGAAATTTTCTCAACATATTCTACTAGTAATTAGTAATCAACATATAAAATTTCATCATTGTGTTGTAACTAACCAGAAGTAATATTTTAAAAATAAAGAAAATGCCAAAAAATATGCTGTCAAATGAGCGAATGACAGTGAGTGTTAAAATACAGCAAAAATTTTAAAAATAATGTAATTATTTGTTATGGCTAGTTAAATGAAATATCTGTCATAAAACTAAAGAATTAAATGTTTAATAGTAGTAGTAGTAATGTCCAATCTACTTCTGTAGTAGGAGACTCCAAGGTCACATTGGCTGAGCATTCCATAACATGTTAGGACAGGCAAGTCTTAATACAGGCAAACGATATCAAACTACTGTAGCCCATTTAGGGTTGATTCTACACCTTGCAGTATCGATACTTTTACTCATGAGTAGCATTGAATCAAAAGTATCGATACCTACTTGTATCGTTTAAATTGAGTACTTTTCACGAACGAATATAATAAAACTAAAACTATAAAGTGGAATTTGATCGCTATTAATGGGAGTTTTCTTCTTTTAATAAATCGTAATCATGTTTAATAACTAGGATTTAAATAAATAATAACAACAATACAAATATTTAATAAAAATTTAATAACAAAAATGGCAAAATGCATAATAAAATGCAAAAGTTTCGATAATAATACAATACAATAAACTACATAAGTTTTAAATATTTGTTGTAAAACTGTGTACGAAGTAATCTTGTTAAAATTAAAAAACTACAACATTAAAAACAAAAAACAAACAAACATACAATTGGACGAATTTAAGTACTTTTTATGTTTATTATAATGATAGATCTAAACATGCTGAGCCTTACTCAAGAAAACTTCTTCCCCTAAAATTCCCCAAAACTAAATTTTATGCGAAGAATTCTTCTCGAGAAAGTGAGCCTAGAAACAATAATTGCTCAAGATGTTTAGAAGAAAGTCTATTTCTTGTCTGGGTAATGGTCAATCCTGCCTTTGAAATACTCTCTCACAGGGCACGGAAGAGCCTGCAACTAATAAAAAACTACGTGCCTGTTTGTAGAGAAGAGGAAAAATTGTCTTCATTTCCTCCCATTTGTCTAATATGTTTACATTTAGTGGGCAAACAGGATTTGGAGATAAAGCGATACTTCGTCCAATTGCGTATGTATTGTTTTTCTTTTTTTCCCATGGCCATGTACTAATTCCTTATGAGGCAACCAAAAATCAAATTCTTCTTTCTGTGGAGCGTCATCTTCAGACGACGCACTGATTTTATTTGTGTCTGAATTTATTACTTCTTTTAATTTTTGGATTGCTTTCCCACAAGCACTTGCATCCCTGAAGTGCAAATTTTTAAAGCGAGGGTCTAAAAGACAGGCTAAAGCAATGTGTGAATTGAACTCTGTTAGTCCAAATCTTTTTCTTAAGCTATTCAAAAGCAATTGTTTCAGCCTAATAATGACTTCATTTTCTGGATTTATTAATTCCAGTTTTTTATGTAGGCAGTTGATCATCGGTATGGTCTTGGACACTGTCACATAATTTTCACCGGAGATGTCTTTGGGCACAATCCATGTCAAATCAACACAGTGATTTTACCTCACCATTTCAGATCTTGATGAAATTTGGCAGGGAGATAGATCTCATATAGACTAAGAAAAATACCATTTTTTTTTAAAGTATCTCAGCCGGTTTAGAAATTACAGCTATGTAAAGTTTCCCAAAAACACCCGAAAACGCTAGTACCCCAAATTCTTGAATTGTGACTGTGGCTCTTCTAGTTAAGCTAGAGAGTTGGGAGAGGTGTCATTTTAAAGCTCTTTTCAACCCCTTTCATTTGATATACAACACAACACATGTTAAGAGGAAACATATTTTTTCAAATTCAAAATCAAAATTTTGATTTCAAATTTATCAAAAAGCGCATTTTTTAAAATTTTCAAAAAATTCTACATTATAGTTTATGTAAGTTACAAACTATTACAAACTTGTTCAGTAAGTATAAAAATGGGACAGCAATGGATTCATTGTTTTAAACAATTTTAGAAAATTAGTTGTATTGTGAATTTGTACTAATAATGCCAAGTATTACTATAACAAAAGATTTATTACACTATTTAGCTTTACATAAAATACAATATGTTTGAAAACTTTCTAATACTCAAACACTGAAAGGTTTAAATCCTTCTTTTACTCTCAGTTCATATAGGTAAAATGTATAACCTTAGAGCTTCAAAAAAATATTTTATTAAAATGTAAACTACATTACTTATGTTATATTGTATGGAAGGATTCTTAATATGAGGGCTATAATAAGAAGTTATTACAGGTTTTGATGAAAATAAATAGCTTACCTGGCTTAGTTAGTGTGACTGGATGAAAACTTAGGCCAATTTTTCAAATATATACAAACATGACGTCCTAAATAGAAAACAAAGTTTGAAGAAAACTAACTTCCTTTTAAACTCGAGTAAGTTCACAGTAGGTATTGAATGTTTCATTTGTCTTTATTTTATCACTTTCTGGAATCCTATATATTCTTCCTGTTGGTGTCACTGTCTGTACTTTGCAAAGAACATCATTTACAGATAACCATAAGATATCAGGTCTCCTTGGATAGGCAAAAGATGGAGATGGGCCAGCTGGATGGAGGAAAGTAATGACTTGTTCATCATTTTCATTTTTAGCTAAGACATAAGCTAACCACCACTGGTTATCATATACAGTAGTAATGTACCCACTGATGTCTGCCATTTGCAGTTTTTCTGAAGACTTACTCACCACTTCAATAGTTGATTCAGATGCATTGGAGAAAACTTTTGTTGTTATTTTTGGTGAACTTGATTCCACAGGAATGAAACAATGCAGCTTTTGAGTTCCCTTGATTGTAAGAGAGTTACTGAAGCGCTCTTCTAGAAACTTTATTTCAGTTTCAATATGTTCTTCTTGCGTAGAAAACTCAAAAGAGACAGTTTTGATGTTTTCAACTGCCCAATCGAAAAGTTGATGAGGTGTAAGAATTTGATTATCATAGGGTCTTTGCAGACTTGCTTTTGTTGTTAACCTTTTCACTGTCCCTCCGACACCATCACAAGGCCCTATGCCATGGGCTGTGGCAAAAAAGTGCCACTCTGCATCAACTTCAAAATCTTTCTTGTGAAAGCAGAGGTTTGAAAAATTTTTCTTGTTTTTGTATTGTGCTGCACTGCCATCTGAGAAGTAGTAGATCTTCTGAACTGTTTCAAATTTGCTTTTTAAAAAGTTTAACAGTTTTTTCTGGAAGCAATAAACGGCTGTAGTGTTGTGTTCAAGACAATCTGAAATTATGACATAACTGATGTGTTCAGTGTTTTCCTCTCCTTTAAAGTAAATTTCAAAACGATGAACTGTTGCATGGTCGCTGGCCCAATGATAAACTTGAGCTTCATCTTGAATTACAAAGCTGTAATTTTCTGAAAAGTCCACTGTCACACAGTACTCTCCAATCTTCAAATTTTCTTTGACGTCATTCATAAATGAACTTTGCTGCTTAGCTAAAAAATCATGGCGTATTAAAACAGTTAGTTTTTCACAAAACATCTCAATGAATTTCGTTGAACTTTTCTGGATGGTTTCTAATGAACATCAATCCACTGAAACCCACTGCCGAAAAGTTATCTTTTCAACCATAGAGTTATCAAAAGCTTTCTCTAACACGTTTTTAATTTCATTTTCTCCAGGGCAAGAAGAACAACTGCCCATACAGCAATCAATTGATGGAGGATTGCATAACATTCTTGCCAAACAATGTTTGTATGTTACCAAATCACCATTACTTAAAGTCCCTAACTTACCATTTTCAATCATAAGTTTTGTATTTTGGTGAATAGTGCAAACACACACCGAGTGGGTTCCACTCTGTCCTACAAGGATGCAATATTTAGGCCTCAGTTCAGCAAATTTTGAAAATCCTACTTTCAAATCTGGGAAAGTGTCCTTGAAACAAGTGTGCGCTTCTTTCAAGTTGCACAAAATAAGTCTTTTAGATACCACTGACTTATCTCCGTTTTCTCCTTTTATAGTAATACAATCTTTTTTCCCAGGCATTACTCTACTTATATCATCACTGACATAAAAAGAGTGAACTGCTTGAACCACTTCTTTCGATAGACTCTTTCCTAGCTTTTGGTCGGGACTTTCTAATATTCCTTTTTCTTTGAGTACCTTTTTTGCCTGACGAACCATATAGTTTGGAGCATTAAACGCCCTATAGTTTGGAGCATTAAACTCCCGCACAATCTTTCGCACGCTCCACGATTCAGGTAGGCATGTAAGTAGCATTACCTTCTTTTTTCTACTCTCAGCATTGGAGAAGTTTGTTTTCAGGTTTGCTAAACAAGATTCTTCAAGTTCACTTCTTTCATCTATGTCGGAGGAATCTTCAGCGTTTACAAACAACTGCCGTTTGATTGCACACTCAATGTTTTTAATTTTTTTGTTGAATATTGCTTTAACTTTTTTTCCCCATCAATAGGGGATTCTCCTAGTTCTTGAAGGGACGTATTTAAGGTTTCCAACACAACTGATGATGAAGCAAAAAAATTGGGGTCATCTTGTTCATAATTTGTAACACTAGAATCACTAATATTATCGTTATTTTCCTGCTTATTTTTCAAAGAACTTATCTCTTTCCTACATTTATCACAAACTTTGGATAGTTTTGAAACATCAGGAAACATTTCACACATCCACTGAGTAACATTTTGTAACCTCTTTTTGTCTCTTACTGAATGATTTTGTTTTTTAAAGGATTGCAACACTCTAAAGTTTTATGCCTTTGCTTTTCCATTGTACACAAAATTTTTTTCAATATTCAAAGAATTTATTGCAAGTAAACACTGGAATCATACCACGTTGCATAGTGTGTCAATTAAGTATCAATAAAAAGAAAAGGCCTAAAGATAGTTACTTTATTTTATATAAAAATCAAACATTTTGATGAGAATTTTTTTAAATTTTAATTTATTTTTAAATAAAAACATGTTTCATTGTTAATTTTTATATTAAATAAATCATAAATTTCTTCCAAAAAGTAATGCTAGAAATTTCAGTTGTCAGGGCAAAAAAATGTATTTGATACAAATTTTTTAGCAAGTTAGATTATCCAAAACTTATAATAAAAAAACTTGCAATCAAAATAAATGCTTAGGTACATACATAATTGACACACTACACAATAATCTTGATAAACTAAAGAAAAACTGCACTTCTCTTATGTTCACTAAAATCAGAAACTCTGAAAGCACATCCAACCACCAATGTAACTGCTGCAAGACTGACTCTGTCTCTGACTCACTGAGGTTG
This sequence comes from Magicicada septendecula, assembly GCA_034769895.1. Taxonomy (NCBI): domain Eukaryota; kingdom Metazoa; phylum Arthropoda; class Insecta; order Hemiptera; family Cicadidae; genus Magicicada; species Magicicada septendecula. The sequence goes on along the minus strand of CM068368.1, from coordinate 58,941,797 downwards.
ACCAAGCCAGTGCAGGCGCAAGCTTGTAGATACACGCACTTTGCTTGTCATAACCTGAAAGGTTTCAAGGACAAAGATCATTAAAGAGCTACTGACAGCAAATAGAAGTAGCATCTTTCCTGGTTTGCATCTTAAAAAGTCTACTACAATATTTTATTTATAATTTAAACCTTAATAGTGTTTTATAAAACATTTTATATACTAATATTTGGCATTTTTAGTAAAAATTCACAATACACTTAATTTTCTAAAATTGTTTAAACAATGAACCCATTGCTGTCCCATTTTTGTACTTACTGAACACGTTTATAATAGTATAAACTATAATGTAGAATTTTTTGAAAATTTTAAAAAATGCGCTTTTTGAGAAATTTGAAATTAAAATTTTGATTTTGAATTTGAAAAAAAAATTTTCCTCTTAACCTGTGTTGTGTTGTATATCAAATGAAAGGGCTTGAAAAAAGCTTTAAAATGACACCTCTCCCAACTCTCTAGCTTAACTAGAAGAGCCACAGTCACAATTCAAGAATTTGGGGTACCAGCGTTTTCGGGTGTTTTTTGGAAACTTTACATAGCTGTAATTTGTAAACCGGTTGAGATACTTTAAACAAAATTGGTATTTTTCTTAGTCTATATGAGGTCTATCTCCCTGCCAAATGTCATCAAATTCTGAGATGGTTAGGAAAAAATATCGGTATGGAGAACCATACATGACTTCCATATTCTAAGATTTGTATTTAAAATCATTTTCGAAATGAAATATTACCATAGAAACTACTTCTTTCTACTTACTGCTTCAGCCTTAACCACAGTACTGTGGTCACTAACGTATACCACCTCACGTTATCGCACTCGATTTTCACTGATGATGGAAGTCGATGGCATTGCCGAAACATCTGATTTTGTAGAAAACATTGGACTACGGCCAAATATCCCGGGAAGGAATTTTAACAAAAACTACTTCTTTGTTGCCGATAACATTGTACACATATATATAAAAAATATGCGTAAAATTAATGGCTTGTATAAGTTAATGATTGATCTCCATTAAATAGTGCTCCATTAAGTTTAATATTATGATGTCCGTAATTAAAACATCAGAGCAGGTTTAGTGTGAATGAGGGTACACCGTGGACAAAAATTTTCAACATTTCCTATTGAGCGTTGCTTAGAGTAAAGCTGCGAATCTACAGTGTATGTTTCACAGAACAAACACGCGAAAAAGAAGGAGCGCTCCGAAGTCACTCATGGACCCTCAGCATCTTGCAGAGGGTTCATTCCCTAAAGACGAAAAGTCTGTCTATGAATCGTTCCTCTGTAAACACGTGCAGTTACACTGCCCAGCGATCCACAGGAAGCAAATAGATGTCCATTTTTTCGGCTTGCACGTGTTATGTTGGTGTGGGTTTCGGCACTTTCCATTTAAAAAGCGTGCAAATGTAAGAAAATAAACATGAGTGAGGCCAGAAATAACGCAAATTGTGTGTGTGTGTGTGTGTGTGTGTGTGTGTGTGTGTGTGTGTGTGTGTGTGTGTGTGTGTGTGTCTTCCCTGCGTTTTTATTGCTGTAGTCATAATAAAATGGAAACGTAAACATTACATAACTGAGATATGCTTACCTGCCACGAACGATATTTTATACATGTAAAAAACATCAAAATGAAAAAAAAATAATCATTACATTACGTAATTTACATTAAAATGAAAAAATTATAATTTTATTGCCTGGCAACAAAATTATTTTATTTTTAACAATTACCATTGTTTGAAAAAGTTTAAATGAATTTTCAAGTACTTTACTGTTGTTAAAACTTAAAAGGTTGCAGGTAAACTACCTCTTCCCCTTAACCGATATTCACCAAAATCGAAAGTCCTTGAGATCTCTACAATTCAGGGACGTAAGCAAAAAATTATTTGATTCTGTTTGAATTTGCGGCTGTTATTGTTTGCCATAGAAAATACCCTTTATAAAAAAACGTTGCAGGTAAACTACCCCTTCCCCTTAACCGATCTTCACCAAAAACAATATGTCTTGAGTACTCTACAAATCAGGGCTGTATGCAAAAAATTATTTGATTCTGTTTGAATTTGCGGCTGTTATTGTTTGCCATATAAAATACCCTTGTTAAAAAAACGTTGCAGGTAAACTACCCCTTTCCCTTAACCGATCTTCACCAAAAACAATAAGTCTTGAGAACTCTACAATTTAGGGCTGTATGCAAATAATCTTTTGATTCTGTTTGAATTTGTGGCTGTTATCGTTTGCCATAGAAAATACCCTTGTTAAAACATAAAACGTTGCAGGTAAACTACCCCTTTCCCTTAACCGATCTTCACCAAAAACAATAGGTCTTGAGAACTCCATAATTTAGGGCTGTATGCAAAACATTATTTGATTCTGTTTGAATTTGCAGCTATCGTTTGCCAAAAAAAAAATTACCCTTGATAAAAAAAAAACCGTTGCAGGTAAACTACCCCTTTCCCTCAACCGATCTTCACCAAAAACAATAGGTCGTGAGTACTCTACAAATCAGGGCTGTATGCAAAAAATTATTTGATTCTGTTTGAATTTGCGGCTGTTATCGTTTGCCATAGAAAATACCCTTGTTAAAACATAAAACGTTGCAGGTAAACTACCCCTTTCCCTTAACCGATCTTCACCAAAAACAATAGGTCTTGAGAACTCCATAATTTAGGGCTGTATGCATAACATTATTTGATTCTGTTTGAATTTGCGGCTATCGTTTGCCAAAAAAAAATTACCCTTGATAAAAAAAAAACCGTTGCAGGTAAACTACCCCTTTCCCTCAACCGATCATCACCAAAAACAATAGGTCGTGAGTACTCTACAAATCAGGGCTGTATGCAAAAAATTATTTGATTCTGTTTGAATTTGCGGCTGTTATCGTTTGCCATAGAAAAAAAATCTATAGACACACGGACAGACAGACACACACACACACACACTTTTCGGAAAACGACTTTTTTTCATGTTTTGAGTGTAGTACAATCAGAATCTGCAATAATCTCGAACACGATTTTTTTTGCCATCACCATACATACTTCCATTTCCTTAAGGAATATGGAAGTAAAAATTTTTTTTTTTGTGTTGATTTGACATGGATTGACCCTTTGGTGACATATTCGAAAGGTTTAAAAATTGCAGCCATTTGTTTAATTATATCAAGGTCCTGAGCCGAAGGCATGTCTGGACTTATGGTGTCTGACAATAGTATTTGTGTTCATATTGCCGACATTTCCAGATACCTCTCCAGCATATAATATGTGCTATTCCACCTGGTAGCGACATCTAAAATCAATTTTTTAACGCCACCCTCAGCAACCCCATTATCTATTTGAATTTTTCTCAGTTTATGCGAGTTTATAACACTGTTTTTTACCCATTACAATAGCCCTAATTTTTTTTACCATCAACTGTACACTTTCAATTACCAAAGCTTCCTCCACCACCAAATTTATGGTGTGAGCAAAGCAAGGTAATTGATTTTTTTCCGCAATTAGAGTCTTTATAGCTGAAACAATATTGGCTCCGTTATCTGAAACAATCACTCTAATTTGAGGCAAAATGTATTTCTCACTCTTTAAATATATCTGCCATAACAAAAACTAAATAATCCCTAGGATGGATTGATTTTAATTCTTGAGTCGCTATATTATAATGGACATGCTGAGTATGTTCAAAATAATGAATTGTAATACCCAAAAAACTTTTCTCGTTCATGGTTTCAGATACTGTTGCAGATATATATGGCGAACATTTCATTTTTTTCTTCGCATAATCTACACTAACAGAATATTTATTGTCCAATTTCTTCTTCAAATATGACACAGAAGGTACAATGTAGTTGGGCGCAATTTCTTTCATCAGGTTTTGGAAACCCTTTCCTTGTACAATGTTGAAAGGCCGCATGTCTTTACACATAAAATCGAGAAGTGCCATTGTAATGGCACTATGCCTGGAACCAACAACTAAAACAAATTAATACATTTGGTCTAAGTACTATTTAATGAGTCCATTAATTTTATTGTGTATAATATTGTGATCATTAGTACCTTTGTACGCTGATATTTGTTGAAAAGCCTCACGAATTTTCGGTGATGTAAGTGATGTGACTTGCGAAGTAGATCTGCCTTGTTTTTCATCAGCATCTTGAGCCTTAGGGTTTACACCAAAGACACTGCTAGTTGACGTTGATGAACTAGGTCTATGAGAAAATTAAGTCATAATATTATCATAAGGCAATTATTGAAAAGTAATAAATAATAGTTGTGAAAATGCAACACTGCACTCAATCAAGGGTATTAATTATTTGCACTTTTACTTTTGCTGATACACTTACTTGGGTACTTCTTGTTGTTTCTCCACAGAAATGCCATGTTTCTTTAAATGTTTAATCAAATTACTAGTGTTCCCATAGTATTTTATTTTATTTAAACACTTTTTACAAGAAGCACTTTCTTTGTCTATTTTGTCAAAATATCGCCAAGCTTTGGCAGCAGGGGGCATTTTTTAAAAATATAAACACAAATAATAGGATGAAAAGCAAAAGGTTGAAGAAGGGCGAGGTTAGGATGTACACCGGTACACGTACGTGTAACCGTAGTTAGAAGGGGGAAAGAATTCAAACAAAACGAAGAAAACAAAAGTCAAAACTCAAAACCTCTTCATAGTTCACAGCCTGCCTACCTTGCCTCGCTCCATAGTTGTCCCAACTCCTATAAAATAAAAAGAGGTGAACTTGTATGTTGTATGACGTCGTTGGTGTAAGGCCTACAGTTTACTCATGATTTAATAAATTTATCTACTTTTTTTTTCTAATCGTATATAGAAAAAAATCTGATACAAGTACTTTTCTTTCAATACCTACTTGGTATCGAACAAAAAGTATCGATGCCACATATACAGTAGACTCTCGGCTATCCGACTCCCGACTATTCGACCTCCAGCCTATCCGACCCGCTCTACTAAAAAAAAAAGAAAAGTATTTTTTGAGTACGGTACGTATGCAGTATTTCCGATCCGATTACTAGCGCCTTCAAACGTCATGTGAGCAATCCCGCCACGCGGGTGAAGGCGCTTACGCATGAATCACCAGTTACCAATACAGTACGCCAATTGATTCATGTTGTGACAGGAAAGTTTCGTGTTCCTACTTGAGTGTGTAACAGGTGCATCAGTCAGTCTGTATCCAGACGTCAGTCCGTGCGGTTCAGTCGTTCGTGGGTTGTTAATTTGTTATAAAGTGTGTATACAGTATTGTTGGTGGCTTTTATTTTTAAGTGAAATATGGGTGACAAACGAAAGAAAGTGGTAGTAACTTTGGAAGAAAAACTGCAAGCAATAAAAAGAATGGATTCTGGTGAGTCGGTAAACAAAATTGCACTGGAGTTAGGAGTTGGAAAAACTACTGTGGGTGATTGGCGAAGAAATCGCGCAGAGATTGAAAAATGGTGTTCTAAGCAAGCAAGTGGCAGTGGAGTGAAAGTTAGAAAAACTATGCAAAAAGGAAAACATGTGGAAGTTGAAGAGGCTTTATATCTGTGGTATGAAAATGTGAGGGGGAAAGGATTGACGGTTTCAGGCCCCTTGCTCCAAGAAAAAGCGATTCAGTTTAAAAAACAGATCGAAGGAGACGATGGTGAGTTTACTGCCAGTGACGGGTGGCTTGATCGCTGGAAGAAACGTTTTGGTGTTCGTCAGATGACGATTAGTGGTGAAGCATTGTCTGCTAATAAGGACGCTGTCCCTGACTTTAAAAAACACTTTTTTGACCTGCTTGATAAGGAAGGTATTTCCGGAGAACAAGTGTACAACTGTGATGAGACGGGTTTGAATTACCGTATGTTGCCGTCTAAAACACTAGCGTCTAAACAGGAAAAGGCCACACTAGGGTTCAAGAAGAGCAAGGACCGCATTACAGTTTTAGCTTGTAGTAACGCAACTGGAAACCACAAGTTGAGACTGACCTTGATTGGAAAATCTCGCAAGCCTAGGGCTTTTAAAAATCTTAAAGATTTAAGTTCTTTGCCCCTGCATTATACCCATCAAAAAAAGGCGTGGATGAATGGAGAAATTTTCAAAAATTGGTTTGAACAGGAATTTGTGCCACAAGTTGAGAAACATTTAGCTGAAAACAATTTAACGAGGAAAGCAATCCTAGTTTTGGATAACGCTCCTTCACATCCAGCAAATGACCATTTAAAAGATGGAGACATAAAAGCTTTGTTCTTGCCGGCAAATGTTACATCTATATGTCAGCCAATGGATCAGGGAGTGCTCCAAGCTTTGAAAAAGAAATATCGACGTAGGCTACTAAGCTATATCATCGCGACAATTGATAATACAGAAGTTGCGACGGCACTACAGTCAGTAGACATGCTTGACGTCATCAGATGGGTGTCCGAGGCATGGGATGAAATTCCATCTTTAACACTTGTGCGATCGTGGAAAATTTTGCTGGATCACAGAGCCAGTGATAAGTGGGAAGAGGTAGAACAGCAATGTGATGTGGAAAATGCAACTGATAACACTGCGCTTGTATCGCTGTTAGAAAAAGTTCCCGGATGTGAGGAAGCTTCATTGGAAGACGTCACAGAATGGTTGGCAAAGGACGAAATTGAAGAAATTGCAGACGAAGATATTGTAGCGATGGTATTAAATGAACAGCCGATTGAAGAGGAACAAGGTGATGAACCCTCCGATCGTATAACCCACTCCGAAGGCCTGAAGGCGATCGAGACGGCAGTGAAATACATTGGCCAGCAAGAAGAAGCAACACCAGCAGACATCATATGTTTACGTAAGTGGAAGGATATAGCGGCGAGGAAAGAAGCAGGTCTCAATTACAGACTTTTTCAAACCTTAGACAATGTAAGTTTCACTTGTTCTTTCATTATACAGTACGTAGTTTTAGGTTATTATAATTTGATTTATATTAACAACTAATTTGGTTGAAAGCTTTCGTATAAATTAAAACTCATAGTAAAACTCATTCAACTTATTGTTAACTACACATTTTGTTTCGTCCTTCAAATAAAGGTTTTGTGAAAGATACTGTAGTTGCGAATTCTTATTTCATTTCTTTCTAATTCATTTATTACTGTACGTCATTTATAAGGACAAACTGATATGACGTATGCATCCAAATAGCAACAAGTACATTCAACGCAATAGGGTGGCGGTCATTGACCTTACAGAGGCTGGTATGCCTACGGCTCCAGTGTATCCGACTTTTTTGCTATCCGATCCGGCCGACTGCCACATTAGGTCGGATAGTTGAGAGTCTACTGTACTTGGTATCGGACTGAAAGTATCGATATTTTACTTGTGTCGAATCAACCCTAAGCTCATTTTTTCAGTAGCTGTGCTTGTGAGTGGTTGTGTATAAGTCATAGCTTTGTTTTATAAGTAGTGAAGTTTGTTTTTTAGAATTGTGGTTTTTATTTATTAAAAACCCACATGCAGCTGGTTGGGATCGAACCCGGGACGCCATAGTGTTAAACAAGGAAGTATAGTGGAGTGTTGTGTTGGTTTGTTTGTTAATGAATTTTGTCATAAAACTTGTTACCATCCATTTTCTAAAGAGATTTTTCAAGTGAGTGATCTACCTCCAAATGAACAAACATTGATAAAGTTAAGAGTTAGTGAAAGTATCAGTTCAATGTGCCAATATCATAGAAATAAGTATGTATGAAAATATAACCATATTTTTGGAAGAGTCTGCAGTGATCCTTTTCAGAATCATAAAAAGTTGATAAAAAGTAGCTCAAGAGAAATTCAACTCGAATATCTTGATAAGCCAAAACAAATTGCAGTTGATTTGGTCCCGGGCAAATCGCTTTTTCCTTCATGTTACAAAAAAATATTTACTTTTGAAGAAAATCCCTCAACAAATGACAGTGACCTTTTTACTGATTCAGTAGAACTTTCTGGAAAAGAAACTTTAAATGAAATAAACTCCGTTTGTTACAAATTACATATGTCCCCAGCCACAAAAATAATCAAGCTAAATAAATCCCAACGGGTTTCTGCGCTGCAAAAGAAAACACAAAAATTTTTAGATGCAATAAAGATAAAACTAGAGGAATCGTTTGATGAAAAATTAACTGACGTCACAGCTCCCTCTACCAGTACCAGTATTGGGCGCGAATATGATGAATTAATAGAGAAACTTAAAGAAAAATGTGCGTTAGGTAGTAAATAAGAAAGAATCAAAATAATTAGTTCGCTACCTAAGTCTTGGTCAAGGAAAAAAATTTGTGATGTGTTTAAAGTAACTGATTATTTGGTATCGACTTACAAGGGATCTAGTGAAATCTCGAGGAATTCTTCCTGATTTGACCAAAAAAGCAGGTAATCCTTTGAGCGAGGAGGTTGTTAATGCTGTGATAGAATTCTACCAAGAGGATGAGTATAGCAGGGTCTGTCCAGGAAAGAAAGATTGTATTTCTATTGGTAATAAAGTTTATAAACAGAAGAGGTTGCTTTTATTAACACTAAATGAATTATTTGTACAATTCAAGCAACGTTATCCACAATACATAATTGGACGTTCTTCATTTTGTGCCTTAAGACCTAAATGGTGTGTGTTGCCAGGATCTTCAGGTACACACAATGTCTGTGTGTGTATAAATATCACCAGAATGTAAAACTCATGACTGAAGGCTTAAAAATCAATGTAGAGTATAAAGACCTACTGGATTTTATGGTCTGCAGTACTGAAAATGAAGCTTGTATGTTTAATGAATGCACATCATGTCCAAGACCTGACCTATTAAAGGAAATGCTTCAAAATGAACTGGAAGACCTGCCTGATCAAATATCATTTAAACAGTGGATCAGCACTGATAGAGCTAACTTGATCACTGAAGTTTTACCTGTGGATGAATTTTTCGAAGCTCTGGTAGAGAAGCTAACGCTTTTAAAGAAACACCACTTCATCTCCAAAGTTCAGTCAAAGTACTTAAAACAACTTAAAGATACGATGCCAGAGAAAGTCTGTATCACTCTGGTCAACTTTGCTGAGAATTTCACCTTCGTTGTTCAAGACGAAATTCAGAGTTATCATTGGTGTAAACCACAGGTTACCCTGCACCCTTTTGTATATTATTATTTAAATGATGGTGAAGTTTGTTCCAGAAGCCTTTGTGTTATAAGTGTCTGTTTAGACCATAGTACCGTGGATGTGCACTGTTTTCAAAATCATTTGACTGAAGATGTCAAAAACGTTGCCCCTTCAGTTACAAAAAATAGTTTATTTTAGCAATGGTGCTGGCAGCCAGTACAAAAACAAAAAAAAAAAACTTTTTGAATATTTGCAACCACTCTAAAAGACTTCGGTGTTGAAGCTGAATGGCATTTTTTGCCACTTCTCACGGGAAGAATGCCTGTGACGGGATTGGAGGGGCTACAGAGAGGGCTGTCTCAATGGCTAGTTTGCGAAGACCATATTCGGACCAGATACTTTCAGCAGAAGAAATGTCCAAATTTTGCTCTGAAGAAATTAAAGGTATTTCCTATATATTTGTACCTTCAGAAGAAGTTGAAAGAAATGAAGCAAAACTGAGCCAGAGGTTTAAAACCTGTAAAAAATTACCAGAAACGAGAACATATCACAAGTTTGTTCCACAAAATCCTAGTGTCATAAGGTGTTATGTTTACTCAAACAGTGACATTTACAGTGAACATAGTGTTTCCATTTTACCATATTTTGAAATTAGGTCTTTCAAAGTAAATGACATTCATTGTACCCTGTATTTATGATCAGAACTGGTGGATTGGTGAAGTTGAAAATGTGAGTATGGAAAACAGTGACTTGATTCATTTGTACCATCCATATGCCCCTCAAACATCATTCAAGATTTCAAATAGTGACAGAGTGTGGGTACACCAGTGACAAAGGTTTTGAGGAAATTATCACCATTGGAACTTACAACCATGACTGGTCGTGGATACAACATAACAGAAAAATTATCTCTACAAATAACTCATTTGTACAATACAGTGGTTTCTTTTGGACAATTACAGTAGAGTAAAAGAACTTTTTATCATGCCTAAGGATCAGTCTAAACACAAGAACTATAAAAATATTGTATTAATATAAGATTTAAATATGTTCAGAAGTCAATAAAGATTGAGTAAAATCCAAACTACAATAAAATGTAAGTAGGCCTAGTTTTATTTAAGACTTTTAATTTTTTTGTTTCAACAGCTTAATCGCAAATAACTTTTTTTTGCACATTGTATGTAAATATTGTTACAACACAAAAGCCGCCCCAATACCAGAGAAAAAACTATGATGAATTAACTATATTAAACCAATGAAAATAAAATGACTATGACGAGACAAAGGACTATGACCCAACCCAAGTGATTGACCCAATAATAAAGAAAATAAAATGAGAAGGTATAAACTCAAATAATCAAGAAAAAGACACAAACAAATAATAAATGTAAATGACAAGTATTAAAATCAAATAAAATAATCTCAATTAAAGTACACTAACCAGAGTAATTGATATTATATGTTATTAATAACTCTACGATGATAAGTAAATCAAAACATGAAATTTGTTAACATACTAACTAACAATTGTGTATAAAACAATAAAAAACCCAGAAGTGAGAGATAGGTAGGAAGTGAAATTGATTAAGTGAGTAAAAGAAATCAATATTAGGGAATAACCACTATAGTTAACTGCATGGAAGTAGTATCGTCAAGGTCACACTGCTTACAGCGTTGCCACTAAGCAATAGTTTCCCTTTCTTCCGAAAAATGCTACACTAGTAAGTAGGCCTACTTAATGTAAAGAATATAACAAAGTGATTTTTAAATTAAATATTTACTTTGTTGTTATCAATAAGGCTTCCATTAAAATCATTTTTTGTGCTTTAAACTGTTGAACATTCTAAAATCAATGACAATAGAAGACTGAAAAAACAACGATATATTTTGAAGGTTCATAGATACCTACTGCAGAAATTTTATAGATAAAATTTAATGTTATTTAAAGTAAAAAACATTTTAAAATCTTATGAATATCTCACAGTTGTTCTGGTTTTGTAAGATAGTGTAATGTAAGGTTAACTTGCGTTTTACTGTATTTTTTAAAGTAAAATTTTACAGGGAGAAAGTTTCTAATACATACATTAGAATACAATGTCAATAATTCTTAATAATAATTGCATCACAATTAATACATTGTTAATAATTAATTAACAATGAATTTCCGTAACTTATACGTAACATTCAATGCGATGCGTCAGCTACAGTTTGTTTGAACGAATTTTCATATGCATCCTGTGTCTTAAGCTTGCCCCATTTAATTATTGAAGAGACACCGCACTATTCGTGACTCTGAAAAATATTCTATTTTTATTTCCTGCACTGCTTATTAATAATTAAGTAAAAAAATTAGAACTATACTATAAGACGTTACATGCATAAGTAGCATAAAAATAATCGTATGTATAAACGTGAAACAAGTTGGATGTCTTAAGAAAATGAGGATAATTTTATAAACAACAAATACAAATGCCTCTTGAAATAAATTTAAAATTCCTTATTCATATATTAATATATTATAAATCTTTAAATATAGAAATTAAATTTATAATTCTATATTTTATGAATTGTCCTTAAAAATTTTATAATTAAAATTTTCCTTATTTTATAAACTATAGAATTCCTTATGAGTATTATAAATAATAATCAGTACTGTAACTGAAATGGGATTGGCTTTTGCCACAACAGCGACAAATTTGTTTACAGAAATTGCTCAGTCCTATTTATCTTTGTGCAACGGAAGAAAGGTAGTAGCGCGGCCAGTAAACATACACATTTTTGAGGGGAGTGTAAATGACAAAGGCATTCATAAAAGTGTCAATATACCGAATATTGACCGAAAAGACATGCCGACAGGGTATTCGCAATTTGCATACCAAATGTGTACATATACCTAACAGAACTTCCGAACCATATGGCTTAGGAACGACCGTGCAGAGAACAAAAAACAGATTCATTTACAAAAGGGAAAAGTCTGAGTATGAAAAAATTAAAGCAACAACAGCAGGCAAGGTCAGCGTTCTCAGACAACTGTCAGTCTGTAGGATAACCACCCATGAAGAAAACAGTAAAACTTTAAATAAGTAAGTTCACTGTACGGAAAACACAAAATAACTGACCTAATGGTACTTCGTAAAGTTAGGGTGTGTATTGCTAAAAGCTTTAGATTCCAACATAAGAAAAACCAGCGCAGTATAAATCGTAGATTCAGAGAACTGCAAATCGTAACAAAAGAAGCCAAAGAAAGAGAAGAAACGCAAATATAGAAATTCTGTAGATATTTACGCGACAACAAAAAATATGTAATACATTTTATTGTTTTGTCTCCAAGTCGCGCTCTAATACAAAGGTACAATCTTACCTATTTTTTATTTTCCGTCGTGCGACTTCGTATATTTTTATTTATAGCACTACCCGTTTCGGCAACAAGTTGCCATCCTCAGGTGAAACACTCACTTAAAACGAGGTCGTTAAAAAGTAAAATGATTTATTAAAATACTAAAACTGAAAGTTAAAAGTGCATTTTCAACATATATGAGCACACACGCGAACATGAGCAGGTCAGTGCTATACACGCGGGCATTATCGGTCGACTAGACTTGGTGCTTATGTAAGAATGTACGCTGATAAAACTGTAACAAATTCTATACGTATCGAAAAAATATGTTGCCGACTCACACAAATTTTTATAGCTCAAATACTGGCGCCCAGAATTTAACTGAGTAATGTTACCCACAACTAATTATTCCTGATAAAAAAAATTCATTTACGCGATACGTAAAGCAATATAAGGTGGATGTATGAAATTTGCTTTCGTAACACTGCTAAAACGCTACACACTGTACTAGCCGGCAACAACGATGGGCGAGGGGCGTGGAGGTGACAGGGAGAAGCAGTGAAAGTGAGTGACCTTGACGGTACTACTTCCATGCAGTTAACTCTAGTAACACTAAAGTACAGTAAAAAAGGTACAAAGTGCCAGTGTAACCCAAAATAAATATAAAACACAACACATAGGTAAAGACACCAAAACCAGTGATTAACACTATAGTTTAAGGGTGAAAGATACCAAAAAATAAGAATAACCAGAATATTGTTATTATAGTTAGAAGTGATAGTAGATTAGGAATACAGTGGTATTCAGGATAAAAATCCCATAAGGATTAAGAATGTTATTGTTACAATGGTTAAGTAGTAAAAAATTTAGTAAATGTTAAAAGATGGATGGACAACCAATCTAATAGTGTTAAATAAGAATAAACTAAACAATATGAGTGCAAAATAAATAAAACATCCTGTATTATGAAAAATATCCGGGCTGTTTGGCCGTGGTCCATGGTTAAAAACAAAACCAAACGTTTCGGCAGCTCCACTGGCTGCCATCATCAGTGGAATAAGATTTCTGCACTTGGGGTGTTTACGTGCAGGCCCACAGTACTGTGGTATAGACTTAGTACCACAGTGTGGTCAGTCTATACCACAGTACTGTGGGCCTGCACGTAAACACCCCAAGTGCAGAAATCTTATTCCACTGATGATGGCAGCCAGTGGAGCTGCCGAAACGTTTGGTTTTGTTTTTAACCATGGACCACGGCCAAACAGCCCGGATATTTTTCATAATTCAAGTGACACCGGCCGTGAAAGCCTAAGGAATAATTTAAAACATCCTGTGTTAATAAAAATGTTCAAGGGGATGATTAGCAAGATAAAATAAATGGTGTTATAATGTTATTCACCAAGATAGTTATTTGTTCAATTAAGTTTATAAGAAGGAATATGGCTGAAAAAAGTAAACAGACCATAAACCTAATTTTTGTGTTATGTTTTATAAGTAATATTAAATGATAAACAAGTTATAACAAATGGCAATAGATATGAGTAAGGAGATAAAATTTTACAAACATAATAATAATCTTTAGAGCAAAGACAGAAAAAGAAATAAGAGAATAACAGACAAGCAATGATTTTGGTAAAGTATTAAAAACATACAATTATTGTAAAACAGCCCAAATTAATTCAAAATGTAAACAAGTCATAAGTGACACCAAGCAAAACATATGCAAATGAAAAATAGTCTTTAATTTGTGTAAAATAAGAAGATATAGCCAATTACTACTTAGGCCTATAAAATGCCTAACTGTATAAATCCAAAATAAACAAATTGTAAGAAATTAACTATTGTATTAGAAAATTCAGGGCAAGTAACTAATTAAGTACAATTAGTGAACCATATTAAGATGTCAGAGTTAGATTAAAAACATAAAATAAGAAAGAAATGTAATAACATAATATTAACATTTTTGTCAAAACTTTAATACATGAACAAACCCAGCTTTGTGGGATGTCAAAATGATCTTTGAAAGAAAATATAAACAGTTGTGATAATATCTAATACATAGATAAGAAGACAGAAGAATAATAGCCATCAGAATATATTTATTCATTTTGAATTAAAATTCAAATATTATAACAATATACATAAATATTATCAACCAATGAGAGTACAGACAGTTGCCATAACAACGGAACGTTATTTAATATAATTCTGTTATAAAACATTAGTCCATTATTGACGCTCAAGACATACAGAAGCCAAACCATATTCGACTCAATTTTCAATTAAAATAATCATAAATAAGTCAAAATTTAATGAGATGAGGATGCAAGAAGTCTGATGAAGAATTAGTCAAACCAACATAGATAATAGACCAGATTTTAATATTCAAAATTAATTATTTAATGCAAATTATTCGAAAAAGAAGCCAGACGTAATCCAAATTATAAATGATGGAAGATTGATGATCGTATAGACCCAACCTAACTAAGAACTAAGTGACTCTTCACCCGAATTCAGCAAGATTTGTTAAGTATATCTGATCTACCCGAATTTACGAAATAAATTCTAATTAACTTTTCTCACAACATAAATAACTCTCACTCCGAACTGATAACTAAATTTCTTTCAAGGATTAATTGAGAAAAAAAACTAAACTTGTATGTAAACAGAAAATAACCTGTGTAAAAATTATGAATTCTTAACACACTTTTTAACACTTAAAAAACGAATTGTATATAACTCTAATAGTATATAAGTACCATTGTGTGAAGCTAATTATTTATACACATACAAATACAGACAAATAAAATTATGTATCTTCCACCTACCTTGTTTTGTCCTCTCATCCCAGAATCCGTCACACGAACGTTGAGATGCAAGTATGATTATAGGTTGTGTTAATAACAGATGTAACTCGCATTTTGTGAAGAGAAACAAACTGAACTTTATTTTATCCTTTAAAATTTTTTAAACTTCAAATTGTTATTTATTCATTTATTTGCTTCTTAGCTCAAGTGATTACTTCTTGCCAAAATTTGAAATACATAAAACTTTTAATAATATTTACGA
The DNA here is from genome assembly GCA_034769895.1 of Magicicada septendecula. Taxonomy (NCBI): domain Eukaryota; kingdom Metazoa; phylum Arthropoda; class Insecta; order Hemiptera; family Cicadidae; genus Magicicada; species Magicicada septendecula. The sequence goes on along the minus strand of CM068368.1, from coordinate 58,926,306 downwards.
CATGATTGGATACAACTAAACTCTTACCTTAATTAAAGCAGCCCAGCCTGCTCACACACACCTTCACACATTAAAATTCCCCTTATTATTTTATTGCGAGCTCTTTTAATTAAAATTTATTAATTGTTTAAACTGAATTTACGTATCGTGATCTCCTTTTCTGCCAATCTAGAGGTCACATGTTGGAAGTCTTCTGTTTCACTGTGTACGTCCGAAAAGTTCTGCTGATGGAATTCCTACGTAATTTAATTATCACTGTTTTCACGTTTTATTTATTTCACTTCATATCTTTTTTAGTTCATATCCGGGAAGTTTACTACATTTTCGATTCCGAGCCTTTTATGTCGAATCGGCCGTAGCCGACACTACGTACCCACAAAACTGTTCTATATTCACATTTTTATATGCGTGCGAGATGGAAAACTGTGTCCAGTCGGCGGATACACCCACGACCCATGTCCGACACTTCTAGATGTTATTTTCCGACTGACGTTACATGCGGGCAGACATCACTGCCTTGCCTGCAATCAAATTTCGTCGCCGTTCCCAGCCTTCATTCTCAAAGTCTTAATAGCTGCACACATAACACATGGGATTTTCGTGTGTTGGACGTTGACGATATTAGGTGTTCACTAGTTGACGTCACTGGAGTAGGCGTTATCTACAATTGTGTTTCCGCCACCTCTGAAGCACGTGGCGAAAATATCGTCTTATGGCCATATTGTTTTACTAACTCGGCGTCGGTTGCGCGCTTGTGGGTGTGTGTCACACAGTCTCAAAATTTAAGAATGGTATTGCGTGATTGCACGTTGACGCATTCCATTGTATTGACTCCGCCTTATGCGTTCTTTGTTTGCTACGATTTAGATTCCCCATGTAACTGGCCACGCATATGAAATGAATTGTTACAAATATTTAATAAAATAAAACCCCTCCCTTTTGCCCCGTTACAATACCCCCCAATGAGAGATCTTCTGTCGAAACAGAAGAAATCTCATTGCTAAACCCCTAAGAGGATCAGTGAGGATATGGTGCCAACATTAGTTCTTACACCTCATGGGTAAACTACCCCCCTGGCTCGGCGACCATGGCTGCACCTGAACGAGATTACTGGACTTCTCTATCCGAGATCCCAACACCATAAAATCGAACAGACACACACCACAGCGCACCTAACCTTCTAACATACCACCCCAAAATCCAAACCCCTGGTCTTATACCATGCCAGATCCTCAACCGATATGTTCCCCCTCACCATGCACACTGGGCTACCTTTAGCAGTTACTGGGCTCGTACATATACTTATTAATACATACCATCAAAATTTATTTTCAAATTTAAAAAGTTTCATTTAAATTAAAACCAAATTTTTATATTACCATTAATCTCAAAATCAAAAAAAAAATAAATAAAAAACTTTAATCTGAATCTACGAGTTTTCTTCATTACTCTTAATAATCAGAAAAACAAATAAATTGAACATCTACTTAGAACATGAACTCATTTATCCTAACATTTGATTATACATACATACTAACCAAAACAATTCAATAAACAACACTAGTAATACACCTAAACAATAATACACTTGAAATTCAAAACATCAATTAGATGGGAGGCACAAAATCAAATTTTTTTTTTCAAAAATATTTAAATTTATTGAAATATACTTTTCTCAATATTCAGAAAAGTTAAAATTATTTAAATCAATTAAACAGCAAAATCTGCATCACTTCATTGCCAGAATTGGTCTAGTTTATAACATCAACCATCAGCTGATCAAACTGGGTCAAGTCAACAACCTTGACCTACATAGGTTACACATAGGCTACATCATAAAATACATTAAACATCTTTAAAATTTTTTATCTTCAAACATAATATAATAAGACATTCCAAATTAACATGGTTATTATTACAATTAACAATAAAATTGACATTTAAATTAATTAAAATTTGCACATTTATTGCTCTAATTAGTCTCAACTTCTATTAAAATCGGTTACTTGTTTCCATTAATTTTATATTTTTACTATGACTCTCTTTCTTTAACCTTCTCAATATCCATTAGTTTGGGTGACTTAATTATTCTTAATAACTTGGTTCGCAACTTGGCATGTATACATTTATAATCTTCCCCCCTCTGACTTGATCACTAACCACCTTAACTAATATGACACCCATCTATCAAAAACATCTATCAAACATTCTCTAAACCCACTTACTACTCAACTCAATTCGCATCATTCTACCCTTATATAAAAAATACTCTCTACCCCTTTGTACTCAGGATGTGTGTTCCCCTCCCAAAGCTCATTCCCTTATGTTGGTTCCTTGACTTTCCTAGGCAACCCTTTCCGGCGCTAAATGGTCCCTTCCTGTCCCAACACCTTTCGTTGCGGACTCCTTATCACACCACCCCTTTACAAAATTCCCATCAACTCTAATTACTCTCCCAATACATCACTTCAACTACAACAAAATATCTCCATTTACTTATTACATCAATATATCAATCAGTACTCTACATATTTTCCCCATAGCTACTGTGTCAACATTACATCTCAAACTCTACATTACATTAATTCACAACAATAATATTCTCTCTAGCACCCATTTAAACTCAACTTGGACTGATCTACATGTCCTAACAAAACAATAATCACCCAAAGTCTCCCATTTACTATCTTTTACACATCATTTATGTTGGATATATGCAATACATTTATATTGTATAATATATGTAATGCGCGTGAGCATGTATAAGTTTGTTAGTTTTCAGTTTGTAACAAGACGCCGTGAGTGACGCACGTGTCGTAGCACTGTGTATTAAGTATGTATTGTGTATGGTTTAATAAACTTTATTATACTGTGAAAACTCTTATATTTCTTCATTCCACACTTTAACATGATAGCAGAGGTGCGTGGTTTAAATAAACTTGTGGTCAAGAGTTTAAGTGAGTATAGTATCGTTTTTTTGTGCTGTCGCATGCTGTGATACGGAAAAATGGCGAAGTACAATGACATTACAATTCCAGTGTTTGATGGAGAGGACTATAGTATGTGGAGAAAACGTATTGTGTTGTTTTTGAAATTTAAAAAATGTGATGAAGTGATAACACGAGCAAAAACGGCGCAGGATAAAGACTCGTGGGATGATAATGATTTAAAGGTTATGAACTATATATACAGTAATATAACGAATAAGCAATTGGAATTTATTAGTGATAAAACAACGGCGTATGAAATAATTCAAAAGTTTGATGAAATGTATTTGAAAAAGTCTACGGCATTGCAAATTGTATATAGAAATAAATTGGAAAAATTAAGACTTAAAAATTATACTGATGCAGCGACATTCTTCAGTGATTTTGAAAAAACTGTGAACGAGCTTAAAAACGCGGGTGCTACTGTGTCAGAAAAAGAAAAATTAAATTATATGTTAAATACGTTGCCGGATTCATACAGTTATATAGGCGATTTAATAGACGCATTAAAAGAAGATCAAACTGTGGATTATGTGAAAAGTAAAATTCAAATGACGGAAATAAAGCATTAAAAAAGGATGAATATTCTGGACGAAAATCTAACGCATACATGGCAGATAAAAGTCGACAACTGCGAATATGCTTTCAATGTGGCAAAACTGGTCATATCAAGAGAGACTGTAAATATGGTGGCCAAGCGGCAGGCAGCAGCAATACATGGCGAGCACCACGAGGCCGACAAGAAACCGAAAAAAGTAACTACGCCAGATGGCATGGCAATTTTCGAAGTCAGTGAGGTGCAAGAGCACATCAAGCAACTCAGTCGCAGCAGAAGAATCCAGATACGAGCGCATGGGTTATAAGAGTTGACTATCACACGGCGCATAATAGTAAGGTAGATAAAGATAAGTTTAATAATTGCGAGATTAATTGGTTATTAGATAGCGGTTGTACTGACCATATAATAAATAATGATAAATATTTTGATAAATGTATGACACTTAAAGAACCTGTTAATGTTTATTTGGGAGATAATAGAGTTGTAAAAGCAACTAAAATTGGTAATGTGGTAAGTTACTTTGATCTTTTTGGTAAGAAAAATGAAGTAAACATGCAAAATGTATTTTATGCTAAAGATATGCATACAAATTTAATAAGTTATGGTAAAATAACGGAAAATAATACTATTATTTCTAAAGGTAAAATGACAAAAATTATTGATAATTTTGGAAATACTACAGCTGTAGCTTGGAAAGAAAATGGTCTATATAAGATGAAAAGTAAATTAAAAAATGTAGAGTCATTGGTAAATGTTGCAAATAAAAATTGTGATAATATGAGTAAAAAAGAAAGGTGGCATCGTATGCTGGGCCATGTAAATTTTAATTATTTGAATATTTTGTGTAAACATAAATTGTTAAGCGGTATTCCAAATGAACTTGAATCAGAATTCATGAAGTGCAAAATATGTGTTGAAAATAAAATGCATAATATTCCATTTGAAAATAATAGAAAAAGAGCAAAAGATTTTAGAAATTGTTCATACTGATGTGTGTGGACCTTTTAAAACAGCTGGTCTAAACGGGGAAAAATACTTTATTTCCTTTATTGATGATTACAGTAAGATAGCTAAAGTTTATACCATGATGTCTAAAGTAGAAGTTTTCAATTGTCTTGTTCAATATGTAAATGAATGTGAAATCTTAACGGGTAAAAGAATTAAATTTTTGAGGTGTGATAATGGGAAAGAATACTTAAATGGTAATATTTATAATTTTGCCAAAGAAAAAGGTATTATAATTAATAATTGTCCTGCTTACATACATGAATTAAATGGAACCACAGAACGGTTTAACAGAACGATAATGGATATGTCACGTTGTTTATTAGCTGAAGCACAAATCCATAAAAAATATTGGCCTGAAATAGTTTGTGCTGCTACTTATTTGAAAAATCGTACGTTATCAAATACTATAGAAAAGAAAACTCCTTATGAAATATTTTTTGGGACGAAACCGAATGTTTCAAATTTACATTTATATGGTAGTAAAGTTTTTGTAAGAAAACCGGAACAAAAAAGATTTTCGAAGTGGGATAAAAAGGCTGATATGGGAATTTTGATCGGTTATAGTGAAGTTGGTTATAGAGTGCTAATTAATGGAAAAGTAATAGTGGCTAGACATGTTGATATTGTTGAAGAAAATGTAAATTGTATTGGCTTGAATGAATGTGAATTTGATGAAGAAGTATATGAATCTTCAGATAATGAATCTCTTGTTGATAGCTTTAAAGGTACAGATGAAAATCTAGGGGATTAAAATGAAAATAAAATAAAAAAATCTGAGCGCATAAGAAACCCACCAAAAAGATATGAAGATTATTATGTATATAATAGTAATATTTTTGCAAATTATTGTAGAGCAGATACTCCTAGTACATTTGAGGAGGCGCTTAAAAGCAATGAAAGTAAGTATTGGTCAAAAGCTATGGATAAAGAAATTGATTCGTTAAATAAAAATAAGACTTGGCAATTAGTTGAAAATGTAAATGGTAAAAAAATATTGGATGTAAAATGGATTTATACAAAAAAGTCTGACAATGCTTATAAGGCCAGGTTAGTTGTAAGAGGTTTTCAGCAAACCGATAAAATTGATGATGTTTATTCTCCTGTTGCGAGAATGCAAACTTTAAAGATTTTATTATCATACTGTTGTCAAATGGGTCTAATTATTGAACAAATGGATGTAGAAACTGCATTTCTAAATGGTAAAGTAAGTTCTGAGGTATATGTCCATCAACCAAAAGGTTATGAGGATGGCACAAATAGAGTGTGTAAGTTAATAAAGGCTTTGTATGGTTTAAAGGAAAGTCCCAGAGCTTGGTATGAATGTCTTGATAAATTTTTAATAAGTTTGGGTGTTAAGAAAAGTAATTTAGATTATTGTTTATATACTTTTGGAAATGGAAAAGATACTATTTATTTATTAATATTTGTGGATGATTTATTAATTTGTGGACGTAACAAAGAAAAAATGCAAAATATTAAGAAACTTTTATCAGAAAAATTTAAAATGAAAGATCTTGGTAAAATTAAAGAATATCTTGGTATTACCGTAGAGTATGAGTTCCGTAAATGTGAAATAAAATTAAGTCAAACAAAATATATTGAGTCATTAGTAAGAAAGTATAATTTAGAAAACAGTAAGATGTATAATACACCTATGGAGGTAAATTTAAAAGTTGAAAAGTCTGATATTTGTGGAAGGAATATTCAATATAGAAATTTAATTAGTGCATTATTATATATAAGCTCAGCTACAAGGCCTGATATAAGCTTTAGTGTAAATTATTTAAGTAGATATCAGAATTGTTATAATGAAACACACTTTAAATATGCTTTGCGAATATTAAAGTACTTGGATTTAACGAAAGATTTAAAATTGACTTATAAAAGAAATGATAATTCTGAAATTATAGATTGTTATGTTGATGCCGATTGGGCTGGTGACCATTTGGACAGAAAATCTACAACTGGTTATGTAATTCGATTATTTGGTAATGTAATTTATTGGAAGTCGAGAAAACAAAAGTGTGTAACAAAAGCTTCGACATATGCAGAGTATGTAGCGTTGTCGGAAGCTGTGAGTGAATTGAAATTTGTGAAAGAATTGCTAAAATTGTTTAATGTAACTTTAGAAAAACCGATTAATATTTTTGAAGATAATTCGGGAGCGATAAGTTTAGCAAAGTATGGAAGTTTTACGAAAAATTCTAAACATATTGAAGTTCATTACCATTATGTACACGAATGTATAAAAGAAAATATGATTAATGTTGTAAAGGTAAATTCTGATGATAATATTGCTGATATATTTACAAAGTCATTGTGTAAAGAAAAGTTTGAGAGATTTCGAACTATGCTGAACTTGAAATGTGTATTTGTAAAAATTGAATTTGTAAATACAATATAAATGTAAGGAGGCGTGTTGGATATATGCAATACATTTATATTGTATAATATATGTAATGCGCGTGAGCATGTATAAGTTTGTTAGTTTTCAGTTTGTAACAAGACGCCGTGAGTGACGCACGTGTCGTAGCACTGTGTATTAAGTATGTATTGTGTATGGTTTAACAAACTTTATTATACTGTGAAAACTCTTATATTTATTCATTCCACACTTTAACAATTTAAAATTCTCAACTATCTCAAATTACTTCCATCATTTAAAACAAAATCTTTAAAACATTATATTCAAACATTAGTTACATTGGAAATTAGCAAACAATTTATAAGTGACATTCTACAGCGGATCAGCTGATTTTCTTAGCGAGGTGAATGACCTTACTATAAACACATTTCAAAATTATACAAATTACACATTTTATCAACACTTACCTCTAACACAATAAACTAATACATTTATAAGACCGAATAAACACAATATAATAAACATCTAATGCACCTATTTATCAAATCAAGAGACAATTCTTTAACTACTTCAAGACCGAGTCATCATCCGTAAGTTACCAAATTTTAATTCGTTGCTCCCCTGAGCAACCACCCTGAACCACACACACTATTATTTTTTCTGGTGGACTGTTGCGCCCATTTGCCTCCACAAGGACGGCATTGGTGGAGGAATTTATGCTCTCCGTATCCTTGCTTCAGCATTACATTTTAAAATTGGCAGATATCATCATATCTATGTTATAAATTAATATGCCCTTAAAACGGGTCTACCACCTGGTTTACTGTTCCTACTCGAACAGAGTGGCAGCCGCTGTTCCATAGTTCCGGGGATTTCCCCTAAAATCACCCCCCATTGATTTCAAATATACACCAATTTCAAGCCAGCTATGGTCAAGGTTCTTAATTTATGACCATAGCTGACCGCTATCCAAAACCACGATTAGTGCTGGTAAGGCAGTAATCGCCCGAAAAGTCGGGGAAATCATCTCTAACTTCAGGCATGTTTTCTACGTCATTAATATACACAGCACAGCAATCTATCAGGATATAATATAAAATTATATAAAAAGTGTGCCGCGTATTTTACGCCATTTTGGCCTCCGATGGAGGTAACACTCCCTGTTACCCCCAACACTTACCGCTATTTACCGTGGCACATGCCACCACGGCAATAGCCAACCCAATAACTAACTAAACCTTCGACACTTGCAGTTTCTACACTCCCTAAGTATAGCACTTCTATTAACACCACTCAACCCCCCAAAATTGCCCACATATCTAGTATGATAACATACCATAATATAATAAACAAATAGACATTAACCTTGATCATTAGCATTGTTACAATCACATTAAACAAATAATTCTCTTTTAAATAATTTATATAGAAAATTATAAACATTATAACTTGAAAATTTTATTACTCTTCTATATATCATTTCATTATTTATCACTTACTACAATTATATTCCTCAAAAAATTCAAATTTATTATTAACATTTATTTTGTCTCATATTTCAGCTATTACTACCTTTGAGTATGGTTTCTGTTTAGTATAATTACCTCAAATTAGTTTCATCCTTGAGTTAAAATCTTTTCAACACCTGTAAACACTTTACTCTATATAACTTGTATTATAAAATTTATACTCACAGTACATTGCTCATACTCTTGTCATAACACACAAATATAAATATCAATAACTCCCTGTACCTTCTGAAACATTTTAACAACAATGTTATTCCATACTAAACAATTTAACATTTATTTATTTATTATTGTCAAATTCACATCTCATAAAACAATTTAAATCCATCATTATATAATATCTTAAATCAATCAAAATATTTAAACATCTCCAATTATTTTAATTAAATCAGTTATTGAAAACACAACAATTTCAATTATTATCAAAACAATTACAATTCGTTAATTACTGTCTTCAAAATTATTTTTGTAATTTATTTAGACTGCAAAAATATTATTATTATTATCACAACAATTTCTACTACCTACACACACTGTTTACATAACATCTTACAATACACACAATTAATTTCACTAACAATTTATTTACAAATTATTCGCCATTAATTGTTCAATTTTACCACATTTCAGTTCCAAAATCAGCAAGGTCAGAACCATAAATCAAAATATTTAAAATGTCCATTTATTAAGTTTATGTTCAGCCTCCATCGTCGAATAATAATCTAATATATTTATAACATAAATCGTTCTTGTCCACACTCAATTTATTAAATTTAATATAATCATTCTCTAATACTTCAAATTGTTCCGTAAAACCCACATAATAACTTACTGGATTATTCCACATTATTATCAAATCATAAAACCTGTCTACATCATTGATTTTGGTCTGGTCTCCATCAGTAGTTTTATTCAATATAAAGTCAGTTATTTTCTCAATCATATTCTTCTACTACATTCATTACAACATAAGGTAAATTATTATTATTTAAACAGGTATCATCAAAACAATTCTCAATCTCTACTCTACAAAGTAAGTATTTCATATCATTTATCTTTATCACTTCTAACCTCTCTTTCAACTCTTTATAATTTCTCTTTAACTTATATAATTCTATCTCTCTATCAATACACAACTCTCTATCTAACTCTCTCTCACCATAACACCATCTCACACTTTTGACACCATCCCACACAGAGGGTACTATCTCATAAAAACTCGGGGAACAACTCAAAGACCTCATGTCTTCTAATAACCAGGGACTCTTGCCCTTCAACAATAACATTTGTGAACACCTTGGTTCATCATAAATATGGAGACAATTTACCCTCTGCCCTACATACTAATCTAATCTCTCTTGCCGCTCTTTCTCTAATTCATCAACACTAATTACTACTCCGTTACAACCTATTACTCTCTCACTCTCACCCACTATCTCACTAACTATTTTCAACGTATCACTCTCTGATACCACATTCTTAATTATATTATCATTTTCAACATCATTTCTATCACTTGTTACTTTTTTATTATCATTATTATTATTATTACTTTTAATCTGTTCTCCTACTGACTCTACTATTTTCTCAATATCTCGTTTCAATTCGTTACAACTACTTTCACATTTAATTTTGACCTCATTAATATCAAATTTGAGTTCGTTAAACTGACTATTCTGTTCATCACATTTATTATTAAAACTACTTTTAATTTCTTTGATTTCGTTTTTTCTGTTCATGAATGTCCATTGATATGGTTCTTAATATACTCATTATATCATCATCTAATTTATTACATTTTGTTGAGGTGGGAGTTAACTGTACTCCCGAATCCTCTGTTACATTTGTTTCATCTGTCACATTTATTTTTATTTTATTGTCCTGACTCACGTTTGGAGTCGAGTGGACCTCAATATTATGCATAACAACTGACTCATCAAAATTGTCAACACTAGTTATTTCATTGATATTGTTTTCATTATTTCCTGCCATTTTTAGGTTGTAAATTTACTGTTTTTTGTTTAACTAATTCTTTAACTTACATCTACAACATATACACACAAGTTTATGTACTTTACGTAATTTTTCGTACTGTCACTTAACGTTTCAACCATACTTGCATTTCCGTAGGTGTGGTTTTTATATTTTAATTTTAATTTATAAAAACAGTCCCTGCTTCGGAAGCGCCAAATGTGAAGCTAATTATTTATACACATACAAATACAGACAAATAAAATTATTTATCTTCCACCTACCTTGTTTTGTCCTCTCATCCCAGAATCCGTCACACGAACGTTGAGATGCAAGTATGATTATAGGTTGTGTTAATAACAGACGCAACTCGCATTTTGTGAAGAGAAACAAACTGAACTTTATTTTATCCTTTAAAATTTTTTAAACTTCAAATTGTTATTTATTCATTTATTTGCTTCTTAGCTCAAGTGATTACTTCTTGCCAAAATTTGAAATACATAAAACTTTTAATAATATTTATGACATGATTGGATACAACTAAACTCTTACCTTAATTAAAGCAGCCCAGCCTGCTCACACACACATTCGCACATTAAAATTCCCCTTATTATGTTATTGCTAGCTCTTTTAATTAAAATTTATTAATTGTTTAAACTGAATTTATGTATCGTGATCTCCTTTTCTGCCAATCTAGAGGTCACATGTTGGAAGTCTTCTGTTTTGCTGTTTCACTGTGTACGTCCGAAAAGTTCTGCTGATGGAATTCCTACGTAATTTAATTATCACTGTTTTCACGTTTTATTTATTTCACTTCATATCTTTTTTAGTTCATATCCGGGAAGTGTACTACATTTTCGATTCCGAGCCTTTTATGTCGAATCGGCCGTAGCCGACACTACGTACCCACAAAACTGTTCTATATTCACATTTTTATATGCGTGCGAGATGGAAAACTGTGTCCAGTCGGCGGACACACCCACGACCCACGTCCGACACTTCTAGATGTTATTTTCCGACTGACGTTACATGCGGGCAGACATCACTGCCTTGCCTGCAATCAAATTTCGTCGCCGTTCCCAGCCTTCGTTCTCAAAGTCTTAATAGCTGCACACATGACACATGGGATTTTCGTGTGTTGGACGTTGACGATATTAGGTGTTCACTAGTTGACGTCACTCAAGTAGGTGTGACCTACAATTGTGTTTCAGCCACCTCTGAAGCACGTGGTGAAAATATCGTCTTTTGGCCATATTGTTTTACCAACTCTGCGTCGGTTGCGCGCTTGTGGGTGTGTGTCACACAGTCTCAAAATTCTAAGAATGGTATTGCGTGATTGCACGTTGACGCATTCCATTGTATTGACTCCGCCTTATGTGTTCTTTGTTTGCTACGATTTAGATTCCCCATGTAACTGGCCACGCATATGAAATGAATTGTTACAAATATTTAATAAAATAAAACCCCTCCCTTTTGCCCCGTTACAATTGATGTAAGGTAGTGTACTTTATTATCATCTTATTAATATTTTTTCGTAATCAGAACTCATGATTAAACGAACAGTAGAAAATAAACATTGACGACAGCCATGTCGATTTAGAATCGTTTCAATCATCTTAGCCAACCTGAGAAAATTGTCTATTTATTGCCGGAGCAACTTTATTTAATAACAGTATATAATTTTGTATTTAAATGAATAACTATTAACTATTTCACGTTAATAAACTAGTACTGATTAGTAATAACCGTCCTTTATTTCATTATAAATTGCATTATAAAGTTTGTGTACTTTAGCGACGAGCGAAATTGTCTGCCAGCATTAGACGTCGGCAGCGCGACGAACTACAAGCGAGATTCAAATGCCCGCCAGTTGCGAGGGTAATTTGAATTAGTCAACACCGCATAGAACGACCGCTCAGTTTCACATTTTTAATTGTTTCATAAACAATTTGGTGCCACCCGGGAAATAAATTTATTCATTGAAGGACAGGTAAGGTTTACACTCGTGAAGCTATCGGTACTGGTAATTCGTGAGTTCGCGACGGACATCGTCAGCGTGAAAAGTTAGAAAAAGTAAGTAAACATAAAGTAACGACTACAACGTGTGGGGCTAACACACATAACACCCGATAAACGTACACTTAAAGAGTACATACAGAACAACACGTTACAATATATATATATTGTAACGTAACAGATTTGAGGTCCCCAACGTTACATAAAAAACGAAGTAAATATGGTTTAGAACAATACCCAAAATATTAAGGTTACTAAGTAATTAAGACATCTGAAGTGTACCTAAATATAAAAGATGTAATAAATAATATGGGATATAAAACATAAACATTGTATCTAATGGGAGGAGTTTAATATGTAGTAATGAAGTATAAAATACTATTCAAATTAATATTTAATGTGTTGCAAATTGTACTTGTTGTTATGCTGTAACATGATTTGGTGTTTACAGAATGTTTATCTTATGTTTTGTGGATAGTAAGAGCGGAGTTGTTGCTTTAAGGACGTACTTAGTCAGTGGTACTCCTTTCATTTATGTTAAAATTGTCTTTAGATAATTAAGTATAAGTACTTGGGTTAGGTATTATATTATGTTGAATGTATTTATTGTAATTGATTAATGAAAATGTTTGAATTAATGTTTGTAAACTTTGCCAAGAAGGCAATAAGTGTTAAAAAGTTGGCAAGTAGTTCTTATAGTTATGTTATAAAATAATGAAAGGTTCAAGGATGAACTAATTAATATAATGAATTAAAACCAGGAAATATAAATTAATGTAAGTAGCCATAAACCAGTGACTATCTGTACAGTAGGTCAGGTAAAGAAAAATTAAGTTAAAAACCAAACAATATTATAACAGTTGTAAGAAAACCTATAGGCCTAAATTTAATATTTGTAAAAGGAAATTAATACCTTTTTAATAAGTCCAGTCAAATGAAACTATAGTAAAATATATACGGTTTAATAAGGTAGATTGGGTGAGAGTTTTAGGTAATTTGGTGTAATTCCAAGTATGGAGTATTTTATTAAAAAAGAGTAGTAATATTTTATAATTCTGGCTCTAGGATATCAAATATCATCCAATGACAGAAAGTAGTGGTTGTTAGGGTAACTAAAATGTAAAAAATCTTGTTGATTTTCAATTATTCAATCGCTATATGCTGATGGGTGAAGTTAAATAAATACAGAAAGGAATTTATAAAAAACTTTAATATATTATTCGATTGTTATATGCTCATGGGTTAACTTGAAATAAGACGAATCCATAAAAGAATTTATAAAAAACCAATATAATTCAATTGTTATATGCTAATGGGTGAAGTTGAATTCATACAAAATACAGAAAAGAATTTATAAAAAACTTTAATATATTATTCGAAAGTAAAAACCAATTCCTGTAAACTAAACCGATGAATAATCAATGAATTAGATTTCAAAAATATAACCATATACCTCCAAAAAGTCGAGGAATTCTTATTTCACTCTTCAAGATAATTCCATTGGATTTAGTATTGAACTCGATTTCCCATCTAACCAGGAGACTCATTGATGGAATAAAAAGTCTGAATTTATGGAATTATAGAAAAAATATACTCAAGGACCTTTGTTTCTGAAGAAATAAACCTCACTTTCAAGAAAGAAATTATAATACGACACCAATTCCACCGGGACTGACAACTACAAGGATCGTGAAGGAGAATGAAGATTAGAAGAGTTCCCGTTGCCTTCCAGGACATCATCCCTTCAATTTTATTAATAATCGGAACACCTTTTCTGGATTAACGTAACCTCAACTGTAAATCTTCAACCGTTTGCAAGCGAGCACTGCTGCCTTGAGAATCGTCCATTACGGTAACACCAGCTTATACATAATTTTAATATAGTAAGAACTAATAACATTTTTGTAATACTAAGTAACCTTAATTTTGCATTACCTGGCCTTACTAATCGTTAAAAGAATCAAACGTACCCTGGGATAAGAGATAATTAACATTATATTTAATTTGTATAAAATAAAAAGATAATAGTCAACTAACCAATCGACTCATCATTGTACAATCGATATAACTATATTATAACCATGAAGAGCACTGTTAGAAGTTGAATTGAAAGGTAATACAAATAAAGAATCCTTGTATATGATGATGTTTTATATTATTGTAGAATAGGTATTGTACGTTGTGGGTGGAGTAATTTACAGGTAAAAAGGGTGATTAAAATCTGGCGAACGAGCTAACCTAGAAGCGCAAGTCAATTACGAATAACAGCGCTTATAGTCGACAGCTGGTAGAACATGAGATTACCGAACTAGCGTGTTTCCTGCACAATTTTTGAATTGATTTACACAATACGGACTGACTAGGGTTGGAGAGAATTCTCAATTTATTAATTAAATACATGAAATATAGAATTAACATTGAGTAAACGTTGAGTAATTAGGTAGAACCGTGTTATGGTCTACATAAAAGTTGTAATAACAAAATAATAAATAAACTTGTTTATTAAAATTGAGTTACAGGAGGTCACCTATAAGACTGCATAATAAATATTTTCATTAATAACAGATTGATTACACCCCAGTACACACATGATTAATTTGTTTTATTACAAATTGACGCACTTAACGTGGATACATGGGAGTCTCATATAAGTAAATAAACCCCATAACAACTGAGTAATTTGTTTTATTGCAAATTGGCGCTCACAACAGTGGGGCATCATCATCGTCTATTAACAGAGTATTCTTTACAAATTGGCGCAAACCAACGTGGAGCTTGATTAAACCCCGAAACCTAAAATAAATCTTATTGATCTTGATTAATTTGTTTTATTACAAATTGGTGCTCAACGAGTGGGCTTTAGTTAAGTAAAAAATCGTCTTAATTATTACTTAACTTGAGCAGGCAACCATTAGAGGCACAGGAATGCATACGAGAGGTGTTACTAAAAGGATGGAGAAGGAGCAAGAAACAGAAGAAGATAGACAGGAACGAGAGATAGAAATAGTTACGGACGATGAAATGGAACAACCAATGGGTGATAAAGAAGAAACTGAAGCAATTATGAATACGGAAAAGGAAATAGTTGAAGAGGATGCCCAAGGGGACCAACCAGACAAAGCGGTAGCCAGAGAAGAACCTAATTGGCAAGACATGATGAAATTTATGGCTGAACAATTCAGAAAACAGGAGGAAAACTCAAAGCAAACCAAGGAGGAAACTAAAGAGAACTTAAGACAAACTAATGAAAGTTTAAAACAAATAAACACAAGGTTTGACAGGACTGAAGAAAACTTAATCAAACAAATGAATGAAAGGTTTGACAGGAACGATGAGAGCTTAAAGCAGATTCTGGAAAATACCAAACAAATAGGCGAGAAAATTGAAAACCGTAATAAGGAGTTGCGGCAAATCATCAATGAACAAGACCTAGCGTTGAGGGAAGTCATCAATGGAAGTATTATAATTGTCGATGAAACACTGAGCGAAAGAGTTGATAACTATGAAAAGGAAGTAAGACAGCAAATAACTGAAATTAAGGTGGGTCTGGAAAAGACAGATGAAACCATCATACAAATCAGAGTGGAAGTAGAGACCAAAATTACTCAAATAGGAAACCATAACGATATTAGAATAACGGAGATACAAGCGAAGACCCAAGAAAAATTTGACGAGATACCAATTAATATAACCGGAAGAATAGAACGGGTTCATAATGAAATAAAGACAATGAAAATAACGCAGAAACGTCAAAGGAAATTAATGAATACACGGGAAGGATTGGAGATGATTAAAAGGGGATTAATTAAGATACATAATATACCAATTACGGAACACAGAGAGGTAAGGCAATTAAGAAACTCTAAACGAACCACAATTGAATTCCTAGATAGATTAGAAGGACCGAAAAAGCCCAAACTAACCGAGGAGCATGGAGGACTTCTGGAGATTATGTATGAACCATTTGAACGGTTAAGTAACAATACGGAAGAATCAGTTCGAAAGACGATGGTAAACTTGAACATAAATGAAAATTTTATAGCGACAAGATGGAAGAACCAGATGATGGGGAGATACGTCACAAGAACAGAAATAATTCTATACGCTAGAGAAATCCGAACAATCAGTGCAGAGGAAATAATGGACCACGGTTAAACAGATTCCAAACAGAATATAGAGAAAAGGGACGGATTTTATGGATACAGGATCAAGCAAATCCAAGGAAAATAATGAGAAACTAAGTACAACATATTAAACCAACTATTAAATGAAATAAACTAATTACGCAATACTTCAGAGAAGTTATGTGGAATCAATTTTAAAAACCCCAAAATTCAAAAAGCATGTAAGGACAACTTACTCAAGTTATTTCGAACAATATAATTTAAAATGAAGAAACTAAAAACCCCAAAATTCAAAAAGCACATAAGGACAACTACTCAAGTTATTTCGAAAACATAATTTAAAATGAAGAGACTAAAAACCCAAAATTCTAAAAAACTGTAAGAACAACTTACTCAATAATTATTCAGAAACGATATGATTTGATAAAAAACGTAAGGACAACTTACTCAAGTTATTTCGAAACCATATAATTTAAAATAAAGAGACTAAACCCCAAAATTCAAAAAATAAGTAAGAACCCCTTACTATATAATTCAGAATAAATTATTTTAAACTAATAAAAAAGAAAGAAGAGTTAGAAATGAGTTAAATGAAGGAAGAATATGCCATACAATTTATAATTAAACTTTAAAGTTTTACCTTAATCCGTCTATGTGATCGCTTAACTTTTCTTCTTTTCTTCTAACGCGTTTCGGATTGTTAATCCATCATCAGAGGTTAAAATAATTCGTCGGTTAAGACTTCGTTAAACATTAAAAGTTGCGTAAAAGACATTTAAAAATTACACTAAAAGAACATTTAAAAAATATAGTCCACAAACACAGCGACGTAGCGGATGTGAGTGCGCACTCAATACCGGTCAGCGACGTACTCAATTATATGATAAGTAGGAGATTCAGTGTTTAATTGCAGAAGTAAATGGGAGTGAATTAAAAATAGTAAAATATGTATGCTAAAGAATTATTAATTGACAGCACGGAACTAAGAAGAATTTAAAATGAATATTGAACAGCTTTAACTAATATACTGGTGAATAATATGATAAATGGAACTACAGAACAACGAGATAAAGAATTTAAGAAAAGTATTAGGATACCTCAGAAATAATAGTAATCATCCCTTGAGTATAAGTTTGTAGCGAAGGAGCTACCTTATAGGTAATAATTTTGTTATATGTATTGTGTTGTGATAGTGCAATGTTTATTTTGTTTCTGTACAGAGATGAAGTTCCTCTGATCTCAGAAGATATAGTTAGGAAAACGGCAGAGTAATGGAAGCCAATAGTGCCCCTCTGATTCCGTACCAGCTATGATATTAGGGAAAAATGTTAGGGAAATATAGTATTTTAGGGATTATACACCAAGAGAGGTAATGAAATATAAAAATAATAATAAGTAATAATAGCGTAAAAAGCTAGAAGTTATGAGTTCCAGAGAAAAGGACAGGTCTACAACTGAGGGAGGTACCAGTAGTGAATTAATGACCAGATACACAAGGAGTATCAACACAGTTTTCTGGTGCAATTAAAAGTTTGAAGGATAGAAAGAGAAGATAACCTTATCATAGAAGAGCTATAAGTTTATTTTACTAAACTTAATTGAGCCAAAATAAACCTCTTTCGAAGGGGGAGTGTTATGTAACGTAACAGATTTGAGGTCCCCAACGTTACTATATATATATATATATAACTTTAGTCTTTGTTAACAGTTTAGGTATTTATACATCTAATTCTAATATTAAAATTTAGTATCCCAATATCATTTTTAGATTGCTAACTATTGATTTTTACCTGCTGCGTAAATTTAAATTTTTCAAAAATTATTACTTTTTAATACAATTTGTAGTTAAAACACAATGATGAAAATTTTATATGTTGATAACTAGTTACTAGAAGAATATGTTGAGAAAATTTCAAATTTTTTTGTTCAGTCCCTTTTGAGATATACCAATTTGAAAATCAGCAATTTTAGCCAAATCTCAATATTTGAAGGCTCTAAAACCTAAAGGATAGATGTACAGTGTAAATGATCTCAAATTTTAATAACATCTAGTGGTCTATTATATCTTTGTGGGAAAAAATATTTAATGTGTGTTTTCATCCCTTCTATGAAAAAAATTGTTTTAAAATCGTTAATTTATTCTAATCAAAACACGATTTTCTAATCAAGTTTTAGGTTACTTCCTTAAAACCTAACACATTTTTGGTCTTAACATGAATTGTAGATGGTTTCATATAGACTAAGATGGTTTTTATTTCAAGTTGATATCTTAATAAATAAAATAGTTATTTAACTTACCGCTAACCTTTGAAAATGCCATAAATGACAGATCCTTCTAAACAAAATGGCCGCAAGAAGCCAAAGTGTTAGTGATAAAAATGTGAAAAAAATCGTTTTGTACTCCCAGATATATATAGGTACAGAAAATGTATACCGTATTGTTCTGAATACAAGCCGCACCCGAATGTAAGCCGCACCCCAAAAATTACCGTAGGTTAAAGGTTAAAAATTTGCAAAAAGTGTAAAGTCACCGTTTGAATAAAAATTAATAAATTTTTTTAAGATGAAGAAAGAAATAGCACGTAAAAGTAGATTACGTTCTTTAATAAAGTATGTAATAATAATGTAATTATTATTACATAATAATTATTATTTACTAACCGTTTATAAAAATTATACTTTTGTATTGTTAAGTTATTTTTTAATAGTCTACAGTAGTTTATATTTTGTGCACTTTAAAATATTCCCATACTTAATCACTGTCTTCAATTTCACTGTCACTTGTCCCTGAGACGGTCGCTTCTTCCTCTTCATAAATGACATCGTCTTCCATTCCATCCATGCAGTTCGATATGCAGCAATTTTTAAAGGTTTATTTACTCCAACATCTATCACCTGCAACTGACTTGTCATTCCTCCAGGAACAACGGCGATATCAGTGTTCATTTCTTCGTAGAGAAACTTCTTTATTTAATCAGTAGTGTGACCACGAAATGAATCCAGCACTAACAAACTGCGTCGTTTTAATAATGCTCCTGGCCGTTTATTCCATACACATTTTAACCAATCTACCATAAGATCATTTGCCATCCAACCTTTTTTGTGACAGCGAAAAATTACACTCGATGGTACCTTCTCTTCTCTTTTGTTTTCCATTACGTATATTACGTAAGGTGGAAGTTTTCGTCCATTGGCTAGTGCAGCAAGCATTACAGTTACAAGTAATTTTTCATTTCCCGTAGTCTTTACTGTTACAGATTTGGTTCCCTTTTGGTCCACCGTAAAGTTAAAGGTCATGTAAAAAAATACGGCCGTTTCATCGGCATTTCTTATGTGTTCAAGTAAATAATTAGGCCTATGCTTCTTGCGTAAATTAATGACAAACTGCTGATACTGAAGGAGTTTTTCTTCGTAGTCACTCAGTAGTTTTTGTGTGAGTGATGTACGTCGTCTAAGCGCAAATCCATTTCGCTGCATCATTCGTCTTATCCAGCCTAAGCTGGCTTTGAAACCGGAGACTTTTAATTCTTCCGAGTTTTCTAAAATATGCTTTTAATTTTAAAACATGTCTAGTGGCAGGGAGTCCTTGCCTTCTTAAAAGCCGTACATATTCACAGACACTGGACTCTATTGCTACAAAACGCTCAACTTGAATGAATCGTGAATGCTCGTCGCGAAGTATTTGCATTTAAAAGCCGTTCCTTCTGTTTTCTCCATCGTCGAATTCAGGATTCATCAATATCGAATTTTCTTGTGGCTTTGCGATTGCATGTTTTTTCTGCATGTTGTATCACAATTAATTTATAATTTGCATCGTACGTATTACGTTTATTTTTATCACTCATACCACAAACACACTACAGAATTGCCGAATGAAAACAAAGTACAGATAAGTGATGTTGTCGTTGTTACAACAGAAAACCACACTGGTAGTTTACCCGGTATTTAGAAACATGTTACTCACACCCCCTCTACTAATCCTTTTTCTTCCCACCTACAGAAGGGTGCGAACACGCGCACGTGCGCACCCACGTATATTTTTTATTCCTATTCTTTGTTCAGTTTGCTGTTAATACGTACACTTGCAGTCATAAATCATAATGCCAGAGTTAACAACAGCCAGGCAAACTACTGTTCCTTAGGCAGTAAACAACTCATAGATACCAAAAGCGTTCGTTAGATAACTTTGAATTTCATTAGCGCACAAAGGCAAGCCGCAGGCCAAATTAGGAGAAAAAGTGCGGCTTGTATTCGGAACAATACGGTAATTAAAAATAAAATCAAATAAATATGTCAGCAAAAAATTATTTTATAATTGGTTGATTTCATATGGATTGACTCCAGAGTTAGGAGTTGGGAAAAGTACAGTTGGTGACTGGAAGAAAAATTGAGCAGAAATTGAAAAGTGGTGTGCTGCCCAAGCTAGTGAAAGTGGAATGAAAGTAAGAAAAACATGCTGAAAGGTAAGCATAAAGAAGTTGAGGAAGCATTCTATTTGAGGCATGAACACTTGAGAAGAAAAGGCTCTTTATCACCTGTTACTAGGACGATATTGCAGGAAATAGCATTGGAACTTAAACGACAAATAGAAGGAGGAGATTCAGAATTTACTGCCAGTGATGGATGGTTAGATTGGTGGAAAAAACGACTCGGTATTCGCCAGATTACTATAAGTGGGGAGACTTTATCTGCTGATAAAATGGCTGTACCTTTGTTCAGATACTATCTTTTTAAGCTTATTGAAAAGGTGAGAAATTCTGGGGAGCAGTTGTACAACTGTGATGAGACCGTTTTAAATTATAAGACGCTCCCTAGAAAAACGCTTGCACCAAAAAAAGTAGCCACTGCAGATGGATACAAGAAAAGCAAGGAACGAGTCACCATCTTGGCTTACAGTAATGCAACCGGCAACCACAAGCTTAGGTTGACTTTAATAGCAAAATCAAAGAAACCTAGTGCTTTTAAAAAACTGGAAAAGATAGCATGGATGAATTCAGAAATCTTTAAAACATGGTTCCAAAATGAATTCATACCGACTGTAGAAAAACATTTGACAGACAATTTGCCAAGAAAATTTGTGCTAATTCTCGACAATGCACCTTGGCATCCGGCCACTGACGAACTCACAGATGGAGACATCAAAGCCTTATTTTTACCAGGCAGTGTGGCGGCTGTTTGTCAGCTCACGGACCAGGCCGTCCTTGAAATGCTAAAGAAAAAGTATCGCCGGCGTCTTCTCAGTTCGTAGATATCAGCGATTGATAATAATGAAGACTACTTAACCACTCTGGTAAAGATTGACATGCTAGATGTCATAAGGTGGTTGGCCGAAGCATGGGAAGAGATTCCAAACATATCACTTGTAAGGTCTTGGAAAATTCTTTTAGACCATGAAGTGGACATTTCAACCTTGAACCCGTGTGTGAAACCGAAGTGGAAGATGAAAACGATAAACTTGTTTCGTTGCTGGAAAAAGTTCCGGGCTGTGACGATGTCAGAGCAGAGGACATAGAGAATGGATGGCAAACGACGAGTTGATGAAATAACTGACAATGATATTGTGGAAATGGGGACACAGAGAGAAGAAATAGAAGAGGAGGAGGAGGCATTTTTAAATGACAGGAAAAATTTTATTGTAGAGTACATAACAAACATTTATAAAGTACTGGCCTGTACTAATAGGTCAGAAAATATGAAAGACCGGGTTTTGGTGTAAGAAGTGTGTTTTTAATGGTATGGATGGGGCAGTAATTATAGAACTCCGGCCTATCCGGCCTGCCCTTCCGCCACATTAGGCCGGATAGTCGGGAGTCTACTGTATATATATTCTGGCCAGTATACTGTCTGTACTGGGTTCCAAGATGGAAATCTCCAAATTACCTTTTTAGTAATACAGAGGTGTCGCTCTGTATAATGATTTCCAATGTCCTGATGCTTGTTAAATTTAGTAATTACCTAATAAATTAATTAGGTTTTATATGTGAATGAAAATGTATTTTTTAAAAAGTGTTTTAACAACTTATGGATATTCTGATAAACTCATAAAATAAGTCATTCTTTGAGACTCGGCCTGGAGTGAGCTGAATAAATTATCAGTTTCTGTTATATAATAGTAATGGAATTAGTGAAGTACAAGGCATTACTTCTTGTATAAAAAAAAATCACAGATTATTATAATAGAGGCCTAATATTTATACACACGTTAGTACGAGTAGATTAGAGGAACTCTGTAAGAGACAAGTTAAAATTTACATGGTGGAAGATACCTGTATGGAATGTAGAAAAATATATGAGAATACTTGGAAATAACAAATCTTCATATATGACATAAATATTTAACAAGTTAATGAGAATAGTACTTTATATAACAAAACATTTCATTTTTTGTTGACGTGAATGTATGAGTCATTTATTTTATAGCCATTGCCTGTAAAAGTCACATTAATCAAAAGCTTTTGCTAGTTAGATTTTATAGCTAATATTAAGTACTATTAAGACTTTCCGTCCCTAGTGTGGTGTATGATCATTGTGAACACATTTTATATATATTTTTATGGAGAACATGGTAGTTAATTGATAGTGTTATCTAACTTCATACAACAGCATGCTGTTACAGTGAGTTTGGTATGTTGTATGGGTGTGTGGACACAAAGTTAGTTTTTAAGTAAAAATCAATTTTAAGTAAATTTGTTACGTATTTTTGTAAGATAATGCGCGTGCTCCACTCATGTAAAAATGAATTTTATCATATTAATGCCAAAAGATGAATTCTATTACAACAAAAGATGTAGTAGTTCAAACTGTATACGTAAAGAAAAATGTGTAGTAATAGATATGTATTTTGTTGCTTTGAATTTGTTGTTGCAGTGCCAGTATCATTTACTCTGAACTATTTCAAAATTCCTTATTCTCTTAGCTAAGCAGAAAAAGGTACACATTGAACTAACTTTTCCTTTAAATCTTATTGTTCGTTTGTATCTCATGTCTTTTAGTAATTTATTCCATGTTGTATTCATAACTCAAGTTCATTATTTGCTTGTAAAGTGTGATCCAAACAAAAAAATTCTTGATTAACGTAATAGTGGCTTTCACATCACCAGAATACGAGGTGAGTTCAAAAAAAGACCAAACTATTTGAATAGTACATCAACCTATGCATAGAGCGAGCTGCACAATTAAGTGCTGCTAGCGACAGTCTTTGATAATGGAATGCCATTACCCCTGACCCATCATCATCATCATCATCATCATCATCAGTGTCTGAGCTGAAGTGGGAGCATGCAAACGTCATCCATCGGATTTTTACCAAAGCGAGAAGTAACATCTTAACATAATGTGAGCAAGTGTGTACATGAGACTTTCCTGCAAATTTTGTAAAATCTTTAAAGAGAAATTCCCATTGCATTCCAAAGTTGTCATTACCATTTGCATTAGTACGTAGTTGCTGGCCGATTTCAAAACGAATGTCGGTAAAAACAAACACAGCATGAATTTTTTAGTGATACGACGCATTCAAGTTTTTTATCAAAATTTAATAATCTTATATTGTTATCTTATATTGATGCTCAGTCTCTCAGGAAGCCTCAGCAGTTAAACGATGATTCAACAAGCTCTCTAGCCATATCTTCGGCATTGATTTGATCTGCACCGACCAATGTTTTTTCCTTCTGTAAAAATAATCGTTCTGATCATGCAGGCCTCCCTATATCCTTGGATGACTAACCAGAATGTCTATGAAATTTTAACCTAGTTTTGTCCTTCAATTAATGTAACAGTGAGTATTATCCTTTGACTTTTCGAATAAGTTACCTAGCATCCACTGCTAGGTTGTGAATCCTTAACTGACCTGTGAGCTTGAATAAGAAGATGGTGTTAGGCGGTGAATAGTGAATAGTTTTTTTTTTAAGATAGCTCGTTTTGTACCTATTTGGAGATAGAAATCTAGTTTCATGAGTATCAAATAACTGACATCATTACATACGCGTATAACATTATGGAATTACCTCACGACTTGACTAAGAAATTTAGTCAAATGAAAATCCCAGGTATTTGCTTTAGCGTGTCATTTTCTCATAATATAATAGAAATAATTGACCCTGGTTGTTAGATTTATGGTGTCAGTAACCGAACGATAATATAAAAAAACTGTGTGGAGGAGAATGTGTGACACATTTGAGCAAAGTGTTGTTTATATTTTCTATTACTCACAGATTACTTGTAGTATTTTCTGTTTTAATACAGCTGTGTTAAAAGATTCACATCATTACTCATGAATGTTACCAGTTGATCATGTACGACAATGCTCTGCTTATCAGCTTCAGCCTCAGCCGCCCTAAATTTTGATAAGTACGATACAAACAAATATTGTTTCAGATAAACATGCAGGTATTTTTCTTAAAAATTGAAGTACAAACCATAACCTTTAGTTAGTTAGTTAGTTAATAGCTTTATTATGTATGGTTTAATAACCACTGAATAAAGTGTCTGCTCTTTATAATACTGTGCATGCATTTTCCTGCAGTTCCAGAAACCTTATTGTTTTACAGCTGCCTATCAACCTACAGATTGTGCAAGGGAAATTCCATCACTATGATATGGAACAGGTTTTCTTTTAAATTATTTAACTTCCTAAATTAGGACTTCCATATAGAATGGGGTGTGTAAAGTAACGTAGTTTGATAATACAGTTAGATTCATAAACTTTCTTGTTTCTTTTATTAAAAGAATGATAAAATATTCTTTGAAGCATTATTCCAGAAGATGGAACAACAAAATATCACATCAAAAATAGGATACAACAGGGAAAAAAGGTTATTCGTTTGCGAAACTTGTTACTTTGGTAGACCAAATGAAACTTCAAACAAAACTGACAATCTGCGCTGTGAAAGTAGAGATGAACAATCAAGACAACTGACAATCTACGCACCTATTGTGGAGCCCATTTTAATTTAAGGCTGCGAATGTTGGCAACTTTCAGGTAAAGAGAAAAAGATGATAGAAACTGTGGAAATGGACTTCTTAAGAAGAGCGTGTAATATTTCTAGAATGCAACATGTTAGAAACAAATATATAAGAAGGAAAACAGGGCGCATATTTACAACAGCAGAAAGAATAGAATCCAGACAGTTGCTATGGTATGGTCACGTAATGAGGATGGAGGAGAAGCGATGGCCAAAGAAAGCATTGACTTACACACCATAAAACAGGAGAAGAAAAGGAATACTGACAACACAATGGAGAACAGGAATTAGGAAAAGCATAAGAGATTGAGCTATTGAAGACGATGACTGGAAAGATAGGGAGAAATCGCGATCGAAATGCGGGATGTGCCGTATACTGTAGGATCCCCGCTAATAATAATAATAAAATATTCTTTTAATAAATCCGTATGGATTTAACAAGCCAAGTCCTGTCCACTTTTGGTCTTCACATGCAACTGTTCCTCTGACTGTTAGTGAAAGTATAAGGAATGAAAAAATATGTCTTACCATATATTCTGTTGTCACAAAACATAATGTGAATATTTATATTTTAACATGATAATGTTTTTAGGCTGGGGGTCATTCCACAAAATGTGTAACGTCATCGAAAAATGTAACGCTCCAGTTGATGTTAACACTATATTTTTTCCACACTTTCGATTCCCCACAGTTTAGAAACGGTCAGAAATCTGTACGAACATCGCTGAACAGGAGAGTCTGCAGTTTATGCACATTATACATTTTTTTCCACACTTTAGATTCCCCACAGTCTAGAAACGGTCAGAAATCTGTATGAACATCGCTGAACAGGAGAGTCTGCAGTTTATGCACATTATACGTTTCAAAAGCCCAAAAACATTATCATGCTTCGGTTTCATCGAAATTCTTTCTTTTGTTTTTACTGCACTGTTGCTTTTTGCGTTAGTACTAACCAAAATATTATGTAGAAATACGAGGGATATTTTCTTTTTCAACATCCGAGATGCCACCCGATGAGACCCACATGCGATATTGGAATGGAGATACACAGTGCATGCGCATTGGACTATTCCCTACCACACACCAATAGGTGCATTCCCTCCCTTCAGTCATTGTTGAGTAACAAGCGTGATAACATGTCTAATGTAATCGAATCGCCCGCCAAGTGTAAAGTGCGCGCCGTAATTCGCTTTCTTCTCGCCAAAGGGCGTAATGCACCCGAAATTCATTGTCGAATAAGTAATGTTTATGGCGACAAATGGTTGTGTACGACAGGGTGGCCACTGACTGGGAAAACCGGGAATAATGCATGAATTTCATTGACCGGGAATTATGCGCGAATTTTCAGGGAATCTTGGAATTTTAAAAAAAGAAATAAATTTAAGAGTACGACATTATTATTATGTGTTTTTTAGCAACTGCTGACTACTTTTTTATGTTCGAGAAACGAAAACCACGCTGAAATCCTTTATAAATTTGTATTTCAGTAGGAGATGTGAACGCCGCCAGCGTTGTAACACCCCGTTTGAACCAGAGATGCCAGTAAAGCATCTGATTCGGGCATGAGCAGTACCAGCACCCATTTTTGGACTTCAAACCCTGTTTCAAGACCTGGAATGTGAAATATAATAGGCCTACTAAGATTATTTAAGAAGTGTGGGAAGATCTAATAATTCTTTTTTTTTTGTAGTTGGCATTTAATTTAAAATGAACATTTTCAGTACCGGTACTGGTTATACTAATTAGAACTTAATTATTTCGGTAAGTGTGTTATCAGCATACATGGTCCAAGCGCTGCTCAGTACACTTTGTAGAGAGACAGTTTTTTTGTGTGGAGGAATTTTTTAACTTGTATTATATATTTATTGCCAATGTTCCTTTACATATAATAAAAATTATACAAAAAAGGACCTATAGGGGGCATAAATGCCCGTACATAGGTTGGTCCTTAGAATTAATATTGTAATGCAACAGAAAGGCGGTCCTCGACGTTACATAAACAAAAATATTAGAAATATAATAGGGAAATAAATATTTAAATCCCATACTAATACAAGGGTCAAATAAATACATTTATCATTGTATAAAAATGAATAAGGATGCAAGGTAGTAATAGCAATAAAAAATAAACCTGTAATATAGACAATAGTAAGAAATCAATGTTCAGTGAGAAATAAATAAATCAAAAATACTGATAAGAATTATAAGAAAGAAACTAATATCGAATATGTTAAAGTAAATGACGGTAAAAATAGATAAAAATGAGTCAATAATATACATGACTAGTTAATCGAAAATAATGATTCTGAATTGTATAATGTTATGTTGTTACCATAAATATTATGTTAAAGTTTGTGTTAGCTTATGAAGCTTACTTGTTGATGTAATATCAAATAGTGAAGCAATATGTATTATTTGTTTACTGTTGTAGAAATGTGAGGGAAATCAGTTAATTAGTATTAATTAATTTCAATTTTTCTTATGTGTGATCCATAGGTCAAGATAAAGTTGTTGTTAGATATAATAAGGATAATTATTTGTGTACATGTATATAATTAAAGGTTGATTATGTTTGTAAACTTATATAAAAAGGCTATAGTTGCTAACAAGTTATATTCAAAGGTAGATCCAAATATAATAAAAGGCCTAACAGCCAATAACACTATATAACAACTCAGAATAGAAAGGTTAGGTAAAGAAGTTAATAATAATTAATGAATATAATTCAAGGAGTTAGAAAAAACCTATAATAATAAATAATAAACAAACTCAATATAAACAAATTATGATAATGCCATAGTGCAATGATATCGATTGATAACGTTTGATATCGGAAAAATAATAATTATGAAAAGAAACAGACTAAGATTGAAAAACCAGCAGAATAGATATAGTAATTAGTAAACAAGCTATAAATAAAATTATATTTTGATATAATGGAAGTTTAATAAGGAATTATTTTGACGAGTGGAAGAATAATATATGAAATTATGACTATATAACAAAACCTTGAAAAAGAATAAAAAAAATCTGTTGCTAGGGACAACAAAAATTAATTTAATTTGTTGATTTTGATTATTGCAATTTATGACCTGAACGTGATGAGATTAAACCAAGAGAAATGGTTAATAAAACTAATTTAATCTGAATTATTTAAATACAGTAACAAGTCACCATATATGAATAACTAATTGTCATAATTAGGCCAGCAAACATTAACCAAATTGTATAATGGTATCATACAAACGATAATAAGTAATTGAATTTCAAAAAGGAATGACTTGGATTGTCCAATATCAGATCAAGAACAAATGATAATTTAATGAAATAATAATACCATATAAAGAACTACCTGTGTAAAGAATTAATCCTACAAACCAAACGAAAAATAATAACCATTAAATCACATTGGACATCGCAGTTTACATCATACGATAGAAAAACGTATTTGGATCCAGAGTTTGCCGAAGAACGTAATCACTATTTTGGCCATTGGTTTACAAAGGGAGCGGTATTTCTAAATCAACCAGGACCAAGGATTCCACTTTATTACCACTTGAAGACAAGAATAAAGAAAATCATCTCATCTCTGATTGATACGGGGCGTCAACTCACGAGGTTAAAAGCAACCGCCTTCCAGAGTCGCTTAGTACTTCGTATGGTAATTTTCAATTGTATAAATAATATTAAACACAACAACACTTTAATTTTGTAATATCTGGCATACTTATTTATGTATTTTTAATCTTCCCCGCAGTTCAAAGAACCTTCACACCCTGAATATAAATTAATTATAAAAAATATAACTGAATTTAAAATAAAATATTGGACCGAACAATAATCGATTAACTCAACGTATAGCCTTTCGTATATCAAGTAAAGCCAATCTTATTGAATGTTAAAAACATTGAACTAATAAAGAAACCTTGTATAATTTCAAGATCTTATTATTTGGGTATTATTTAATGGAGTGGGAATAAGAATTAAACAGACAGAGTGTATAATAACTAATCACCGTACGCGGTGGGTTAACCTCTAAATTCCGTTTGTTTTGGAACTGCAGCGCTTTTTGCAGAATTCTCCGATACCAAAGAGAAGAGAGTTACACACGAATTATCTATAATTCTCTGCAAGACAGACTAGGCCTAAGCGGAATTTTTGAATAACACTACATACATAAGTTACATTCACACTAACACTTTTAGATTAAATAGAGAGATAAGATAGTCATAATTAACGATATTACTGTATCTAGCAAACCCAGATATATAAGAAATTGAAATACTAAAATAATCCAAGAGAGTAACATACGAGAGAAATATTACAAATTGACGAAATCAACAGTGTGGCTTAAACCGTACACACAGGTCTAGTTACAAATTGGCTTCCATCACGGGGCTCGAACGAGACACACGTACCCGATGAGTTACAAAGTGGCGCTCAACTAGTGTAGGGCTTGAGTTAAGTAAAACTATAATTATATTAATATTACTTAACCAGAGCAGGCAACTGTGGGAGAATAAAAATGCATAATACCAGAGGTCGATCAAAGAAGAGGGCAGAAGACATGGAGACAGAAGAAGGTGGACAAGAACAAGAAATAGAAGTAATCACAGATAGTGAAATGGAACAACAGACAGGTGAAATAGCAGAAACTGAAATCATTACGGACAAGGAAAGGGAAGTAATTGAAGAAGATGCCCAAGGGGACCAACCAGATAAATCCAACAAAAGACATGAGCATGCAGGAGATGTTGAGAATACTATTGAAAAACTCAAAAGAACAATTTCGGAAACAGGATGAGAAATTCGACAAAATAAATGAGGAAATTAAGGAAAATAAATGAGGAAAATAAGGAAACCTCAAAACTAATGAATGAAAGCTTAATCCAAATTAACGAAAGACTCGACAGGAATGATGAGGGTTTAAGACAAATGAAGGAAGAAATCCTGCAAATCAACGAAGAAAATTTAAGGCAGATTAACGAAAGAATTGAAAATATCCATGCGACAATTAATCAATAGGTGGACAAAAATAATAAGGAAAGGAAACTAGAAATAGCTGAAACAAATGAAAAGTTAGAAAAAACTAATGAAACAGTAATACAGGTTCGTGAGGAATTACAAAATAAAATTAATGACATACAAAATGAGAATAAAACAATGGTCGAAGGAATCCAACAGGAGACTGTCGGAAAATATGAGAAAATTAAACAAGAAGTACATCAGATACGGGAGGAAAATAAGGAAGGGATTACGCAAATACAGACAGACATGGGTGAGCGACTAGAAAGAGTATATGGCAATTTAAACAATATGGAAGGTCACATTAATACAAGTAAAAATAAAATAGAGGAAATTAGTAGACGCGAATTACAGTTAACAAGAAGAAGTAGATTCATGGCGGGATAGGACATGCCAGCATAATCATATAACTAACCACGATAACCGGGAGTCGATTAATTTTCGAAATTACAAACATAATCCGATGGAATTTTTAAAGAGGTTGGAAGAGTTGATCACACGAAATAGAGAGAACCGTTGGGAGTATGATACGCGGTATGATTGATGAGACATTTAAGGATACGTATGATAATTGGTGGACGGCGGTGCGTCCAGATATACAGGACATGACCAAATTCAAAAAGCAATTTAAAGAAAATTATTGGTCGGAGTCGACCCAGAACATGGTTAGAAATAATTTGAGCAACGGTCGATACGAAACGAACGTAGGACAGTCTCCTACATCATACTTCCTCGGAAAAGTATGCATGGCACGGAATTTAGAGCCCAGAATTCCCGAAGAATGTTTAGTGATACAGCTATCCTACCATTATGAGGAAGGAATAAAGAACGCACGTATGTGTAGCCAAATTAAAATGATTTCAGCCATGGCCAGATTCCTTGAGAATTATGAACACGAAACTCGGTATCAAAGAAATACAGTACTAAATTCTAAGTACAATAAATATAATAGTAACGACCAACAAATAAATTCCCATGATAATGATCACAATCGACCAACTCAGAACGTTAACACGAATAGAACACAGAACGATCACTCGAATAATAATCAAAGGAATTATAATTATCGTGGCAATAATCATTATAATTACCGCGACAGTCGTAATAATAGAGGAGATGGGGACAATCGACCCAATAATTATAGACACAATGTTAATTATATATATTCCAGACCTCAGAACAATCAGCGACGTGATTACATATATATTCCAGACCTCAGAACAATCAGCGACGTGATTACCTGAGAGCACACCAGTATAACAATTATTGTAATCCAACCCGGCGTGAGGACGAATACCAAAACTAAAGTAGGAATAGTATCCATGAGGACAGAGGACGACAGATAAACCATGAAGGTGATGATCGGGGAAATAATGTACCTAGACGAAATTCCAGCCTGGAGTACCAAAATAGACAGTGGAGGAATGAAGTGCAAGTTGATGATCACGGGGAGCGACAGGAACCCGTGAATCCTGCTAGCAACGAAGAACGAGTAGTAAACCACATCAGGGCGGAGAATAGCCAAGAACCTAATAATAATCCCAGCAATAAGAATGAATGGGAGGATGAATTCCGCTTCGCCGAAAGGGTATGGCCGAATCGCGTAGTGAGATGGTAATATAAGAAGGGCCACTAAATCCTAAAATAAAATAAGAACAACTTATTACCAATTTTGAAGAGAAAACACTTGGAATTAAAAAGAATTTGAATTTGAAGAAATACCACTAAATCCTAAAATAAAATAAGAACAACTTATTACCAGTTTTGAAGAGAAAACACTTGGAATTAAAAAGAATTTGAATTTGGAGAAATACCACTAAATCCAAAAGGTATGTAAGCACAACTTACTAAAGAATTTTTTGAACAATATAATTTAAATAGAAAACACAACATTCAAAAGGAAGTAAGTACGACTTACTATATGGTTATGAAGAAGGTATTAAGAAGAGTTAATAACACCCCCAAGATTACAGAAGAAAATCAGAAATATTACTATATGTCTATGAAGAAATATTATAAATAAGGAATAATGAAACCCCAAGATAAAAATTTTTTATATCAAGAAGTACCTATGCAAAATAGTAAAAGAAAAAACAATATGACCTAAAATACATGCCGAATTGCCAAATGAAATGAACAACCAAAATAAATGATTGATTATGACCAGAATAATATCAAATGGAACAAGAAAAAATGTTTATCAACATAATTCATTGTAATGTAACCAGACAAAGTAGTAAAATAAGATAAGAAGAACAATGGTTGAGTTAATGAATATAATTACACTGAACTTAAGTAATAATAATAATAATCAAAACAATTACAACTTAGAAATTCTTGGAATTATAAGAACAAATGAAGAAATGATACTTAGAGTTACTGTCACAACAAGGAAGAAGATCAAGATTAATTACAGATAATGACTGTCAGAAGTGTTATCAGAAAATGATTAAGGAAAATAAAATGGAATCACGAAGTATAAAAGATAGGAATAATTAAATATAAAACGCGACAATGTAAAGAATTCCCAAATGTTTATTATTAATTAATTAAGAAGATTATTATGATATTATTATATTTTTATAGCTGACTGTAGATGAATTCCAGCAGTACTATATTGAAGTGTAGTGTGGACAGCAGAGTATGAAGCCAAACAGTGCCTCTCTGAACTGTACCAACTCACATATTAGGGATTGTTAGGGAAAGTGAATATTTAAGGGATATTAGAATCGTTGCGAAGAATAACAAAATTCCAAAAAGAATGACGAAGAAAACGGAAGGAAAATAGCTGACAGAAGAATAATGGAGAAATACAGTGATTGCAGTAAATAGAAGTAGAAGAGAAGTGAACCTAAAGTTTCATTGAATATTGTAACCAACTATCGACAAATACTGTTTAAAGAAAATTTATATATAACCAAGAATGTTAATAGGAGTAATGAAATGTCATTAAATAAAGAATTGTGAATACTAGTATAAACAAGTTACATTGAGAATCCCATCGTTGACCATTAAAATTGATATGAAGAAAAGGCATGTAAAAAATACAAGTTTACTTGACCTAAATTACATTCAGGTAAATTAAACTTCTTTAGGAGGGGGAGCATATGTAACGCAACAGAAAGGCGGTCCTCGACGTTACATAAACAAAAATATTAGAAATATAATAGGGAAATAAATATTTAAATCCCATACTAATACAAGGGTCAAATAAATACATTTATCATTGTATAAAAATGAATAAGGATGCAAGGTAGTAATAGCAATAAAAAATAAACCTGTAATATAGACAATAGTAAGAAATCAATGTTCAGTGAGAAATAAATAAATCAAAAATACTGATAAGAATTATAAGAAAGAAACTAATATCGAATATGTTAAAGTAAATGACGGTAAAAATAGATAAAAATGAGTCAATAATATACATGACTAGTTAATCGAAAATAATGATTCTGAATTGTATAATGTTATGTTGTTACCATAAATATTATGTTAAAGTTTGTGTTAGCTTATGAAGCTTACTTGTTGATGTAATATCAAATAGTGAAGCAATATGTATTATTTGTTTACTGTTGTAGAAATGTGAGGGAAATCAGTTAATTAGTATTAATTAATTTCAATTTTTCTTATGTGTGATCCATAGGTCAAGATAAAGTTGTTGTTAGATATAATAAGGATAATTATTTGTGTACATGTACATAGTTAAAGGTTGATTATGTTTGTAAACTTATATAAAAAGGCTATAGTTGCTAACAAGTTATATTCAAAGGTAGATCCAAATATAATAAAAGGCCTAACAGCCAATAACACTATATAACAACTCAGAATAGAAAGGTTAGGTAAAGAAGTTAATAATAATTAATGAATATAATTCAAGGAGTTAGAAAAAACCTATAATAATAAATAATAAACAAACTCAATATAAACAAATTATGATAATGCCATAGTGCAATGATATCGATTGATAACGTTTGATATCGGAAAAATAATAATTATGAAAAGAAACAGACTAAGATTGAAAAACCAGCAGAATAGATATAGTAATTAGTAAACAAGCTATAAATAAAATTATATTTTGATATAATGGAAGTTTAATAAGGAATTATTTTGATGAGTGGAAAAATAATATATGAAATTATGACTATATAACAAAACCTTGAAAAAGAATAAAAAAAATTTGTTGCTAGGGACAACAAAAATTAATTTAATTTGTTGATTTTGATTATTGCAATTTATGACCTGAACGTGATGAGATTAAACCAAGAGAAATGGTTAATAAAACTAATTTAATCTGAATTATTTAAATACAGTAACAAGTCACCATATATGAATAACTAATTGTCATAATTAGGCCAGCAAACATTAACCAAATTGTATAATGGTATCATACAAACGATAATAAGTAATTGAATTTCAAAAAGGAATGACTTGGATTGTCCAATATCAGATCAAGAACAAATGATAATTTAATGAAATAATAATACCATATAAAGAACTACCTGTGTAAAGAATTAATCCTACAAACCAAACGAAAAATAATAACCATTAAATCACATTGGACATCGCAGTTTACATCATACGATAGAAAAACGTATTTGGATCCAGAGTTTGCCGAAGAACGTAATCACTATTTTGGCCATTGGTTTACAAAGGGAGCGGTATTTCTAAATCAACCAGGACCAAGGATTCCACTTTATTACCACTTGAAGACAAGAATAAAGAAAATCATCTCATCTCTGATTGATACGGGGCGTCAACTCACGAGGTTAAAAGCAACCGCCTTCCAGAGTCGCTTAGTACTTCGTATGGTAATTTTCAATTGTATAAATAATATTAAACGCAACAACACTTTAATTTTGTAATATCTGGCATACTTATTTATGTATTTTTAATCTTCCCCGCAGTTCAAAGAACCTTCACACCCTGAATATAAATTAATTATAAAAAATATAACTGAATTTAAAATAAAATATTGGACCGAACAATAATCGATTAACTCAACGTATAGCCTTTCGTATATCAAGTAAAGCCAATCTTATTGAATGTTAAAAACATTGAACTAATAAAGAAACCTTGTATAATTTCAAGATCTTATTATTTGGGTATTATTTAATGGAGTGGGAATAAGAATTAAACAGACAGAGTGTATAATAACTAATCACCGTACGCGGTGGGTTAACCTCTAAATTCCGTTTGTTTTGGAACTGCAGCGCTTTTTGCGGAATTCTCCGATACCAAAGAGAAGAGAGTTACACACGAATTATCTATAATTCTCTGCAAGACAGACTAGGCCTAAGCGGAATTTTTGAATAACACTACATACATAAGTTACATTCACACTAACACTTTTAGATTAAATAGAGAGATAAGATAGTCATAATTAACGATATTACTGTATCTAGCAAACCCAGATATATAAGAAATTGAAATACTAAAATAATCCAAGAGAGGAACATACGAGGGAAATATTACAAATTGACGAAATCAACAGTGTGGCTTAAACCGTACACACAGGTCTAGTTACAATATTTATATACTTAATACTAATTGTGAGTTTTACCTCACTGATCATAGTAATATATTAAAAATAAAGTATTTTTCAATTTCAACAAAATTTTAGGTTGTGAAAAAAAAGACTGTTTTTTTTTTATTAAACAATAATGTTCCTAATTTTTTCTTTGATTTTCTTTTTTAGCACTTTTATATATTTACACTTAGATTTTTCAGTTCATTGGGTAATTCATTAAAATATTTTATGGCATAATACACATAGCTTCTTTGCCCAATACTTAATAGGTGTCGTGGCAATATAATACGTTTATACCATGTGTTGATTTGATTTTGTAAAAACTCACTTTTTAGATCATTGTATTGATAAACTATAGAATTCACCACAAACACTTGTTTAATATTTAATGGTTTATCCGAATCTTGTTCATTGACTCCTATAATTTTAAGAATACAATTTTGCAGCCGATCCAATGCGTCTAGAGATGATTTATACAGACCCCCCCAGCCTATGATAGCATACCCTGCCACACTATGGAATAGTCCATAGTATATTTGTAGTAGTTGCTTTTTTGATAAAATTTGTTTAAGTCTGTAAAAAACGTAGACTAAGTATTTGGTTTTTTTTACAATGTTAGCCACATGTACATCCCACTTCATGTTAAAGTCATATGTTATTCCTAGATATTTACTAGTTTTAACTCTTTTCAATTTTTGACCATTTATCTTGATTTCTAAGTCATGCGGAACAGAGTCTCTATAATTTCCACAGGTGATAAAAACAGACTTGCTTATGTTGAGTACTAGATTATTGTGATAGAGCCAAGAGTATATAATATCTAATTTAGTTGACATATCTGTTGCAAGTTCAGGCCATGTTTTTGCTTTCATTGGTACTGCTGTATCATCAGCATATGCTATTAATACATCTTGCAACACTAGTAAGTCATTGATATATAAAATAAACAATAAAGGTCCTAATATAGAGCCCTGGGGCACTCCAACATTTGTTTTAATAGGCTGACTTCTAGTCCCATTCACCTATACAACTTGTGTCCTGTCATGTAAATAACTGGCTATCAGGGATAAGCTTACACCTCTTATTCCCATATTCTGTAATTTGGATATAAGTATCCAAAAGCTTTGGAATAGTCCAAAAAAGTTACAACAGTTGGTATGCTAAGACTTAGATTTTCATAAATAAATTTGCTAAGTAGGGCTATAGCATCATCTGTACCTTTCTTCTTGAGAAAGCCAAATTGTTTAGCACTTAACAGGTTATGTTTCTTTACAAATTTAAATAATCTGGTAAAAATAATTTTTTCAAAAATCTTAGCTAAATTTGATATCAGTGCGATCAGTCGATAATTGTTAACCAAACTTTTTACACCTTCCTTATATATAGGACAAATTACCGCTTTCTTAAATTGATATGGACATGTACCTTGTATCATAGCAGTATTAATAATGTGAATCAAAGCAGGAGTTATGAACGGAACAGCTACAGTACTGTGCGAATTAATGTGAACACATCATAATTATCACAATTTTACTTTTTTATCACAGTTGGCAACACTTTTATGTCAAAGTAGTGGCCATTTTGTTTTACTGTTCTGACAGTCGGTGAGTAATGAGACATAGCAAGCTACAGACGCGTTGCATTTTGTTTTTTTTTTAGAATTATTGTGTTTTTGCTGAAGTAAGCTGAACTAAGGCTTTATTTGCTTTTTATTTTTGAAGATGGATATTACTCCCAAAAAGCACACCAAAATTGTTACTTTGAGTGAACACACATCAATGACTCAACGAGATATTGCCAAGGAGTGTGGTGTGAGTTTAGGAGCTGTCAACAAGATTTTGAAGCAAAAAAGGGACACTGGGACAATTGAAGTAAACAGAAAAGGGAAATGTGGAAGGAAAAGAAAGACAACAGCAAGGGATGAAGCTTTTTTAATAAGGGAAAGTAAATTAAACCCTAGGAAAACCAGCCAAGAACTTCAGCAAGACTTAGCACACGCTGGAGTTATTGTTTATGACTCCACCGTACGAAAACGACTTATAGAAGGAGGAAGAAAAACAGTCAGACCTAAAAAAAAACAGTTATTGACTACTGCCATGATGACAAAACGATATGATTGGGCAAAAAAATATGTGAGCTGGACTGTTGAAGATTGGAGAAAAGTGTCGTTCTCAGATGAGAGCCATTTTTTGGTACAAGGACAGCGATCTCGTTTCGTTTGAAAAAGTAACAACGAAAAACTTACGACAGCTCATATTGATCAAACAGTTACACATCCGTTAAAGAAGATGTTCTGGGGCTGCTTTTCTTATAAAGGTACCGGATGCCTTGTGCCGATCGAAGGCATGATGAACTCGCAAAAATACAGAGACTTGCTAGAACACAGATTGGAAGCTGAACTAAGAAAAGTTGATGCCAACGGTCAAGCAGTTTTTCAACAAGATTCGGCTCCATGTCACGTGTCCAAGATCATGATGAAATATTTCAAGGGCAAAAAGATATCATGCCTTGAATGGCCAGGAAACTCACCGGACCTTAATCCGATTGAAAATCTGTGGGCTATTGTAAAAGCTAGACTTCGTAAAATAGATTGCACAACAAAAACAAAACTGATTGAGGCTGTAATCCACACATGGTTTCGAGACCAGCAAATATCAGAAAACTGTAAAAAACTTGTTGATTCTATGCCAAAACGTGTCGAAGAAGTTATAAAAGCCAAGGGAGGACATATTTCCTATTAAAACAATTTGAATTGTATTCTTTTCTCTTTTTTCTTCGTCTATAACTAATAAATGTTTTTTTTCAAATTATCACTTGTGTTCACATTAATTCGCACAATACTGTAGCTTGACTGCATAGGCATGAATGTCATCACACCCTCCAGATTTATTTTTGAGTTCACGAATAGTTTGGTAAACTTCTGACTCATTTGTTGGTGTTAGAAACATAGTATGCTGATTAATTGATATATCTGGTATTTCATGCTGCAGAATAGGAGGAGTCGCACTTTCATTCAGCCTAGATACTATATTAATATTAATAACATATTATGACTAACATTATGAATAACAATATTAATAAAATATTATTAATACTATATTATGTATTAATAACATAAATATTGAATTTGATAACCTACATGTGCTGATTATTTAGAATTAAGCACTCTTTAGTGAAAGAGTAATACATGTCGTAAATATGAATATGGTGTTAATTTGTTTCTTTAATATTTCGTGTCATAATTTGATTTACGTCGAATGTGTAATCAGTAACCTGGAATTTTTTTGAAAATGTCCTGGAAAACCTGGAATTATGCATGAATTTTCTGGCCTTGGTTTAGTGCCCACCCTGGTACAAGAATGGTGCAGAAAGTTTAAAGAAGGACAAACTAACATCCATGATGAGGGCGGTTAAGGGAGGAAATCTGTAGCGATGGAAGAAATTGTTGAAAAAGTGAATCAAGTGGTTCGCGAAAGGCACAGATTCACAATTTCTGAGCTGTCTGTCAAAGTTCCTGAAATCTCAAGGTCAGTTCTGTATGACATTGTAAGCGCGAAGCTTTGCTACAGAAAAATTTGTGCACGGTGGGTGCCGAAAATGCTCACTGACAACCAGAAGACTCAGCGAATGGGCGTAGCCTTAGAATTTTTGCAACGCTGAGAAAGGGCAGGGTTTTCTGGACAAGATTGTGACGGGAGATGAGACATGGGTCCAATATGAAAATGTTGAGACGAAAGAGCAGTCCAAACAGTGGAAGCATAGTGAGTCTCCAGGCAGACCTGTAAAGTTCAAGCGAATGTTTGCAACAAAAAACTTATGGCTACTGTGTTTT
Source organism: Magicicada septendecula (assembly GCA_034769895.1). Classification (NCBI taxonomy): domain Eukaryota; kingdom Metazoa; phylum Arthropoda; class Insecta; order Hemiptera; family Cicadidae; genus Magicicada; species Magicicada septendecula. The sequence goes on along the minus strand of CM068368.1, from coordinate 58,886,403 downwards.
GGGACCGATTAGTCGTATTATTGACTGAATTTAATGAACAGGGGACGACCGTCACTTCAGTCTCGTACTGTCACACTCTTCAGTGACTACGAAGACCAGTACAGAACAAGAGAAGAGGAATGTTGTCATCGGGTATTGTCTTTCTTCATGACAACGCTCGCCCTCACACTGCAGCACAGACACAGGATCTCCTCTGGAAGTTCAAATAGGAGGTGTTTAAACATCCGCCGTATAGCCCGGATTTAGCGCCGAGCGACTTTCATCTTTTCACTCAAATGAAGCTGTCGGAGGTTTATGAGTGACGATGAACTGAAGGCCAATGTGAACGGTTGGCTAAGTGACCAGGCGGCAGCTTTCTTTGATGAGGGCATAGGAAAACTCGTGCCACATTATGATAAGTGCCTAAATCGAAATGGCGATTATGTAGAAAAGTAGCTGAGAGATGTACAAATATTTTGTATATAATACATTTTTTATAATTATTCTCGTTTTTTTATTCCTACTTTAATGGAGGTTGGAAAAAAAAAATAGCCCTCGTATAATGCAATTCCAAATAAATTGGTTTACTTATCAGTGTCATCCTTTTTTACAAAGTTGTTCACTGTAACAATTGAAAATATATTGACCAGTTGACCAATTCATGCTATGAATTTGAATCTGTGGCATTATATTGATAACTGTCAGCTGATAGCTGTGAAGTGTTTGGTGTATCAGTCATTACAAAGAGCCTGTTACTAGTATCAGCACTCATCGTTATCAGTATTCTTTGAATCCGAATCTGATAAATCTGTTTATCTAACCTGGAATTATTTATAATTTTATTAATTTCATGTTTTATGATTCATGTTTTTCAATACATTTTCAATAAACAAAAATAACACTGTTTACAACCACATGGCCAAACTTAGGTAAATAACACGAGAACTCATGCTTGTTAGACAAATGTAAATTGTAGAACTTATTTATTGTTAGGATTATTCTAATCTCAATATATATATTTATATAAGATCTCAAATATTACTGTGAATGCACAAATTGTGGTTGCATGTATAATGTCAGGTATGATTATACATATACAGCCAACCTAAACATTACACTCTCTTCAATTATATTCATAATGTGGAGTAACCCTATATGTTCAATAAATATGGAGTAACTCCAATCTCAGCCAACAAAAGAAACCGTCACTTTTAGTGAGTAACAAACAGCCACCAGATGTCCTAGACAGTAGTGGGGTATATCAGATCGATAATGTCACTTTCACTTTTAATGTCACTATTTTTGACAAAATATTTCCATAATCACTCTTGGGTGGCATAATTAACAGGTGGATAATTATGAACAGTGCTGACGATATTAAAAATTCGGATATAAACTATTTAAATTATGTTGTAACACTATCACTATTAAAAGAGAAAATCGCTAAAAAAAAAAATACTGAATAAAACCAAATACGACTAACATAAAGGGTAAACAGTTACTCCGAACGTTTGTAAGCTAACTTTGAAACTGTTTAACCTATGTAATGGTGTTCTATGAAACGGTTTTGTTCTATTTTTAGTTTTACCGTATTACGTCACTACGCTACTAAGTAGCTCCATCTACATGGTACTTACTACTTACCAACTAACCAACTACCTAGGATCTACCATTAATATCTGAAGTAAAAATTTGTCAATATGAAATAAACAAAATTTAACCATCAGTCTTGAGTTTTTATTATAAATTTTAAACAATGTTTAAAGAAAACCATCGAATGTTAACCATCAGTGTTTTTTGACCATCGGCCATCAGTGCTCATCCCTACTGCGACGCCATCTGCCTCAGTCAAATGGACTGTTCCCAAAAAACATCTGATTGAACATAATAAATCTGTAATTAATAAAAAATATAATACAGGTTTTGCTGAACATTGTATAACAGAAAAACATGTTAGACATAGGCTGTGTAAAATTACTATACCGAAGCAGTAAAGGGAAAGTTGTAAATCTTTTAGAGATAATCAAATTAAAAAAGCTTATAAACAAAAGAGAAACATCACCATTGAATAAGCAGATTTTGCAAGTGAAACAATATCCGTTAGATGAAACAATAATTTAAATTTGTTTTTTTATATGTTGTTTTATATAGAGGACAGTGTCAATATTAATTCAGTCAATCATTTAAATCTGTTTTATTTATACTAGTTTAATATTATACATATTTTTATGTATTTCACGTTATAATAATCCAGTAACAGTACTTTGTTTTGATCCAAACTCACCTTTGTTCAACCTTTTACTTGGGTTTTTCCACTTCTTCCCTTTATCATACGCTATCATTCCCTATGTCACTTATACTCCACCTCTCCCTGCATAAGATACACTTCAAATCTAACCTCTGAAGCTGCCATAACTGGTGAAACTTGCTGTCAGCCAAGTAAAAAGTATCTGTAGAACTATACCAAGTGTTTATTTATTAAATTCAGATATTAAAGGGCTGTTTTTATGTAATTTTAAACTTCGCCTTGTGCTGATTGAAACAGTGTATTGTGTGCTATGGTAGACCTATTTCTATTTTAGAAATCACTGCGAATATTGTAAAAATATTTGGCAAAATCCTCATGATTCTGGGCCAAAAAGAGTAAAATAGCTCGCATCTGAGAGTGTTAAAAAACTGAGGATTTCACTAAAACGTTTTTTTCACAAGAAGAGTTTCTGAGCGTAGTACCATCAGAATTACTATTACTACTCCACAGCGCTACAGCTCATGAAGCGCCCTGGCCTCGATGTGCTTCCACACTCCTCTCTATCCTGTGCGACTCTTTGCCACGTTCTGACCCCCAGTCTTCTCAAGTCTTCATCTACATCGTCTGCCCATCTTCTTGGCGTCCCTCGTGCTCTTCTTTTCCGTGGTCCTCCGATGAATATTTTTTTTCACTGCCCTTTCCTCTGTCATTCTTTGTATTTGACCTGCCCACATAATTCCACCTTGTTTTATTACTGTGACGATGTCCAGTTCCTTGTGTAGTTGGCATTTGTCCACATACGCCACATCGGAATTAGAACGTAGAAACAGAATCACTGCTTGGTTTAGAGATTCAAAAATTGGTTTGTTGAATGTGATGGCTGAAATAATTTTAATAATAGAGGCATCATGCTGTTTATTGTAGCAAAGCAATAAGCCAGTTTTTGAATCCCTACAAAACAAAACGAACATACTAATGTCTTAAAAAATATGGCTGAAAAAAAAAAATTGCCGAGAAAAGTGGTGTGAAAAGATTTCCTTCTAATTGGTGATAACACAGCAAACGTACTGAAAGCATGTAAATCAGTAGTACAGGAATGTTACACGTTGTTTCACTTGATGTTATGACATCAAGTTATATGACCCCCCAAGCTCAGTAAATTTTAGAAAACAAGGAATATCATCCAGTATTTCTTAATGTTTTATAGATTGTGTATGTGTGTAATCTGAAGCATTATACACAACTTGTTTGATTTTTAAATAAAAATATTCTTTTAAAATAGTAAACAGATTTTCTTCCTTGTCAATGTATTCTTTTCACTGCAGCATTTTTGTTAATAGATTATAGTTACAGGGCAACAAGTTTTTATTTATAGCATGATTGTTTTTATTGTATGTTTTTATATATTACAAGGCGTGGGTGGTTTTTATTAATTAAATGGTATATAAAAATGCTATTACATTTATTTGAAAATATCAACTTGCACCTTATATTTCAAACAATTGTGTTAAAATAAAACACCTAAATTTATACTTCCAAGGACACACAGAGTTCAAACTAAATGTATTCTCAATGTGAAAGTATTCCTGGGCAAATGATTCATTGAGAATTTCCCTTAGAAATATTTTTCTAATGAAGGCATTAGACAAAAATTTGAATTTAAATTTCTAAATGAGAAGGCTGTTTGGTGTGAACATTTGGTCAAGTGTCAGGTGATTACTATAAATTCACACTAAGTGGAAAGAAGGATATCCGGTAGGCAGAGGATAAGATATGGGTTCTGCAACAGGCCAATTACACCCTAATCTTACAGTGGGGATGATGAAGAAATTTCCTGTACAATAACCCTTCTGATTATTATATCAGTAAGTTTTATTCAATATGATTACACTTTCCAGCCTAAATCCCATTTTTGAACCAACATTTTTGAGATGTTAGGCCTCTATTAGACTAGGGCACTGGTGGCGCCACTGAAAATTGGTAAATGACTGGTGGACGGCCCTGGCAACAGCTCGGGCAGCTTTTGGTGCCGCCACTGCCAGCCGGGGCATTGTTTCAGACATAGCCTATTCCACAAGGCCACTAGTGGCACCACCGCAACTGTGCGCGCATCACATAGCTTTTATAGCTTCATAATACCAGGTTTCCTCTACCTGTCAGTTTGCTACTGAAAGTCAGTTGATTGGTTTTGCCTTGTGATAATGTAGAGTGACAAAGTTAATTAAAGTAGTGCAAAAGAAGAGGAAAATAAAAAATAAGATGAGATTTTGAAAAATCCTTTTCTCATCTTTGTGTTAGCACCACTTATGTCTCCTTTTATATACTCCAAAAATTAAAAAAATTATGCTTTTGACATGCAAAAGTAATTAAGCAATTTATTATCATCCGCACAAACTTCATCAAACAAAGTTTATACAGTCCTCCGTCTTCTCTTGAAGCTAGCATTGGATGTTGTGCGTTTTCCTAGCTCTCTGCCTCCTCTTTTTAATAGCAGTGGAAGGAGAAGCAAACTTACGTTTGATGCATTTTCTCAACTACATTTCTATGGTGCAAACTTCAGGCATTCTTTAGTGGTGGCACAACTGGTGGCTGATTCATTTTTGTCCCATAATACGATGGAACCACCAAGGTTGCCGCCAGTTGTAAAATGTGATGCTTTACATGCTTCAAGCATGTTTTATGTTTCAAGCAGATTTATTCAGAGAGCACTCTAAAGCTATCATACGAACTATCCCAATATAGGGTGTGTTATTTAATTGGTTTTTATTACTGATTTGTCAGTGCATCCAAAATGAAGGGAACACACATTTTGTTATTCCTAGAGTTGGGTTCTGTTTTTAATCAGAGTAGGAGTGCATTGTGTTATCTACAACAGTTACACATATGGTCAAATTATGTATAATCAAATCATGGTTCATTGTGTTACATGCAATCACAACATGTTCAGTTGGCAAATTAAGATATAGTTTATCGGGGTTCTGTATCCAAATCTTAATAGGTTTTTTTTTTAATGTCGCCTGTTTTTGTTCTGGAAGTAAATTATTGAAAAAACAGTTCAAACTCAAACGTGTGTACATAATTTTCTAATTCATTCATATAAATGTTTGTACGTAGACATACATTCAGAAAATAGATTATGAACATGTGTAGAAAAGTTTACAATGTCACACAGAGTGACTGTATCATAAGTGACTTGTGACAAGCAGCTGCTGATAACATATGACTTGCATATAGTGAGATATGCAGTTGGTATTAGCGTTAAACGCAAAGGCTCAGGAACAGTTGTGAAACTTTTCTAAAATCGCTGTTCACATTTTATCCTGTAAAAACATGAGCAGTTTCTTTTTTTTTATAAAAACAGATGATTGGTTCGTGAAATTTGGTTATTTAAATATTTTTTTGCTGTTTGATGCATTTAAAAATGTATAGAATATAATCTGTTTTATGCAAGTAAGCTGTGAAAAGATTTAATGTACGACTGTTATAATGGCATTAAGTCTTGTTTAAGGGGACCCGGTAGGGCAAAAATCGAAAAAAAAAATTATTTTTGTTTTTAATTTTAAAACATTCTCTGGAATTTTCTCTCTAAAATGATGTATGACACATGATGGTTTGAATTTTCTTTCAAGGTGAAAACAATTTTTTTGTGAAACTCTGGCTAGTATTTTATATCTCTTTGCAACAGCTGTGCCTACACACTCTGTGTGCTGTGAAATAGCTTGGAAACATCAGCTGTTGCTGTCAGATGGTTATATATTGTATTGTTGTGAATTGTGGCTAATGTTCCAGGTTATAAACATATGCTTATTCTATATAAGTAGCTGTTTGTTTGCTTTAGTTGTGAATTGTGACTAATATTGTGACTATAGGTTATAAGTACTCACTTTTTACGTTTTGTGCTTGTGTTGTCTTCACGATTTTGTGATAATGCCAAGACCAAATGTGCCAAGTGTTTTTAAGAAGAGAAAGAATGTGTGTAAATCCAAAATTGAAGGAAAAGTAACAGTTGATTTACCAGAAAGTGGCGATGGAAGAGCGGAAAGTGCATCTGCAAGGAAATTGAGTGGGTTGAATGAATTGTATGATGAAGTTGATTGAACTGAAAAGTTAGGTTATGAGCTGATTGATTTGAATATACTTTATAATATTTTGAATGTATATGTCACATGCAAACATTGTAGTCAAGTAGGACTACAACTAAAGACTCAAAAACGTATTGGGTTGGCTACTGAAATTATCTTATATTGTGATACTTGTGATTACAGTGTTGCCTTTTTTACTTCAAAAGCTGTAAGTAATAAACATGTTGACCCTGATTCTGAGCATGGACTAAATGAGAAGGGTGTACTATTTGAATGTAATATGCGATTGGCATATGGATTGAGAGCAGTAGGGAAGGGAAGCGCAGCTGCCCAATCATTATGTGGAATTTTGAATTTACCGACTCCTCCTTCTAGATTTACAAAATATAATAAAATCATAGCTCAAGCTACAAAAGACATTGCTGAATTAAGTATGAGACGTGCTGTTGAAGAATCTGTAGAAGCAAACGATGGTAGCCGTGATTTACGTGTAGCTTTTGACGGGTCGTGGGAGAAGAGAGGCCACACATCTCTAAACGGCATCGTCAGTACGACAAGTGTATATACTGGTAAAATATTAGATATACAAGTCTTACAAAACATTGCAGGTGCAAAAGTAAAGATAATCATGACGAAATGTGTACTGCTAATTATCAAGGTGTGAGTGGCGGAATGGAGGTGGCAGGTGCTATATCAATCTATCAGCGTTCAGAAGAAAAGTATAATGTGAGATACTTAGAATATTTAGGAGATGGAGATTCTAAAGCCTTTTCTAAAGTAAATGAATTAAAAGTATATGGAAATGATATTGAAATCAGAAAATTAGAGTGCATTGGACATATACAGAAACGGATGGGTACTCGATTGAGGCGTTTGAAAACATCACTAAAAGGCATAAAACTAGCAGACGGAAAGCCATTATCAGGAAAAAACAGATTAACTGATGCCATCATCGACAAAATTCAAAACTATTATGGCTTAGCAATCAGAAGACATTCCAACAATGTAGAAAACATGAAAAGGGCAGTATGGGCAATGTATTTTCACATGTGCTCAACAGATGATGAACCGCAACATGGTCTGTGCCCACCCGGTGAAGAAAGCTGGTGCAAATTCAGAAAAGCTGAAGCTAAAGGTGACCATTACCATCATAACCATAGTGTCCCTGCAGCTGTTATGATTGCAATCAAACCTGTTATAAGAGATCTTGCTAATACTGAGCTACTGAAAAAATGCACCCACGGAAGGACTCAAAATCCTAATGAGAGCGTGAATAGTGTGGTATGGTCCAGGCTCCCCAAAACAGTTTTTATTGGATTATCTGCATTTATGGTGGGAGTGTACGATGCAGTTGGATGTTTTAATGAGGGGAACATTACACGGTGTAGGGTACTGAAACAGTGTGGGATGAGTGTCGGCATCAACACAAAGAAGGCAATGCTGCAGATTGACAGAGAGCGACTTAGGAATGCTGAAAGGAATGTATCCGAGTATGAGAAAAAGGCGAGGCAGTCAAGAAGACAAGCTACGAAGAGACTGGCAGATAGCATGGAAGACCCAGATAACCCAGAGTATGGAGCTGGATTGTTTTAAGGTAGTTTTCAAGACTTTTTTTAAAAATATTTTATTTTTTAACTTTAAATGCGTTTTTCCGAAAACATACATTTTGTAATATAAAATGTACCTTTTCTCATCTTCTCGACTAGTTAGAAGCCTGAAATTTGGTATCCATATTATTCAACAATTGCTTCAAACTTTAACACAGCCTTTTTGTAATATTTTAAAAATCATCCGAGTTTTGTTATAAAAACGGCTAGCAAAAAAGGTTTTTTTGTAGACATATTTTTAAAAATTTGTAAAAAATTTAAAACTTATTTTTTCAAAAAACCCCTACGTTAAAATGTGTCCAAAGAATAATAATTTGAAATAAAGAAAACATTAACTCTCTAACGTACAGGGTTTTTGAGAAAAGGTACATTATGTTAACATGGGGAAGATAGGCTATACCGGGTCCCCTTAAGTTGTACAAATGCTATAAAAGTTTTACTTGTGTGTTAACTTGCAGATAAAAAACAGAGGTAGATGTTCAGTAGATTAAATAGTGTAAACAATAATAAAATAAAAAGTTTGATCATTAAATGATATAATAGTGTTTAGTTTTTAGAAAATTCATAATGTTATGTAACAAATTTATATATGAGATTAGGAAAAGTGGTTTTGCTTTCATTCATTTGTATCCACATGTCCAAATCTACTGTGCTTTGTATGGGATCTGTATTAATATCATCATCATCAGCCTGTATTAATATAGGCTGGTATTTTTGTTCCTGTGTAGGATTAGGCAAGTTGGCTTGGGTTTTATATTTTGGTATTCCATCCATCGGACACTCCTTTCATTGTGTGTTACAATCTATTAGCTTGTTACAAACTGTCATTCTTTTAATTAGTCCAGTGAATTTAGGAAATTAGTGGAATAAATGCTTATTTGTTGCTGCAGTTTTATTTTGAATATTTTTGCAGATATGGTGGTAGTTAAAAATGGAGGTTGTATTTATGTGGGAGGTTAGTGAAAGAGATTTGGGTTCCTTTTTTTTTTTACTATGCGTCCAAATATGTATGTTGGGCTATAGGTCAGTAGTTTTTACTGCGCAAGGTAACATCAGTTTGGTTTTATTTATTTCTTTGGGTCCAATATATATATTTAATGTACTGTTATTTTTTTCCTTTCTAGTTATATAATTATGATATGCCACACGTTGTTGGCGACATTAATGTCCTGTGGTTATTTGCAGATATTTTATTTCTATAAGTATTGTAATTAAAAAATTTAATTCTAGATATTACCTTTTCCTATCAGTACATAAAAAGAAACTCTATCTCAGGGTTAATAATTATTAAGTTGTTTGATATTATTAATATTGTATATGATATATTCTTTTCTTTAATCCGTACCAAATAACATTAGTATGTAAATTTTTGATAAATAACAAGGTAAGAATATCTACCATAAAAATTGTAAATAGATTGACTCTGAATTCTTCACAACTGCCACGGGTTCAATTCTGGTTGATGTTTATCATCTTAAAAGTAGTACTAGGCTTAGCAATCTGTTCCTCCACGGGAATTTCTTATGAGATTTAATGCTGAATTTTATTTTCTTCGACGACTGCAAAACTGATACCTCTTCGGAATATTGGATTTTATGGTATGGCCACTCAACCGATTTTTTAGTACATGCTTCTTCTTTTAATTCAGCATTCTTTCAAAGATATATTCAAACTTCTTGAAATATTTTTTGTTTATGAAGTTGTATTTTTTATTAAATTCAATATTAACATTAACTCTCTTCGTCTGAATGTTTACTTTATTAAATAGACAATTAAACTCTTTTATGAAAAATTAAACTCTTTTACTGTTTATCTGGTTACATAAAACATTAGACTTTGTGATGTATAAATTTTGACTTATTTAAATATTACAGGCTCTCTCAGTGATGTTTATCGTATCGAATATAAATAAAAACTCACAAATTTTCTTTCATTTCAACACAATACAAATCTAACAATTTACATTTTGCCATATTGATACCTCACTACATTCGTTACATCTTTCCATCATATGACTCTTAAAAACATATATAACTTTTCTAATTATTATTAAATACATTTATTTGATTTCTAACATTCTTAACTCTAATTTGTATTTATTATATTATAATTTTCTTACTCTTTCCTTTTATTTTAATATTTATTTCAAATTTCATATAATCCTTGTCAAAACATATATCTTAATGCTGTATTATCTAATATTGGAGTCTACCTCTATGTTGATTGGGACTATTGACTCAGTGTTTTTGTTTACAATTTAAACATATGTTCCAATTACTATTAAATTCATATTTTTTTCTTTTAAAATTATTTGACTCTTATGTACTGTGTTGTATTTTAACAGCAGTACATAATATATATATACTTATATAGTATAAGAACAGTGATAAGTGTTTAGTGTAATGTGGTTGCTGTAGCTCATATCACAGTTAATGCATGATTATGAGAAGAATAAATCTCGAAACGTCGCAAAACTGAGTTTTCATGATTAATGAAATGCTTTCAATTTGTTTCTTCTGCAAGTAGATAATATTGTATATTCTTTTTAACGCCTGACGCACGTTTCACTGAAAAATATCAGTATCATCAGAGGTTTCTAAGTGAATAATTTATTAATTAAAGAACAAACCCAAATAAAAACAAAACAAGACGATCTATTTAAAATTATAAATTTACTAAAAAATAAAAATAAAAATGAATAAAATATAAACAAAATTTCAAATATAACCGAGAAAACAGCTGCTGAAGAAAATAAACATTAAAACAATCGTTAACTAATCGACCTAAATCGATTATCAGTTATTTTATTTTACATTAAAATCGATACAAATTCGATTATTCGTTAATTTTATATTAATAGAATTATTTCGATTGTTCTTAATTCACGAACCTCGAAATCATTAACAGTATAATAATTCGGTCGATAATTAACATTCCTATATATATGACATTTAATATTTGTAATGAATTTACCTCAAGATTTTTTTTCCTTATTAGGAACATGTTTCGGGTACCATCTTGTACCCATCCTCATGTCAAGATGGTACCCGAAACATGTTCCTAATAAGGAAAAAAATATCTTGAGGTAAATTCATTATAAATATTAAATGTATTGCGTACATCAAGAAACGGACTGTAGCAGAAAGTGATTGAATATATATATATATATATATATATATATATATAATTTTCTAAATAAGTAACTCGTCGTTTCTTGCAGTAATTATATAAATTTGTGATGTTATTCAATCTGTTTCTAAGTTAGAAACCTCTGATGATACTGATATTTTTCAGTGAAACATGCGTCAGGTGTTAAAAGAATATACGAAATTTTATTACTTGCAGAAGAAACAAATTGAATAACATCACAAATTTATATATATATCTAACAAAACCAAAACCAGCTTCCCTAACCTTTTGCTAATTACTCCAGCCAAATGTAGGTTGTAGAATTGATGTCTGTCACTGGAAGTAACAGTGGTAGTAGATGCTGGTAGGTGTTGATATGTATATACAAGTACCATTTTAATTATAACCATTACCCAGGTGGGTTAGTTCATAAAGTCAATCCACTCTCATTATTTCTCATGAATATCCTCCTTATTTAGTAAATAAAAACCAAGTTAACATGTAGTTCGTATATTTAACACTTATTAGGTTATTAAGTACGTTTTAACATTACAAACTATGAAGTTTTTGGTACTTTTTCCGTGTTTGTTTATACGAGTTTTTCATAGATTGGAAAATAGCATCTGACATTTGTAGTAAGTGAATGAATAAATTTATAGAGAAATTTCAAATTAGGGTGCGTCTTCAAATGAAGTGTATAAACAGAAACTAACAATGTTTAAAAGTATTTTAAATTATATAGAAAATTATAATCAGGAACGTTAGAACCATTACTAATGTATAGGTTAGTATGTATGTTTATTTAGTATTCATTTAGTATCAGTTAAACAGACTTAAGTAGTATGCTGAGACCAACATACATGTAAACCATTATAGTGTTTTGTATAATGTAAAAATTAGTTGTATCAGAATGTGTGTTGTGCTAAATCTGGTATTAATTTCAATTTGTGTTATTGTTTACAGCACCTCCTCAACCAGGTTTTTATCCAGGAGGCTATCCGCAGCAGCCTGGTTATCCGCCGCAACCAGGTTATCCACCGCAACCAGGCTACCCAGGACAAGGGTACCCACCACCACCTCAGTACGCTGGGGCAGGATTTGTGCCGCCACCTAGTTTTGGACATTTACCACCGCAGAGTGCAGACATGCATTCCAGCATGGACGGAGGAAATTTTGAGTTTTCTGACAAGTCCATTCGGATGGGCTTCATTAGGTATGTAGCATAAATTATTATTAACTTCGTAAGTTGTTGACATTCACAAATGTGGATTCATATGTACTGTGTGTGTAATTGTGTTTTTATTGTTTGTAGGAAGGTGTATGGTATCCTAATGTGTCAGTTGTTAGTGACGCTTGCAATAATCACCCTGTTTGTGGCCCACGAACCAACGAAGATATACGTACAGCAACATCCTGGACTTTGGTATGTATTATGTTAAATTGCACTTCTGTTGGTTAATGAAGAAAGTTGTGTTAGTGGTTGAAATCACAAGCAGAATGATCACTGTTGCACACCACTAGAATTCCGATCTGACGATGAGCTGTGAAGCTTGAAAGGGCTAATCGGGATAATTTTTTTATAGTAGTGTGCAACAGTAATCATTCTGCTTCTGTTGGTTAATTAAAATCTAACCTCTTAAAATAATTCTGTTTGGAGATAATAATATAATACTACAGTATATTTTAATCGACTCAGCAAATTTTGTAATAAAAAGTATTTACAAATTCTGCCGCCCTGTGCAGTATTTATGAGTGCCCCCATATTATAACTCTTGAACACATTCACGCACACTAGACCTACCCTAGAGATACAGCGATTGCCTTCAAATGATGACTAGGAATGTTTGTATTGTTGTGTTTATCAAATAACTAGAACTTGTGTTTATAACTAGCATTGTTAAATAACAAAATCACTAGCATTGTTGTGTTTATCAAATAAATAAAAATTGTAGAGACAATACAAGGAATCGTGAGAAAATAAAAATGTATGCCTATGAGATAGCTTAAAATTAAAATACTAACTAAAATTCTTTATGATTGATATATAACAAAAGTAATGTATCATATGCCTTAGTTAAAAAATACTCATTGTCGGTTTACGTTCTCTCATTCACGAGTTTTCGACTCTTTGTTAAACTCCACTGACTTTATACATAAAGTAATTCTTACTGATCTTACAGATTGTGATTAAATTAAGTAAATAAGTTTATTTTTCCCTCAATTTCAAAACAACATCCCGGAATATGCCGCCCTTTAAAATTTGCCGCTCTGGGCGGTGGCATGGTTTGCCCCTGCCTGGAGCCTAGCCTGTGTTCAATTAATTTTTTTTATATGTTAGTTGTAAAGAAATGTATACTTTGATTCGTTGTTGTATTGGTTGGTAGAAAAACACATATAAAGTGTATTATAGAATCTACAAAATGTACATTATAATAAGTCACATGTTTATCATTACAGGTGGCTCGCACTAATAGTGATGTTTGTCACAATGATCACAATGGCGTGCTGTGGTAATGTAAGGCGAAAGGCACCATTGAATTTTGTGTTTCTGTTTATCTTCACTCTAGCGGAAGGGTTCTTGTTGGGTTGTGTAACTTCAATGTACAAAGCGGAAGAGGTAAATGACTTGTTTTAAATAAAAGTAGCTATATGGTGCAAAGCCTATAGACCAGTGGTTCCCAAAGTGGGGTCAGTGGCAATGTTTCAGGGTGTCTGCAGACGCTTTTAAGAAAAATTAGAATATACTGTAATTTTCTCCGTTTTTTTTTTATGCTCTAAAATCTAAATTTTAGAATCCTAAAAAAATTAGTAGAAGATTCCAGTATTTTGTGGGGGGGGGGGGGTTCAAACTAATCATAATTGTAAAAGTAAATTCAAACTAATGGCTTTAATAATGTCTTTAAATCATGTCATGTAGCAGATCTGTTTGTCAGCCGAACTGACTAGATCTCTCTCTTACACTACAAAAAGAAGATTCATTGGCAGAACTTTCAACTGACAGCTCATTAAAATTACAGTTTTCGCAATTACAGCTAGCTGACTTCTGATTATATGTAATGACCGACTATTCTGAACTTGCAAAAAAGCTTTGAAGTGTTTAACTGCGTTTCCGTGTACATGTTTGTGTGAAACCGCATTCTCCCTGCTCACGTACTTGAAGTCAAAGTTAAGAAATAAACTTGATGTCGAGAATGACTTAATATTGAAATTATCAGACATTAAACCCAATATTGCAGAGCTAATTGTTCAAAAGCAGCTTCATTGTTCATATTAAACTATGTATGATATCATTAATAGGCCTACTGTATTATAATTTTGCAATTCAAGAGAATTTTGATTTTAATACATTGTAGTTAAAATATAAAGAGTTTCTATCATATTTACATGTTTACTTTATTTCAGAACTCAGACGGGGTTCGTGAATTTTTAAATTATTTGGGAGGGGGCTCCACAACTGAAAAGTTTGGGAACCACTGCTCTAGACTGTTCCACGTATAGTTGCAGATCTTCATTGTATGTCTAGAACCATAAGTGTAATCTAAAAGTGCAAGTGCAATATAAAATTCATAATAATTTACCCTTTTCCTGTATGCTAGTAAGTTACTGCATCTGTCAAGATTTGTTGAAATAAATATCGCTACGATGCTGCCTTTCGATGATCTGTGCTAAATATAATTCAACCAGTCCTCTACTTGTCTTTCAATGCACATTGTTAATTGCATTGTTGGCTTTTTTGTGTGCGATCTGGCGAGTGTTGAGTACTGCTGTTTGTAAACAGAATGCTGTACATGATTTTGACCTCCACCCCACACACACACACACAGTTTTTACTGACATATGATGGTTGTTCCTTAATGAGTCATAAACTCAAACATATGTGTGGTTGTTATAATCACAAACATACTGTAATAGTCTTCCCAGTATTACAGAGAAGCGGAATTTATAAATTAAAATGTAAAGACTGCAACAAAGTGTACCTAGGTGAGACAGGACAGAAATTCGTATGCAGGTTGTCTGACCACAAATGTGGAGAAGGTAATAGAACAACGAATTCGTTATATGAAAGACATTTCATAGAAGAGAAAAAGGGTTAGACAATTTAATGAATACTAAAACTAAATTTGTTAATGAAGAAATATTTTATAATATAATTAAAAAGTAAAAGATAGATAACAGGAGATAGATAAAAGAAATTAAAGAGGACGGATAGATAACATTAAGAATTAAATTGCATAGGACTATATGGATGTTTTTAAAATAAGGGTGAGTCCGCGCCCACAAGTGTGAATGAGAAAGGTGGTAACAATGGTAGGTTTTAAAAAGAATGTACACACACACACAACCCATAAACACAAGGAATGTGCTAGAAAAATATGTAACTGTACAGACGGGGGTGACGGGGCTCGGAGGTAGGGAAGGGACATTTGAATTATAGCTTGTTGTGTGTGGTCAGAGCGGAGGGGTGGGGGTGTGAAGGGTTTGGTTTTACTTCTTGTTAATACCGATCTGACGATGAGCTGAGAAGCTTGAAAGCACTAATTGGAATAATTTTTCTATAGTGGTGTGCAACAGTAATATTCTGTTTATGTAGATTGTTAAGAAAATATTATGTTGCAGTAAAGAGTAACAAATGAATTTTAGTTGTATTAATTTGAAGTTTCATTAGACACTGCATGAAACAAATTAACTAAATTTGAAACTAAAACGAATTTTGTAGTTCAACACAGTTGTTAACAAACTCGTACGTGGTACAGTTTTATTACGCTATTACCATAATAACTCAAATACACCAGAAGCGTTGGATACAAATATGCATTTTTTTAGTTGGCCGGTTGATGGAAGGGGTTGAGTAACAGGAATATGCTTTTAATTAACTAAATGACTTCGTTCAGCAAGTGTGTCAATTCGTTTGGAATATTTTCAGTTTTTAACTCCTTTCTTAATTTTGAAAATTTCTGTATAACATGTAATGGGGGAGAATGGGGAATTTTATTTTTTATTAAATGTATTCTAATGTGTATGTGATCAACGCAGCAAGTCCCACGTAAGAAGGTTTTATTCAGACAATGAACCGTGACATAGCTTTGTGAGCGGGTGCAGTAACAACGCAATACGGTTCTGGGAAATCAAGCTTTGTGTTACGCACTCATACGCGCGACATGAGCACGCGCGCAGAAGGGACGCCAACAAGATGTCTAAATTATAAAATTTCTTTCACTACGTGTTTTGGATGATGATGGAAGTCTGTGATGACTCCGCCCACCTGAGTCTACTGCCTCGTGGCAATGGAAAATCGTTAACACCTGTGGCACCGTAAAAATCCACGCTGCATAAGTGTTGACGAACAATTTGTAGCAAGCCGGCAGTGTGTTCCGTTTTGAGCAACAGTTGAGTGGGGCGTTTTGTTAACGCTCTTCCCAGTCGACGAAATACCTCTTCCCCGGCCGGGGTGAATACAAACGTTCGCGAACTGAAAATCTATTCTAACATATTCACGAAGTGTTAAAGTTTAATTTAAACCAGTTAAATTCGACAGCGAAACAACATCTCAGATCGAAGTTAGTGGAGTGAAACAAGAAAATTAAGAAATGTGGTAAATTGACAAAACATTCGTACATATACGCAATGCGGCGCGTGGCCATCAGAGACGCCAAGGGTTAAGTAGTCGACTGCCAATTATACTGTATAAATAATTTCATTTTTTAAGGGTCCTAACTAAATAATATGGGGAATTAAACGGTATGAGTGAGAGCGTGAGCAATCTGGGTCGCTTTTGTAGAGAATAAGTTAATCATTATGTTATAGTCAGTAGTAAGTGAATTTTGATAGCATGCATATGTGAATTAAATATTGCTCGGAGTGTTACTCCTAGAAAAAGCATAACTCAGCAGTAAAAGTCACAATTTGAAGTAGTTGTCATTATGTATTATGTCGTACGATAAAAGGAACGGGGTATATCAGTAGATCCAAACTAGAAATAAAAAAGAAAAAATGTCATGCTAAAGAAAATAAAGTAACATATTATTTGAGTTTATAAAAATATGTGTTTGTTAATTTGCATTCACCTGTGGTTTTACTCTGCCAAAGTATATCAGACGACACCTTGGTAAATTATCGGTAAAGGTAAGTGACTAGAACTTCAATATTTTAAACATTAATAAACATGTACAGCTTCAGTTGGTGCCCTAAAAAGGGACTCGATTTCAGTATTTTAATACCTAATTAGATCGTAAAGCTTCAGTTGACGCCCTAAACAGGGACAACATTTTAATATTTCAAATAACTAATTCACTTGCCAAGCTTCAAACATGGGTAAAGAGAAAAGGGTGGTCTTGTAAGAAACTTTAGAAATGCAGCTTAAAATAGCAAAAATGTTAGCAATGAATAGACAGAATTCAAGGCATGTTCTTTGTTGAAAGAAGTCGTTCTTAAAAATTGTGTGATTTCTTGTTATACCTTCTGCTTCCTCCCAACTGCCCACAACACTTGTCTTGTATATTCTGTAAGAAAAGTATCCCATTTGAAAGTCCTGCTATGCATGTATTGAAAAAACATTTTGTGCATAAGTTGGTACCACTGTACTGTATTGTTACGCCGAGTTTGAGCATGATGCGTCAATCAGTGTGTTTACAGAAGCTGTTTATGTCAGTCGATCTCAAGTGTGTTCTATGATTTTTACAATGGAAAAAACTATCGAGCAAACAATTTGACATAAATTTTGTGTTTTTAATGAGATTTCTTGTGCTTAAACGTTGGAAATTTTACAAAAAGACTATGGTGTCGTGCCTCTCAAAAATGCAAGCATATAAATGTTATACAGCATTCTAAGAGGGCCGAAAAGAAGTTCAGGATTTGCTGCATTACGGCCGACCTCCAATGGCTTCGAATAACGAAAACATTGAAAAAAATCAAGAAAATAGTCATCGAAAATCGTCGCCTGAAAGTTGGAGAGGTGGCTCATGAACTGGAAATTTCTCACATGTCGGTGCTTAATATTTTGACTGAAATTCTGGGCATGAGACGCATCAGTGCACTACTTGTTCCAAAAGAGCTGAATTTTTTCCAAAAGAACATCGGTAAAGTGTTGCTGAAGACGTGATTTCGTGAGCTTCTAGTAACTCTAACTTTATGAAACGTATCATAACTGGTGATGAAACATGGGTTTATGAGTACAACATGGAAACAAGTCGAAGTCGCTCAAAAATCAAGGTCTTGCTCATTGTTTTCTTCAATTATCATGGTGTTGTTCATTCGGAATTCCTTCCGGATGGACAAATGGTAATAAAGAATATTATTTGAGCGCCGTGAAGCGTTTGCGTGAAAATATTCGTCGGAAACGGCCAGATTTGTGGAACAACAATTCATGGATATTACACCACATAATGCACCGTCGCACACATTGATCTTGGTACGCTAATTTTTAGCCAAAAACTCAATAAATTTTATTGATCAAGCACCATATTCACCAGATATTGCCTCGTGTGACTTTTTCCTATTTCCTAGACTCAAATTACCGCTTCAGGGAAGGCTTTTTGACTCAATTGGACCCATTAAAGAGAATTCACAAAATGCTTATACCTTCTTCAGTATTTGAAAAGTGTTTTGAAGACTGGTAGAAGCATTGGCCAAAGTGGATTGCCTCAGACATATTTTGAAGGCGACAAAATAAAGTTTTATGGATAAATAAGCAGTTTCTGTTTTACTTAAAAATTCCGGATGCTTTTCTTACAGAGCAGTATTTCAGTTATTGATGTAACTCTATACTCTACTCACCCTTTGAAGGAGTATCTGGTCAGCTTTCAAAGGGTGTGCACCCATGTGGGCGTGTGTAAGTTCAAAGTAATATGAGTTTAACATTTAATTACCTCAGCTGAGTGAATTAATCTGAAGATGGAACATATGTTCTGAAACGCGTAATTTTAAATAATATTAAATATTGCAAAACACTTGCAACAAAAACAAAATTTGAACAAATAAACAACATAGGTTAGAGATGTAGTGCAAACTGTGGATGCAGACTAAACGAAACCTACCAACTGTTGTCACTATAAACTCTGATTGATGTATTAACACACAATGTGGATATACAGGGTCCGGCATAAAGACCTCCCCCATTTGGAGAGGCCACTGAACGAGCAGTGGTAAGGGTACGGCTGTGGAGGGGGTATCAATCGATAGTGGTGTACGTGCCGTTTTCAGTGAGCGCAATGGCTTGGCTTGTTGAGCATCGCGCTTTTGTTGTGGAGGAATTTATTCGTAATGGTGGTTCTGTGATTACTACACAGCTTGCATTTCGTATTCGGTTCGCACTTGGTCCACATGAGCCTGTTACGGATAGAAAATCAATTCATGTTTGGGTATCGAACTTTAGAGCAACAGGTTCAGCATTAAAAAGAAAATCTCGTGGCCGACCTCGGACCGTAACAACGCCGGACAATGTGGCACATGTGAGAGCTTCCATCCTGCAATCTCCAAACATGCAGCTTCCCTGGGCCTGTCTGATCGGAGTGTAAGAAGAATCCTGCACAGCAATCTCAACATGCATCCCTACAAAATGGTGGTTACACAAGAACTAAGCATAAGAGATTTTGAAACTCTCAGAGCTTTGTGTGAAGACATTCTTCAGAACATTCCCCCTACAGCTGTTGTGATTTTTTCTGACGAGGCTCACTTCCACTTGGCAGGCACTGTAAATAATCAAAATTTTCAGTACTGGGCTGAAGGTAACCATCAAGAACTTCACCAGCGACCACTTCACAGCCCTCCTGTTACTGTTTGGTGTGGCGTTGCCGAATTTGGTGTGTGTGGGGTCCATACTTTTTTGAAGAAGATGGCTGGTCAGTAACGGTTAATTCCAATTGCTAGTGTCACATGTTAGAAACTTTCCTCCGACCCAAGTTTAACCAATTCATTGAGGACCATGGAGGAGAAGTCTGGTTCCAACAAGATGGAGCTACAGCCCACACTGTGTAGCGGGGCATTTTGGGCATACCTGGGGTAATAACAGGATTTGTATTTTTTAATAATAAATAACTTGTCGAGTGATAGAAAAATGTTATGACCGAACGGTAAATTTCTTATTTGAAGCGATCGAGACGATGGCAGCATTGTTTGAGACGGTAAAGACCATATGATTCAACAATATTCATATAAACAGTTTTAATAACCGGCAACTGTACCAAACTCAGTTCAAGGACAATGACGAACACGAAAAACGTAAACACGTTATATAACAGTAAACACGTTACACAACCAGACATCAGGCGATGTGTTGCGTCAGCAACTTACATAACAACTGTGTGTCATCTGTTTCGTCAGAGCCTATCCTGGGTGTGTCACGCCAGCAATTGTGTGAGGCACCGAACAAACAGTCGCAAAACAACATCTGAGTGGTACAGACGCTAACCACTGTGCGTCTGCCCGGCTCTCGCCGGTTTTCGGGCGAAGTTATTGTGTTCGCCGATGGGCCCGCAACAGACCAAAAAATGTGATTAACATATAAAAAAAAAAATGTGAAGTAAAGTCTAGAAAAATACAAAAGCAATTAACAGTTTTATTTCTTCATTATAAAAACAGTTTTCGGCAATTAATTATTATACCGGACAATGTGCGGAAAAGTGTGACGCCACCAACTTACGGAACAGCTAAGTAGCCATGCATTCATATTAAAATTTCAACAAAGGTTTTCTTTTAAAATTAATTAAGTAATGTGGAAATAAATTTTAATAACATGTAACACGAGAGCTCTCAAATCATAAAATCATTGTGTGTGTGTGTGCGTGAGTAAGCGGGTAGACAAAGAAGGCTGGTTTGCGTTGTTTGTATTTTAATTTAATTCATACTTAATTTCTTAAAATTTATATGGAATTTGTATACCATGTTTTCATTCTCATTGTAGCAGAATGATTATATAATTAATAACTTTCGTAAATGTGAATTTCCAGTAGAGAGAGGATGGCAGGAGGTAGTTTGTTAATAATAAAATTATAGTAAAAAATGTTAATAAATTTTAATTATGTGTAAACGTATAAAGTTTCTTTGTTTGATTAAACAACCATCTGATCTCCTGTTCGCCTAAAAAGAACCCTCATAAATTATTTTCTTGCAGTTGGCAAGATGGCGCCCGAGAAATATACAATGTTTGTTAGTTAATTTTATGTGATACAAAAAGGTAAGTAGCTTCACATTTGGCTTCCGAATGTAGGGACGATTTATATAATAATATTATATAAATATAGGCCCACTGGGAAAGCAGAATGGTTGTTTAAGGTAAAATAAATTTTTTTTTTCATACGTAAATTAGACGCAAGTATGGGGTTATGTTTTGATAGGGTTATGTATGTAGTGCATTATTTGTTTATGTGTTTGAGTATTGTGAGGGTAATTAGTGTGTATGAGATGAATTATATTATATAAAGGGTATTATAATAAATTTTTTTAATATGGCTAAGATACAAGAAAATGATAGTGGTTTCATATGGAACGAGTGGGAAAGCGAATTTAGAGGGGTTGTAGGTGAAATGACGGACGAGGAATGGGGGAGTTTAGAAGATAGTTTAACACGAATGGAAGAAATGGAAGAGGGAATATTCGCAGAAATTAAGAAGCACAGTGATGATATTGATAGTGAGGTGCCAAGTAATAGAGGTAAGATCGTTGAAGCAATAGTAGTAGTAAATGAGACAGAAAATAGGCCTAATGATAATGATGTTGACAGTGTGGGGGTAGTAAAAAAGAAGCGTTCATTGGAGGACGTGATGAACTTGTTGATAAAAATGAATGAAAATTGGGATAAACATTTTGAACTAATCACAAAGATGAATAAACACGACGAGAAGTGGGAGGGAGATAGATGTCAGGTAAAAAAGAATACAGAAGTTGAGTTAACACAGGTAAGTGGTGTCTTTGATAATAGTGAAGAAATAAGTAACCAGGTGAGTGACAATTCGAATAATGAGTTAATAGCTAACAGTGATCAAATAGTGGGAGAAATAGTGTTGACTAGTGATGATAATGGTATTAAGTACAATTCCGAGGTAAGTAGGAATGATAATTATGACAATATAAGTGAAAATATAATGTTAAAAAATAATGGAGTAAATATAGAAAGTACTGATGAAGTTTTAGAATGTAATCATGAGATGTTGAGATGTATTGATGAAGGAGAAAGAGAGTTATATACTGAGAGTGAAATAGAACTATATAAGTTAGAAAGAAAGTATGATGAATTGAGAAAATTAATAAAAGGGGTGATGATGAATCATGTGAAATACGTACCTGTTGAAAGAGAGACAGAGAATAATTTTGATAATATCTTACCTGACTATAATGACTTACCTGACGTAGTAGTTGAGGAATACAAAAATGATAAGAAAATTTACCTGACATTAACAAATAACCCTGATATAGACGGGACAATCCTAACCTATGGTGACAAGATTTATAGTGGTACAATGGATGAAATAGAATGGATGGATTATTATAATAGTAACCATTATAATAATTTGTATGTTGATAAAAATGATGAATGTTACAAATACACTAGATATATATATGACGATGGTGGGTGAGCTAAAAGATCAGTGTTGGGACATTTTTAAATATTGTAAATTTTTGGTAATGACCTTGCTGATTTGGACATCTGAAGTGAGATACACTTGAACAGTTTTGACGCATATTTTGTAAATAATATTGAATTCATTTGTGTGTATTGTGAAATGTTAGATAAGTAATGTGTATATGTTTTGGAAAATGTTGTGTTAATAATAATAATATTATTAATATTTTAGCACTCTAGTTAAATAATAAAATAATAATGAAGACAATAATTAATGATTTGTAGAATGTTGATAATAATTGAAATATGTTTTAATAATCAAATGAATATTCAATTTTAATAATAAATTGAAGTAAATAATTTGAGATCTTTAGATATTGTGATTGAATGTTATGTGTTTGAATTTTATAAGGGAAATTAAATTGTGTGATGAGATTTTAATTTAATAATCATGAATAAATAAATAAAAGTTAAATGGTCTATTTTGTGGAATAACTTAATGATTAAAAATATATGTTAACAATAAATTTTAAGCAATTTTGAAAAGCTGACTGCAACACAGGATAAGTCAATAATGATGATAAATAAAAACAGTTAATGAAAAAGTTTAAATAATAATGTTTACAAATTTTTAGAGAAGTGATGTAAAAGAGAATTGTTTGTTTGATGTATGCTAATAATCCAGGGTGATTGCTATTTGGGTATTATGTTATGTAATGTATTATAATAGTGTGTGTGTGGCTGGGAGGTTATCCAAGGGGATAACGTATTAAAAATTTGATATATTTTAATTAATAATGATGATTTGCTACTCAATAATTTTGTTTGAATTTAAAAATTAGATGCACTAAATACTTCTTATATTGTGTTATTATGTCTTATTGTGTTGATTGCATTAGTATGTTAGGAATAAGTATTATAAAATATAATAATATGTTTTCAATGTGTTTATAGATTTAAAAAATAAAATGAAAAATAGTTGTGATAGGTAAAATTTTCAATGGGTTGTAAAAGATAGAAATGGGTGATAGTAATTAGTTGAATAAAATGTTTGAGTCAATTCAAGTTGAATTTTGTGGGACATAGATTTGTCCAAATCGAAGTAAAAGTTAAAGTAATAGTGGAAATGAAAATAATGCAATGTTGTTTTGAGTTAATGTAATGTTATAGAATTTGAGAAGTATAAGTGGAGACACAGTAGAAATGGAGATTTTATGTAGAGTTTGGAGCGATATATTGTTTATTTGTTGATGTTAATTTGTTGTAATTGTAGTGAGGTTATGAGATTGAGATTTTTTGGGGATGGTAATTTTGTAGTAGTGGTAGTGTATTTGGGGAGTCCGCAACAAGGGTTGGGACGGGATAGGGACCGATTGGCGCCGGAAAGGGTTACCTAGGGTGAGTCCAGGGACCAACATAAGGGAATGAGTTTTGGGAAGGAAACACGTATCCTATGTACAAAGGGTTAGAGAGTATTTTTTTTATATAAGAGTAGAAGGTGGCGATTGGAGTTAAAGTAGTAAGTAGTTAGAGGTAGAGAAGGGTTAGTAAAATTTTGATAGAGGGGTGTCATACTAGTTAAAGATTTTGTAAGGGAGCATTAGAGTAATAAAAGGGGTAAGATTATGAGTAAATGCCAAGTGGATAAAGTAAATTATAATGAAATAATGAATAACATAGAATCACCCAAAGTAATGAAATGGAATAATGATGGCCATAATAAAAAAAAAAAAAAAAAAAAAAAAAAAAAAAAAATAAATAATTTTTGTAATTTTGAGAAACGAATTAATAAGAGTAAATCAAGTTTAAAAGTAATTTTTTGATTTTATATGTCAATTTAATGATGTAAAGTGTGTAACATTTTAATTGTAAGTTGTTTATTTTAAAATGAATTATTAATGTACTGTGTTTTCTTATGTTAAGTTATGTTAGGTATTCTGATATATACATGTTAGTAATAAGTGAGTAAAAACAAAACCAGTGCTTCTTAGCGCAAACCAGCACCGCTAGGGGGGAACAGATCAGTTGGGGATATGGTGTTGTATAAGGCCACTATTTAATATTTTGATTTGTTGTTTCAGTGTTTGGTGATGCTGTGGCGGCGGACCTGAGCTGGCCTGCGCGTCAGGGCAGGGGCGTTGAGTATCTGTCTGACTCTACGGTGTTGGGATCTCGAGAGAGAAGTCCAGTATTGTCATGCAGATGCAGTCACAGTCACCGGACCAAGGGTGAGTTGATTATTCTTGTTTGTAAACCGTACAGGGGGTTGTGGCGACATATCCTGGCTGATCCCTTTAGCAAGTATGAATGTGTCAATGAGATTTTTTATGCTTCGGCATAAAATATCTCATTGAGGGGGTATTGTAGCGGGGCATTTTGGGCATACCTGGGGTAATAACAGGATTTGTATTTTTTAATAATAAATAACTTGTCGAGTGATAGAAAAATGTTATGACCGAACGGTAAATTTCTTATTTGAAGCGATCGAGACGATGGCAGCATTGTTTGAGACGGTAAAGACCATATGATTCAACAATATTCATATAAACAGTTTTAATAACCGGCAACTGTACCAAACTCAGTTCAAGGACAATGACGAACACGAAAAACGTAAACACGTTATATAACAGTAAACACGTTACACAACCAGACATCAGGCGATGTGTTGCGTCAGCAACTTACATAACAACTGTGTGTCATCTGTTTCGTCAGAGCCTATCCTGGGTGTGTCACGCCAGCAATTGTGTGAGGCACCGAACAAACAGTCGCAAAACAACATCTGAGTGGTACAGACGCTAACCACTGTGCGTCTGCCCGGCTCTCGCCGGTTTTCGGGCGAAGTTATTGTGTTCGCCGATGGGCCCGCAACAGACCAAAAAATGTGATTAACATATAAAAAAAAAAATGTGAAGTAAAGTCTAGAAAAATACAAAAGCAATTAACAGTTTTATTTCTTCATTATAAAAACAGTTTTCGGCAATTAATTATTATACCGGACAATGTGCGGAAAAGTGTGACGCCACCAACTTACGGAACAGCTAAGTAGCCATGCATTCATATTAAAATTTCAACAAAGGTTTTCTTTTAAAATTAATTAAGTAATGTGGAAATAAATTTTAATAACATGTAACACGAGAGCTCTCAAATCATAAAATCATTGTGTGTGTGTGTGCGTGAGTAAGCGGGTAGACAAAGAAGGCTGGTTTGCGTTGTTTGTATTTTAATTTAATTCATACTTAATTTCTTAAAATTTATATGGAATTTGTATACCATGTTTTCATTCTCATTGTAGCAGAATGATTATATAATTAATAACTTTCGTAAATGTGAATTTCCAGTAGAGAGAGGATGGCAGGAGGTAGTTTGTTAATAATAAAATTATAGTAAAAAATGTTAATAAATTTTAATTATGTGTAAACGTATAAAGTTTCTTTGTTTGATTAAACAACCATCTGATCTCCTGTTCGCCTAAAAAGAACCCTCATAAATTATTTTCTTGCAGTTGGCAAGATGGCGCCCGAGAAATATACAATGTTTGTTAGTTAATTTTATGTGATACAAAAAGGTAAGTAGCTTCACAACTGATCGGCGTTCTCGAGAAATTCTGAGAGAATTGATTCCTGGACATCTGCTCTCCTTGCACGGAGACATTGCCTGACCCCCAAGGTCGCCAGATTTGACGCCTTGTGATTACTTCCTTTGGGGATATTTAAAGGCACAAGTGTACAAACATCGCCCTAGGACCATGGAAGCTCTTAAGGAGGTAGTCACCCAGGAAGTTGCTAACATTCCGCCAGAAATGACACGAAGAGCTATGGAAAACTTTCGAGAACGGCTTCGTCACTGTGTCAATAATGGAGGCCACCATTTAATGGACGTAATTTTTAAAAAACATTAATGTAAAATGGCATAGTGTATGTTATTCATAAATAAAAATATATTTTCTGTATCTTTCTCTGTTTGTTTGTAATTACCTATTTCAGTAGGGGAGGTCTTTATGCCGGACCCTGTACAAGACATATTTGTTATTCGACAAAAAGAATAACTCGTCCTGACACACTTTCATACAGAAACATATGTATATTTTACGTATTATATCTTTAAATTGAATTTTTCCAAAAAATTGGTGCTGGCACTTACAGCATCCAATTTTTTGGACATTGGCACTTTAAGCAGATACTCGTCCAAAAAATCAGAAGCTGGCACTGAAAAGGTTGGTATTTTACATAAGTTAATGGTTTGGGTGCGACCACCTAGTTTTTGTTTTCTTCCCATGTGATGTGGTACTTTTAGTGAAGTCTTCATTTACTTGAAGCACTGTAGTCTGTGCCACCTTACCCTATATACAATTTAATATCATACCTTCTTGTCTTAGCCATTGTTTCTCAAACTCTTGTTTAAAAATACATTTGAAATATGACTCGGATCATTTTTATTGTGTACTAACAACGTATCAACGTTATTATCTGACAAACATGGAAAAAGTATGTTATGAAGTTATTTTTTACAAGTTTTAGCAATTTTCTTGACAAATACTGTAAATAAAGCTCTGGAATCATTTTCTTTGGATATCTCAGGTCAAACAACATATGAGTCATCTAGTTTCAAAACCAGATACATCCACTTTTTTCACATTCACATTTTTTTCCATTTCCCATACATTATTACCTTGTACTTGTCCCTATCTACTTCACAAGTTTCTAAAACAGATACATCCTTATTAAAATTGGACTTGCAATTGCTGGTTAGTTGCAAAACCAGGTCTCCTGCAATAAAGTTTTTTAGCTCTCCTGAAAATTTTCATTTTTTGAATGTATCTGATTTTGAAACTAAACGACTCATAATGTAATCCCTACGTTTTCCCCATAATTTGTCTTGCGGGAATTACATATTGCATTATTATTCCTTTGGGACAGGAATGTATGTATTATTCCTTTGGGACAGGAATGTATGTTAAAAATTTCTTCCTGTCCATAACTTGAAACAAAGCACTTCTGGACCCATGGTTTTTTAGCTCTATAATCAGCACCTGAAATGTTTTTTTTCTTTCCTCCTCGAACACCTTGTATAAAGGACTTACTAAGAACTGGGTGTCAGACTATTTTTATTTCAGTGGCCTTTTGTTTTCTTTCAACAAATAGTAATGCAAACTTTCGAACACAACTAAATAAGGTGCTTAACCAACATTCAGGATTTGCTTCATAATATAAAAAATAATATCAATAATATTGATTTCAATAATATAAAAAAACGTTCCATAAAGACTGTTGTTAATAGTGTCACTTATGCTGGCTCATTTACTTATTGAGCCATCCTTGTAATAATTATACAGTGAAGTATTGTGGATCTGTATTCTTTAACACTTCAACTTGCCTTGTTTGTAAGTATTTATGGTTAAAAAAAATGGTTTAAAAGAGACAGAAACAAAAAGATACGGAGTTAAAAACGATAAAGGGAATTGTAAGGAATAATAACTATAACACCAACATAGTGGATAAAGTTATGAAAAGTATTAACATACAAAAGCTAAAATAGAACCAGAATTATGCAGGGTCATTGACATACATAGGATCACATACTAGAAAAATTATAAAATGTGTTAATAAAAACGGAGTAGATATAGCTATTAAAAAATGTGAAACTGTATTTGATAAGATAAGGAATAAAAGTTGTTATATTTTATTACAATACAAATAAATAAAGTCCCTAGTTCTGGGCGACATTGTTACGTTAACTTACCTTTATACAGATACAAATACAAATAAATAAAATTATCTATCTTCCACCTACCTTATATTTTGCCCTCTCATCCCAGAATCCGTCACACGAACGTCGAGATGCAAGAGTGATTTAAAGGTTATATGAATAACTGACGCAAGTCGCCTTTTGTGAAGAGAAACAAACTAAATTTTATTTTTATTCTTTAAATTTTTTCAACTTCAAATTATTCTTTATTCATTTCTGTATCTTTAAAAAACAGTCCATTACTTCTAGCCAAACTTTAAATTAAATACAACTTTCTTGAAATATTTGAAACATTAGCTGGTACCACTAAACTTGCTTAAAACATCTTACCTTATTATAAGCAGCCCAGCCTGCCCATTCTCACATTCACACAATTCAAAACCCTTTTTTAAATATATATATATATATATATATATATATATCATTTTCTGTATAAGTAACTCGATGTTTCTTGCAGTAATTATATAATTTGTGATGTTTTCAATTTGTTTCTTCTGCAAGTAGATAATATTGTATATTCTTTTTAACACCTGACGCACGTTTCACTGAAAAATATCAGTATCATCAGAGGTTTCTAAGTGAATAATTTATTAATTAAAGAACAAACCCAAATAAAAACAAAACAAGACGATCTATTTAAAATTATAAATTTACTAAAAAATAAAAATAAAAATGAATAAAATATAAACAAAATTTCAAATATAACCGAGAAAACAGCTGCTGAAGAAAATAAACATTAAAACAATCGTTAACTAATCGACCTAAATCGATTATCAGTTATTTTTTTACATTAAAATCGATACAAATTCGATTATTCGTTAATTTTATATTAATAGAATTATTTCGATTGTTATTAATTCACTTAGAAACCTCTGATGATACTGATATTTTTCAGTGAAACGTGCGTCAGGTGTTAAAAAGAATATACAATATTATCTACTTGCAGAAGAAACAAATTGAAAACATCACAAATTATATATATATATATATATATATATATATATATATATATATATATATAATAAATTCAGTATATGGGGTATTTTCAATAGACTGGTGGTAAGATATATTTAAAAATTCTTCGGTTACTGACAAGTATTCGTACCACCTTCTCTGTTGGTCATGACAGTAAGTTCGTAGTATTCTGCCAACTTCCCTCAATACACGTTCTGCCGGATTACTGCTGGGGTGATAAACTGAAGTCTTATATGTTCTGATGTTGTGTTTTAACAGATTATTTCTCCATTTATAGCCCTTAAACTGCGTACCATGATCAGTGATAATAGATGACGGTTTGCCAACCTCTGTTATGTACCGTCCGATGACTATTTCTAGAATTTTCTTGGTAGTGGCTCTGCTAATAGCATAAAGTTTAGTGTATTTGGAAAAATGATCAAAAATAATTATTATGAACTTGTATCTGTGATTTCCTCCACTGCGTGGGAAGGGCCCACATATATCTAGAAATACCTTCTCCAGCTTATATTTGGATGTTATTGGGATCATGACTCCCTCCTTCTTCTCATTATTATGTTTAACCATCTGGCAGATGTGACATGTTTGTATAGATTTTTGTACCTTTCTGGTCAAATTTTTTATGTACATTTGTTCTTCTATGGCTTTGACGATTTTCATGGCTCCCATGTGTCCATATCGTTCATGGTAATCCAATATTAATTTGTTTTCCACAGCTGTGGGAATTACTAGTTTCCAGTTTATTTGTTTAGGAGTAACCTTAATAAATAATCGGTCATCATGTATACAGTAATATTTAGTAATAACTTCATCAGCATTTTGTATCTTCTGGCGTATGTTTATTAATTTGGGATCCGATTTTTGGTGTTGACTAATTTCATTGACAATCATCTCCAGATCCTTCCGACTCTTAATGACATGGTACACCTTCGCGATCTCTTCCTTTTCTCCTTCAAATGATTGATCTTGTATGTTTATTTGGGACAAGATATCGGCTGCTATATTCTTTCTTCCAGGTATATATTCCCAATCAATGCAATATTCTTGCAAGGCAAGGACCCATCTAGTTAGCCGGCCGTGACTAAGTTTACATCTTTTTAGAAAGGAAATTGATTTATGGTCACTTCTTACGGTCACTGGGTACCCGAGTATATAGGTTCTAAATTTATTGCATGCATACACTACGCTTAGCAGCTCTTTCTCGGTAACGTTGTAATTGCGTTCGCAGCTGTTAAGCACTCTGCTGGCGAAGCTGATTACCATGTGATGTCCTTCTTTATCTTCTTGATATAAGGGTAGCCCCTAAGCTAACATTGCTTGCATCACAATTTAAATAAAAGCGTTTGTTAAAATCAGGGTGGTACAACATAACTGTTTCTAAAAATTTCTTCTTGATCAAATGCAGAATTTTTTCTTGTTCTGGTCCCCATGCCCACTTGTCTTTAGATGATAATTGTTTCTGAAACTTGGCAGTCACTTCTGAATAGTTATCTTGGAATTTACGGTAATAGTTGCAAATTCCAAGAAAAGATTGTAGCTGTTTTCTATTTTTTGGAGTAGGGAACATTTGGATTGCTTCTACTTTTTCTGTTGAAGGTGTGATACCCTCCTCAGACAAATTGAAACCTAAAAACTTTACTTGATTGGCAATAAATTTAGATTTATTTAGCTTAAGTGTTATGTTGTTCTCAGATAATTTTCTTAGTACCTGTTCCACCCGCTCGCAATGTTCATCCCAATGTGAAGAAGTTATAAGTAAATCATCTACATAGACCGTAGTAAACTGCAGTGTTTCTTGTCCCAATACCTTGTCCATACATTTCACAAATATTGGAACCGAATTAATTAGTCCGAAAGGTAGCCTTTTAAATTGATAGTTCCTTCCGTCAAAAAGGAACGCCATGTATTTTCTACTGTCTGGGTGTAGTTCGACCTGCCAGTACCCACATACCGTATCCCAAGTGCTAATGTATTTAATACCGTGGAATTTCTTTAAAATTTCTTCTATTTCGCCTGGTGAAGTCCTATCATTGACGATCATTTTATTTATTTCCCTAGCGTCCAGGCAAATTCTCACCTTTCCGTTCTTTTTCGGGACTGCTACTATGGGACTGGTATATGGTGATTGACTATATTCTATTATGTCATCTTGCATCATACGGTTAATCTCGTTCCGGACCTCGTTTTTTATAGAGTAATCAATTGGGTATGACTTTCTGCGAAAGTTCACCGGTTCTTTAAAATTTATTATACATTGATATCCTTTTACTTTACCTGGAGCATTGGAGAACACATGTCTGTATTTATTATATATTTGAATTAAATTTTCGGCCTGTACCTTACTTATTTGTTTATAAGTTTTTTCCCTTTGGAATTCTCGAATCTCTTCCAACTTACTCTGCCATAGGTTAGGATCATCGTCTTCATATTGAATGATCTCTGGTAATTTATTCTTCTTACAGAAATAGCTTTTTATGGCTCCACATTCGGTGTTAACTGGACCGGTTTGATTAGTGTTGATTAACTCGGCTGTCCATAATCCTCCTTCGGATGTTAACGATATTGTACCTTTATGCAAGTCAATTATTGCGGAATGCTGGCGCAACACATCGCATCCAATCAATACATTAAATGGTAGTCCCGTTGCGACCAAGAATCCTATTGGTAGGGTCATATTGTTATTGGTAAGATCGAGTGATACTTGTTTTTTGACTGTTTTATTTTGTCTCCCAGTGGCTCCGATAATTATCACATTATTGACAGGTAAAGTCGGTATGGGTAGCTGGACTTCTCGCTGGATTCTTTCAAGTTCAATATTGTCTATCAATGATATGTTAGATCCAGTGTCTATCATAATGGTAGATTTTACCCCATTTAAATTTGCTGATATATATATGATTTCGTTATTACTATTACTGTTTACATGTTTCTGATCCTCTTCTAACAAATCTTCCCTGATATTTTTTAAATAGTGGTTATTAATTATGGTTATTTTATGATTACACTTAATTTTATTTACTAATCGTTGTTCCCCAAGATTACGGTTCAGTGACGGGTATTCATTAATTTTCACTGCCTCTATTAGTTTAAATGAGGGCTTACTCCCTCTTCTCTATTTTCATTCTGATTACTGTGTTGGTTTTGTACTGGTTCCGTGCGATCCTCCGTATTATGTTCTGCGATCCTATAATTTCCATCATGTGGGTAGTTGTCTTCATGCCGAGATTGGTCATAATGGTTGTCATATCGGTGACTCCTTGGGTAGTATCGTCGCTGATTACCTTGAGGTCTGGAGTAAATATAATTGACGTTATGTCTATAATTATTGGGTCGTCTGTCCCCATCTCCTCTATTATTGCGACTATCACGATAATTGTAATTGTTATTGCCGCGATAATTATAGTTTCTGGAATTATTATTCGTGTTTTCATTTTGTGTTCTATTAGTATTAACGTTATGCGCAGGTCGATTGCGATCGTTATTATGAGAATTGGCTGATGGCGCGTTATTATCATACTTCTGATATTTATGATTTAGCATTCTATTTCTTTGGTATTGGTTCTCGTGTTCATAATTCTCCAAGAACTTGGCCATGGCTGGAATCGTTTTGATTTGACTACACATACGCGCATTTTTTATCCCTTCCTCGTAATGATAGGATAGTGGTATTACCAAACATTCTTCGGGAATTCGGGGCTCTAAGTTCCGCGCCATACATACTTTTCCTAAAAAGTATGAAGTAGGGGACTGGCCTACATTTGTTTCGTATCGACCGTTACTCAAATTATTCCTAATCATGTTCTGGGTCGATTCCGACCAATACTTCTCCTTAAATTGTTTTTTGAACTCGGTCATGTCCAGTATATCCGGGCGCACCGCTGTCCACCAATTATCATAAGTATCTTTAAACGTTTCATCAATCATGCTTCGTATAATACTCCAGCGACTCTCTCTATTTCTTATGATCACTTCTTCCAATCTCTTTAAAAATTCCATAGGATTGCGCTTATAATTACGAAAATTAATCGATTCTCTGTTCTCATGGTTATTTGTATGACTAATTTGGCATGTCCTATCCCGCCATGAATCTACTTCCTCCTGTAATTGTAACTCACGCCTACTAATCTCTTCTATTTTATTTTTATTGGTATTGATTTGACCTTCCATATTATTTAAATTGCCATAAACCCTTTCGAGTCGTTCGCCCATGTCTGTCTGTATTTGCTTAATACCTTCCTTATTCTCTTCCCGTACCTGATGTACTTCGTTTTTAATTTGCTCACATTTTTCGACAGTTTCCTGTTGGATTTCTTCGACCAATGTTTTATTCTCAATTTTTGTGTCATTATTTTTATTCTGTAATTCTTCACGAATCTGTACTATTGTTTCGTTAGTTTTTTCTAACACTTTATTTGTTTTGGCTATTTCTAATTTTCTTTCCTCATTATTTTGGTCCACCTTCTGGTTAATTGTCACATGAAGATTTTCAATTTTTTCATTAATCTGCCTTAAATTCTCTTCATGTATTTGTAGGATGTCTTCCTTCATTTGTTTTACACCCTCATCATTCCTATCTAACCTTTCGTGAATTTGGTTTAATCTTTCGTTCATTTGTTTTGAGGTTTCTTTAGTTTCCTCATTTGTTTTATCGAATTTTTCCTCCAGTCTCTTTGAGTTTTCTTCCTGTTTCCTAAATTGTTCCTTTGAGTCTTCCTTAATTTCCTCCTTCATTTGTCTATTGCTTTCCATTATAATCCTCAACAGCTCCTGCATGCTCATGTC
This sequence comes from Magicicada septendecula, assembly GCA_034769895.1. Classification (NCBI taxonomy): domain Eukaryota; kingdom Metazoa; phylum Arthropoda; class Insecta; order Hemiptera; family Cicadidae; genus Magicicada; species Magicicada septendecula. The sequence continues at coordinate 58,852,299 of CM068368.1, read as the reverse complement.
TTCCTTTTTGTTGGATTTATCTGGTTGGTCCCCTTGGGCAACTTCTTCCATTAATTCCTTTTCCTTGTCCGCAATTATTTCAGTTTCCGTTATTTCGTCTGCCTGTTGTTCCATTTCGCTATCTGTTATTAGTTCTATTTCCTGTTCTTGTTCATCTATTTCTTTCTCTGTTTCTCCTGCCCTAATCCTTGATCTACCTCTGGTATGCATGTTTACTCTCCCACAGTTGCCTGCTCTGGTTAAGTAATATTAATATGGTTACAGTTACTTAACTTAAGCCCCACGTTGGGCGCCAATTTGTAAGTAAACCGATACGTACGGTCTAAATTCCCACTGTTGTATTTGTCAATTGTGTTGTATTAATTTAATTGTATAAATTCTCGGAAATATTTGGAGTTGTGGAATATATGGATGTACTCAATTAATGTTAACTTAACTATTTAATAATTATCAGTGTTAGTGTGCCTCGAACTTAAATAACTTAAGATTTATTCTACAATTTCATCCAACCCTATTATGCCTTGAAGAGAGTTCTGTCTGATTTTATATTTTTACGCTCCCTCTTTGGTGTCAGAGAATTCCGCTATAAGCGCTGTAGTATCGGCTCAATGAAACTTGTAGGTTATTCGATGTTTATATTAACCATTTATTATACTACTTATTCAGTTACTTTTGTTCCAGTTCACTAAACCATACTCCAAATAACAAGGTGTGACAAATATATAAAGGTTCTTTATTCGTTTATCAATTCACATTAACTAAGATATATTCCAATTAATATATGTTGGGACTATAGATTCAGGTATCGATTGTTGACTATTTAATCCTTTGTTTATATTTGGTTATATATTATATTTGATTCGTATTTTATTTATTTCAGGGTGTGAAGGTTCTTGTAACTGTGGGGAAGACTAAAAATACATAATAAGAATGCAAGATTTACAAAAATTATGTGTTGTGTATTTAATATGATTAATATAATATAACTTTACCAGTCTCTAACGAAGAAAATCACGTTGGCAGTTGATCGCTAAATTCGTTGTTCTGGTCAATTATGAAGCACAGTTTTCTTTCTTCAGTTTAATAAAAGTAATTCTTGTCCTGTCCACTTCGGAATACAGCTTCTGAATTGTTTTACGGCCCGATTGATGTTTCTTCTACACCGCCAGGATCCAATAGGTTCTTCCTTCGGTTGAAGCAGTTAGTGTTGTTCCGTGTATTTGCAAGGTTATAATTTCTGGTGTTGTGAATATTATGGGTTGTGTTATTGTTAACTCTTTATATTTGATTACTATTTATCAATTCCCTTCGGACATGGGACAGTCCAAGTTTCTTCTTGTAGAATTTGGTTATTTGTTCTCGATTATTATTTCATAATATATCGTTATTTTATTAATCTGTGTTAGTGATAGTTGTAAGTATTATCATTAGAATTTTATCTTCTTTATAATCGTATCTCTTGATTTCGAATATTACGATTCAATATATTCTTCTTGGGTTTTTTAAATCATCACGTTCAGTTTTTACAAAAGCAATTCTGTTATTTTACAAATCAACAACATTCTTCTTAAATTTTTCCCTAGCAACCTATATTAATTTCCGCTTCCACATGTTTGACTATATAGTGTTTCTTTTATATATTTTTTTGTCTATTCTTTGTCAATTTGCTGTCCTATCGGAATGTAAATTTACCGATAGCTGGTTTATTATTTTATACACATCTTCTACTGGTTTTTTGATATAATTCCGTTTTTTTTCTTTTTTATTATATTTAATCCACCTTCGATATTATTTTTTACCAATCGATATTATGGCATTATGGTATTATTATAATTTGTATAAATTTTATTAAATATTATTATTAACTTAATGTTTTTTCTTCTTTCTAGCTCTTCATAGTGTATTTATTAATTATTATTAATTGATGTATCTAACCTTTAAGTTATAAGTGTTTATTTAGTATTTTTGGCTGTTAGGCCTTTTATTGTAAATTGATCTACCTGTGGTTATGTCTGTTATGCATCTATAGTCCCTTTTATATAAATTCGTACATGCAATCAAAACTTAATTATTAAGATTTGTATAAACAATTATTTTTCTACATCTAATAACAAATTTATCTTGAGCTCTTGATCACATACAATAAAATTCTAACTTATGACCATTGGTTAACTGCCTCACATTTCATTCTATGACAGTCATTGAATAACACTATTGTTTCATTATTTTTCATGAACTCAACACATATTGGTATAACATCACATAAACCTTATCATAACATTTTTGTCATAATAGAATACTTTTTTAATACAAAATTCTTATCTGTTATTACCATAAATTAAGTCATTGTTTCATTTTTCTGTTTTGTTTTTTATTAAACATATATCATTAGCTATTATTTATTTTACATGTTCGTTTATTCTATTCAACACTACCTTGCATTCTTATTTATTTTGTCTATGACTATAATTGTCATAATTGGGTCTCTGTTCTATTATGGGATTAAGTATCAATCCATTCATCAATCTGTGAATCTTCTTTTATGTAGCATAAATGCTATCATTTTTGTTGCGCTATTTTCCCCTTCGTTTTCGCCCCCACGTTGGGCGCCAATTTGTTACAACCCTCTGGCGTCACCTAATTATGCCCCACGTTATGAGCGTCAATTTGTACTAAATCCCCGTTGCGTCCTCTACTGTTCAGGTCCCGCGATGGAAGCCAATTTGTACTAGATCGGATACGTACGGTCTAAATTCCCACTGTTGTATTTGTCAATTGTGTTGTATTAATTTAATTGTATAAATTCTCGGAAATATTTGGAGTTGTGGAATATATGGATGTACTCAATTAATGTTAACTATTTAATAATTATCAGTGTTAGTGTGCCTCGAACTTAAATAACTTAAGATTTATTCTACAATTTCATCCAACCCTATTATGCCTTGAAGAGAGTTCTGTCTCATTTTATATTTTTACGCTCCCTCTTTGGTGTCAGATAATTCCGCTATAAGCGCTGTAGTATCGGCTCAACGAAACTTGTAGGTTATTCGATGTTTATATTAACTATTTATTCTCTACTTATTCAGTTACTTTTGTTCCAGTTCACTAAACCATACTCCAAATAACAAGGTGTGACAAATATATAAAGGTTCTTTATTTGTGTATTCAATTCACATTAACTAAGATAATATATTCCAATTAATATATGTTGGGACTATAGATTCAGGTATCGATTGTTGATTATTTGATCCTTTGTTTATATTTGGTTATATATTATATTTGATTGGTATTTTATTTATTTCAGGGTGTGAAGGTTCTTGTAACTGTGGGGAAGACTAAAAATACATACTAAGAATGCAAGATTTACAAAAATTATGTGTTGTGTATTTAGTATGATTAATATAATATAACTTTACCAGTCTCTAACGAAGCAAATCACGTTGGCAGTTGATCGCTAAATTCGTTGTTCTGGTCAATTATGAAGCACAGTTTTCTTTCTTCAGTTTAATAAAAGTAATTCTTGTCCTGTCCACTTCGGAATACAGCTTCTGAATTGTTTTACAGCACGATTGATGTTTCTTCTGCACCGTCAGGATCCAAATATGTTCTTCCTTCGGTTGAAGCAGTTAGTGTTGTTCCGTGTATTTGCAAGGTTATAATTTCTGGTGTTGTGAATATTATAAGTTGCGTTACTATTAATTCTTTATATTTGATTAATTTTCCATCAATTCCCTTCGGACATGGGACAGTCCAAGTTTCTTCTTGTAGGATTATTTGTTCTCGATTATTATTTCATAATATATCGTTATTTTATTAATCTGTGTTAGTGATAGATGTGAGTATTATCATTAGAATTTTATCTTCTTTATAATCGTATCTCTTGATTTCGAATATTACGATTCAATATATTCTTCTTGGGTTTTTTAAATCCTCACGTTCAGTTTTTACAAAAGCAATCTCGTTATCTTATAAATCAACAACATTCTTCTTAAATTTTTCCCTAGCAACCTATATTAATTTCCGCTTCCACATGTTTGACTATATAGTGTTTCTTTCATATATTTTTTTGTCTATTCTTTGTCAATTTGCTGTCCTATCGGAATGTAAATTTACCGATAGCTGGTTTATTATTTTATACACATCTTCTACTGGTTTTTTGATAAAATTCCGTTTTTTCCTTTTTTATTATATTTAATCCACCTTCGATATTATTTTTTACCAATCGATATTATGGCATTATGGTATTATTATAATTTGTATAAATTTTATTAAATATTATTATTAACTTAATGTTTTTTCTTCTTTCTAGCTCTTCATAGTGTATTTATTAATTATTATTAATTGATGTATCTAACCTTTAAGTTATAAGTGTTTATTTAGTATTTTTGGCTGTTAGGCCTTTTATTGTAAATTGATCTACCTGTGGTTATGTCTGTTAGGCATCTATAGTCCCTTTTATATAAATTCGTACATACAATCAAAACTTAATTATTAACATTTGTATAAACAATTATTTTTCTACATCTAATAACAAATTTATCTTGATCTCTCGATCACATATAACAAAATTCGAACTCATGAACATTGGTTAACTGCCTCACACTTCATTCTATGACAGTCATTGAATAACACTATTTGTTTCATTATTTTTCATGAACTCAACACATATTTGATATAACATCACATAAACTTTATCATAACATTTTTGTCATAATATAATACTTTTTTAACACAAAATTCTTATCTGTTATTACCATAAATTAAGTAATTGTTTCATTTTTCTGTTTTGATTTTTATTAAACATATATCATTAGCTATTATTTATTTTACAGGTTCGTTTATTCTATTCAACAGTACCTTGCATTCTTATTTATTTTGTCTACGACTATAATTGTCATAATTGGGTCTCTGTTCTATTAGGGGATTAAGTATCAATTTATTTATCAATCTGTGAATCTTCTTTTATGTAGCATAAATGCGATCATTTTTGTTGCGCTACAATATATATATATATATATATGCCCCATTTTATTACCCCAAAATTAACCAGATACCCCTTGCCGGCACGTGGCGTCCCCTCGACTCGTGTTACCTCATTTACAAAGTTCGTCTATGTCCAAAAACAATTTATGATGTCATCTTTTTGCCGAAAACTAGCATCACTGTCACATTTTTTAATAACTGAACTCACTCGTACTTGATGTTTAAAATTGATTTATGAGCCCTGTTTGGCGGGCTTGCCTGCGCAGGCGAGCTTCAGTAAGAGACTGGGAAGTGCGTCTCCAAATACCTTCCACTAGATTTCCGTTGTACAAGACGGAAAAGTAGTAAATAACACAGTTGAAAGGAAGCTTAGGGAGGAGTTAGAAATATTGAAAGAAAGAGAAAAAGGGTTAGACAATTTAATGAATATTAAAACTAAATTTGATAATGAAGAAATATTTTATAATATAATTAAAAAGTAAAAGCTGGATAACAGGAGACAGATAAAAGAAATTAAAGAGGACGGATAGATAACATTAGGAGTTGAATTGCATAGGACTAATGGATGTTTTTGAAATAAGGGTGAGTGACCGCGCCCAAAAGTGGATGAGAAAGGTGTTAAAACGTTAGGTTTTAAAAAGAATGTACACACACAACACATAAACACAAGGAATGTGCTAGAAAAATATGTACGGTAACTGTACAGACTGGAGTGACAGGGCTCGGAGGTTGGGAAGGGACATTTGAATTATAGCTTGTTTGCCAGGGTGTATATGGACAGTGGGGTGGGTGGGGGTGTGAAGGGTTTGGTTTTATCCTCTTCTTCTTATTTCCGATCTGACGAGCTGAGAAGCTCGAAAGTGCTAATCGGAATAATTTTTCTATAGTGGCGTGCAACAGTTATCATTCTGTTTGTGATTATAACCACTAACACAACTTTCTTAATTAAAAAAATCAATTGTTTAAAATTCTAAAAAGTACATTAAATGTTGTTTATTATGATGTGCTTTTGTTATATGAATTGATTGAATATTGTAATTTGAACAACTGTTATTATTGTAATTTGAGTGTCATTTTTTTATTTCAGGTAGTATGGGCAGTCGGCATATGCGCAGTCGTTACTCTTGGATTAACAATTTTTGCTTTTCAAACGAAGGTAGATTTCACTGTGATGGGGGGTGTTCTGTTTGTCGCCGTCATCATTTTGATGATATTCGGAATAGTTGCTATGATCTTCCCGGGAAAAACTATTACTCTCATATACGCCTCAATCGGAGCTCTGCTGTTTTCTATTTATATTATTTACGACACCCAGATTATGATGGGAGGTCACCATAAGTACGCCATTTCGCCTGAGGAATACGTTTTTGCTTCTCTTAACCTCTACTTGGATATTGTGAACTTGTTCCTGTACATTTTAACTATAATCGGCGCTTCAAGAGACTGAGAATAAAATGTACAATTTTGTCTATGCACGCAGTCGCCATTTTATTGAGCACTTTGCAAAATGAAAATCGGGTATAATAAAGGACATCCAAAGATTTTAAAATTATGAACGTCGTTTATATGTATAAAACATGTTACTGTAGTGATTATATACTGCTATAACAGTATTGTACAATAAGAAAGCTTGCCTTTTCATGTTGTCTTGTCACCAGATACATTTTTAAATGGTGTTTACTATAGTTTTTTGTCATTTTGTCTTAACGAGAACAGCAATACTTGAACTCCTGTTCTCCATAAAACTTTACAATACAATTCAATTAACATAAACAGATAACATTTATTTAGTATGTGCGTATGTATATCTTATTCCCAGTTGTTATCAATATGTACTGTACTTTAGCTATAAATAAATCTTTGATTCACCCAACAAAAATTTCTTTATATCTTAAGATTGTGTTGAAGATTGCAACATGTGTATTGTATAAAATAAACTAAAATTATGAACTTTTTCAGAGTTCTTGATATACTTATTGGCTTTGTGTGTCAAATACTGTTCGTGTCACATGTTTATTAATAAATACTTGAATCATTAAAAAATCTTTGTATTAAGTGTTAGTTTATATAGGTAATGTATAAATAAATAATATGTATACTGATTGTGCAGTACGTAACCAGTTTAGATATTCGTGAAGAGTTTATCAAACCCATGTCTGTAAATGAAAGCAGATGTTTCTGTTTCATCCGTGTTGTGAGGAACTATTGTCATGGAGGAACTATTTATCAGTCGTAGGTACTTTTTTACCTACACAGGAAGACTGTTTGCCCGACTATTTAGAGAACATTCTAAACCTGTTTATTGTATAGACACAGTTCTTTCCAAAAACAGAATTATTGTAGTACAGAGTCTGATTAGAAGTGCTTCAACCTCGCAGCATTTAAAAATCTTTTCTCAAGACATTCGCGCTTTCATTTGCCAATTACGGAGCATATTTCCACACATCTGATGGTTTAGTGGCGACTGCGATTGTTAGCCAGTTTGTGTAACCGTAAGGTGGTTCTTTATGCAAAAACTGGTAATTTATTTTAAACTGAGCAAAGCTTTTGAGACTGACATCTCTGTTAGAGCTTGGAAATTTGTGCCAAGCGTCTTCAGTAAAGTCAAGATGTTTTGAATTATGAGCATTCTGTAATGGGTTTTGATTTCTTATTGTGTACAATTAACGTTTGAATAAGATTAGTTTTAATACAAAATGCATTGTTATTTATTACAATGTTAATTGTGTTGACTGTTCTAGTATGTATTTACAGGAATTTGTTTGTGTATATATATATATATATATATATGCGGTGTATTTAAAATTAATGTTTTAAATAAAGTGACAGATGGTGGCACTAAACGGTAAAGTCAAAGATAATGTTACTAGTCATGTAATCACATGTTCATTAAAATTAGCATAGATTAATACTGTATGGTGGGGTATTATTTTATTGTAAAATGTGTGGTTGAATCGTTATTTTGTAACTTACATGTTCTCATAATGAAAAGATCACAGGAATGGCCCACATTATGAAGGAGGAAAATTTATACAACCTAATGGCAGCAGGAATTTCTTGCATTTCATCGTTAAAAGATTATTCTGAGTAAACATTGTATTTTTTGGATGTAGCTTATTGTGTTTTAGGAATGTATGTATATCGCTTTCAGAATGTACACACATTCCAAATAATGTAAATTTGTATATGTCAACTATATACATTTTTTATGTACATGGGTTCCTATCAGTTGTTAGTAAGAAGATCATGTAATGCAGAGTTTGTTGGGGGACAAGGAGTCTACTCTTTTTAGGGGGGGACAAACTCGGTTTTAAAGAACTTGTGGACGTAACACGTATTTTCACCTTTAGTTAGTCTTTACTAGTTTTCAGATAGTTTGGGTAGTTTAGTATTCTTTTTTATACTTTGTATATAATGTTTGTACTGCGCAGAAATTAAACTTTTATTATTGTGGGGGGTTTTTGTAATTGTAGAAGTTAACACTGATTTGCTATTAGGATTGTTTTCAGTATAATAATAAATCAATAACATTTGTATTTGTGGGACCATTTGTTTACGAAAATAAGAAAACAAGTATGTTTTTTTTCTACAGTACAGAAATCATTGTTGGACCGGTGTTACCTTATTTTATGTGAAGTTTTCATGTAAATAGTGTTGAAATTTACATTTCTGCTTAATGGTTGTTGAAGTTTGAATGGCTATCCAATAATATTGCGACTGTATCCTTTTCATTGTATGATTAATATGTGAAACTGTATTATAAACTGTCTATGAATATGTTATTCATTTCAATTTTTATTAAATAAAGTGATTAAAAATGTATTGAGTTTTCATTTCAGAATTTTTATAGCCACACTTTGATTTTGCCCAGTTTGTGTAAGATTGAGTGCTTGCCTTGTGCATTGTTTTGAAAAAAATGTGTAAAAAGAGTCATATTTTTTAAACACTTATTCAACACTTTTGGTGAAGTTTAAAGAGGGCTGATGTACTGCATGAGACTGAACTCTGCGTCTGATACAGGGGATAAAGTATGAATGAGTGTGTTTGTGTTAGGAGCTTTAGTTTGTCAAAGCCAATAAACAGCTGCCACACCCTGTTCACATCAGACTAGCATCCACTCGCTTAGGATTAGTATACTTTTAGTTACTTCCAGTTAGTGAGTGAATTATCCATTATTTGTTTATTTGTGATTGTCTATTGACAATGTCTCTTCAAGGCTCACTGAAAGAAAGAAAATGACGTTTCGTTGTTCACAGTGAAGGCCGCGAAATAATTAGTAACATAATTTAAAATTATGATGAAGAAACACAAAGAAACTCGCTGACATGCCCACTGAATCGAGCAACAAAACGAGATGCGTATTACTGTAATAAATCGGAAGGCTTCGTTGAATACTTGAGAAAGCAAAGGAAGTGCAGTCCAGAAGGAAAACTCTCCACACCAGAGAAAAGTGCAAAACATGTGAGAAAAGGAAACTATTTCTTGACGATTTTGATAAGTGTGTAGTAAAAAATTTTGTTCTGCATTTTTATAAAAATCCAAATTTGGTGCTTACTGTTAAAAAACTCTCACCTATAGTGAAAGAACAATCCATTTCCCATGGGGTGCTAAATCATTAACGGAAGCGTTTAAATTTGTGGGATTCAAGTGGAAAAAATGTAGAAGTAAAAGAAAAGTGTTTACAAAAAAATCACTATGAATTTTTCTCTTTTTTTTCACCTTTTTATATTGGCTACTGTTTGGTAAAGTGTGAAACCTAACCCAACCAACTCTTAAAATGTATTTTACAAAACTGAGAAAGAGTAGACAGTTACAACCAATACACGAAGTTTACAGTATGCAAAGCTTGTGCTATCCAGTTCTGTTCTTTATTCAGGATTGTATAGGGCAGTGATTTCCAAATGACAGCTCACAGCCTTATCTTGGAAAGCCAATTTATTAGTTTTGCTATTGTTACTTTAATAAGCAATGTACAGTATAATGAAATATTGTTTTGACTAAGAATGGTCTGGCAGGACAAACGTATAATAAATGTTTAACTGATTCCCTAATAAACCTCGGCTAGAAAAAACAGACAAGCTTGTCTGAGATTTCATCCTCGATTCATAATATGTGGCATTATGTACACTGTATCTGTGATAGTGTGTTCTCCATAATGAAATTAACAAGAACCACACCAGGAGTGTTGCCTTACAGAATATTCTCTGCTTCACATACTGAAATTAGCAACAACTCATAATAGATTATAATGAATATTAATTCTCTGATAGAAATTTAAATAATTTGTTCTTACAGCTTAAACTTGAGATAAAGTAGACTAGATTTCTTCTTCCTGTGGTTGTATGCCCCTCTGAGAGATTTAGACTCCTCAACAATCTTACACCTTTCCCTCTTGTTTCAACACTACTCTTCCTCTTCCTAATCTCTGATCTTCATGACCTCCGCAGCACACTCCATCTACAGTTTTCTTGGTCTTCCTCTGAGCCTAAATCTAAGGGTTTCCATTCTGTGATATCTCTTGTATTTCTGGCCTTCTCTATTCTGAAAACTTATTCCAGCCACTTAATTCTCTCCGACAATATATATACTGTTCTTGTTCTTTATTAATGCATCTAGCTCAAGATTCATGCAGATCCGCCAGGTGATATTGCACTACTGGTCCAAATTTGCAGAGTATAAATTTTAGTGCTGACAGTTAAAATCCGCACATTTTACGAAAGGAAACATTATTTCATGTAAAGAAATTATCTTGAATAATATTGTCTGGTCATCAAATGTGTACAATGTGAAAGTCCTATTATTACCATAAAAATCATTAAATGAATGTGTATTTAATTGGAATGATCTGTTATCATGCATTTTTGTAAATGTTTCAAACTCTTCTATAATACAGCATACTAATATGGAGTTGAAGTAAGAACACCACCAAAGATTCCAATAAGCTAAGATGAACGTGTGATTAGTATATCACTGATGTTGTATCGATGACTTTTATTAGTGATTGGAAGAAGGAAAGTTGCATAGGGACAAAATGTAACCCTACTCGGTAGCAAAAAAGCAAGTTTATTTGTTACTCAAGATAATGGTACTTCCTTTAACACGTTGAGTACCATAGGGTTTGAACATAGACCATCCCCTATGACCAGCAGTTTTTTTTTTTAAAAAAGCACTTCTTTAAACATTCATAAATACTTAATACAATTTAATACTAAAAAATCGGTATGGAGAACCATAGATGACTTCCATGTTGTAAGATTTATGTTTAAAATAATTTCCTTGAATTCGGTTCGGTAATTTCTAAAAAAATATTGCCCACCCTCAAACTAATATCACTATGTTACGACGGTCTACTCGAATGTCGTAAGTACAGTGGAAACAAAGTAAGTACAAGACACCAATTAAGTCAATAAACACCAGCTTTAATTGTTACAGTAAAACAGTTCATAATTAACAACAGTCTACTACAACAAATCAAATAAAAAGTGTTCACACGCAAATAAATGTCACTAATATTAAAGACAATTGTATTTCAATTATACCGTCCGATTATAAAACGCAACACTTGACTAATAACCACTTGAACGCGCACAGTAATATCGCTACTATAACTCTCGAACCATACTATCCGATATCTCGCATTGAACTGACTGAACGACGTTGAGTACCGGTATATATACTGCCCCAAATTACTAGATTATTCGATAGCGCCAGTATAGTTACGACGTAATTACTTGCGGCCTTGACACAGTCCGCGCAGCTGGCGCCTTCGAGAAACTTCTCGTATATGCGTCTACAAGCACATACGCCACACGCGTTACATCGATTTTCTTCTGGCACTTTCGACAAACACGTAGATCGTTCTGTGATGCCGTAACAATAGATATTTTTGTTATTATGGAGTAGTCGTTTAATATAATGTTATTTTCAGTCACTTTATCCATAAAAATTAGGTAGGCTTACTTTATTCTTATAAAGAAACTGAACTACGCAGAAAATCATCCCTCCTCCGAAGTCAGTCATGGACCCTGAGCATCTTGCAGAGGGTTCATTCCCTAAAGACGAAAAGTCTGTCTAGGAACCGTTCCTCTAGAAACACGTGCAGTTACACTGCCCAGCAACCCACAGGAAGCAAATCGCTATCCACGCTGGACACTTTTTCGGCTTGCATGCGTTGTGTTGGTGTGGGACACGCGTTACATCGAGTTTCTTCTGGCACTTTCGACAAACACGTAGATTGTTCTGTGATACCGTAACACGGCCCCCTCCTTAAGCCTGTTCGTCCCGAACTGGCAAACCGTCTCCGAAGTAATACTCGACCAGGCGATCTAGGTGGACGTCCTTGCGAAGGATAATTTTCCCGTTCTTCAAATTCAGTCTCGTGTGATCCGAACATCACGTTCCCAGGAATGCGAGTCTTTCACGCAACCACTAGTTTCGCTCGAATCACTCCCGTTGCGTCATGTACTGATGACCTAAATTACCACTGGCTGATTCAAATTTGTTTGGTTCTCGTGAACAACCTCTTGCATAACCTCATCTTCAGCCACTTTGCCCTCGGGCGCTTCTATCAGCTCAGGAACAAGCAAGAGTTTTGTCTCGACACCCATAGTTGGCTTTCCAATCACTTCTTTTGTCGTTACACTTATTTGTATTTCCTCTGTTAGTTCTTCCTCCATATCCGCTTGCAATAGGGAGGGTTCATCTTGCCCAGACATGTTGAATTTTTCTTCGACTAATGCCACTCGCTTAATCGAATGGTTGGTAGACCCTGTCATTTTAACCATGCAAAGCTTTATCTTCTCTTGGCCAACCTTCAGGACATTCTCTCTTAAATCCACAACGAATCCGTAGGCATTCATAATGTCTGCCAAGAATCACTTCATCGACAATGTCTGCAACGAGCATTTGGTGGCTAAACTTGAGAAGACCCAGGCGTACACGTACGTCTACCTTTCCTAGCACCTTGACGGGGCTTCCAGTCACAGTCTGTATTGTACAAGAGCTAATTAGAGGCTGGCGGTTGCTGACTAAGTCAGGGCGCACAATGGACACTGTTGTGCCTGTGTCAACTGTAAATGATGTTGGTTTACCTTCCGCAAATCCATTAACGATCAAGTTTCCACTGGTCATATGTAGCGTGGAAACTGTGTGCTGTTCTGGGGCTTTACTTCTCCAGTTGGTGCGATCACTCTCTTCTCTCGGTATCTTCTCCTAACAGTCTACCTGTAGATGACCACGTTTTCCACAGTTGTAACATTTCGGTCTTCTGTCTTTTTCAAATCGTTGCAACTCTCTTGAACTTTTGAATTGTTTGTCCGACAACATTGTTTTTCTGCACCCATCGTAACGGCAATGTGATACAGGGATCTTCTGACTGCAACGTGATGGCACAAACCCATTAATGTAGCGGGACGCTGACTTGGCAGCTTCAAACTCTAGGGCGTGAACAAGAGCTTCTGAGCTATCTCGATGTCTTGCCATTCGTAACACTTGCTGAAGTTCACAATCTCCGATGCCATCAATAAATGTCTGCACCGCAAACCTTATTCGGAAGTCTTCTGGTGCTTCAGGATAGGCCAGTCTAATCAATCTGACGATACTTGCTTCAAACTCTTGAAGACTCTCCCCGGAACGTTGTCGTTTTGTTCTCAACTGAGCGTAGTACACATCTCGCAAATGTTTATCACCATACTATAATTCTAGAGCTTTTATCAATTCGGCATAGGTGTTCTGGCTGTCAGGTCTCACTTTCTGTAGTAGTACTGCCGCGGGTCCTTTTAATGCGAGAACGAGTGAGACTGCCTTGTCTTTCTCTGTCCAATTATTTGTGCATGCAGCAGCTTCAAATTGGCGGAGGTACGTTGCCCAGTGACTGCTTCCATCAAAGGTTGGAGCTTTGACATGAACTGTCAGGCAAAGTGACTTTTTCTATTGACTTATTTTCTGCGTCTTTTTCTATCTTTATCATTGGTACAGTCTGTTCACAAAGTTGTTATGGTTGTAATTTCAGACACTCCTCGACTTCATTTTTAATCTGCTCTTTTATATTTGTAATCGAGTCTTCTACTGCAGATATTTTTGTTGACATAGTTTCTTCCACAGTCAAAACAGATTTTTCTACTTCAGCTATTTTATTTAACATGCATTCTCCTACGTCATATTTTTGTAGATATTGATTCTTCAACACTCGAGACAGATTCTTCTTCTTCACCTATTTTTAATGTCATTGATTCTTGTAACTCCGATATTTTAGTAACTTGTTTATTAAGCTCACCTCGTAGGAGACCCAATTCTGCGGTATTGTGTTCTTGCAAATGTTTCTGCATAGCTTCAAAGAGAGCTTCCGTTTTATCTGCTTCTTGCTTACGTTTTTCATCCTGTCATGTTTCTGCTTCTTCCGCTTCCTGTCTGTGTTTCTCATCCTGTCGTTTTTCTGCTTCTTCCTGTGTCTGCCTCAGCAGTGTTTGTAATGCTTCCATCATCTGACTGGGATCCATGTTTACCAATTAATTACGAATCACACTCGTCTTGTACAAAGTATCGACTGTTAACCGTTCTATCCCACTTCTGACACCACTGTTATGATGGTCTACTCGATCGTCGTAAATACAGTGGAAACAAAATAAGTACAAGACACCAATTAAGTCACTAAACACCAGCTTTAATTGTTACAGTAAAACAGTTCATAATTAACAACAGTCTACTACAACAAATCAAATAAAAAGTGTTCACACGCAAATAAATGTCACTAATATTAAAGACAATTGTATTTCAATTAGACCGTCCGATTATAAAACGCAACACTTAACTAATAACCACTTGAACGCGCACAGTAATATCGCTACTATAACTCTCGAACCGCACTATCCAATATCTCGCATTGAACTGACTGAACGTCGTTGAGTACCGGTATATATACCGCCCCAAATTACTAGATTATTCGATAGCGCCAGTATAGTTACGACGTAATTACTTGCGGCCTTGACACAGTCCGTGCAGCTGGCGCCTTCGAGAAACTTCTCGTATGTGCGTCTACAAGCACATACACCACACGCGTTACATCGAGTTTCTTCTGACACTTTCGACAAACTCGTAGAGCGTTCTGTGATCCCGTAAAAATAGATGTTTTTGTTATTGTGGGGTAGTCGTTTAATATAATGTTATTTTCAGTCACTTTATCCATAAAAATTAGGTAGGCTTACTTTATTCTTATAAAGAAACTGAACTACGCAGAAAATCATCCCTCCTCCGAAGTCAGTCATGGACCCTGAGCATCTTGCAGAGCGTTCATTCCCTAAAGACGAAAGTCTATCTATAGTCTATAGTCTGTCTATGAACCGTTCCTCTGTAAACACGTGCAGTTACACTGCCCAGCGACCCACAGGAAGCAAATCGCTATCCACGCTGCACACTTTTTCGGCTTGCATGCGTTGTGTTGGTGTGGGTTTTGGCACTTTCCATTTAAAAAGCGTGCAAATGTAAGAAAATAAACGTGAGAGGCCAGAAATAACGCGAATTGTGTGTGTCTTGCCTGCCTTTTTATTGCATTTATTAATCATAATAATAAAATGGAAACGTAAACATAATTGAGATATGCTTGCCTGCCTAGAACGATATATTTTCTATCATACATGATTTAAATTTAAATGAAAAAATATAGAATTTTGTTAAAGTTAAATGAAATGTTTCCATAGAAACTACTTCTTTGTTGTCAATAACGTAGTACACATATAAAACTTATAAAAATTTACCTCCATCATCAACTACCATTTTAATTTATAAAAAAAATAACCCCTCCCCCCTTCAACTACCCTTTTCATTTATAGATATTTCACCTACCTTTCTACAGTGGATTATTATGACCTTCTTTTCAGGATACTTTATTTATCAAAATTAAGCACTTTACTCTTGTTAAAACGTAAAACGTTGCAGGTAAACTACCTACCCCTTTCCCTTAACCGATCTTCACCAAAAACAATAGGCCTTGATTCCTCTACTATTCATGGCTGTATGCAAAAAATTATTTGATTCCGTTTGAATTTGCAGCTGTTATCGTTTGCCATAGAAAAAATTCTACACAGACAATTTTTGAAAAATAACATGTTTTCATGGAAATACAATCAGAATCTGCCATTATCTCGAACACGATTTTTTTTGGCATGACCATACTTCCATTTCCTTATGGAACATGGAAGTAAAAAATAATTAAACCAGACTTTCCTCTTATGAAAATACTCTTTTTAACTTTTTTTGCAATTTTAACCAAACAAATTGTCATTGTTTATCCATTTTGTAACTAATAATATTGTAATTAAAACAAACACACTCGCTACTCTCAATAACACACAAAATAAACATGAAGTAACCCCAGAAAACCCGCAAACCTCACGTAAGCAAAAACTGCAATTTCCACCTTGAACACGCAAAATGTAAAAGTCACGATGTACAAATTATATTGTAAAAACTATTTTCTTTAGTCAGTGCTACAATCTGATGGCAGAAACAAGAATTAAAATGTTAAATAAAACTTCTGCGTTCATTCCGTGGCGTAATAGTCGGACGCGAAGCTTTTGAAAGCATGAAAAGTGAGTGGCGTAAGTGTGCACTATCTGTCAAAATACCAAGTCCATGGGTGGCGCAACATTACGCCGTTGGTCCTCAAAGTGTTAAATATGTTGCAGCTACTGAGGTGATGAGTGGAATGAGAATTTCAGTAGACATATGATAAGCTGTTACGCTATATATTTAAGTACAGTACAGTGCCAGTTATTCGGATGACTATTAACAGGATGATTGGTTATCATTCTTTCATTTTTCATTAAAAAAAGAAAGTACTTTTTTTGGTTGGGCTGTTTAGTCGGACAGTGTCATCATTTATAAAAAACAAATCAGCAATTGTTGATGGCATCCATTCACTGCGGTTCTGTAATAAGTTGAGCATAGTCAAAATGGGTGTCCATCAGGCCCAGATTTCCCACTAGGCACGTGCCTAGGGTGGCAGCCAGGCTCATGGGGGCGGCACGAGGTGAAAAATTATTTGTTAAAATTTCATGTTTTAGGTTTTTTAAATACAGTATTTGTATTGGGCACTATTATTATTTGCATTATTTGTTCTATTTATTCAATTTACACTACTTTCATTGATTTTACTATGTTTGATGATAAAACCAAACCATGTAGGTCTATAAATAAACCTATAAAAAGAAAGTAGGCCTACGTACATTACTTGTTATAAAACCAATCTATGTGTTACTAAAGTGTACAGTCATACCCCGCTTAACGCGAGTGATACGTACCTTGGCGATTCTCTAAAACGAAAATCGCGCTAATCGGGGTTTCCTATTTTTTACCGACCAATACCTCATTTTAGTTTTTATTGTTTTATATGATTTTCCTTGTCAAAATGTGTTATAAACATAATAAAATACGTATGTACATACAAAGGTTTTGATAAATAAATATTCATAATACGAAATCCCTACGTACATACAAACGAATATGTACAAAAATAATTTATACAAACATCTACCTAATTCACTTACAATTGATCACAAAGAAGATCCTTGAGAAGTTCCGGGTTGAGGTTCCTCATGTGGCTTCTCAGTCGCAGCCTTTTTGAAAAATGTGTGTAGAGTTGGTTGTGATGCTTTTCGCTTCCTCTCATTTAATAGTTGTTGATAACAATCTATTCCATCATTGACAACTTTTTTGACTTTCGCGATTCTCTCCCAATCAACTTCATTTTGCTCTATGAGGTTTAATCCTGTTTGAATTAACATTAAACCTTCCTGCAAAATTTTAGTTGACAAAATTCGCGGTGTTTCTTCAGGAACGATCTCTTCTTTTTTCGCTTCATCTTGAGATTGTAGATCCAGAAGTTCATTTGTCAAAGGCTGCGCGTCGGATTCAATCAATTCCATAATGTCTTGTTTTTCTATGGATTCTTCACTTAGCCTCCCTGTGTTGGCTAGTTGTGTGATGTCATTCACTAAATTTGAAAAAACTTTATTTTCTTAATTTTTGGCCACGTCCGGCCACAGTTTTTTCCAACAACCATTCATGCAATGTTGCGTAACTTCTTTCCATGAAAGATCAATATTTTCAATGGCTTTCATAATGTTAAACTATTTCCACCATTCTTTCATTGACTCCTTGTGTGCTGAATCTGTTTCATGAATTAATTGGCCGACTGTATTGGGAGGAAGAAACACAACATCAACAGGAAAATCAGTTTGGAGGTTTTCCAAGGTAACAGAATGACCGGGCGCGTTATTCAGAACTAACAGGGCTTTATGTTCTAAGTCGTTCTCCTCACAATATTTTTTTACTTCGGGGATGAAATGGTTAAAATACCAATCATTAAACACAGCCATTGTCACCCAAGCCTTCTTGTTTGATTTCCGTATGATGGGCAAATTTTCTTTTTTATAAAATTTAATCGCTCGTGGATTTTCTGAGTGGTACACCAAAAGACGTTTTAATTTCAAATCTCCACTTGCATTACCCCCCACTAGAAGTGTAAGCCGATCCTTGGCCGCTTTGAAGCCGGGGGCCTGTCGCTCACTTTTAGGAATGAAAGTGCGTGACGGTAACTTTTTCCAAAACAGCCGTCTCATCCACATTGAAAACAAGGTTAGGGGGATAGCTTCGACAGTTCACGAATTCCTTAAATGTTGAAGGATATTTATCAACTGCATGTATACACCACCAAAATCATTTATTGGCACAGGTATGTGGATGATATATTATTTTTATTCAATGGCAATACAAGGCAGGTTGAAACTTCCACAAATACATAAACACAATACACCACAAACTAAAATTTACACTGGAAATAGAACAAAACAATAGTATAAATTTTCTGGACCTAACAATTAACAAAACAAACAATACACACACGTATAAAATATACAGAAAACCAACCACAACTGACATGGTTATACACAACACATCAAACCATCCAACACAACATAAACATGCGGCCTTCAACCATATGCTCCATAGACTAACTAAAATACCATTAAGTAAACAGGACTATAACGATGAACTCAACACAATCAAATATATAGCAATAAAAAACGGATACAACCCTAATTTAATAAACAAACTACACAAACACATCATAAACAAAAACAACAAAACGCTAAATACCAACAACAAACTAAATACAACACACTCGCTCACATACCATAACTCCAACACATTCAGGAAACACAAGTACAAAATAGCATACTTTGTTAACTTACTCTTATTAACTATTTTATCATTTTTAATTATCATATTTAACATGTGCTTACCGTGCGGTTCAATGCAGCATCCGGTTTGCCACGTGGCTCTATAACCAACATTTATTTTCTTATCTGGGTCCAGGTATCGTCAAGCGAGAAACAGAAACAGTTGGGATTTTTGAAATAATGATTCGAACACATAATATATACGCAATGAAACTTTAGTTTTAATATTTCTCAAGTATCATGATCAATGTTAAAAAATACAAAATCAAAATGGAGTCTTATACCCCAACAAGATGGCGGCTTTGCAGTTCCACTCCGCTAGTTATTAATTACTTTTCATTATTTCTTTCTGGTATGTAATTAGACACAAGAACATTTAATATACTGCAGTTGTGATTGAAATTATTTACTCAGTTTCATATTATATTTTGAACATAAACCAACGCCTCAGTTTGGTAAGTGCCAGCATTCATTCTCTCACGCTCTCTCATTTCCTATTTTATCAACGGTACATTTTATTTTATTTATTAGAATTTTGAGCTCGATTTTATAAACAAATATGATTGTAAATTTTGACTTTCCTGAATTAGTAGTAGTGTTTCAGCTCAGACGTTCTCCATGGCAAGCCAGGTGGTCGGCGTACTTAGATGGTCGGTGTACTTTCCAGTTTTGTCTGCCCTCTGTGCACTGAATTTACATTATGCTGCTTATTGTCTTAGAAGCACTGGCTACTTGTAATTAGATTTTATTTAATATTCAGAAACACTTCGGCTGGCAGAATTTCGCCAGCAAATTTTTGGCGTGTTAGCACCTTGAGTGTATGTTGCAGACTGGGACGACAGTTTGTCGTAAAATCGACAGGTGGAGGGGATTAACTGTTGTTAATCCTTTGTCTGGCGCAGATGACGGCATTGTTCCATGTCATCATGTTTATGTTTGTCGTATTGTATTATGACGTTTCAGCATTGTCGACAGTGCAGTATGCAAATATGTGTTATTTCGCACGTACGCCATGACCTTGGAGTCGAGTTGTACTGACGAACTGCGTCGTTTGTTATACATTGGGGAAAGCCAACCTAACCATTTTTAAATATATGGAAACAATAAAATTATTTCTCCTGCACCAATGAATCCTAAGACGGACTTTTGTACCGTCACAAAAACCCCCTCAATGAGAAGTTTTATGCCGAAACGTAAAAACTCTACTCATTCACACTTTCTAAAGGGATCAGCCCAGATATGTCGCCACAACCCCCTGTAGTGTTTACATAAAAAAGAAATATCAATCACTTACCCTTGGTCCAATGATGATGACAGTACCTGCATGACCTTACTGGACTTCTCAGGTGAGATCCCAACACCGCAAGGCCATTTAGGCATTCAACGTTTCTGCTCTGACATGCAGGCCAGCTCAGGACCGCCATCACAGCATCACTAAACTCTGAAACATTGAGTACAAAAATTAAAATGGTGGCCTTGTATAATCCCACATCCATAACTGATATGTCTCCCCTTAGCTACATTGGTTTATGCCCAGAGGCATCGGTTCTCTTATCCCTAAGTTTTCAAATACTCAACACACAAGATTTAAGACAGAATGCCTTCTCCTTTTACATTACTATCTTTACCAAAACTGGACTCCAGTCAACACTACTTTACTCCTTTTAACACAAGAAAATATATGCTTATACTATGATCATAACACGTAAGACAATTTCTTAAGTTTGCAAAAACAACAACAACTTCTCTATACCTCTAATACATGAAATTCAAAACACAACTTTATTATGGCAAACACCTTAAATATTCAAAATATATTGATCAACTTTCTGATACTATTACTTCTTTAAAATAGAAACAGAACTATTTTTTATGTTCAATACCATTTCCAACATTATTTATTTAATACTTCATATTCTTTACCGTTGCTACCCCTGTAGCAACCTCCCAGCCACACACTCTATTACCCCATTCATGTTTCATCATTTACTATTCTTAAAATCATTTAACTTCATATTCAAATCTTCTGTACAGCATTTTAATTAATTAATCTTCAACTATTTAATTCAAACAATTTACCAACACAAAGTGACTTTAATTACCTTATTTAGTCAAAATATTATAATTATTATTCAATCAACTCCACTATAAATTCTTATTACATACATGGTTTACATAAAATACACATAATACACAACATATTGTAATACGAAACTACATTTAACATTGACACCTAAAAATATTACAATTCAACTTATTATTTGTTCTCATTGACCATTAATCAGTTCATAAAACAATGCATTTTAAAATCACACTGTCCAAATAATTAAATGTTCATAAACACAATAAAATACTTATCCACCATCATCAAACAACAGTCGAATCTTATATCTATACAAATCATTTATCATTGAATACATTATATTAGTATCATCAATGTAATACTTATTTAAATTTTTATATCTTTCCACAAAACTATTGTAATGAATAGGGTTACTCCATATCATTATATCATACACCATTTCATCATATAGTATAGTCCTGTCGCCCTTAGTATATTTTGTCATAATCAGGTAAATTATATTATCATCTTTAATAACATCATCCTCTACTACCTCAGTTTCAATGCAAGGTAAAATTTCAATATAATTGTACACCATCTCTACACCTAACCTTTCCACAAATTCTCTATAATTCCTACTCACCTTAAAAATCTCTATCTCTTTCTTTCTCTCTCTCTCAATATATGCAGGGGACACTAACTCATAATTACTGCACCACCTATGAAGTGCACAAAAAATCCACCATTATTTTCTAACACCATATCTTTATTTCTATTATCATAATGCTCACCACTACTTACCTTGTCGTCTTTATTTTCATTTAATTTATTTGATTCTCTACTATTTTCTACCCCCGTATTCATTTTCAACTTATCAATTATGTTATTCACTCTGTTTATCAATCGCTTCTAAGAATTGCTCTTGCATATTTTCACAATGTATACTTATTTTTAATTAATTCGTTTATCAAAATTAAAATTTTGTTTTTTAATTTCGTTTTTTACTTCATTCAATTTCTTATCAAAATTATTGAACTTTGTAACGGTACAGAATTGTGTGCTACCATAGATTCAATTTAAATCAGTAAATTTTTTAATTGTCAGTATTCACCTGTGAGGTGCCGCTTGTAACCAGCAATATACAGTGTTATTGTTGATGTCTGGAGACTGCCAAGCCAGACGTATTACGTAACAGCTCTCCAGCAGTCTCTGTGTGTGTGAATCACAGTAAGCACACTTCTTCACCAGTGTTGCCATCGGACAGTAAAGAGCAGTTTGACAAGTTCGTTAAAAACAGTGGCCTCAGGCGTGCAAG
Organism: Magicicada septendecula; assembly: GCA_034769895.1. Classification (NCBI taxonomy): domain Eukaryota; kingdom Metazoa; phylum Arthropoda; class Insecta; order Hemiptera; family Cicadidae; genus Magicicada; species Magicicada septendecula. The sequence goes on along the minus strand of CM068368.1, from coordinate 58,829,705 downwards.
ATAGGCCGTAAAATATATTCGGCCTATCTAGTAAAGTGTTAAAACATTTATAAAAAAGTTCTACTGCAACTCATGGCCGCGCGGCTAGCCTATTTACCATCCAAACGCTCAAGCAAATTTTAAAAGCCGGCCGGCTATATAAATATATATATATCTTACAGTGCATAAAATTTAAAGTAATACATTATGGTGCATAAAGTTTAAAGTAATTAACAACAACTAAACTCAATGTAAACTAGTGTCGGAGTGTGTCGAAACGAAGAAAGCAATCAACACGAGGTGGCGCAACAAACCATATGAATACGTAGTGGATGGGTAACTAAACGCACAGAATCCTAATACTTAAACCAATTTTAAGTAAATGGTGATTATCCATTATAAAATGAAAATTGAATACATAAAAACATAAATAGAGGTCTCTAAGGGAAAGGGGGTTTATAAAAGAAAGAGGGAGGGGAGAAGATAGAAAGAATACTGGTTCGTCTAGTAAAAATGTAATTAAGATGTAGTTAAGGAAAATTGTTTTTTATATATCATTGTTTTCTCTTGGTAATTATTATTAGAATATGTAAGCGGTTCGTATGAAATCATATGATTTTTTATATAATACAAGAGTTGTATTTGGAATAGCAAGAAAAAGCAGAGCCAGTAAAGATACATTAATATGTTATTAATACTACTCAACCAAGTAAAGTAGAGAAGGTTTTGCTTAATAAAAAAGAAATAACTTGTTAGAATCAGAAAAACAGTGTTAGCGTAATTATTTCGCACTCAAACCTCAAATAACCCATCTGCAGCTGTTTTCGTCTGTAGGACTCTGGAAAAGCACCCTAAGGTAAGAGTTTAATATAAATTGAATTAACTTATATTGTTTTAGTGGCCCCCGAACAGTGACGGCGAGTGTAATTTTTATTACATTCGCCAGACCTAATTAAGCTGCAGAACAGGTTATTTGAGAGGGAGGGTGTTTGTTTTTGTAAAATATATAAACGTTCAGTGAAGCTTATATAATTAATTTAAGAGGGTTATAATTGTGTAGAGCAGTAAATTAATACTGAATACGTATAAGATAAAAATTTCTATGTAACATTACATAAATAAGATAAAAATGGCAGGTAATAATAATGAAAGTACTGTAATTGATTTTAACGAATCAGATATTAGGAATAGTCTTGAAACACATTCAACTCCGAATGTAGGTCAAGATGAAAAAGATAGAATATAAATATTACAGATGAAACAATGGTCACAGAGGACTCTGGGGTTCAATTAACTCCGACCTCAACAAAATGTAGTAAGTTTGATAATGACATGATGAGTGTTTTACTAAATCAATTCGATAAAATGAATTGTAAATTTGATGAACAAAAAAGTAATTTTAATAATAAATTCGAGGAACAAAAGCATAGTTTTGAAGCTAGATTTGATGAACAAAATGATAAAATTAAAAATAATTTTAATGAAAATTTTAACGAGATCAGAGACGAAATTAAACAACAAAACATTAATATTAATGAAATACACGAAAAACTGACCGAGTCACAAAAGAATATTGATGAGAAACTGAATGAAATAAATGTTAAGCTAATACAATAAAAGAGCTAATATAATAAATTAGATAAGCTGGGGAGAAATATTGATAATAATGAAATAACGGAAAATAGAGTAAGTGAAAATAATGGAATTACGAATAGTAATGGTAATAGTTTAGATGCAAATAAAGTGATGAATTATAAGGTAAGCAATAAGGATAATTATAAGAATGAGTTAACAAGTAATAAAAACGGGGTGTTAGAGAGTACGGTTGTGAGAGAGTGTGATGAAAGGTTAGATGGGCAAAAGGCAGATGTTCCCTAAGTGTGTGGTGAAACAAAGGTTTCACAGATGTTTTATGAGGACAGCGTTTCCTCCAAAAGTTATGTGGGAGACATGGTGTCTCCACAGGGTCCCTTAAGTTGTTATAGCGATGTGTCTGGTAAAGCCAGGAAGTATTTGAGTGATTTTATGTTGCCGTTTGCATGGAATGAGATAGTCCAGGGGGGTCGTGAGAAGTATTGTGAGGAGAGAGAGATAGAGATTTTTGAAATTAATAGAGGCTATGAAATATTAGTGCAGAGTTTATGTATTGAGAGAGAGGAACAAATTGACTTACTTTGTGAAATAAAGATTGATGATTATTTTAATGACACAGTTGTAAATGATAAAATAACTTACCTTAGGTTGAACAAAAATACTGATGGAGACAGAACTAATTTCACCAATGCAGACAGGTTTTATGAATTAATGGTAGACAAAAATGTAGTTAATTATTGTGTTGATGTAATTAACGAAAGTAGTCATTACAATAATAATGATAGTGTAACGAGTGTGAGTAAGGACGATAATTGTTACATAAAAATAAGACTAATTTTTGACGATGGAGGGTAGATAAAAATTTTCAATGTATGGACATTTTAAATTTTTTAGTTTATGGTAATGACCTGGCTGATTTAGGTAATGAAGTGTGGTAAATAATAAAATTATGACGAAAATTTGTAAATAAATATGTATTGGTGTTAAATGTATTTTGTTAATTAACAACAATAATTAACGAGAGGTAATAATGAATTTAATTTTGCATTGTGTATTTAAATCAAAAATGTTTTAAATAATGTAACTAAAGCTAAATTGTTTTGAGTGGAGGTGGAATTAAAGTAATTCAAAAAAGGTGAATTTTATTAATGAAGCAAAATTAATTTTGATATGAATTGTAACAGACAGTAATTGACTAATATGTCAGCACTAAAAGATTTATAGAAACCAAAAAATTGAAGGAAGTACATGTGTTAGTAGTGTTGTAATCAGAAAGTTGAGACTGAGTCAGTGTTTATAACATCAGTCTGGCATACAACTGTTCATGTAAACCTTTATAAATATCAATCTATGTTTTATGTTTAACTGTAGATTCCCCACCTAAGTGCGGCCATGACCGTGAAAGTAGTTAATTGTGACAAATCATAAATTTTACTTGATATAACCGGCTTGTGGTTTGTTTTGTTTTGTTAACCCGGTAGTTTGTTAGACTTAGTAGGGGGGTTATTTTTACGGGAATCTACCAAATTTTGGAACAGGGCTATTTTCACCCAGATAGGGGTGGTAGTCCATTAGGGGCGTATCAATTACTATTAGTAAGTATATTATACTGAATTTTTTATTGTAATGCCGAAGCAAGGATGGGGGTGGAATAAAAGAAAAAATGTCCACCCCTTCCGCATCAGTCCTTGTGGAAGCAACTGGGCGCTACAGTCCAGGGGGGAAATGGTGAGTGTGGATTGGGGGGTGACCCAATTACAGGTCACGAGGGAGATGTGATTTACGGCTAGGATGAGGCCTGTGGGGGTCAAGAAGCCTAGTGCTGAACACAGTAGAATGTAACGGGTATCAGGGGTTGAGATATGTAGGGGGTAAGAAAAAAAATAGATATATATATATATATATTGCTACCGAACGTTTATGGTGTTTTATTTACTTATGTGAGACTCCCGTGTATCAACGTCAAGCAACACGTTGAAGGTGGCAATTTGTAACAATTAAAATGTTGTTACCTGTTTTTAATCAATGTGTCATTAATGAATGTATCTATTAGGTTGTTGCAGATGAAACCTCCTGAAAATATATTATTAGGCAAATATAGTTATGATTATGTTCTTTTAACTTATAATCGTACTACGATATAGGTTTAACTTAGTATTCAGTAGTTGGGCAATATTAACTATGTATATAGTGTATTGACTGAATGTATTGATTATTCTTGTCAACCCTAGTCCCTCGATATTAGAGAAGTCTATTCAAATTTGGTACTGAAAACACGCTAGTTCGGCAATCTCCCATTCCCCCAGCTGTGGCCAATTAGCGCTGTTATTTGTAATAAGCTTGCTTCTAGGTTAATCGTTCATCGGGTTTTAATCAACCTTTTATTGTAAATTATTCCACCCACAACATATAGTACCTATTCTGTAATAACATGAAACAATATCTCATACAATAAAGATCCTTTATTAATTTTATACGTTATTTCACAGTAACCGTTATCTCAAAAATAATAATATTGTCGAATCGATTATACAAAGATATATCGATTATCAATTGATCAAGTTCCTTTGACTTATACAAATTAAATATAACAATAAATATTTCTTATCCCAGGGTTCGTAAGATTCTTTGAACCATTAGTAAGGCCAGGTAAAATGCAAAATTAAGGTTACTCAAGTATTACATAAGTTTATTAACTCTAAATATATTGAATTTAAAAAATAAGTTGTTTTTTACCGAGTCGACGTAACTCAGACTGGCCGTGGACGTCTGTAAACAGTTGAAGATGATCGTCTCAAATCACGTTCATCCAGTAAAAAGTGTTCTGGCCCTTAATACAATTGATGGTGGAGTATACAGGGAAGCTCTCAGGAACTCTTCTAACTGCCGTTCTTCTCTTATGATCTTGATAGTTGCCAGTCACGGTGAAATGAAAATAGTATTCCAGCTTCTTCTTGCAAGTGAAGGTTAACTCTGCAAAAGGAGGTCTTCGTATGTCTTCTCAATAATTCCGTTAGTTTCGGCCTTTACTTCTCTCAACTAGTCTTCTGGTTACATGGGAAATCGGTTTAATACCGAATCCAGCGGAATTATTCTGGTGAATGAAGTGAGGAGTTTTCAACTCTTTTAGAGGTATTCTGTTATAATTTGGAAGTCTAATTGGTTTTATTACTCATCAATAGTATTAGAGAATTAGGTTTCAAATATGCTTTATTAATTTAGATTCATATTTTGTTCAAATTTTATCATTCTTTCTTTTAAATGTGTCTGCCCATCTCAACTCAATAGCTTGTAACAATCGGAACGAATGATTCAATATAAACAACTCTGGTACATTTCAGTTGCCTTAACAACCACTTTTTCTGTTATTGGATGAAATTAGATATCCTAGAGCCAGAATTATAGAATATTACTACTCTTTTTCAATAAAATACTACATGCTTGGAATAATACTAAATTACCTAAAATTCTCACCTAACCTTGCTTCTTAAACAGTATATGTTTTACTATAGTTTCATTGGACTGGGCTTCTTAAAAAGGTATTAATTTCCTTTCACAAATATTAAATTTAGGCCTATAGGTTTTCTTACAACTGTTATAACATTGTTTGGTTTTTTAACTTAATTTTCTTTTACCTGACCTACTGTACAATTAATTATTGGTTAATGGTTATTTACATTAATTTTAACTTCCTGGTTTTTATTTTATTACCTTAATTAACTCGTCTTGGAACCCTTCATTAGTTTACAATATAATTATCAGAACTACTTGTCAAACTTTGACCACTTATTGCCATCCTGGCCAAGTTCACAAACATTAATTAAAACAACTTCATTATTCGATTTTAGCAAATACTTAAAACTTAGTATAATGCCTAACACAGGTAACTATACTTGATTATCTAAAGACAAATTTAACATAAATACAAACATTATCACTGATTGAGTATTCCTATTAAACATTAGTTCACTCTTACCATACTCAAAACATAACATAAATATTCTGTGAACATTAACATGCTACAGTATAAAACTCAAGTACAATTTATTATATTAACCATTAATTGGTATAGTATTTTATACTCAAAGTTATCTATTATATCTTTTGACTTGAGGTACATCTCAGATGTACTGATTACTGAGCAACCTTAATTCGGGGTATGGTCCTTGACCATAGTTAATTCAATTTTTTATGTAACGTTGGGGACCTCAACTCTGTTTCGTTACAATATATATATAGTAGTTAAGAATAAAGATTCTTGAGGATAATTTGTATTCCTTAGTCATAATTGTTGTGATTTAATGCGATTTTGTATAATCAATGTGTTACTTTGGATGGGTCATATTGTCTGGAATGCACATGTACTAAGGCTAGGATCCTGTAAACTTATATTGCTCTGTTAACATTGTATCTTCTAGGGTTAAGCTATGATAATCCATTTATATTCGATGTAATTTACTTGTATTTTTGGTGGGGAATAATGTTTTGCTAGGGAAGTAAAATTACCAATATATAACTGGTATACGGGTTTTATGTACTCAAGAAATGTAAGCAGACAGTAAGTTTGTATTACTATATGTACATTACAAATTCAAGGACGAACCAGTACTTTGCAATTAATGAACCAGTAAGGCTAAGAGGAAACAAATCAGTGGTGGATATGGTATAATGGAAGGCCTTTTTGTTAATTTTTAATTGGATGTTTCAGAGTCTGGTGATACTGTGGCGGGTATCTATCTGATTTTATGATGTTGGGATCTCGAACAGAGAAGTCCAGTAAGATCGGATGGGTGCGGCCACAGCCGCCGGACTAGGGGGGTAAGTACCCATGATTTTAGTAAAACATTAAGGGGGGTTGTGGCGCCATATCTTCACTGATCCTCTTAGGTTTTAGGCAATGATATTTTTTATGCTTCGGCACAAAACCTCTCATTGGGGGGGGGGTATTGTAACGGTACAGAATTGTGTGCTACCATAGATTTAATTTAAATCAGTAAATTTTTGTAATTGTCAGTATTCACCTGTGAGGTGCCCTTGTAACCAGCAACGTACAGTGTTATTGTTGATGTCTGGAGACTGCCAAGCCAGACGTATTACGTAACAGCTCTCCAGCAGTCTCTGCGTATGTGAATCACAGTAAACACACTTCTTCACCAGTGTTAGCATCAGACAGTAAAGAGCAGTTTGACAAATTCGTTAAAAACAGTGGCCTCGGGCGTGCAAGATAGGCCGTAAAATAAATTCGGCCTATCTAGTAAAGTGTTAAAACATTTATAAAAAAGTTCTACTGCAACTCATGGCCGCGCGGCTAGCCTATTTACCATCCAAACGCTCGAGCAAATTTTAAAAGCCGGCCGGCTATATAAATATATTGTAACGTACTGGTTTTCGTAGAGGTGTTTTAGCGAAACGTCTGTCTCATTCAAGACTCAATGTTGTAAGCGCCAAATCTGTAACGTGCGTTTTTTTTTTTTCCGCCTCTCCGCAGTCGCCACTTATGAATTATAAAGACCGAAGTTTAAATAAAGCGGTTGGGAATGTTACTCAAACAAAGCAGAAATCGAGTGTGTGTGATTTGGGTCAAGTAGGGAAGTTGTTTAGCCTGATTTTGGAGAGAGAGCTAGTACCGTTTGTTTACCCTCGGTTTGGACGATTACTAAATTTTCAAATATTCGCCGTGCACTGAATCAGCTGACTTTAACACTAATCTGTTCTTATTTTTGTTAAATTATATGGTTTCGAAATATCTTAAATCGTATTATTTCTGAATAAATTAAGTAAGTTGTCCTTACATAGTTTTTATTAAATCGTCTTGTTCCTAGATAAATTGTTGAGTAAGTTGTTCTTACATTTTTTGGAATTTTGGGGTTTTCTTCCGCTATTCAATGGGTTGCTGGGTCGGTTTTCAGAAAATCGGTCCCCTTTTTTCTGGTTGGTTATTGTTTAGTTTAACCATGGTCCATTAATTCAGGTACTCCCTTTACTCGGATTACTGGGGTATTCATAATGATTTTGGTATTTGTTAAATACCTCTCTTTCACCTGGCATCGTAACTCAGCTGATACAAAGTCTTCATAGAAGTCACGGTTTTCCGTCATTGTTAGTTCTTTTTTAACTAACAGGTATTGCACCTCCTCTGGCATAACATATTCACTCATTTTTAATATCATTCCATTCCCGATTTCCTCTGGATTATTTACCAAATTTTTTAATGATATATTCCGTCTTGATGATATGACTGATATCTTCTGATGCACTTCAATCGTCGACATATTTAAATGATATCCAAACTTAATTAATTCCCTCTGTTCATTAATTGGGAGGTTAAATACATTAATTAATCCATCTGTAATCATCTCCCATTCTTCCCTTGTATTTATTATTTTCTTTCTACACGTTTTTCTTATTTCCTTGGTCTTCTTTTCCAGGTATTGATTATCCTCTTTGTTGTGGCTATTTTTATTTTCCGATGACATTACACCTTGGTATTCTGTAATTTCTATTTCCTTCCTGCTCTCTTCTGTATTTGGACTTACTTTAATACCTTCTGAGGTGCTGTCTGATGTTTCATCCAAATTCTTGAAACTATGGTCCATTTGTTTATTAATCTCCTCCTTGTATGTATCTGCTTTTTGGATACGCGTATTAACATTTTCAAACTTCTCTCCGAAAGTTTCCCATATCTCCTTATTGAAATTCTCCATTTTACCCTCAGATTGTTTTAAATTTTCTTCGTTTATTTTCTCAATTTGTTTAAAACTATCCCTCAAAGTTTCATTTTGCTTCCTAGAGTTCTCTTCCTGTTTCTTAAAATTCTCATCTATTTTGTCAAATTTTTCGCTCAAGGTTTCATTTTGTTTCCTTGAGTTCTCATCTATTTTATCAAATTTTTCGGCTATAAATCTCATCATGTCTTGCCAATTTGGTTCTCTCCTGGCTTCCGCTTTATCCGGTTGGTCCCCTTGGGCATCCTCTTCCACTATTTCCTTTTCCGTGCTCATAATTGCTTCAGTTTCTTCTTTATCACCTGCCGGTTGTTCCATTTCACTGTCCGTAACTATTTCTATCTCTCGTTCCTGTCCACCTTCTTCCATCTCCTTTTCTTCTGTCCTCTTCTTCGACCTGCCTCTAGTATTATGCATTTCTTGTTTTCTCATAACTGCCGACGATAATTAGATTTTTTGGTATATTAATGTATTAAATATATCACAATTCTTTTCTAATTACAGCCCTTTTACGTTGAGCGCCAATCTGTAACGTAGCGGTTTTTTCGAGGTGTTTCTCTCCAAGAGTGTATTGCAATTACGGGTTTAGTTAATTCAGCCCCACTGTTGGGTTCGCCAATCTGTAACGTAGCGGTTTTCGTAGAGGTGTTTTAGCGAAACGTCTGTCTCATTCAAGACTCAATGTTGTAAGCGCCAAATCTGTAACGTGCGTTTTTTTTTTTTTTTTTTTTTTTTTTTTTTAATATGTTTCCGCCTCTCCGCAGTCGCCACTTATGAATTATAAAGACCGAAGTTTAAATAAAGCGGTTGGGAATGTTACTCAAACAAAGCAGAAATCGAGTGTGTGTGATTTGGGTCAAGTAGGGAAGTTGTTTAGCCTGATTTTGGAGAGAGAGCTAGTACCGTTTGTTTACCCTCGGTTTGGACGATTACTAAATTTTCAAATATTCGCCGTGCACCGAATCAGCTGACTTTAACACTAGTCTCCAAATATAGATTAACCAGACGACACTGTGACAGTGTACGACCAGGTGGATCGTCTTCTTCTTAGTTGTTCTGAAATTTAATACAACTACCCACTACAAGAAAGGACACACATTTTATTTTTTAAATCTCAATTTTTCAATAATATTTATTTAGAATATTATTGGTTTTTTCTCTTCCGCCAAAATACAAATATCACAATCGATCTTTTCCTTAATTAAGACATGATATCGACTTCATTGAGTAAACATGGAATTGTCAAAAAATAATACAGTAGAACTTGGCTAATTCAAACGTGCATAATTCGAATTCGTGGATAATTCGAACTTTGACCGTGCTCCCTTGAATATCCTATGTAAAACCATGCAAAAACATCATCTGTAATTCGAACTTTTTTTTGGTTAATTCGAAATAAAAATTTTGCTCAAACTACAAAAAATCGCCTGCAGTATGGGCTAGACCACGTAACAATAGAGACACGACTGGAAACAGACAAGCAGGCATCGCCCTTTGTGAACAGACGCTTGTCCTTTGTGTCAAATTCGTGGAATTGGCGCCAGTATCTCGCGATGACACGTGTAACGATACCGTCCGCCATTGTCCCTTGTTCCAGGCCTCGTCAGTCAGCCACCCTCACTGCTGCTTTCAGTTCAGTCTGCCTGTATTCGTGGAAGGGTTAAGTCTTTTTGAGTTTCTACTGTGCGAGCTGTGTCCTGTTGTGAGAGACCGTTCCTTTCTTTATACAGTACTGTATATACAGACTGGTGTGTTTTAGTGACGCTTATTGTGCAGTTTTATTGTGTTGTGTGTTCATCATGGCCCTTTCAAAACCAACACGGACCCAATACAAATCATTGACATTTGCTGAAAAAGTTGCCGTTATTCGGGAAGTGGAAAAGGGACAAAAAAAGAAATCTGAAGTGGTTTAAGCAAGCAAGGGACAAAAAAATTCCAGTCAGTGGGCCCCTTCTCAGAGCCAAAGCTGAGGAATTCGCATCTAGCTTAGGGAAAAATGATTTAAGGCCAGCACTGATTGGCTCGATGGTTTTAAAGAAAGGAATTTTTTTCAAAACTGTTTGTGGGGAAAATGGATGTGTTGACGTTGAAGCTGCAAATTCATGGAAAGATGATTTGTTGCAAATGATTTCTGATAGAGACGCTAAAGACATTTTTAACGTAGACGAGACGGGCTTATTCTTCAAATGCACCCCCGACAAAACACTTGCTTTTAAAGGAGAAAGTTGTAGTGGCGGCAAACACAGCAAGGAGCGCATAACACTTTTATTCGGAGAAAACATGGATGGCTCGGAAAAACTGCCTTTGCTAATGATAGGGAAGTCAGCCAACCCACGTTGTTTCAAAAATGTGAAAACAAAACCAGTTGAATATGAATCAAACAATAAAGCTTGGATGACAGGTGAAATTTTTGAAAGATGGCTTTTGAAAATCAACAGGAAATTTCGGAATCAAAACAGAAGAATCGTCTTGTTTATTGACAACTGTACAGCGCACAACACTATTCCTGTATTGGAAAATGTAAATGTTGTGTTTTTCCCCCCAAACATGACTTCAGTAGTTCAACCTATGGACCAAGGTGTAATAAACAATTTTAAGCATTTTTACAGAAGGCTTGTGATCCAAAACATTCTGTCAGGTGCTTATTTAGGTGATCACGAAAATATCAAGATTAACATCCTTCAAGCTGGCCACATGTGCAACAGTGCTTGATACCAAGTTACGCAAAAAACAATTGCTAATTGCTTTCGTAAAGGTGGTTTCTGCCACATTGAAGGTGAAGAGGAGAATAAAGCTGCTAGAGAAGTCATACCCACTGCGGATAACTGGGAAGATGTTGGACATGACGCAGGCATTCGTTACGAAGAGTTTGTAAGCATGGATGAAGACTTGGCGGTGTGCGGTGAACAGACAGATGCGGAGATCGTGGCTGATGTTATGAACAAAAGAAATGATGGTGCATCTTCAGATGAAGAAGGGGACCGGCTAGAACTTCCAGAGATACCGATTCCAACGGCTTCACAGGCATCAAATTACATTCAAGACTTGAGACGGTTTGTTGAAGGACAGCAGAACGTAAGGGACGCTATTTTCCAAGCAGTTAATAAATTTGAAGAGTTTACTACAACTCAGTGTATTAACTGCAAAATGCAATCAAAAGTTTCTAGCTTTTTTAAAAAACTGTAAATGCTATATTTTGTCCTGTAACGTGTTTATACGTTTGTAATACATATGTATAAGGAAATTGTTTAATACAATAACATATTGCTTTACTGAATTTCGGTTTTCGATTTGATTTTTCTACCCTCATTAAAACTTTCCTAATTCGAATTATTGGATAATTCGAATTTTTTAGTGGTCCCTTCAGCTTTGAATTAGCCAAGTTCTACTGTATATGGTTTTTTACCAAATTTTATACTATATTTAAAACATCAATCAATATATAATTCTTTTATTTATTTCCCCAGGGTTAAGGGTAAGTTCTTTTTGTTATGAGATGGTCAGAAATTGATAATTATACTACGCTTTACAAATACCGAAAAAATATTCAAAAATTTGTTTATTTTTGCTTAATACGTAGTTCCGGAAATGTCCGTAAGAGAGCAGAGTGCGTTTGTTTTCATTAGAACATGTGGTTAATTTTTTAATAGTTTCTTGCCTATACTACCATTCGGAATGTTTTCTTCGTTAAATATTAAACGAAATGATTATATTACCTCTCTTCTTGAAGTTCTTACTTGGATGAAGCCGTTTCTCCGGTGGTGTCCGTATTTGGTAGTAATTTCATAACCGTCTGGAAAATATTCTCTCATCAAACTTGAAACATAGCGAAACTAGGCTTGATCGTCCAAAATTGGTTTTCTTTCACTTTTATTATGGAGTATAGCAACTTAACTTTGATAAATAAGGTATTAGTATATAATGTTCATACTGTTGTTTAATTTTGTACCAATTTTGCACTTCTCAAAGATTTCTAAAAGGATATTTTAATAAAATTGTTGTATCATCATTTTGTCAACTAGACAGGTTTTATTTTTAAATTCGATTAACAATACTTGTTATTTTTCGTTACTCTTAGTAACCCATAATTTTTATATATCTTTTTATTGGTTCTGCTATTTACTTTTTAGTAAATAGGCAGTTTGTAATTATTATAAATTTATTTTTTATTTACAGAAAAATAATTCTTTTTAATTTTGGTTTCTTTCCCAATTTGATTTACATAATACTGTTCTGTTTATTTTCTTATAACTTTGTATATAAGTCTTTATTAACTTTAAATGAATTTATATACAGTAGAACTTGGCTAATTCGAACGTGCATAATTCGAATTCGTGGATAATTCGAACTTTTACCGTGGTCCCTTGAATATCCTATGTAAAACCATGCAAAAACATCGTCTGTAATTCGAACTTTTTTTGGTTAATTCGAAATAAAAATTTTGCTCAAACTACAAAAAATCGCCTGCTGTATGGGCTAGACCACGTAACAATAGAGACACGACTGGAAACAGACAAGCAGGCATTGCCCTTTGTGAACAGACGCTTGTCCTTTGTGTCAAATTCGTGGAATTGCCGTCAGTATCTGGCGATGACACATGACTGGCTCGTGTAACGGTACCGTCCGCCATTGTCCCTGGTTCCACGCCTCGTCAGTCAGCCTGCATTCATGGAAGTGTTAAGTCTTTTTGAGTTTCTACTGTGCGAGCTGTGTCCTAAATACGCTGTCAACGTATCTAAAAAATAAAGAGAAGATTTTGAATAGTGTGTGTAAAGCCAGCGACAAAGATAGGAAAAGAGCGCGAGGACCAGAAAATCCTGACGTGGATGAATGTGTAGTGAAGTGGTTTAAGCAAGCAAGGGACAAAAAAATTCCAGTCAGTGGGCCCCTCGTCAGAGCCAAAGCTGAGGAATTCGCATCTAGCTTAGGGAAAAATGATTTTAAGGCCAGCACTGATTGGCTCGATGGTTTTAAAGAAAGGAATTTTTTTCAAAACTGTTTGTGGGGAAAGTGGATCTGTTGACGTTGAAGCTGCAAATTCATGGAAAGACGATTTGTTGCAAATGATTTCTGATAGAGACGCTAAAGACATTTTTAACATAGACGAGACGGGCTTATTCTTCAAATGCACCCCCGACAAAACACTTGCTTTTAAAGGAGAAAGTTGTAGTGGCGGCAAACACAGCAAGGAGCGCATAACACTTTTATTCGGAGCAAACATGGATGGCTCGGAAAAACTGCCTTTGCTAATGATAGGGAAGTCAGCCAACCCACGTTGTTTCAAAAATGTAAAAACGAAACCAGTTGAATACAAATCAAACAATAAAGCTTGGATGACAGGTGAAATTTTCGAAAGATGGCTTTTGAAAATCAACAGGAAATTTTGAAATCAAAACAGAAGAATCGTCTTGTTTATTGACAACTGTAAAGCGCACAACACTATTCCTCTGATGGAAAATGTAAAGGATGTGTTTTTCCCTCCAAACATGACTTCAGTAGTTCAACCTATGGACCAAGGTGTAATAAAAAATTTTAAGCATTTTTACAGACGGCTTGTGGTCCAAAACATTCTGTCAGGTGCTTATTTAGATGAGCACGAAAATATCAAGATTAACATCCTTCAAGCTGCCCGCATGTGCAACAGTGCTTGGGACTAAGTTACGCAAAAAACAATTGCTAATTGTTTTCATAAAGGTGGTTTCTGCCACATTGAAGGTGAAGAGGAGAATAAAGCTGCTAGAGAAGTCGTACCCACTACGGATAACTGGGAAGATGTTGGACATGATGCAGGCATTCGTTACGAAGAGTTTGTAAACATGGATGAAGACTTGGCGGTGTGCGGTGAACAGACAGATGCGGAGATCGTGGCTGATGTTATGAACATGAGAAATGATGGTACATCTTCAGATGAAGAAGGGGACCAGCTAGAACTTCCAGAGATACCGATTCCAATGGCTTCACAGGCATCAAATTACATTCAAGACTTGAGACGGTTTGTTGAAGGACAGCAGAACGTAAGTGACGCTATTTTCGAAGCACTTAATAAACTTGAAGAGTTTACTACAACTCAGTGTATTAACTGCAAAATGCAATCAAAAGTTTCTAGCTTTTTTAAAAAACTGTGAATACTATATTTTGTACTGAAACGTGTTTATACGTTTGTAATACATATGTATAAGGAAATTGTTTAATAAAATAACATATTGCTTTACTGAATTTCGGTTTTTGATTTGATTTTTCTACCCTTATTAAAAGTTTTCCTAATTCGAATTTTTGGATAATTCGAATTTTTTACTGGTCCCTTCAGCTTCGAATTAGCCAAGTTCTACTGTATTATTTATTAGTCTCTTATAGTATTCCTACACTGCACTACTTCCTTCTGCCATTTCCCTCATATAGTATTATTTTAATTTTTTATTATCATCTGATATTTAAATCTTTTATGTTTTTTAAAACGAACCCTGGGTTATCTTATACTATAACACAAATATTGTAAAAAATATAAAATTAACTTAGGTATTAAACTTGGTTGTTTACACAATATAAATACTACAATAACTTAACAAAATACATAATTAGTTAGTAGCATTATAGTCTACTATCATCGTTTATAATTCTCACACCTACAGCACAATTCTGTAAGAAGTTCCCTTCACTTTCACTTATTACCTCAATGGGTACACTATAACTCACTTGTCACTGTATATCACTCTAATTGTTTATAATGTTTAGTGATACAATTTAATTTTGAGCTCGTTACAGTTTACCCATTTCTGACCTTTATGGTATTACATGAGTTAATTTATTGGGACCGGGTTATGTACCGTTACAATATATATATATATATATATATATATATATATATATATATATATATATATATATATCTTACAGTGCATAAAATTTAAAGTAATACATTATGGTGCATAAAGTTTAAAGTAATTAACAACAACTAAACTCAATGTAAACTAGTGTCGGAGTGCGTCGAAACAAAGAAAGCGATCAACACGAGGTGGGGCAACAAACCATATGAATACGTAGTGGATGGGTAACTAAACGCACAGAATCCTAATACTTAAACCAATTTTAAGTAAATGTTGATTATCCATTATAAAATGAAAATTGAATACATAAAAACATAAATAGAGGGAAAGGAGGTTTATAAAAGAAAGAGAGAGGGGAGAAGATATAAAGAATACTGGTTCGTCTAGTAAAAACGTAATTAAGATGTAGTTAAGGAAAATTGTTTTGTATATATCATTGTTTTCTCTTGATAATTATTATTAGAGTATGTAAGCGGTTCGTATGAAATCATGATTTTTTTATATAATACAAGAGTTGTATTTGGAATAGCAAGAAAAAGTAGAGCCAGTAAAGATACATTAATATGTTATTAATACTACTCAACCAAGTAAAGTAGAGAAGGTTTTGCTTAATAAAAAAGAAATAACTTGTTAGAATCAGAAAAACAGTGTTAGCATAATTATTTCGCACTCAAACCTCAAATAACCCATCTGCAGCTGTTTTCGTCTGTAGGACTCTGGAAAAGCACCCTAAGGTAAGAGTTTAATATAAATTGAATTAACTTATATTGTTTTAACTTCTCATTTTGTTCGTTAAATTTCTCATCAAGGTTATCAAACTTTGCTTTCTGTTCATGAATATCTTTTGATATTGTTCTTAACATACTTATTATGTCATTGTCAAATTGATTATTATCTTTCTTTGAGGTTGGAGTTGCGTGAGTATTTGAGTCGTCTATTGTTGACTCAGTTAATCTGTATTCTTTTACTGGGGTTGAATGAACCCCTGGTTCCCCCACACCAGCCGACTCGCTCATTTCAACTCCAATCTCATTGTGGTTTGCCATTTTGAATAAAAAAAGGGAAATTCTGTTTCTTTTAAACTGTTGCTTTGTGTATATTTACCCTAACAACAACATATCCTAATAATCATACTACACTATTTACGTGTTATGCTATACCCTTTCGACACCCTCTCTGTTGATTCTGGCTTCTTTTATATAAAATTTTTATATAAAGTCACAATTCGGGCTGCCATTTGTTAACTTACTCTTATTAACTATTTTATCATTTTTAATTATCATATTTAACATGTGCTTACCGTGCGGTTCAATGCAGCATCCGGTTTGCCACGTGGCTCTATAACCAACATTTATTTTCTTATCTGGGTCCAGGTATCGTCAAGCGAGAAACAGAAACAGTTGGGATTTTTGAAATAATGATTCGAACACATATATATACAACGAAACTTTAGTTTTAATATTTCTCAAGTATCATGATCAATGTTACAAAATACAAAATCAAAATGGAGTCTTATACCCCAACAAGATGGCGGCTTTGCAGTTCCGCTCCGCTAGTTATTAATTACTTTTCATTATTTCTTTCTGGTATGTAATTAGACACAAGAACATTTAATATACTGCAGTTGTGATTGAAATTATTTACTCAGTTTCATATTATATTTTAAACATAAACCAATGCCTCAGTTTGGTAAGTGCTGGCATTCATTCTCTCACGCTCTCTCATTTCCTATTTTATCAACGGTACATTTTATTTTATTTATTAGAATTTTGAGCTCGATTTTATAAACAAATATGATTGTAAATTTCGACTTTCCTGAATTAGTAGTAGTGTTTCAGCTCAGACGTTCTCCATGGCAAGCCAGGTGGTCGGCGTACTTAGATGGTCGGTGTACTTTCCAGTTTTGTCTGTCCTCTGTGCACTGAATTTACATTATGCTGCTTATTGTCTTAGAAGCACTGGCTACTTGTAATTACATTTTATTTAATATTCAAAAACACTTCGGCTGGCAGAATTTCGCCAGCAAATTTTTGGCGTGTTAGTACCTTGAGTGTATGTTGCAGACTGGGACGACAGTTTGTCGTAAAATCGACAGGTGGAGGGGATTAACTGTTTTATTAATCCTTTGTCTGGCGCAGATGAAGGCATTGTTCCACATCATCATGGTTACGTTTGTCGTATTGTATTATGACGTTTCAGCATTGTCGAACAGTGCAGTATGCAAATAGTGTTATTTCGCACGTACACCATGACCTTGGAGTCGAGTTGTACTGACAAACTGCGTCGTTTGTTATACATTGGGGAAAGCCAACCTAACCATTTTTAAGTATATGGAAACACAATAAAATTATTTCTCCTGCACCAATGAATCCTAAGACAGACTTTTGTACCGTCACAACAGAACAAACAATACCATCAAAAAACACATCAATGATACAAACACGGGCACAGACAAATACAACAAAACAGGTGTTTACAAATTAAATTGTAATGATGGCAATAGTTTCTATATAGGCCAGACGGGAAGATCTTTTTCATCTCGTTACTCTGAACACCTAAAAAGCTTTATCCAACAACAATATACATTCTGCGTTTGCCACACACATACACACAAAAAACCACAGCTACACCAACATAGATACTAATCTTGAGATATTACACTACTTAACCAAAAGTCGAAAACTTAACACAGCAGAACAATATGAAATATACAAACACTATAAAACACAACCAAACAACATACTTAATGACCAATTAAACTATAAATCACACATACTGTTTGACACAATTATACATAAAACTAACAATAATTTGGATCCCCGCGTCAATCCCCTTCCTCCACACACCACCCCCACTAAACCTTCCAAACAAAAACCGTTACGAGTTACTGGCCAGTCTGTCTCAAACTGCTGACAAAGGCGAACACCACGCCGAAACGCGTATGGAAAGAAAAACAAGTAAGTTTCACAAGTGAAAGTTCTATATTCTATATTATTTAATTCACTTGCATTTACATTGTTATTAAATTTAGTTGCACCTTCTGCAAGCAAGCTGCAACAAATTTTTTTTTTTTAATTACAAGCATCACCTACAGTATATTGAATATTGTATCTTTATATTAAAGATGTTAGGAAGTCTTTAGGTAATCTTGTGTAGTTTACAAGCTTTCAGAGAGAATGTTTCCCACAATGGTATTTCATACTTTTAACCAATTCTTGATCCATGACTTGTGTGAAGAGTCACAAAGGTATGAGACACAAATTCTTGGATTTCGTTGTCCATGACGTGTCCGTTACTTAACTAAATATAATTATTTTACCACTGACACGGAACACAAAGTTTTTTATGGGTAATCCCCCTAGATGAAAAAGACTACAAAGACGAACTAAACACGATAAAATATCTAGCAGAATCCAACGGATACGACAGAACAATAGTCAGTAAACTCCTACACAAAATAAACAGACAAAACAGAAAACAACAAATTCATAACACTAACATACATCAACAAACAAACTGAAAAAATAGCCCACAAATTAAAAAAAGCAGGATACAGAATCGCTTACAAAACTACTAACAAAACAGAACACACACACAAAGCATAAAAAAATTTGATCTACCTGGTGCTTACAAACTAAATTGCTCAGATTGCAACAAATTCTACATAGGCCAGACAGGACATAGCTTCAAACAAAGATACATTGAACACACAAAGGCACTCCACTCCACTACAGAATCCACCTTTGCAAACCACACATACAAAAACATGGACATTCTACACGTACACACAAAAGGCCGAAAACTCTAGAACAATTGGAAATATATAAACACACAAAAACAAATAAAAACGACATCCTAAACGAACAGACACAATTCAAATCACACGCATTATTCGAACATATCACACCCCACACACACAATGTCGATCTTTTGAAAATCGATACCGTCGCCAACAACAAGACGGATAGTGCTCCCAGTGGCAGCCTCTGAAAAAGCATTTTAAAAGTAAAAACCGGTTCAGGTTATAAGATAAAACTTTTACGTTTTTACCCATAAAAAACTTTGTGTTCCGAGTCGGTAGTGAAATAATTATATTTAGAAATACAAATGTTTCTGGATTTGAGCTTCAATTCATTAGTATGAGTGGAACAGTTGTCTGTAACTCATATTAATTTGCTATTTAGACATTTCCTTCAAGAAATATTGTCAAAAGAGGAAATCTATATATGGCTTCTGAAAGTGACTATGTTTGCCTCAAGTTTTCAGTTCGGTCAAAAGTGTGTCACTAATAGAGGATTCCAGATGATAGGACAGTGGATAACAGTTTTTCTGTACTAAGCATTCAGTGTTTCATGGTGTCACCATAATTAAAAAATGAATTATAACAAAATGACATTACATTTAATTTCAATAAAATCTGAGAGAGACAAATTTTGTAACATACGATGTTTTGACATTATTTCTATTCTTAATATCTGGCACAGTTTATGTGTCATAATTGAAGGTCCTGTGTACAAAAAGGCTTTCTATCTACAAATTAAAAGACTTATTGAATTCTCTACAATGTGTTTTTTCTTTACAGCTCTTCAATCACAGTTGAACATATTATCAAGAATTCAAAAATACTAAATGCACGTCTTAAAAAGTAAATTTTGTCAAGAAAACTTGTTTTAAATAAGCCTGTTCCCACAGCAAGTTTTCCGTGTCCTCTGTCTCATTTTTACATTAAAGCCTCCCATAAGTTGTATACTTTGTTCTCTTTATTGAAATAAATCATGTTCTACTTCCTCGACTTTATTATTTGTCATAAAGTGAAGAGTTTACTCTTATCATTATTCTTTTATTGTCATTTTTGCTGTCAGTTCTAATGCATACTTCAATTCTGTAATGCTCTTTTCTAAATCCTTGCTGTGCTAATGATCATCATCATCATTTTCTAATGATGAAGCCTGTGCCTCCAGAACAATTTTTAAATGAGAAGCCTCAAGATATAACAGACAACGTATTTTTCCTACAAACACTTATACAGGGTCCGGCAGAGAAACCTGACGATTTTTGAAGTAGTTCTGTAGAGTGTAGCATGGAGTGCTGCAATCGAGCTTGCGCTCATGTGTTCGACAGCTCAAAGCATTTCAGTCGCCATGGAGCGTTGGTCAGCACAACATCGTGCGTTCGTAGTGGAAACGTTTTTTAAAAACAATGAGTCAGTTATTGTTACGCAGCGCGCTTTTCGCCGCCATTTCAGCATTCATCGAAATGACAGTGTTCCAAGCCGCAATACCATACTGTTGTGGGTGGTGAATTTTCGGGAAACGGCCTTTGCCTTAAAGAAGATACCACCAGGGAAACAGCGTACTGTTCGAACCCCGGAGAATGTTGAACGCGTGCGTCATGCTATTCGTAGGAGTCCTCAGCGATCGGCATTAAAACCCGCAAGTGCCCTACAGATTTCTGACCGCTCAGTACGCAGAATTTTGCATCTGGAACTCGACTTTCATCCCTACAAACTTGTAGTGCAAACACTGAGTGTCCAGGATAAGAGAATTCGCATGCATTGTTGCCATGGACTTGTGAACATTGTGAATGACCAAGTGTTAAACAATCTGCTCATGACCGATGAGGCCAATTTCCATCTGTGTGGTTATGTCAATACGCAGAACTGCCGGTACTGGGCATCGCAGAATCCTCAAGAACTGTTTGAATGACCGTTACACAGTGAGAAGGTTGTTGTGTGGTGTGGGTTAACGTCTTCCGGGATAATTGGCCCCTACTTCTTTGAAGATGAAGAGGGGAATGCAGTGACTGTAAATTCACAACGTTACGTTCACATGCTTACAACATTTCTCGCACCTGAGTTACGGCAACATGGTATTGCATTGGAAACCACATGGTTCCAGCAGGATGGGGCAACTGCTCACGCTGCAAGGGCTTCCCTGAATAAATTGAGAGAGATGTTTGGAGCCCGAGTGATCTCACACCGAGGGGATGTTCAGTGGCCTCAAAAATCGCCCGACCTCAACGCTTGCGATTACTTTCTGTGGGGGTATCTCAAAAATAGGGTGTACCAGAACCGTCCAAGGACAATCGTGGATTTGAAGCGGAATATTCGGACAGAAGTGGCGGCAATCTCTCCGGAAGTTCTGTGGCGCGTAATGCACGGTTTACCGTTACGGCTCGAAGAATGTGTTGAAAATGAGGGACACCATCTAAAGAATGTGATTTTCAAAAAGTAATTAATGCAAGTAAAATGCTTTGAGGTGTACTTTAATTCTAAAATAAAATTTTGTTTATAAACTATTTATTCTGGTCATAATTTCGCTTAGAAAACCGTCAGGTTTCTCTGCCGGACCCTGTATAATAAACATCCAGCCTACAGTTATGAGAACTTCAGCTAGCCGGGCTGTAAGGCTGTGGTCCAAGGTTATTTTCTGCAAAAGTTTCGGCCATGCCTTCATCAGCGATCTTCAGTGCAGAAGGTTGCGAAACACTGCCAAAGGTTTCGTAGTCAGTGACCACTGAGCTGTGGTTAAGGCTAGTGGCTGTCAGCAGGCCACCCATATTTATAAACATTTGGTGTCCGCATGAAGTTATTGTTTGACACCACCACCCAATCAGAAGAAAGGCAAATTCTTATTGGTCTGCCACAACTCGTGTCCAAAGAGTACTCAATGAGAGAGACTCACCCCACCGATTCATTGCAATAGATGCATGTTTCTGAATCTGGATAGACTTCATATGCAGACATGGGAAATATGCACTCACAGACAGAAGCCTCATCTCTTCAAAGAGTATGCGATGATCAGCATTGGCAAGTACATGCTCCGCTATAGCAGACCTTTCCGGCTGCCTCAAACGACAGTAGCGGCTGTGTTCATCAACGTGGGCATGGACGCTGCAAACAACTTTGTGCGGACACCAAAAGTTTATAAATATGGGTGTCCTACTCACAGCCACTAGCCTTAACCACAGTTCAGTGGTCACGGACTACGAACCCTTGGTCAGTGTTTTGCAGCCTTCTGCACTGAAGATGGCTGATGAAGGCATGGTCGAAATGTTTGCACAAAACAACTTGGACCACGGCCTTACAGCCCGGCAAGCAGAAGTTCTCATAACATTGAAGTTGGCCGTGAAAGCCTCAGACAGAATCCAGCCTACATGTTTATACTATGATTGTTACACAGAAATGAAAAATAGATTTAACAATAAAGTAAAATTAACTTTATTAAACGCAAAATGTTTATTTGTTTCTGCCTTACATAATGCAAAAAGTTTGTAATATAACAGTATATTAATTACAGTCATTTACTATGTTATCATGTAAACAAAAATAATTATTCTTCTTATGTTTCAGAATACATCCCTTTCACTATGGATATCTGCATGGGATTATTTTTGAGAAATCCAGATGTAGTGTCTCACTTGGTTCCAGTCAGACAATGAATGTTTAGTACACTCAATAGTGATGTGAACATCAAAAACAAATTTGTCTGTTACACTACAAATTAGTTGTAATTTTTAAAATAAAATTAATTTATGTAGTTATTAAAACAAAATTTTTGTTAACTGTTAATAACAATTTTCATGTAATTAATTAATAAAATAATATAAATAAATTTAATTACTGTCACATTATTTGTGCAACTGTTTCTCCCACAGAAAACTTTTATAGTTATGTTATTAAGAACAGCACTGCTTTTAAGTTTGGTGAATGTTTTAGTAACATAAAAAGTCACAGGACCTCCATATGTCCAAAACAGAAATAATTAATACACAAATAATAAGTTTCAATATTTATGAAATATTATATGTTATTTATAATAATCAGGATATTATATGTGTAATATCTTATATTACCAGTATTCTCTCTCTCTCTCTCTCTCCCCCCCCCCCTCTCTCTCTCTCTCTCTCTCTTGAACACACATTACAATTATGTAAAGTAATTGTAATGCTAGGATGTTATATAGTTATAAAATGTATATGACCTTAAAGAAGATTATCATAAAAATATGATAGTATCTGAGATGATATTTTTAAAATTGTGAAATTATGCACTAAAATAAATTGTGTATATAATGAATATATATTGGATACATATAAGCACAGAGAAAGGAAGTGTGTGTGAATGATGGTGCCGTTGCTAGTGGACTGGTCAGCCCCAGCATTGTTGCAGTATTGTTTGCCCCCAGTAGTAGGGAGTAGAGATGGGCAAACTTTAGTGAACTCGAGCAGTATATCTCAGTCACTGAATTGATTTGATCTTTACAATTTGATCACTATTGAGCAGGTTCACTTAACTCCTATTGTTTGTATTTTTTACGTCACTAAAGTTCCTATAATAATTCAGTTATATTAAATTTGCTGACAGGACTCCATTATTTCAGTCATTATATAAATTTCTGATAGATAAATGATTAATGATTTAACACCTTTCAACCAAATATTTTTAAAATTGTAAACAAACATGAGCGAGATTCTTTTGGCTCCTTTTTTTTTCTTTGTAGAGACTGAGAAGAATATAAATATCCTGAATCATGAATAATTATAAATTATTATTTATTTTATTTTAAAACTGCATATTGCTTTTCCATCATATGCTCTGTTTACAAAAAATGGTGACTGCTTGAGTCATAATTAAATGAAATGACAGGGATTAAAATGAATGCCAGAGGCATCTAAGGTAGTCTGCTTGAAGTAACTCATTCACTGATCGAAACAATAAGGCCCTCTGCACACGGTGCGACTGTTTTGCGACTTAAGTTGTTGAAAGGTTGTGCGACCAACTGTTTTGCGATCCATCACCATAGTGGAGTGGGACACCGCACATGATGCGATTGGAAAGAGACCGGTTTGAAATCACTCACATTTCAGTCGTATGCAACCCAGCTTGCTGGTCGAAAAGCAACTTGTGTCAAGTAGTTGTGCGCCCTTTTCCAGTCTGCATTTTTTACTGTAAATTCATTTCATAATTTTGTAAAGTTCGTATAGTTACATTTTATAGTTTTTGTAATTTTTATTAACTTGATACTTTCATCCATAAAATTAATGATCAGGCGGCGAATATAAAGTTCGTCCAAAAGGTGGAAAACCCTCTTTTAAAATTTGAATCTGAATTTTTCAGCTAAGCAACAGCTACAAAAAGCATGCACTTAATATTTCTTTCAATGTAAGGATGAGTCCAGAACATCCTGCCACCTCTTCGCTATCTTTGATATTGTTAATAAACAATGTCTTCCTCATCGCCAACTGCGAAACGAATCGCTTGATAAGAGGATGGCTGAAGATAGCCAGTGATAAAATGAAAACTCGGTATGGCATTTGCACCGATAGTGTGGGTTTCCAAGGAGATCAAGTTTGGTTGTTCAACCCAAACCACCATCGTGGTCACTCACCTAAACTTCAGACTAACTGTGAGGACCATACACTGTGAAAAAGAGAATCAATTATATTGTCTATCGGATTCAACAGGAAGGACAGTGAAAGTTCAAGGTCGTCCACCTAGATCGCCTGGCTAAGTACTACTTCAGAGACGGGTTGCCAGTTTGGGACGAACAGGCTTAAGGAGGGGGCAGTGTATCCGTATCGAACTGCTTATTAGATCAACCAGCGCGTCCTTCCACTCGTCCCCTGCTAGTAGTACAGGTGTTGCCTCAGTCAAGGCCACGTACAAGTTTGTTCCAGATTCTTCAAGAACACATTTAACATATGCATTAGCATCAGCAATTAAGTAATAATGGAAAGATTCTAGATCACGTGCACTACATATATAAAGTCATAGCAGCCAGCTTTTCAGTTCAGTTGTGTTGAGCAATTTCCCTTAGCATGGATTGAGTGGCGATTTACACAAGTGTGGCAAGTGTTGTCATGTTATAATTAGTGGGGAATTCTTTATAGTTGACATTATTATTGCGTGTGGAGAAATTTTACTTGAATTAGTGTAAGAGACTATTTTGTTGGTTACAAATTATTAATTGTAATAATTAAAGCTGGATATTAGCGATTTCATTGGTGTCTTGTATTTTATTTTCCACTGTACCATACGACGATCAGTGAGACTGTTGTAACAGTATATTGTTTCCGAAACTTCACTCATGTTTCCTACTTGTGCTTGTGCCTTTTCATATTCTTGCAGTGAAAAAAATCACAAAAAAATAAGATTTACATTTTTAAATATTGATGTTTTTATAAGATTTCTTTGATTTGTTAGGTGTTGACCACTGGTGATACATAAATCACTCTGTTTGTTTTTCAGATAAAACTAAACTGCAATAGTTCATCTTCAGTGCTGTCAGTGACACGGGTGAACTCACTAACTTACAATTGGGTACTTATAGCATCTGAACTGGCTTGCAGAGATTTTGATTGGCAAAAGGTTGAACAATTGTGTGCCAGATATGTTGCCACATATGAAATAGTTTTGCCATCTTCTGTAGCTGTTCCACAGCATCTTTATTTTCTGAAACATCTGATGAGATGATGGTGTTGGCATAGCTTCTCTTCATCTCCTTTGCAATTATTATTATTATTACCCCTTATTATTATTAGTTTTCATACATGGAGTTTATCTCTGTATTAATTTTCTGCGCCTTTGCCCAACATAATGAGCATGTTCATCCATTATAAGTAGCCAGCATGAGAGAGTAAGTTCACCATTCTCACTGTTAAGGCCCTGATAGCAACCGACTAGTACAGTTGTAGCTGAAATGTCTGGCCAAGAAGGAAACATTAGGCCACAGTTTGACACCCCAAAAAACCAAAAACAAAACACTTTGACTGAAAAAAATTCGTTTATCCGAATCGCGTTTATCCAAAAATCCAGTTTATCTGAAACAATGTTTAGTAAATTTTAGAAATACACAAAAGCATTTTACTGTCACTATAATCTATATTTAATAGCGTAGACAAGCGATTCCACATGATATAAAATAGAAAGTCAATAATCAGAACTAACTGGGATCCCCTTATCCCAGTTATTGATAAATCGATAATTCGGAGTACCCCTTTACGCCGAATTATCGATTTCTTCGGATTTTCAAACATAAAGTATTTATGTTCATATATTGTAAACATAAATGTAAACATTGAAACTTCCCCTGCAGAATTTCTAACAATGAAACGACTTCGAGATCGGGCAGCCAGCAAATGAGCTTCAAGCGTAGGCAAAAAACTATGATTGATTATTGTATGAACAAGCAATAGGACTGTTCCAGTACTGTAGAAACTATAATTTACAGTGTGGTGTCATTTTACAGTTTATTGCATCATATTCACTGTAAGTAACTTTTAAATTATTATTATTAAATAACATTACTGTACTTACATATGTATTATTATTTAAATAGAAGTTTCCGTTTATCCGAAACAGGCATGGTCCCATCAAATTCGGATAAACGAGTTTTTAGTGTACCTATATACTATTGTGTGTGTATGATTTACATCTCTTTTAACCTGACTCATGACAAAATAACAAAAAAAACACCATTGTACAGTAATAAAAGGTCTGATATCCAGCACACAAAGGACCGACAAGTTGCCAGATATTGGAAGATAATATAGCATAGATATAGTAAAATTAATGTACTCTAGTATATGTTATATGTACAAGGATTGTTCAATAGAAACACGTTTGACCTGCGCAGCCGTGACTTCGTCACCATGGCAACACAATTCACTTTTTAATATTGTCTGTTTAAGTACTAGTGACGTGTCTGTCAAAAATATTTGCAGTTTGCTCTTTTCTAAGCGATGTGACTGGGTTGAAAAAATGGCATCTATGGTAGAAAATCCGTCCAAAGATAATCTGCATGCCGTTATTCAGTTTCTGGCCACTGAGGGGCCAATAGAAATTTATATGAGAATGAAAGCTGTAACTATAGTTATTCTCATACAGCAGTGGTTGAATGGTGCAAGAAATTTCGACAAGGGAGAGAATCCACTAAAGATTTGGCCCGTCCTGGACCAGCATGTGAGACAGCTGTGATTTACGTGCAAATAGGTGCATCAAAGTTAGAGAACTTTCTGAAATGTTGAGCATCAGTGCGGGAACTGTTCATTCCATCATTCTATCACAAAGTTGTCTTGGCTATCACAAAGTTGCTGGTCAGTGGATTCCACGACTGCTTACTGATGAGCAGAAACATTTGAGTTCGGCCTTATCTTTAGATTATTTGATGTGCTACCAACAACAAGGTAATGCCTTTCTACACCAAACTGTTGCCGGTGATGGGTATTGGTGTTATCACTACGAACCAGAATCCAAACGTCAGAGTATGCAGTGGAAGCATGCACAATCTACGAAGGCAAAAAACGTCGGTCCCAACCTACGGCAGGAAAGGTAATGGTGACCATATTTTTTTATTATCAGGGTGTGCTGCTCTTAGATTTTAAACAACATCAACGCTGAGCAATATGCAGACAGCTTAAAACA
The DNA here is from genome assembly GCA_034769895.1 of Magicicada septendecula. NCBI lineage: Eukaryota > Metazoa > Arthropoda > Insecta > Hemiptera > Cicadidae > Magicicada > Magicicada septendecula. The sequence goes on along the minus strand of CM068368.1, from coordinate 58,802,160 downwards.
CTTACGGGTCAGCATCAAGAATAAACGTCCCGGGAAGCTCACAAATGGTGTCATTTTTCTGCATGATAATGCTCGACCCCATGTAGCCCAGATGATTCAAGATCTGCTTGTCGTATGAAGTGGGAAGTCTTACAACATCCATCTTATAGTCCCGACTTGTCCCCATGCGGTTATCATGTTTTGGACCATTTAAAGAAATCAGTAAAAGGACGGTGGTTCAAATCAGACCCTGAGGTAGAGTTTGCTGTTAGTAAATGGTTCCGCAAACAGCCGCAAGCATTTTACCAGCAGGGAATCTACAGATTAGTGCAACAGTGGGACTCATGCCTTAATGTTAATGGAGACTTCCTTTTAAAATCGTTGAATAAAATATGCTTTACAGCCTCTAAATGTGTTTCTATTGAACAAACCTCGTATATTGACATGTAGATCTAAAAATATTAAGTTTTAATTCAAATTACTGTAATCTGTTTTACTAATCTAAAAGTAGAAAACAACAGTGCAGTATCTACGTACATTGATCTATTCTTCAATATACCAAGACAAATATGACTTGAAAGGGAAACATTTCTGAAGGTTCACACTATTTTTTAAGTTGTGTTTTATTCACTACCTTCTACATTGATATTAAACTTGGTCGCACCTTCTTTAAGCAAGCTGCAACACTTTTTGGCTAAATTGAATATTGCATTTGATATTATAGAAGGTTAGGAATTCTTTGGGTAATCTTGTGTAGTTCACAAGCTTTCAGAGGGAATGTTTTCCATAATGGTACTTCATATTTTTAACTACTCCTTGATCCATGACTTCTATGAAGAGTCACATTCAGACAAAGGTATGAAATACAAATGTTTCAGGATTACAGCTTGAGTTAATTAGTATGAGTGGAATTCATACTTAGTATGAGTCTGTAAGTCATATTAATTTGCTATTTAGTCATTTACTTCAAAAGATCTTGTCAAAAGTGGAAATCGATATATGACTACTTTTGCCTCAAGTTTTCGGTCAAAAGTGTGTCACTCAATAGAGCATTCCAGGCAAAAGGATACTGGATAACAGTATTTTCTGTACTATGCATTCAGTGTTTCATGGTGTCACCGTAATTAAAAATAAGCATACAAATGGTGTATGCTTAGTTGATAAAATTTACAACATAGGAGCTATATTACATTTAATTTTGATAAAAACTGAGACGAATTTTTTAATTTACAGTGTTTTGATATTTTTTCTATTCCTAATGTCTGACATAGTTTATCTGGATCACTTTGTACATAACTAAAGGTCCTGTGTACAAAATGCTTTCTATCTACAAATTAAGAGGCTTATTGAATTCCCTTCAAAAAATGAGTTTTTTCTTTACCACTATTCAATCACAATGAAACATGTTATTACCAAGTATTCACAAATACTAAATGCATTAATTATATTATAGGCTCCAAGTCACGTGTATAAGTATTTAATTGTAGTATTTGTAAACACTTAATTACTCACTGCCTTGTGACTTCTTTAAAACTTTCAATAACTACGCGTTTCAAGGACAAATCCTCATCATCAGGTTATATAAAAACGCCGGGCAGGAAAACCAAATGGAAGAAATTATAAAAAACATAGCCAACGCTAATGGATATAACAGAGAACTCGTAGATAGACTAATAAGAAGACATATGTGGAAAACTGATAGTAAATGCAAATTGGTTAACACGACTAAGAGAGATAATAAGTTTATAACCACAGAGTACACGAACATGATGCCGCTAATAATTAAAAATGAGTTGAAAAACAAAACATCACAGTGGCCTTTAAAACCATGAATACCCTTCATAAAATATTGGGACAAACTATTCATATCCCTGATGAAGAGAAAACGGTGTTTACAAAATTACATGTGACGACTGTGACAGATTCAATATAGGACAGACCGGCAGATGGTCGGTCGAATGTTTCAAAAACACCTACCGAAGAGGGACATTTCGAAGACTAGATCTAATTTTGCTCACCACCTGATGCAATACAATCACAACTATACGGATTTCCCAACTAATTTTAAATTGCTCCATAATTGTAAAAAAAGGAGCATACATGGACGCCATAGAGGAGTACGAGATATATAAGGCCTCAAAATTGTCAGCAGACAAGCTACTTAATGATAAACAATGATAAGCCATTGATATTGAAATACATACAGGCAATAGTGGTGCAGCAATAATCCCGGGCGATAATGATGCAGTCGATCGCGTGTAGTGGTGTGCACCAGGTCACGATGTGGCATGAAGTACTATAATAATGTGTTTTTAGATGACATACATACGGTGATGTTTGATACAAATTTTTTTATTTTTTGACGACTTATCCAGAGGGATTGGTGTTTTTATATACCAATGCGTTCCTTGAAACGCATAGTTATTGAAAGTTTTAAAGAAGTCACAAGACAGTGAGTAACCAAGTGTTTACAAATATTACAATTAAACACTAAATGCACATGATTTAAGAAGTAAATTTTGTCAGAAAAAACTTGTTTTATATTTGTATACCTCTTCCCACATTTTAAATGCTCAGCAAGTTTTTCCTGTCCTCTTTCCATTAAAGCCTCCCATAATTTGTTCTCTTTATGTTCATCAGTTGAAATAAAACATTTTCTACTTCCTCATCTTTATTATTTGTCATAAGGTGAAGAGCTTACTCTTAACATTATCCTTTTGTTGTTATTTTTGCAGTCACTTCCAATTTGTACTTCAATTCTGTAATGCTGTTTTCTAAATCCTTAATTATGATGAAGCCTATGCCTCCAGATTTTAGCAGGTGGGAAGCCTCATGATCTAATCTAACAGAAAATGTATTTTTCCTAAAAACACTTATACAATAAACATCCAACCTACATGTTTATATTATGACGGTTACACAGAATCAAAAAATAGATTTAACAATACTTCACAAAGGAAAATTAACTTTATTAAACACAAAATGTTTATTTGTTTCTGGCTTACATAAAGCAGAAAGTCTGTAATATAACAGTATATTATTACAGTCATACACTATATTATCATGTACAACAAAAATGTGTATTACGTATAACAAAAATAATTCTTCTTCTTATGTTTCAGGTTACATTCCCTTCTCCATGGATTCCTGCATGGATTTAATTCTTTGGAATCCCAATCAAATCTACAATTAATTTTTTATAATGTCTCACTTGGTTCCAGTCAGACAATAAAAGTTAGTTCACTTTACAATTATGTGAACTTCAAAAACTAATTTTTCTCTAAAAATTAGTTTTAATTCTTAAAATTAAATTAATTTAGGTAGTTATTAAAACAATTTGTTAACTGTTAATATGTAATTATGTAAATAATGTAATTAATTAATAAAATAATGCAAATAATTCAATTACTGTCATATAATTTGTGCAACTGTTTCTCCCACAGAAAACGTTTATTATAGTTTTGTTATTAAGAACAACACTGTTTTTAAGTTTGGTAAATGTTTTAATAACAACAAACATTATCAGGACCTATACATGCGCAAAACAGAAATAATGAATACACAATTAATAAGTTTTAATATTTATGAAATATTGTATATTAATTATAATAATAAGGATATTATATGTGTAATATCTTATATTACCGGTATTCTTTATGTGAGATGGACACACCCATGCACACGCATATCTATAGATAATAAACATAAAGCTTTTGCAGAAATTTAACATGCTAAAGTGAAGTAATAAGATTTCCTAACAAAATTTGTATTTCAATACTGATTAGTCCTTATACAGATGAGTTGTGATTTTAGCTCTACTGATTAGTCCTTATACAGATAAGTTGTGATTTTAGCTCTTATCATTGTCAGAGTAATAAAATCAAGTGCACCGAATTTCTGTCATTACAGAATACTTGAGCAAAGAAAATTTTTTTTGGCACTATTCGATGATAACATTCGATCACTATTCAGTAGGTTCACGTAACTTCTATTGTTTGTATTCTGTACATCACTAAAGTTCCTGTAAGAATTCAGTTATATTAAATTTGCTGACAGGATTGCATTATTGCAGTTATTATATAAATTGCTGATAGGTGAATTATTAATGATTACACACCCCTCAACCAAATATTTTTGAAATTTTAAACAAACGTCAGCAAGATTCGCTTGTTTCCTTTTTTGTAGAGACTGAGAAGAGTATAAAGATCATGAATCAGGAATAATTATTATTTATTTAATTTTAAAACTACATATTGCTTTTCCATCATATGCTGTGTTTACAAAAAATGGTGACTGCTTGAGTCATAATTGAATGAAATGACAGTGATTAAAATGAATGCCAGAGGCATCTAACGGGGTCTGCTTACAGTAACTCATTCCCTGACCAAAGCAGGAAGTGACCTTGACTAAGACACACAAAGCAGCTGATCAAATCACCAACTGACCAAGGCTGAGACTGAAAAATTAGAAAACTATCCAGAGACACCTAGCAGAAATTGTATGAACTACCACAGATAGTTTGTCAATGATGATATTACTGATCGAATCATCTTTTACAAGATCAAATCGATCAGTCAGTCAGCTAAATGATTAGATCAAAGTGATTCATTCAATCCTAAATGACACGTCTCTAGTAGAGAGATATAGCTGACGTTTTGTGACTGTGAGGCAAACCTACAATAGATTGACACAGTGAATAATCACTGAGCATTGTGCACTACTATCACAACTCTGTGACATTAAATATAAAAAGTATAATACTATACAAATTAGAAACTCTATTCAATGGAAAAATTTTAAATACTACAAAAAGTAATAAAGTATAATGGCTAAACCATATAACAAACAAAAACTGTGACCAAAGGCCAAACAGACTAATAATAAGAGTTATAAATAGAAGAATGTGGAAGTATTTTGGTCATACTGTAAGAAAGAAAGAATATGACATAACAAAACAAAACTGGAATAATAACAACAAGCTAGCAAAAAAGATCAACGGTGGTGAGGGAAAAAAGTGTAAATAAATAATTTGCAGTATAGAGAAAATCTGGAGAGAAGCTAAAGCATTAGCACAAAATAGATGAGAGTGGAACACTTTTTTTGAAACCCCTCTTTGTATACAGCAACTGCAGCCTACAATAAGTGTGAAAAATATATATTTGAGTCACAACAGTCAACTATGTGATAAATATGTAGTTTGTTTCGCTAACAAAATTTTAGACTCTGCCAAATTTATATCATTATACAGTCAGAAAAGCTAAAATATTGTTCCTTACTACATAGTTTTGACTTGTAATTATGAAACGCACGTCTTTAGTCCAAGAGAACAATTATAGTCTAAAACTAAATTCTATGTGTGTGAAAAAAAACTTCTCCATTTGGTTTGAGCATTCGATGCTCTGTTAATTAGTAAATTCTCAAATTTAATAACATTTTTCTTTTCTCTTTCTATAGACTTTCTTATGGATACAATTGTCTATCTGACCTTTCACGTGGTCTGGTTGGATGTTTGAACTGGAATATTTCTCTGGCTACTTGTAAGAAGTTATAAAGATATATTTTTAAAAAAATATATAAAATTCAACCTTTACTGCCATAACATTAATAATACATTCATTTCAGCACTTTAAAATCAGCTGTCAGCAACTTGGAACCGAAAAAAGTATCTGGCAATTGTATTTTTTGATTTATTATATTGTCAAATTTAATATATGAGACATACTGCAATAAAGTTTTATTCATTAATTTTTTAGCCCTTTGAGGCTTTGAGGGTGGCAAGGGAACTGGTAGCAAGTCGCCAAACTCCCCAATCCGTTTCTAGCAAGTCATGTAGAATTTCTATATAAAGTATCAAGCGTATGGTATTGAATAACAATTTTTGTCGCCAGCTTTTGCTCTATAAGGTATTATGTGTGTGTCAAATTAGTCAAAGTATGTGATACTGATATTGTGTTATTGTTTTCTGTGAACATCTGAAAATCAGCTAATAAAAACTAAAAATACAAATGAATACAGTCACAAATATTTTCTGGAGTGTTTTGATTACATTGGACATACTGACATAAAGAAACAGGATTTACATGGAAAGTTATTTTTGTAGGTGTAAGACCGCTTACACATGGTGCGATGTATTATATGACTTTATAAATACATTGTTAATTTAGGGGTCTCTGTCATCCCACTTTTGGAAGGACAGACCTGATTTTTTATAAAACATCCTAGCATCTTTATGTCCTTCCAACGTTAGTTTTTAACTTAGGTTGCTTAACTCTCGATAAGCATCCTATTGTCTCTAGATGTCTGGGAAAACATACTTCAATAATTCTCCTACTAGCCAAATAAGAGTAACACAAAAAGAATTGAAATGATACTCAAGGTGATGAGTGAAATTAATAGACTCTTAAATAAAATGAGTGAAGAAAATTTATAATTTTCTTACAATTGTGGCAAGTTATATCTGCAGGAATGAGAAAAAGAAGAACATATAATAATGGGAAAATGTTGAATTCTTGGATTTTGTTGTCCGTAATTTGTCAAGTATTATGAAGAAATAATAAACATTACTCCAATTCAGAACACAAGAGCGTAGATAAAAATTCTTCCCTTGTTGCCTGAACTAGTTTTCGCTCATGCTATCTTACATTGAACACAAAAAAGCAGTATGTTCCACCACCGAATCCATTGTTGCAAACCATCTCATTTGACAGACCACACATGCACAACATGGAAATTCTACACGTACACACAAAAGGCTAAAAACTAGACACATTCGAATATACAAATACAAACTAGCTGGAATATACAATTATACAAAAATTAATGGAAACAACATCCTAAACACACAGACACAATTTAAATTATACATACTATTTGAGCGCACACACACACACACACACACACACTGATCTTTCAAACGACGGTGCTGTATCCAAAAACAGAATGGGCAGTGCTACTTGTGGCAGCATCTGATGAATCTCACAATGAGCGAAAGCTAGTTCAGGCAACAATGTTAAAGTTAAAACAAAAAATATATCTAAAATCTTGTGTTCTGCAATGAAAATTTTTATACTTATTGTTGAAAGTTTTTAAGACACCTACATTGAATATATTCATGAACACCATTTGTCATTTCAAGAGGTAGAATATACTTACCATATAGACAGTGACAGCCATATTTAAGAATTATTTCAAACATTTTTTCCATACACAGTTGTATTCAGCAATATTTAAAGAAGAAAAACTTCTGAAACAACTACAAAACCTGGCTAATTCATAAAAATAAAAGACCATTCAGGAAAGCCTTATACTTGTGGACAATAACATTATTTTAATGAATCTGTGTAATCTCAGTACACAACTTGTCGAAAAATGTAATAAAAATAACAGTTTTTGAGTTAGGGAGATGTATTCACATTTTTCATTCATAAATTTTTCTGCAGCCATTTTCAGCATAATATGCAACTTTTTTGGCTTATAAAACTGTAAATGTCCTGCATTTTAGTGAGAAATGGTGTATCCCTATAGGTGTAACTTGGGAGGGGCAAGGGGGACACTCGCCCCCCCATGTTCCGACCATTATAAAATTTTATTTTTAGTTGTTATAAATAAAAACTAACAAATAGTGAAACAGGAGATAGTTTCTATGCTTGCGAGCACAGTATGCACTATTTATCAACATCTGTACTGTTATCAGACGACTATTGTGACTGATTCGGCTTACTGCTACTAATGCCGAGCATTTTGTGACAGTGTGCCTAAGGGAGAGGATGCGTTTACAAAAACTGGTATAAGAATTGGAAGAACTGAAATTGTTTATGATTATAGGCCTACAGTGTATTTGTTCCAGGTAAACATAACTGGAAGTACAACTTATGAAGAAAGGTTTGTTGATCATTAAACAATGAAATTGTCCCTCGTTTACTAACTAAGAATTATTACTAAATTTTCTAATTTTGTATACAAGATATTTTATTAATTTTATTATATACATGGTCTCACTACACACTTGAATTTATGAAGCTTTACCCGCTCCCAAAATTAGGCCCCAAGTTGTACTATATCCTTTTTATTGATAATTTAATTGAACTAATTCTAAGGTTACAGTTCACTATTTACTGTCTAGAATGTCTTCGGGCGCCATCTTGTATTTATTAATTACAAGAAACAGAACAAACAAATTTGTACTTACCATTTTTAGGGGGTTCTTTTCGGCGAACAGGAGATCACAATTGGTCGTTCAAAATAAAGAAAACTTTATATTGTTTTCCATGATTTAAAATTTATTGGTATTTCAATTTTATCAAACAAATTATTCTTTTCTCCCTCTTTTACATTTTGTTCCCATAGTAATTCAAGTAAAATATAGACATCATTATTAAGTTGAATATAATTTGTTCAGCAATAGTCAAAATAAAACAGGAAATATAAATATAAAATAATTCGCTTAATACTTAACTTAACTAACACAACGGAAACCAGCGCTTTCACTCACACACACATACATATCTACCCCAGGATTCTAAGAGCTCTCTATTAATCGTGAAAATCTTTAAATGTGAATATTATAATTTTGAATATTTAAATCATAATTGAAAATTTTGTTTTCATTCTTGTAGACTACTTAGCTGAGTTTGATTCCAGACGACGTCGCATTTCTCCACACACACATTTTACGTTCATGAATAATTTGTTTTACATCTCCAAAACTGTCATTGTATCAAGAAAACTGTTCATTTACATTATTTACTCATAATTTCGATTTTATATCACATTTTTCTGTACTGCGGGCGACTAAAACCGGCGAGCCGGCGGACGCGAAAGTTATTTGCGTCCGACACTGGTAGTTATTATTTGCCAACTGCCTTTGTTCTCTGTGTGTCTGACAAAACTAGTGGCACACTACACCCACATTCCTCGTTATGTAAGGCGCTGACGTAACATCGCCTGATGTTCAGTTACATAATTTGTTTACGCTGTTTTGTGTGTCATTGTCTGACCTTGGCACAATTCCAGCTTGTTGATTCTGTCGCTTCAATAAGCGTATATAATTTTTACGTATATAATGTCCCAAGCAGTGCTACCACCGCCGCTACCACTGAATTTACCTTTGTTTACATTTGTCCCTATCATAGTAAAAAAAATGTTATTTGTTTTATTAAAAAAAATACAAACTTCTTTATTACCCCGAAATAGGCCCAAAATGCCCCGTTACAATACCCCCTCAATGAGATATTTTATGCCGAAGCATAAAAAATCTCATTGACACATCCATACTTGCTAAAGGGATCAGCCAGGATATGTCGCCACAACCCCCTGTATGGTTTACAAAAAATATAATTAACTCACCCTTGGTCCGGTGACTGTGACCGCACCTGAATGACAATACTGGACTTCTCTATCGAGATCCCAACACCGTAGAGTCAGACAGATACTGAACGCCCCTGCTCTGACGCGCTGATCAGCTCAGGTCTGCCGCCACAGCATCACCAAGCACTGAAACAACAAATCAAATATCAACTAGTGGCCTTATACAACACCATATCCCCAACTGATCTGTTTCCCCCTAGCGATGCTGGTTTGCGCTAAGAAGCACTGGTTTTGTTTTTTCACTTACTTCTAACATAGATCAGAATACCTAACAACACAATATAACATAAGAAAACATAGTACATTCATAATTCACATTATTATTATTATCTTAAAATAAACAATTTGTATTTAAAACTTACACACTTTACATCATTAAATTTGCATATAAAATCATAAAATTACCTTTTAAACTCACTTTACTTTTATTAATTCGTTTCTCAATTTTTTTTTTTTTTTTTTTCATAACAGGGCAATTATTATTCCATTTCATTCATTTGGGTGATTCTCAGTTATTCATTATAATTAACTTTATCAACTTGGCATGTACTCATAACCTTACCCCTTTTATTACTCTAACGCTCCCTTACAAAATCTTTAACTAGTATGACACCCCTCTCTACCAAAAAATCTACTAACCCTTCTCTACCTCTAACTACTTACTACTTTAACTCAATTCGCCACCTTCTCTCAATAGAAAAAAAAAAATACTCTCTAACCCTTTGTACTTAGGATAAGTGTTTCCCCCCCCAAAACTCAATTCCCTTATCTGGCCCCTGGATTCTACCTAAGGCGGCCCATCCTCACTAAATCAATACCAATCCCGTTCCAACTTATCATTATGTTGCGGACTCCCACATTACACTACCCCCTACTACAAAATTGCCATCCCCAAAAAATCTCAATCTCATTACCTCACTTCAACTACAACAAAATAACATCATCAATTATAAACAACAATATATCAATCAAAACTCTACATATATTCTCCAATACTACTGTGTCTCCACTTATATTCAAATTCTCTATTACTTGTATTTCATCTCTCATTCTCTTTAATACCCCAATATTTTTCAACTTGACTAACTCAAACGTGTTACTCAAACAATTACTATCACCCAACTTCTATCTTTTGCAACCCATTGAAAATTTTACCTATCACAACTTTATTTCATTTTATTTTAAAATCTATAAACACATTGAAAACATATTATTATATTTTTATAATCCTTATTCCTAACATACTACATGCAATTAACACAATAAGACATAATAAACACAATATAGGAAGTATGTAGTGCATCTATTTTTCAAATCAAAACAAAATTATTTAGTAGCGAGTCATCATTATTAAAATACAACAAATTTCTAATACGTTACCCCCCTGGATAACCTCCCTGCCACACACACTATGACCCCCCCTGGACTGTGGCGTCCACAAGGACTGAAGTTTTGGAGGAATTTGACATCTCCGTGTCCTTGCTTCTGCGTTACATTTGAAAGGTTTAGATATCAACATATCTTTGTTATATAGTTATGCGCCCTTAATGCGGGTCTATCACCTGGCTTTGCTGTTCCTCCTCGAACAGAGTGGCAGCCGCTGTTCCATAGTTCCGGGATTTCCCCTAGTTTCACCCCCCATTAATTTCTAATATAGACCAATTTCAAGCCAGCTATGGTCAAGGGACTTGATATGGCCATAGCTGACCGCTAACCAAAACCACGATTAGTGCTGGTAAGGCAGTAATCGCCCGAAAAGTCGGGGAAATCATCTCTTCCTTCAGGCATGTATTCATCATCATTAATATGCACGGCACGGCAATTTATCAAGTTACAACTTAAAATTGTACACAAGGGTGTGCCGTGCATTTTCGCCATGTTGGCCTCCGATGGAGGTAACACTCTCTGTTACCCCCAACACTTTCCGCTATCTACTGGGGCACATGCCACCCCAGCAACAGCAACTTAATAGCTAAACTAAACCATATCTACAATTGCTGTCTCTACATTCCATTGTTATATCACTTCTATAGACACCACTCTACCCCCCAAAAATTACCCACACATCTTAACATAACATAATAAACAAATAGACATTAACCTTGATTATTAACATTGTTACAAAAACAAACAATTCTCTTTTAAATAATTTATATAAAACTTATAAACATTCTTGTTTGAAATTTTTTATCAATTTTTTTTATATATCATCATTTCATTATTTATCCTTTGCTGTAATTAGGTTCCTCAAAATTTTCAAATTTATTATTAACATTTATTTTTAACCATTATGCTATTCCACAAATTAAACCATTTAACATTTATTTATTCATTAATTGTTATCAAATTGAAATCTCATCAAAGAATTCAAACTCATTACAAAAATTCAAACATATAACATTCAATCACAATATTGAAACATCTCAAATTATTTACTTCAATTGATTATTAAAACACAACATATTTCAATTATTATCAAAATTTACAAATCATTAATTATTGTCTTCATATTTGTTTTATTTATTTATTTAGACTGCAAAATATTAATAATATTATTATTATTATTACAACATTTTTCTACTACATATACACATTATTTACCTAACATTTCATAATACACACAATTGAATTCACTACCTTATTTACAAATTATTCGTCAATAACTGTTCAATTGTTTCACACTTCATATGTCCAAATCTGCAAGGTCATTACCATAAATTGCAATATTTAAATTGTCCATTCACTGATTTTTATTTCAACCTCCATCATCGTATATATAACGAACATATTTATAACATACATCATTGTTATCCACATACAATTTATTATTATTATTATTATAATAATCCATTAACTTTATTTCATTCATTATGCCACTATAATTTATAGGGTTATTCCCCATTAATATTTCATAAACCTTGTCAACATAAGTTATTATTGTCCAGTCTCCATCACTATTATTGGTCAACGTCACGTAAGCTATTTTATCATTTTATATTCCTCTACTATTACATCAGGTAAGTGTTTATTGTTTATAAAGATATCATCAAAATAATTCTCTATCTCTCTTTCAACAGGTAAGTATCTTATATTGTTTATATTCACCCCCTCTAACCTTTCTCCCAACTCATTATAGTTTCTTTTTAACTTATATAATTCTATCTCTCTCTCAATATACAACTCTCTCTCTAAATCTCTCTCATCACACCATATCTCACTTTCTCTCTCACTCCATGCAGAGGGTACTAAATCATACAAAAAGGGGAAACAACTTAAATCTTCCATTAACAAGGGACTCTTGCCCTCCAACAATAACATTTTTGAACACCTTGGTTCACCATAAAAAAGGGGAAAATTTACCCTCTGCCCCACATACTCATCTACTCTCTCTTTCCACTTTCTCTCTGACTCATAAATACACATTAACATTTCATTATCACTACATTCTGCAATTTCATTAGTACTCTCATTATTTATTTTTACTGTATCGATCTCCGATATTAATTCATCAAATACATTACTACACTCAATATTATTTTTACTATTTGTTATCTTACTCTCTACTACTGCGTTTTTACACATATCATTATAATTATCCTCTGTTTTACACTCAAACTTTTCAATTACCTTTCGTCTTTGTTTATCAAATTTTTCCGCCACATTACTCTCTATTCTGTCAACTCTATTATTCATATTTTTTAATGACTGACTCAACGTTTCATTTAATTCATATTTCAATTTGTTCCAGTTACTCTCACAGTTGATTTGTACTTTATTAATTTCAGTTCTAAGTTCATCAAATTTTACGCTAATACTTTGTTGAAACTGCGTATTCTGTTCTTCGAATTTTTTATTATTATCATTCTGTATATCTAGCTTCTCATTTACACTACTTTCAAATTTATTAAAACTAGTACAAAGAAATTGGATCATTTTCATCATATCACTATTACTTTCTTTCTTAACTGAGGTCGGCGTCGATTACTCGTTACGCCTTCCATTATTCTCGATTCAGTCTCGCTTAAATTGCTGTTTATTTGACTATCAGTGAAACTGACTTCATTGTTAATATTTTCATTAGTATTCATCATTTTTATTTAATTCTTACTTATTTATAATACACATCTATCAATCATATTATAACCTTACTACTTATGTTTACACATTTTTTTGTTACCTTAAACAACCATTCTGTTCTCCCAAGTAGGCCTATATTTATATAAAAAAATATTTTTTATATAAATGTCCCTGTTCGGGCGCCAATTGTACTATATCCTTTTTATTGATAATTTAATTGAACTAATTCTAAGGTTACAGTTCACTATTTACTGTCTAGAATTCTTCGGGCGCCATCTTGTATTTATTAATTACAAGAAACAGAACAAACAAATTTGTACTTACCATTTTTTGGGGGTTCTTTTCGGCGAACAGGAGATCAGAATTGGTTGTTCAAAATAAAGAAAACTTTATATTGTTTCCCATGATTTAAAATTTATTGGTATTTCAATTTTATCAAACAAATTATTCTTTTCTCCCTCTTTTACATTTTGTTCCCATAGTAATTCAAGTAAAATATAGACATCATTATTAAGTTGAATATAATTTGTTCAGCAATAGTCAAAATAAAACAGGAAATATAAATATAAAATAATTCGCTTAATACTTAACTAACACAACGGAAACCAGCGCTTTCACTCACACACACATACATATCTACCCCAGGATTCTAAGAGCTCTCTATTAATCGTGAAAATCTTTAAATGTGAATATTATAATTTTGAATATTTAAATCATAATTGAAAATTTTGTTTTCATTCTTGTAGACTACTTAGCTGAGTTTGATTCCAGACGACGTCGCATTTCTCCACACACATTTTACGTTCATGAATAATTTGTTTTACATCTCCGAAACTGTCATTGTATCAAGAAAACTGTTCATTTACATTATTTACTCATAATTTCGATTTTATATCACATTTTTCTGTACTGCGGGCGACTAAAACCGGCGAGCCGGCGGACGCGAAAGTTATTTGCGTCCGACACTGGTAGTTGTTATTTGCCAACTGCCTTTGTTCTCTGTGTGTCTGACAAAACTAGTGGCACACTACACCCACATTCCTCGTTATGTAAGGCGCTGACGTAACATCCCCTGATGTTCAGTTACATAATTTGTTTACGCTGTTTTGTGTGTCATTGTCTGACCTTGGCACAATTCCAGCTTGTTGATTCTGTCGCTTCAATAAGCGTATATAATTTTTACGTATATAATGTCCCAAGCAGTGCTACCACCGCCGCTACCACTGAATTTACCTTTGTTTACATTTGTCCCTATCATAGTAAAAAAAATGTTATTTGTTTTATTAAAAAAAATACAAACTTCTTTATTACCCCGAAATAGGCCCAAAATGCCCCGTTACAAAGTTACGCCCATGGGTAACCCTATGTCAGTTACATGATAAACGATCAACAATATAATGGAAAATCACAATAAATTGTTTTATTGGAAAAATAAAAATGAAATTTGTTACAAAAATCAAACAAATCACTATGATAAAATACTTAATGGATTTAATAAAATGTAATGTAAGCCTCACAGTAGGTGTAAGAAGTACCTGTGCATTAATCTACAATTAGAGCAAAACATTTAACTAACATCTGTCAATAATTTAACGTGTTTAAGTTTGAGAATACAATATTTAAGTGTTGCGCACTATATTTTATGAAAAAATGAAGTGTCGTTCATCTCTCAAATATTCATAAACATTAAAACAGATACATTTCCTCTTCAAAGTTGCATTATTGTGTAATAAGAAAGTTCTAGCTGTTTCTATCTGATATCAACGTGTCTCAGGCATTAAGCAGTATGTTGGCATAATCAGCAATGTTGGTTTTCAATCTGGCGAGGTCTCTCTCTTAGAGAAAGAGACATACATAGGGGGATGGGATGAACTAAAAGGAGGTAGAAAATATACTGAAATGTGATCTAAAGGAAGTATGCAGAAAAAGCAAACTCGAACCAACGACTCTTTAAACTCAGTCATCAGATTAGGACACTATCGAGTGGAAGAACTGTGGAAGATTGCCCAGACAGTGATGGTGCATAAACATGGTAAACCTCCTGAGAAAACCCATTCATATAGGCCAATTAAGCTCTTTCTATTCATGAGTAAAATATTCAAAAAGGACTTGTTAACAAAAAATTGTGCTCTTCTCTTGAAAACAAAGCAATAATCCCTGACCATCAGATTGGGTTCTGACAAAAACAGTCAACAACTTAATGTGTTGAAGGCATCACATATGAGAGGCATTAGAAGATAAGAAATGTTGGTCCATTGTATTTTCAGATATTAAACAATCAGTGAACAGAGTCTGATCTCCTCAACTGCTGCTTTATAAAAAGAAACAAACCCTCTTACATGAACAATTCAAAATGCTGTAATCCTATCTTGAAAATAAGCAGTCACAGTCATTTGAATGGCAAAAACTCAGGAACAAAAAGAATGAAGCATCAGTTCCTCAAGGTAGCATCTTCAGTCCAGTCATGTACCCCATATTCACATCTGATTTGCCTACTTCTGGTATCACAACCACTGCTGCAGATAACACAGCAATCTCAGTGGTAGACTGTGACCCTGTGTCAGTCTCATCCTGTCTCCAGGAAGAGATAACCAGTCATAATGAACAATGAAATAGAAAATAAAAGTTAATGAGAAGAAGTCAACACACATAACATTCACACTGAGCCATTCAAACTGCCCACCAATAAATTATAATAACTTACCTTTGCCCAAGGGAACACTGGAAAGGGAACTGGAGATTAACACGGAAGAATCATATAAAACAAGTAGTGTAGCTAAATCTGAAAACAAAGAATATATGCTGGTTGCTAGGAAGAAATCTATAAAACAACTCCTTTGTAAAATAATTTTGAACCCCATATGGACTTTGGGGGACTCAGCTTCAGGTATCTCCCTCAGAAGATATAATGCCTCAAAATGGTTTCAGACCAAAACACTAAGAACTATACTAAACACTAAACACTGAGGTATGTAAGTAACTCTATTATCCATGCAGCCATAAAAATAATGACAGAATGTATGGAAACTAGAAAATCGTGACACTAGTCTGCATGGGCGTAACTTGGGGCCTAACTTTGGGGGGGGGGGGCAGGGTAAAGCTTCATACATCCAAGTGTGTAGTGAGACCATCTATATAATAAAATATATTATATACAAAATTAGAAAGTTTAGTAATAATTCTTAGTTAGTAGACGAGGGACAATTTCATTTTTTAATGATCAACAAACCTTTCTTCATAAGTTGTACTTCCAGTTATGTTTACCTAGAACAAATATACTGTAGGCCTATAAACATAAACAATTTCAGTTCTTCCAATTCTTATACCCAGTTTTTGTAAATGCATCCTCTCCCTTAGGCACACTGTCACAAAATGCTCAGCAGTAGAAGCAGTAAGCTGAATCAGTTACAACACAAAGAAATTTTGGCAATTTTCAAAGAAATTAAGCAGTGTTACTCCTTTGCATTTCTTATCTCCCATTTCCCAGCACTCATCAACACAAAAAAAAAAAAAAAAAACTATAACAAATTGAGAAAGAGATGTGTACTTTAACGGACTATGTACATGACCGACTACCGACCACACTTGTATCAGTAATCATTAACAAATAACAGTTCCAAACGACCGTCTTTTAAGACTTGTGAACAAAGCCATCGACGTCTTGCGGTGTTCCAAAACAAGTCTTTGCTTGTGTAAAAGGCACGCATTGTATTCAAGGGCGGCCCTAACAGGGAGGCGCTCGGACCTGTCCCCCCTGTGAATATGTTAAGGAGATAACGTATAAGTAGATTTATTATCCGGTATATTATACTTCATTTCATATTTTTCAAGGTGATAAAATTATCTTTTTTCAATTGAAAATAAATATTAAGTTCGAAAATACGGCGTGAAAACAATATGAATCAGCTGCTAATAACTGTCGTCTATACGGCTTGCACAGGGACACTTGTCAGTAGCCCGGAGGACACTCTGAGACTGCGCCATCCAATACAATGTTGCCAAAGCCTCTTTACTAGGTAAACTAAAAATTCTCCAGGAGTAAAATGACAACATAGCCCAGCTACTCCAACAGGCGTTTCGGACGGCGGCCGAATGACCAATTCCATTGTACGCATGCGTTTACCTGAACGTTTCGCGCCATTCGCCCGAAGCCTGAACATAACCGTATTTTTCACATGCATTTTCAGTCCGGTTTGTTTAGTCAGTGAGTCAGTCTTCATTCGGTGAATCTTCCGGCAGTAACGCATAACATCGTCTTAAATCGGATAACTTTGTTCATGTGAGTGAATGTATTGTTTAAATCACATTATTTCGTGAGACTAATTTGAAATGAATTCTGTCGAGCATTTAAAAAACAATGTATGTGATTTTGAAACGCGATTGGCAATTAAAAATTTGGGCGCACCAAGACCAATTTTAAATATTTCACAGCCAGATAAGAATGGGAGTAGGATATTCAACCGAAAGTTTAGTGAAAAACATTATGACTTCGCAAAGTGGTTATGTGGTTGTGATAAAAGTAATGCATTTTTCTGTTTTGTTTGGTTATTATGTTCTCCTCGGGTAGATGCGGCATGGACAATAAATGGTGTTACTGATCTAAAACATTTAAAAGAGAAAGTAAAGAAGCATAGTTCAAGTGAAAAACATTTGAACTATGAAGTAGAATGCTCTCTGTTAGGATCAATCAACATTCAAAGCCAGTTAAGTTCAGCCTACAGGCAGTCCATTAAAGAACACAATGAAAATGTTTAGCAGAATCGGTATATTTTAAATCGTATAATAGAGTGTATTAAATTTTGTGGTTCCTTCAAGCTTGTTTTGAGAGGACACGATGAAAGTTCGGATTCGGATAATCCTGGAGTACTTCATGGACTTGTTGATTTGTTAGGGGAAGTTGATAATATATTTAAAAAACATTTGCTAGAAAAAAAGTCTTTTCAGGGATTGTCAAAGACAATCCAAAATGAATTGTTAGATTCAATGCTAGTTGTAGCTCGTAACTTCATTTTAAAAGAGATGGAACAGGCTGAATTCGTTGCAATACAAGCGGATGAAACCACCGACATTTCAGTGAGAAATCAATTGGTTTTAATTGTCAGGTACACAATCGGTAGCAAAATCTATGAACGATTTTGGGGTTACTTTACCCCGGAATCTCAAAATGCGCAGGGAATTTCAAAGTGCATTTTACAGCAACTCCAATGTTTAAAAATTTCGGAAAAGCCATTGAAATTGATTGCACAGAGTTATGATGGTGCATCTGTCATGTCAGGCAGTGTTAACGGTGTGCAGGTGCTTATATAACATTACCCAAACGCTCACTATATTCACTGCTATGCTCATAAATTAAATCTAGTGGTAGCCAAAGCAGCTAGTTGTAATACAAATGTCAGAGTATTTTTTTCTAATTTGGACGGCTTCCCTTCATTTTTTTCCCGATCTTCAAAAAGGACAGAAGTGCTGAATAGTGTAGTGAAAAAACGCCTTCCGCGAGGATGCGATACCCGTTGGACATTCCACAGTAAAACGGTAACAACAATATTCACAGTCACAAAGACGATTTGGTGAAATGTTTCGAGCAGATCATAAGTGATGAAAGCGATGCCAGTACTATTCGAAATCATACGGTTTGCTCAATTTGTTGCAAGATGAAAATTTCCTTTTTTGGTTAGATCTTTTTAATAAGATAATGCCTCATGTAGAAATTTTATTTTGTCAAATTCAAAAAAGAGGTATCGATTCTGTTTTTGTCAAAAGTTGTAACGAAATATTTAAAAATCATATTCAAAATGAAAGAGAAGGAATTGATGACTTCGTTTGCACAAACCAAATGAAAAGGAAACGATCTGATGAAAACAAGGTAATGAACGCAAAAGAAATATGCGTCATTATTTTGGTGAGTGTAAATGATCGCTTGTCATTTACTGGACATTTATCTTTGGCCTCCCTTTTTGACACAACATTTTTTGAAAAGTATCGAATAAATTTTCCAAAATATATTTTTGACGAAGTCCTACAGCACTATCCTTCTATCGTAGATAATAATAAATTGACTGATGAACTTAATGTACTTTATAAATAGATGATTTTATCCGTGCTCCTGGTATTTCATCGTTGTTGGGTGTAATGATTGAGAATAATTTGTGCGATACATTCTCAGACACTGTAAAACTGCTGAATGTTGTGTGCACAACTCCAATGACGACAGCTGAGAGCGAACGATGTTTTTCTACATTAAAGAGAATTAAAAGTTTTCTGCGTAATACAATGACACAGGATCACGTAAATTCCCTATCAATGTTTTCAATTGAGAGAAAGTTTATTTCTCAATGTGAAAATTTTAATGAACTTGTGATTGATAATTTTGCTTCTGCTAAAACTCGTAAAATGGACTTCTTATTTAAATCGTGCGTCCATTGAATTATTCTAAAATAACGCATTTTGGAATGTAAATATCAATTATTATTATTATTTTTCTTTTGTACCAACAGTGTAGTTAGGCCATATAAACTATAAATAATAGCAAACGAATTACAGTATATATTCAATTATATATTAAGTTAGTGAGGCTTTGGTGTTACGTGTCATGGAGACTGATAATGACAGTCAAGGAGTCCTGTGTTCTAATCACCACCGGCGATACAGTGGGTACACAGCCTTCCAGATGTAGCTGGAACACTGGAATCGTCCTAGGTGAGTACATGTGCACTGTATTTTTTTACATATAGTATTAAAATGATTTAATTTTTAAGAGATTAGATTTACTAGGACCAGACTGTCTAGGGTTACTGACACATTATTATTATTCTGTAGAGGGGCATTCAGAAACCTTAAAACACAAACGTACTGATACATACTCTTAAATAAACCCACAAAAAATAATGTACTGAGTCTCATATATGATGCTTAAATGAACAAACAAGTAAAACATCCAAGTGTCCTCCCCAAGTTTTTTGGCCAGAGCCGCCACTGATTGTATTCCAGCTAATTAGGTCTCTAGCGTTTGTTTTTTTTTCGAACAGAAATATTATTTTGGCGTATATCATTCAAATCTGTCAAACATTGCCCTTACAAGTTTCTTTGAAAGAAATAAGAATAATAAATTTATGGCAACTAGTCGTCTGATAACAGTACAGACGTTGCTAAATAATGCTTACTGTGCTCGCAAGCATAGAAACTGTCTCCTGTTTGAATATTTGTTAGTTTTTATTTATAAACAACTGGAAACAAAATTTTATAATGCTCGGAACATTGGGGGGGGAGTGCCCCCTGCCCCTCCCAAGTTATGCCTATGCTATTCTGGCTACAAATTTGTTAGATATCAGTGCTACTGTCTATAGATTAAAGATACAGTACATACAATTTTAGATTTATCCTACCAGTTCTCATGACAATCACTTAACATAAAACCTGTTAATATAAATGCATACCATGTCTATTAAACTGTAAAGGAAATTGTAAACTATTGTGACATTTGGATATGCAGAGTTGGTTTGCTTCCTTTAAAACACACTTTTTTATTTGCTCTGTATTTTTGGCACAACACACTTGCTACTGCCATACCCTGTTTCCTAAATCTTGTATCATAGTCACAGCTTTACAAACAGATATATATTTTTCTGGAATATCTTCAATGACTTTTGTGCCAGAACCATGGAATTCATTTCTGGTAAACCGTGACTTAATAATGCCATCTTTAATTCCAATTTGAAATATGTAATTTTCTATATTGAGTAGTTTTCCAATAAAATTTTGCAGTCCATGATTGAATTTTAGTACATTTAAAAAAAAAGTCACCAACTTCAACAGGTTTCAGTTTTTTTCAGTAATTTCAATCATTTTTTCCATGCTCCTTCATGACCTTCATATCATCTACATCAGTCGTGGCTCTACAGCAATCAGAGAGCAAACTGAGAAGACAAAATAGAATATTTGTTGAATGCAGGAAACGATGGGAGCACACACGTAATATGAGGGTAGTACACTTGAAAGAAAGAAATAAAAATACATTTGATTAAAACTACTTTAAATTATATACTAAAATGAAGGATATTTGTTCTTAATTTTTTCAGTATAATCCCCAAACCAATTTAAACATTATCCCAGTATGATATTAATTTGAATGTATCCTCTTCCTAAAAGTTTACGTCCATATTTCTCAGTCACTCTATTGCCGCAATTGTCATATTTTCTCAGATGAAAATCGTCTTCCTAAAAATATACCTTCAGCTTCCTGAACAGATGGAAATCACAGAAAAAGGCTATATTGTTGAAGAGTTTCTGACCCCATCCTCAAAGCAGTGCCAACACCTCACATATTGCTGATCATACTGGATGATCAGTAGAAAAGATGTAAATAAAATATATAGTGCCGAGATGAAGTTTTTAAGAGGTGTAATGATCTATTCAAATATTAACTTAAGAGGAACATGCAGATAAAAGGTGAATTAAAAATCTTTGGAATCATTGAAAAAATTAATTAACATACATACATATATCCTTGGTGCTACAGCCCAGTCCGGGCCCTGGCCTCCAAAAGAAATCGTCCCCACTGGTCTCTACTTCCGGCCAATGTCCACCAGTTTGCTGCACCCAGCCTCACTGCCTCCTTACCAACCTGGTCCAGCCATCTTGTAAGCGGTCTTCCCCTCCTCCTTCCCATCGGCAAATAATTCATGATTTTTTGTTGTTGTGATTCTATCCTCCACCATTCTCTGCACATGTCCGGCCCAACGCAATCTGTTAATTTGTATGAATTGCACGATCGGAAGATCTATAAACCTTTCCTACAACTCTCAATTATGCAGTCGCAAAAACAAAAATTAATGTAGACTTAAATGGAAAGAGGATGTTAGTCCTGTGGAAGAGTTTAGATTGCCCAGATTAATCACTGAGTATCTTTTGAAAGAAAGGTGGGACATGGGGCACCTAATGAAAAGACTGTGGAACTGGCACAGGTCACACAATCTGATCTGTGCCTATCAGTGTAATGTGAAAAACTGCATAAAAGCAACAAAAAGGAAAGCATTGAAGAGGCAAGTAATACAGAGTGGCTGCAAGTTGCTCGACACTAGATATTATCTGTAGTTTTGTACTGACCATGAATCAGTAAATGACAGAAGGTTTTGTGCAGTTTTGCCACTTTTAGACTATATTTTTCATATACATTTAGCCACTTCATATTAAATCATATAATATCCCTAAACTGTTATGTGGTTTGTTAGTATCCTTGAATTCAGCAATCAGTTCTACTGTCCGTGTTTTGATAATTTTATTCTTTTTGTCCCAAACCTTTTAAAAGAATACTTACAGTCAAGCACTTTAATGGCACACAGTTTCTGATTGTAGTAAATTTTTGATGTTGCAGTTTGAATAGTACAATAGAATGAGGAAAAGAATTTGATCCATCAAGAAATGATTTCATCCCACAGTTCTACAAAATGTTTTAATAAAATTATTAATTAAGCTAACTGTGTACCTGAGAAGAGTCATAGTAGGTTCAAGGAGAGACAGAATGAGAAATATAGAAATACAAGAGGTATGCAAATGAAATCTATGCTTGCATTTGTAGAAGGAAGGTGCTACGATTGAATTTACAATTGATTAAGTGGACACATTTATGGTGTTTAGGGGATGAAGCCAGGGAAAGGAGATTTAGGGGAAGAAGAGGAGAAGCTAGGCAAACCAGAGATTCTCTAGTAGTAGTAAGAATAATGATGGGAAAAGTGATAACATGGGGTGATATGAATTCTCTGGCACAGAACAAAGAGTAAGAAAATTTTACATAATTCAGAGGCATAGCTACAGAGGGATGCCAAGGAGGTAGCCACTCCAGGTACTATAGCCAGGAGGGTTGTGTTGCAAAATATGTATTCACCTCAGGGGTGCTACAAAGATTTCTTCATTGACATTAAAACCTTTCAAACACAGATGTTACTTACTTTATCAGTGGATTTTAGATGGCAACTTCTTGTGAAATATTCTTTAGTAAACTCAAATTGATCATAGAGTTCCTAAGGGGCTCATTTGATGCTTAGTTTGGTGTTTAATGATACAAGTTTAGTGAAACTTTGGGTGTCCACATAGTTGGAAATATTATTGGCCGGGCTGTTAGGCCGTGGTTTTGAGTTTATGCTAACAGACGTTTTGGCCTCACCATCATAAGTGTCAGTAACAATTGGCACGGTATCCGCCAATTCACCCCAGTAATGAGGTAGAGACTATGCGTTTTGTCTAAGAAGGCCCACTTATATAGACTTTCATACCAGCATGATCTAAGCTGGAAAACAGAATCAACCAATCAGCATCAAGTGCTATCTGATTGGCTTGGGAGCACAGCATGATAAATCCTATTTAATAGGAGGCTTTCTCCTCTATTCATTGTGACAGAACCATGTTTAAAGATCTCCATGGACTCCATGTGCAGCCGAGGGTAGTAGGCACTCTCCAAGGATAAGATCTTGGTCTCCTCAAAGAGAATGTGATGGTCAGTGTTGGAGAGTGCATGATTAGCCACCCCAGACTTCCCCTGCTGCCTCAAGCAACAACAGCAGCTGAATTCACAACACAGGTGTGGATGCTGTACTTTGTGATGCTGATGTACACTTTACTGCCACATGTGTATTCTACATTTGCTGCTCGCGCGCGCGCGCACACACACACAAAATGTGATGTTATTCAACACAACATTATATAATTGCTGCAAGAAACTTCGAGTTACTTATATAGAAAAAAAAAAATACAGAGTGAGCCAAAAGTCACTACCCATTGTAAACATTAAGATAACTTTGGTTGTGATCGATAAAATTGCACTCTAGTGTTTACATAAGAAACTATCAGACACAAACCAAAGGCGCATAATTTAAAATCGATGGGAAGATCACAACCAAAGTTATCTTAATGTTTACAATGGGTAACTCAGTAACTCACAATGGGTAGTGACTTTTGGCCCATATTATATATACAGTACGTGGATTTCATTATACATGTAAGTGTGGAGTGTGGGTTGATGAGAGAGTAGACAATAGCGGGGGATGAACAGTGAACAGTAACGAAGTTGCCCAAGTGGCTTCATGCTGTCAGTCTGCAGACTCAAGTGCGGCAGTCTGGCAGTGCTGCGAAGCATAGATGTTCGCTGCAGACATGTTTTTGTTGCTTGTCTTATGGTGTTTCAGCGTTAGTTACAGGATTAGCAAGCTTAGTTCTACGGAACTGTGTGTGTGTGTGTGTCATATTCATAACGGAATTATGCAATAACTGTCATGTGATGTATATGACCAGCGTAGGTCGCCTGTCAATCGTGAATCACAAGCTTTCATCTCTTATAATAGAGGCGCTCAGTGCCAAACTGAACTAACCACCAAAATACAAAAATGGCATCAAAGAATCAGCATTGTTGAAACATGGTCCTGTAATTCAGGTATTGCTTCAGGCACATACATTATCATTTAGTGAGAAAGATGAATCCTGAATAAAAATTATCATTACATGCACATTCTCAGAAAATAACACATTTAAGAAATAAATGGCATATAGCTCACTTTGGCATTTACAGTTTATCAATTACATGGCAGTTATGTTTAAATTTCTGGTAGTTAGGTCAGTTTGGCTTTGTTATTATTTAATAGATAACTTTTTTATAACTGAAACAAAGCAATTTTAAAGTTTACTATGTTACAAAACTGCTAAAATTGAGCCATTAACCAACTATTAGACTTCCTTAAATCATAACAGTTTATATAAAAATTAATAAATTATGAAACTGGCACTTAGGCTGTTTTGACGTAGCAATATTACATTTTTTCATATCACTTACGTCTAAAATAGAATCACTTAGGCTACTTTGGCATCGTAAATTTTAGTATATTCACTTATTTATTAGATCTAATTTATATTACACTATTAAAAGTTTTTAATTAAAGAAAAATGTAAATTATGTCTGTAGTAAGAATAAAAAACACACACTGAACATGAAAAATTTACATTTTATTACAAAAATTACATTAGTTCTTTAAAAATTAAAGACAGTCATATATTAAACTTAAGGTTAAAACTCATAAAATTAAATCGAAGCATTCAGTTCTCATCGTCACTACTGGAAGTGTACAGTATTTCATCTACATTTTCAGCAGGATGAAGCTGTTTGCAAAACTCCTGAGCTACAGGGGGAATGAAATGCATCAATTCGCTAATGTCCTTTAGTTTTTTAGCATCTATCTTTCTTCCATTTTTATACAATATAGGCAATTGTGCAGGTACTGTGTCTGAAGCCCGTCTTTTTTTAAGGCTAACTTCATTAAAATTTACATTTTTATCATATGAATTTTATCATATGATATATGATATGTTATATTATAAAACATAGAAAGATCATCTCCCTTGTTTAGTTGAATATAAACAATATCTCTCCACCAAACTTTTTCACCCTTCTCAGTTTTTTTTCTATTCGTCACTCTTTTCTCTAACACTTCACATGGTAAGAAATTGTCGCTTGTCATTTCATGAACCACAAAGGGTTTCTTTTTACAAGCAGCCTTTGCAACTTTACTCCAGTCAGCGGGTACGTATATGTTTTTATGATATCTTTTTCCTTTTTCAATTAGTCCAAAATCTTGGTCACAGGCCAAATAAGAGTGGCCTGATATCATGAACTTGTGATCTATTTTGTTTATTTTTAAGTTATCATTATTTACTACATAATTCATCATAATAAGCATTTTGAAATTTTTGTTTTGGTCACTATACATAATAACATTAGGTCTATCTGTAGCGTGATTTTAAAAAAAATGAATAAGACAAGAGGCAACCTCTTATGGCCCCCTGGATGCTTGTGCTTCATGCCATAAATAGGTAAAGACTTCGTGTGTCGTTAGATTATGTATTCCTAACAGATATGTCCACATCTGTCATTTGTAGTAACAAACACCAACATCTAAATCTGGAGTCGGCAGTGTCTTCATCAGATCAAAACAAATTACGTATGTATCACTGTCAGGTTGTTTACTAGCTTCAACATCAGATTTCATGGTTTCGCGGGCCTTTTCAGCTAAAATGTGGTGATCATTTAATATTTGCTGATAGTTTAATGTTTCTTCTTCTGTAGATGCGTAATCAAATTTGTTTATAAAAATGTTGCATCTTTTAAACGTATCCTTTTGTGGTGTATGAAAATGATAATTAAAATCATTATTGAATACCTCCCTGAATATATACAAACTGGAGGGTTTAATTACTGGGGATAGTTCATTGCAAGACTGCAAATACAAACGGTACATTATCTTTAAGTTTAAAGAAGGTGACAAATACAGTCTGTGAGGATTCTTTTTCCGTGAGTAGTGTGATTGGTATGCTGGAAATTTTTTAATGAAATCTCTAATATGTTCTATTGTAGAAGTTCTGGTCTTGTTATGAGGCTCTGTAAAGAAGTAATGACGTGAAAAGTTTCTTCTGCTTATATCTTTATCTGTACACTTCCTTTTAACGTCACTTACTTTAATTTTTGACTCGATATACATAGTTTGCAGTTCCCATTCTTTCAAACCATAAAAGTACTTATAAATTTCTTCACGCTTTTCAGGAGGAAAATTTTGTACACATTTAAAATTACATTTACATTCAAAAAATTGAAACTCCTTTGCTGCAACTGTATTTCCTTTGACAGACTGATATTCCATTCCACTATTTCGTAGGCATTTACGTATGTTTTCTTCCAGTTGGCTTCATCTTTCTTCCTTTTGCGTGACCTCTTCTCAGAACCATCAGATTCCTTGTAACTACTGTACTCACTGCTTCCACTGGTCTCTACACAATATGAATGGTGGTCATTGTTTTCCTGATTAATTGTTGTTGACCTATCATTTGGTATTGACATGCTTTTTGTTGATTGGGTGTTATCTGTGGCACTTGGATCAGGCATTTCTTCTTGTGTATCTGTGATGTTATCCGGATCAATGGCTTCAGTAAATTTTTTATTTTCATTTATATCTGGTACTGAAATTATCTGCATGTCATCGAGAAATATTAGATCACTACAAGCTGCTTCAATAATTAAATTATTGGAATGATTTATTGTAAGATCATCTAAGCAAGAATAGCTCTCATTATCTGCATTGTGATTATTTTCAAATGAATTTTTATTGCTGTCTAAAACGGGTTGTTCAACCTTTTCGTACATTCTGTCATCATTAAACAGAATTTCATTCTGCATTGTATTTTCACCACTACCTGAAAATGACACTACTTTTAATAACATATAGCGGAAAAACTGTGAATTCAAAATGAAATTCCAAAGTAGTGTAACTACCAAAACCGACCTAAGTGCCATGGATCAAGACCTGTGAGAAATGCCAAATTAGTTTAAGCGCCAATTAGATAAATATTGGCTTCTATTATTTTGTAAAGAAAATTTCCATTTATATAACATAATACACTAATTCTAGCTTTGTTTTAGAAACAGCCTGCTATATAATTTATTACATATTTATTCAAATAATAATGTTATTAACAAAATAAGCTGTTTAACGTACGCATTACAACTTATTATTATAATTCAAACTCGTAAATCCCAAAATAATTATTTTTTAAATCACACTTTACTTAACATAGAACCTTTGTTTATAACATTCCAAACATTTTTGTCAAATATATCATAGGTACAATTTAAATATGGTTAAACAATGTATGTACAATACGCATGCGCGTATTATTATTGTTATAACGGATGTATGTATTCTATGAAGGTTAGTTCAATGAATAAAGTCTTTTCTAATCAACGTGTTGTCTAACTGTATTTGGCAATATAATTCCAATATTAAATAATATCTCTCACAGGTTATGGGCCGACACTAGTAATTTGGAGATATATAGACGTGTGTTAGTTGTAATTACGTCGGAATTATTTACAGAGAAAAGTTTGTTTACATATACACGCTCAAAGTGAAAGAGTTCGCGTGCTTAACCTAAAATGGCTACGTCTACGGTTCCATTTCCCCTGCTAAAGGCAGATCATTTTTCCACTTGGAATATAGAATACGTCTTGTTCTGAATAAAGAGGGTACACTCGTAGCATTAGATAAAACAGACACAGAAATTGCAGCACTCACAGGTGCAGATTTGACCAGTTTCCAAGCTAAAGACGTAAAAGCTCAATGCATCATCGCACAGTCAATAACAGATAAGTATATTGAATACATAGAGAGCGCACAAAGCGCCAAAGAAATGATTGCAAATCTGGAAAATGTCTTCCAGAGAAAAAGCGCATTATCTAAGATGTTTATAACGCGAAACCTATTGAAAATGAAATTCGTCGATGGCGAATTACAAGATCATTTCACTAAATTCGAAAAACTCATAAAAGAACTCGATGGCGTAAGCAAAGTTGCAACCGATGATACCGACACAACGTGTTACCTTCTTCTGACAATGCCGGAAAGCTTTGAGAGCGTCATTACATCGATAGAAACGATAATGAATAAAGACGCGACAGTATATTCGTATTCTGATGTAAAAACAAGGTTATTGGATACTGAACTGAAAAACAAAGAGAACTCCAATGCAGGTGATAAGGTCGATAATGACGGAAACTGCTCTTTCTACTCTCCAGGTGAATATAAGAATAGCTCACAGATGAGGTACGAAAATGTAATATGTCACACATGTAGAGGCAAAGGACATTTCAAAAATGAGTGTCCATCAAACAAGGATGTGCAAACTCAACAAACGCCTCAGACGTCATATCGCGGCCATGGATATCGCGGTAAGAGAGGGAGAGGAAACTCTCGAGGACGTGGAAGAGGCAAGACGACAAGACATATGTCAAATGTTGCACAGAGCGAAGATGATCAAGAAGAAGAATTTGATTTCTTTTCCGCTGAAAATATTGAGAAAAATGGCGCTTTATCCTCAGAATTACTAGGAAATACTCGATCCGTTAAATTCATTTTAGATAGTGGTGCCACAAATCATTGGGTATCAGAAAATTTGGAAAAGCTTATGGAAAATGTTGAAGAAATGGAGAATAAAATGGAAATAAAAATAGCAAATGGTAGCACTATATAAGGTACAAAAAGAGGTATAATTCGCTTGAAAGTGTTGAACAATAAAAATAACAGTTATGTTTTCATAAAGATACCTGCTATTATTGTACCTGAGTTCCCCTACAATCTCTTATCAGTGAAAAGAATGAGTTCAAAGGGATTTGATGTTCAATTCAATAGTGGTGGAAAATCAGTTACTATCTCAAATAACAAATTGCAAATGAAATGTGAATCCGAAGGAAATTTGTATGTGGCTCAATTTTCAATAGCAAACCCTTCGATGAGTGAAACTTGTTGCATTTCATTAAGTAAGGATCTACTATGGCACCGAAGACTTGGACATCTCAATGCTCAAGGTCTTGGATCACTAAATTTTCCACACAATTTTGGAGTATGCAGTACCTGTAACCAAGGTAAAGCAAAACGAAAGCCTTTTAAGGATGTACCCCTACCAAGATCAAACAGAATTGGAGAACTCATTCACAGTGACTTGGCTGGTCCTTTTAAAATACACACCATGAAAGGTGAAAAATATTATCAAACAATTATCGATGACTATTCACATTTTACCCATGTGTTCCTTTTAAAACACAAAAACGAAGCAGAAAGAAATATTATGAATTATGTCCAAGAGTTAAAGGCCAGAGGATATTACTCTTCAAGAATCAGGTCAGATTGTGGTGGAGAGTACTCGTCACATGTGTTTAAAAATTTCTGTATACAAAAAGGAATAGTCAACGAATACACTTTGCCACATACACAGCAGCAGAATGGAGTTAGCGAAAGAATCAATTTCACTCTAATGAGTAAGTACGAACACTATTCGCTGAAACAAACTTGCCTAAGTTCTTGTGGGGTGAAGCAATACGTTGTGCTGCATACCAATTGAACCGCTCTCCAACAGTTGCCCTGAAGGTAAATAAGGTACCCATTGAAGTCTACCTAGGTAAAGTGAATTATGACAAGTTGAGGGTTTTTGGTTCAAAGGCTTGGGCATATAAACTGCTTGTTCCAGCAGACAAGCTAGAAACAAGATCAGTTGAATGCATTATGGTAGGCTATGCTAAAAATGGGATCCCATTTTACATAGACTATACATAGACTATGGGTACCCAAAACAAGTGAAATTATAATCTCAAGGGATGTTACCTTTGATGAAATTAAGATACTGGATTAATCACATATTCAGATGCAGATTGGGCAGGAGACATCACCAGCAGAAAGAGTACAAGTGGATGTACAGTATAATATATCACTGTAACAACCCTGTATCCTGGTTTACAAAGAAACAAACATGCGTATCCCAGTCAACAGCTGAAGCGGAACACATAGCATGTGCAATGGCAGCGATGGATTAGGTATACTTTCAACACATACTTGTGGACTTGAAGTGCAATGTCTTAATTCCTTTAATTTATGTAGACAACCAAAGTGCACTTAACATGTGTGAAAGCTATGAGAACAGCAGACGTACTAGACATATAGACATTAAATATCACTTTACTAAAAATGAACTTTATCTTGTGAAAAACTTACTTTTTTCGTCGGACGCGTTTCGGCTTAAGTATCCGCCTTCTTCAGCTTTTAGTCAGACTGCCATCATTTCGTAACGGTTTTTGTGTGGAAGGTGTAGTGGGGGTGGTGTGTGGAGGAAGGGGATTGGTGCAGGGATTCAACTTGATGTTTGTTTTTTGTAAAATTGTGTCAAAAAGTGAATGTGATTTATATTGTAATTGATCGTTGAGTATGTTGTTTGGTTGTGTTGTGTGGTGTTTATATATTTCGTATTGTTCAGTTGTGTCCGACGAAAAAAGTAAGTTTTTCACAAGATAAAGTTCATTTTTAGTAAAGTGATAGTACTGTGAAAGAAGAGATGAACAATCAAGACAACTATTAAATATCACTATATTAAGGATCTTATACACAAAAAACTTATTGAATTAGAGTACATAAAAACCCAAGATAAGGTAGCTGATATTTTCACAAAATCCTTAAATAATATAAAGTTTGCAAAGTTTTTTGAAAAACTCAACATAAAATAGTTTTCAGATACCAAAAATTTTCAATTTTGCATTTATTTTTTTTATTTAAGTATATTTATCAACTGTACTCACACCAAAACTGTTCCAAATGTAAATTAAGGGTATTTAAATTGAGGGGGAATGTCAAATATGTACAATTTAAATGTGGTTAAACAACGTATGTACAATACGCATGCGCGTATTACTATTGTTATAACGGGTGTATGTATTCTATGAAGGTTAGTTAAATGAATAGTCTTTTCTAATCAACGTGTTGTCTAACTGTATTTGGCAATATAATTCCAATATTAAATAATATCTCTCACAATTTTGCAGCAATCATTTTCTATTTTTAGCCTTACTATTTTCTTGAGAATTACCATAACCTCAATGACAGTAAACATTTTATTTCATAATTTAAAATGTGCTGATTGAACTTACCATTGTTTTTTGCTACAAGACATCTCAATCATTTTAAGTGTTCTTGGTTTGAACATGTTATTTGTTTGTTAGTTGAAAAAACAGACACGAAACACAACTCTTTTTCAACAGAATTCCTTATGGACAAACAACATGCAATCAGCAGTAAGTCCTCTATGTATTCGTACTCTGTGGTTAGGTCACTATGGCATTTTAAAACATGAGGTAGAACAGTAGTGCCAAGACAGACTAATACATAAAAAAAAAATATTGTAAAATTCTCTTGTTGCTTAGGACACTATGGCATTGAAAATTAACTTCCAAACTACGGGTGACCATAGTAATGGAAAAACAAAAAAAATATCAAAATATGTCGCGTAGGTTCCTTTGGCACTGAGCGCCTCAATATGTTCATAGACGAGTCTCGGTAACGCGTAATGGACTAGTGTTCGCTATAGTAGTGCTTATTTCTTATTTGGATTAAACACAGTACAATACAGAATCTCGTAGGCATGTATCAGGAGAAACGTAAGTAATTCAATTTGAATAAGATGTGCAAATTTAGATTGTAAACCGTGTTGAATATAACCACAGGCTACAGTCGAAATATATCTGTGTTGAAATATTTATTCCGATAATCGGAATAATTTTTATATAGTGGTGTGCAACAGTGATCATTCTGATTGTGATTTCAACCACTAACACAAATTTCTTCATGAAGCTTTTTAATTTACACCCATTTACTGATTATTATTCATTTGTATATTATCTCGTTTGCAAGTGAAATAGATTTATGAATAATAAAATATTAGTCCAATGTAATCCTACTATTATATAACCTGTAACAGTGTGCTTTTGTTAGTTTTTTTTAGGTTTTAGTAAAAGAGAAATTTGCAATTTCACAATACGTATTGAGGGTCTTTCACTATAGCCTGCAGCCAAAGAAACTTCCGTCTCCACGTTTGTATCGTTTTTCCGTGTTCGATGTGTACTAAAACTGTTTTCTTCACAAGTAACTAATGCCAGGTTATGGAGGTTATGTACGACAATGTAACTTCAATAAAATTTACTTTGTTAGTGTACAATAAAAGGGTGTATTTACTGGAAGTACAGAAATTAGTTTCCATTTTTGGAAACAAAGATGTAATTACGGTACACAGACGATTTTTGGAGGTTGTGTCTACGTTTAACAATGCAACTTAACCTTTTCGATTTTTAAAATTAATTAGATTTAACAAAAATTTCCTTTGTTAGTGTACATTAAATTATTGTATGGATACAAGGCTGCTGTACATAACATTAAAGGCTGTATTTATTCGAAGTACCGGAATTAAAACCTAGTTCCAATTTAGAACGTAGACCTATAACCTATTTGCATATTTTGGTATTGGGGTTTATTGGCACATATTTTATTAAAAGGGTGTATTTATTGGAAGTACAGAAATTAGTTTCCATTTATCGCACATAATTACGGTACAGAGACGATTTTGGGAGGTTGTGTCTACGTTTAATTATCTAACTTAGATAGTAGGTTTCGTTATTGGTGCATATTTTTTGGGGGTTTATTGACACATATTTTATTAAAAGGGTGTATTTATTGGAAGTACAGAAATTAGTTTCCATTTATCGCACATAATTACGGTACAGAGACGATTTTGGGAGGTTGTGTCTACGTTTAATTATCTAACTTAGATAGTAGGTTTCGTTATTGGTGCATATTTTATTGGGGTTTATTGACACATATTTTATTAAAAGGGTGTATTTATTGGAAGTACAGAAATTAGTTTCCATTTATCGCACATAATTACGGTACACAGACGATTTTTGGAGGTTGTGTGTACGTTTAACAATGTAACTTAACCTTTTAGATTTTTAAAATTAATTAGATTTAACAAAAATTTCCTTTGTTAGTGTACATTCAAAGGCTGTATTTATTGTATGGATAAAAGGCTGTATATACATTAAAGGCTGTATTTATTCGAATTAAAACCTATCGGTACTTCCGATTTAGAACGTATAACCTAGTAGGCTACGTTATTCGTACATATCTTATTGGAGTTTATTGGTACATATTTTATTAAAAGGGTGTATTTATTGGAAGTACAGAAATTAGTTTCCATTTATCGCACATAATTACGGTACAGAGACGATTTTGGGAGGTTGTGTCTACGTTTAATTATCTAACTTAGATAGTAGGCTTCGTTATTGGTGCATATTTTATTGGGGTTTATTGACACATATTTTATTAAAAGGGTGTATTTATTGGAAGTACAGAAATTAGTTTCCATTTATCGCACATAATTACGGTACAGAGACGATTTTGGGAGGTTGTGTCTACGTTTAATTATCTAACTTAACCTTTTAGATTTTTAAAATTAATTAGACTTGTAGGGGTGTGCACCCACTTTATAATCATATTTTTGGTAACACTGAGAACTTTAAGCCTTCTTTTATGCTTAAACAAATTATATATACACTTAATTATAGAAAAGCAAAAACCAAATATGTAATAAAAAAGACTAATTTGCTCTAATAAACACATGCTGAAGTTAAAAACAAAAGAGTTTTTACTTGCCTAACTAAGCATTAGTTACTAATGTGACAGTTGGGGCTGCTTTTTCTGCAAAAGCTGGGGTATGTTGGCTTCAAGAGTGGTTAATTTAAGTCATAAATCTGAGTGTGCGTCAAGTCTATTTCTGTGCTTGCTTTTCACTTGAGATGAAAATCCCATTTCACTCAAGAATGAGGTGATGAGCAACTCCGAAAGTTCAGGATATTCATCTCTTAAAGATATCCAGAACTTTGTTAAGTCAGAATCTAAAAGTTTATGGATTTTGTTGTCCATGACATGTCTCATGTTATCACTAACTATACAAAATAATTTACTAAAAATTTAGTTTTAATCCCAGCATCACAGATGATATCACACCATTGCTCATTTAGTTTTACTGAGAACATGTTAGAACTTTCAAAATACAAGAATGGGTCTTGAATCCAATTGAATTCACTGTATCCCTATGGGAAGCAACTTTCAATCTGGTTATACAGAGTTAAACATCAGAGCTGGTAAAAAGCAATGGTAGAGCATGAATAACAAAAATGTACAGTTTAGACTATGTACAAAACAGGTTGAATTTAAATTGTTAAAATGATATATCTTAGTTATTTACATGTAGTAGGTTTTTAAGACACAGTAAATAAATTTCCGAACCTGACTTTGCAACCCTCCAAATGCCCTCTCGGGACCCAGCAGTGGCTCATGCCCAATAGGTTAAGAAATGCTGAACTAAAGGCATGTTTGTGGAGTGAAACATAAAAGATAACCCAGACTTCTAAAATGCTCTTAGTGAAATGGGATTTTCAGGAGTAACAACACACTATTTGGTTAACAAGCACATTTTACTAATATTGTAATACCAAGTCAATTAGATAGCTTAAACGTGTAGTACTCTATGTGATGCTGATCACATACTGTTAATCAGCAGTACTGCAGAATATTCTAGAGCCACACTCTTGGCATTCATCTGGAACTTTCTCACATTAGCCTGATAATTAGGATGTTGCCACCAGCTGAGTTTTAGAAAGTTGGTGTAGTAGGTTGTGCATTCATATAGGATGATATTAGACAGCAGTTTTTAATGAAAGTGACAAATGATCAATTGTTTATTTGTGTTGTAAACTATTGTGATTTTTTTATTACTGTTTGTAGGCTATACAATGTGTCCTGGATAATTATATAAAGAGAACTGTTGTAATATAAGTGTGTTTGTTTTAGCAATTGAGAGTATCTGGCATTCAATAATTCATTCCACTGTTTTAAGTTCATAATTCTTGTCACTGGTTGTAAGAATATTATTTTCATTAATTTTCCAATTCTATGAAGTCTTCAGTAGTTTTACCACGATGAGACTCAACTTTATCACTGAAGATGCCACATCACTGAATGAGCAAAACTTTTCGTTAATAATCTCAACAAAGCATGGTTATCAGCTGAAAAAAAGTTTTAGTATTAAAAGTTTTAATCACGCAAATCTATAAGGGATACTAAAAAGAAATAACGTAATAATTGTATTGGACATAAAGTTATGTCCACAAAACAGATTTGGTTGGAAATAAATAAAACACAATTTGACACAAATATATTAATTTTATGAATACTTGTTTGGCACATATTACAGAAGGTTACACCATTAAATGAGTCTGCCTAAGTATAAAATTCTTGTCAGATGAAAAACGTGTACAGTCAGAATACTATTTGTTATGTACAATACAAATGAGTCACTATGGGTAGCAGTGACACATAAACACTAGACATTGACACTGAATTGTACTTGTTTTGAATGATTCATTGTGTGCTACCTGACCAGAGTACAGGTATTAACCAAGAGATGTTTAGTATACTGCTGTGTAACTGCTACAATGATGAATTATAAGTAGTACTTTTGTTTTGGTCATCAACCTTGAAAAGGATAATAGAAACTTTGTATACCATACTTCCAGCAGTTTTACATGATACATTCCTAGCACAAATAAGAAAAGTTTAAATCTGCTGATGATCTAAAGGAGTGATAGTTATTTGCAGACTGACAGGGTTATAAAATAATTCTGAAAGAATTGTTGCTTTTACAATACCATCCTTTATCAACTGACTACTCAAATCTGCCAGTTTTTCACAGAAACTGAAGTTTGATGATTAGATCCATCATGATGACTTAGTGATGCTCCAAACATTTCAAGGATTCTCCTAGCCTTAAAAAACTGGACTGGCCTCATTGATTGACATGACTAATGTTAAATTTACTTTGGGATACTTCCAAACATAATACAGTTTAAAATAAACAAAAAAAATTTTATTTCTAATTTTTCCAGAACTGTATACACATAATTTGATCTGGATAGAACATGTATTAA
Organism: Magicicada septendecula; assembly: GCA_034769895.1. Classification (NCBI taxonomy): domain Eukaryota; kingdom Metazoa; phylum Arthropoda; class Insecta; order Hemiptera; family Cicadidae; genus Magicicada; species Magicicada septendecula. The sequence continues at coordinate 58,765,349 of CM068368.1, read as the reverse complement.
ACAATAATACTATTTGATGCAAATAATGAAAATATCCGTGTGGAGAACTATACATGACTTCCATGTTTTAAGATTTATATTTAAAATCGTTTTAGAAATGAAATATTTCTACAGAAACTACTTCTATCTTCAGCCTCAACCACAGAAAACACACACACACACACACACACACAATTCCTTTTTTCTTTATTTAATTTGAATTCAGAGTATTGGCACATATTTTATTAAAAGGGTGTATTTATTGGAAGTACAGATTTAGTTTCCATTTATTGCACATAATTACGGTACACAGACGATTTTTGGAGGTTGTGTCTACGTTTAACAATGTAACTTAACCTTTTAGATTTTTAAAATTAATTAGATTTAACAAAAATTTCCTTTGTTAGTGTACATTCAAAGGCTGCATTTATTGTATGGATAAAAGGCTGTATATAACATTACAGGTTGTATTTATTCGAAGTACCGGAATTTACTTCCAATTTATAACCTAGTACAATAACGTATAACCAAACAAGTACATTAAAATCCTTTTTACTTCCATGTTCCTTAAGGAAATGGAAGTATGGTGATGGCAAAAAAATCGTGTTCGAGATTATTGCAGATTCTGATTGTACTACACTCAAAACATGAAAAAAGTCGTTTTTCGAAAAGTGTGTGTGTGTGTGTGTGTCTGTCTGTCTATAGATTTTTTTCTATGGCAAACGATAACAGCCGCAAATTCAAACAGAATCAAATAATTTTTTGCATACAGCTCTGATTTGTAGAGTACTCAAAACCTATTGTTTTTGGTGAAGATTGGTTAAGGGAAAAGGGTAGTTTACCTGCAACGTTTTTTTTTAATCAAGGGTAATTTGTTTCTATGGCAAACAATAACAGCCCCAAATTCAAAGACAATCAAATAATATTTTGCATGCAGCCCTTAATTGTAGAGTTCTCAAGACCTATTGATTTTGGTAAAGATCGGTTAAGGAAAACGGGTAGTTTACCTGCAACATTTTATGTTTTAACAAGGGTATCTTCTATGGCAAACGATAACAGCCGCAAATTCAAACATAATCAAATAATGTTTTGTATCCCTGAATTGTAGAGATCTCAAGACCTATTGTTTTTGGTGAAGATCGGTTAAGGAAAAGGGGTAGTTTACCTGCAACGGTTTTTTATCAAGGGTAATTTTTACTTTTTCTATGGTAAACGATAATAGCCGCAAATTCAAACAGAATCAAATAATTTTTTGCATACATACCTTATTTGTAGAGTACTCACGATCTGTTGTTTTCGGTGAAGATCAGTTAAGGGAAAGGGATAGTCTACCTGCTACATTTTATGTTTTAACAAGGGTAATTTTTTCTATGACGAACGATAACTGCCGTAAATTCAAGGAGAATCAAATAATTTTTTGTATACGTTCCTGAATTATAAAGAGCTGAAGGCCTAATGATTTTGGTAAAGATCGGTGAAGGGAAAGGGGTAGTTTACCTGCCACCTTTAATGTTTTAACAATAGTAATTGTTTATATGACGAACGATAACTGCCGTAAATTCAAACATAATCAAATACGTTTATTCATACACCCCTATATTGTAGAAACCTCAAGGCCTGTTGATTTTGGTTAAGATCGGTTAAGGGAAAGGGGTAGTTTACCAGCAACATTTTATGTTGTAACAAGAAAAATTTTTTCATGAACGATAACTGCTGTAAATTCAAACAGAATTGAATAAATTTTTATTTAAATATACAAACAGTTTTATTATACAGCATTTGCGTATATGTTTGATATATGAATTATAGGAAAATCAATTCAGTCAATAAGTATCTTCTAAATAATGTTTCAATAACGCCTATTTTTATCGTGTTATTTTAGTTTATTTTATTGGGATTGATTTCAGGATGTTATCACACGTTTTTCAAACAGTTTAAACAATGTTGTTTAGTCTTATATAGAAGTATGGTGATCACGAAAAAATCATGTTCAAGATAAAGGCTGATTCTGATTGTACTACCCTCAAAACATGAAGAAAAGTCATTTTCCGAAAAGCGTCTGTGTGTGTCTGTATGTAGAATTTTTTCTATGGCGAACGATAACTGTCGAAAATTCAAACAGAACCAAATAATTTTTTGCATATGCACCCGAGTAGTATAGGACTCAAGGCCTATTGATTTTGGTGAAGATCAGTTAAGGGAGAGGGGTAGTTTACCTGCAACGGTTTACGTTTTAACAAGAGTGAAGTACTTAATTCTGATAAATAAAGTATCCTGAAAAGAAAATCATACATAAAACATCCTTCAATTTGTCAAACATAAAACACGAGTTACAAGGAACACACATAAGTTGTTAGAAATTATCGAACCGAATTCAAATAAATGATTTTAAATATAAACATTAGAACATGGAAGTCATGTTCATATTCATTACGTCTCATGGAAGTCATGGTTCTCCATACCGATATTTTCAATTTCAAGAGGAGTGTCAGTTTTTCAGTTTCAAAGGATAAAGAAAACACTTGTTTACAATTACTTCTAAGATGTCAAGGGTAATTGTAAATTGGGGTACCCGTAAATTGAATTTTAGAGCTGTATTTATTATTTATATTTAAACAATTTTTTGTACGCAACATAATAACAAAAGGTTGAAATATTTGCAGTTATACCTGCTCCGGGTATAGCACAAGCCAAGTTAAGTGACATTCGGAAAATACTCCCCTACCTGAAGGAGACAGATAGACACTATTACAGCAATATTATCAGTGGCGATATGGACAGTATAGAAATTTAAGCTTTTTTTATCATTTTTATCACTTTTTGTAAAAATATCAAGTATGTATTATCACTTTTACTATAAAGAAATAGCTAATTAAAGTTTTGAATTCTGTTAATGTGTATTACTATACCTTGTAACTTGGTACTTGTAACGATTATGAGGAAAATGCATGTGGCACTTGGAACGTTCTATATAAATATATTTTTTTTATAAAAACTAATTCTCTTATAGAGATGTAGAAATATGTATTACAATCCATTTACCCAAAGCTATGTTCATGTTCAAACACAATACCAACATATTTTTATGACACGAAATATACAGTTTCTTGTCGTTCCTGAACATTTTCATTTTCGGCACTTAGAACGTTTATCATTTCCACTCACCTATATTATCCTTTGTAAGTAACTCGTTTTGAGTTTCCTACAGGTCTCCTATGTAATATCTTCAAATAAATACACTGCAAGTAGGTTTATTTTCACCTAGATAAACCTATTAATATATTAATAAACCTACTAGGTTTATTTTCACCTAGATAAACCTATTAATAAACCTACTTGCTGTATTTATTTGAAGATATTATATAACCTATACTATATAATTTGTTATAAGAAATAAATTGAAACTAAAAGTATTAACAGTGTTACTTTACACTGTGACTTTATTAAACTATTACTGTTTAAACGAAAATAAGAAACAAGAGAATTTATAGGCCTATCTCCCTTTGGGAATACCAATGTAAGTTTTCACTAGTAGTAAACAAACTAACATTGGTTAGACAAATCAGTTGCAAAACTCGGGGCAATTAAATAATTTAGAGTAGGCCTACATGTAATACCACAAAAAATAATGTGAAAAAACATCAGAAACGTATAATAAAAAACAACAGTAAGCCACAAGAGTGAATGAGAATAAACAAAATTTTACAAATAAAAATAAAAAAACAAATTGTAATAAAATAAATATAAATACAAAAATAAAAACTTATAAATAATAAGCAACAACAAAAGTAAATTAAATGCATTAACTAAATATCACTAATTTTTGACGACTCGGAACACTAAGTTTTTTATAAGTAAAATCGTAAAGATTTACCTTACAGCCTAAACCGGCTTTCACCTTTAGAAGGCTTCATCAGAGGCTGCCATAGGTAGCGCTGTCCGTCTTGTTGTTGGCGACGGGATAGTTTTCCGAAAGATCGATGCTGTGTGTGTGTGGTGAGATGTGTTCGAATAATGTGTGCGATTTGAATTGTGTCTGTTTGTTTAGTATGTCGTTTTTGTTTTTGTGTGTTTGTATATTTCTAATTGTTCTAGAGTGTCTAGTTTTCGGCCTTTTGTGTGTATGTGTAGAATGTTCATGTTATTTTCGATGTTTTTATATGTGTGGTTTGCTTCAATGAGGTGGTTTGCAAAGGTGGATTCTGTAGTGGTGTGGAGTGCCTTTGTGTGTTCAATGTATCTCTGTTTGAAGCTACGTCCTGTCTGGCCTATGTAGAATTTATTGCAATTTGAGCAATTTAGCCTGTATACAGCGGGTAGATCGAATTTGTTTTGTGTTTTGTGCGTGCGTTTTGATAGTGTGTGTTCTGTTTTGTTAGTAGTTTTGTAAGCGATTCTGTATCCTGCTTTTTTGAATTTGTGGGCAATTTTTTCAGTTTGTTTGTTGATGTATGTTAGTGTTATGAATTTGTTGTTTTCTGTCTTTGTCTGTTGTTTGTTTTGTGTAGGAGTTTACTGACTATTGTTCTGTCATATCCATTAGATTCTGCTAGATATTTTATCGTGTTTAGTTCATCTCGTTAGATTCTGTAAATGCATTACAGATATTTAAGGAACAGGACTAGATAAAGTGCATAAATGTCCATTACAACAATCTCATCATTTACGTGAGATGTGTAGTGAAGTTAAAATCACATTAATAAAAAGTATAATATAGCTTATCAACATCAGCCACTCTATAGGTTATAACTCAATATAATTAAATACAACTATTTCACTAACGACTCGGAACACAAAGTTTTTTTGAGTAAAAACAAAGTTTTACCAACCGATTTTAGTTACAAGTTGGTGACTAGTATAATATATAATTTATTAGCATATAATCTGTATTATATATCTGCATATCACACGAGAATAAATGTAACAGCAGGATGAATTATTTCCTTTATTAAAAACAGCTTCGTCTCTTTGCGCAGAATGAAGTATACAGGACGAAAAAGTGGCTCGTAACTCGAAATATGCTTGATAGTCTTGCTAGTGAGTGAGTGTCTCGAGACAGTGTATCGACTCACTCGCTGTGCCGAGTGTCTCGAGTCACCACGACCTCAGTGAGTCGACACACGAGACATCTGACAAAGCGGCACACTGAACTGCGGCCGACTTGGCTGTGGCCGGCGGAACAGATTCAGATTATAGATTCAGATTCAGAGCGGAATTAGATTATAAAACAGATTAGCCAACCTTCCATTAATATAATTCCCACATTACAAATACCAACATTGTATATAACTGCCCACAAAAAATCGAGCGATTTTTTTTTGTAATACATTGTTAACAATTTATATTATAAAGAAAACACAAACATGTATGTTCTTACTAATAGAGATTAACCATTAGTAATTTGATGTCCTAATTATCGATATTGTAATGTTAGATAACAAGATTATGACATTAAGTTGCCCAGTGATAAAACCTTGGACTGGTTGATGATGATAAAGTTACACAGGCCAAAGTTGGCTTGCAAACTGATTCATACATGATTATAAACGTGCATGAATCAGCAGACGTGCATACAATACAAAACATGAAATCTTGATAATGAATAATCTGTGACTCATCCCTTGATGGGCCAGATTTAAATTGCAAATATTTATGCATGTCATGATTAATAATTTAAGCCAGTCAAGGCCAGCTGATTTATACATAATAGTATTGCATATAAAATGAATAGACAAAGATTATTACAAAACGCTATATACATAGATTAAGCATAACGCTGTAGTATAATAATTAAATAGCGCATGGTATACCAAACAATTGCAAGAATGCACAAATACATTGACATGCGAAAATAGATGATACATTGTTGAATAGTTACAAGTATATAAATGTAATAATGTGTGTCATAATCACAAATACATGAATATATGTGCGATACATGATCGTAAAATACAAATACAAAAATATGTGTAAAAACATATGCGTGGTGCATAATCATAGACAATAGATGCGGGTACAATAATATGTGTTACATAGATATAAAGTATATAGGTACAAAATATGTGTTGCATAGTTACAAAATACATGATAAAATACAATAGAATATATGTGTGTTGCATAATTACAAAATACATGAATACAAGGCATAAAATACAATATAATAGTACAAGTGACAAATGCAGTAAATGTGTTCATACAAAAATGTAATGCATGTGTTGAGCAGTTGCAAGTAACACATGAAAATTCATAGAATAGTGAAATAGCAATGCACAAATATCAATAAAAAATGTGCAGCAAATATGCATATAAATATGATACATGGTTTGTATAGTTACAAAATACATGTGAATATTATATAACAAAATACATAACATAAGAACCAATACCAATAATAGACATAATACATAAACCACTACCAATAGCAAATATGAATATACAAAGGACATAGTATAGTCTATGTCTTACAGAATTATGAATACATGTAAATACAAGAATAAGTACAGTATACTACAATGACAATATAATAAGTATAAATATAATAATATAATGCATGTTTGTACAATTACAAAATACATGCGAATTTGATATATGAGATGCACTACAATGAAATATCAATATATAACGTGTTAAAAAATGTTTGTGACAGCACATATTACCATAATTGAAGTCGGCCAAACTATAAAACGATTAAGTAATGAAAAACTCGTGGCCAAGTAAAACATAACGTTGTGCTAAGTAGTTACATTGACATCGTGTCTAGGCTTCGTCCCGCGCTGGCAACAAACATAACTTGTGAATTGGTCTGCGAAAGGTGCCAACAGGCATACGAACGTCAACTACCCTAATTAAATTGTCTGGTCCGGGAAATGTGGCTGTGATTACCCCAAATTTCCATGCTAATGGAGTCAAGTTATCCTCGATTAGAAGGACCAGGTCACCAATGGAAACGTTTTCTTTAGCGAAATTCCATTTGTGACGCTGTTGCAATTGGTGTAGGTAGTCGTGCGACCATGATTTCCAAATAGCTTGGACAAACTTCTGGAGAAGTTGCCAACGGCCGAGACGAGAGATAGGAATGTGTGACAAATCAGGATCAGGTATTGCCGTTAATGGTGCACAGATTAAAAGTGGCCAGGGGTAAGTGGCACTGGATCGTTTACATCCGATGAAACGGCAAATAATGGACGTGAGTTTAGACAGGCCTCTACTGTGATAAAACCGTAGTAAACTCCTCAAATGTGAGTATGGACTTGCCGACAACGCGGCGCAAATGATATTTCAAGCTCTTTATACCGCTCTCCCAAAGCCCACCAAAATGAGGTGACGAAGGAGGAATGAATGACCACTTAATACCGTGAGAAGTTACAAATGATTGAATTGTTAAAGTGGCATCCTTGTTATGCCAGAGATTGTAAAGGTCATGTAAGACGTTGCAGGCCTTCCTAAAGTTTGTGCCATTGTCAGAATACAATTGGCTAGGTATGCCCCTATGGGCCATGAAGCGACGTAAGGCGTAAACGCATTGGCCGTGAGGTCGGAAACCAATTCCAAATGAATGGCCTTAGTGGCTAAGCAAATGAATAGAGACACATATGACTTGGACAGAGTCCTAGATCTCTGCCCGCCATGACAGATCATGAAAGGACCACCATAATCCACTGCACAAAAATAAAAATGGCCTGGAAGGAGTAACCCTAGGAGAAGGCAAGACACCAAGCCTTTGAGCTTGATATTTAATATTAAATCTGAGACATTTAATGCATCTACGAATGATGGAACGAATCACTATCTTGGCGTTAATAATCCACCAGCGTTGACGAAGTGAATGATGGACAAGTTGAGCACCAGCGTGGAGAAGTCGAATATGCTCACTCTCAATTATGAGGCGAGTGATGTGAGCCGAAGGATGCAAGACAGTAGGATGCTTATTATCATAGGGTAGCTGCGACTGCTGTAGACGTCTGCCGACACGTATGATGCCGAACTCATCAAGAAATGGGTCAAGAGAAGACAGTTTACTCCTTATAGAGACGGAAGCTCCATTTTGAAGGCAATTAAGCTCAGTAGCGAAATGGATCGACTGGGATTGCTTTATGAAAAAGTTAAGTGTAGAATGAATTTCACTAGGGGTGAGAACTCCCGAAATTTTCTCTGCCTTTAAGGATCTAGCATTTTTGATAAAGCGAAAACAATAAGTGTACACGCGGGTCAGTCGGTGCAACGAGGAAAAGTCCTTAGAGAGATCAATAGGTAAGGTAGAAATTAGAGAAAGCTTGGAGGTTTGTTTCTCCTCAACGGAACATTCAGGAAGCGGCACATTAGAAGGTGAAAAGGGTGAAAAAACATTGGGCTCAGAAGATTGAGACAGACAAGTAGGACCATGCCACCAAAGCGAACAATCGCGCAAAACGTCAGGGTGACATCCTCTAGAAATAATGTCAGCAGGATTATGTTGCGAATCAATATGATGCCATGTGTGGGTTTCAGTGAGATGCTGAATCTCAGCAACACGATTAGCGACGTAGGTCTTCAACCTAGAAGACTGAGCATGAATCCAATAAAGAGATACCATGGAATTGAAGTATAGGTGTGAAATTGACAAAGGAATGGAGAGCAGAGGTGACCTTGAATAGAAGTCGCGATAACAACAAACAAGCACAGAGCTCATTGCGGGATAGTGAAACCTGTTGAAGTGGAGCCACACGAGATTTAGAACACAAAAGGTGACAAGAGGCCATTAAATCTTGATAAATAACTAATGTAAATGCAACATCCATAACCCTTTTCAGAAGCATCCGCGAATCCATGTAATTCAATTAACTTGGGCTCAGACTTGCTGCGTATGGAGCGTGGAACAATAATTTCACCAATTAAATACAACTTGTCGCATAATGAACGCCAATACGAATATAATTGCTCAGAAATTGGCTCATCCCATCCAAGACTGCACAACCACAGTTGCTGCATAAACTGTTTGTAAAGGAAAACAATTGGACCAATGAGTCCCAATGGGTCGTAGATACCCGCTATAATTGACAGGATTCTTCTCTTAGAAATACTTGACTCAACTGGAAATGACTTGATGTCAAACATGAATGAATCTGCAGAGTTGTTCCAAAGAATGCCCAACGTACGCACATTGCCTTGTTTGTTTAGCGGAAGTAATAAATTACTATGATCAGTGATTTCATTTGGCTCATTTGAGGCCCATTTATGTAGAGTAAAGCCATATTGACTCAACAACATACTTAAGTCAGATTTTAATTTGATCAGATTAGAAATGGTGTCTGCACCGGTCAACAAATCATCGACATAAAAATCATTAATTATAGCTGAAGCAGCGTCAGGAAATGAAGCTTCACTATCCTTACCAATCTGAATAAGGCAGCGAGTTGCCAAGAATGAAGCGCTGGCAGTACCGTATGTTACAGTTCGCAGCACGAAATGTTTAAATTGTTCAAGCGAAGAATCACGCCATAGAATACGTTGGTAATGACAATCGTTATCAGAAACTAGAATTTGCCGATACATCTTCTCGATGTCAGCGATTAGAACATAATTGTGTGTATGAAATCGCAAAAGAATGGAGAAATGATCTTGCTGGACATTTGGGCCCACTAACAAAATATCATTGAGAGATAGACCATTGCTAGTTTTAGCAGAACCATAAAAAACGACGCGAAGATTCGTCGTGGAACTAGAATGTTTAAAAATGGCATGATGAGGCAAATAGTAGGTATTTGAAATCTTGGAATCAACAGAACAATCTTCAACCAGCGTCATGTGTCCAAGATCCTTATATTCCTGTATGAAATTTGCATATTCACGCGCAAGCTCAGAATCACGCTTGAACCTGCGTTCTAAACTTAAAAATCTCGCTTCAGCGGTAGCATATGAATCACCCAGCTGGGCATTATCAGAAACAAATAGCAGTGAAACGACAAATCTGCCCTCATTATTACGATTAGTAGATTTAACAAAATGTTCTTCGCAAACTGAGTCGTTAACAATGGGTGCATTATCAACAACAGCTTCACTCTCCCAAAACTTCTCAAGAGACGCTAGAATTTGCTCATCGTCGTTTCTTGCCAAAAACGAAACAGCAGGACCCCTTGAATGACAATGCTTAGGCAAACTGCCTGCTAGAATATAGCCTAACTTAGTTTCTTGTATGACAGGAAAGTTAGGACCACGAACATATTTGTTAGCTTGAATCAAGTCTAAATAAAACTGCGCTCCCAACAATATGTCTATGTCAGCTGATACATTAAAATTTGGGTCAGCAAGGAAAATATTATCTGGGATATTAAAATGTTTTACTTTCAAAGATTGTGCTGGAAGTTTATGGGTCAAAGTAGATAACACTGCGCATTGAGCATTAAAAGTAAAATTTTGATAACGGGAAACAATACAAACTGATACCAAATTAGTAGCGCAACATGTTGCATTATTAATACCTGAGATTGGTATATTAGATTTGGTTCAATTGAGTTGCAATTTTTTTGCAAATGATGCAGTACAAAAATTAACTTGCGATCCTGCATCTAGCAAGATTCGCGCAAGTTGCTTGTTACCAGCGCGGTCGATAACAAATATGACAGCTGTAGATAAGATAACATTGTTCGCTGAGTGCAGTTTAAATGAGCAGTAATTACTACTGCTGGCAGGACTGTGTTTTAACTCCTTATTTATATGAAGTAGTGTATGGTGCCGTCTACATATACTACATAGTGTATGGTGGCCGTGCACAATTAGTGCAGCATTTATGCTTTAATATAAATTGACCTCATTCCGATACGCTCAAATCGCGAAATTTGTCACACATATAAATTGGGTGACTTGCCTTGCAGTATAGGCATGAATAATTATTTGAAGTAGAATGATAGCTTTTAAATACAGTGCTGCCAGCAGAGTTTCGTAACTTGTGTGATTTTTCAGACTTGTGGTTAAATTTTAGAATTGGTTTGTTAAGCTGCTGTCCAGCTTCTAGCGGTAACGTGTTTTCTAATATTTGCCTACGGGCATATAGAAATTGTACAAAATTCTGAAAATTGGGAAGATTTTCAGAATCTATAGATTCTTTCCATAGTTTAAAAGTGGAATGATCAAGTTTTGTTGGCAATAGCTGTATGACAATAAGTTCAAATGAATCCACTGACAATTGCATGGCTGTCAGAGAATTGACAGAAGACGTTATGGTATTTGTAAATTCTGCCAAGCTCTGTACAGAGTCCTTAGTTGTAGACTTTACTTCTAATAAATTTTGAATATAATATTTAGCTAATATGAATTTATTGTCATATCTAGCGGACAGCAAACTTAACGCTATTGAATAATTTTCGTTACAAATAGGCAAAGCCTTGATTAAATCTAGTGGTTCATTTTTGAGAGATGAATATAAGTAGTGTAATTGTTGCACTGAGGTTAAGTCGGACCTAGCATGTACCAAGTCTAAAAATATTGAATAGAAGTGCTGCCATTCGAGAACGTTACCTGTGAAGCAGGGCAGCTTTATAGGTTTTAATTGAATGTTACTGCTTAATGTCTGAGATTCAGTCTGGATGTTGAAAATGTCTAATAGTTGTAAAATCTTAGCCTCGGTTGAATACAAAAGCTCTTCAACCTTGACTCTGTCCTCTTGGGCAGTATTTATGTCTCTAGAAATTAGTTCGATCTCAGACTGGACCTCATCGTATTTTATTGATAAACTTTTTAAACTTTCAAGTCTCACAGTTAGAAAATGCTTGGTATTGCTATTTTTATCAAAGTTAACTACTGCGGAATTAATTCTCACTATGGCAGACTTTAAGCCGCCTCTCTTTTTAACTAACACTCTTAAATCTTCTTCCGTCATTTTACGCACCTTTTACTGATGGCGCTGATGTCGTGCCTTCGGTGAGATGTCTTGTGGCGTTGAGGCCATGGAGCAGATGGTAGACACGCACGGACTGGATGGATGAATGCTCTCAACTTGAAACTGCTCAAAACCTGGCATGTAGGCGTTAACACGTGGATTTTTTATGTACTGTGGTGCTGTCTATGAATTCCACTCTCAACGATGAAAGAAGTGTTGATATAAATACCGACACGGTCGGATCAGTGAACATACTGAATCGCCCGTGATGGCCAGAAATTGGAGTAAAAAATGATTAGGTGAGAAGCCGCTTCGCAAGGTATAAAGTTGTAAAAGAAGGTTGAATGATAAATCCGGCCCGGAGGACCAAAAAATGTTAAGAATTGTGAATGATTAATATAAATGTTGAACGAATAATTTTGAGGTGTAGATTCCTTGGTTAGTCATTTCAATAATGTGGTGGAGTTAAATTGGCCAGGAACATGAAAATAATTGTTGGTAAGCGGACTGTAGTTTAATACATTTATTGTACGTAAATGGTGCAATGAATTTATTTTTCAAGAAGGTTAGCTAAGCCTTCAGGCATTATGACGTCTGATAAAAGTCACGTTACAAAGAAATTTATATTTTAGAAACTAAACGCAATTATGCAACACTTGGAAAATACATGAAACAATTTAGGCCTAAGGCCTACATAATATGTCGCGACATGAAAATAATTAAACTGACAGGCGAACGCAACAAGCATAACTAACCTCTGTTGTACTTGAACGCTCAGAGCACTGTAAACGTCATTTTGCAGTAGCAAGCGGAATTAGATTATAAAACAGATTAGCCAACCTTCCATTAATATAATTCCCACATTACAAGTACCAACATTGTACAGGGTTCTTCCATTTATTACCTTTGAAACTGATCTTCTCTCGATCGTCTACCTTTGCAGCACACATCATTATAGCAGTGGGTCGTCTCTTGACTTCCGCTCGTAGTTTTTCTACCTCCTCTTGTAGTCCATCTTTCATGTTGTTAATTTCCATGGAGTGGTGTGTAGTTTTTCTCATGACCTCCTCCACAGCTATTTCTACTGTCTCGGTCCTCACAGTGAGTTCCTTTGTTCTATTAATGTTGTCCAGGATGCGCTCATTTACGTCTTTGTGTCTGAGGTCTTGCTCCTGCTTCGTAATTTTAAATTTTTCATTCCACTGTTCAGCCAGTTGTCGAATGTGTTCTTTAGTTTCACGTGTTGTATATTCACGCTGTTCTTTAAATTTACTATCAATCTTTACAGCTTGTTCATTAAGTGACTGTTGAACTCACTGTTCGACTGCTTCAACACATGCAGTAAGCTCTGTTTTCAAAGTATTACTGACGAGTTCTATATTACTTTCTAATTCAGTTTTCACTTCCTCAATAGTAATTTCTAATCTATTACGACTATCTTCTACTTGAGTTTCTAATCTTTCTAATTTATTTTATAATTTTTCATTGCTACTTTCTAATTGCGTTTTAAGCTCTGCACTTAGTTCTGCATTACTACTTTCTAATTGAGTTTTTAGTTCTGCACTATTTGTTTTCAACTCTTCGTGAAGTCGTTTAAACATCGTTTCGAAGTCCATTGTTGGTTGCTTCGTTGTCATTGTAGACTGCGGTGTCCTAACTGATTCGTTATATGAATTATATTTTTAATTATTGGTCAGCCGTGACTCTATATTTCTTTATTTAAATTTTATTCTATTTATCAGTATTAATTTCACAACTCTTTTTCTCTCTGTACTTAATTTAACATTTTGTAATATTATTTATTACATAAATTGACTATTAATTCTTTCTACAATATTTGTGCTAATTTTTTATTAGACTTTATTTATTACCAGGGCGCCATTTACTTGTAATGATAATTAACATTTATTTTCTTTATGTCGTGGCCCCACGTTGGCAGCAATAATTACTATACAACGTTATTTTTAGACACTTACTTTTACACACATGCTCTTACTCATTTGTGCGCACTTACCCACGTCTTGGAGGTATACTCTTCTTCTGCAGTATTTACCTTGATGTTCCCCGGCTGGGTCGCAGGCTTTGTTCGTTGATTGAATGTGGATAAGAACGTGAATATCGTTATATAAGTTTTAATACAAGTAAAGAGTACAGAGGATTTAGTACTGGTTGTGAAATTAGTACGATTGTTTTAATAAAATCATATTCATTTGATTTATTCTTTAAAAAATTCAAATTATATTATTAATTGTTTTGTGTGGGTTAATTATTACTTGAACCCTTATATTCGATCTGAATATAATGCAATTATAACGTGTTTAAATCTTATTTCTTATATTTTTAAGACATAGTATACACATACATAATTCATATATGACCTGAAATATTACACAGACATATAATATATAACACACATAATTATTATAAAACGTGATTAATACGTATAAAATTTAATATTCATCTTGTCTTTGCAAGTGTGGTTTGTAATATATACCACTTAATAAAAACTTTTAAATAATTACATTTATTAAAATATTAATAGAGAACATTTATTACTTTAATTGATTCTATTATTTAATGTCTCAATTAATTAAAAATCTTTAATTACATAACTCTCATATTTGAATTTACTTATCTAATCAATTACAAAATATAATAAAAAAAATATGGTTCTACCTTGACCATTTATTTATGAGATTACTACAGTTATATTCTGTATTACCAATTATACATTGAACATTTATTTATTCATTATGCAAATTTAAAGATATACTAATGTTCTTTGTAAACTTGCATATAGAAACTAGAGCTTTTTTTGATAGACGGGATTGTCCTGAATTTGAGCATGTGTCCCGACGTCCTGACTGAATTTTTAAAAATCCCTAAATGTCCTGAATTTTAAAAATCATAGCAAGTTATTTAAAATTTGCCCGGGAGCAGCGTGTTTCCGCTTTGGTTACTATTGCTAAGCAGACATTTTACACGGTGCTCGACGTGGTTTCGGCATATTATCTGTCTTCAACATTGGTCTATTTTAGTTTATTTGCGTGTTTCTGTAATATACCATTCGCTGTGCTGTCCCATCTGTTACTTAAAAATCTATGCAAATAACATTGAATATTATATAATTTTGGAGTGGTCTGTAAAGTAGGTATTTTACTTAAAGTATGATTTCTTATTATTTCTCTATTTGATTTTTAACATTAACATCATATAACAAGTGTGTCTTTTGGTAACAGACGGGACAGTTCACATGGAATTACCCAAATACACTCGTTGGAACCATAGGCGCCGACTTTTGTTCTTGAGTACGGGGGCAAGGATGAAAATATCAAACATATTTACGGGAGCAAAAACACGATTGCGTCCCCGTACCACTATATGCACGGGGGCAAGTGCTCCCGTGGAGTCGGCGCCTATGGTTAGAAACTTGTCGATGTTGGTGTCCTGAATTTCATCCTGAACCTTATGGCAACCCTACCTCAGGGTCATTTATAATATTAAATAAATGTCTGACTTCACCTGAATTTTTCTGCAACCATTTAACTTTGTCGTTATCGTCATCTGGACTCTTGAGTTTGTTGATCCTCTTCGGTATCACCTTCTCTGTCTCTGCGTCGTTAAAATTCCTCGCTCCGTCTCCTGGATGCTGAGTTCTGACGTGGACCTCTGGTCGTGATGATGTATGGCTGGATGTAGCTGCATGTGGCTGTCCCTGCGTCCTCTCGTCTTCTTGTTCTAGTTCCTCTCCTCTTCTTATCTTGTCCCTCGTAGATGTCTAGAAGTTCTATGTAGACTTCTCGAATTTCATCGTTACAACTCTCGTAGATTCGTTAGTATAGTTTTTTTAAAATCACTCGTGTTCATTAATACTTGAACCGACGTAACGCCGGTTCCATCGCACTTCACGTTATTGAATACTGTTTAAAAACCTTACATGATTTTGTAAAATTCGCGGTTGCGAGATGCGTGGATCTTACGTGTCACAGTGAGTTCATCTGAGAAAGACTGTGTCGCTCGCTGGAGATTTATACTGCTGCCGTCATTGAAACATTGGAGGGTTTAAGATTATTTATTGCACACAAGATATATGAAATTGTTTATACGATATATTTGACAAGCATAATAATGATAGTGTTTCAGATATAGTCTTTTAAAGTGTTAATTATTGTTCATATACGAGTTGTGGTACATTACATATATGATGATTCCCACGGCGATGTTGATGGAAAAGGGGGGGGCTTTGCTGTACCGTAGAGTCGTCAGGCATGGCGTACGATGACAGATGGTTCACCCTGGTGACGCTTCCAGCTGGGCTGGTGTCCTGGAGTTCCAACGCTGACACTGACGCTTCTCACACAAACACCGGTTCTAGGGATACTACTTCTGAAATTGTATACAGTATTTATAATTCATAAGTATCTCAGGTCACAGTGGGTATTACTTAGAAATGGTATATTAGGCTTATACCAATCCGGACTCTTCAAGTGTTATCTGGGTCTACCACGATCAGCAGACCTCCCTATGCGGAAATCTTATACTCACGCGGAAACTAATGATGACAATATTTTATTAATAAGTAAATTATGAAATACTACTGGTACTGCAGAATACAGTATCTCACACAGTAACACAGTTCAAGTTCACTTATTTATACACGCTATGTTACAATAACAATACCATGTGTAAAGATGTAATAAACAAACAGTTCTGAGCCTTCACACTCGTTACTACCGCCGAAAAGACTTAACAAATTCTTGCAAGTGGAAAATCTTGCACAAGAATTGCACGTTCCGATCGTGATAGCTAGATGAGAAGAACTAACTGTGCAGCAACAGGCTTAAGAAAATTCCAACTGCCTTCCAGGATCTTATTGGTGGAAGGAAGTCACATGGTTGCTTTGCACATGACTTGGCAGTTTTTCATGCCGTAAAGTGCATTGAATTTGCAAGAGCATGCATAGATGGTAATCTATGAATGCCTTTATCTCAAGCAGAAATGCGTTTTACAACAAGCTTTATATTTTAACGAAATCATATTTTAACGTCATTTTAAGCTTAGGAAATATACAGGAACTGTAGCTAATACAGTAGTTTATGTTCAGTTCAAGTGTCACAATGCTACGATAATTATATCACGCACAGCCGGGAAAACGTTTATCACTCGCGCACATTTCCACTAACATAGTACATGAATAAATAACACATAAAATAATACACAGTTTGACTAAACCTAATTCCTTATCCTTTCTAAAATACAAAATTTATACCACAAAAAACCAAACCTAACAAACTACAAATTGAAACATGAATGTTTATCGTCTGTGTATTACATAAGCCTGCACTGCTTATCAGGATCCTGTGTTTCATTGCAGGATTAACCCCTACCCGCATAAAAAAATTTTTTTTTTTTAGTTGACTAACAAAATAAAAAAAATTTTTTTTTTCTTCGATACATCCATTTCCTAACCCTATGAATAATATAACACTAATACTGACAACATAAATCAAATAAACACCTTCTTTGCAATACTAACATTTCATAACTGTCGACGTGACAGAACAAATAAATAGACCAAAAACACGTGGCAACAATGACCTTTAAACCATAATAAATACACATGTTCTTGACAAGCAGGTAGCAATTGGGCAAGGTCACAATGTAAATAAACCCTGGCGTGTTACACAACAGATTGCATTCCTTATCTCTACTAGATTATCGCTCATTCACAGAATTATCCTACATATAACATTTATACCTGACCTGACATATTTTAAATAAAGCTACACATTCGTACATCCTATATCCTGACATTTATTTACGTTTATTTATGGATTTTTTTGTATAATACTTTCTCAGTTTTGAAACTGACACGTTTACTTGGAAATACAGATCTGAAATTTTCTAATATACGCTGTATTTGATTTCTCTCGCAGCCCGTTATCTGAACATTGTGGGTCAGTGAGTTATGCGTTATCTTTTGAGCGTCCCAGTCTGATAATGTGCTGTCCACTATCAATTTTACATTGCAATGTTTGGTGTTTCGTTCAGAAATTCAATTGTAGCGTGCAGTTTATTTAATTTGTCGACTTCCAAACTAATATCATATACGAGTTTTCTAACTACAAGTACAGTGATCTCTATTTCTACTCCCTGTACATATCTTGTTATTAGTGCCTGTTTGTCAACCATCTGCGACTCACCCGTCGCTGATTTTATAATTTTGTGATTTACCGGCAGAATCGGAATTTTTATAAAGTGGGTTTTGTGCCTCAATAGGAACCGCTCATCCATCAGCGATATTCCTGCGCCGTTGTCGAACAATACCTCACCAATACAACTGTTGCTTTTTGCATCGATGATAAGGTTAGTGTTCCTTTTAACACCAATATTTTCATTACACTCCTTATCATTACTACAAATTAAACTATCCCTAATTTCTGCAGGATATAGGCCAGACACAACAAATTTATTCTTACAACTAACATTATTCACATTCGATTGATTGAACTGCTTTTTAACTGAATCACTTTCAGTAACTGTTGCTACTAAGTTGGTATTAGATTGCTGAGTTGTATTTTTATGTTGTTGTGATTGTGGCTGATTTTGTGGTGGTTGAACTTGAAACTGATTACGCGGCGGTTCACTATTATTTACCATAATTGTTTCCACCTTATTGTCATCAGTATCATTCACCTCCCTGTCCTTCGTAAATACCTTAGTATCTGATTTAGATTCATCTAGTACCTCACCATTATGAAATGTGTCATACATACCTGCACCGTTTGTATCAATACCAGTTCCAGGCTCTACTACTGGTTCAGGATTTTTATGTGTTACGCATATACTGTCTGAATCAATAATAATTTCAGCTTCTACTATTCGTTCACTGTTCTCACACGTTATATCTGTTCTGTTTGTGCCCATAACAGTTCCAGGCTCTCCTTCTAGTTCAGGATTCTTATCCGTTTTCCTCCTAGCATCTATGATTGGCTCCTTTTCAGATAGTGATTCAATTTCGTCTCTACGTTTTATCACCGGGTCATCTTTCATATTACTTTCTTTGAGAGTATGTTCCACAAGAACATTTGGTACTTCCGACTTATCACAAGGTACAATATTCTCAACAGTTAAGTCTAATTCAGTAGCAACTGAAATTTCCTGTAGATTCGCTATCATCTCTTCTCTATCGGCTTTCATTTCTTCCGCCATTTCCCGTAGACTCGTTATCATCTCTTCTGAAAATTTCTGCATACTGGCGTCAAGTTCTTCCCAATTTCTCTGCATATTCGCTTCCATGCTAATAGGTCCAGCTAATAAGGCTGGTAAAGGATTCTTTATCTCTGCTGTATCCGCCGTATTGATTAAATTTATTAATTTAAAATTTTATTAAAATTTAATTTCCCTAACTCAACGCTACGAAACTTATTATTATTACAAGATTATTATCGTAGTGTAAACCAGTTTATACGCACACAGTAAGCAGTTCAATATATCAGATGTAAACAGACCTTATCTAACACATAAAACAACTAATAATCTACCTCCAATATACTGATAAAATTGTTCATATATGACACACAAGAGAATATGCACAATTGATAAATTATACCCTCAGATTTTCATATGAACCATACACACACAAATATTACATTAATTATACTTATATGTCGGATTTTACCAACAAATTTTATATTCTTTGACATACATAAAAGAGCGTAAAATTACCGCTATTTTCGTGCCCTACGTTGCTAAGCGCCAAATATCTCTATGCAACAACACAAATAACTTAACTATTGGCGCATAGGATATGGTAGTATGTGTGTTTTAATGCAAAAGTCTATATTGGAGGGTTTAAGATTATTTATTGCACACAAGATATATGAAATTGTTTATACGATATATTTGACAAACATAATAATGATAGTGTTTCAGATATAGTCTTTTAAAGTGTTAATTATTGTTCATATACGAGTTGTGGTACATTACATATATGATGATTCCCACGGCGATGTTGATGGAAAAGGGGGGGGGCTTTGCTGTACCGTAGAGTCGTCAGGCATGGCGTACGATGACAGATGGTTCACCCTGGTGACGCTTCCAGCTGGGCTGGTGTCCTGGAGTTCCAACGCTGACACTGACGCTTCTCACACAAACACCGGTTCTAGGGATACTACTTCTGAAATTGTATACAGTATTTATAATTCATAAGTATCTCAGGTCACAGTGGGTATTACTTAGAAACGGTATATTAGGCTTATACCAATCCGGACTCTTCAAGTGTTCTCTGGGTCTACCACGATCAGCAGACCTCCCTATGCGGAAATCTTATACTCACGCGGAAACTAATGATGACAATATTTTATTAATAAGTAAATTATGAAATACTACTGGTACTGCAGAATACAGTATCTCACACAGTAACACAGTTCAAGTTCACTTATTTATACACGCTATGTTACAATAACAATACCGTGTGTAAAGATGTAATAAACAAACAGTTCTGAGCCTTCACACTCGTTACTACCGCCGAAAAGACTTAACAAATTCTTGCAAGTGGAAAATCTTGCACAAGAATTGCACGTTCCGATCGTGATAGCTAGATGAGAAGAACTAACTGTGCAGCAACAGGCTTAAGAAAATTCCAACTGCCTCCCAGGATCTTATTGGTGGAAGGAAGTCACATGGTTGCTTTGCACATGACTTGGCAGTGTTTCATGCCGTAAAGTGCATCGAATTTGCAAGAGCATGCATAGATGGTAATCTATGAATGCCTTTATCTCATGCAGAAATGCGTTTTACAACAAGCTTTATATTTTAACGAAATCATATTTTAACGTCATTTTAAGCTTAGGAAATATACAGGAACTGTAGCTAATACAGTAGTTTATGTTCAGTTCAAGTGTCACAATGCTACGATAATTATATCACGCACAGCCGGGAAAACGTTTATCACTCGCGCACATTTCCACTAACATAGTACATGAATAAATAACACATAAAATAATACACAGTTTGACTAAACCTAATTCCTTATCCTTTCTAAAATACAAAATTTATACCACAAAAAACCAAACCTAACAAACTACAAATTGAAACATGAATGTTTATCGTCTGTGTATTACATAAGCCTGCACTGCTTATCAGGATCCTGTGTTTCATTGCAGGATTAACCCCTACCCGCATAAAAAAATTTTTTTTTTTTAGTTGACTAACAAAATAAAAAAAATTTTTTTTTTCTTCGATACATCCATTTCCTAACCCTATGAATAATATAACACTAATACTGACAACATAAATCAAATAAACACCTTCTTTGCAATACTAACATTTCATAACTGTCGATGTGACAGAACAAATAAATAGACCAAAGACACGTGGCAACAATGACCTTTAAACCATAATAAATACACATGTTCTTGACAAGCAGGTAGCAATTGGGCAAGGTCACAATGTAAATAAACCCTGGCGTGTTACACAACAGATTGCATTCCTTATCTCTACTAGATTATCGCTCATTCACAGAATTATCCTACATATAACATTTATACCTGACCTGACATATTTTAAATAAAGCTACACATTCGTACATCCTATATCCTGACATTTATTTACGTTTATTTATGGATTTTTTTGTATAATACTTTCTCAGTTTTGAAACTGACATGTTTACTTGGAAATACAGATCTGAAATTTTCTAATATACGCTGTATTTGATTTCTCTCGCAGCCCGTTATCTGAACATTGTGGGTCAGTGAGTTATGCGTTATCTTTTGAGCGTCCCAGTCTGATAATGTGCTGTCCACTATCAATTTTACATTGCAATGTTTGGTGTTTCGTTCAGAAATTCAATTGTAGCGTGCAGTTTATTTAATTTGTCGACTTCCAAACTAATATCATATACGAGTTTTCTAACTACAAGTACAGTGATCTCTATTTCTACTCCCTGTACATATCTTGTTATTAGTGCCTGTTTGTCAACCATCTGCGACTCACCCGTCGCTGATTTTATAATTTTGTGATTTACCGGCAGAATCGGAATTTTTATAAAGTGGGTTTTGTGCCTCAATAGGAACCGCTCATCCATCAGCGATATTCCTGCGCCGTTGTCGAACAATACCTCACCAATACAACTGTTGCTTTTTGCATCGATGATAAGGTTAGTGTTCCTTTTAACACCAATATTTTCATTACACTCCTTATCATTACTACAAATTAAACTATCCCTAATTTCTGCAGGATATAGGCCAGACACAACAAATTTATTCTTACAACTAACATTATTCACATTCGATTGATTGAACTGCTTTTTAACTGAATCACTTTCAGTAACTGTTGCTACTAAGTTGGTATTAGATTGCTGAGTTGTATTTTTATGTTGTTGTGATTGTGGCTGATTTTGTGGTGGTTGAACTTGAAACTGATTACGCGGCGGTTCATTATTATTTACCATAATTGTTTCCACCTTATTGTCATCAGTATCATTCACCTCCCTGTCCTTCGTAAATACCTTAGTATCTGATTTAGATTCATCTAGTACCTCACCATTATGAAATGTGTCATACATACCTGCACCGTTTGTATCAATACCAGTTCCAGGCTCTACTACTGGTTCAGGATTTTTATGTGTTACGCATATACTGTCTGAATCAATAATAATTTCAGCTTCTACTATTCGTTCACTGTTCTCACACGTTATATCTGTTCTGTTTGTGCCCATAACAGTTCCAGGCTCTCCTTCTAGTTCAGGATTCTTATCCGTTTTCCTCCTAGCATCTATGATTGGCTCCTTTTCAGATAGTGATTCAATTTCGTCTCTACGTTTTATCACCGGGTCATCTTTCATATTACTTTCTTTGAGAGTATGTTCCACAAGAACATTTGGTACTTCCGACTTATCACAAGGTACAATATTCTCAACAGTTAAGTCTAATTCAGTAGCAACTGAAATTTCCTGTAGATTCGCTATCATCTCTTCTCTATCGGCTTTCATTTCTTCCGCCATTTCCCGTAGACTCGTTATCATCTCTTCTGAAAATTTCTGCATACTGGCGTCAAGTTCTTCCCAATTTCTCTGCATATTCGCTTCCATGCTAATAGGTCCAGCTAATAAGGCTGGTAAAGGATTCTTTATCTCTGCTGTATCCGCCGTATTGATTAAATTTATTAATTTAAAATTTTATTAAAATTTAATTTCCCTAACTCAACGCTACAAAACTTATTATTATTACAAGATTATTATCGTAGTGTAAACCAGTTTATACGCACACAGTAAGCAGTTCAATATATCAGATGTAAACAGACCTTATCTAACACATAAAACAACTAATAATCTACCTCCAATATACTGATAAAATTGTTCATATATGACACACAAGAGAATATGCACAATTGATAAATTATACCCTCAGATTTTCATATGAACCATACACACACAAATATTACATTAATTATACTTATATGTCGGATTTTACCAACAAATTTTATATTCTTTGACATACATAAAAGAGCGTAAAATTACCGCTATTTTCGTGCCCTACGTTGCTAAGCGCCAAATATCTCTATGCAACAACACAAATAACTTAACTATTGGCGCATAGGATATGGTAGTATGTGTGTTTTAATGCAAAAGTCTATATTGGAGGGTTTAAGATTATTTATTGCACACAAGATATATGAAATTGTTTATACGATATATTTGACAAACATAATAATGATAGTGTTTCAGATATAGTCTTTTAAAGTGTTAATTATTGTTCATATACGAGTTGTGGTACATTACATATATGATGATTCCCACGGCGATGTTGATGGAAAAGGGGGGGGCTTTGCTGTACCGTAGAGTCGTCAGGCATGGCGTACGATGACAGATGGTTCACCCTGGTGACGCTTCCAGCTGGGCTGGTGTCCTGGAGTTCCAACGCTGACACTGACGCTTCTCACACAAACACCGGTTCTAGGGATACTACTTCTGAAATTGTATACAGTATTTATAATTCATAAGTATCTCAGGTCACAGTGGGTATTACTTAGAAACGGTATATTAGGCTTATACCAATCCGGACTCTTCAAGTGTTCTCTGGGTCTACCACGATCAGCAGACCTCCCTATGCGGAAATCTTATACTCACGCGGAAACTAATGATGACAATATTTTATTAATAAGTAAATTATGAAATACTACTGGTACTGCAGAATACAGTATCTCACACAGTAACACAGTTCAAGTTCACTTATTTATACACGCTATGTTACAATAACAATACCGTGTGTAAAGATGTAATAAACAAACAGTTCTGAGCCTTCACACTCGTTACTACCGCCGAAAAGACTTAACAAATTCTTGCAAGTGGAAAATCTTGCACAAGAATTGCACGTTCCGATCGTGATAGCTAGATGAGAAGAACTAACTGTGCAGCAACAGGCTTAAGAAAATTCCAACTGCCTCCCAGGATCTTATTGGTGGAAGGAAGTCACATGGTTGCTTTGCACATGACTTGGCAGTGTTTCATGCCGTAAAGTGCATCGAATTTGCAAGAGCATGCATAGATGGTAATCTATGAATGCCTTTATCTCATGCAGAAATGCGTTTTACAACAAGCTTTATATTTTAACGAAATCATATTTTAACGTCATTTTAAGCTTAGGAAATATACAGGAACTGTAGCTAATACAGTAGTTTATGTTCAGTTCAAGTGTCACAATGCTACGATAATTATATCACGCACAGCCGGGAAAACGTTTATCACTCGCGCACATTTCCACTAACATAGTACATGAATAAATAACACATAAAATAATACACAGTTTGACTAAACCTAATTCCTTATCCTTTCTAAAATACAAAATTTATACCACAAAAAACCAAACCTAACAAACTACAAATTGAAACATGAATGTTTATCGTCTGTGTATTACATAAGCCTGCACTGCTTATCAGGATCCTGTGTTTCATTGCAGGATTAACCCCTACCCGCATAAAAAAATTTTTTTTTTTTAGTTGACTAACAAAATAAAAAAAATTTTTTTTTTCTTCGATACATCCATTTCCTAACCCTATGAATAATATAACACTAATACTGACAACATAAATCAAATAAACACCTTCTTTGCAATACTAACATTTCATAACTGTCGATGTGACAGAACAAATAAATAGACCAAAGACACGTGGCAACAATGACCTTTAAACCATAATAAATACACATGTTCTTGACAAGCAGGTAGCAATTGGGCAAGGTCACAATGTAAATAAACCCTGGCGTGTTACACAACAGATTGCATTCCTTATCTCTACTAGATTATCGCTCATTCACAGAATTATCCTACATATAACATTTATACCTGACCTGACATATTTTAAATAAAGCTACACATTCGTACATCCTATATCCTGACATTTATTTACGTTTATTTATGGATTTTTTTGTATAATACTTTCTCAGTTTTGAAACTGACATGTTTACTTGGAAATACAGATCTGAAATTTTCTAATATACGCTGTATTTGATTTCTCTCGCAGCCCGTTATCTGAACATTGTGGGTCAGTGAGTTATGCGTTATCTTTTGAGCGTCCCAGTCTGATAATGTGCTGTCCACTATCAATTTTACATTGCAATGTTTGGTGTTTCGTTCAGAAATTCAATTGTAGCGTGCAGTTTATTTAATTTGTCGACTTCCAAACTAATATCATATACGAGTTTTCTAACTACAAGTACAGTGATCTCTATTTCTACTCCCTGTACATATCTTGTTATTAGTGCCTGTTTGTCAACCATCTGCGACTCACCCGTCGCTGATTTTATAATTTTGTGATTTACCGGCAGAATCGGAATTTTTATAAAGTGGGTTTTGTGCCTCAATAGGAACCGCTCATCCATCAGCGATATTCCTGCGCCGTTGTCGAACAATACCTCACCAATACAACTGTTGCTTTTTGCATCGATGATAAGGTTAGTGTTCCTTTTAACACCAATATTTTCATTACACTCCTTATCATTACTACAAATTAAACTATCCCTAATTTCTGCAGGATATAGGCCAGACACAACAAATTTATTCTTACAACTAACATTATTCACATTCGATTGATTGAACTGCTTTTTAACTGAATCACTTTCAGTAACTGTTGCTACTAAGTTGGTATTAGATTGCTGAGTTGTATTTTTATGTTGTTGTGATTGTGGCTGATTTTGTGGTGGTTGAACTTGAAACTGATTACGCGGCGGTTCACTATTATTTACCATAATTGTTTCCACCTTATTGTCATCAGTATCATTCACCTCCCTGTCCTTCGTAAATACCTTAGTATCTGATTTAGATTCATCTAGTACCTCACCATTATGAAATGTGTCATACATACCTGCACCGTTTGTATCAATACCAGTTCCAGGCTCTACTACTGGTTCAGGATTTTTATGTGTTACGCATATACTGTCTGAATCAATAATAATTTCAGCTTCTACTATTCGTTCACTGTTCTCACACGTTATATCTGTTCTGTTTGTGCCCATAACAGTTCCAGGCTCTCCTTCTAGTTCAGGATTCTTATCCGTTTTCCTCCTAGCATCTATGATTGGCTCCTTTTCAGATAGTGATTCAATTTCGTCTCTACGTTTTATCACCGGGTCATCTTTCATATTACTTTCTTTGAGAGTATGTTCCACAAGAACATTTGGTACTTCCGACTTATCACAAGGTACAATATTCTCAACAGTTAAGTCTAATTCAGTAGCAACTGAAATTTCCTGTAGATTCGCTATCATCTCTTCTCTATCGGCTTTCATTTCTTCCGCCATTTCCCGTAGACTCGTTATCATCTCTTCTGAAAATTTCTGCATACTGGCGTCAAGTTCTTCCCAATTTCTCTGCATATTCGCTTCCATGCTAATAGGTCCAGCTAATAAGGCTGGTAAAGGATTCTTTATCTCTGCTGTATCCGCCGTATTGATTAAATTTATTAATTTAAAATTTTATTAAAATTTAATTTCCCTAACTCAACGCTACGAAACTTATTATTATTACAAGATTATTATCGTAGTGTAAACCAGTTTATACGCACACAGTAAGCAGTTCAATATATCAGATGTAAACAGACCTTATCTAACACATAAAACAACTAATAATCTACCTCCAATATACTGATAAAATTGTTCATATATGACACACAAGAGAATATGCACAATTGATAAATTATACCCTCAGATTTTCATATGAACCATACACACACAAATATTACATTAATTATACTTATATGTCGGATTTTACCAACAAATTTTATATTCTTTGACATACATAAAAGAGCGTAAAATTACCGCTATTTTCGTGCCCTACGTTGCTAAGCGCCAAATATCTCTATGCAACAACACAAATAACTTAACTATTGGCGCATAGGATATGGTAGTATGTGTGTTTTAATGCAAAAGTCTATATTGGAGGGTTTAAGATTATTTATTGCACACAAGATATATGAAATTGTTTATATGATATATTTGACAAACATAATAATGATAGTGTTTCAGATATAGTCTTTTAAAGTGTTAATTATTGTTCATATACGAGTTGTGGTACATTACATATATGATGATTCCCACGGCGATGTTGATGGAAAAGGGGGGGGCTTTGCTGTACCGTAGAGTCGTCAGGCATGGCGTACGATGACAGATGGTTCACCCTGGTGACGCTTCCAGCTGGGCTGGTGTCCTGGAGTTCCAACGCTGACACTGACGCTTCTCACACAAACACCGGTTCTAGGGATACTACTTCTGAAATTGTATACAGTATTTATAATTCATAAGTATCTCAGGTCACAGTGGGTATTACTTAGAAACGGTATATTAGGCTTATACCAATCCGGACTCTTCAAGTGTTCTCTGGGTCTACCACGATCAGCAGACCTCCCTATGCGGAAATCTTATACTCACGCGGAAACTAATGATGACAATATTTTATTAATAAGTAAATTATGAAATACTACTGGTACTGCAGAATACAGTATCTCACACAGTAACACAGTTCAAGTTCACTTATTTATACACGCTATGTTACAATAACAATACCGTGTGTAAAGATGTAATAAACAAACAGTTCTGAGCCTTCACACTCGTTACTACCGCCGAAAAGACTTAACAAATTCTTGCAAGTGGAAAATCTTGCACAAGAATTGCACGTTCCGATCGTGATAGCTAGATGAGAAGAACTAACTGTGCAGCAACAGGCTTAAGAAAATTCCAACTGCCTCCCAGGATCTTATTGGTGGAAGGAAGTCACATGGTTGCTTTGCACATGACATGGCAGTGTTTCATGCCGTAAAGTGCATCGAATTTGCAAGAGCATGCATAGATGGTAATCTATGAATGCCTTTATCTCATGCAGAAATGCGTTTTACAACAAGCTTTATATTTTAACGAAATCATATTTTAACGTCATTTTAAGCTTAGGAAATATACAGGAACTGTAGCTAATACAGTAGTTTATGTTCAGTTCAAGTGTCACAACGCTACGATAATTATATCACGCACAGCCGGGAAAACGTTTATCAATCGCGCACATTTCCACTAACATAGTACATGAATAAATAACACATAAAATAATACACAGTTTGACTAAACCTAATTCCTTATCCTTTCTAAAATACAAAATTTATACCACAAAAAACCAAACCTAACAAACTACAAATTGAAACATGAATGTTTATCGTCTGTGTATTACATAAGCCTGCACTGCTTATCAGGATCCTGTGTTTCATTGCAGGATTAACCCCTACCCGCATAAAAAAATTTTTTTTTTTTAGTTGACTAACAAAATAAAAAAAAATTTTTTTTTCTTCGATACATCCATTTCCTAACCCTATGAATAATATAACACTAATACTGACAACATAAATCAAATAAACACCTTCTTTGCAATACTAACATTCCATAACTGTCGACGTGACAGAACAAATAAATAGACCAAAGACACGTGGCAACAATGACCTTTAAACCATAATAAATACACATGTTCTTGACAAGCAGGTAGCAATTGGGCAAGGTCACAATGTAAATAAACCCTGGCGTGTTACACAACAGATTGCATTCCTTATCTCTACTAGATTATCGCTCATTCACAGAATTATCCTACATATAACATTTATACCTGACCTGACATATTGTAAATAAAGCTACACATTCGTACATCCTATATCCTGACATTTATTTACGTTTATTTATGGATTTTTTGTATAATACTTTCTCAGGTTTGAAACTGACACGTTTACTTGGAAATACAGATCTGAAATTTTCTAATATACGCTGTATTTGATTTCTCTCGCAGCCCGTTATCTGAACATTGTGGGTCAGTGAGTTATGCGTTATCTTTTGAGCGTCCCAGTCTGATAATGTGCTGTCCACTATCAATTTTATATTGCAATGTTTGGTGTTTCGTTCAGAAATTCAATTGTAGCGTGCAGTTTATTTAATTTGTCGACTTCCAAACTAATATCATATACGAGTTTTCTAACTACAAGTACAGTGATCTCTATTTCTACTCCCTGTACATATCTTGTTATTAGTGCCTGTTTGTCAACCATCTGCGACTCACCCGTCGCTGATTTTATAATTTTGTGATTTACCGGCAGAATCGGAATTTTTATAAAGTGGGTTTTGTGCCTCAATAGGAACCGCTCATCCATCAGCGATATTCCTGCGCCGTTGTCGAACAATACCTCACCAATACAACTGTTGCTTTTTGCATCGATGATAAGGTTAGTGTTCCTTTTAACACCAATATTTTCATTACACTCCTTATCATTACTACAAATTAAACTATCCCTAATTTCTGCAGGATATAGGCCAGACACAACAAATTTATTCTTACAACTAACATTATTCACATTCGATTGATTGAACTGCTTTTTAACTGAATCACTTTCAGTAACTGTTGCTACTAAGTTGGTATTAGATTGCTGAGTTGTATTTTTATGTTGTTGTGATTGTGGCTGATTTTGTGGTGGTTGAACTTGAAACTGATTACGCGGCGGTTCACTATTATTTACCATAATTGTTTCCACCTTATTGTCATCAGTATCATTCACCTCCCTGTCCTTCGTAAATACCTTAGTATCTGATTTAGATTCATCTAGTACCTCACCATTATGAAATGTGTCATACATACCTGCACCGTTTGTATCAATACCAGTTCCAGGCTCTACTACTGGTTCAGGATTTTTATGTGTTACGCATATACTGTCTGAATCAATAATAATTTCAGCTTCTACTATTCGTTCACTGTTCTCACACGTTATATCTGTTCTGTTTGTGCCCATAACAGTTCCAGGCTCTCCTTCTAGTTCAGGATTCTTATCCGTTTTCCTCCTAGCATCTATGATTGGCTCCTTTTCAGATAGTGATTCAATTTCGTCTCTACGTTTTATCACCGGGTCATCTTTCATATTACTTTCTTTGAGAGTATGTTCCACAAGAACATTTGGTACTTCCGACTTATCACAAGGTACAATATTCTCAACAGTTAAGTCTAATTCAGTAGCAACTGAAATTTCCTGTAGATTCGCTATCATCTCTTCTCTATCGGCTTTCATTTCTTCCGCCATTTCCCGTAGACTCGTTATCATCTCTTCTGAAAATTTCTGCATACTGGCGTCAAGTTCTTCCCAATTTCTCTGCATATTCGCTTCCATGCTAATAGGTCCAGCTAATAAGGCTGGTAAAGGATTCTTTATCTCTGCTGTATCCGCCGTATTGATTAAATTTATTAATTTAAAATTTTATTAAAATTTAATTTCCCTAACTCAACGCTACGAAACTTATTATTATTACAAGATTATTATCGTAGTGTAAACCAGTTTATACGCACACAGTAAGCAGTTCAATATATCAGATGTAAACAGACCTTATCTAACACATAAAACAACTAATAATCTACCTCCAATATACTGATAAAATTGTTCATATATGACACACAAGAGAATATGCACAATTGATAAATTATACCCTCAGATTTTCATATGAACCATACACACACAAATATTACATTAATTATACTTATATGTCGGATTTTACCAACAAATTTTATATTCTTTGACATACATAAAAGAGCGTAAAATTACCGCTATTTTCGTGCCCTACGTTGCTAAGCGCCAAATATCTCTATGCAACAACACAAATAACTTAACTATTGGCGCATAGGATATGGTAGTATGTGTGTTTTAATGCAAAAGTCTATATTGGAGGGTTTAAGATTATTTATTGCACACAAGATATATGAAATTGTTTATACGATATATTTGACAAACATAATAATGATAGTGTTTCAGATATAGTCTTTTAAAGTGTTAATTATTGTTCATATACGAGTTGTGGTACATTACATATATGATGATTCCCACGGCGATGTTGATGGAAAAGGGGGGGGGCTTTGCTGTACCGTAGAGTCGTCAGGCATGGCGTACGATGACAGATGGTTCACCCTGGTGACGCTTCCAGCTGGGCTGGTGTCCTGGAGTTCCAACGCTGACACTGACGCTTCTCACACAAACACCGGTTCTAGGGATACTACTTCTGAAATTGTATACAGTATTTATAATTCATAAGTATCTCAGGTCACAGTGGGTATTACTTAGAAACGGTATATTAGGCTTATACCAATCCGGACTCTTCAAGTGTTCTCTGGGTCTACCACGATCAGCAGACCTCCCTATGCGGAAATCTTATACTCACGCGGAAACTAATGATGACAATATTTTATTAATAAGTAAATTATGAAATACTACTGGTACTGCAGAATACAGTATCTCACACAGTAACACAGTTCAAGTTCACTTATTTATACACGCTATGTTACAATAACAATACCGTGTGTAAAGATGTAATAAACAAACAGTTCTGAGCCTTCACACTCGTTACTACCGCCGAAAAGACTTAACAAATTCTTGCAAGTGGAAAATCTTGCACAAGAATTGCACGTTCCGATCGTGATAGCTAGATGAGAAGAACTAACTGTGCAGCAACAGGCTTAAGAAAATTCCAACTGCCTCCCAGGATCTTATTGGTGGAAGGAAGTCACATGGTTGCTTTGCACATGACTTGGCAGTGTTTCATGCCGTAAAGTGCATCGAATTTGCAAGAGCATGCATAGATGGTAATCTATGAATGCCTTTATCTCATGCAGAAATGCGTTTTACAACAAGCTTTATATTTTAACGAAATCATATTTTAACGTCATTTTAAGCTTAGGAAATATACAGGAACTGTAGCTAATACAGTAGTTTATGTTCAGTTCAAGTGTCACAACGCTACGATAATTATATCACGCACAGCCGGGAAAACGTTTATCAATCGCGCACATTTCCACTAACATAGTACATGAATAAATAACACATAAAATAATACACAGTTTGACTAAACCTAATTCCTTATCCTTTCTAAAATACAAAATTTATACCACAAAAAACCAAACCTAACAAACTACAAATTGAAACATGAATGTTTATCGTCTGTGTATTACATAAGCCTGCACTGCTTATCAGGATCCTGTGTTTCATTGCAGGATTAACCCCTACCCGCATAAAAAAATTTTTTTTTATTTTGTTAGTCAACTTTGTTAGTCAAATTTTTTTTTTTAGTTGACTAACAAAATAAAAAAAAATTTTTTTTTCTTCGATACATCCATTTCCTAACCCTATGAATAATATAACACTAATACTGATAACATAAATCAAATAAACACCTTCTTTGCAATACTAACATTCCATAACTGTCGACGTGACAGAACAAATAAATAGACCAAAGACACGTGGCAACAATGACTTTTAAACCATAATAAATACACATGTTCTTGACAAGCAGGTAGCAATTGGGCAAGGTCACAATGTAAATAAACCCTGGCGTGTTACACAACAGATTGCATTCCTTATCTCTACTAGATTATCGCTCATTCACAGAATTATCCTACATATAACATTTATACCTGACCTGACATATTGTAAATAAAGCTACACATTCGTACATCCTATATCCTGACATTTATTTACGTTTATTTATGGATTTTTTGTATAATACTTTCTCAGGTTTGAAACTGACACGTTTACTTGGAAATACAGATCTGAAATTTTCTAATATACGCTGTATTTGATTTCTCTCGCAGCCCGTTATCTGAACATTGTGGGTCAGTGAGTTATGCGTTATATTTTGAGCGTCCCAGTCTGATAATGTGCTGTCCACTATCAATTTTATATTGCAATGTTTGGTGTTTCGTTCAGAAATTCAATTGTAGCGTGCAGTTTATTTAATTTGTCGACTTCCAAACTAATATCATATACGAGTTTTCTAACTACAAGTACAGTGATCTCTATTTCTACTCCCTGTACATATCTTGTTATTAGTGCCTGTTTGTCAACCATCTGCGACTCACCCGTCGCTGATTTTATAATTTTGTGATTTACCGGCAGAATCGGAATTTTTATAAAGTGGGTTTTGTGCCTCAATAGGAACCGCTCATCCATCAGCGATATTCCTGCGCCGTTGTCGAACAATACCTCACCAATACAACTGTTGCTTTTTGCATCGATGATAAGGTTAGTGTTCCTTTTAACACCAATATTTTCATTACACTCCTTATCATTACTACAAATTAAACTATCCCTAATTTCTGCAGGATATAGGCCAGACACAACAAATTTATTCTTACAACTAACATTATTCACATTCGATTGATTGAACTGCTTTTTAACTGAATCACTTTCAGTAACTGTTGCTACTAAGTTGGTATTAGATTGCTGAGTTGTATTTTTATGTTGTTGTGATTGTGGCTGATTTTGTGGTGGTTGAACTTGAAACTGATTACGCGGCGGTTCACTATTATTTACCATAATTGTTTCCACCTTATTGTCATCAGTATCATTCACCTCCCTGTCCTTCGTAAATACCTTAGTATCTGA
This sequence comes from Magicicada septendecula, assembly GCA_034769895.1. Taxonomy (NCBI): domain Eukaryota; kingdom Metazoa; phylum Arthropoda; class Insecta; order Hemiptera; family Cicadidae; genus Magicicada; species Magicicada septendecula. Next base: position 58,731,583 of record CM068368.1, on the reverse strand, counting down.
TTTAGATTCATCTAGTACCTCACCATTATGAAATGTGTCATACATACCTGCACCGTTTGTATCAATACCAGTTCCAGGCTCTACTACTGGTTCAGGATTTTTATGTGTTACGCATATACTGTCTGAATCAATAATAATTTCAGCTTCTACTATTCGTTCACTGTTCTCACACGTTATATCTGTTCTGTTTGTGCCCATAACAGTTCCAGGCTCTCCTTCTAGTTCAGGATTCTTATCCGTTTTCCTCCTAGCATCTATGATTGGCTCCTTTTCAGATAGTGATTCAATTTCGTCTCTACGTTTTATCACCGGGTCATCTTTCATATTACTTTCTTTGAGAGTATGTTCCACAAGAACATTTGGTACTTCCGACTTATCACAAGGTACAATATTCTCAACAGTTAAGTCTAATTCAGTAGCAACTGAAATTTCCTGTAGATTCGCTATCATCTCTTCTCTATCGGCTTTCATTTCTTCCGCCATTTCCCGTAGACTCGTTATCATCTCTTCTGAAAATTTCTGCATACTGGCGTCAAGTTCTTCCCAATTTCTCTGCATATTCGCTTCCATGCTAATAGGTCCAGCTAATAAGGCTGGTAAAGGATTCTTTATCTCTGCTGTATCCGCCGTATTGATTAAATTTATTAATTTAAAATTTTATTAAAATTTAATTTCCCTAACTCAACGCTACGAAACTTATTATTATTACAAGATTATTATCGTAGTGTAAACCAGTTTATACGCACACAGTAAGCAGTTCAATATATCAGATGTAAACAGACCTTATCTAACACATAAAACAACTAATAATCTACCTCCAATATACTGATAAAATTGTTCATATATGACACACAAGAGAATATGCACAATTGATAAATTATACCCTCAGATTTTCATATGAACCATACACACACAAATATTACATTAATTATACTTATATGTCGGATTTTACCAACAAATTTTATATTCTTTGACATACATAAAAGAGCGTAAAATTACCGCTATTTTCGTGCCCTACGTTGCTAAGCGCCAAATATCTCTATGCAACAACACAAATAACTTAACTATTGGCGCATAGGATATGGTAGTATGTGTGTTTTAATGCAAAAGTCTATATTGGAGGGTTTAAGATTATTTATTGCACACAAGATATATGAAATTGTTTATACGATATATTTGACAAACATAATAATGATAGTGTTTCAGATATAGTCTTTTAAAGTGTTAATTATTGTTCATATACGAGTTGTGGTACATTACATATATGATGATTCCCACGGCGATGTTGATGGAAAAGGGGGGGCTTTGCTGTACCGTAGAGTCGTCAGGCGTGGCGTACGATGACAGATGGTTAACCCTGGTGACGCTTCCAGCTGGGCTGGTGTCCTGGAGTTCCAACGCTGACACTGACGCTTCTCACACAAACACCGGTTCTAGGGATACTACTTCTGAAATTGTATACAGTATTTATAATTCATAAGTATCTCAGGTCACAGTGGGTATTACTTAGAAACGGTATATTAGGCTTATACCAATCCGGACTCTTCAAGTGTTCTCTGGGTCTACCACGATCAGCAGACCTCCCTATGCGGAAATCTTATACTCACGCGGAAACTAATGATGACAATATTTTATTAATAAGTAAATTATGAAATACTACTGGTACTGCAGAATACAGTATCTCACACAGTAACACAGTTCAAGTTCACTTATTTATACACGCTATGTTACAATAACAATACCGTGTGTAAAGATGTAATAAACAAACAGTTCTGAGCCTTCACACTCGTTACTACCGCCGAAAAGACTTAACAAATTCTTGCAAGTGGAAAATCTTGCACAAGAATTGCACGTTCCGATCGTGATAGCTAGATGAGAAGAACTAACTGTGCAGCAACAGGCTTAAGAAAATTCCAACTGCCTCCCAGGATCTTATTGGTGGAAGGAAGTCACATGGTTGCTTTGCACATGACTTGGCAGTTTTTCATGCCGTAAAGTGTATTGAATTTGCAAGAGCATGCATAGATGGTAATCTATGAATGCCTTTATCTCAAGCAGAAATGCGTTTTACAACAAGCTTTATATTTTAACGAAATCATATTTTAACGTCATTTTAAGCTTAGGAAATATACAGGAACTGTAGCTAATACAGTAGTTTATGTTCAGTTCAAGTGTCACAATGCTACGATAATTATATCACGCACAGCCGGGAAAACGTTTATCACTCGCGCACATTTCCACTAACATAGTACATGAATAAATAACACATAAAATAATACACAGTTTGACTAAACCTAATTCCTTATCCTTTCTAAAATACAAAATTTATACCACAAAAAACCAAACCTAACAAACTACAAATTGAAACATGAATGTTTATCGTCTGTGTATTACATAAGCCTGCACTGCTTATCAGGATCCTGTGTTTCATTGCAGGATTAACCCCTACCCGCATAAAAAAATTTTTTTTTTTTAGTTGACTAACAAAATAAAAAAAATTTTTTTTTTCTTCGATACATCCATTTCCTAACCCTATGAATAATATAACACTAATACTGACAACATAAATCAAATAAACACCTTCTTTGCAATACTAACATTTCATAACTGTCGACGTGACAGAACAAATAAATAGACCAAAGACACGTGGCAACAATGACCTTTAAACCATAATAAATACACATGTTCTTGACAAGCAGGTAGCAATTGGGCAAGGTCACAATGTAAATAAACCCTGGCGTGTTACACAACAGATTGCATTCCTTATCTCTACTAGATTATCGCTCATTCACAGAATTATCCTACATATAACATTTATACCTGACCTGACATATTTTAAATAAAGCTACACATTCGTACATCCTATATCCTGACATTTATTTACGTTTATTTATGGATTTTTTTGTATAATACTTTCTCAGTTTTGAAACTGACACGTTTACTTGGAAATACAGATCTGAAATTTTCTAATATACGCTGTATTTGATTTCTCTCGCAGCCCGTTATCTGAACATTGTGGGTCAGTGAGTTATGCGTTATCTTTTGAGCGTCCCAGTCTGATAATGTGCTGTCCACTATCAATTTTACATTGCAATGTTTGGTGTTTCGTTCAGAAATTCAATTGTAGCGTGCAGTTTATTTAATTTGTCGACTTCCAAACTAATATCATATACGAGTTTTCTAACTACAAGTACAGTGATCTCTATTTCTACTCCCTGTACATATCTTGTTATTAGTGCCTGTTTGTCAACCATCTGCGACTCACCCGTCGCTGATTTTATAATTTTGTGATTTACCGGCAGAATCGGAATTTTTATAAAGTGGGTTTTGTGCCTCAATAGGAACCGCTCATCCATCAGCGATATTCCTGCGCCGTTGTCGAACAATACCTCACCAATACAACTGTTGCTTTTTGCATCGATGATAAGGTTAGTGTTCCTTTTAACACCAATATTTTCATTACACTCCTTATCATTACTACAAATTAAACTATCCCTAATTTCTGCAGGATATAGGCCAGACACAACAAATTTATTCTTACAACTAACATTATTCACATTCGATTGATTGAACTGCTTTTTAACTGAATCACTTTCAGTAACTGTTGCTACTAAGTTGGTATTAGATTGCTGAGTTGTATTTTTATGTTGTTGTGATTGTGGCTGATTTTGTGGTGGTTGAACTTGAAACTGATTACGCGGCGGTTCACTATTATTTACCATAATTGTTTCCACCTTATTGTCATCAGTATCATTCACCTCCCTGTCCTTCGTAAATACCTTAGTATCTGATTTAGATTCATCTAGTACCTCACCATTATGAAATGTGTCGTACATACCTGCACCGTTTGTATCAATACCAGTTCCAGGCTCTACTACTGGTTCAGGATTTTTATGTGTTACGCATATACTGTCTGAATCAATAATAATTTCAGCTTCTACTATTCGTTCACTGTTCTCACACGTTATATCTGTTCTGTTTGTGCCCATAACAGTTCCAGGCTCTCCTTCTAGTTCAGGATTCTTATCCGTTTTCCTCCTAGCATCTATGATTGGCTCCTTTTCAGATAGTGATTCAATTTCGTCTCTACGTTTTATCACCGGGTCATCTTTCATATTACTTTCTTTGAGAGTATGTTCCACAAGAACATTTGGTACTTCCGACTTATCACAAGGTACAATATTCTCAACAGTTAAGTCTAATTCAGTAGCAACTGAAATTTCCTGTAGATTCGCTATCATCTCTTCTCTATCGGCTTTCATTTCTTCCGCCATTTCCCGTAGACTCGTTATCATCTCTTCTGAAAATTTCTGCATACTGGCGTCAAGTTCTTCCCAATTTCTCTGCATATTCGCTTCCATGCTAATAGGTCCAGCTAATAAGGCTGGTAAAGGATTCTTTATCTCTGCTGTATCCGCCGTATTGATTAAATTTATTAATTTAAAATTTTATTAAAATTTAATTTCCCTAACTCAACGCTACGAAACTTATTATTATTACAAGATTATTATCGTAGTGTAAACCAGTTTATACGCACACAGTAAGCAGTTCAATATATCAGATGTAAACAGACCTTATCTAACACATAAAACAACTAATAATCTACCTCCAATATACTGATAAAATTGTTCATATATGACACACAAGAGAATATGCACAATTGATAAATTATACCCTCAGATTTTCATATGAACCATACACACACAAATATTACATTAATTATACTTATATGTCGGATTTTACCAACAAATTTTATATTCTTTGACATACATAAAAGAGCGTAAAATTACCGCTATTTTCGTGCCCTACGTTGCTAAGCGCCAAATATCTCTATGCAACAACACAAATAACTTAACTATTGGCGCATAGGATATGGTAGTATGTGTGTTTTAATGCAAAAGTCTATATTGGAGGGTTTAAGATTATTTATTGCACACAAGATATATGAAATTGTTTATACGATATATTTGACAAACATAATAATGATAGTGTTTCAGATATAGTCTTTTAAAGTGTTAATTATTGTTCATATACGAGTTGTGGTACATTACATATATGATGATTCCCACGGCGATGTTGATGGAAAAGGGGGGGGGCTTTGCTGTACCGTAGAGTCGTCAGGCATGGCGTACGATGACAGATGGTTCACCCTGGTGACGCTTCCAGCTGGGCTGGTGTCCTGGAGTTCCAACGCTGACACTGACGCTTCTCACACAAACACCGGTTCTAGGGATACTACTTCTGAAATTGTATACAGTATTTATAATTCATAAGTATCTCAGGTCACAGTGGGTATTACTTAGAAACGGTATATTAGGCTTATACCAATCCGGACTCTTCAAGTGTTCTCTGGGTCTACCACGATCAGCAGACCTCCCTATGCGGAAATCTTATACTCACGCGGAAACTAATGATGACAATATTTTATTAATAAGTAAATTATGAAATACTACTGGTACTGCAGAATACAGTATCTCACACAGTAACACAGTTCAAGTTCACTTATTTATACACGCTATGTTACAATAACAATACCGTGTGTAAAGATGTAATAAACAAACAGTTCTGAGCCTTCACACTCGTTACTACCGCCGAAAAGACTTAACAAATTCTTGCAAGTGGAAAATCTTGCACAAGAATTGCACGTTCCGATCGTGATAGCTAGATGAGAAGAACTAACTGTGCAGCAACAGGCTTAAGAAAATTCCAACTGCCTCCCAGGATCTTATTGGTGGAAGGAAGTCACATGGTTGCTTTGCACATGACTTGGCAGTGTTTCATGCCGTAAAGTGCATCGAATTTGCAAGAGCATGCATAGATGGTAATCTATGAATGCCTTTATCTCATGCAGAAATGCGTTTTACAACAAGCTTTATATTTTAACGAAATCATATTTTAACGTCATTTTAAGCTTAGGAAATATACAGGAACTGTAGCTAATACAGTAGTTTATGTTCAGTTCAAGTGTCACAATGCTACGATAATTATATCACGCACAGCCGGGAAAACGTTTATCACTCGCGCACATTTCCACTAACATAGTACATGAATAAATAACACATAAAATAATACACAGTTTGACTAAACCTAATTCCTTATCCTTTCTAAAATACAAAATTTATACCACAAAAAACCAAACCTAACAAACTACAAATTGAAACATGAATGTTTATCGTCTGTGTATTACATAAGCCTGCACTGCTTATCAGGATCCTGTGTTTCATTGCAGGATTAACCCCTACCCGCATAAAAAAATTTTTTTTTTTTAGTTGACTAACAAAATAAAAAAAATTTTTTTTTTCTTCGATACATCCATTTCCTAACCCTATGAATAATATAACACTAATACTGACAACATAAATCAAATAAACACCTTCTTTGCAATACTAACATTTCATAACTGTCGATGTGACAGAACAAATAAATAGACCAAAGACACGTGGCAACAATGACCTTTAAACCATAATAAATACACATGTTCTTGACAAGCAGGTAGCAATTGGGCAAGGTCACAATGTAAATAAACCCTGGCGTGTTACACAACAGATTGCATTCCTTATCTCTACTAGATTATCGCTCATTCACAGAATTATCCTACATATAACATTTATACCTGACCTGACATATTTTAAATAAAGTTACACATTCGTACATCCTATATCCTGACATTTATTTACGTTTATTTATGGATTTTTTTGTATAATACTTTCTCAGTTTTGAAACTGACATGTTTACTTGGAAATACAGATCTGAAATTTTCTAATATACGCTGTATTTGATTTCTCTCGCAGCCCGTTATCTGAACATTGTGGGTCAGTGAGTTATGCGTTATCTTTTGAGCGTCCCAGTCTGATAATATGCTGTCCACTATCAATTTTACATTGCAATGTTTGGTGTTTCGTTCAGAAATTCAATTGTAGCGTGCAGTTTATTTAATTTGTCGACTTCCAAACTAATATCATATACGAGTTTTCTAACTACAAGTACAGTGATCTCTATTTCTACTCCCTGTACATATCTTGTTATTAGTGCCTGTTTGTCAACCATCTGCGACTCACCCGTCGCTGATTTTATAATTTTGTGATTTACCGGCAGAATCGGAATTTTTATAAAGTGGGTTTTGTGCCTCAATAGGAACCGCTCATCCATCAGCGATATTCCTGCGCCGTTGTCGAACAATACCTCACCAATACAACTGTTGCTTTTTGCATCGATGATAAGGTTAGTGTTCCTTTTAACACCAATATTTTCATTACACTCCTTATCATTACTACAAATTAAACTATCCCTAATTTCTGCAGGATATAGGCCAGACACAACAAATTTATTCTTACAACTAACATTATTCACATTCGATTGATTGAACTGCTTTTTAACTGAATCACTTTCAGTAACTGTTGCTACTAAGTTGGTATTAGATTGCTGAGTTGTATTTTTATGTTGTTGTGATTGTGGCTGATTTTGTGGTGGTTGAACTTGAAACTGATTACGCGGCGGTTCACTATTATTTACCATAATTGTTTCCACCTTATTGTCATCAGTATCATTCACCTCCCTGTCCTTCGTAAATACCTTAGTATCTGATTTAGATTCATCTAGTACCTCACCATTATGAAATGTGTCATACATACCTGCACCGTTTGTATCAATACCAGTTCCAGGCTCTACTACTGGTTCAGGATTTTTATGTGTTACGCATATACTGTCTGAATCAATAATAATTTCAGCTTCTACTATTCGTTCACTGTTCTCACACGTTATATCTGTTCTGTTTGTGCCCATAACAGTTCCAGGCTCTCCTTCTAGTTCAGGATTCTTATCCGTTTTCCTCCTAGCATCTATGATTGGCTCCTTTTCAGATAGTGATTCAATTTCGTCTCTACGTTTTATCACCGGGTCATCTTTCATATTACTTTCTTTGAGAGTATGTTCCACAAGAACATTTGGTACTTCCGACTTATCACAAGGTACAATATTCTCAACAGTTAAGTCTAATTCAGTAGCAACTGAAATTTCCTGTAGATTCGCTATCATCTCTTCTCTATCGGCTTTCATTTCTTCCGCCATTTCCCGTAGACTCGTTATCATCTCTTCTGAAAATTTCTGCATACTGGCGTCAAGTTCTTCCCAATTTCTCTGCATATTCGCTTCCATGCTAATAGGTCCAGCTAATAAGGCTGGTAAAGGATTCTTTATCTCTGCTGTATCCGCCGTATTGATTAAATTTATTAATTTAAAATTTTATTAAAATTTAATTTCCCTAACTCAACGCTACGAAACTTATTATTATTACAAGATTATTATCGTAGTGTAAACCAGTTTATACGCACACAGTAAGCAGTTCAATATATCAGATGTAAACAGACCTTATCTAACACATAAAACAACTAATAATCTACCTCCAATATACTGATAAAATTGTTCATATATGACACACAAGAGAATATGCACAATTGATAAATTATACCCTCAGATTTTCATATGAACCATACACACACAAATATTACATTAATTATACTTATATGTCGGATTTTACCAACAAATTTTATATTCTTTGACATACATAAAAGAGCGTAAAATTACCGCTATTTTCGTGCCCTACGTTGCTAAGCGCCAAATATCTCTATGCAACAACACAAATAACTTAACTATTGGCGCATAGGATATGGTAGTATGTGTGTTTTAATGCAAAAGTCTATATTGGAGGGTTTAAGATTATTTATTGCACACAAGATATATGAAATTGTTTATACGATATATTTGACAAACATAATAATGATAGTGTTTCAGATATAGTCTTTTAAAGTGTTAATTATTGTTCATATACGAGTTGTGGTACATTACATATATGATGATTCCCACGGCGATGTTGATGGAAAAGGGGGGGGGCTTTGCTGTACCGTAGAGTCGTCAGGCATGGCGTACGATGACAGATGGTTCACCCTGGTGACGCTTCCAGCTGGGCTGGTGTCCTGGAGTTCCAACGCTGACACTGACGCTTCTCACACAAACACCGGTTCTAGGGATACTACTTCTGAAATTGTATACAGTATTTATAATTCATAAGTATCTCAGGTCACAGTGGGTATTACTTAGAAACGGTATATTAGGCTTATACCAATCCGGACTCTTCAAGTGTTCTCTGGGTCTACCACGATCAGCAGACCTCCCTATGCGGAAATCTTATACTCACGCGGAAACTAATGATGACAATATTTTATTAATAAGTAAATTATGAAATACTACTGGTACTGCAGAATACAGTATCTCACACAGTAACACAGTTCAAGTTCACTTATTTATACACGCTATGTTACAATAACAATACCGTGTGTAAAGATGTAATAAACAAACAGTTCTGAGCCTTCACACTCGTTACTACCGCCGAAAAGACTTAACAAATTCTTGCAAGTGGAAAATCTTGCACAAGAATTGCACGTTCCGATCGTGATAGCTAGATGAGAAGAACTAACTGTGCAGCAACAGGCTTAAGAAAATTCCAACTGCCTCCCAGGATCTTATTGGTGGAAGGAAGTCACATGGTTGCTTTGCACATGACTTGGCAGTGTTTCATGCCGTAAAGTGCATCGAATTTGCAAGAGCATGCATAGATGGTAATCTATGAATGCCTTTATCTCATGCAGAAATGCGTTTTACAACAAGCTTTATATTTTAACGAAATCATATTTTAACGTCATTTTAAGCTTAGGAAATATACAGGAACTGTAGCTAATACAGTAGTTTATGTTCAGTTCAAGTGTCACAACGCTACGATAATTATATCACGCACAGCCGGGAAAACGTTTATCAATCGCGCACATTTCCACTAACATAGTACATGAATAAATAACACATAAAATAATACACAGTTTGACTAAACCTAATTCCTTATCCTTTCTAAAATACAAAATTTATACCACAAAAAACCAAACCTAACAAACTACAAATTGAAACATGAATGTTTATCGTCTGTGTATTACATAAGCCTGCACTGCTTATCAGGATCCTGTGTTTCATTGCAGGATTAACCCCTACCCGCATAAAAAAATTTTTTTTTTTAGTTGACTAACAAAATAAAAAAAAATTTTTTTTTCTTCGATACATCCATTTCCTAACCCTATGAATAATATAACACTAATACTGATAACATAAATCAAATAAACACCTTCTTTGCAATACTAACATTCCATAACTGTCGACGTGACAGAACAAATAAATAGACCAAAGACACGTGGCAACAATGACCTTTAAACCATAATAAATACACATGTTCTTGACAAGCAGGTAGCAATTGGGCAAGGTCACAATGTAAATAAACCCTGGCGTGTTACACAACAGATTGCATTCCTTATCTCTACTAGATTATCGCTCATTCACAGAATTATCCTACATATAACATTTATACCTGACCTGACATATTGTAAATAAAGCTACACATTCGTACATCCTATATCCTGACATTTATTTACGTTTATTTATGGATTTTTTGTATAATACTTTCTCAGGTTTGAAACTGACACGTTTACTTGGAAATACAGATCTGAAATTTTCTAATATACGCTGTATTTGATTTCTCTCGCAGCCCGTTATCTGAACATTGTGGGTCAGTGAGTTATGCGTTATCTTTTGAGCGTCCCAGTCTGATAATGTGCTGTCCACTATCAATTTTATATTGCAATGTTTGGTGTTTCGTTCAGAAATTCAATTGTAGCGTGCAGTTTATTTAATTTGTCGACTTCCAAACTAATATCATATACGAGTTTTCTAACTACAAGTACAGTGATCTCTATTTCTACTCCCTGTACATATCTTGTTATTAGTGCCTGTTTGTCAACCATCTGCGACTCACCCGTCGCTGATTTTATAATTTTGTGATTTACCGGCAGAATCGGAATTTTTATAAAGTGGGTTTTGTGCCTCAATAGGAACCGCTCATCCATCAGCGATATTCCTGCGCCGTTGTCGAACAATACCTCACCAATACAACTGTTGCTTTTTGCATCGATGATAAGGTTAGTGTTCCTTTTAACACCAATATTTTCATTACACTCCTTATCATTACTACAAATTAAACTATCCCTAATTTCTGCAGGATATAGGCCAGACACAACAAATTTATTCTTACAACTAACATTATTCACATTCGATTGATTGAACTGCTTTTTAACTGAATCACTTTCAGTAACTGTTGCTACTAAGTTGGTATTAGATTGCTGAGTTGTATTTTTATGTTGTTGTGATTGTGGCTGATTTTGTGGTGGTTGAACTTGAAACTGATTACGCGGCGGTTCACTATTATTTACCATAATTGTTTCCACCTTATTGTCATCAGTATCATTCACCTCCCTGTCCTTCGTAAATACCTTAGTATCTGATTTAGATTCATCTAGTACCTCACCATTATGAAATGTGTCATACATACCTGCACCGTTTGTATCAATACCAGTTCCAGGCTCTACTACTGGTTCAGGATTTTTATGTGTTACGCATATACTGTCTGAATCAATAATAATTTCAGCTTCTACTATTCGTTCACTGTTCTCACACGTTATATCTGTTCTGTTTGTGCCCATAACAGTTCCAGGCTCTCCTTCTAGTTCAGGATTCTTATCCGTTTTCCTCCTAGCATCTATGATTGGCTCCTTTTCAGATAGTGATTCAATTTCGTCTCTACGTTTTATCACCGGGTCATCTTTCATATTACTTTCTTTGAGAGTATGTTCCACAAGAACATTTGGTACTTCCGACTTATCACAAGGTACAATATTCTCAACAGTTAAGTCTAATTCAGTAGCAACTGAAATTTCCTGTAGATTCGCTATCATCTCTTCTCTATCGGCTTTCATTTCTTCCGCCATTTCCCGTAGACTCGTTATCATCTCTTCTGAAAATTTCTGCATACTGGCGTCAAGTTCTTCCCAATTTCTCTGCATATTCGCTTCCATGCTAATAGGTCCAGCTAATAAGGCTGGTAAAGGATTCTTTATCTCTGCTGTATCCGCCGTATTGATTAAATTTATTAATTTAAAATTTTATTAAAATTTAATTTTCCTAACTCAACGCTACGAAACTTATTATTATTACAAGATTATTATCGTAGTGTAAACCAGTTTATACGCACACAGTAAGCAGTTCAATATATCAGATGTAAACAGACCTTATCTAACACATAAAACAACTAATAATCTACCTCCAATATACTGATAAAATTGTTCATATATGACACACAAGAGAATATGCACAATTGATAAATTATACCCTCAGATTTTCATATGAACCATACACACACAAATATTACATTAATTATACTTATATGTCGGATTTTACCAACAAATTTTATATTCTTTGACATACATAAAAGAGCGTAAAATTACCGCTATTTTCGTGCCCTACGTTGCTAAGCGCCAAATATCTCTATGCAACAACACAAATAACTTAACTATTGGCGCATAGGATATGGTAGTATGTGTGTTTTAATGCAAAAGTCTATATTGGAGGGTTTAAGATTATTTATTGCACACAAGATATATGAAATTGTTTATACGATATATTTGACAAACATAATAATGATAGTGTTTCAGATATAGTCTTTTAAAGTGTTAATTATTGTTCATATACGAGTTGTGGTACATTACATATATGATGATTCCCACGGCGATGTTGATGGAAAAGGGGGGGCTTTGCTGTACCGTAGAGTCGTCAGGCGTGGCGTACGATGACAGATGGTTCACCCTGGTGACGCTTCCAGCTGGGCTGGTGTCCTGGAGTTCCAACGCTGACACTGACGCTTCTCACACAAACACCGGTTCTAGGGATACTACTTCTGAAATTGTATACAGTATTTATAATTCATAAGTATCTCAGGTCACAGTGGGTATTACTTAGAAACGGTATATTAGGCTTATACCAATCCGGACTCTTCAAGTGTTCTCTGGGTCTACCACGATCAGCAGACCTCCCTATGCGGAAATCTTATACTCACGCGGAAACTAATGATGACAATATTTTATTAATAAGTAAATTATGAAATACTACTGGTACTGCAGAATACAGTATCTCACACAGTAACACAGTTCAAGTTCACTTATTTATACACGCTATGTTACAATAACAATACCGTGTGTAAAGATGTAATAAACAAACAGTTCTGAGCCTTCACACTCGTTACTACCGCCGAAAAGACTTAACAAATTCTTGCAAGTGGAAAATCTTGCACAAGAATTGCACGTTCCGATCGTGATAGCTAGATGAGAAGAACTAACTGTGCAGCAACAGGCTTAAGAAAATTTCAACTGCCTCCCAGGATCTTATTGGTGGAAGGAAGTCACATGGTTGCTTTGCACATGACTTGGCAGTGTTTCATGCCGTAAAGTGCATCGAATTTGCAAGAGCATGCATAGATGGTAATCTATGAATGCCTTTATCTCATGCAGAAATGCGTTTTACAACAAGCTTTATATTTTAACGAAATCATATTTTAACGTCATTTTAAGCTTAGGAAATATACAGGAACTGTAGCTAATACAGTAGTTTATGTTCAGTTCAAGTGTCACAACGCTACGATAATTATATCACGCACAGCCGGGAAAACGTTCATCAATCGCGCACATTTCCACTAACATAGTACATGAATAAATAACACATAAAATAATACACAGTTTGACTAAACCTAATTCCTTATCCTTTCTAAAATACAAAATTTATACCACAAAAAACCAAACCTAACAAACTACAAATTGAAACATGAATGTTTATCGTCTGTGTATTACATAAGCCTGCACTGCTTATCAGGATCCTGTGTTTCATTGCAGGATTAACCCCTACCCGCATAAAAAAATTTTTTTTTTTTAGTTGACTAACAAAATAAAAAAAAATTTTTTTTTCTTCGATACATCCATTTCCTAACCCTATGAATAATATAACACTAATACTGACAACATAAATCAAATAAACACCTTCTTTGCAATACTAACATTCCATAACTGTCGACGTGACAGAACAAATAAATAGACCAAAGACACGTGGCAACAATGACCTTTAAACCATAATAAATACACATGTTCTTGACAAGCAGGTAGCAATTGGGCAAGGTCACAATGTAAATAAACCCTGGCGTGTTACACAACAGATTGCATTCCTTATCTCTACTAGATTATCGCTCATTCACAGAATTATCCTACATATAACATTTATACCTGACCTGACATATTGTAAATAAAGCTACACATTCGTACATCCTATATCCTGACATTTATTTACGTTTATTTATGGATTTTTTGTATAATACTTTCTCAGGTTTGAAACTGACACGTTTACTTGGAAATACAGATCTGAAATTTTCTAATATACGCTGTATTTGATTTCTCTCGCAGCCCGTTATCTGAACATTGTGGGTCAGTGAGTTATGCGTTATCTTTTGAGCGTCCCAGTCTGATAATGTGCTGTCCACTATCAATTTTATATTGCAATGTTTGGTGTTTCGTTCAGAAATTCAATTGTAGCGTGCAGTTTATTTAATTTGTCGACTTCCAAACTAATATCATATACGAGTTTTCTAACTACAAGTACAGTGATCTCTATTTCTACTCCCTGTACATATCTTGTTATTAGTGCCTGTTTGTCAACCATCTGCGACTCACCCGTCGCTGATTTTATAATTTTGTGATTTACCGGCAGAATCGGAATTTTTATAAAGTGGGTTTTGTGCCTCAATAGGAACCGCTCATCCATCAGCGATATTCCTGCGCCGTTGTCGAACAATACCTCACCAATACAACTGTTGCTTTTTGCATCGATGATAAGGTTAGTGTTCCTTTTAACACCAATATTTTCATTACACTCCTTATCATTACTACAAATTAAACTATCCCTAATTTCTGCAGGATATAGGCCAGACACAACAAATTTATTCTTACAACTAACATTATTCACATTCGATTGATTGAACTGCTTTTTAACTGAATCACTTTCAGTAACTGTTGCTACTAAGTTGGTATTAGATTGCTGAGTTGTATTTTTATGTTGTTGTGATTGTGGCTGATTTTGTGGTGGTTGAACTTGAAACTGATTACGCGGCGGTTCACTATTATTTACCATAATTGTTTCCACCTTATTGTCATCAGTATCATTCACCTCCCTGTCCTTCGTAAATACCTTAGTATCTGATTTAGATTCATCTAGTACCTCACCATTATGAAATGTGTCATACATACCTGCACCGTTTGTATCAATACCAGTTCCAGGCTCTACTACTGGTTCAGGATTTTTATGTGTTACGCATATACTGTCTGAATCAATAATAATTTCAGCTTCTACTATTCGTTCACTGTTCTCACACGTTATATCTGTTCTGTTTGTGCCCATAACAGTTCCAGGCTCTCCTTCTAGTTCAGGATTCTTATCCATTTTCCTCCTAGCATCTATGATTGGCTCCTTTTCAGATAGTGATTCAATTTCGTCTCTACGTTTTATCACCGGGTCATCTTTCATATTACTTTCTTTGAGAGTATGTTCCACAAGAACATTTGGTACTTCCGACTTATCACAAGGTACAATATTCTCAACAGTTAAGTCTAATTCAGTAGCAACTGAAATTTCCTGTAGATTCGCTATCATCTCTTCTCTATCGGCTTTCATTTCTTCCGCCATTTCCCGTAGACTCGTTATCATCTCTTCTGAAAATTTCTGCATACTGGCGTCAAGTTCTTCCCAATTTCTCTGCATATTCGCTTCCATGCTAATAGGTCCAGCTAATAAGGCTGGTAAAGGATTCTTTATCTCTGCTGTATCCGCCGTATTGATTAAATTTATTAATTTAAAATTTTATTAAAATTTAATTTCCCTAACTCAACGCTACGAAACTTATTATTATTACAAGATTATTATCGTAGTGTAAACCAGTTTATACGCACACAGTAAGCAGTTCAATATATCAGATGTAAACAGACCTTATCTAACACATAAAACAACTAATAATCTACCTCCAATATACTGATAAAATTGTTCATATATGACACACAAGAGAATATGCACAATTGATAAATTATACCCTCAGATTTTCATATGAACCATACACACACAAATATTACATTAATTATACTTATATGTCGGATTTTACCAACAAATTTTATATTCTTTGACATACATAAAAGAGCGTAAAATTACTGCTATTTTCGTGCCCTACGTTGCTAAGCGCCAAATATCTCTATGCAACAACACAAATAACTTAACTATTGGCGCATAGGATATGGTAGTATGTGTGTTTTAATGCAAAAGTCTATATTGGAGGGTTTAAGATTATTTATTGCACACAAGATATATGAAATTGTTTATACGATATATTTGACAAACATAATAATGATAGTGTTTCAGATATAGTCTTTTAAAGTGTTAATTATTGTTCATATACGAGTTGTGGTACATTACATATATGATGATTCCCACGGCGATGTTGATGGAAAAGGGGGGGGCTTTGCTGTACCGTAGAGTCGTCAGGCGTGGCGTACGATGACAGATGGTTCACCCTGGTGACGCTTCCAGCTGGGCTGGTGTCCTGGAGTTCCAACGCTGACACTGACGCTTCTCACACAAACACCGGTTCTAGGGATACTACTTCTGAAATTGTATACAGTATTTATAATTCATAAGTATCTCAGGTCACAGTGGGTATTACTTAGAAACGGTATATTAGGCTTATACCAATCCGGACTCTTCAAGTGTTCTCTGGGTCTACCACGATCAGCAGACCTCCCTATGCGGAAATCTTATACTCACGCGGAAACTAATGATGACAATATTTTATTAATAAGTAAATTATGAAATACTACTGGTACTGCAGAATACAGTATCTCACACAGTAACACAGTTCAAGTTCACTTATTTATACACGCTATGTTACAATAACAATACCGTGTGTAAAGATGTAATAAACAAACAGTTCTGAGCCTTCACACTCGTTACTACCGCCGAAAAGACTTAACAAATTCTTGCAAGTGGAAAATCTTGCACAAGAATTGCACGTTCCGATCGTGATAGCTAGATGAGAAGAACTAACTGTGCAGCAACAGGCTTAAGAAAATTCCAACTGCCTCCCAGGATCTTATTGGTGGAAGGAAGTCACATGGTTGCTTTGCACATGACTTGGCAGTTTTTCATGCCGTAAAGTGTATTGAATTTGCAAGAGCATGCATAGATGGTAATCTATGAATGCCTTTATCTCAAGCAGAAATGCGTTTTACAACAAGCTTTATATTTTAACGAAATCATATTTTAACGTCATTTTAAGCTTAGGAAATATACAGGAACTGTAGCTAATACAGTAGTTTATGTTCAGTTCAAGTGTCACAATGCTACGATAATTATATCACGCACAGCCGGGAAAACGTTTATCACTCGCGCACATTTCCACTAACATAGTACATGAATAAATAACACATAAAATAATACACAGTTTGACTAAACCTAATTCCTTATCCTTTCTAAAATACAAAATTTATACCACAAAAAACCAAACCTAACAAACTACAAATTGAAACATGAATGTTTATCGTCTGTGTATTACATAAGCCTGCACTGCTTATCAGGATCCTGTGTTTCATTGCAGGATTAACCCCTACCCGCATAAAAAAATTTTTTTTTTTTAGTTGACTAACAAAATAAAAAAAATTTTTTTTTTCTTCGATACATCCATTTCCTAACCCTATGAATAATATAACACTAATACTGACAACATAAATCAAATAAACACCTTCTTTGCAATACTAACATTTCATAACTGTCGACGTGACAGAACAAATAAATAGACCAAAGACACGTGGCAACAATGACCTTTAAACCATAATAAATACACATGTTCTTGACAAGCAGGTAGCAATTGGGCAAGGTCACAATGTAAATAAACCCTGGCGTGTTACACAACAGATTGCATTCCTTATCTCTACTAGATTATCGCTCATTCACAGAATTATCCTACATATAACATTTATACCTGACCTGACATATTTTAAATAAAGCTACACATTCGTACATCCTATATCCTGACATTTATTTACGTTTATTTATGGATTTTTTTGTATAATACTTTCTCAGTTTTGAAACTGACACGTTTACTTGGAAATACAGATCTGAAATTTTCTAATATACGCTGTATTTGATTTCTCTCGCAGCCCGTTATCTGAACATTGTGGGTCAGTGAGTTATGCGTTATCTTTTGAGCGTCCCAGTCTGATAATGTGCTGTCCACTATCAATTTTACATTGCAATGTTTGGTGTTTCGTTCAGAAATTCAATTGTAGCATGCAGTTTATTTAATTTGTCGACTTCCAAACTAATATCATATACGAGTTTTCTAACTACAAGTACAGTGATCTCTATTTCTACTCCCTGTACATATCTTGTTATTAGTGCCTGTTTGTCAACCATCTGCGACTCACCCGTCGCTGATTTTATAATTTTGTGATTTACCGGCAGAATCGGAATTTTTATAAAGTGGGTTTTGTGCCTCAATAGGAACCGCTCATCCATCAGCGATATTCCTGCGCCGTTGTCGAACAATACCTCACCAATACAACTGTTGCTTTTTGCATCGATGATAAGGTTAGTGTTCCTTTTAACACCAATATTTTCATTACACTCCTTATCATTACTACAAATTAAACTATCCCTAATTTCTGCAGGATATAGGCCAGACACAACAAATTTATTCTTACAACTAACATTATTCACATTCGATTGATTGAACTGCTTTTTAACTGAATCACTTTCAGTAACTGTTGCTACTAAGTTGGTATTAGATTGCTGAGTTGTATTTTTATGTTGTTGTGATTGTGGCTGATTTTGTGGTGGTTGAACTTGAAACTGATTACGCGGCGGTTCACTATTATTTACCATAATTGTTTCCACCTTATTGTCATCAGTATCATTCACCTCCCTGTCCTTCGTAAATACCTTAGTATCTGATTTAGATTCATCTAGTACCTCACCATTATGAAATGTGTCATACATACCTGCACCGTTTGTATCAATACCAGTTCCAGGCTCTACTACTGGTTCAGGATTTTTATGTGTTACGCATATACTGTCTGAATCAATAATAATTTCAGCTTCTACTATTCGTTCACTGTTCTCACACGTTATATCTGTTCTGTTTGTGCCCATAACAGTTCCAGGCTCTCCTTCTAGTTCAGGATTCTTATCCGTTTTCCTCCTAGCATCTATGATTGGCTCCTTTTCAGATAGTGATTCAATTTCGTCTCTACGTTTTATCACCGGGTCATCTTTCATATTACTTTCTTTGAGAGTATGTTCCACAAGAACATTTGGTACTTCCGACTTATCACAAGGTACAATATTCTCAACAGTTAAGTCTAATTCAGTAGCAACTGAAATTTCCTGTAGATTCGCTATCATCTCTTCTCTATCGGCTTTCATTTCTTCCGCCATTTCCCGTAGACTCGTTATCATCTCTTCTGAAAATTTCTGCATACTGGCGTCAAGTTCTTCCCAATTTCTCTGCATATTCGCTTCCATGCTAATAGGTCCAGCTAATAAGGCTGGTAAAGGATTCTTTATCTCTGCTGTATCCGCCGTATTGATTAAATTTATTAATTTAAAATTTTATTAAAATTTAATTTCCCTAACTCAACGCTACGAAACTTATTATTATTACAAGATTATTATCGTAGTGTAAACCAGTTTATACGCACACAGTAAGCAGTTCAATATATCAGATGTAAACAGACCTTATCTAACACATAAAACAACTAATAATCTACCTCCAATATACTGATAAAATTGTTCATATATGACACACAAGAGAATATGCACAATTGATAAATTATACCCTCAGATTTTCATATGAACCATACACACACAAATATTACATTAATTATACTTATATGTCGGATTTTACCAACAAATTTTATATTCTTTGACATACATAAAAGAGCGTAAAATTACCGCTATTTTCGTGCCCTACGTTGCTAAGCGCCAAATATCTCTATGCAACAACACAAATAACTTCACTATTGGCGCATAGGATATGGTAGTATGTGTGTTTTAATGCAAAAGTCTATATTGGAGGGTTTAAGATTATTTATTGCACACAAGATATATGAAATTGTTTATACGATATATTTGACAAACATAATAATGATAGTGTTTCAGATATAGTCTTTTAAAGTGTTAATTATTGTTCATATACGAGTTGTGGTACATTACATATATGATGATTCCCACGGCGATGTTGATGGAAAAGGGGGGGGCTTTGCTGTACCGTAGAGTCGTCAGGCATGGCGTACGATGACAGATGGTTCACCCTGGTGACGCTTCCAGCTGGGCTGGTGTCCTGGAGTTCCAACGCTGACACTGACGCTTCTCACACAAACACCGGTTCTAGGGATACTACTTCTGAAATTGTATACAGTATTTATAATTCATAAGTATCTCAGGTCACAGTGGGTATTACTTAGAAACGGTATATTAGGCTTATACCAATCCGGACTCTTCAAGTGTTCTCTGGGTCTACCACGATCAGCAGACCTCCCTATGCGGAAATCTTATACTCACGCGGAAACTAATGATGACAATATTTTATTAATAAGTAAATTATGAAATACTACTGGTACTGCAGAATACAGTATCTCACACAGTAACACAGTTCAAGTTCACTTATTTATACACGCTATGTTACAATAACAATACCGTGTGTAAAGATGTAATAAACAAACAGTTCTGAGCCTTCACACTCGTTACTACCGCCGAAAAGACTTAACAAATTCTTGCAAGTGGAAAATCTTGCACAAGAATTGCACGTTCCGATCGTGATAGCTAGATGAGAAGAACTAACTGTGCAGCAACAGGCTTAAGAAAATTCCAACTGCCTCCCAGGATCTTATTGGTGGAAGGAAGTCACATGGTTGCTTTGCACATGACTTGGCAGTGTTTCATGCCGTAAAGTGCATCGAATTTGCAAGAGCATGCATAGATGGTAATCTATGAATGCCTTTATCTCATGCAGAAATGCGTTTTACAACAAGCTTTATATTTTAACGAAATCATATTTTAACGTCATTTTAAGCTTAGGAAATATACAGGAACTGTAGCTAATACAGTAGTTTATGTTCAGTTCAAGTGTCACAACGCTACGATAATTATATCACGCACAGCCGGGAAAAAGTTTATCAATCGCGCACATTTCCACTAACATAGTACATGAATAAATAACACATAAAATAATACACAGTTTGACTAAACCTAATTCCTTATCCTTTCTAAAATACAAAATTTATACCACAAAAAACCAAACCTAACAAACTACAAATTGAAACATGAATGTTTATCGTCTGTGTATTACATAAGCCTGCACTGCTTATCAGGATCCTGTGTTTCATTGCAGGATTAACCCCTACCCGCATAAAAAAATTTTTTCTTTTTAGTTGACTAACAAAATAAAAAAAAATTTTTTTTTCTTCGATACATCCATTTCCTAACCCTATGAATAATATAACACTAATACTGACAACATAAATCAAATAAACACCTTCTTTGCAATACTAACATTCCATAACTGTCGACGTGACAGAACAAATAAATAGACCAAAGACACGTGGCAACAATGACCTTTAAACCATAATAAATACACATGTTCTTGACAAGCAGGTAGCAATTGGGCAAGGTCACAATGTAAATAAACCCTGGCGTGTTACACAACAGATTGCATTCCTTATCTCTACTAGATTATCGCTCATTCACAGAATTATCCTACATATAACATTTATACCTGACCTGACATATTGTAAATAAAGCTACACATTCGTACATCCTATATCCTGACATTTATTTACGTTTATTTATGGATTTTTTGTATAATACTTTCTCAGTTTTGAAACTGACACGTTTACTTGGAAATACAGATCTGAAATTTTCTAATATACGCTGTATTTGATTTCTCTCGCAGCCCGTTATCTGAACATTGTGGGTCAGTGAGTTATGCGTTATCTTTTGAGCGTCCCAGTCTGATAATGTGCTGTCCACTATCAATTTTATATTGCAATGTTTGGTGTTTCGTTCAGAAATTCAATTGTAGCGTGCAGTTTATTTAATTTGTCGACTTCCAAACTAATATCATATACGAGTTTTCTAACTACAAGTACAGTGATCTCTATTTCTACTCCCTGTACATATCTTGTTATTAGTGCCTGTTTGTCAACCATCTGCGACTCACCCGTCGCTGATTTTATAATTTTGTGATTTACCGGCAGAATCGGAATTTTTATAAAGTGGGTTTTGTGCCTCAATAGGAACCGCTCATCCATCAGCGATATTCCTGCGCCGTTGTCGAACAATACCTCACCAATACAACTGTTGCTTTTTGCATCGATGATAAGGTTAGTGTTCCTTTTAACACCAATATTTTCATTACACTCCTTATCATTACTACAAATTAAACTATCCCTAATTTCTGCAGGATATAGGCCAGACACAACAAATTTATTCTTACAACTAACATTATTCACATTCGATTGATTGAACTGCTTTTTAACTGAATCACTTTCAGTAACTGTTGCTACTAAGTTGGTATTAGATTGCTGAGTTGTATTTTTATGTTGTTGTGATTGTGGCTGATTTTGTGGTGGTTGAACTTGAAACTGATTACGCGGCGGTTCACTATTATTTACCATAATTGTTTCCACCTTATTGTCATCAGTATCATTCACCTCCCTGTCCTTCGTAAATACCTTAGTATCTGATTTAGATTCATCTAGTACCTCACCATTATGAAATGTGTCATACATACCTGCACCGTTTGTATCAATACCAGTTCCAGGCTCTACTACTGGTTCAGGATTTTTATGTGTTACGCATATACTGTCTGAATCAATAATAATTTCAGCTTCTACTATTCGTTCACTGTTCTCACACGTTATATCTGTTCTGTTTGTGCCCATAACAGTTCCAGGCTCTCCTTCTAGTTCAGGATTCTTATCCGTTTTCCTCCTAGCATCTATGATTGGCTCCTTTTCAGATAGTGATTCAATTTCGTCTCTACGTTTTATCACCGGGTCATCTTTCATATTACTTTCTTTGAGAGTATGTTCCACAAGAACATTTGGTACTTCCGACTTATCACAAGGTACAATATTCTCAACAGTTAAGTCTAATTCAGTAGCAACTGAAATTTCCTGTAGATTCGCTATCATCTCTTCTCTATCGGCTTTCATTTCTTCCGCCATTTCCCGTAGACTCGTTATCATCTCTTCTGAAAATTTCTGCATACTGGCGTCAAGTTCTTCCCAATTTCTCTGCATATTCGCTTCCATGCTAATAGGTCCAGCTAATAAGGCTGGTAAAGGATTCTTTATCTCTGCTGTATCCGCCGTATTGATTAAATTTATTAATTTAAAATTTTATTAAAATTTAATTTCCCTAACTCAACGCTACGAAACTTATTATTATTACAAGATTATTATCGTAGTGTAAACCAGTTTATACGCACACAGTAAGCAGTTCAATATATCAGATGTAAACAGACCTTATCTAACACATAAAACAACTAATAATCTACCTCCAATATACTGATAAAATTGTTCATATATGACACACAAGAGAATATGCACAATTGATAAATTATATCCTCAGATTTTCATATGAACCATACACACACAAATATTACATTAATTATACTTATATGTCGGATTTTACCAACAAATTTTATATTCTTTGACATACATAAAAGAGCGTAAAATTACCGCTATTTTCGTGCCCTACGTTGCTAAGCGCCAAATATCTCTATGCAACAACACAAATAACTTAACTATTGGCGCATAGGATATGGTAGTATGTGTGTTTTAATGCAAAAGTCTATATTGGAGGGTTTAAGATTATTTATTGCACACAAGATATATGAAATTGTTTATACGATATATTTGACAAACATAATAATGATAGTGTTTCAGATATAGTCTTTTAAAGTGTTAATTATTGTTCATATACGAGTTGTGGTACATTACATATATGATGATTCCCACGGCGATGTTGATGGAAAAGGGGGGGGCTTTGCTGTACCGTAGAGTCGTCAGGCATGGCGTACGATGACAGATGGTTCACCCTGGTGACGCTTCCAGCTGGGCTGGTGTCCTGGAGTTCCAACGCTGACACTGACGCTTCTCACACAAACACCGGTTCTAGGGATACTACTTCTGAAATTGTATACAGTATTTATAATTCATAAGTATCTCAGGTCACAGTGGGTATTACTTAGAAACGGTATATTAGGCTTATACCAATCCGGACTCTTCAAGTGTTCTCTGGGTCTACCACGATCAGCAGACCTCCCTATGCGGAAATCTTATACTCACGCGGAAACTAATGATGACAATATTTTATTAATAAGTAAATTATGAAATACTACTGGTACTGCAGAATACAGTATCTCACACAGTAACACAGTTCAAGTTCACTTATTTATACACGCTATGTTACAATAACAATACCGTGTGTAAAGATGTAATAAACAAACAGTTCTGAGCCTTCACACTCGTTACTACCGCCGAAAAGACTTAACAAATTCTTGCAAGTGGAAAATCTTGCACAAGAATTGCACGTTCCGATCGTGATAGCTAGATGAGAAGAACTAACTGTGCAGCAACAGGCTTAAGAAAATTCCAACTGCCTCCCAGGATCTTATTGGTGGAAGGAAGTCACATGGTTGCTTTGCACATGACTTGGCAGTGTTTCATGCCGTAAAGTGCATCGAATTTGCAAGAGCATGCATAGATGGTAATCTATGAATGCCTTTATCTCATGCAGAAATGCGTTTTACAACAAGCTTTATATTTTAACGAAATCATATTTTAACGTCATTTTAAGCTTAGGAAATATACAGGAACTGTAGCTAATACAGTAGTTTATGTTCAGTTCAAGTGTCACAACGCTACGACAATTATATCACGCACAGCCGGGAAAAAGTTTATCAATCGCGCACATTTCCACTAACATAGTACATGAATAAATAACACATAAAATAATACACAGTTTGACTAAACCTAATTCCTTATCCTTTCTAAAATACAAAATTTATACCACAAAAAACCAAACCTAACAAACTACAAATTGAAACATGAATGTTTATCGTCTGTGTATTACATAAGCCTGCACTGCTTATCAGGATCCTGTGTTTCATTGCAGGATTAACCCCTACCCGCATAAAAAAATTTTTTCTTTTTAGTTGACTAACAAAATAAAAAAAAATTTTTTTTTCTTCGATACATCCATTTCCTAACCCTATGAATAATATAACACTAATACTGACAACATAAATCAAATAAACACCTTCTTTGCAATACTAACATTCCATAACTGTCGACGTGACAGAACAAATAAATAGACCAAAGACACGTGGCAACAATGACCTTTAAACCATAATAAATACACATGTTCTTGACAAGCAGGTAGCAATTGGGCAAGGTCACAATGTAAATAAACCCTGGCGTGTTACACAACAGATTGCATTCCTTATCTCTACTAGATTATCGCTCATTCACAGAATTATCCTACATATAACATTTATACCTGACCTGACATATTGTAAATAAAGCTACACATTCGTACATCCTATATCCTGACATTTATTTACGTTTATTTATGGATTTTTTGTATAATACTTTCTCAGTTTTGAAACTGACACGTTTACTTGGAAATACAGATCTGAAATTTTCTAATATACGCTGTATTTGATTTCTCTCGCAGCCCGTTATCTGAACATTGTGGGTCAGTGAGTTATGCGTTATCTTTTGAGCGTCCCAGTCTGATAATGTGCTGTCCACTATCAATTTTATATTGCAATGTTTGGTGTTTCGTTCAGAAATTCAATTGTAGCGTGCAGTTTATTTAATTTGTCGACTTCCAAACTAATATCATATACGAGTTTTCTAACTACAAGTACAGTGATCTCTATTTCTACTCCCTGTACATATCTTGTTATTAGTGCCTGTTTGTCAACCATCTGCGACTCACCCGTCGCTGATTTTATAATTTTGTGATTTACCGGCAGAATTGGAATTTTTATAAAGTGGGTTTTGTGCCTCAATAGGAACCGCTCATCCATCAGCGATATTCCTGCGCCTTTGTCGAACAATACCTCACCAATACAACTGTTGCTTTTTGCATCGATGATAAGGTTAGTGTTCCTTTTAACACCAATATTTTCATTACACTCCTTATCATTACTACAAATTAAACTATCCCTAATTTCTGCAGGATATAGGCCAGACACAACAAATTTATTCTTACAACTAACATTATTCACATTCGATTGATTGAACTGCTTTTTAACTGAATCACTTTCAGTAACTGTTGCTACTAAGTTGGTATTAGATTGCTGAGTTGTATTTTTATGTTGTTGTGATTGTGGCTGATTTTGTGGTGGTTGAACTTGAAACTGATTACGCGGCGGTTCACTATTATTTACCATAATTGTTTCCACCTTATTGTCATCAGTATCATTCACCTCCCTGTCCTTCGTAAATACCTTAGTATCTGATTTAGATTCATCTAGTACCTCACCATTATGAAATGTGTCATACATACCTGCACCGTTTGTATCAATACCAGTTCCAGGCTCTACTACTGGTTCAGGATTTTTATGTGTTACGCATATACTGTCTGAATCAATAATAATTTCAGCTTCTACTATTCGTTCACTGTTCTCACACGTTATATCTGTTCTGTTTGTGCCCATAACAGTTCCAGGCTCTCCTTCTAGTTCAGGATTCTTATCCGTTTTCCTCCTAGCATCTATGATTGGCTCCTTTTCAGATAGTGATTCAATTTCGTCTCTACGTTTTATCACCGGGTCATCTTTCATATTACTTTCTTTGAGAGTATGTTCCACAAGAACATTTGGTACTTCCGACTTATCACAAGGTACAATATTCTCAACAGTTAAGTCTAATTCAGTAGCAACTGAAATTTCCTGTAGATTCGCTATCATCTCTTCTCTATCGGCTTTCATTTCTTCCGCCATTTCCCGTAGACTCGTTATCATCTCTTCTGAAAATTTCTGCATACTGGCGTCAAGTTCTTCCCAATTTCTCTGCATATTCGCTTCCATGCTAATAGGTCCAGCTAATAAGGCTGGTAAAGGATTCTTTATCTCTGCTGTATCCGCCGTATTGATTAAATTTATTAATTTAAAATTTTATTAAAATTTAATTTCCCTAACTCAACGCTACGAAACTTATTATTATTACAAGTTTATTATCGTAGTGTAAACCAGTTTATACGCACACAGTAAGCAGTTCAATATATCAGATGTAAACAGACCTTATCTAACACATAAAACAACTAATAATCTACCTCCAATATACTGATAAAATTGTTCATATATGACACACAAGAGAATATGCACAATTGATAAATTATACCCTCAGATTTTCATATGAACCATACACACACAAATATTACATTAATTATACTTATATGTCGGATTTTACCAACAAATTTTATATTCTTTGACATACATAAAAGAGCGTAAAATTACCGCTATTTTCGTGCCCTACGTTGCTAAGCGCCAAATATCTCTATGCAACAACACAAATAACTTAACTATTGGCGCATAGGATATGGTATTATGTGTGTTTTAATGCAAAAGTCTATATTGGAGGGTTTAAGATTATTTATTGCACACAAGATATATGAAATTGTTTATACGATATATTTGACAAACATAATAATGATAGTGTTTCAGATATAGTCTTTTAAAGTGTTAATTATTGTTCATATACGAGTTGTGGTACATTACATATATGATGATTCCCACGGCGATGTTGATGGAAAAGGGGGGGGCTTTGCTGTACCGTAGAGTCGTCAGGCATGGCGTACGATGACAGATGGTTCACCCTGGTGACGCTTCCAGCTGGGCTGGTGTCCTGGAGTTCCAACGCTGACACTGACGCTTCTCACACAAACACCGGTTCTAGGGATACTACTTCTGAAATTGTATACAGTATTTATAATTCATAAGTATCTCAGGTCACAGTGGGTATTACTTAGAAACGGTATATTAGGCTTATACCAATCCGGACTCTTCAAGTGTTCTCTGGGTCTACCACGATCAGCAGACCTCCCTATGCGGAAATCTTATACTCACGCGGAAACTAATGATGACAATATTTTATTAATAAGTAAATTATGAAATACTACTGGTACTGCAGAATACAGTATCTCACACAGTAACACAGTTCAAGTTCACTTATTTATACACGCTATGTTACAATAACAATACCGTGTGTAAAGATGTAATAAACAAACAGTTCTGAGCCTTCACACTCGTTACTACCGCCGAAAAGACTTAACAAATTCTTGCAAGTGGAAAATCTTGCACAAGAATTGCACGTTCCGATCGTGATAGCTAGATGAGAAGAACTAACTGTGCAGCAACAGGCTTAAGAAAATTCCAACTGCCTCCCAGGATCTTATTGGTGGAAGGAAGTCACATGGTTGCTTTGCACATGACTTGGCAGTTTTTCATGCCGTAAAGTGTATTGAATTTGCAAGAGCATGCATAGATGGTAATCTATGAATGCCTTTATCTCAAGCAGAAATGCGTTTTACAACAAGCTTTATATTTTAACGAAATCATATTTTAACGTCATTTTAAGCTTAGGAAATATACAGGAACTGTAGCTAATACAGTAGTTTATGTTCAGTTCAAGTGTCACAACGCTACGATAATTATATCACGCACA
Source organism: Magicicada septendecula (assembly GCA_034769895.1). NCBI lineage: Eukaryota > Metazoa > Arthropoda > Insecta > Hemiptera > Cicadidae > Magicicada > Magicicada septendecula. Next base: position 58,702,838 of record CM068368.1, on the reverse strand, counting down.
GCCGGGAAAACGTTTATCAATCGCGCACATTTCCACTAACATAGTACATGAATAAATAACACATAAAATAATACACAGTTTGACTAAACCTAATTCCTTATCCTTTCTAAAATACAAAATTTATACCACAAAAAACCAAACCTAACAAACTACAAATTGAAACATGAATGTTTATCGTCTGTGTATTACATAAGCCTGCACTGCTTATCAGGATCCTGTGTTTCATTGCAGGATTAACCCCTACCCGCATAAAAAAAATTTTTTTTTTTAGTTACTAACAAAATAAAAAAAATTTTTTTTTTCTTCGATACATCCATTTCCTAACCCTATGAATAATATAACACTAATACTGACAACATAAATCAAATAAACACCTTCTTTGCAATACTAACATTCCATAACTGTCGACGTGACAGAACAAATAAATAGACCAAAGACACGTGGCAACAATGACCTTTAAACCATAATAAATACACATGTTCTTGACAAGCAGGTAGCAATTGGGCAAGGTCACAATGTAAATAAACCCTGGCGTGTTACACAACAGATTGCATTCCTTATCTCTACTAGATTATCGCTCATTCACAGAATTATCCTACATATAACATTTATACCTGACCTGACATATTGTAAATAAAGCTACACATTCGTACATCCTATATCCTGACATTTATTTACGTTTATTTATGGATTTTTTGTATAATACTTTCTCAGTTTTGAAACTGACACGTTTACTTGGAAATACAGATCTGAAATTTTCTAATATACGCTGTATTTGATTTCTCTCGCAGCCCGTTATCTGAACATTGTGGGTCAGTGAGTTATGCGTTATCTTTTGAGCGTCCCAGTCTGATAATGTGCTGTCCACTATCAATTTTATATTGCAATGTTTGGTGTTTCGTTCAGAAATTCAATTGTAGCGTGCAGTTTATTTAATTTGTCGACTTCCAAACTAATATCATATACGAGTTTTCTAACTACAAGTACAGTGATCTCTATTTCTACTCCCTGTACATATCTTGTTATTAGTGCCTGTTTGTCAACCATCTGCGACTCACCCGTCGCTGATTTTATAATTTTGTGATTTACCGGCAGAATCGGAATTTTTATAAAGTGGGTTTTGTGCCTCAATAGGAACCGCTCATCCATCAGCGATATTCCTGCGCCGTTGTCGAACAATACCTCACCAATACAACTGTTGCTTTTTGCATCGATGATAAGGTTAGTGCTCCTTTTAACACCAATATTTTCATTACACTCCTTATCATTACTACAAATTAAACTATCCCTAATTTCTGCAGGATATAGGCCAGACACAACAAATTTATTCTTACAACTAACATTATTCACATTCGATTGATTGAACTGCTTTTTAACTGAATCACTTTCAGTAACTGTTGCTACTAAGTTGGTATTAGATTGCTGAGTTGTATTTTTATGTTGTTGTGATTGTGGCTGATTTTGTGGTGGTTGAACTTGAAACTGATTACGCGGCGGTTCACTATTATTTACCATAATTGTTTCCACCTTATTGTCATCAGTATCATTCACCTCCCTGTCCTTCGTAAATACCTTAGTATCTGATTTAGATTCATCTAGTACCTCACCATTATGAAATGTGTCATACATACCTGCACCGTTTGTATCAATACCAGTTCCAGGCTCTACTACTGGTTCAGGATTTTTATGTGTTACGCATATACTGTCTGAATCAATAATAATTTCAGCTTCTACTATTCGTTCACTGTTCTCACACGTTATATCTGTTCTGTTTGTGCCCATAACAGTTCCAGGCTCTCCTTCTAGTTCAGGATTCTTATCCGTTTTCCTCCTAGCATCTATGATTGGCTCCTTTTCAGATAGTGATTCAATTTCGTCTCTACGTTTTATCACCGGGTCATCTTTCATATTACTTTCTTTGAGAGTATGTTCCACAAGAACATTTGGTACTTCCGACTTATCACAAGGTACAATATTCTCAACAGTTAAGTCTAATTCAGTAGCAACTGAAATTTCCTGTAGATTCGCTATCATCTCTTCTCTATCGGCTTTCATTTCTTCCGCCATTTCCCGTAGACTCGTTATCATCTCTTCTGAAAATTTCTGCATACTGGCGTCAAGTTCTTCCCAATTTCTCTGCATATTCGCTTCCATGCTAATAGGTCCAGCTAATAAGGCTGGTAAAGGATTCTTTATCTCTGCTGTATCCGCTGTATTGATTAAATTTATTAATTTAAAATTTTATTAAAATTTAATTTCCCTAACTCAACGCTACGAAACTTATTATTATTACAAGATTATTATCGTAGTGTAAACCAGTTTATACGCACACAGTAAGCAGTTCAATATATCAGATGTAAACAGACCTTATCTAACACATAAAACAACTAATAATCTACCTCCAATATACTGATAAAATTGTTCATATATGACACACAAGAGAATATGCACAATTGATAAATTATACCCTCAGATTTTCATATGAACCATACACACACAAATATTACATTAATTATACTTATATGTCGGATTTTACCAACAAATTTTATATTCTTTGACATACATAAAAGAGCGTAAAATTACCGCTATTTTCGTGCCCTACGTTGCTAAGCGCCAAATATCTCTATGCAACAACACAAATAACTTCACTATTGGCGCATAGGATATGGTAGTATGTGTGTTTTAATGCAAAAGTCTATATTGGAGGGTTTAAGATTATTTATTGCACACAAGATATATGAAATTGTTTATACGATATATTTGACAAACATAATAATGATAGTGTTTCAGATATAGTCTTTTAAAGTGTTAATTATTGTTCATATACGAGTTGTGGTACATTACATATATGATGATTCCCACGGCGATGTTGATGGAAAAGGGGGGGCTTTGCTGTGCCGTGGAGTCGTCAGGCGTGGCGTACGATGACAGATGGTTCACCCTGGTGACGCTTCCAGCTGGGCTGGTGTCCTGGAGTTCCAACGCTGACACTGACGCTTCTCACACAAACACCGGTTCTAGGGATACTACTTCTGAAATTGTATACAGTATTTATAATTCATAAGTATCTCAGGTCAAAGTGGGTATTACTTAGAAACGGTATATTAGGCTTATACCAATCCGGACTCTTCAAGTGTTCTCTGGGTCTACCACGATCAGCAGACCTCCCTATGCGGAAATCTTATACTCACGCGGAAACTAATGATGACAATATTTTATTAATAAGTAAATTATGAAATACTACTGGTACTGCAGAATACAGTATCTCACACAGTAACACAGTTCAAGTTCACTTATTTATACACGCTATGTTACAATAACAATACCGTGTGTAAAGATGTAATAAACAAACAGTTCTGAGCCTTCACACTCGTTACTACCGCCGAAAAGACTTAACAAATTCTTGCAAGTGGAAAATCTTGCACAAGAATTGCACGTTCCGATCGTGATAGCTAGATGAGAAGAACTAACTGTGCAGCAACAGGCTTAAGAAAATTCCAACTGCCTTCCAGGATCTTATTGGTGGAAGGAAGTCACATGGTTGCTTTGCACATGACTTGGCAGTGTTTCATGCCGTAAAGTGCATCGAATTTGCAAGAGCATGCATAGATGGTAATCTATGAATGCCTTTATCTCATGCAGAAATGCGTTTTACAACAAGCTTTATATTTTAACGAAATCATATTTTAACGTCATTTTAAGCTTAGGAAATATACAGGAACTGTAGCTAATACAGTAGTTTATGTTCAGTTCAAGTGTCACAACGCTACGATAATTATATCACGCACAGCCGGGAAAACGTTTATCACTCGCGCACATTTCCACTAACATAGTACATGAATAAATAACACATAAAATAATACACAGTTTGACTAAACCTAATTCCTTATACTTTCTAAAATACAAAATTTATACCACAAAAAACCAAACCTAACAAACTACAAATTGAAACATGAATGTTTATCGTCTGTGTATTACATAAGCCTGCACTGCTTATCAGGAGCCTGTGTTTCATTCAGCGGCGGATCCAGGACTCCGCTTTGGGGGGGGGGGGATGTGGGCTCTGCATTGGTGAGTGGGAGAGTGGGGTGTTTAACACACTTATATATATATATATATATATATATATTGTAGCGCAACAAAAATGATAGCATTTATGCTACATAAAAGAAGATTCACAGATTGATAAATAAATTGATACTTAATCCCCTAATAGAACAGAGACCCAATTATGACAATTATAGTCATAGACAAAATAAATAAGAATGCAAGGTAGTGTTGAATAGAATAAACGAACCTGTAAAATAAATAATTGCTAATGATATATATCTTTAATAAAAATCGAAACAGAAAAATGAAACAATGACTTAATTTATGATAATAACAGATAAGAATTTTGTGTTAAAAAAGTATTATATTATGACAAAAATGTTATGATAAAGTTTATGTGATGTTATATCAAATATGTGTTGAGTTCATGAAAAATAATGAAACAAATAGTGTTATTCAATGACTGTCATAGAATGAAGTGTGAGGCAGTTAACCAATGTTCATAAGTTCGAATTTTGTTATATGTGATCGAGAGATCAAGATAAATTTGTTATTAGATGTAGAAAAATAATTGTTTATACAAATGTTAATAATTAAGTTTTCATTGTATGTACGAATTTATATAAAAGGGACTATAGATGCCTAACAAACATAACCACAGGTAGATCAATTTACAATAAAAGGCCTAACAGCCAAAAATACTAAATAAACACTTATAACTTAAAGGTTAGATACATCAATTAATAATAATTAATAAATACACTATGAAGAGCTAGAAAGAAGAAAAAACATTAAGTTAATAATAATATTTAATAAAATTTATACAAGTTATAATAATACCATAATGCCATAATATCGATTGGTAAAAAATAATATCGAAGGTGGATTAAATATAATAAAAAAGGAAAAAACGGAATTATATCAAAAAACCAGTAGAAGATGTGTATAAAATAATAAACCAGCTATCGGTAAATTTACATTCCGATAGGACAGCAAATTGACAAAGAATAGACAAAAAAATATATGAAAGAAACACTATATAGTCAAACATGTGGAAGCGGAAATTAATAGAGGTTGCTAGGGAAAAATTTAAGAAGAAGATTGTTGATTTAAAAAATAACAAGAATTGCTTTTGTAAAAAAACTGAAGGTGATGATTTAAAAAACCCAAGAAGAATATATTGAATCATAATATTCGAAATCAAAAGATACGATTATAAAGAAGATAAAATTCTAATGATAATACTTACATCTATCACTAACACAGATTAATAAAATAACGATATATTATGAAATAATAATCGAGAACAAATAACCAAATCCTACAAGAAGAAACTTGGACTGTCCCATGTCCGAAGGGAATTGATGGAAAATTAATCAAATATAAAGAATTAATAGTAACGCAACTTATAATATTCACAACACCAGAAATTATAACCTTGCAAATACACGGAACAACACTAACTGCTTCAACCGAAGGAAGAACTTATTTGGATCCTGACGGTGCAGAAGAAACATCAATCGTGCTGTAAAACAATTCAGAAGCTGTATTCCGAAGTGGACAGGACAAGAATTACTTTTATTAAACTGAAGAAAGAAAACTGTGCTTCATAATTGACCAGAACAACGAATTTAGCGATCAACTGCCAACGTGATTTGCTTCGTTAGAGACTGGTAAAGTTATATTATATTAATCATACTAAATACACAACACATAATTTTTGTAAATCTTGCATTCTTAGTATGTATTTTTAGTCTTCCCCACAGTTACAAGAACCTTCACACCCTGAAATAAATAAAATACCAATCAAATATAATATATAACCAAATATAAACAAAGGATTAAATAATCAACAATCGATACCTGAATCTATAGTCCCAACATATATTAATTGGAATATATCTTAGTTAATGTGAATTGATAAACGAATAAAGAACCTTTATATATTTGTCACACCTTGTTATTTGGAGTATGGTTTAGTGAACTGGAACAAAGGTAACTGAATAAGTAGAGAATAAATAGTTAATATAAACATCGAATAACCTACAAGTTTCGTTGAGCCGATACTACAGCGCTTATAGCGGAATTATCTGACACCAAAGAGGGAGCGTAAAATTATAAAATCAGACAGAACTCTCTTAAAGGCATAATAGGGTTGGATGAAATTGTAGAATAAATCTTAAGTTATTTAAGTTCTAGGCGCACTAACACTGATAATTATTAAGGAATTAAGTTAACATTAATTAAGTACATCCATATATTCCACAACTCCAAATATTTCCGAGAATTTGTACAATTAAATTAATACAACACAATCGACAAATACAACAGAGGGGTTTTTAAGGAGAGGTAACCCGTGTTGTAACAAATTGACGCTCATAACGTGGGACATAATTAGGTGACGCGAGAGGGTTGTAACAAATTGGCGCTCAACTTGTGTAGGGCTTAAGTTAAGTAACAGTAACCATATTAAGATTACTTAACCAGAGCAGGCAACTGTGGGAGAATAAACATGCATACCAGAGGGAGATCAAGGATTAGGGCAGGAGAAACGGAGAAGGAAATAGACGAACAAGAACAGGAAATAGAATTAATAACAGACAGTGAAATGGAACAACAGACAGACGAAATAGCGGAAACTGAAATTATTGTGGACAAGGAAAGGGAACCAGTGGAAGAAGATGCCCAAGGGGACCAAATAGATAAAACGGAAGCCAGAGAAATACCAAGTTGGCAGGAGATGATGAAATTTATGACAGAACAATTTAGGAAAACAAATGAGGAAAATAAGGAAAACTTAAGGGAACAATTTAAGAAACAGGATGAGAAATTCGACAAAACAAATGAGGAAATTAAAGAAACCTCAAAACAAATTCACGAAAGGTTAGATAGGAATGATGAGGGTTTAAAACAAATGAAGGAAGACATCCTACAAATACATGAAGAGAATTTAAGGCAGATGAATGAAAAAATTGAGAATCTTCATGTGACAATTAACCAGAAGGTGGACCAAAATAATGAGGAAAGAAAATTAGAAATAGCCAAAACAAATGAAGGGTTAGAAAAAACTAACGAAACAATAGTACAGGTTCGTGAAGAATTACAGAATAAAATTAATGACACAAAAATGGAGAATAAAACTCTGGTCGAAGAAATAGAACAGGAAACTGTTGAAAAATATGAGCAAATTAAAAACGAAGTACATCAGGTACGGGAAGAGAATAAGGAAGGTATTATACAATTACAGACAGACATGGGCGAACGACTCGAAAGGGTCTATGGCAATTTAAATAATATGGAAGGTCAAATCAATACCAATAAAAATAAAATAGAAGAGATTAGTAGGCGTGAATTACAATTACAGGAGGAAGTAGATTCATGGCGGGATAGGACATGCCAAAATAGTCATACAAATAACCATGAGAACAGAGAATCGATTAATTTTCGTAATTATAAGCGCAATCCTATGGAATTTTTAAAGAGATTGGAAGAAGTGATCATAAGAAATAGAGAGAGTCGCTGGAGTATTATACGAAGCATGATTGATGAAACGTTTAAAGATACTTATGATAATTGGTGGACAGCGGTACGCCCGGATATACTGGACATGACTGAGTTCAAAAAACAATTTAAGGAGAAGTATTGGTCGGAATCGACCCAGAATATGATTAGGAATAATTTGAGTAACGGTCGATACGAAACAAATGTAGGCCAGTCCCCTACTTCATACTTTTTAGGAAAAGTATGTATGGCGCGGAACTTAGAGCCCCGAATTCCCGAAGAATGTTTGGTAATACAACTATCCTATCATTACGAGGAAGGGATAAAAAATGCGCGTATGTGTAGTCAAATCAAAACGATTCCAGCCATGGCCAAGTTCTTGGAGAATTATGAACACGAGAACCAATACCAAAGAAATAGAATGCTAAATCATAAATATCAGAAGTATGATAATAACGCGCCACCAGCCAATTCTCATAATAACGATCGCAATCGACCTGCGCATAACGTTAGTACTAATAGAACACAAAATGAAAACACGAATAATAATTCCAGAAACTATAATTATCGCGGCAATAGCAATTACAATTATCGTGATAGTCGCAATAATAGAGGAGATGGAGACAGACGACCCAATAATTATAGACATAACGTCAATTATATTTACTCCAGACCTCAAGGTAATCAGCGACGATACTACCCAAGGAGTCACCGATATGACAACCATTATGACCAATCTCAGCATGAAGACAACTACCCACATGATGGAAATTATAGGATAGCAGAACATAATACGGAGGATCGCACGGAAACAGTACAAAACCAACACAGTAATCAGAATGAAAATAGAGAAGAGGGAGTAAGCCCTCATTTAAACTAATAGAGGCAGTGAAAATTAATGAATACCCGTCACTGAACCGTAATCTTGGGGAACAACGATTAATAAATAAAATTAAGTGTAATCATAAAATAACCATAATTAATAACCACTATTTAAAGAATATCCGGGAAGATTTGTTAGAAGAGGATCAGAAACATGTAAACAGTAATAGTAATAACGAAATCATATATATGTCAGCAAAATTCTAAAAGACAGTAAGACCAACTTACACAAATTATTTGAAATAACTATTATATATAAAACGAATTTAGTAAGAAACAAAAATTACTAAATCCAGAAGAAATATTATGAATAAATTCTAAAATGAAGTAAGGACAACTTATTACCTTATATTTGAACAACTTCTGAATTAACAAAAAGAAAAAGAATTTATATAAATGAATAAATTCTAAAATGAAGTAAGGACAACTTATTACCTTATATTTGAACAACTTCTGAATTAACAAAAAGAAAAAGAATTTATATAAATGAATAAATTCTAAAATGAAGTAAGGACAACTTATTATCAATCTTGAAGAAAAATACTTGGAATTTAAAAATAATTTGAGTTGAATACTACCACTAAATTCTGAAATACAATAAGAACAACGTATTATCGATTTTGAAGAAAACAAGAATTATTGTTAAATGTTTATAAAGAAATAATGTGTATAATGAATAACAAACCCCAAGATTACAGAAGAAAACGATAATTATTATTATTATGTGTATAAAGAAATAATGTGTATAATGAATAACAAACCCCAAGATTACAGAAGAAACGATAATTATTATTATTATGTGTATAAAGAAATAATGTGTATAATGAATAACAAACCCCAAGATTACAGAAGAAAACGATAATTATTATTATTATGTGTATAAAGAAATAATGTGTATAATGAATAACAAACCCCAAGATTACAGAAGAAACGATAATTATTATTATTATGTGTATAAAGAAATAATGTGTATAATGAATAACAAACCCCAAGATTACAGAAGAAAACGATAATTATTATTATTATGTGTATAAAGAAATAGTGTGAATAATGAAGAATGAACCCCAAGATAAAAGTTATTACCTCAAACCTACTTATCCAAAATAAAGAAGAAAAAAAAAAAATCATATGACCAAAAATACATACTACATTGCCACATGATGGAACAATCTCAGTAAACGATTGAATGTAACTAATATAATGTTAAAGAAGACAAGAAGGAAAGAGTATTTATGAACATAATTCCTTAAAAAAATAAACAGCCAAAATAGTGAAATACGATAAGAGGAAGAATAATTAAGTATAAGGAATATATTTAGTAAGAAATGCAATTATAATGATTAACACACAACAACTGATTAAAAAATATTGAGATCAGAGAAAAAAAAAAACGAAGAAGATACTTAACATTACAATCTCAACAAAAATGAAAACAAAAATGATTACAATTGATAACTGTCAAAGTCAATATTAACGAATGTTTAAGGAATTAAAATGGAACTACGAAATATGAAGAATAGTAATGAAAAAATATAAATGCAACAAAGAAAAAATCTTTTCCCAAATATTTATTATTAAATGATTAAAGAGATTATTAGGAGATTATTATTATATTTTATAGCTGACTGTAGATGAATTCCAGCAGTACTATATTAAGATGTAGTGTGGGCAGCAGAGTATGAAGCCAAACAGTGCCTCTCTGAACTGTACCAACGCATGTGTTAGGGATTGTTAGGGAAATTAAATATTTAAGGAATATTAGAATAGTTGCAAAAATAAATTCAGTTTCCAAAGGAATAGGACGAAGAAAACAGAAAGAAGCGAGTTGACAGAAGAATAATGAAAAATGCAGTAATTATAGTAATTATAAATAGGAGAGATGTAAAACTAATGTATCAGTGAATAGTGTAGCCAGTTACCAACAAATAATGTGTACAGAAAAAAAAAAAAAAATATATCAAGAATCAAGAATGTTAAATAAAATGATGAAATGTTATTAAATAAAAAAGGTACTAGTACTAGTCTAATGAAGTTACATTGAGAAGACCATCGTCAACCATTAACAATGAAATTAAGAAAAGGCATGTGAAAAAGGCAAGTTTATTTGACCTAAACTTCATTCAGGTAAACTAAACTTTTTTAGGAGGGGAAGCATATGTAGCGCAACAAAAATGATAGCATTTATGCTACATAAAAGAAGATTCACAGATTGATAAATAAATTGATACTTAATCCCCTAATAGAACAGAGACCCAATTATGACAATTATAGTCATAGACAAAATAAATAAGAATGCAAGGTAGTGTTGAATAGAATAAACGAACCTGTAAAATAAATAATAGCTAATGATATATGTTTAATAAAAATCAAAACAGAAAAATGAAACAATGACTTAATTTATGATAATAACAGATAAGAATTTTGTGTTAAAAAAGTATTATATTATGACAAAAATGTTATGATAAAGTTTATGTGATGTTATATCAAATATGTGTTGAGTTCATGAAAAATAATGAAACAAATAGTGTTATTCAATGACTGTCATAGAATGAAGTGTGAGGCAGTTAACCAATGTTCATAAGTTCGAATTTTGTTATATGTGATCGAGAGATCAAGATAAATTTGTTATTAGATGTAGAAAAATAATTGTTTATACAAATGTTAATAATTAAGTTTTGATTGTATGTACGAATTTATATAAAAGGGACTATAGATGCCTAACAGACATAACCACAGGTAGATCAATTTACAATAAAAGGCCTAACAGCCAAAAATACTAAATAAACACTTATAACTTAAAGGTTAGATACATCAATTAATAATAATTAATAAATACACTATGAAGAGCTAGAAAGAAGAAAAAACATTAAGTTAATAATAATATTTAATAAAATTTATACAAGTTATAATAATACCATAATGCCATAATATCGATTGGTAAAAAATAATATCGAAGGTGGATTAAATATAATAAAAAAGGAAAAAAACGGAATTATATCAAAAAACCAGTAGAAGATGTGTATAAAATAATAAACCAGCTATCGGTAAATTTACATTCCGATAGGACAGCAAATTGACAAAGAATAGACAAAAAAATATATGAAAGAAACACTATATAGTCAAACATGTGGAAGCGGAAATTAATAGAGGTTGCTAGGGAAAAATTTAAGAAGAAGATTGTTGATTTAAAAAATAACAAGAATTGCTTTTGTAAAAAAACTGAAGGTGATGATTTAAAAAACCCAAGAAGAATATATTGAATCATAATATTCGAAATCAAAAGATACGATTATAAAGAAGATAAAATTCTAATGATAATACTTACATCTATCACTAACACAGATTAATAAAATAACGATATATTATGAAATAATAATCGAGAACAAATAACCAAATCCTACAAGAAGAAACTTGGACTGTCCCATGTCCGAAGGGAATTGATGGAAAATTAATCAAATATAAAGAATTAATAGTAACGCAACTTATAATATTCACAACACCAGAAATTATAACCTTGCAAATACACGGAACAACACTAACTGCTTCAACCGAAGGAAGAACTTATTTGGATCCTGACGGTGCAGAAGAAACATCAATCGTGCTGTAAAACAATTCAGAAGCTGTATTCCGAAGTGGACAGGACAAGAATTACTTTTATTAAACTGAAGAAAGAAAACTGTGCTTCATAATTGACCAGAACAACGAATTTAGCGATCAACTGCGAACGTGATTTACTTCGTTAGAGACTGGTAAAGTTATATTATATTAATCATACTAAATACACAACACATAATTTTTGTAAATCTTGCATTCTTAGTATGTATTTTTAGTCTTCCCCACAGTTACAAGAACCTTCACACCCTGAAATAAATAAAATACCAATCAAATATAATATATAACCAAATATAAACAAAGGATTAAATAATCAACAATCGATACCTGAATCTATAGTCCCAACATATATTAATTGGAATATATCTTAGTTAATGTGAATTGATAAACGAATAAAGAACTTGGATTTCGTTGTCCATGACGTGTCCGTTACCTCCAATCACCCAATACAACACAAACTAGCTGCTTTTAGAACCATGATACATAGACTTAACAACATCCCCTTAGATGAAATAGACTACAAAGACGAACTAAACACGATAAAATATCTAGCAGAATCTAACGGTTATGACAGAACAATAGTCAGTAAACTCCTACACAAAACACAAAACAAACAACAGACAAAGACAGAAAACAACAAATTCATAACACTAACATACATCAACAAACAAACAGAAAAAATTGCCCACAAATTCAAAAAAGCAGGATACAGAATCGCTTACAAAACTACTAACAAAACAGAACACACACTATCAAAACGCATGCCCAAAGCACAAAACAAATTCGATCTACCCGGTGTATATAAACTAAATTGTTCAAATTGCAGTAAATTCTACATAGGCCAGACAGGACGTAGCTTCAAACAGAGATACATTGAACACACAAAAGCACTCCACACCACTACAGAATCTACCTTCGCAAACCACCTCATTGAAGCAAACCACACATATAAAAACATCGACAATAACATGAACATACTACACGTACACACAAAAGGCCGAAAACTAGACACTCTAGAACAATTAGAAATATACAAACACACAAAAACAAATAAAAACGACATCCTAAACGAACAGACACAATTCAAATCGCACGCATTATTCGAACACATCTCACCACACACACACAGCTTCAATCTTTCGAAACACTTTCTCGTCGCCAACAACAAGACGAGCAGCGCTACTAACAACAGCCTCTGATGAAGCCTTCTATAGGTGAAAGCCGGTTTAGGCTGTAAGGTAAAACTTTACGTTTTTACTTATAAAAAACTTTGTGTTCCGAGTCGTCAATATTATAGTGATATTTAGAATAAAGAACCTTTATATATTTGTCACACCTTGTTATTTGGAGTATGGTTTAGTGAACTGGAACAAAGGTAACTGAATAAGTAGAGAATAAATAGTTAATATAAACATCGAATAACCTACAAGTTTCGTTGAGCCGATACTACAGCGCTTATAGCGGAATTATCTGACACCAAAGAGGGAGCGTAAAATTATAAAATCAGACAGAACTCTCTTCAAGGCATAATAGGGTTGGATGAAATTGTAGAATAAATCTTAAGTTATTTAAGTTCTAGGCACACTAACACTGATAATTATTAAGGAATTAAGTTAACATTAATTAAGTACATCCATATATTCCACAACTCCAAATATTTCCGAGAATTTGTACAATTAAATTAATACAACACAATCGACAAATACAACAGAGGGGTTTTTAAGGAGAGGTAACCCGTGTTGTAACAAATTGACGCTCATAACGTGGGACATAATTAGGTGACGCGAGAGGGTTGTAACAATATATATATATTTACATTCCAACATTGAAGTTGCGTCCATACATTGACAAGTTACATTCAGTGTGAAGCCCATGTGCATATGAGTTCCGTATATGGACTCCAGATTACAAACCTTAATAAAATCATGGCTGACCGGCTGTTAGTGACAATAACTTCGTTCTGAAGACTCCATTTTATTTATTAATATGTAGGGATTGCCAACCCAAGAGAAAAAAAAATTTGACTCTTATTACAGATTTGTTTAGCAATTTTATCAAATTTTGACGGACGTCACAAGTATGGGAAATTAAATGACTATATACGTCATTAGTTCGAGGTTTGGCCACCACGTAGCGCTTGTCCGTTTCTAGCCCTCCTCCCGCTTCCCCTCTGAAGCGTATACTTACCTTTTAAACCACAGCTAATCTGAAATCCTTGTTTTGGCAACACTGGCTAAAGATAGTAGAACTTATCTTGTTTCAGTTCATATACCTTCTCACTGACTCAGTTTTCCGCTACTGTGTGTGTGTGTGTGTGTGCGCGTGCGTGCGTGCGTGCATGTGTGTGTTCGCGCGGGCATGTTTTATCAACTTGTTGATAAGACATGTACATTCTGAGCAAGTGTTCCAACCTCGTATTTAACAGAGCTGCGACAGTTTTTGCGAGAGTATTTAACAGTCCCTCTTGTCAGGCGCGGATCCAGGAATTATTTTTGGGGGGGAGCGAACTAGAGCTAGTGGTCAATTCGGGGGAGGGGAGGCGTAAAAAAAGGAAGAGTGACTTCTGCAGATTACAATAGTAATTAAAATAATAATAATAAAAAGATATTATTTTAATAGTAAAATATATTTGTGTTACAAAAATGTTGATATTAACAATATACTATAATTACAATGTAAACTGGAAACAATGGTTTCTTAAATCGGCATAGATATCAATTAGATTTACTATTTCTATACTTTCATTGTAATGAACATGCACTAAAGCAAGCCCATTGAGCCTTTCTTGGCCCATAGAAGATCATAGCCACGATTTCAACAATCTTAAGCACGGAAAGACACTTTCTGCTGTTGCTATAGGCGGGATTTCACCTATGGGATTGGGGAGGCAAAAATCGACGACGGTAACCTTTTTTTTTTTCAAGCGAATCGTGGTGAAGGCGTTCTACCTTTATTGAGGAAATGACTAGAAAGGCAGGAATTATCAATGGCGGTGTTCCGGTGGAGGCATTGGCATTACCCCAGAAAGACACGCTGGAGACAATTCTAATCTGTAACGGGCAGAAAGATAGGGTAGCGAATTCTAACCTCTGAACGAGTGAAAAGCTGGCTAGCTAGAATTTTAACCTCCCAACGGGGGGAAATGGGGGGAGGTGAACGAGAATTCTAACCTCAGAACGGGCAGAAAGGCGAGTTAGTGAGAATGCTAACCTCCGAACAGACAGAAAGATAGGCTCCTAGCCCGCCTTTCTGCTCGTCTATCTGCCCACTCGGAGGTTATATTTTTTTGCTAGCCCTTCAAAAGACATACACAAAAACACACACGCACAAACGTGTGTAAACACATGCACACACACAAATATGAAAAAATTAAATAATCTGGAGGGAGCCTCGGTTATTCTGCTGCCTAAGGGCCCCCAAGATGGTTAATCCGGCATTGGATGTGATAATTCCTGGGGACGTTCTTTAGTTTACCAAGTGGCTAACTTTACATTACATATAGCATAGCTTGAATAAGTTAAACTACACAAGAAAACTATATTTGAAAAGCCTTCTGAGCCGCTCATCATTGTCATCACAACACATTAACCATACTTCAGAATTTTAACTTTCTCAAAATGTGTAACTAAATTCTGCAGCTTACCTGGATGACCGGCTCACTTGTTCAAAACCAGGAGGAGGCCTCCTAGTGGAAGAAAGGCCTCGTGCTGGGGAACCATTAGGCAATTGAATTAATGAGGTGACCTCAATTTCCAAACTCAACAAACAACAAATTTATTGGTTCTCTAATTCCTTTTAAAACATAAAAGCATTACAATTTTATGTACAAAGCGTGTACTTCATAGTACCCAGAATATACAAGTATTTTATTTAAAATAACAATGATCATGCAACAAAACCTCGACGGTAAATTTTAAAACCTTTACAAAAATATAATTTTGATATTTTGGCAATAAATTATTATTAACATTAATAAATAAAAAAAAATAAATCCAGAGGTTTTCAAAATTTAATACATCTAATAACAATAGTTTTTTTTTTTTTTATATTACAGGACACCTCTGGTTGTACTATTTTAATTAATTTACACAAACAACATGCACCATCTGAAATCTCAATCAAAAAACTAAGAACAACAACAATATAATTAGTAAAGACATAACACTAAACATAATTTGCTATTTATGTTCTTTAGTATGAAACTTACAATATGTGTGCACAATAGTGATACTAACATTGGGTTAACATGGTACGAGCATTCTTTTTTTTTTTTTTTTCCTCAGGTACAATGTAAAAACTAAGAATGATAACCATATAATTAGTAAATGTATAAAGTTAAATATAATTTGGTAATTATGTTCTTTAGTATGAAATTCACAACGTGTGTGCTCAATTTTTTTACTAAACTTGTATAGCTCAATGGTTTTCTGATCTCGTAGTGTACACCATTATTAAAAAAAATATCAAATAACCAGGTCTCTCAAAATGTAAAATGTTTTATACATACACATCTGTGTATACGAATGACTAGATCCATAACACTATTTATATATACTTATCACTCAACAATTAATTAATATAGTCATTCAACATGTTTTAAACTGAGCCAACATTATTAAGTTCCATTAGATTTATGAATATATATATGTAAAAAAAAAATTTTACCATTGATTTGAAATTCAAAGAGAATTAAAATAAGATCTAAATCCCAAAACGTGTAGGGATATAACATAGTTTGAACCAATGTGATGGACAGTTCACAACCTGTCATGCCAAGGAGTGCACACAATACCTATGACTTCATCATTTTCTTTTAACTTACATTCACTTAACATTTTTCACACAAAACAGTTACATGGATAACACAGATAAATACTGAGAGACTATCTCAGAGAAAATAAAGGAACCAGGTATTCTTCACTCTAGTAGCGCTGGGAAGTCCCTTCACACTGCAAGGTTTAAATAGATACCCATTCACCAGTAGTATCTTAACACATTTCGTTTTTTAAAGTTTTTTTCTTTTTTATATCTTAAAAAGCATTGCATAGAAGGTATTACTATCACTTACTAACAGCATAAGAAGCTGTCCTCACAATTAAAAAAATATCAGATGCCAGTCCAGTTCAACAGAATTTTAAAAGAAAAACTTGAGTTCAGAAATGAATTTGCAATCATTAAAATAGCCTGGGTACTCCAGATATTGAGTAAAGTAAAAAACATCAAGAATTAAAGCAAAAGTTTTTTTTGTGTGTTAAGATAACTAGCCAGGACCTCACTTGACGAGATAATCAAGTAGTGCCAAAAGCACACATAGGAATAAGTTAATAATTTTCTTTTTGCAAAAATTCACCTCCACAGCACACGAGAAACATTGTTCTCCAGACATACCTGTCAAGATTGGCATTAGCACATTAGCCCCGTATAAGTTCCTTGATCTTCTTACATTTCATCTTGGTCTGACATTCGGGTCACGGTAGAACGGGCCGCAGACACCCCTGGGCACACCCTGATACTCAGCCAGCCATAATAAAAATCATACGCCCGGTATTAAAGGAAACAATTAAAACTTTTCCAGAAGCCTGACAAGAAAACGACTCGCCAGGACGAAGGCTGACACGAGAGAGAGCACAACACGTGAATAAGGCAACCACCAGCACCGGCCCCTCACAGCGGAGCAGTGAAACTCAAGTCACGACTCATCGCTACTAGATAGCGTGCGGGTGTCCATATATCACGTAACTACGGACACCACGGCAAAACGAATGCTTCTTATTGCCATAACTTTGACTTAAACAAAATTCGTATGTTGCCGTAACGAAATTCCACAGTTACGGCACACCCCCACAACAAAAGGAGTCCAACGGGTTGGACGACACTGGGTCGGCCACAACTGGAGGAAAGGCGGGGACGAACTAAAACAGTTTAAAAGGTAAAACTAGTCGGAAGTTGAAAACGAAAGGACACCGGAAAGAAGGACAAGGTGTGTGTGTGTAGCTGGGTGTGTGGAAGATACCGGGAGTGTGAGCGGTCGCGACGTAAAGAGATAGAAAGAGGACAGGAGCTAAAATTCCGATAAAACACTAAAACCCCATGTAATCCCCCCCCTAAAAACAGTTGAAACTCTAAAAAGTAAAACATTAAAACCCTAATGGTTTGGCGGCGCGACCTTCCACCCTAGAGCTGAGCGGGTGGCTCCTACAATATATGAACTGGCCCACCTTGAAAGGGTTGGGTACTCTCCCCGCGTTATAACGACGCCGCACGCGCTCGTGCGATCGGAGCAGGGCTCTCCTCACCTCTTTCCACCTGTGAGAGACCCCCGCCCCGTTCGGCAAATCCGTGAGAAGATCCTCCAATCTCCACAAATTGCTAAGGGGATGAGCAGGGGAGAAACCAAACATGACCTCAAAAGGCACGGCTCTATGACTTTCATGAAGAGAGGAGTTAAAAACCATTTGTAACCACTGAAGATTCTGGTCCCACGTGTTCTGCTGTTCCGCGTGGTAAGCGATGAGGGCGGATCTAAGATTGCGATTGAAACGCTCAGCGTGGGAAGTTTGCGGGTGATAAGGGGAAGTGGTTACATGTCGAATGCCGTGCCTGAAACACATGTTTCGGAACTGCCTCGAGATGAATTGGGGGCCATTGTCTGAGACAATGCTGGAGGGAAGCCCGAAATGCTGAAAGATGCTGGTCTGAAGGGCTATGATGGTAGTAGCAGCACTTGCCTGACGGAAGGGAAGTAGCCAGACATACTTAGAGAAGGCGTCCACACAAACAAGGAGGAACGAATTCCCTGCCTTGCTACGTGGGAAAGGACCCACGTAGTCGATGAAAACCTTCTCCATAGGTCTGCCAGCCACCTCAGAAGACAGCAACCCCAACTTGGTGTTCTGAGCGGGCTTGCTCAGACTACAGAGATGACAGCACTTCACCCGGGTGGCGATGTCCCGGTCCATGCCTTTCCAGATGAAGTTCTTTCGAATCGCGGCGATGGTCTTAGAGACACCCAAATGGCCTCCTACCGGGGAATCGTGATAATACCGGAAGACCATGGGTACAAGCTTGCTCGGCAGCACTATCTTAGAAACCCGTCCTCTACGTTCCTTGCAGTAGAGGACGCCCTTGGACAGATGATAAGGAGCCTTCATCTCGCCTGATTTAATTTTTTCGATGATCGGACCCAACGTCTCATCATCAAGCTGATGAGGGATAACATCAGTAAAGGCGAGGGGAAACTCCAAGAGTAAGGCGCAGGGTTCATTTATTGGCTCCTCACTGGGTAGATGGTACATACGTGACAAAGCATCGGCAACAACATTTTGGGTCCCCTGTATATGCTGTGCCCTGAACTTAGGCGAAGACTACAGCCAAACACTCCAACTCATACACAGAGGATTTCTTTTCAGTGTCGGTGAGGATCCTAGATACAAAGGCAACTGGCTGCCGAGCACCATCCACCTCCTGCGAGAGCACGGCGCCGATCGCCACAGAGCTGGCGTCCGACTGCAAAATAAAGGGCTTCGTGAAGTCAGGCATCCGAAGCACGGGCGGTGACAGAATGGACTCCTTTTCTCAAAGGCTCGCTGCTGCTCGTCGCCCCACACAAATTTGGCACCCTTTTTCCTTAAGGAATTTAGGGGAGCAACAATCTCGGCGGCCCCTGGGATGAACCGCCGATAAAAATTAACCATCCCTACAAAGCGGGCCACCCCTTTAGCGTCCCGAGGAGGAGGAAAATCCCGAATTGCCTGAGTCCTCTCTGGGTCTACCGTGACCCCTTTATGAGACACAAGGTGACCGAGGAAAGAAATTTCCTCCTGGGCAAATTTCACCTTGTCGGGGTTTACCGTGAGCCCCACGCGCCTCAGGCGACACAACACCTCTCGGAGATGATCCATGTGTTCCTCTAAGGTAGTACTGTAAATAAGAAGATTATCAAGATAATTAAACACGTACTGGAATTTAACATCGTGGAACACCGTGTCTAGTAGACGTGTTAACGTCTGAGCACCAACAGCCGGTCCCATGGGGACTCTCTTATATTGGTACAGGTTCCACGGTACGCAAAAGGCCGTGTACGGCCGAGAATCCTTGTGTAAGGGAATCTGGTGGTAGGCAGAATTAAGGTAAAAAATTGTGAAAAAGCGGGCCTGCGAAAACCAGTCAAAGCCGAATGCAGGTCCGGGAGGGGCACCGACTCAACCTCTATATTTTGATTTAATTTACGATAATCAATAACCAGCCGATGCTTCCCTCCTGGTTTAGGCACCAAGAATGCTGGACTGGCATAGGCCGACGTGGAAGGTTCAGTGACACCCTGGTCTAACAATTCCTGAACCTTCTCACGCAAAATGGTCATTTTGGGAGGGGCGAATTTATAAGGGTGCGAACGGACAACCGAGGAGTCACAAAGGCGGATACGATACTCCAGATTATGTGTGAGGCCGAGATCGGCCGTCAGCACCTCGGGGAACTCCTCACACAATTGACGGAAAGTGGTCTGTTGGGACTGGTTTAAATTATTAATAGCCGCCGGGGGTTGACGTTTTTCAAGTCCCTCCCCCGACTCATCCCAATATCCAAAATAGGGAATGCGGACGGCACGGTTAAACTTGAAGAAACAAACGTGCCCCTGGATATCGAGAACCAGACCACTTTTCATGATGAAGTCCGCACCCAAAATACAATCGACGCTCAGATTCGGAGCGACAAGAAACTCTCACACCCACGAAAATAATTTATTTTGATTTTGAAGGCCACCAATTTTGAGGTAGGGAAAACCTCCCTCGAGGCCGTCCAACACACCACCGACGAAAGAGCACTCGCCTTAATTAAAGACTCCCTAACCAACTGCTGGTAAACCCGGGAGGAGATCAAACACCGCGCCGATCCCGAGTCCACCAAGGCCTTAATACGGCCCTTTCCAACCTCCAACTCGAGATAGGGACACACGGAGAGGCCGGGACGAATCGGCTTAGGATAGGGCTCCCCGGATGAGTGCCCAGTTTCAACCGCACATAACGGAACATGAGATGCGCTAACGCTACCACGCGTGGGGAGGGACCGGCGTCCCCTCAATCCCCCCCACGCAGGCCGTTTTTTGAAGGGCGGTTCTCACGCGGGACCTCGACCCTTTGAAATGGCAATTCCGGGCCAAGTGCCCCATCTTACCACAAGTATAACAACTATAATTTTTCCTTTCAAAGTTGGTGCCTCGTTGCTCCCGGGTAGGTGGCCGCTGTTGACCAGATGTGGAACAGGGGACAGAGAATTCGGAAATGCCGGAGCGAGTCTCATCATTCATCTGGATGGTGCGGGCAAAGACACAAGCTCTGCTGAGATCCGCGAAGCTTCGCGGTCTCTCCAAGAACACCAACCGTGACCTCTCCTGGGGATTGAGGCCCTCCAAGATGAACCGCACCACCTCAGCCTCCGACACGTCCACACGCAGCACACGAGCAGCACTCTTGATAGAATTTATGAACACGTTTAACTTTTCCCCGTGGCCCTGGACTCTATAAAATAGTCTTTGCCGCATCTGGTCACGCAGCCTCCCGGGCATAAACAGCTCCAGAACATCCCTGTGGAAAACATCAAAATCTCCGCCCGCGCCGAGATGCCAGAGCACACGATCCGGTAGAGGCGCCCGACAGTAAGGGTATATCATATTTAAACGCGAGGCACCAGACACCCCAGGGAAGTCATAAATGCCGAAAATCCCTTCAAAAAATTTTACCAGCTGGTCTAGATCCAGACCGTCGACCACGGGAAGCCGACGGAGGAGGTGGTCATAGATGGGGTTCGGCAATGACTCATATTTGACGCTGGCAAGGGTGGTGCCAAACCCACGAGGGACTTCCATCTGATCACCCTGAAATCCCTGGGGGCGACTGCCCAACGAAATGAGAAGACGTTCCTCGACCAGAGCACTACATGCTTCCCCCAGGAGATCCACCCGCTCAGTGGCCACGGCCTGGCGCGTGAGCATCTCTTTCGGTTTACCAGGACTCTCTGGAGCCTCCCCAGGTAGGCAAATTTTTGACTGCAGGGCCGTCGCAGCCCGCCTAACCTCCTCCTCCAGATCGTCCTGCAACAACAAATTACGGAGACGAGCGGACAAGTGGTGCATTCTTTGGGTCACCCGCTGCCAAACTCGGGTGGACCTCCCTATATATTCAGAGTCCTCCATCAGGGTGGAGAACTCTGTCCACTTGTCCGAACACAAGGCTAACTCCTCCCCCAGATCCTCAATCTCGACTCTCTGGAGGGGGACATCCCCCACCAGCAGCTCCCGCAGTTGTCTTCTCAAAGACGCTACATCCCTCTGGGGAATCCCACCCCACAAGCGTATCTCAAACTGGAGCTCATCTTTATTAAAATACTCGGGCACCAGACCGCGACCCTCACGCCGACCACTACTCTGCCCCGCCTCTGACATCGTTTCACAATACAAAGACTTTAATACAACCAAGCGATAACAATCAAAGCACCCCAGGGTTCCCGACCCGACACCGGACCAACAACCAAGACCAAGACCATATGGTGTAAGACCAACAAAGACAATGACAAGACCCGAACACAAACAAACAAATAGACACTTAACGGCGAACACCCCAAAGATACAAACCGGAATCACTAACCCGCCCGTGCTCACCCCCCCCCAGGTGTCCCGGCCCGGCAACCACTCCCAAAGACCAATTTTTTTTTTACAACAATGGTAAACACATAATTACAGTAAAAATATCAGAATCAACCCTTTTAAGCTCATTACATTCTTTGAGATATGAGAACACACCACAAAACTGACAGTGCATGTCCAATTAAAGTATTGAGGCCACCGCATCAATTTCCAATTTTTGGCTCAGAGGTGGCCAGGCCTACGTCCAACCACGCTCTGCTACCATTTGTGAGCCGTTCATCATTGTCATCACAACACATTAACCATACTTCAGAATTTTAACTTTCTTAAAATGTGTAACTAAATTCTACAGATTACCTGGATGACCGGCTCACTTGTTCAAAACCAGGAGGAGGCCTCCTAGTGGAAGAAAGGCCTCGTGCTGGGGAACCATTAGGCAATTGAATTAATGAGGTGACCTCAATTTCCAAACTCAACAAACAACAAATTTATTGGTTCTCTAATTCCTTTTAAAAGTGTTACAATTTTATGTACAAAGCGTGTACTTCATAGTACCCAGAATATAGAAGTATTTTATTTAAAATAACAATGATCATGCAACAAAACCTCGACGATAAATTTTAAAACCTTTACAAAAATATAATTTTGATATTTTGCCAATAAATTATTATTAACATTAATAAATAAAAAAAATAAATCCAGAGGTTTTCAAAATTTAATACATCTAATAACAATAGTTTTTTTTTTTTTTTTACATTACAGAACACCTCTGGTTGTACTATTTTAATTAATTTACACAAACAACATGCACCATCTGAAATCTCAATCAAAAAACTAAGAACAACAACAATATAATTAGTAAAGACATAACACTAAACATAATTTGCTATTTATGTTCTTTAGTATGAAACTTACAATATGTGTGCACAATAGTGATACTAACATTGGGTTAACATGGTACGAGCATTCTTTTTTTTTTTTCCTCAGGTACAATGTAAAAACTAAGAATGATAACCATATAATTAGTAAAGGTATAAAGTTAAATATAATTTAGTAATTATGTTCTTTAGTATGAAATTCACAATGTGTGTGCTCAATTTTTTTACTAAACTTGTATAGCTCAATGGTTTTCTGATCTCGTAGTGTACACCATTATTAAAAAAAATATCAAATAACCAGGTCTCTCAAAATGTAAACTGTTTTATACATACACATCTGTGTATACGAATGACTAGATCCATAACACTATTTATATATACTTATCACTCAACAATTAATTAATATAGTCATTCAACATGTTTTAAACTGAGCCAACATTATTAAGTTCCATTAGATTTATGTATATATATGTATACAAAAAAATTTTAACATTGATTTGAAATTCAAAGAGAATTAAAATAAGATCTAAATCCCAAAACGTGTAGGGATATAACATAGTGTTCGATATTTCGGATCGAACCGGTCATTATTTTCATTTTCCGAAGTTGGCACTATGGGTTTTGCAGGGTCTATGCATGCATATGAACTTGTAGCTTTTGTCGTACGCCAGCCATCCTAGTGTCATCATCCACGAGTCGGGCCTCCTCGGCAGGTAGAAATCCGTGCATTTAACCCATCCTTTTCCCAACCAGTCTATCCTGCCTTGAGTGTCAGGATCAACCCAGTCGTGAGATACGGTAAGTCATTTTTATATTATTTATGTCTTATTAGTAATTCTGCATGCTGCTGCTTTAGAGCTCACCAGAGCCTATTAAATTATCAAGTATGAAAGCTGTCTTACTTTCCATCTTTTAAAATATTATCTTACATCTATTTACTACCAGAGGGTTCATGAGGTTGCTAGCTTTTCAATTAAATTGCTTGCCGTCACGACTGGGAGCACGTGTTTCGTAATTTTGTGCATGTTACTGCTGGTGCTTCGAGTGAGTAATTGGGTTATAAGTCAGTTTTGGCTGCATGATTTTTATTTTAATTACCAACGTGCCGTGCCGATTCGTTTTTTGTGCCTGCTCGTGGTTGTTTTGCATGCGGTTAATTTTTTAAATTTCATGAATGTTTGTCATTTGCATGCTATTGCACGGAAGCACGTTGGTATAATACGTACGCATGTGAACTACGAGTTTGCGTTTCAATGCTGTTGCTTGGTGTCCAGCAGTGTCGTCGAGTGTGCATGACCAGGTGGGCAAATTTTGTGTAAAAATTTTGCACCTTGTTTGTTGGGGTAGTCGTTTAATTATTGGGTCAAGTCTGGTGAAGTTTGTTTCCGAGCCTGTTAAGCACGTGTTCATGCGGTCCACGTGAAATTGCGCTACGTGTTTGCGACTGTCAGGCGTAAAGGGAACGGAACGGTTTTAGGTTATCCGGGGTCGGTATAGCCTGCCTTTGTAATTAATTTAATTTTTTTGGCTGACTATTACCTTTAGGTGCGGTTTATATTTTGCATATGCGATATCCTGTCCATACACGACGCGTTGACCATCAATTTTGGCATTTAATGTGTCCCAGTTATTGCGTTTGGTTCGGTAACTGGTGAATTGTTGTACATTGTACTTTGCTGTGTTTTGTGTGTATTTATTCTATTTGGTATTATACATGTTTGTTTTTGGGTGCACTTTTGTGTACCATTATTTTGCACCGTACGTACTGTAATTTTGTGTAACTTGTGTTTTTTTGTCGTGCTTTTGCGCTGTGTAAATCAATTTGTTGCGTGTTTAATTCATTGTGTTTGGTATTATTTGCCTGTTGGATTGTGTAAGTTGTATTTTGCCTTGCACCAATTTACTTTTGTATTTATCTTGCTCGGTATTGTGTATGCAAAGTAGTTGTGTCAGACGCCTGGTTATCTCGAGCACTGTTAGGCTAAGTCGGGGCGTGATTATTGTTCAGTTT
Organism: Magicicada septendecula; assembly: GCA_034769895.1. Lineage (NCBI taxonomy): Eukaryota > Metazoa > Arthropoda > Insecta > Hemiptera > Cicadidae > Magicicada > Magicicada septendecula. The sequence continues at coordinate 58,677,262 of CM068368.1, read as the reverse complement.
CTAATTCTCTTATTAAGGGTGGTTGTCGGTTGCGCGATATTTTTTAATTCAATATGCCTGCTAAATTGTCGTTGGCAGCTTTTGACCGGACCACTTCGGTTGGAATACTTGCGTTGCAGCATTTAATAAATAAGTTGGAAGGGTTGCCGCAATTGAGAGCCGTGGATCAACATGAAGCCGGTATTTTGGCCTCCAGGTTGTCCGAAGAATATCAGGACCTTCTAGGTAAGGTCGATCCTTACCTATCGGCCGAGTCTTTGCCCCAGGGATTGGACGAGGACCACATTTTTTCGGCGGTAGCTCAAATTAAGGATATTTATGTCCGGGGTAGCATTTTAGCGTCCAAACTAACAAAACCAGAGATACCGGTTGGTTCCGGTCGATTTTCATCGGCAAGTGGCGGGCACCCAGGTGTTCTCGTTCATGAGTTGCCGAAGCTTTCGTTACCTTGTTTTGATGGCCAGGCCAAATGTTGGTCCGAGTTTTGGTCAAAGTTCACCACATTGGTGGACGAAAGTCCTGCCCTCAGCCCAAAGCAAAAATTGTTACATTTACTGACTCATCTTAAGGGTGAGGCTTATGAGAAGGTTGCCGCGCTTCCCATAGTTGATGATTGTTATTCACTTGCACTGCCAACTCTTAAAAGTCGTTATCACAATCCTCGTTTGGCCGCTCGGGTTTATTGTACCAATCTGCTTCAGTTACCAGCCGCTTCTATGCGATCAGCTGCGTCTATTAGAAAGTTGGTGGACAGCTTCAATGCTAACTTTTCAGCGTTGTCAGCTCTAAACATTGCTGATATATATCAAGCAATATATGCGTCTTTTGTATTGTCTAGGCTGGATCTATCATTGCGTGAACGCTTTGAGGCGTCTGTTACGGACAAAGAGAATCTCCCTGCCCTAACAGAAATTATGACATTTTTAACCGCTATGGCGGAACAGAAAGAACAGGCATCTTTGGAATCGGCTTTACCTGCTCTTCCCAGCACTAGCCACCAGAAAACCCAGAAGGTTTCTTTTTCTAAGGCTACTCCTCTTGCTGTGTCTACATTATCTGCGGAGGTTACGCAACGGGATGCATCTAGTTCACGTTGCCTTCATTGCGATTCCCGGACCCACGTGCTTCTCAAGTGTCCGGCGTGGCTGAGTAAGGACCCTAGGGCGCGATTTCAGAGTCTTAAAAATAAAAAATGTTGTCTTTCGTGCCTCCAACATAAACATTCGGGCTGGTGCAAAAATAGGTGCAAAACGTGTGGCTCTAAGTACCACCACACTTTACTTCATTTCAAAAGTGCCCGTCCGTCTCCGTCTCGTTCACAGATTTCTGACACAGCTGAACTCAAGGCTTCGGGGTCATCGCTTGCTGACCAAGTTAATCTGTCCAGCACTACTCTGACCGTGTCTCTGCCCCATCCTGCAGGGGTTCTGTTAGCCACCTGTCTAGCAGTCTTGTCGTCTCCCAGTGGTGGTTATATTGTAGTTAGGGCCATCCTGGATAGCGCGTCCCATGCTTCTTTCATAACTGAAGCATGTGCATCTCGCTTAAAGTGTGCTTGTTTTGACGCTTCAGTAAGTGTCAATGGGGTAGGTGATATTGCCACCAAAGCAAAAAAGGTGTGCCATCTGTCCTTGGAAACTTTAAAACGCGAGGTTGTGGCATCTAACCATGCTTTTATAATTCTTTCTAAGATCTCGTCGGACTCACCTAGTAGGTTCCAGGTGTTGCCTGAAGTTAAGCAGGCTACAAAAGACCTTTTGTTAGCTGACCCTACCTTCGATGTAGCAGCCCCAATTGATGCGTTGTTTGGAGCCGATATTGTAGCGGCTATTCTTATGGGAGAGACTATTCCTTTGGGTGCAGGTTTGCCTGTTGCAGTTAGGACACGTTTTGGGTTTGTGATTATGGGTAGAGCCCCAATTTCACTTAATTGTGCATTGACTTGTGCTAGCGGTCTCACTGGCCTTCCTTTGGATCTAGTATCTGCACATCAGCTTCACTGTCATTTCCACCACTTTTATCCTTCCGTCACAACGTTATCAACGGATACAACAAACCTACTTGAGCAAGTTCATCGTTTTTGAGAGGTCGAAGAGCCTCCAGCTGTACCCCACCAATTATCTGAAGAGGATCACTTTGCTGAAAGGTTTTACATGGAGTCAACAAGTCGGTTGCCGTCGGGTCGTTACCAGGTGCGCTTGCCGTTCTTCAAAAACTCTTCTCACATTTTGGGAAATACCCTTAAGGGAGCCATGTCTCGGTTTTTTGCGTTAGAAAGGAAATTTGCGGCGAACAGTCAGTTTAAGAGCCAGTATGTACAATTTATAACTGATTATGTCGCTCAGGGGCATATGTCATTGGTGTCTGACCCCAATTTTCCAAAATATTTCATCCCTCATCATGGTATCTTTAAAGTTAGAGGTGATACTTCAAAAATAAGGGTGGTGTTTGACGCCAGCATGAAGACGTCCTCTGGGATTTCCTTAAATGACGTGTTATGTGTCGGCCCTAAGTTGCAGACCTTACTGTCCGACGTTTTGACTTTGTTTCGGCGGTTTAGCCATGTTTTCACGTGCGACATCGAACAGACGTATCGCCAAATTGCTATGCATCCTGATGACTCGGCGTACCTGTGTATTTTATGGCGTGAGGAGGTTACCGCCCCACTAAGGGTTTTCGCTTTGCGTACCATTACTTACGGGCTTGCGCCCCTTTTCAGGCGTTGCGAACCTTGCAGCGGCTGGCTCTGGATGAGGCAGTTAATTTTCCTGCGGGAGCGGCGGTACTTGGCCGTAATATTTTTGTGGATGATATTGCTGCTGGCGCTGATTCAAAATCAGAGCTTTGCAAATTACAACGGGAATTAATTCTGTTGTTGTCTTCAGGAGGGTTCCATTTGAAAAAATGGTGAACTAATCAACCCGACTGCCTACCTGAATCAGCCGCTCCGAGTGATTCCGTCGTTGCTAAGGATAAGGATATTCTGGGTTTAAGTTGGGACCATTCAACCGATTGCTTCTCATTTCCTCCTTTGGCCTGTTGCAGCAATGCTCAGGTTCAATTTACCAAACGTGTCGTGTTATCCCAGATGGCACAATTATTTGACCCATGTGGTTGGCTTTCGCCAGTGATTTTCAGGGCCCAGGCTTTTTTCCAAAAACTCTGGGCTGAGGGCTTGGACTGGGATGCTCCTCTAAGTGACGACTTAAATGATTATTGGAGTCAATTCCTGTCCTCTTTGAATCATCTTCCGGTAATTACTATTTCCCGGCCATTCCTCCCTAAAGGTGGGCATATTGAAAGGGTTATATTGCATGGTTTCTGTGATGCTTCCCAGTTGGGTTACGCGGCCGTCCTCTATCTGTCCATTTATACTGACTCTGGTCCTCCGGTGGTTTCGTTGGTGTCGTCTAAAACTAAAGTGGCACCTCTTAAAGCTTTATCAATCCCACGTTTGGAGTTGTTGGGAGCTTATCTTTTAGCCAAACTTGTTCGTCATTATGTTGGCTTATTCTCGTCATGTATTCAATTGAGTCAAGTTTTCTTATGGACGGATTCGACGATTGTCTTGGATTGGCTGAATATGCCTACTTTTAAATTGAAGAAGTTTATTGCTAATCGGGTGGCTGCTATTACCGAGTGGACCGATACTAAATCTTGGCGTCATGTTCATGGTCTTTCTAACCCCGCTGATTTAGCCTCTAGAGGCACGTCACTCTCCAGCCTCCGGTCGTCGACATTGTGGTGGTCAGAGCCAGATTGGTTAAAGTTTGATGCTCTGCAATGGCCCCCTATTAATTATCGCCCGAATCACGACGTGCAAGATGTTGCCTTGGAGACCAAGGTCTCTTCGTTTCTCACTCAGGAGCCCCGGGTGGAATTGTTTGATCACTTGTCCTCGTGGCCCTTAGTGGTAGGGGTTACCTCAGTCATCTTAAGGTGGGCTATGCCTTCGCGGATTGAAGCTTCCACAGCCATGGATTGGAAGAAGTTGGCTGTTAAGTATATTTTACGCTACATTCAGCGCAGCGTGTTTGGACAGGAGCTCGCGGCTCTTCGTTTAGGTAAGCGGCTCCCGGTCCGCATTCAGCGCCTGGTCCCGTTTATAGATGATTTTGGCCTCATTCGAGTACGCGGTCGCTTGACCAACTCTGCGGTTACCGTACTAGAAATCGTTTTCCGATTTTACTGCCCAAGCATCACCACCTAGTAGGGTTGCTAATTCATCACACCCATGTGTGGTTAGGTCATGCTGGGCCCTTGCAAGTTCAATTTCAGCTTGCCCAAAATTATTGGATTTTGTCCGCACGTCAGGCAATAAGAACTATAATTTGGAAATGCTTCCTTGTTTCAGGGCGCGTCCTCGCCCCACCAACCCGTTAATGGGGGATTTCCCAATCCCTAGGGTTAATCCGGCACCTCCATTTTATTCTTCCGGCATGGATTATGCTAGCCCCTTTTTGGTACGGGCTTACGCTGTTCGGAATGCACCTATCGTCAAAGCCTATCTATGCATTTTCATCTGCTTAGCCACTAAAGCAGTTCACTTTGAAGTGGCTATGGATCTTTCAACGCCCCAGTTTATTGATGTGTTGAGGCGGTTTATTAGTCGTCGTGGGGCTGCGAAAACACTGTATTCGGATTGTGGTAGGAATTTTGTGGGGCCGCGCTCCGAACTTAAACGTGAGCTCAAAAATGTTCTTTCCAATCCTGACCAGTCAGCTCAGATAACAGCTTTTGCTGTTGACAATAACATTGAATTTAAATTTATCCCTCCGTCTGCGCCTCATCAGGGTGGCTTGTGGGAACGGGCTGTCCAGTTGGCCAGGTTTCACATGAAACGCATGATTGGGACCAGGTCGCTGACCGTAGCAGAATTTTCGTCGTTATGCATTCGCATTGAGGGAATCTTAAATTCCCGTCCTTTGACTGCCCTATCCTCAGATCCAAGTGATTACCAGGCTCTAACGCCTGGTCATTTTTTGGTTGGCCGCCCCATTACCGCGCCCCCGGAAGCTGAAGTCTCATTAAATGAAGGGACCGTCCGTCATTACAAACAAATTGCCGCTTTGCTCCAAGCCTTTTGGAAAAGGTGGCGTTTGGAATACTTGACGGCACTTCATGCCCGATCGAAGTGGTCGTCTAAGTCAAACAAAATTTAATGGTTGGGGAACTGGTGGTTATGGAGGAACAGAATTCTCCCCCCCTGATGTGGCCTCTTGGCCGAGTTTCAGCTGTGTTTCCGGGGAGCGACGGGGTTGTTCGTCGCGCTTCAGTTAAAACATCCACAGGTTCTTTTGAACGACCGGCTATTAAATTATACCGGTTGCCTATATCTTCTTGATTGGGTTTATCTTGTTTTTTCGGGTGAGCAGAATTAGTTTCAGTGATTGTTGTGGACTTACTGGACACTTTGCTGGGATTTCCCAGGTGATTCCTTCCAGCTGTCGTCCGCAGTGAATTTTACATTGTGGAATGTTTCTGGCATGGCGTTGTGCCAGTTCATTGGGAGTTATGGATGCTCAACAAATCAACAACAAAAAATAAGTAAAAAAAAAATGAAAAAAAGGGGGGAATAAAGGGAACAACAACAAATAATAAAAAAAAGGGAAAAAAATGTAAAAAAACTAGGGAACTAACTAAGTTGATTTGCTGAGTTTTACATTGTGTTTGGCTGGGCCATTGTTTATTGGATGTTATTGGGTTTGGTCTGCTCTACCCGAACCTTTCGGATTGCTCGCCTGGTCGATGCGCCCGCGGCGGAGTTATTCGGCATGGTTTTCTAATTCCTTGTATGTTTTGCATGTTTTCGGTATGTTTGTATTTTTTTGTGTTTGCGTGTGACCCCCTCCTACGTTGGAGGGTAATTTTCAGAGAGTGTTCCTGTTCACCAAAAGCCAAATTTTTGTAATGCATTTTGGGGCCATGTCTTTTGGTGTAGTTGGTGGTTGACCCATTGCCGGTGTTCGATATTTCGGATCGAACCGGTCATTATTTTCATTTTCCGAAGTTGGCACTATGGGCTTTGCAGGGTCTATGCATGCATATGAACTTGTAGCTTTTGTCGTACGCCAGCCATCCTAGTGTCATCATCCACGAGTTGGGCCTCGTCGGCAGGTAGAAATCCGTGCATTTAACCCATCCTTTTCCCAACCAGTCTATCCTGCCTTGAGTGTCAGGATCAACCCAGTCGTGAGATACGGTAAGTCATTTTTGTATTATTTATGTCTTATTAGCAATTCTGCATGCTGCTGCTTTAGAGCTCACCAGAGGCTATTAAATTATCAAGTATGAAAGCCGGCTTACTTTCCATCTCTTAAAATATTATCTTACACATAGTTTGAACCAATGTGATGGACAGTTCACAACCTGTCATGCCAAGGAGTGCACACAATACCTATGACTTCATCATTTTCTTTTAACTTACATTCACTTAACATTTTTCACACAAAACAGTTACATGGATAACACAGATAAATACTAAGAGACTATCTCAGAGAAAATAAAGGAACCAGGTATTCTTCACTCTAGTAGCGCTGGGAGGTGCCTTCACACTGCAAGGTTTAAATAGATACCCATTCACCAGTAGTATCTTAACACATTTCGTTTTTTAAAGTTTTTTTTCTTTTTTATATCTTAAAAAGCATTGCATAGAAGGTATTACTATCACTTACTAACAGCATAAGAAGCTGTCCTCACAATTAAAAAAATATCAGATGCCAGTCCAGTTCAACAGAATTTTAAAAGAAAAACTTGAGTTCAGAAATGAATTTGCAATCATTAAAATAGCCTGGGTACTCCAGATATAAAGTAAAGTAAAAACCATCAAGAATTAAAGCAAAAGTTGTTGTTGTTGTGTTAAGATAACTAGCCAGGACCTCACTTGACGAGATAATCAAGTAGTGCCAAAAGCACACATAGGAATAAGTTAATAATTTTCTTTTTGCAAAAAATCACCTCCACAGCACACGAGAAACATTGTTCTCCAGACATACCTGTCAAGATTGGCATTAGCACATTAGCCCCGTATAAGTTCCTTGATCTTCTTACATTTCATCTTGGTCTGACACTCGGGTCACGGTAGAACGGGCCGCAGACACCCCTGGGCACACCCTGATACTCAGCCAGCCATAATAAAAATCATACGCCCGGTATTAAAGGAAACAATTAAAACTTTTCCAGAAGCCTGACAAGGAAACGACTCGCCAGGGCGAAGGCTGACACGAGAGAGAGCACAACACGTGAATAAGGATACCACCAGCACCGGCCCCTCACAGCGGAGCAGTGAAACTCAAGTCGCGACGCATCGCTACTAGATAGCGTGCGGGTGTCCATATATCACGTAACTACGGACACCACGGCAAAACGAATGCTTCTTATTGCCATAACTTTGACTTAAAGAAAATTCGTATGTTGCCGTAACGAAATTCCACAGTTACGGCACACCCCCACAACAAAAGGAGTCCAACAGGTTGGACGACACTGGGTCGGCCACAACTGGAGGAAAGGCGGGGACGAACTAAAACAGTTTAAAAGGTAAAACTAGTCGGAAGTTGAAAACGAAAGGACACCGGAAAGAAGGACAAGGTGTGTGTGTGTGTAGCTGGGTGTGTGGAAGATACCGGGAGTGTGAGCGGTCGCTACCTAAAGAGATAGAAAGAGGAAAGGAAAAGACAGGAGCTAAAATTCCGATAAAACACTAAAACCCCATTTAACCCCCCCCCTAAAAACAGTTAAAAACTCTAAAAAGTAAAACATTAAAACCCAAATCCTCCAGAGAAGCCCCCCATAAACCAAACACAAGGACCCTAATTAATCCTAACTGGGGTGGGAAAAAAATATATATATCATTCACTCAATGAACCTCCACTAGAGCACACGCCTTCAAATGCGACACATGGGCCACTCTCACCTGCATACCGTCCTCTAGACCCACCAGGCTGGCAGTAACCGGAGAGACAAACTCGGAAATACGGAAAGGTCCCAACCATCCATAACAAAGCTTGGCGGCGCGACCTTCCACCCTAGATCTGAGCGGGTGGCTCCTACAATATACGAACTGGCCCACCTTGAAAGGGTTGGGGACTCTCCCCGTGTTATAACGACGCCGCACGCGCTCGTGCGATCGGAGCAGAGCTCTCCTCACCTCTTTCCACCTGTGAGAGACCCCCGCCGTTCGGCAAATCCGGGAGAAGATCCTCCAATCACCACAAATTGCTAAGGGGATGAGCAGGGGAGACACCAAACATGACCTCAAAAGGCACGGCTCTATGACTTTCATGAAGAGAGGAGTTAAAAGCCATTTGTAACCACTGAAGATTCTGGTCCCACGTGTTCTGCTGTTCCGCGTGGTAAGCGATGAGGGCGGATCTAAGATTGCGATTGAATCGCTCAGCGTGGGAAGGTTGCGGGTGATAAGGGGAAGTGGTTACATGTCGAATGCCGTGCCTGAAACACATGTTTCGGAACTGCCTCGAGATGAATTGGGGGCCATTGTCTGAGACAATGATGGAGGGAAGCCCGAAATGCTGAAAGATGCTGGTCTGAAGGGCTATGATGGTAGTAGCAGCACTTGCCTGACGGAAGGGAAGTAGCCAGACATACTTAGAGAAGGCGTCCATACAAACAAGGAGGAACGAATTCCCTGCCTTGCTACGTGGGAAAGGACCCACGTAGTCGATGAAAACCTTCTCCATAGGTCTGTCAGCCACCTCAGAAGACTGCAACCCCAACTTGGTGTTCTGAGCGGGCTTGCTCAGACTACAGAGATGACAGCACTTCACCCGGGTGGCGATGTCCCGGTCCATGCCTTTCCAGATGAAGTTCTTTCGAATCGCGGCGATGGTCTTAGAAACACCCAATTGGCCTCCTACCGGGGAATCGTGATAATACTGGAAGACCATGGGTACATGCTTGCTCGGCAGCACTATCTTAGGAACCCGTCCTCTACATTCCTTGCAGCAGAGGACGCCCTTGGACAGATGATAAGGAGCCTTCATCTCGCCTGATTTAATTTTTTCGATGATCGGACCCAACGTCTCATCATCAAGCTGATGAGGGATAACATCAGTAAAGGCGAGGGGAAACTCCAAGAGTAAGGCGCAGGGTTCATTTATTGGCTCCTCACTGGGTAGATGGTACACACGTGACAAAGCATCGGCAACAACATTTTGGGTCCCCCGTATATGCGGTGCCCTTAACTTAAAAGATGAAATTTTGACCACCCAGCGGCCAATTTTACCCAGTTGACGGGGGTGCGCCAGAAGCCAAGAGAGAGCCTGGTTGTCGGTCTGTAAAAGGAACTCAGCATGTTCCAAATACCTCCTAAATTTGTCCAGGGCGAAGACTACAGCCAAACACTCCAACTCATACACAGAGGATTTCTTTTCAGTGTCGGTGAGGGTCCTAGATACAAAGGCAACTGGCTGCCGAGCACCATCCACCTCCTGCGAGAGCACGGCGCCGATCGCCACAGAGCTGGCGTCCGACTGCATAATAAAGGGCTTCGTGAAGTCAGGCATCCGAAGCACGGGCGGTGACAGAATGGACTCCTTCAGGGTCTCAAAGGCTCGCTGCTGCTCGTCGCCCCACACAAATTTGGCACCCTTTTTCCTTAACGAATTTAGGGGAGCAACAATCTCGGCGGCCCCTGGGATGAACCGCCGATAAAAATTAACCATCCCTACAAAGCGGGCCACCCCTTTAGCGTCCCGAGGAGGAGGAAAATCCCGAATTGCCTGAGTCCTCTCTGGGTCTACCGTGACCCCTTTATGAGACACAAGGTGACCGAGGAAAGAAATTTCCTCCTGGGCAAATTTCACCTTGTCGGGGTTTACCGTGAGCCCCGCGCGCCTCAGGCGACACAACACCTCTCGGAGATGATCCATGTGTTCCTCTAAGGTAGTACTGTAAATAAGAAGATCGTCAAGATAATTAAACACGTACTGGAATTTAACATCGTGGAACACCGTGTCTAGTAGTCATGTTAACGTCTGAGCACCAACAGCCAGTCCCATGGGGACTCTCTTATATTGGTACAGGTTCCACGGTACGCAAAAGGCCGTGTACGGCCGAGAATCCTTGTGTAAGGGAATCTGGTGGTAGGCAGAATTAAGGTCATAAATTGTGAAATAGCGGGCCTGCGAAAACCAGTCAAAGCCGAATGCAGGTCCGGGAGGGGCACCGACTCAACCTCTATATTTTGATTTAATTTACGATAATCAATAACCAGCCGATGCTTCCCTCCTGGTTTAGGCACCAAGAATGCTGGACTGGCATAGGCCGACGTGGAAGGTTCAATGACACCCTGGTCTAACAATTCCTGAACCTTCTCACGCAAAATGGTCATTTTGGGAGGGGCGAATTTATAAGGGTGCGAACGGACAACCGAGGAGTCACAAAGGCGGATACGATACTCCAGATTATGTGTGAGGCCGAGATCGGCCGTCAGTACCTCGGGGAACTCCTCACACAATTGACGGAAAGTGGTCTGTTGGGCCTGGCTTAAATTATTAATAGCCGCCGGGGGCTGAAGTTCTTCAAGTCCCTCCCCCGACTCGTCCCGATATCCAGAAAAAGGAATGCGCACGGCACGGTTAAACTTGAAGAAACAAACGTGCCCCTGGATATCGAGAACCAGACCACTTTTCATGATGAAGTCCGCACCCAAAATACAATCGACGCTCAGATTCGGAGCGACAAGAAACTCTCACACCCACGAAAAATAATTTATTTTGATTTTGAAGGCCACCAATTTTGAGGTAGGAAAAACCTCCCTCGAGGCCGTCCAACACACCACCGACGAAAGAGCACTCGCCTTAATTAAAGACTCCCTAACCAACTGCTGGTAAACCCGGGAGGAGATCAAACACCGCGCCGATCCCGAGTCCACCAAGGCCTTAATACGGCCCTTTCCAACCTCCAACTCGAGATAGGGACACACGGAGAGGCCGGGACGAATCGGCTTAGGATAGGGCTCCCCGGATGAGTGCCCAGTTTCAACCGCACATAACGGAACATGAGATGCGCTAACGCTACCACGCGTGGGGAGGGACCGGTGTCCCCTCAATCCCCCCCCACGCGGGCCGTTTTTCGAAGGGCGGTTCTCACGCGGGTGCCTCCGACCGTTTGAAACGGCAATTCCGGGCCAATTGCCCCATCTTACCACAAGTATAACAACTATAGTTTTTCCTTTTAAAGTTGGTGCCTCGTTGCTCCCAGGTAGGTGGCCGCTGTTGACCAGATGTGGAACAGGGGACAGAGAATTCGGAAATCCCGGAGCGAGTCTCATCATTCATCTGGATGGTGCGGGCAAAGACACAAGCTCTGCTGAGATCCGCGAAGCTTCGCGGTCTCTCCAAGAACACCAACCGTGACCTCTCCTGGGGATTGAGGCCCTCCAAGATGACCCGCACCAGCTCAGCCTCCGACACGTCCACACGCAGCACACGGGCAGCACTCTTGATAGAATTTATGAAAACGTTTAACTTTTCCCCGTGCCCCTGGACTCTATAAAATAGTCTTTGCCGCATCTGGTCACGCAGCCTCCCGGGCATAAACAGCTTCAGAACATCCCTGTGGGAAGCATCAAAATCTCCGCCCGCGCCGAGATGCCAGACCACACAATCCAGTAGAGGCGCCCGACAATAAGGGTATATCATATTTAAAAGCGAGGCACCAGACACCCCAGGGAAGTCATAAATGCCGAAAATCCCTTCAAAAAATTTTACCAGCTGGTCTAGATCCAGACCGTCGACCACGGGAAGCCGACGGAGGAGGTGGTCATAGATGGGGTTCGGCAATGACTCATATTTGACGCTGGCAAGGGTGGTGCCAAACCCACGAGGGACTTCCACCTGATCACCATGAAATCCCTGGGGGCGACTGCCCAACGAAATGAGAAGACGTTCCTCGACCAGAGCACTACATGCTTCCCCCAGGAGATCCACCCGCTCAGTGGCCACGGCCTGGCGCGTGAGCATCTCTTTCGGTTTGCCAGGACTTTCTGGAGCCTCCCAAGGTAGGCAAATTTTTGACTGCAGGGCCGTCGCAGCCCGCCTAACCTCCTCCTCCAGATCGTCCTGCAACAACAAATTACGGAGACGAGCGGACAAGTGGTGCATTCTTTCGGTCACCCGCTGCCAAACTCGGGTGGAACTCCCTATATATTCAGAGTCCTCCATCATCCATCAGGGTGGAGAACTCCGTCCACTTGTCCGAACACAAGGCTAACTCCTCCCCCAAATCCTCAATCTCGACTCTCTGGAGTGGGACATCCCCTACCAGCAGCTCCCGCAGTTGTCTTCTCAAAGACGCTACATCCCTCTGGGGAATCCCACCCCGCAAGCGTATCTCAAACTGGAGCTCATCTTTATTACAATACTCGGGCACCAGACCGCGACCCTCACGCCGACCACTACTCTGCCCCGCCTCTGACATCGTTTCACAATACAAAGACTTTAATACAACCAAGCGATAACAATCAAAGCACCCCAGGGTTCCCGACCCGACACCGGACCAACAACCAAGACCAAGACCATATGCTGTAAGACCAACAAAGACAATGACAAGACCCGAACACAAACAAACAAATAGACACTTAACGGCGAACACCCCAAAGATACAAACCGGAATCACTAACCCGCCCGTGCTCACCCCCCCCCCAGGTGTCCCGGCCCGGCAACCGCTCCCAAAGACCAATTTTTTTTTTACAACAATGGTAAACACATAATTACAGTAAAAATATCAGAATCAACCCTGTTAAGCTCATTACATTCTTTGAGATATGAGAACACACCACAAAACTGACAGTGCATGTCCAATTAAGGTATTGAGGCCACCGCATCAATTTCCAATTTTTGGCTCAGAGGTGGCCGGGCCTACGTCCAACCACGCTCTGCTACCATTTGTGAGCCGCTCATCATTGTCATCACAACACATTAACCATACTTCAGAATTTTAACTTTCTTAAAATGTGTAACTAAATTCTACAGCTTACCTGGATGACCGGCTCACTTGTTCAAACCAGGAGGAGGCCACCTAGTGGAAGAAAGGCCTCATGCTGGGGAACCATTAGGCAATTGAATTAATGAGGTGACCTCAATTTCCAAACTGAACAAACAACAAATTTATTGGTTCTCTAATTCCTTTTAAAAGCGTTACAATTTTATGTACAAAGCGTGTACTTCATAGTACCCAGAATATAGAAGTATTTTATTTAAAATAACAATGATCCTGCAGCAAACCCTCGACTATAAATTTTAAAACCTTTACAAAAATATAATTTTGATATTTTGGCAATAAATTATTATTAACATTAATAAATAAAAATAAATAAATCCAGAGGTTTTCAAAATTTAATACATCTAATAACAATAGTTTTTTGTTTTTTTTTTATATATTACAGGACACCTCTGGTTGTACTATTTTAATTAATTTACACTAACAACATGCACCATCTGAAATCTCAATCAAAAAACTAAGAACAACAACAATATAATTAGTAAAGACATAACACTAAACATAATTTGCTACTTATGTTCTTTAGTATGAAACTTACAATATGTGTGCACAATAGTGATACTAACATTGGGTTAACATGGTACGAGCATTCTTTTTTTTTTCCTCAGGTGCAATGTAAAAATTAAGAATGATAACCATATAATTAGTAAAGGTATAAAGTTAAATATAATTTGGTAATTATGTTCTTTAGTATGAAATTCACAATGTGTGTGCTCAATTTTTTTACTAAACTTGTATAGCTCAATGGTTTTCTGATCTCATAGTGTACACCATTATTAAAAAAATATCAAATAACCAGGTCTCTCAAAATGTAAAATGTTTTATACATACACATCTGTGTATACGAATGACTAGATCCATAACACTATTTATATATACTTATCACTCAACAATTAATTAATATAGTCATTCAACATGTTTTAAACTGAGCCAACATTATTAAGTTCCATTAGATTTATGAATATATATATGTATACAAAAAATTTTAACATTGATTTGAAATTCAAAGAGAATTAAAATAAGATCTAAATCCCAAAACGTGTAGGGATATAACATAGTTTGAACCAATGTGATGGACAGTTCACAACCTGTCATGCCAAGGAGTGCACACAATACCTATGACTTCATCATTTTCTTTTAACTTACATTCACTTAACATTTTTCACACAAAACAGTTACATGGATAACACAGATAAATACTGAGAGACTATCTCAGAGAAAATAAAGGAACCAGGTATTCTTCACTCTAGTAGCGCTGGGAAGTGCCTTCACACTGCAAGGTTTAAATAGATACCCATTCACCAGTAGTATCTTAACACATTTCGTTTTTTAAAATTTATTTCTTTTTTATATCTTAAAAAGCATTGCATAGAAGGTATTACTATCACTTACTAACAGCATAAGAAGCTGTCCTCACAATTAAAAAAATATCAGATGCCAGTCCAGTTCAACAGAATTTTAAAAGAAAAACTTGAGTTCAGAAATGAATTTGCAATCATTAAAATAGCCTGGGTACTCCAGATATTGAGTAAAGTAAAAAACATCAAGAATTAAAGCAAACTTTTTTTGTTGTTGTGTTAAGATAACTAGCCAGGACCTCACTTGACGAGATAATCAAGTAGTACCAAAAGCACACATAGGAATAAGTTAATAATTTTCTTTTTGCAAAAATTCACCTCCACAGCACACGAGAAACATTGTTCTCCAGACATACCTGTCAAGATTGGCATTAGCACATTAGCCCCGTATAAGTTCCTTGATCTTCTTACATTTCATCTTGGTCTGACACTCGGGTCACGGTAGAACGGGCCGCAGACACCCCTGGGCACACCCTGATACTCAGCCAGCCATAATAAAAATCATACGCCCGGTATTAAAGGAAACAATTAAAACTTTTCCAGAAGCCTGACAAGAAAACGACTCGCCAGGACTAAGGCTGACACGAGAGAGAGCACAACACGTGAATAAGGCAACCACCAGCACCGGCCCCTCACAGCGGAGCAGTGAAACTCAAGTCGCGACGCATCGGAACTAGATAGCGTGCGGGTGTCCATATATCACGTAACTACGGACACCACGGCAAAACGAATGCTTCTTATTGCCATAACTTTGACTTAAACAAAATTCGTATGTTGCCGTAACGAAATTCCAGTTACGGCACACCCCCACAACAAAAGGAGTCCAACGGGTTGGAAGATACTGGGTCGGCCACAACTGGAGGAAAGGCGGGGACGAACTAAAACAGTTTAAAAGGTAAAACTAGTCGGAAGTTGAAAACGAAAGGACACCGGAAAGAAGGACAAGGTGTGTGTGTGTGTAGCTGGGTGTGTGAAAGATACCGGGAGTGTGAGCGGTCGCGACCTAAAGAGATAGAAAGAGGAAAGGAAAGGACAGGAGCTAAAATTCCGATAAAACACTAAAACCCCATTTAATCCCCCCCTAAAAACAGTTAAAACTCTTAAAAAGTAAAACATTAAAACCCAAATCCTCCAGAGAAGCCCCCCCTAAACCAAACCCAAGGACCTAACCAAACCCTAATTAATCCTAACTGGGGTGGGAAAAAAATATCTATATTCTTCACTCAATGAACCTCCACTAGAGCACACGCCTTCAAATGCGACACATGGGCCACTCTCACCTGCATACCGTCCTCTAGACCCACCAGGCTGGCAGTAACCGGAGAGACAAACTCGGGAATACGGAAAGGTCCCAACCATCGATAACAAAGCTTGGCGGCGCGACCTTCCACCCTAGATCTGAGAGGGTGGCTCCTACAATATACGAACTGGACCACCTTGAAAGGGTTGGGGACTCTCCCCGCGTTATAACGACGCCGCACGCGCTCGTGCGATCGGAGCAGAGCTCTCCTCACCTCTTTCCACCTGTGAGAGACCCCCCCCCGTTCGGCAAATCCGGGAGAAGATCCTCCAATCTCCACAATTGCTAAGGGGATGAGCAGGGGAGAAACCAAACATGACCTCAAAAGGCACGGCTCTATGACTTTCATGAAGTTAAAAGCCATTTGTAACCACTGAAGATTCTGGTCCCACGTGTTCTACTGTTCCGCGTGGTAAGCGATGAGGGCGGATCTAAGATTGCGATTGAATCGCTCAGCATGGGAAGGTTGCGGGTGATAAGGGGAAGTGGTTACATGTCGAATGCCGTGCCAGAAACACATATTTCGGAACTGCCTCGAGATGAATTGGGGGCCATTGTCTGAGACAATGATGGAGGGAAGCGCGAATGCTGAAAGATGCTGGTCTGAAGGGCTATGATGGTAGTAGCAGCACTTGCCTGACGCAAGGGAAGTAGCCAGACATACTTAGAGAAGGCGTCCACACAAACAAGGAGGAACGAATTCCCTGCCTTGCTACGTGGGAAAGGACCCACGTAGTCGATGAAAACCTTCTCCATAGGTCTGCCAGCCACCTCAGAAGACAGCAACCCCAACTTGGTGTTTTGAGCGGGCTTGGTCAGACTACAGAGATGACAGCACTTCACCCGGGTGGCGATGTCCCGGTCCATGCCTTTCCAGATGAAGTTCTTTCGAATCGCGGCGATGATCTTAGAAACACCCAAATGGTCTCCTACCGGGGAATCGTGATAATACTGGAAGACCATGGGTACAAGCTTGCTCGGCAGCACTATCTTAGAAACCCGTCCTCTACGTTCCTTGCAGGAGAGGACGCCCTTGGACAGATGATAAGGAGCCTTCATCTCGCCTGATTTAATTTTTTCGATGGTCGGACCCAACGCCTCATCATCAAGCTGATGAGGGATAACATCAGTAAAGGCGAGGGGAAACTCCAAGAGTAAGGCGCAGGGTTCATTTATTGGCTCCTCACTGGGTAGATGGTACATACGTGACAAAGCATCGGCAACAACATTTTGGGTCCCCCGTATATGCTGTGCCCTGAACTTAAAAGATGAAATTTTGACCACCCAGCGGCCAAGTTTACCCAGTTGACGGGGGTGCGCCAGAAGCCAAGAGAGAGCCTGGTTGTCGGTCTGTAAAAGGAACTCAGCATGTTCCAAATACCTCCTAAATTTGTCCAGGGCGAAGACTACAGCCAAACACTCCAACTCATACACAGAGGATTTCTTTTCAGTGTCGGTGAGGATCCTAGATACAAAGGCAACTGGCTGCCGAGCACCATCCACCTCCTGCGAGAGCACGGCGCCGATCGCCACAGAGCTGGCGTCCGACTGCAAAATAAAGGGCTTCGTGAAGTCAGGCATCCGAAGCACGGGCGGTGACAGAATGGACTCCTTCAGGGTCTCAAAGGCTCGCTGCTGCTCGTCGCCCCACACAAATTTGGCACCCTTTTTCCTTAAGGAATTTAGGGGAGCAACAATTTCGGCGGCCCCTGGGATGAACCGCCGATAAAAATTAACCATCCCTACAAAGCGGGCCACCCCTTTAGCGTCAGGTAAAATGTAAAAACTAAGAATGATAACCATATAATTAGTAAAGGTATAAAGTTAAATATAATTTGATAATTATGTTCTTTAGTAAGAAATTCACAATGTGTGTGCTCAATTTTTTTACTAAACTTGTATAGCTCAATGGTTTTCTGATCTCATAGTGTACACCATTATTAAAAAAAAATATCAAATAACCAGGTCTCTCAAAATGTAAAATGTTTTATACATACACATCTGTGTATACGAATGACTAGATCCATAACACTATTTATATATACTTATCACTCAACAATTAATTAATATAGTCATTCAACATGTTTTAAACTGAGCCAACATTATTAAGTTCCATTAGATTTATGAATATATATGTATACAAAAAAATTTTAACATTCATTTGAAAGTCACAGAGAATTAAAATAAGATCTAAATCCCAAAACGTGTAGGGATATAACATAGTTTGAACCAATGTGATGGACAGTTCACAACCTGTCATGCCAAGGAGTGCACACAATACCTATGACTTCATCATTTTCTTTTAACTTACATTCACTTAACATTTTTCACACAAAACAGTTACATGGATAACACAGATAAATACTGAGAGACTATCTCAGAGAAAATAATGGAACCAGGTATTCTTCACTCTAGTAGCGCTGGGAAGTCCCTTCACACTGCAAGGTTTAAATAGATACCCATTCACCAGTAGTATCTTAACACATTTCGTTTTTTAAAATTTATTTCTTTTTTATATCTTAAAAAGCATTGCATAGAAGGTATTACTATCACTTACTAACAGCATAAGAAGCTGTCCTCACAATTAAAAAAATATCAGATGCCAGTCCAGTTCAACAGAATTTTAAAAGAAAAACTTGAGTTCAGAAATGAATTTGCAATCATTAAAATAGCCTGGGTACTCCAGATATTGAGTAAAGTAAAAAACATCAAGAATTAAAGCAAACTTTTTTGTTGTTGTGTTAAGATAACTAGCCAGGACCTCACTTGACGAGATAATCAAGTAGTACCAAAAGCACACATAGGAATAAGTTAATAATTTTCTTTTTGCAAAAATTCACCTCCACAGCACACGAGAAGCATTGTTCTCCAGACATACCTGTCAAGATTGGCATTAGCACATTAGCCCCGTATAAGTTCCTTGATCTTCTTACATTTCATATTGGTCTGACACTCGGGTCACGGTAGAACGGGCCGCAGACACCCCTGGGCACACCCTGATATTCAGCCAGCCATAATAAAAATCATACGCCCGGTATTAAAGGAAACAATTAAAACTTTTCCAGAAGCCTGACAAGAAAACGACTCGCCAGGACGAAGGCTGACACGAGAGAGAGCACAACACGTGAATAAGGCAACCACCAGCACCGGCCCCTCACAGCGGAGCAGTGAAACTCAAGTCGCGACGCATCGTTACTAGATAGCGTGCGGGTGTCCATATATCACGTAACTACGGACACCACGGCAAAACGAATGCTTCTTATTGCCATAACTTTGACTTAAACAAAATTCGTATGTTGCCGTAACGTAATTCCAGTTACGGCACACCCCCACAACAAAAGGAGTCCAACGGGTTGGACGATACTGGGTCGGCCACAACTGGAGGAAAGGCGGGGACGAACTAAAACAGTTTAAAAGGTAAAACTAGTCGGAAGTTGAAAACGAAAGGACACCGGAAAGAAGGACAAGGTGTGTGTGTGTGTAGCTGGGTGTGTGGAAGATACCGGGAGTGTGAGCGGTCGCGACCTAAAGAGATAGAAAGAGGAAAGGAAAGGACAGGAGCTAAAATTCCGATAAAACACTAAAACCCCATTTAATCCCCCCCTAGAAACAGTTAAAACTCTAAAAAGTAAAACATTAAAACCCAAATCCTCCAGAGAAGCCCCCCCTAAACCAAACCCAAGGACCTAACCAAACCCTAATTAATCCTAACTGGGGTGGGAAAAAAATATCTATATCCTTCACTCAATGAACCTCCACTAGAGCACACGCCTTCAAATGCGACACATGGGCCACTCTCACCTGCATACCGTCCTCTAGACCCACCAGGCTTTCAGTAACCGGAGAGACAAACTCGGAAATACGGAAAGGTCCCAACCATCGATAACAAAGCTTGGCGGCGCGACCTTCCACCCTAGGGCTGAGCGGGTGGCTCCTACAATATACGAACTGGCCCACCTTGAAAGGGTTGGGGACTCTCCCCGCGTTATAACGACGCCGCACGCGCTCGTGCGATCGGAGCAGAGCTCTCCTCACCTCTTTCCACCTGTGAGAGACCCCCCCCGTTCGGCAAATCCGGGAGAAGATCCTCCAATCTCCAAAAATTTCTAAGGGGATGAGCAGGGGAGAAACCAACCATGACCTCAAAAGGCACGGCTCTATGACTTTCATGAAGAGAGGAGTTAAAAGCCATTTGTAACCACTGAAGATTCTGGTCCCACGTGTTCTGCTGTTCCGCATGGTAAGCGATGAGGGCGGATCTAAGATTGCGATTGAATCGCTCAGCGTGGGAAGGTTGCGGGTGATAAGGGGAAGTGGTTACATGTCGAATGCCGTGCCAGAAACACATATTTCGGAACTGCCTCGAGATGAATTGGGGGCCATTGTCTGAGACAATGATGGAGGGAAGCGCGAATGCTGAAAGATGCTGGTCTGAAGGGCTATGATGGTAGTAGCAGCACTTGCCTGACGCAAGGGAAGTAGCCAGACATACTTAGAGAAGGCGTCCACACAAACAAGGAGGAACGAATTCCCTGCTTTGCTACGTGGGAAAGGACCCACGTAGTCGATGAAAACCTTCTCCATAGGTCTGCCAGCCACCTCAGAAGACAGCAACCCCAACTTGGTGTTTTGAGCGGGCTTGCTCAGACTACAGAGATGACAGCACTTCACCCGGGTGGCGATGTCCCGGTCCATGCCTTTCCAGATGAAGTTCTTTCGAATCGCGGCGATGATCTTAGAAACACCCAAATGGCCTCCTACCGGGGAATCGTGATAATACTGGAAGACCATGGGTACAAGCTTGCTCGGCAGCACTATCTTAGAAACCCGTCCTCTACGTTCCTTGCAGGAGAGGACGCCCTTGGACAGATGATAAGGAGCCTTCATCTCGCCTGATTTAATTTTTTCGATGGTCGGACCCAACGCCTCATCATCAAGCTGATGAGGGATAACATCAGTAAAGGCGAGGGGAAACTCCAAGAGTAAGGCGCAGGGTTCATTTATTGGCTCCTCACTGGGTAGATGGTACATACGTGACAAAGCATCGGCAACAACATTTTGGGTCCCCCGTATATGCTGTGCCCTGAACTTAAAAGATGAAATTTTGACCACCCAGCGGCCAAGTTTACCCAGTTGACGGGGGTGCGCCAGAAGCCAAGAGAGAGCCTGGTTGTCGGTCTGTAAAAGGAACTCAGCATGTTCCAAATACCTCCTAAATTTGTCCAGGGCGAAGACTACAGCCAAACACTCCAACTCATACACAGAGGATTTCTTTTCAGTGTCGGTGAGGATCCTAGATACAAAGGCAACTGGCTGCCGAGCACCATCCACCTCCTGCGAGAGCACGGCGCCGATCGCCACAGAGCTGGCGTCCGACTGCAAAATAAAGGGCTTCGTGAAGTCAGGCATCCGAAGCACGGGCGGTGACAGAATGGACTCCTTCAGGGTCTCAAAGGCTCGCTGCTGCTCGTCGCCCCACACAAATTTGGCACCCTTTTTCCTTAAGGAATTTAGGGGAGCAACAATTTCGGCGGCCCCTGGGATGAACCGCCGATAAAAATTAACCATCCCTACAAAGCGGGCCACCCCTTTAGCGTCCCGAGGAGGAGGAAAATCCCGAATTTCCTGAGTCCTCTCTGGGTCTACCGTGACCCCTTTATGTGACACAAGGTGACAGAGGAAAGAAATTCCTGGGCAAATTTCACCTTGTCGGGGTTTACCGTGAGCCCCGCGCGCCTCATGCGACACAACACCTCTCGGAGATGATCCATGTGTTCCTCTAAGATAGTACTGTAAATAAGAAGATCATCAAGATAATTAAACACGTACTGGAATTTAGCGGGCCTGCGAAAACCAGTCAAAGGCCAAATGCAGGTCCGAGAGGGGCACCGACTCAACCTCTATATTGTGATTTAATTTACGATAATCAATAACCAGCCGATGCTTCCCTCCTGGTTTAGGCACCAAGAATGCTGGACTGGCATAGGCCGACGTGGAAGGTTCAATGACACCCTGGTCTAACAATTCCTGAACCTTCTCACGCAAAATGGTCATTTTGGGAGGGGCGAATTTATAAGGGTGCGAACGGACAACCGAGGAGTCACAAAGGTGGATACGATACTCCAGATTATGTGTGAGGCCGAGATCGGCCGTCAGCACCTCGGGGAACTCCTCACACAATTGACGGAAAGTGGTCTGTTGGGACAGGCTTAAATTATTAATAGCCGCCGGGGGTTGAAGTTCTTCAAGTCCCTCCCCCGACTGATCCCGATATCCAAAAAAAGGAATGCGGACGGCACGGTTAAACTTGAAGAAACAAACGTGCCCCTGGATATCGAGAACCAGACCACTTTTCATGATGAAGTCCGCACCCAAAATACAATCGACGCTCAGATTCGGAGCGACAAGAAACTCCCACACCCACGAAAATTAATTTTTTTTAATTTTGAAGGCCACCAATTTTGAGGTAGGCAAAACCTCCCTCGAGGCCGTCCAACACACCACCGACGAAAGAGCACTCGCCTTAATTAAAGACTCCCTAACCAACTGCTGGTAAACCCGGGAGGAGATCAAACACCGCGCCGATCCCGAGTCCACCAAGGCCTTAATACGGCCCTTTCCAACCTCCAACTCGAGATAGGGACACACGGAGAGGCCGGGACGAATCGGCCTTGGATAGGGCTCCCCGGATGAGTGCCCAGTGTCAACCGCACATAACGGAACATGAGATGCGCTAACGCTACCACGCGTGGGGAGGGACCGGCGTCCCCTCAATCCCCCCCACGCGGGCCGTTGTTTGAAGGGCGGTTCTCACGCGGGACCTCCGATCGTTTGAAATGGCAATTCCGGGCCAATTACCCCATCTTACCACAAGTATAACAACTATAGTTTTTCCTTTCAAAGTTGGTGCCTCGTTGCTCCCGGGTAGGTGGCCGCTGTTGACCAGATGTGGAACAGGGGACAGAGAATTCGGAAATGCCGGAGCGAGTCTCATCATTCATCTGGATGGTGCGGGCAAAGACACAAGCTCTGCTGAGATCCGCGAAGCTTCGCGGTCTCTCCAAGAACACCAACCGTGACCTCTCCTGGGGATTGAGGCCCTCCAAGATGACCCGCACCACCTCAGCCTCCGACACGTCCACACGCAGCACACGGGCAGCACTCTTGATAGAATTTATGAACACGTTTAACTTTTCCCCGTGGCCCTGGACTCTATAAAATAGTCTTTGCCGCATCTGGTCACGCAGCCTCCCGGGCATAAACAGCTCCAGAACATCCCTGTGGAAAGCATCAAAATCTCCGCCCGCGCCGAGATGCCAGACCACACGATCCAGTAGAGGCGCCCGACAATAAGGGTATATCATATGTAAAAGCGAGGCACCAGACACCCCAGGGAAGTCATAAATTTGAGGCCAAGACATCAATTACCAATTTTTGGCTCAGAGGTGGCCAGGCCTACGTCCAACCACGCTCTGCTACTATTTGTGTGCCGCTCATCATTGTCATCACAACACATTAACCATACTTCAGAATTTTAACTTTCTTAAAATGTGTAACTAAATTCTACAGCTTACCTGGATGACCGGCTCACTTGTTCAAAACCAGGAGGAGGCCACCTAGTGGAAGAAAGGCCTCGTGCTGGGGAACCATTAGGCAATTGAATTAATGAGGTGACCTCAATTTCCAAACTCAACAAACAACAAATTTATTGGTTCTCTAATTCCTTTTAAAAGCGTTACAATTTTATGTACAAAGCATGTACTTCATAGTACCCAGAATATAGAAGTATTTTATTTAAAATAACAATGATCAACAAAACCTCGACGATAAATTTTAAAACCTTTACAAAAATATAATTTTGATATTTTGGCAATAAATTATTATTAACATTAATAAATAAAAAAAATAAATCCAAAGGTTTTCAAAATTCTGCTAAAAAATATAAACCTTGTAAAAAATATATTTTGTTGATCTTGTTCGCTACCGACTGGAGCACATATTAGGCAATGCCTTGGCCATGCGCAGTTTGACTGGCGCATAATTTTGAATGTCAATAAATGAACATCATTATTCAGTTACAAGAGTTGTCTTTATTTCTATAATTAATGTTAACTATTTTTTTTTCTAAACAAAAAAATAATTTACAGTGCTAGAATAAATATCTAAGAAAAGTACACACACAATTAATTAATTATTTATTAATTAATTAAATTAACCAATTAAACCAAAACTCAATATTAGTAAAATTCCATAACTTACAAAATTTTATTTTATTATCAATCAATCACACTTAATTATAAAACATTATTTATATTTAATTTATTCTTTGTAATTGGTGAATCCAAAGTGGAGCTGTATCATCGGCGAGTTCAACACCGAGATCCAGACAACATACATAATTCTTGCTATCTACATATATTTTATTTAATTTTATATTTGTAAAAATTTATATTACAAATTGGCTAATCCAGTGATTAAGAACAATACACACATATATATTTATTTTATTTATTTATATTTGTAATATTATATTATATTACAGTATCTATTTAAACCTTGCAGTGTGAAGGCACTTCCCAGCGCTACTAGAGTGAAGAATACCTGGTTCCTTTATTTTCTCTGAGATAGTCTCTCAGTATTTATCTGTGTTATCCATGTAACTGTTTTGTGTGAAAAATGTTAAGTGAATGTAAGTTAAAAGAAAATGATGAAGTCATAGGTATTGTGTGCACTCCTTGGCATGACAGGTTGTGAACTGTCCATCACATTGGTTCAAACTATGTTATATCCCTACACGTTTTGGGATTTAGATCTTATTTTAATTCTCTTTGAATTTCAAATCAATGGTAAAATTTTTTTTTTACATATATATATTCATAAATCTAATGGAACTTAATAATGTTGGCTCAGTTTAAAACATGTTGAATGACTATATTAATTAATTGTTGAGTGATAAGTATATATAAATAGTGTTATGGATCTAGTCATTCGTATACACAGATGTGTATGTATAAAACATTTTACATTTTGAGAGACCTGGTTATTTGATATTTTTTTTAATAATGGTGTACACTACGAGATCAGAAAACCATTGAGCTATACAAGTTTAGTAAAAAAATTGAGCACACACATTGTGAATTTCATACTAAAGAACATAATTACCAAATTATATTTAACTTTATACCTTTACTAATTATATGGTTATCATTCTTAATTTTTACATTGCACCTGAGGAAAAAAAAAAAGAATGCTCGTACCATGTTAACCCAATGTTAGTATCACTATTGTGCACACATATTGTAAGTTTCATACTAAAGAACATAAGTAGCAAATTATGTTTAGTGTTATGTCTTTACTAATTATATTGTTGTTGTTCTTAGTTTTTTGATTGAGATTTCAGATGGTGCATGTTGTTTGTGTAAATTAATTAAAATAGTACAACCAGAGGTGTCCTGTAATATAAAAAAAAAAAAAAAAAAAAACTATTGTTATTAGATGTATTAAATTTTGAAAACCTCTGGATTTATTTTTTTTATTTATTAATGTTAATAATAATTTATTGCCAAAATATCAAAATTATATTTTTGTAAAGTTTTTAAAATTTATCGTCGAGGTTTTGTTGATCATTGTTATTTTAAATAAAATACTTCTATATTCTGGGTACTATGAAGTACATGCTTTGTACATAAAATTGTAACGCTTTTAAAAGGAATTAGAGAACCAATAAATTTGTTGTTTGTTGAGTTTGGAAATTGAGGTCACCTCATTAATTCAACTGCCTAATGGTTCCCCAGCACGAGGCCTTTCTTCCACTAGGTGGCCTCCTCCTGGTTTTGAACAAGTGAGCTGGTCATCCAGGTAAGCTGTAGAATTTAGTTACACATTTTAAGAAAGTTAAAATTCTGAAGTATGGTTAATGTGTTGTGATGACAATGATGAGCAGCTCACAAATGGTAGCACAGCGTGGTTGGACGTAGGCCTGGCCACCTCTGAGCCAAAACACATTATAGTTCTTTTCACACTGGTTAAGGGTTCTGCTAGCAAAGCTCACTACTAGATGGTTTCCACTTTCATCTTCTTGGTACAGTGTTGATCCCAAGCTAATGTTACTAGCGTCACAGTTTAGAAAGAAGGGTCGGTTAAAATCCGGATGGTTGAGCATTACTGCTTCTAAGAACTTCTCCTTAATTGATTTGAAGGTTTCGTCTTGTTCTTGACCCCATCGCCATTTATTCTTGGACGATAACTGGTACTGAAACCGGGCTGTCAGTTCGGAATAATTATTTTGGAACTTCCTATAGTAGTTACACAGGCCTAAAAATGATTGTAGTTGCCTTCTGTTTTTTGGTATAGGGAATCGTTGTATGGCGTCTACCTTTTCTGTTGATGGTATTATTCCTTGACTGTTTAACTGGAAACCCAAGAATTGTACTTCTTTAGCTATAAGCTTGGACTTGTCTAGTTTAAGGGTAACATTATTTCCAGCAAGCTTCTTCAAGACATGCTCCACACGGTAACAGTGTTCTTCCCAATTGGTTGATGTTATTAGGAGATCATCAACATAGACAGTCGTGAATTGGAGCGCTTCTGGTCCGAGTATATGATCCATACAGGCGACAAAAACAGCTACTGAGTTCACCAACCCGAAGGGCAACCTCTTAAACTGATAATTGCGCCCTTCGAAGATGAACGCCATGTATTGCCGGCTTGCTGGGTGCAATTCCACTTGCCAATAGCCGCAGACGGTATCCCACGTGGTAATGAACTTCGTTCCGTGGAACCTCTTCAATATCTCATCAATTTCGCCAGGTGAGGTACGATCGTTAATTATCATTTTATTTATCTCACGTGCGTCAAGGCAAAGCCTTACCTTCTCATTTTTCTTTTGTATAGCCACAATTGGGCTAGTGTATGGCGATTGACTGCTCTCGATAATATCTCTACTGATCATATTCTGGATCTCTGTGCGTACGGCTTCCTTCAAAGACTGTGCTATGGGATACGACTTTCGATTAAATTCTACTGGTTCTCTGAATCGTATGGAACATTGGTAGTTCCGGATCTTTCCAGGTTCGTCCGAAAATACAGCTCGATATTTTTCATATATATTGACCAATTGATTCAGCTGGTTTTCCTCTAATTGCTCGGTAGTATTGTGGCACTGGAAGTTATGTATCTCCTGAATCTTTTGTTGCCATAGGTCCTCCTCCGAATCCTGATGTACTGGCTTGTTGTTTGTTAAGTAGTTGGACAAATAATTCACCTTATTTTGGTGGTCGAGAAGTTGTCTGGAGTCTAACGTCTTGTTGTTAGTTAAATTGGCTACCCAGGTCGAACCTTCAGAAAATAGTGATACCTTTCCTCGGCACAAGTCGATAACTGCTGAGTTTCTGCGCAATATGTTACATCCTATCATGATGTTGAAAGGTAACCCGGCTGCAACAAGAAATATCATATCCACACTAATGCCCTGACTGTTGACACTTAGGGATACCTGTTTTCTTATGGTCTTGTTCTGTCGGCCGGTAGCTCCTACAAGTACAATATTATTAATAGGTAGTACCGGTAAGTTTTTGTGGCATTCCTGCTGTATCCGGTCCAACTCATTACGATTTATTATAGAGACATTGGCTCCAGTGTCTATCATTATAGGAACAGAAATACCCTCAATTTCTGCAATTATATATATTATTTCACTGTTATTATTATTAATATTAATTTCGCTTTCTTCTAGCAGGTCCTTACGGATATCTTTCAAATAATTACTGTATATTATTATAAAATTTTTTCTGTTTTTCTTCGAATTTCTTTCTTGGTTAAACCCAGCAGATTGGAGCAGTAAAGGGTTATTGGAGTTTATTACTGCCTCCGTTCGTTTAAGTGTTCCGCATCATTACGGATTAGGCCGTTGGAAGCATCAGCTTGGAGTCCTGAAACTGCTTCGTTTGGTTCAGCACGATCGTCCTGTTGGGCTTCTGTTACAGGTAGTCTTCGCTGATTGTCCAGGCTGGAACTACGTCTGGGCTCGTACTCTCTGTAACGATTACTTCCCTGACTTCCTTGAAAGGTCTCGTATTCATAATATCGGCTCCTTCGTTGAGGCTGGTACCTCCTTTGTCCACTGCCTTCCGCTCTGATGTAGTTAATATGGGGTCGATATGTCCTGTAATTATTGTTATTACCTCCATTCGGGTAATTCCTGTTATAATTACTATGATAATTGTTATTAGAGGGGTTGGGGTTCCTCTGACCATTTGGAACATAATTACAATTATTATTATAATAACCGTTGTTGTTTTGTGGACGGTTATTGTTATTATTATTATTATTATTGTTGTTGTTGTTGTCACTATTATTAATGCGAGGAACATGATTATTATTATTATTGTTGTTAAATCTAGGTAAATTATTGTTATTACGGGTGTTATAATTGTATTCGGCATTATTCCAATTTGCGGAATTATAATTATTGTTGTTGCCCACATTCTGCCGATTATTATTACTCGAATTATTGGTGTTACTTCTTGGTTCCGGCTTTTCATATCTCCTGCGACTTTGGCGGTAATAATCTTCATGCTCATACATTTCTAAGAGCTCAGTCATTGCTTGCACAGTCTTTATTTGACTGTTTCTTCTAGCTCTTATTATATCTTCCTCATAATGGTATGAGAGCTTGCTGACCAGGCATTCTTCCGGTATTCTGGGCTCTAGATGTTTGGCCACGCACACCTTTCCCAAAAAGTACGCCGTTAAAGTCTGGTTTCCATATGGGTTGTATTTTCCATGACACATTCCGTCTCTGGCGATATTTTGTGTCGATTCAGACCAATATTTGGCTTTGAATAGCCTTTTGAATTGTTGGTAGTCGGTCACTTCATCTCTTATCGCCATCCACCAATTATCTGCTATCTCCTTGAACGATTCGTCAAGCACTTCTTTATTCTCCCTCCAGCGATTGCCCCTGTGTTTGGTGAAGTACTCTTCAATTCTGGCTAGGAACTCCATCGGTTTGTTTTTATAAAACCTGAAGTTAATTCCTTCGCGATTCTCGCTGTTAGGACAACTGGTAATGCTTGTCGGTCGACTATGGAACAGGTCTATATCTGTTTGGTTCTGTCGCACCTGACTGTTGATACTGGTCACAGTAGCTTCAATGCCGTCACATTTTTCTGTGAATCGGTCCTGCACTCGCTCCCAGTCTTCATGTGTTTCTTTTAGTCTTTCCTCCAACGTCTTCCTAGTCGTTTCTTCAATGTTGTTAACTTTAGTGTTTATTTCTGTCTTGATACTCTGTACTTCTCGTTCGGTTTGACTCCATCTTTCGTCAGCTCTTGTAACCTTTTGTTCGATTACCGTTAATTCCTCTTCTACCTTCTTGCTGATTGTTTCATTATTTTCAGCTATCTTTTGCCCCAGTTCTTCCTTCAATGCTTCCATCCTTCCATCTAATCGGTTCAGATTCTCTTGGTTCGTCTCTCTTAATTCTTCTCTTAATTGTTGACTATTATTCTCCATCTATTTATTGGTTTCTTCCAGTTTTTGGCTTATCTGGGCCAATTCCTCCTTCGATTGTTTATTGTCAGTTTTTATTTCCTCCATTTTCTCCTCAATCTTCTGAATATTTTCCTCCATTAATAATTTATTCTCGTTTTTTATTTCGTCCATTTTCTCCTCCATCTTCTTACTATTCTCCTCCATTTTCTCCTCCATCTTCTTACTGTTTTCTCTTAATTCTTCCTTCAATCGTTGGTTATCACTTTTCATTTCCTTACTATTTTCTTCCATCTTCTCCTCCATCTTCTTACTATTTTCTTCGATTTTCTTATTGGTATCTCCGATTTTATTACCCAACTCTTCTTTCAATTGTTGGTTATCGTTTTCCAGCTTCTTACTATTTTCTTCCATCTTCTCCTCCATCTGCTTACTATTTTCTTCCATTTTATTACCCAACTCTTCCTTTGTCGTTTTAAATTCTCTGAGTAACATCTCCATCATTCTATCCAATTTTGTCTCTTCCTTTGTGGTGGATTTCTCTGGCTGTTCCTTTTGTGGTGCAGGCTTGTTTGGTTCTGCTGGCGGTAACATCGACTCCACATCTTCCACTGGTGTCGCCTCTTTATCCTCCATGTCTACCTCCTGCTCGGCCACCATAGCCCTTTTCCTTGATGTAGCTCTCCTGTGCATCTCGCTCCTTCTTCCGACCTATTGACCGCTGCCAAGCTAAAATAGGAAATTGGACACTCATCCTTATTTTATAACTCTATTACCTCCTATTTAAAGCCCTTTAGTTGGACGCCAATTTGTAATATAATATAATATTACAAATATAAATAAATAAAATAAATATATATGTGTGTATTGTTCTTAATCACTGGATTAGCCAATTTGTAATATAAATTTTTACAAATATAAAATTAAATAAAATATATGTAGATAGCAAGAATTATGTATGTTGTCTGGATCTCGGTGTTGAACTCGCCGATGATACAGCTCCACTTTGGATTCACCAATTACAAAGAATAAATTAAATATAAATAATGTTTTATAATTAAGTGTGATTGATTGATAATAAAATAAAATTTTGTAAGTTATGAAATTTTTACTAATATTGAGTTTTGGTTTAATTGGTTAATTTAATTAATTAATAAATAATTAATTAATTGTGTGTGTACTTTTCTTAGATATTTATTCTAGCACTGTAAATTATTTTTTTGTTTAGAAAAAAAAAATATTTAACATTAATTATAGAAATAAAGACAACTCTTGTAACTGAATAATGATGTTCATTTATTGACATTCAAAATTATGCGCCAGTCAAACTGCGCATGGCCAAGGCATTGGCTAATATGTGCTCCAGTCGGTAGCGAACAAGATCAACAAAATATATTTTTTACAAGGTTAGTAATTATGGTTCTTTTAACGAGTCGAAATGGTCAGAGGGCAAGGAACAAGATACATTCTTACAGGTATTCTTAAACTAAATTATTATGGCTGAAATAAAACAAGATTATTATTTAAATTGTCAATTAGGAAAATGAATATCGAACCAATTCGATGAAATGACGTCACTCCCTTCAAGTTGGCCGTGTACTCGTGCTGGTTAGTAAATCAAGTATGGCGGCCGTCACCTCGAGTTAGCTGCTATACTGCTGGAACTGGCTGAACTTCTCCCGCAGAAATAAAATGATATTCCCTTCTCTGCGAAGTAGTGTTGGTTCAGGAATATAGTGTAGAGTGTCCTCTCTTCTCCTGCGATGTCGTTTCGTGATGGGTTTCTTGTGAAGTGTCCGGTGTTCAAATATGTGTATTTGTGTTCTGCGAATATGGTCCAAAATTGTCTCAAAATGGCTGTTGATTTCTTGTGTTTGAGTTTGATGGTGTTATTACTGTTGTTTGGAATTAGTGAGGTGTTAAAAATTAATAGTTAATGTTATTTTCACTTTTAGATAACCTCTGTTACACGCCGCATAACCACACTCGGTTTTACACCAAATTATTCTTTTTTCGGTATTCTGCTAATACATTTCCAACTAGTCATCTTTACGATTAACAATAGACTAATAGACTGAACGTCGTCGTTTTAGGGTAATTTGTGCTATGTCTTTTTCCTCTTTATATTGTTCAATTATAAAAATATCTGTCTAAGACTTGGTTCACCATCTAAATATACATAATAAGTTTTCTTATTTTTTACTGTATTTCAAATATTTCTTAATTTTACATAAATCTAACTACTCAGTAATATTGATTAATTAATTTTACATCTGGGTTTGTTTCAAGCTCATTTAAGCCCAAAAATTACAATTTTTTATAATGATTGTATGCCTCATATTTTGTACAAATTTATTGTTTAAATGG
Source organism: Magicicada septendecula (assembly GCA_034769895.1). NCBI lineage: Eukaryota > Metazoa > Arthropoda > Insecta > Hemiptera > Cicadidae > Magicicada > Magicicada septendecula. The sequence continues at coordinate 58,645,726 of CM068368.1, read as the reverse complement.
TTTTTAATTGTTTTTTCTGATAATATTTCCATGTAATATTCTTAATAACTCCGTGATTATCTTTGTTGTTAATAATTTTGTTGTTAAAACACTTCAATATTGATTAATTTACTGTTTAGTCTGATTTGATTACCATTATAGGCCTAGTATTATTTGTTTCCAAAAGAAGTTCATTTTCTTTCCTTTGTCATTCTATTCGCTATTAATTGTATCTGTATTAATTATATTTTCGATTTCTGTGTTGTATGTATTGAATTCTATCCCTATATTATATAGCTTGATTCTCTGATAGATAGTTTTGGTTTACATTACTAGTCTGTGTTTTCTAAAGTGGTGTCTTAGCTATTCTGCTTGTACGTTATATATGGTTTACTGTTTTGAATAAAATTATTACATTTCTATATCCTACTTGCCTCTCTGCCTTACCCACTGGAAAATTAAATAACATGATTTTAAAATACAATGGAATATCTTATATCTACTAAACTTTTTTTTTATAATATCATTTAAACATAACAAAAACATCTTATGCCTAATAACACTTTTCGTTATCCACTGTCTCTTGTGTTTATTATACCTATTTTAGTAATATAATGAAAAAAAATAAAAATAAATAAAAACATCTTATAATTACTGACACCTTCAGTTATTAACTGTCTCTAGTGTTCATTATGAAAAAAAAAATAAAATAAAAACATCTTATACCTATTATTTTCTTATACTACTTAATTTTTTAAAACACTTTTATTATCAAAATTGCACTCAGTCATTAGACTGTCTCTTTAGTTTTTCTTACACTACACTTCATTATAATGTGTCACTTATTTTGGCTACACTAATGGTAGTCCTTTTAATAATTTTTCACATATTATACTTACAACTAGTATACAATTCGGTTTTCTTTGGGATTGTATCTTGTAACTTGTTACTGGGTCTAAATGTATTGGGTTTAATTTTGTTTAATGGTATGTATTCCATGATTATCATTTTTTGGAATAGCTCTTCTTGTTTCTAGTCTCTTTGTGGGAATCTTGACATATTTTGTCCCTTCTTCATTATTATATTAGTAATTTCTGGTCTTGTGGTTTCTCTGCATCTTGACCTTATACATTTCCCTTATTAATATGGTTTCATCCTTTTATTTCCTTTTTCTGGTCCTTCCCTTTTTACTGCTTCCCCAATCTACTGGGTATACTGCTGGTTTATTGAGTATTTACATAGTAAGTTATTTTGATCAATGGTTTTCTTTGTTATTTTTCATTCTTATTTACATTTTATTGACTTAATATACAGTTTTTAGTGTAATCCTTAAAACAATTCATTCTTCTCACTCACTATGGAACTTTTCTTCTTTATTTATGTTGCATTAAGTTAAATGTTTAGCGTGATACTTTTGTTATGCTACAATACCCATTCACCAGTAGTATCTTAACACATTTCGTTTTTTAAAGTTTTTTTTTTCTTTTTTATATCTTAAAAAGCATTGCATAGAAGGTATTACTATCACTTACTAACAGCATAAGAAGCTGTCCTCACAATTAAAAGAAATATCAGATGCCAGTCCAGTTCAACAGAATTTTAAAAGAAAAACTTGAGTTCAGAAATGAATTTGCAATCATTAAAATAGCCTGGGTACTCCAGATATTGAGTAAAGTAAAAAACATCAAGAATTAAAGCAAACTTTTTTGTTGTTGTGTTAAGATAACTAGCCAGGACCTCACTTGACGAGATAATCAAGTAGTACCAAAAGCACACATAGGAATAAGTTAATAATTTTCTTTTTGCAAAAATTCACCTCCACAGCACACGAGAAACATTGTTCTCCAGACATACCTGTCAAGATTGGCATTAGCACATTAGCCCTGTAGAAGTTCCTTGATCTTCTTACATTTCATCTTGGTCTGACACTCGGGTCACGGTAGAACGGGCCGCAGACACCCCTGGGCACACCCTGATACTCAGCCAGCCATAATAAAAATCATACGCCCGGTATTAAAGGAAACAATTAACACTTTTCCAGAAGCCTGACAAGAAAACGACTCGCCAGGACGAAGGCTGACACGAGAGAGAGCACAACACGTGAATAAGGCAACCACCAGCACCGGCCCCTCACAGCGGAGCAGTGAAACTCAAGTCGCGACGCATCGCTACTAGATAGCGTGCGGGTGTCCATATATCACGTAACTACGGACACCACGGCAAAACGAATGCTTCTTATTGCCATAACTTTGACTTAAACAAAATTCGTATGTTGCCGTAACGAAATTCCACAGTCACGGCACACTTCCAATGCCGTGTCAAATACAGTACAAAGCTACTGTTCACTGATTTGTAATTTATTTGATAGTATTGGGGGGGGGCAAGTGCCTCCTCTTGCCACCCCCGAATGCTGCCCATGGCTATCGATACTGGTAACATTACCAAAAGCTTAATAGAAAAATGTATACAAGGGTACATCTGTTTATTACATTTTGATATGACATCTAATGGACTGTGTGGACCAACGTTTTCTTCTCTATCCATATGCAACTTCCAGAACTCCAATTCAGCTTTTAGTTTTCTTTTAAACAAATCTACAGTTTCGTTGAAGAATGACTAATACTTTGTTACCAAGTTATATATAATTTCATCGAAATTATCTGGTTTGGTCGTTGATAAGAAAATATGTGTATTATAGAAATGTAATGTTTCTTTAGGAAAACGATCTTTTAAATCCAGAATCAAATTATCGAATGCCTGTAGGCCTATATACATATATAAGTTATACTGTATATATATATATCGTCTGCTTATAGTACCGGTATGTAACTATATCGTTTGTAGGATGATTTTCTCGAACAGTTGTCTGGAAGCTTTTCTGGGTATTCTTATTTCCACATCCAATTCTTCAGCAATACCACATATACTTCCTCATATGTAGTTTTAAAAACAGCTTCGCAGTTGTTACGGCGTCTTTGTAAAATTTTACAGTATCGCTTAAGTAATCCTGAGCAACTTTTGAGTCGACTTGAGTTCTTTGAAAAAATTGCCTCAATTGCAATGTGCAAGTAAGTAAATCCGAGAGACATACAATTGCAACAAGTGTTTGGCTATCACATTATACTATTCTTAACCCTCGAGCTTTAACAGCTGTTGCAGAATCTTTCCATTCAGTTATTGAGTCTAAAACTGATATAATTTTTAGAAGAGCGGATCGAAACTGGTGTACTCCACCATGCATTCCTATCCAGCGGGTCTCGCGAAGCCCCGAAAAGTTATGGCCTAATGTTTGTTTTAGAACATATACTCTCTTGGACGAACCTTTTAAAAAATATATTGTCTCTTGCATTGCCGAAACAGCATTTTTAATAGCGTGTACTTGGGATGTTCGAAAAATACTTAAATTGAAGCAATGGCTGTAACAAGGGAGGGGAAAAACAGCATTAGGGGCTTCTTCCATAACTTCAGATACCATAGTACTACAACCGTCAGTTGTTATGGCAACGCAGTTGCTTAGATTTAAATTACATTTTTTTAGAGCATTTATAACAATCTTTCCAATAGCTACTCAAGTCAACTTCGGTTCACCATTATTTTCATTATCCTCATTCATTTTGGTGCCAGAATCAATAAATTGAATGAATGATACGTAAATTTTTATCGTCAGTATACCTAATGATTAGTGATAATTGCGATTTGTTTGAAAGATCTGTCGTTTCACCAAACATTACACTAAAAATTTGAGCAACTTGGATTCTCTTAGGTAAAATGTCTCATCCACAGCAATCAGTCAAGTCATTTTGAGTTGTCTTGCTTATACATGTTGCACGAGATGTTGACTCTTCGAGATATTTTTTCAAACCTAATTGCCGCTATCAATCCGAAACTTCAATAAAGCTCGGAAATTGCCAGTATTTATGACCGAATCAGATTCACCAGTTGTCAGTTTGCCATCGTCTCGGTCCTCAAAATTGAATGTTCTGGCGACCCAGGAAAATAATGCTTTTTATTTATAGGCACTAATCGAGAACGATTTTCTTTCACGATTTTTTGACGTCCAGTATGTAATTTATTAGTAGCGGATAGCTCAGGATTTTTGTAAATTTTTAAGAAATATTTTCCTTTTATCACAGCTTCCTGGTGATATTTGTTTTGTGCACGCTTTTCAAAGTCTCCACCTTTGTCCAATACTGTAGCAAAGTTGGTTATTGATTCTGGAACTAATTTCTGGAATCGAGTACTTCCATGGTGTCCACCCTCAGCAGAACTGACAAAAAAATGGACAGTATTTACAAAAGAATCCCTTTTTTCGTGCGAGAAAGGGAATTTCATAAGAATTTAATTGGTTGAAATATACATATCGTTTATCATACTTCCAGTTTTGTCACTTGAGTGAGTTAAGTTAAAGAATAAACGTCTTTGTCCAAAAAATAAATGTCTCTGTATTTGATTTGAAGAAAATTAAATACCTCGCCTTAAAAAAAAAAAAAAAAAAAAAAAAAAAAAAAAAAAAAAAAAAAAAAAAAAAACTATTAAGACATTTTACATCCAAATGTGATAATGAAGATTTGATGATGTTATGATTGTTTTTTCTAACATATACTCAGTATCGCAGTCTAAATTTAGCAAATGTAAATGTGAACTGTATGACTGAAGCTCAGACCGTTGGATAGCAAAGCGCATACGCATATGTTATAATTTCGACATGCAAACGCGCGAATTCAAACCGAACTACCTGAACGGTATGAGGATATAATAACAGAAAAAATTATGATATTGTGACGATTTCATTAATAAAAAATATGTTAGTTAATTAAGTTGATAACGTATAAGCTGAGAAACTTTAAATTCTTAATAAAATCTCACATTTTAAACTAAATGTTATTGCTATCATTAAATAATAATAATATTTAATATAAAGTCTACTAATAAAATAAAAGGGAATGGAATTGTACAGACAGGGTAAAGCTTATTAATTATTCCTGCATAAACAGGCTCTGACCAGAATTAACTTGTTCCCTGACCCCTAAATAAACTAAGTATTGTTGTAAATTTGTTATTATTTAAATAATTAAATAAGACCACTGTTACATACTTTGATAACTTCTGTAACTAAGAATATCTCTAGTTAATAATTTAATCAAACTTTAGTCCTTTAATTAAATTAGAAACATGGAACTACTTTTATGTTGCCTAGTAATTGTCTTGAGATTACTACTCTCCCCCTTAACTATTTCTGCCACTTGCAATGGAGCGCTCACGCCGTAAGCAGCGTAAAGCGTTGTTTCGCTACGTGTATATAAAAATGTGAAAGGGTTGATTCAATGACTATTTAAATAAGTAAATTTGTGTGGTGATGACATCTCTCTCTATTATCAAATAACAAACTATGTAATTTATACAGTACGACAAACAAGAAGGTGATATTCAACTAATCTATAATCATGTGAAGTGTATAACAGTGAAACAAACTTTGTATTTATTTATTCTAACTACAAGAATTACTAAGAATTACTACAGTCGCCTGAGATGAGTGTATCACCCCCTGAATGATTTGACATACTTCTGGAACTTCACCGTCACAGGATGATAAGGTAACGACAGACCTTCAGGAAACACCCGGAGGACCGAAGAACCTATTCTGCAGCTACTTCAGGAAACACACAGGTGACATGGAGGCTTGTCTTCCATGGTTATGAGTTACAAAAAATTATAATCCACAAAAGACAATTTAACATATCATATTAAAGACTTTAAAACTTCTGTTTTAAATGTAATAACTTTAAAGACTTTAAAAGACAGACATTATATGTAATATGTAGTCTGAAATCTAATAACACTGGTTATAGCAAAGGAGTAAAAGTTTAAACTAAAAGTTTTGTTGTTTTAAAAGATTAATAAAAACCATTCTTCAAATGGTTAAATTTTCAATATTGTACATGGCAAGGTGACCATTATTCGTTAATATATTCAATCCCGGATCCGTGGAATAAATAAAATAGATGTACATCATATTTTAAGGGCCCTTTGTAAAGCAGTAATATCTATATATAATCATATAGTAAACTATATTGTTTGAGAACTTTCAATAGAGAACTTAATCACCAAATGTAATAAAGAGATGTCATCTGAGTACCGAGTAAACTGAGTGCATAAATCAACAGTCTCCCCTTCCTAATATCCTGCTATAAGAATTGTTTTATTTGTTGTGATTATTTTCAGCTCGTCACAACTAAGGCAGCCTGTATAATTGGCAGATCCAATTATTGCAGGTTCCCTAAGTTATAACACAAGAGAAGATGTTATAAATTGTGCCACTCTGCTTATGCTGCTAATTATTCTGCTAAATTCTGCTAATTTTGCTAATTTTGCTTAAGAGAAAAGAAAGAAGTAATTGTGTCCCGATTTCCCACGTACACAAGCTGTTGATCTATTCACTCATGTATTTTAATATGTGTCAGAATTTTAAATAAGATAAAAATAATAATTAATATTATAGTAATATAGTATAGGTAACTTTATTTGTAAATATAATATGTGTAAAGTAATATTAACATATAATCCCATGTAAACAAACCATGTAGGTACTTGTTAAAAGTCTCATTCATCAACATGTCACTTTCACGACAAACTCGGACATGTAAGTTTCCTGTTGCCGATTGTTTAAAACTGTCATAGTTGGTCTCCCCCAAGTTGAGTTAGACAATAAGTCACCCTCCTTGTATGGTCTATTGTTAATAGAAGCGTGTCTGTTCCTGTGTTTAGTAACCGAAGATTCCCCCTTTTGTAGTACGCATATTCAAGCCTGTGTGAAATTTCTCTCTCTCTCTCAATGTAAAATGATAAAGGTTGTCATAACATTTTAAGTGTTTATTTGTAAAAAAAAAGTGTAAGAATACGATTGATTTATATTTTTATATTTTTTGTGTAAAAAAAAAGGAAGCGTTGTATAGCATTTAATGCAAATAGTAGAATAATTAGTTATAGCCACTCACGTTACAAAAATGGCTGAATTTAATCCTGATCTATTATTAAAAGATGAGCTATGCTACGAAGCACTTTTACGAGGTCTAAAACACGTGAATGTAACCGTGTTGGAATGACGTAAATCATTACGCCAAACCGGATCAGATACACCCTCGCAGTTAGATAGATTGCGTGAACTTGATTATAACGGCGAACGAGAAACCTGTTATGCGAAATATAGGGAACTGATAGTATTATCTCAGAACCTTCAGGACAAAAAATCACCTACAGAAATTTTGCGCGTTACGCAACGTATAGAACATTTAACCCGCCGGTTAAATAATTTGTTAAGCTGGCCCGACGTCACCGTAATCCCCGCCGATGTGCAGAAATTTGCGGATGAGGCATTAAGCCAATTACCCATAATTATCAACGACTTACGACGAAAATCAGACTCATCGAGAATGGAGGAAATTGAGCACTACTTGCAAAAATTATATATCTCCCCAGTTCAATCCCCTACTTTAGAACACCTTCTCTCCACCTCGAACCCCGAATCACCCACCGTATCGAAGATACAACAGAGTCATGAACAATTACCTAGTAGAGAATTAAATACCCAAACTATGTTAGAACCCCCACCGCCTAATGTTCAGCATACTCGCACTAGTAAATATGCGATTACAAATCCAAATCCCAACACAAATCCTTCGAAAAGTATACCTAACGTATATTTTAATGTAGACCTCTACGGAAAGATTTCCCACCCAGTAGAGAAAATAATTAATGAAATTCCTTACACCGATGGCTTAAGTATCACGACTCTATTGACTTTTATCAGATACCTACTGCAAATAAAAGATCTACAACAATTGAGCGATTGGCAAATACAGCAGGTCATCTTACCCAAATGTAAACCACCTTTACGAGATCGTGTGCTAGAATCATTAAACTCGACTCTTCCGGTAGAAGAACTTCATACAAATATAATCAAATATTTTATCCCCACGGGAATATATGAGGAGATCAAAAGAAATACCGTACTTCGAGTACAAAGAGCTCAAGAAAGACTGGCCCACTATATCGCAGACATCAGAGAATCTTCACGTCTACTGCAAGTCGACTGGACTGAAAAACAATTGGTCGATACTATATTGGTAGGCTTATCTCCTGAAGAACGCTCCCGTTTAGCACTAATAAGTAGACCCCTTACCTTCGCTGACCTTGAACAATGTAGTGTGCACTCTTCAAATGTGTGGTATGCAGATCAGCATAGACTTGCACAGGTATCCACAACACCACATAGAAAGGAAACGCAAGCCCTATCCTCAGATACAAGAAGTCTACGAGAACGACGACCATTTCGGCGACCAACCTATGTTCATGGCCATGGTAAGTCCAAGGAGCCACCACCTCGACACGAAACCAGTGACACCCCGCGTAAAGAATATATATGCTATAACTGCGGAAAACCTGGACACCTCAGTGGAAACTGTAAACGGAAACGGTACAATCAGAAAACTCATTATCCAAAAAACATGTAAGGCAGGGAGATCCGAAACCCTGTGTCTTCCGCAGCATCGTGAAAACAGGTAAACCCCTGAGAGACCACAAATTAAAACAAAATAATAATAATAATAACAAAAGAAAATTAGACCCCTATGTTAGGAAATTTATCGATAAATGTAACTCTATTAGTAAATGTGATTACAATAGGTGTGAATTACCGTATATACAAGTTGACATTGGTGTTACATCCACCCTTGGATTAATTGATTCCGGATCCACGCGAAGTTTAATTAGTCAAGAGCTAGCCAATCAATTATTTAAACACAATTTAGTTAAACGCAGTCAATCAGTAAATATTAGATGCGCTACAGCTAATAAGCAAAACTTAATGATAAAACTTATCATCACGTTTAAAGTAAAAATTAAAAATCTAACGTGGTATTTTCCAATGTTGGTATGCGACGAACTAGGACCCGAGTTAATATTGGGAGCTGATTTTATCAGTAAAACCGGAATAATTTTAGACATTCACGAGAAGATATTTTACTTTGGATTCGATCGTTCACGGAAATATAACTTGCATGATAATGCAAATAACAGAGAAAGTACTAGCACCACTTCTACACATATAAAGCATCACGAATCTGAATTAGGTCATCTGGAAAGTAAAGATAGACGGAACATACAGACTTTAATAATACAATTCTCCAACGTCCTCACCACAAAGTTAGGACTGACGGACCTGATAGAGTACAAAATAAATTTGAGCGACAACAAAGTAATACGTTTAGCCCCATACAAAATATCACCTCCTAAAATGGAAGTAATGAGGAACCAAATTAATAAATTGTTAGAACAAGGAGTCATCGAACCCTCTACGTCATCTTATTCATCACCCGCATTTTTAGTACCCAAAAGTAACGACAAACATAGATTAGTTGTGGACTACAGACAACTAAATAAACGGATAGAATTTGAATCTATACCACTTCCCGACATCCACAGTGCATTTCATTATTTTACGAAAGCAAAAATCTTTACCATTATGGATTTAAATCAGGCATTTCATCAGATACCCCTTTCGGAAGAATCAAAACGTCTTACCGCATTTGCCGTCCCTTTCAACCTGTACCAATTTACGAGGGTACCTTTTGGTATATCCCAAGGTAGTTCTGTATGTAGCAGATTATTAGAAAAGTTATTTCATGACATAAAATTTAAATATGTGTATCACTACTTAGATGACATTGTTATCTACAGCGAGTCAATTGAGCAACATCTTAATCATCTACGTGAAGTACTAACCCGATTGGAGAAAGCTGGTTTAACTGTAAATCCCAGTAAAGTAAATTTTGCTGTGACACAATTCTCATTTTTAGGTCACATCGTAAAAGCCAACGGAAAGGTAAGCATAGACCCAGAGCGAACCCGTGCCATCAGAGAATTTTTACCACCGCGGGATGCGAAAGGAATAGCCCGATTTTTAGGAATGATAAATTATTTCCATAAGTATATCCCACGTCTAGCCGAAATTGCAGCACCGCTAAATACCTTAAGAAAGAAGGGAATTAAATTTGAATGGAATGAGCAACACCAAACCGCATTCGAGAAATTAAAAGAAAGCATAATATCACCCCCCGTACTACAATTAGCCGACTTTACTAAACCGTTTGTAGTGCAGACAGACAGTTCTAGTGTCGCCCTAGGTGCAGTAATATATCAGGAAGTAGATAACTCAAGGTTACCTATTAGTTACGCTTCTCGCACCCTGACTGAGCAAGAAAAGAAATACTCCGCATACGAATTAGAATGTTTAGCTATAGTTTTCGCTTTTGAGAAATTCAAACCATTTTTAGAACATAAGGAGTTTTTATTAGAAACAGATAATCAAGCGTTATCTTGGCTACTAAATCACCCAAAACAGTTAGGTCGTATCGGAAGATGGGTATTAAGATTAAATTGTTTTAAATTCAAAGTACAACATATTAGAGGCACCCAAAACGTAGTTGCCGATACACTGTCACGTATGTTCCACCCTAGTAGTAATACTTACGATAACAAGGGTAGAGAAACGCCGATTATTAATACTTTAATTACCGAATTTCCTCTTGCATTTACGGATTTAGCCCAGTATCAACAACAAGACCCATGTTTGAGTCCAATTATTGAACAACTTGAAAAAGGAAATAAGTCAGAGAAATACATATTAAGTAGGAGAGTATTATGTTGTAGAATAGCGAACGGAAAATATTTACGAATAATCGCCCCTGATATTATTAAACCTATGCTGATGGAATATTATCACTCTTCCACCATTGGAGCACATATGGGAATAAATAAAACCATACATCGAATTCATAAAGAATATCACTGGGAAAATATGAACAGTGAGATCGCCAATTTTGTGAAAAGGTGTAAGTTGTGTGCACTCAGCAAACCAGCGAGAAACAGTCAAATAAGTCAATTAATCTCAGAGATTCCTGCTACCCCGTTCTCCAAAATTTATTTAGACTTTTCAGGACCCTATCCGCGTTCTAAATCAGGAAATACAATGTTACTAATTTGTGTAGACTCCTTTAGCAAATTCGTCTGGATGTACCCCATGCGGCGAGCCTTAGCTACAACCACAGTAAGTATTTTACAGCATAGATTATTTAAAGAATTCGGTATTCCTGTCCATCTAGTGTCAGATAACGGACCACAGTTTAAGTCCAAGGAATTCAGGAACATGTGTTTCAAACTAGGTATAGACCACATTACCACTACAGAGTATCGTCCGCAAGGTAATATAGCTGAGAGGTATTTGCGAAACCTAAAATCTGCTTTAATAGCCTACCATGCAAACGACCATACTTCTTGGGACCAGAACCTATCCTGGATACAGTTCGCCTTTAATTCGGCATATCATGAAGGACATACGTCTACCCCATTCGAATTATTGTTCAAGTATAAACCTAACCACCCATTATCCACTAAGTGGAAAATACATGAATTGTTACCCCTTGAAATTAGGGATAAAAATATTAGGAAAATATGGAATGAAGCGCGCGCTAATTTACGAACAAACTTAGCGAAATCAAGGAAATATCACGAGCGAAATAATAATAATAATGAAGTAAAGTACCAAATCGGTAACTTAGTTATGTGTAAAACACATCCTACGAGTAGTACAATCGATAAGACCACTTCCAAGCTATCATACCGATGGTGCGGTCCTTATCAAATTCACAAATATTTAACTCCAGTAACAGTAGCACTGTATGAACCCTCTACTCAAAAATATGTACGAAGGACCCATATTTCGCAGATAAAACATTATCACGGAGAAGGAAATGGTAGAGTGCAAGTTAAATAAATGTAAAAAAAAAAAGAAAGGAATATGTTTTGTACTCAACTGCAAAGAAGTACTTGAGTAACATTTAGCTAGCTAATCGTATAAATAGGTACGAGGCCTGATCAACCTTGAATCCTATTCTTCGAAAGTAGAGCAAAGTAAGAAGTCAGCTGACATCAAATATGAGGAATAATTAAGTAACAAATTACTTAATGAGTAATTCTATAACGAGAATAACTCCCAACTAAAGAAAAACCCGGTAGTAGTCATAAGTAGTAGAGTTAAGAAAATTTAGAATGTTAACAATATCTTTTATAATGTGTGAATTTTATGTAGTATTAGAATTAGTCTGTAAAGTATGATATGTAGATAGTAAGAATAAGCAAGTCGAGACTGACTTGTGCAACTCATAATTACATAAAAAAAAAAAAAAAACCGGTGAGAGAAATTACACACTGAAACCCCAAACATACTCCCGGTACATTCCTAAACAAATAAACCGGAGTCTGTGGCTTAAGCGGCGGAGTATGTGACGATTTCATTAATAAAAAATATGTTAGTTAATTAAGTTGATAACGTATAAGCTGAGAAACTTTAAATTCTTAATAAAATCTCACATTTTAAACTAAATGTTATTGCTATCATTAAATAATAATAATATTTAATATAAAGTCTACTAATAAAATAAAAGGGAATGGAATTGTACAGACAGGGTAAAGCTTATTAATTATTCCTGCATAAACAGGCTCTGACCAGAATTAACTTGTTCCCTGACCCCTAAATAAACTAAGTATTGTTGTAAATTTGTTATTATTTAAATAATTAAATAAGACCACTGTTACATACTTTGATAACTTCTGTAACTAAGAATATCTCTAGTTAATAATTTAATCAAACTTTAGTCCTTTAATTAAATTAGAAACATGGAACTACTTTTATGTTGCCTAGTAATTGTCTTGAGATTACTACTCTCCCCCTTAACTATTTCTGCCACTTGCAATGGAGCGCTCACGCCGTAAGCAGCGTAAAGCGTTGTTTCGCTACGTGTATATAAAAATGTGAAAGGGTTGATTCAATGACTATTTAAATAAGTAAATTTGTGTGGTGATGACATCTCTCTCTATTATCAAATAACAAACTATGTAATTTATACAGTACGACAAACAAGAAGGTGATATTCAACTAATCTATAATCATGTGAAGTGTATAACAGTGAAACAAACTTTGTATTTATTTATTCTAACTACAAGAATTACTAAGAATTACTACAGTCGCCTGAGATGAGTGTATCACCCCCTGAATGATTTGACATACTTCTGGAACTTCACCGTCACAGGATGATAAGGTAACGACAGACCTTCAGGAAACACCCGGAGGACCGAAGAACCTATTCTGCAGCTACTTCAGGAAACACACAGGTGACATGGAGGCTTGTCTTCCATGGTTATGAGTTACAAAAAATTATAATCCACAAAAGACAATTTAACATATCATATTAAAGACTTTAAAACTTCTGTTTTAAATGTAATAACTTTAAAGACTTTAAAAGACAGACATTATATGTAATATGTAGTCTGAAATCTAATAACACTGGTTATAGCAAAGGAGTAAAAGTTTAAACTAAAAGTTTTGTTGTTTTAAAAGATTAATAAAAACCATTCTTCAAATGGTTAAATTTTCAATATTGTACATGGCAAGGTGACCATTATTCGTTAATATATTCAATCCCAGATCCGTGGAATAAATAAAATAGATGTACATCATATTTTAAGGGCCCTTTGTAAAGCAGTAATATCTATATATAATCATATAGTAAACTATATTGTTTGAGAACTTTCAATAGAGAACTTAATCACCAAATGTAATAAAGAGATGTCATCTGAGTACCGAGTAAACTGAGTGCATAAATCAACAGTCTCCCCTTCCTAATATCCTGCTATAAGAATTGTTTTATTTGTTGTGATTATTTTCAGCTCGTCACAACTAAGGCAGACTGTATAATTGGTAGATCCAATTATTGCAGGTTCCCTAAGTTATAACACAAGAGAAGATGTTATAATATTGATTTGCAATAATCTATGTCATTATAAATTACTGTGTTGTACATAAAAATTGAATTTCAAATTACTTTATGCTAGTTAAATTACTCCTTAAATATAGTACAATAGTTAGTGAACAGAAATTCTGTCTTTTTCGGCTGTACCGGAGCTTTTTGAAAATAATGAAAAGACGTCAAAATCCATTTTAACATATAAAGAAATAAATTTTGAACGTATATTTTAATTTTCAACATGCCTTACAAGACTTATTAAAAAATTACAACTTATTACAACTTTTTGTGATTTTTTACTCAGAAAAGTATAAAAATGTCTTTGATTATAATATTAAAATTGAGGCGTTTGGGGAGGGGCCGCCCCCTTCGCTCCCCCCTGGATCCGTGCCTCCTTGTTTAGTAAGTTTTTTAAGATCCTTGTCTTTTGTCAAGCTTCGTTGTAAAAGAAAAGTCATTTTTATCGTATTATTCTATATTTTTGTAATAAATACTTATTTAAATTCAACAGTATTAAATAATTAATTAATCCATTATTTTAATTATGTACTATATTATTATAACTATTGTGTTAGCTACTTTATTTTTTAGTTATTTGATAATTTTTAAGACCACAAGGTCTAAACAATTATTGAAACCGCGAACATGAGTATAAGCTGACACCACTTTCAATATATCGTTCTTTTCTTCTGATGATGTAACTAACGGTAGCGTATTTATTCCTGTAATTTTATCTCGTGCATCCCTGTTTTATAAATGCAGTTTCCATTCTCGAATTTGACCAGTGTTACGTAGGTAATTGTACAAAACAGCAATTCCTGAAATGCCAGTCAGTTATCACACAATGCAACATAGCAGCGTGTTTTCTTTTGGGCTATCTCGTCAAGGTCATTAAGACAACTGTATGATTTACATTGTGAGAAGGATAGATCTCGCACTCTTAGTGTAGGGTATATAAGATATAGTTTATTACCAATACTTAATATTTTTTTACTCTTTTTAAGCTATGCTGGTGGAAAATCCTTTTCTTAATATTCTTCTATCATATGTTGACATGAAAAACAGTTTCAACTTTGGTCGTACTATTACGACAACGTTTAGTAATAGCTAATTAAAACTACGTAACAATGAAGAATGTTCTTGAACTCAGTTTTATTTAGCCCTACAAAATTTAATTTTGCACGGACCTTGAGTACCCGAGAACGTTTTGCATGCACCTTACTAAACAGAGGACGTCATCAGTGTTTACTATCATTTAATATGAGGAATCGGTGTATACAATAATAATAATCATCATCAGAGTTACTGTGTGAGTCAGTATTCAAATCATGCATAGAACTTACCTATTAGGCATAAACATGTAGCAGTCAAACATTGTTTAATAACTTTTTTATTTTACATTTCCAACACGTATTTTTGGTACAAAATTGCCATTAGTAAATTACAAGCGAAATATTTTTTAGCATAAAAGAATTCGAAGGTGATACAATAACTCCGAGTGTTATTAGGGTGTTTGGATAAATATCACTATAATATTGACGACTCGGAACACAAAGTTTTTTATAAGTAAAAACGTAAAGTTTTACCTTACAGCCTAAACCGGCTTTCACCTATAGAAGGCTTCATCAGAGGCTGTCGTTAGTAGCGCTGCTCGTCTTGTTGTTGGCGACGAGAAAGTGTTTCGAAAGATTGAAGCTGTGTGTGTGTGGTGAGATGTGTTCGAATAATGCGTGCGATTTGAATTGTGTCTGTTCGTTTAGGATGTCGTTTTTATTTGTTTTTGTGTGTTTGTATATTTCTAATTGTTCTAGAGTGTCTAGTTTTCGGCCTTTTGTGTGTACGTGTAGTATGTTCATGTTATTGTCGATGTTTTTATATGTGTGGTTTGCTTCAATGAGGTGGTTTGCGAAGGTAGATTCTGTAGTGGTGTGGAGTGCTTTTGTGTGTTCAATGTATCTCTGTTTGAAGCTACGTCCTGTCTGGCCTATGTAGAATTTACTGCAATTTGAACAATTTAGTTTATATACACCGGGTAGATCGAATTTGTTTTGTGCTTTGGGCATGCGTTTTGATAGTGTGTTCCGAGTCGTCAATATTATAGTGATATTTAGTTAAGTAACGGACACGTCATGGACAACGAAATCCAAGGTGTTTGGATGATTACTAAACGCGATTACGCGACTTCTATTGACTCCTGATGGTACCTTCTGATGTAATTTATTTTAACCATCTTGTTTTTTTTTCTAATAGAAAATTAAAATTGATGTTGGATAACAGTAGGCCTATATAGAGAGTCACTACTTGTATTCTAGTTTTCATAAAAAACTTGAAAAATCAAGCTTTTCTGCGTTTCTGTGTATACTATAGGCCCAAAAGTGGCGAGGAAACAAGAAATTCATTAAACAGCTTTTTTTTTCATAAAAAAATTGTACATGCAAATATTACGTAGTTAAATATGCGAAAACCATTTTTTAGGATTTCTATCTACAGGCCTTAACTAGATTTGAAGTGAAACATCTGTTCAAAAACTTGCTAAATCTGCAAATTTGTAGATCGGCTTTGCAAGAAAGGGTGTTCTGTATTTAATGCTTTCATTACAGAAAGGAGAAAGGTTAGATTGTTTTGGGAATTAATTTTTAAAAATTACAGATTTTCTTTGTAAAAAAGACTGCAAAACGATACCTAAATTAAAAATTATAATCGGAGTTTTTTGTTTCTACTCCTAATTTATAAACGTGTACCTGTCATATACGTAGAATCAGTAAAAACACGTTTTTTTTTTACCTTTGTGAAATGTAGGGTAGGACACATGTAGTATCACTATAATACTACTATTACTTATGTGCAGAGGCGCACCCAGGATTTTTTCGGGGGAGTTTAAAAATTTAGAAACAAGGTGCACAATATTGGTTTTCCTAATTCATTTCTTTACAAGCAGGGCTTTTTCCTGGAGAAACGATAATACGCAACTTATAAGGAGCCAATGTCAATAGAACAGGAAAAAATTAACTTTGCTTCATAGAATTTCACTCATGTACGTTCCACCTATAATGCTGCAAAGGTCTCTGTTACACATACTGCACGAGTAAGAATCATACTCACAATGTTTGTAAGAATCATGAGTTAAAATCATGTTGAGCACAGGGTTACTAATTTGCATATACTTATTGAATAATTTAAATTACTTAATCAGTAGATGCCGACTTTATTGAAATAGTAATACAATAATATAGTTAAAATAAACAGACATGAAGCAGTTGCGCACTTTGTAGTGGGGATAAGGCGGGAACAATGTTATAGGGCCTACACATGAGTAGAGAAAGGCCTTTTGGAAATATTAGCCTTCTCCCTGAATGACGAGTCTATGTACGGAGGTTTTGATTTCGATTTCTATTTCGACACTACTAAACAGTAGGCCATACGGATGTTTTGTAAGACGAAACAAGCAATAGATACAACAGAGTTACCATACAAAGATTTCACTGAATTAGAAAATGTCTAACATTTAGTAGGCCTATTGCAATTATTTTGTAAACAGTGATTTGGCATGTTGTGTCTATTCCAGCCTTTCTTCAGATCTCCTAGTCGAGCCTAGACATAACAAACATTGTATATTTTGGAGTACATAATAGTTTGTGTACATGTTACGATTCAGGGAAAAACGTAGTAATATCGGTAAAAATGAGTCTCTGACGAATCTTGTAATAAGCGAAAACTAGTTCACGCTACAAGGTAAAAGTTTAACATTTTTGCCAATAAAAAATTAGTAAAAATAATTCCGAGTCAGTAGTGATATATTTATAATTAGTTAATCAACGGACACGTCATGGACAACAAAATCTATGAATATAGTCAACATTACACTCGCAACTTAATTTGTTCAACAACAACAACAGGTGACTGCGTGTTTAAAAAAAAAAACAACAGATGTAAATTCTCCATAAAGAATAGGAGAGACAATATTAATAAAAAAATTATACCAAAACTGTTTAAGTAATATAGCATTTAATTACTTACAACCAATTACAAATATTTAGCTCAATTCTTCAATCCCACTAATGTTTCCTTCACTGTTATTATAACTCAAATCGTCTTCACTGCTACTATCCCGTTATTTATTAATTTTGAAAAGAACTTTTACACTATACACTCTTTGGTCTGATCTCACGTAATCTTTTCAATTTTCATGACATGGTCACATCTTGATTTGCAATCTATGAAAGAAATACACTCAAATTCCTTTTTTGCTAAGTTTCTAACACTGTCGATGCAAAATGCACGTTTTTTTTTAGCATCCTTCTTCACGATTGCCTAAATCAGTTCTAGGATTAAGATCAGTAACTCAGGATGATAGAGTGGAAGTCGTAAAATATAATGTCCATGGTTTGCCAAAACAGTGGTTATTATAAAATTTCTGTACGTTGGTTTACTTTAGTGAATAGAGCTCAGGTTAAGATAAATGGACTAAAGAAATCCCATAATTCACTAACCAGTTAATTGTGTTTGTCTTTTTGTTAATGATGTTGCAGGTGGATTTATTTATTAATTGAAATTTTCATCCACATTTGTGGATATAAACGTGCCAAAAGCAATAGGAAACTTTAAATAGAATAAAACATTAGAAAGTTAAGAGAAAATATACTGTATATGAAAATTACCAGCAATTCAGAGAATGGCGTCTATCCACGTTTTTTTACTGACGTTGAATTCAGTTTCGTCTGTGTATACTATGGGCTGCCGTTATTCTCTGAATTGCCATAATTTTCTTATATATTTTCTTTTAACTTTCTAATTTGTTATGCTATTAAAAGTTTCCTATTGCTTTATAGAGTCAATTGTGATATCCACGAAATGTCGGTAGTTTCATCGAAGAGAACGGTGTAAAATTTGCTTTTTCTAACGCGGTTAAGAATGATCGATAAAATTTCATCACCGCAGCACTCGATGAGATCATTCTGTACAGTTTTGCTAATGTAAGTCGCACAAGCGCTTGCCGTTTCCAAATGCGTTTCTAACTCAACGTCGCCGCTTTTAACGCGAAATTTTAGCAGCCCTCTAAAGTTTCTTTCATTTTTGGTACAGTTTAGATTTAGAGGGCCATCATCACGATGTCCTCGAAACGCAATATTATGTTGGCCAAGAAAAATTACGCTTTCTAAAATAGGTTTCAACCTTGCACGATTTTCATTAATTTGATTAAATCTATGACTATTTACTTAATTTGCAACATCTACTTCAGGATTATTACAAACTTTCAAAAAATCTTTGGCTGCTAATACTGCATGCTTATGGTATTCGCTCTTTTCATGCTTTAAAAGAGCACCGTCTTCACCCAAAAGTTTTGCATAATTATTTAAAGGTTGGGAGACCAATTTGATTAAAGGTACATTTTTAGCATAACCACCTACACCAGCATTAACAAAAAAAGGGCAATATTTGCAAAAGTATCCCTGCTTACTGTCAGAAAAACAAGCCAATTGAAGTTATTTAAATGCTTTTCACTAGCATACCTTTTTTCCATTTTACCTTTTTTGTTGTGCACTGAATATGGAAAATTATAGTTTTTAGGTGGTACCCATGGATACAGTAGCAAATTTTTCTTGGCCAAATCATTTACAAATATTCCTACATAATCACCAACATCGAGAGTGGTGATATTACTACATTCGATCGTACCTACATTACTCGAAGTACTTGGTGAGGGATGTTGAACATCGCCTTTTCGACGCAGCCGCAGCTTTGGATCATTTTCCTTTACAAGATAGCCATCTGACTGAAGAATTTTGCGATCGACTTCTTGTTGAATCGGCAATATTGGATCATGTTCCTTGTAACTCGAGTTGTCCGACTGAATGGGTTGATGGTCTGCTCCTTCTTGGATCAGCAACACTGGCTCATTTTTCTTGTCGTTCGAGCTTTCCGACTGAACGGGATGACCCTCGTCTTTTCGTTGGATCGGCAATACCGAATTTTTCTCTTTCGTTCTGTCTGAATATAGAATAGTTGAGAATTAAATCATTATTTAAAATTATTTGAAAAAATTGTTTTATTGTTATTTTTATGAAAACAATGAAAAATCTGCATACAAAAATGCAAAAAATGTAATAAAGTGTAAAAAATATCTATAATTTGTTACTGCTATTATATTTTTAGTACTAAATTTTTACACCCTTATATTTTTTACATTTTAGTATTAACTCAAGAGAACTACTTCTAAAAACTGTGCAATATCAGAACCGTTTTTATACTACTACTGAAAATAACACTACGTAATGTGTAAACCACTTTTTCGCGAAAGCATGAAATCAATTTCTTTAAATCTAAGTAATGTCGGTGTTGTACTTACCAGAAATTGAATTATTAAACGTCGTATCATTTTGACACACTTTATTTTGTTGATCAATTCGAGTAAAAAAATGTGTCAACTTGGAGCGTTTATACGCTGTCCAGGCAGGGAAGGCGGCTAGAGGATTAGGAGACCCTCACTCACACACACACACTGACAGGCCGCCTAAGAATAGACAGGGACAGGCCTTTGACCTGCGCTGCTGTCTTTTTAGTTACAGTCCACTAGAATAAATTAAATTTTATTGTCGTGCTTAAACTTTTAATTTTGATTGTTCCATTGAATTCAGACTGTAATTTCATTTAAAATAAGTCCAAACACGAAGTTTTTATGGCGATATTCAAATGTTTTACATTTATTTGTTTATTTTGAACTATTGTTATTGTTAAACTTTAGAACACCATCTAAGCGACTATTATTAAAAATGATGATTATTAAAAACTAAGTTACTGATCATCTTATTTATTTTTCAACTATTTTTCTGTGACACTCCCTTTAATATGAAATATTTTTACAAACTGATTTTTGATTTTAGAACTTGACCTCGAAATTACGAG
The DNA here is from genome assembly GCA_034769895.1 of Magicicada septendecula. Lineage (NCBI taxonomy): Eukaryota > Metazoa > Arthropoda > Insecta > Hemiptera > Cicadidae > Magicicada > Magicicada septendecula. Next base: position 58,624,985 of record CM068368.1, on the reverse strand, counting down.
AATCTTAAAAGCTCGCCTTGGCCATTTTTTTTTTTTTAACTTCCGATTCACCGATTGTGATACTCGATAAAGAGCAGATTGACGACCCACCTCTTTATTGTTATAACACTGAAAAAATTAATCAACATATGTAACAGATTTTAATATATAGATATAAAGATTATTTTCAAACCCCATATTTTTATTTCAAATAAACAATATATGAAATAATAGTTGTTATACGTAATCGAAATAATTGTTTGTCTTTTTACTAGGACGAACTTTTAAAACTGTTATTTATTATAAAAATATTATATATTATTGTTTTACAGACACACAAAATGAAATGTGATATGTATCTATGTAAATATATTAAAAAATTACTGTCCATGTTATTAAACTTTAACTATAACTTGAGAGGACGAGGTAGCGCGTCAGAAATTAAATGTGTATTATTGTATCCCGTAATTTGGAAAATAATTACCGGTATTACAGATTTCAGAAACATGCAAGAGAGACGTCCCTTCCTTACTTGGTTTACACTTAGTCGCTATAGTCGTTTTTCCAGATAGAGAGAGTATTCACCCTCAAACCAACAAACAGTAGAGGTCATTGCTCGTGCACTGATTACCCGCTGATTAGTCGTTAAATAGCTTGCACGGGGTAGTGAGACAAGCAAGTCTTGTCAGAGAGCAGATCTGTCGCGTATATTGTGAGTGAATCAGTTCATTTGTGGTTAGTGTATAGTTGATTTGTGATTATGAGTCCTTGTAAAAAACGCCAAGTTTACATACTCAATGCAGAACAATGATTGCTTCTGTTCTGTTCTATTTTGAGAAAGAGAAGAATAATGGAGGTCCTTTACTTAATACTAAGAAAGTAATGCAGAGAACAGCAGATGCTTGTGGCATTTCGTTGAGAACAATACAACGTATCAACGCAGAGATTAAAAAAAGTTTGGAAAATCAAGACGATCCCTGTGTAATTGAAGATATTGATTTAATCACAGCTGAGGACGATCAAAAAGATAACACCTTAAACACCACCAAGAGGGAAAATATTATTATTCATACTCCTCGGAAGAAAAGTTTGAAGAGAAAGCGGCCAGTAACAGACATGGATGACTTCGACAAAGGAGCTATTCGACGTCACATATTGAGCTACTATGCTCGAAAAGAAGCGCCTACCCTCAGACAACTTTGTGTGCCACTTCAAGAAGCTGGACTGTATATGGGAGGAAAATTTTCACTGAGCTCGCTATTATCAGACATGGGATTTCAGTACAAGAAATTTAGCAGCAGAAAAATCCTCATGGAAAAGCCGTCAGTGGCCCTGTTAAGGTGTCATTTCTTAAGAAAGATGCGTGAAGTAAATATTACAAACACTATATTTTTGGACGAGACCTGGATCAATGAAAACACGAGAAAGGACACTGGTTGGACTGATGGCACTATCCAAGGAACTCTCGGCGGCCCTCTGGATAAAGGCAAACGATTGATCATCTGTCATGCTGGTCGCTACGATGAATATACAAAAAGCCAGCGAGATCGGGGGCTGATATAATCGGCCGCTAGCAGTTCCAACAATGAAAGGGCCATTTAACCGGCTTCTGGCATCCAAAGGGAGTGTCTCAGAAAAATAGTTGAAAAGTAAATTAAATGATCAGAATCTTAGTTTTTAATAATAACATTTTTTTAATAACAGTCGCGTAAATAATTCTCAGAAGTTTAGCAATCACAGTATTTCAAAATAAACAAATAAAAGTAAAACATTTGAAAATCGTCGTATAAACTTCGTGTTTGGACTTATTTTAAATGAAATCACAGTCTGAATTAAATGGAACGACCAAAACTATAAGATTAAGCAGAATAACAAAATTTAATTTATTATAGTAAACTGTATTTAAAAAGACAGCAGCGCAGGTCTAGTGCCGGCCCCTGTCTATTGTTAGGCGGCCTGCCAGTGTGCGTGCGTGAGCCAAGGGTCTCCTAATCCTCTAGCCGCCTTCACTGCTTGGACAGCGTATAGTTAGTTGCCTCATTGGTATGATGATCCTCATTTCTTTTTTTAGACATTTTGGTAAACGAACATATAAACAAATCACAGAATAATAATAAACACTTTAAAAGCCAATTACAAATAATACCACTTATAAACGCAGTGTGCTAATCCACAAAACGATCTTGACTGTTGATTTCGAACAAGTCTTCGCGGCGCGGCGTGACAGCAAAAAGACAGAACTGTTTTGCCGCCATTCCGGGAAGGACCTTTCCCCGCTAACGGTAACCTCCCGCTTACTTTGCAACCTTTCAGAGCCCACAATATACTACCTGATAATATTTCTGAGCGAGACAGTTTAGCTTAAATTTCCAATTCCCCTGATAGTAAATGAGCGAGACAGTTTAAACAGTTCGACGTCTGTTAAAATTTTCTAGTTACGTGACCTAATGCAGCACCACACCTACAGATTGCTCTTTTGTTCAACTTTTGGGAGGTGGAGAACTATATTAAGAAATATTCAATACAGAATATAGTACTTATATGGTAGTAAATAAAACTTTCCTGTGATGAATTTTATATTCAATGTTGTGATGATATTCAGCATTATGAATGTACCGATAATTAAACCCTTTGGGGGGGGGATTGCCCCCCTTGGATCCGCGGGTGGTTTCATTGCCAAAAAAAAAAAATATATATATAACAAAACCAAAAACAAAACCAAAACCAGCTTTCCTAACCTTTTGCTAATTACTCCAGCCAAATGTAGGTTGTAGAATTGATGTCTGTCACTAGAAGTAACAGTGGTAGTAGATGCTGGTAGGTGTTGATATGTATATACAAGTATCATTTTAATTATAACCATTACCCAGTTGGGTTAGTTCATAAAGTCAATCCACTTTCATTATTTCTCATGAATATCCTCCTTATTTAGTAAATAAAAACCAAGTGGTTTTGTTAACATGTAGTTCGTATATTTAACACTTATTAGGTTGTTATTAAGTATGTTTTAACATTAAAAACTATGAAGTTTTTTGGTACTTTTTCTGTGTTTGTTTATAAGAGTTTTTCATAGATTGGAAAATAGCAGCTGACATTTGTAGTAAGTGAATGAATAAATTTATAGAGAAATTTCAGTTAGGTCGTGTCTTCAAATAAAGTGTATAAACAGAAACTAACAATTTTTAAAAGTATTTTAAATTATATAAAAATTATAATCAGGAACGTTAGAACCATTACTAATGTATGGGGTAGTATGTTTATTTAGTATCAGTTATACTAAGTAGTAGTATACGAGTGCTAAGACCAACATACATGTAAAACATTATAGTGTTTTGTGTAATGTAAAAATTAGTTGTATCAGAATGTGTGTTGTGCAAAATCTGGTATTAATTTCGATTTGTGTTATTGTTTACAGCACCTCCTCAACCAGTAGGTTACATCACCTCCTTTTATCCAGGAGTCTCTTCGCAGCAGCCTGGTTATCCACCGCAACCAGGCTACCCAGTACAAGGCTACACACTGCCACCTGAGTACGTTGGGGCAACCATGCATTCCAGCATGGACGGATTAAATTTTGAGTTTTCTGACAAGTCCATTCGGATGGGCTTCATTAGGTATATAGCATAAATTATTAACTTCGTAAGTTGTTGACATTCACAAATGTGGATTCATATGTATTGTGTGTTTTTATTGTTTGTAGGAAGGTGTATGGTATCCTAATGTGTCAGTTGTCAGTGACGTTTGCAATAATCATCCTGTTTGTGTTCCACGAACCAACGAAGATATACGTATGGCAACATCCTGGACTTTGGTATGTATTATGTTAAATTGCACTTCTGTTGGTTAATTAAAATCTAACCTCTTAAAATAATTCTGTTTGGAGATAATAATAATATAATACTACAGTATATTTTAATCGACTCAGCAAATTTTGTAATAAAAAGTATTTATAATTTTTTGTGCTTCTGCTGCCCTGTGCAGTATTTATGAGTGCCCCCCCTAAAATAACACTGAACACATTCACGCACACTAGACCTACTCTAGAGATACGGCGATTGCCTTCAAATGACGACTAGGAATGTTTGCATTGTTGTGTTTATCAAATAACTAGAACTTGTGTTTATAACTAGCATTGTTGTGTTTATCAAATAAATAAAAATTGTAGAGACAGTACAAGGAATCGTGAGAAAATAAAAATATATGCCTATGAGATAACTTAAAATTAAAATACTAACCAAAATTCTTTATGACTGAAATATAACAAAAGTAAAGTATCATATACCTTAGTTAAAAAATACTCATTGTCGGTTTACGTTCTCTTGTTCACGAGTTTTCGACTCTTCGTTAAACTCCACTGACTTTATACATAAAGCAATTCTTACTGATCTTGCATATTGTGATGAAATTAAGTAAATACGTTCATTTTTTCCATCAATTTCAAAACTTAACATCCCGGAATCTGACACCCTTTAAAATTTGTTGCTCTGGGTGGTGGCATGGTTTGCCCCTGCCTGGAGTCAGGCCTGTGTTCAATTAAAATTTTTTTTATATGTTAGTCATAGAGAAATGTATACTTTGATTTGTTGTTTTATTGGTTGGTAGAAAAACATTTATGGGAACATAAAGTGTATTATAAAATCTACAAAATGTACATTATAATAAGTCACGTGTTTATCATTACAGGTGGCTTGCACTAATAGTGACGTTTGTCACACTGATCACAATGGCGTGCTGTGGTGATGTAAGGCGAAAGGCACCAATGAATTTTGTGTTTCTGTTTATCTTCACTGTAGCGGAAGGGTTCTTGTTGGGTTGTGTAACTTCAATGTACAAAGCTGAAGAGGTAAATGACTTTTTTAAATAAAAGTAGCTTTATGGTGCAAAGCCTCTAGACCAGTGGTTCCCAAAGTGGGGTCCATGGCAATGTTTCAGGGTGTCTGCAGACACTTTTAAGAAAAATTAGAATATACTGAAATTTTCTCTGATTTTTACTTCCATATTCCTTAAGGAATGGAAGTATGGTGATGGCAAAAAAAATCGTGTTCGAGATTATTGCAGATTCTGATTCTACTACACTCAAAACATGAAAAAAAGTCGTTTTCCAAAAAGTGTGTGTGTGTGTGTCTGTCTGTGTGTCTGTCTGTCTGTAGATTTTTTTCTATGGCAAACGATAACTGCCGCAAATTCAAACAGAATCAAATAATTTTTTGCATACAGCCCTGATTTGTAGAGTACTCGCGACCTATTGTTTTTGGTGAAGATCGGTTGAGGGAAAGGGGTAGTTTACCTGCAACGGTTTTTTTTTATCAAGGGAAATTTTTTTTTTTTTGGCAAACGATAACAGCCGCAAATTCAAACAGAATCAAATAATGTTTCGCATACAGCCCTGAATTGTAGAGTTCTCAAGACCTATTGTTTTTGGTGAAGATCGGTTAAGGGAAAGGGATAGTTTACCTGTAACGTTTTATGTTTTAACAAGGGTATTTCCTATGGCAAACGATAACAGCCGCAAATTCAAACAGAATCAAAAGATTATTTGCATACAGCCCTAAATTGTAGAGTTCTCAAGACCTATTGTTTTTGGTGAAGATCGGTTAAGTGAAAGGGGTAGTTTACCTACAACGTTTTTTTAACAAGTGTATTTTCTATGGCAAACGATAACAGCCGCAAGTTCAAACAGAATCAAATAATTTTCTGCATACAGCCCTGATTTGTAGAGTACTCAAGACCTATTGTTTTTGGTGAAGATCGGTTGAGGGGAAGGGGTAGTTTACCTGCAACGTTTTTTTTTCTATGGCAAACGATAACTGCCGCAAATTCAAACAGAATCAAATAATGTTTTGCATACGTCCCTGAATTATAGAGGTCTCAAGGACTTTCGATTTTGGTGAAGATCGGTTAAGGGGAAGGGGTAGTTTACCTGCAACCTTTTACGTTTTAACAAGAGTAAAGTACTTGAAAATTTATTTAAACTTTTTGAAACAATGGTAATTGTTCAAAATAAAATAATTTTGTTGCCAGGTAACAAAAATAAAGTCATTTTGATTATAAAATATAAATATTTACAACAAGAAAAGAATTTTCAGTTTTCAAAATTTAAATATATTTTTATAAAACAATGGGTTCTTCATTGAGGTGGGGACCATGTCACTCACTCCATCTCAAGCCTCTCCCATTTTGCAGAAAAAGAGGACCCTGTCAAGGCTGATACTTTGACGACAGTGACAGGGCTTTCCACCAAATTCAGCAGAGTGACAGGTAGGCCCAACTCTGATTGGCTCCTCAGATTTCCCCAGCGTTAGTAGGTTCTATGAAAATATTTTATTTCAAAAATGATTTTAAATATAAATCTTAGATATGTTTTATAAATCTCATGTTGTATGTTTTAACATGGGTAATTTTTTATATGACGAACCATAACTGCCGTAAATTCAAACAGAATCAAATAATTTTTTACATATGTGCCTGAGCTATAGAGAACTCAATGTCTGTTGATTTTGGTGAAGATCGGTTACGGGGAAAGGGCAGTTTACCTGAAACATTTTTTGTTGTAACATGAGTAAAGTACTTAATTTTGATAAAGTATCCTGATAAGATCTTAATAATCCACTGTAGAAACATAGATGAAATATCTATAAATGAAGAGGCTAGTTGAACGGGCTGGGAGTAATTTTCTATAAATCAAAATTATAGTTGAAGGGGGAGGGGATAATTTTTTTTTATATGTGTACTACGTTATTGGCAACAAAGAAGTATTTTTTTGTTAAAATTCCTTCCCTGGCTGTTTGGCTGAAAATGATTTTAAATATAAATCTTAGAATATGGAAGTCATGTATGGTTCTCCATACCGATATTTTATACTCTAAAATCTAAAGTTTCGAATCCTAAAAAATTAGTAGAAGATTCCAGAATTTTGTGTGGGGGGGGGGTTCAAACTAATTGTAATTGTAAAAGTAAATTCAAACTAATGGCTTTAATAATGTCTTTAAATCATGTCGTGTAGCAGATCTGTTTGTCAGCCAAACTGACTAGATCTCTCTCTTACACTACAAAAATAAGATTCATTGGCAGAACTTTCAACTGACAGCTCATTAAAATTACAGTTTTCGCAGTTACAGCTAGCTGACTTCTGATTATATGTAATGACCGACTATTCTGAACTTGCAAAAGAGCTTTGTAGCGTTTAACTGCGTTTCCATCTACATGTTTGTGTGAAACCGCATTCTCCCTGCCCACGTACTTAAAGTCAAAGTTAAGAAATAAACTTGATGTCGAGAGTGACTAAATATTGAAATTATCAGACATTAAACCCAATATTGCAGAGCTAATTGTTCAAAAGCAGCTTCATTGTTCACATTAAACTATGTATGATATCATTAATATTATAATTTTGCAATTCAAGAGAATTTTGATTTTAATACATTGTAGTTAAAATATAAAGAGTTTCTATCATATTTACATGTTTACTTTATTTCAGAACTCAGACGGGTTCGTGAATTTTTAAATTATTTGGGAGGGGGATCCACAGACTGAAAAGTTTGGGAACCACTGCTCTAGACTGTTCCACGTATAGGTGTAGATCTTCATTGTATGTCTAGAACCATAAGTGTAATCTACAAGTGCAATATAAAAATCCATAATAATTTACCCTTTTCCTGTATGCTAGTAAGTTACTGCATCTGTCAAGATTTGTTGAAATAAATATCGCTATGATGTTCCCTTTCGATGATCTGTGCTAAATATGATTCAACCAGTCCTCTACTTGTCTTTCAATGCACATTGTTACATTGCATTGTTGGCTTTTTGTGTGTGATCTGCCGAGTGTTGAGTACTGCTGTTTGTAAATAGAATGCTGTACATGATTTTGTCAGTCTCTTAATCCCCCCCCACACACACAGTTTTTACTGACATTATGGTTGTTCCTTAATGAGTCATATTTGTATGACTCATCAACAATCTCATTTCATTGTAATCTTATATAAATATTTTGTGATAATCTTAAGTAAATTTAATGCAGAAAGTTGTGTTAGTGGTTATAACCACAAACATACTGTAATAATCTTCCCAGTATTATGGAGAAGCGGAATTTATAAATTAAAATGTAAAGATGCAACAAAGTGTACCTAGGTGAGACAGGACAGAAATTCGTATGCAGGTTGTCTGACCACAAACGTGGATATGGTAATAGAACAACGAATTAGTTATATGCAAGACATTTCATAGAAGAGAAAAAGGGTTAGACAATTTAATGAATACTAAAACTAAATTTGATAACGAAGAAATATTTTATAATATAATTTAAAAGTAAAAGATAGATAACAGGAGATAGATAAAAGAAATTAAAGAGGACGGATAGATAACATTAAGAATTAAATTGCATAGGACTGTATAGATTTTTTAAAATAAGGGTGAGTGACCGTGCCCACAAGTGTGAATGAGAAATGCGGTACAATGGTAGGTTTTAAAAAGAATGCACACACACACACACACACATACACACACACACACACACAACCCATAAACACAAGAATGTGGTAGAAAAATATGTAACTGTACAGACGGGGGTGACAGGGCTCGGAGGTAGGGAAGGGACATTTGAATTATAGCTTGTTGTGTGGTCAGAGGGGAAGGGTGGGGTGTGAAGGGTTTGGTTTTACTTTCTTCTTGTTAATGCCGATCTGACGATGAGCTGAGAAGCCTGAAAGCACTAATTGGAATAATTTTTCTATAATGGTGTGCAACAGTAATAATTCTGTTTATGTAAATTGTTAAGAAAATATTATGTTGCAGTAAAGAGTAACAAATGAATTTTAGTTGTATTAATTTGAAGTTTCATTAGACACTGCGAAAAAACAAATTGACTAAATTTGAAACTAAAACGAATTTTGTAGTTCAACACAGTTGTTAACAAACTCGTATGTGGTAGTTTTATTACGCTATTACCATAATAACTCAAATACACCAGACGCGTTGGATACAAATATGCATTATTTTTTTAGTTGGGCGGTTGATGGAAGGGGTTGAGTAACAGGAATATGCTTTTAATTAACTAAATGACTTCGTTCAGCAAGTGTGTCGATTCGTTTGGAATATTTTCAGTTTTTAACTCCTTTCTTAATTTTGAAAATTTCTGTATAACATAGGTAAAGAGAAAAGGGTGGTCTTGTAAGAAACTTTAGAAATTCAAAAGGCAGCTTAAAATAGCAAAAATGTTAGCAATGAACAGACAGAATTCAAGGCATGTCCTTTGTTGAAAGAAGTCATTTTTAAAAATTGTGTGATTTCTTGTTATACCTTCCGCTTCCACCCAACTCATCAACTGCCCACAACACTTGTCTTGTATATTCTGTAAGAAAAGTATCCCATTTGAAAGTCCTGCTATGCATGTATTGAAAAAACATTTTGTGCATAAGTTGGTACCACTGTACTGTATTGTTACGCCGAGTTTGAGCATGATGCGTCAATCAGTGTGTTTACAGAAGCTGTTTATGTCAGTTGACCTCAAGTGTGTTCTATGATTTTTACAATGGAAAAAACTATCGAGCAAACAATTTGACTTAAATTTTGTGTTTTTAATGAGATTTCTTGTGCTGAAACGTTGGAAATTTTACAAAAAGACTATGGTGTTGTGCTTCTCGAAAACGCAAGTGTATAAATGGTACACAGCATTCTAAGAGGGCCGAAAAAAAGTTCAGGATTTTCCGTATTCCAGCTGACCGTCAATGGCTTGAAATAACGAAAACATTGAAAAAATCAAGAAAATGGTCATTGAAAATGATCGCCTGAAAGTTGGAGAGGTGGCTCATGAACTGGAAATTTCTCACATGTCGGTGCATAATATTTGACTGAAATTCTGGGCATGAGATGCGTCAGTGCACGACTTGTTCCAAAAGAGCTGAATTTTTTCCAAAGGAACATCGGAAAAGTGTTGCTGAAGACGTGATTTCGTGAGCTTCTAGTAACTCTAACTTTATGAAATGTATCATAACTGGTGATGAAACATGGGTTTATGAGTTTATGGAAACAAGTCAACAAGCTTCAGAGTATCGCTTTAAAAACAAACCAAAACCTAAAAAACTGCGTCAAAGTCGCTCAAAAATCAAGGTCTTGCTCACTGTTTTCTTCAATTATCATGGTGTTGTTCATTCGGAATTCCTTCCGGATGGACAAACGGTCAATAAAGAATATTATTTGAGCGCCGTGAAGCGTTTGCATGAAAATATTCATCGGAAATGGCCAGATTTGTGGAACAACAATTCATGGATATTACACCACGTAATGCACCGTCGCACACATTGATCTTGGTACGCTAATGTTTGGCCAAAAACTCAATAAATTTTATTGATCAAGCACCATATTCACCAGATATTGCCTCGTGTGACTTTTTCCTATTTCCTAGACTCAAATTTCTGCTTCAGGGAAGGCTTTTTGACTCAGTTGAACCTATTAAAGAGAATTTGCAAAATGCTTATACCTTCAGTGTTTGAAAAGTGTTTTGAAGACTGGGAGAAGCATTGGCCAAAGTCCATTGCCTCAGACATATTTTGATGGCGACAAAATAAAGTTTGATGAATAAGTAAGCAGTTTCTGTTTTACTTACAAATTCCGGATGCTTTTCTTACAGAGCAGTATTTCAGTTATTGATGTAATTTTATACTCTACTCACCCTTTGAAAGAGTATCTGGTCAGCTTTCAAAGGGTGCGCACTCATGTGGGCGTGTGTAAGTACAAAGTAATATGATTTTAACATTTAGTGACCTCAGCTGAGTGAATTAATTTGAATGTGGAACATATGTTCTGAAACGTGTCATTTTAAATATTGCAAAACACTTGCAACAAAAACAAAATTTGAACAAATAAACAACATAGGTTAGAGATGTAGTGCAAACTGTGGATGCAGACTAAACGAAACCTACCCACTATAAACTCCAATTGATGTATTAACAACACACAATGTTGATATACAAGACATATTTGTTATTCAACAAAAAGAATAACTCGTCCTGACACACTTTCATACAGAAAATGTATGTATATTTTATGTATTATACCTTTAAATTGAATTTTTTAACCATCCAAAAAATTGGGTGCTAGCACTTACATCATCAAATTTTTTGGACATTGCCACTTTAAGCAGATACTCGTCCAAAAAATCAGAAGCTGGCACTGAAAAGGTTGGTGTTTTACATAGTTTAATGGTTTGGGTGCGACCACCTAGTTTTTGTTTTCTTCCCATGTGATGTGCTACTTTTAGTGAAGTCCTCATTTACGTGAAGCACTGTAGTCTGTGCCACCTTACCCTATATACAGTTTAATATCATACCTTCTTGTCTTTGCCATTGTTTCTCAAACTCTTGCTTAAAAATACATTTGAAATATGACTCAGATCATTTTTATTGTGTACAACGTATCAACATTATTATCTGACAAACATGGAAAAATTATATTGTGAAGTTATTTTTTTACACGTTTTAGCAATTTTCTTGACAAATACTGTAAATAAAGCTCTGGAATCATTTCTTTGGATATCTCAGGTCAAACAACATATGAGTCATCTAGTTTCAAAACCAGATACATCCACTTTTTCACATTCACATTTTTCTATTTCCCATACTTTATTACCTTGTACTTGTCTCTACCTACTTCACAAAGTTTCTAAAACAGATACATCCTTATTAAAATTGGACTTGAAATTGCTGGTTAGTTGCAAAACCAGCTCTCCTGCAATAAAGTTTTTTAGCTCTCCTGAAAATTTTCATTTTTTGAATGTATCTGATTTTGAAACTAAACGACTCAATGTAATCCCTACGTTTTCCCCATAATTTGTCTTGCGGGAATTACATATTGCAATATATTCCTTTGGGACAGGAATATATGTTAAAAATTTCTTCCTGTCCATAACTTGAAACAAAGCACTTCTGGATCTATGTTTATATAACTTTTTTTTTAATTTTTAGCTCTATAATCAGCGCCTGAAATATTTTTCTTTCCTCCTCTAGCACCTTGTATAAAGGAGAAGATTTATTAAGAACTGTGTCAGACTCTATTTTTATTTCGGTAGCCTTTTTTTTTTCTTTCAACAAATAGAAATGCAAACTGTCAAACACAACTAAATAAGGTGCTTAACCAACATTCAGGATTTGCTTCATAATATAAAAAATAATATCAATAATATAAAAAAAACATCCTATAAAGACTGTTGTTAATAGTGTCACTTATGCTGGCTCATTTACTTATTGAGCCATCCTTGTAATAATTATTCAGTGAAGTATTATGGACCTGTATTCTTTAACACTTTAACTTGCCTTGTTTGTAAGTATTTATGGTTAAAAAAATGGTTTAAAAGAGACAGAAACAAAAGATAGGGAGTTAAAAACGATAAAGGGAATTGTAAGGAATAATAACTATAACACCAACATAGTGGATAAAGTTATGAAAAGTATTAACATACAAGAAGCTAAAATAGAACCAGAACAAAAGAATTATGCAGGGTCATTGACATACATAGGATCACATTCTAGAAAAATTATAAAATGGTTTAATAAATACGGAGTAGATATAGCTATTAAAAAATGTGAAACGGTACTTGATAAGATAAGGAATAAAAATATATAAAAAATCCCAGTATTCCAGAGAAGCAGAATTTATAAATTAAAATATAAAGACTGCAACAAAGTGTACCTAGGTGAGACAGGACGGAAATTCGTATGCAGGTTGTATGACCACAAACGTGGAGAAGGTAATAGAACAACGAATTCGTTAAATGCAAGACATTTCATATAAGAGAACCATAAGTTTGTTAACCCTTTAGAAAATTATGAAATTTTAAAAGTGGTAAATAACACAGTTGAAAGGAAGCTTAGGGAGGAGTTAGAAATATTGAAAGAAAGAGAAAGGGTTAGACAGTTTAATGAATATTAAAACTAAATTTGATAAAGACGAAATATTTTATAATATAATTAAAAAGTAAAAGATAGATAACAGGAGACAGATAAAAGAAATTAAAGAGGACGGATAGATAACATTAGGAGTTGAATTGCATAGGACTAAATGGATGTTTTTGAAATAAGGGTGAGTGACGGTGCCCACAAGTGTGGATGAGGAAGGCGTAAAACGTTAGGTTTTAAAAATAATGTACATACACACACACACATGCACACAACACATAAACACAAGGAATGTGCTAGAAAAATATGTAACTGTACAGACAGGGGTGACAGGGCTCGGAGGTAGGGATGGGACATTTAAATTATAGCTTGTTTGCCAGGGTGTATGTGGTCAGTGGGGCGGGTGGGGGTGTGAAGCGTTTGATTTTATCCTCTTCTTATTTCCGATCTGACAAGCTGAGAAGCTTGAAAGCGCTAATCGGAATAATTTTTCTATAGTGGTGTGCAACAGTGATAATTCTGTTTGTGATTATTACCACTAACACAACTTTCTTAGTTAAAAAATCAATTGTTTAAAATTCTAAAAAGTACATTAAATGTTGTTTATTATCATGTGCTTTTGTTATATGAATTGATTGAATATTGTAATTTGAACAACTGTTATTATTGTAATTTGAGTGTCATTTTTTTATTTCAGGTAGTATGGGCAGTTGGCATATGCACAGTCGTTACTCTTGGATTAACAATATTTGCTTTTCAAACGAAGGTAGATTTCACTGTAATGGGGGGTGTTCTGTTTGTCGCCCTCATCATTTTGATGATATTCGGAATAGTCGCTATGATCTTCCCAGGAAAAACTATTATTCTCATATACGCCTCACTCGGAGCTCTGCTGTTTTCTATTTATATTATTTACGACACCCAGATTATGATGGGAGGTCACCATAAGTACTCCATTTCGCCCGAGGAATACGTTTTTGCTTCTCTTAACCTCTACTTGGATATTGTGAACTTGTTCCTGTACATTTTAACTATAATCGGCGACGGAGACGGAGACGGAGGCGGAGACGTAGACGGAGGCGGAGACGGAGGCGGAGGCGGAGAATAAAATATACAATTTTGTCTATGCATGCAGTCGCCATTTTATTGAGCACTTTGCAAAATGAAAATCGGGTATAATAAAGGACATCCAAAGGTTATAAAATTATTTTTAAAATTATGAACGTTGTTTATATGTATAAAACATGTTACTGTAGTGATTATATACTGCTATAACAGTAATGTACAATAAGAAAGCTTGCCTTATCATGTTGTCTTGTCACCAGATACATTTTTAAATGGTGTTGTCATTTTGTCTTTACTTCTTTACTCCTTCATTACGAGTGTTATCCCTTGTGTGTTCTATTTCCCTAAAATTTTCTTCTCTCCCATTCATATAAATTGGTACTAGTCAGAGGGCACGTGTGGCTCTATTACTCTGCTATCCATTTATACACATTTTGAGTTCAGAGGTCTTGCCTATCTGCTCAATAACATAAAATAATTGTTGGACGTATGTCAACATAAAATCATCACATAATAATATTCATAATAATCATAATAATAGTCGTTTATTTCCAACTCATATAATATCAATACAATAAAACACTCTTGGGTTTAATTATTCTCTCTTTTATACATCTCATGACCTTTTCTTCTCAGTGACTTGTTTGGATTCCTTTTCTATGCTTATGGCAATATTTAATGGATATTTTGCATTGTTTCATCAACTTACTTCATATGATAGTGATTTTATTGGTTATCACTTTATTTTTCATTTGTATTCAATATTAACATTGTAGCTTGTTTCTGGCTCACTTATATATTTTTTTTTCATCATTGATTGTCCAGTTAATGTCATTGTCATTTTTTATTTGATTGTCTTGTCTTTTATTTTTGTGAAACGTTAATTCTTTATTATTCCCTTTTGCAATAGGGTTAGTTAATGATGTTATGTAGCGTCATCATTACTTGTTTAACATTTTATTATTTTATGTCGATTTTTTGTGATATTTCATTATATATATATATATATTTTTTTTTCAAAATTACATGGGTTTACACATTTTGTTTCACACTTGGTTGTAAGTTTGTACTTACTTTGTTTTGAATTTAGCTAATCTTTCTTCTAAATTCTTTTTCATTCATATATTAATTTCACTCAAATATTTATTTGTAAGTTGTGCTTACTTTAATTTTTGAATTTAGATAATGTTTACTCTCCAAATTCTTTTCTTCTCATTTATACATTAATTGGTTCGCATGGTCGGTCTACTTAAAATCAGTCCCATTTCTCAGTGTTCCTCCGCACTTGGTTTAGCCATGGTCCATGATTATATGAGTTACCCCTGTTGTTAGGATTGCTGTCGTTTTCAGAATGACTTCTGTTCTTGTCCACTTTCTTGCTACTATCTTGTATTTAAATGGTTCTGTCATAAAATTTTCACTTGTTTCCATCCCTATCTCAATCATTTCATTATTTTGTTTATACAACGAATAGGTCTATGCTATTTCCATCATAGATGCTATCGTTGATATTGGATTATGCATGTCTATTAAGTGTCTTCTCCTTCTTATTCTGTTACACACTGTTTTGTAGTGATTCCTTTCTAAAGTTTCTAGTAAGTTCCTTCTGTTATTTTTAAAATTCATTATTTCATTCTGGCCGTCAATTGGTACATTAAACATCTCAAGTAGTCCATTCTTCATCATCTCCAATTCGTCTCTGGTATTTATTATTTTCTTTGTATATATTTTTCTTATTTCCTTGGTCTTCATTTCCAAGTATTTATTATTCTCCTTGTTGCTGTTATTTTTATTTGCTGATAACAGTATACTTTTGTCTTCTTTTAATTCTGTTTCCTCCCTACCATCTTCTATTTTCTTATTTCCCGGTTTCCCGTTCTCATTCAATGTTTCTTTAATACCTTCAGAAACTCTTTCTAGTGTTTCATTCACCTTCTTGAAACCATTATCTAATGTTTCCTTGATCTGATCGGTTTTGTCATTTGTTTCTTCCCATCTCTGATTCATCTCCATTTTTGTCCGCTTTACTTCTTTACGATACGCTATTAATTGTCGTTGTATAGTTTCACTGGTACTATCGATTTTATTGTTCGATTTTTCAATATCCTTTTTCATTAGTCTCAAAGTTTCGCTGGTTTTCTCATTACTTCTCTCTATTTTTTCACTTATCAATTTGTTCTCCTCCTTCATGTCCTGTCTTAGTGTCTCGTTATTTCCATTAATGGTCCGCCTTAAATCTTCCTTAGTGCTGTCCAATTTTTTATTCATCTCTTCTTTATTTTTGTCCAATTTCTCATCCTGTTTCTTGAAGTTGTTATTAATTGACTCAAACTTCTTATTCAATTTTTCTTTGTCTTCTCTTCTCCTTCTCTCACTGTCCTCATTAATTTCTTCCTTCTGCTTCCTGGAGTTTTCTTTAATTAATTCCCATAGTTTTAGTAAGTCCATGTCTGCTCTGGCCTCCTCCTGCTCTGTGGGTTTATTTGTTTCCACAGGAGTTAATAATTCTTCTACATCTTCCACCAACGTTATTTCCCTTTCTTCCATTCTGGCACCTTTCTCGATCTCCTTTTCTAATCTCTTTGCTTCCTCTTCTGCCTCCTTCTCACGTAGCTTAGTCAGTCTTGTGCCGATTTTTTCTGACTCCATTTTCTGCAGTCGCCGCCAGAATCTGTAAGGTTTAATGGTATAATTTTATAATTATTCTAGCGTATTATTATACGCCACATTGGGCGCCACTTTGTATATGTACCGTTTTATTGGGGTGTTTGAATTTTAAATTGTCACCCGTTCTTGTACTCGTATCGTAAATATGTGTGACGAGCGTTTTTGTTTCGCTCGTTGCGTTCGTAGTATAGTATAAACGTGTAATTGTGGGTACTAATCAGTTAAGTTACTTCTGTGAATGTTATTCGTATATAGCGAGTCGGGTTGTACTTTTTCTTAATACTTACGGGCAAACCGTATCTCTCGGCGTTCAATTTGAATCTTACCGCCTCGTCACCTGATTGGCTCACGCCGTCTTGCAGTGTCGACTTCGCTAACTGTGGTGTTTTGGTGTTTTCAATTTAATAATTCTCTATATATTACTTTATTTCATACGAATCAAACATACAGCGTTGAAGAACAATAAGATTTATTAAACCCTTTCAGTTTTCAGTTATTCATTAGTACATAAATTTATATTGATGCCGGCTTTTACAATTGCTCAGTTGGTATGCTCAGTCGTTTGTAGAGACGCCAGTATGGCTGATATTGTCATGTTACATAATGATTATTTTGTCACAAGGCGTGTTAAAGTCCTTTTGACTACAGAAGTTGGATTATCGGTTAAAATGCACAAAATTATAATATTTCTTAAAACTAGGTACACAATGTTTAATACATTAATACATACAAGTAAGTTATCAGCAATGAGAATTAGAATAGTGTTTGGTTAGAATTTTGACAACAAGTTATGTTCATTAACAATTTATTATAAATCAGATTCAAAGGTTGTTAATTGATTAAGTTTTATTAATAGTGATATTTTAATTACCTTCAGTTCTTGTTCAAAATTGTGATCAGTGAAGTGAAAATTTTAACTCGTTATTATGGATAAAGGGGAATTCATTTTTTAAGTGAAATTATTAGTTTATACTCATCGGGTTCTCGTTGGGGCTTCTTCGATGTTCGTCTACTTCTTCCGGATAGGTTTAGTTGTCTTCTCCTCCTCGGATGTTTCTCAATTCCCGTTCAGATGGTTTTCAATAAAGTTCGGCTTCCCTCTTGTTCCGTAGTCGTTCGTATTCTCAGGTTGAAGTAGGTCGATCCCCTTCTTCCTTCGGGATGAGTCGTCGGTTACGTTCCTTCGAAGTCTTCTTATTTTTACTGTTATTTTTATGTTGTGAATATTTTAATACTGGTTAATTCATCAGGTGTTATATGAAATGCTTTTACAATACTTCTTCCTTCTTGGATTATTAAAATTTATGTTTTTATAGTTAAATTCGGATTGAGAGCTGCATACATCCGCCCTCCGCGTCGGTCAATAATGGATTAAATAGAATTCCAACGGTTTTTTGGTAATAAATTTCAGTTGCTATGGTTACCTATTAAATTATGCTAATTCTCATTGGTCGTTATTTTATGCCATTGTTATATTCTAACGTTTTATTTTGGTTTAAATCTATAAAATATCTTCAAATTAAGATTTCTTTCTTATATTAGTAGTTATGTTAATTACATGAATACCATTGTTCTTATTTTTTGCTAAGGATTATTTTGATACCCCTCATGGTTACTTTTGCATAGTTAATCACCTTTTCGTTATTTTCTTATTTATATTTCATATATATTTAATCTAAAACTGGATGTTATTTATACATTTTTGTATTAGGTATACCTAATTAACTGTTTAAACATTTGGTATATTCTGATTAATACTGGGCTATTGTTTTGTTTTTAAATTAACAATGTTCCTTCATTAAATGTTAGGCCTAGAGCCTAGATTTCCCCATACTACAATTTAACATTCTTTGTAACTTATTAACTTTATATCTGGTACATTAAAACAATTTTTTAATAGAAACAAATAATAAAACATTGGTGACACTAGCCACATCACTTATCATAAGAATAAACATTTTCATGCCAGGTTCAAGCCTGAAATTAAACTTCTAACTACTTTTCTGTTTCTTACTACTCTCTGGTTTAACTTATAATTTATTACATTATATGGTTTTTTAAACAATAACAAAACTCTTATAATACTACTGTTAAACTGTACCTTACACAATATACTTTACTCACTAATTCCTTCACTAGAATACAGTGTCTATCCTTCTTATTTACCATTCATTCTAATGACTTAATTTTTATCTTATTTTATAATTCTTACTAACTATTACTTAAATTAATCACAGTACCATTAGTTCATCTTACTTGCTAACATAAAGTTTATCACAGGTTGTTTAGATGGGAGTACTAAAGACCTATTGTTTTTGGTGAAGATCGGTTAAGGGAAAGGGGTAGTTTACCGGACACATTTTTTGTTTTATCAAGGGTATTTTATATGGCAAACGATAGCAGCCGCAAATTCAAACAGAATCGTATAATATTTTGCATACAGCCCTGAAATGTAGAGTTCTCAAGACATCTTTGTTTTGGTGAAGGTCGGTTAAGGGAATAGGGTTGTTTACCAGCAACATTTTATGTTTTATCAAGGGTAATTTTTTTTTGACGAACGATAACTGCCGTACATTAAAACAGAATCAACTACTCTTCTGCATACCTTTTTGAATTATACAGAACTCAAGGTCTGTTGATTTTGTTGAAGATCAGTTAAGGGAAAGGGGTAGTTTACCTGCAACGTTGTATGTTTTAACAAGGGTATTTTTTCTATGACGAACGATAACTGCCGTACTTTAAAACAGAATATACTAATGTTTTGCATACAGCCCTGAATTGTAGAGTTCTCAAGACCTATTGTTTTTGGTGAAGATCGGTTAATGGAATAGGGTAGTTTACCAGCAACGTTTTATGTTTTATCAAGGGTGTTTTCTATGGCAAACGATAACAGCCGCAAATTCAAACAGAATCAAATAATTATTTGCATACAGGCCTGAATTGTCACCAAGACCTGTCGTTTTTGGTGAAGATCGGTTAAGGGAAAGGGGTAGTTTACCTGCAACGGTTTTTTATCAAGGGTAATTTTTTCCTATAGTAAACGATAACAGCCGCAAATTCAAACAGAATCAAATGATGTTTTGCATACAGCCCTGTATTGTAGAGTTCTCAATACCTATTGGTGTTGGTGAAGATCGGTTAAGGGAAAGGGGTAGTTTACCAGCAACATTTTATGTTTTAACAAGGGTAATTTTTTATATGACGAACGATAACTGCCGAAAATTCAATGAGAATCAAATAAATTTTTGCACTCTTTCCTGAGTTGCAGAGAGCTCAAGGTCTATTGATTTTGGTGAAGATCGGTAAAGGGAAAGGGGTAGTTTACCTGCAACATTTTATGTTGTAACAAGAGAAATGTTTCCATGGCGAACGATAACTGCCGCACATTCAAACAGAATCAAATATTTTTTTGCATGCTTCCCTGAATTGTAGAGGACGGAAGGTCTGTTGATTTTGGAGAAGATCGGTTAAGAGAAAGGGGTAGTTTACCAGAAACATTTTATGATTTAACAAGAGTAAAGTACTTAATTTTTATAAATAAAGTATCCTGATAAGAAGCTCATAGTAATCCACTGTAGAAACGTAGATGAAATATCTATAAATGAAGAAGTTAGGTGAACGGGGTGGGGGTAATTTTTTTTTATTAAAAATTATAGTTGAAGGTGGAGGGTAGAATTTTTTGTATGTGTACTACGTTATCGGCAACAAAGAAGTAGTTTTTTGTTAAAATTGCTTCCCGGGCTCTTTAGCTGTAGTCCAATGTTTTCTGTAAAACCAGACTTTTCGGCAGTGCCATCGACTGCCATCATCGGTGAAAATCGAGTGCGAAAACATGAGGTGGTATACGTTAGTGACCATAGTACTGTGGTTAATGCTGAAGCAATAAGTAGAAAGACGTAGTTTCTATGGAAATATTTCATTTTGAATATGATTTTAAATATAAATCTTAGAACATGGAAGTCATGTATCGTTCTCCATACCGATATTTTTCTATGGCATACGATAACAGCCGCAAATTCAAACAGAATCAACTACTCTTTTGCAGACAGCCCTGATTTGTAGAGTACTCAAGACCTATTGATTTTGGTGAAGATCGGTTAAGGTAAAGGGGTAGTTTACCTGCAACGGGTTTTTTTTAAACAAATGTAATTTTACTTCCATATTCCTTAAGGAATGGAAGTATGGTGATGGCAAAAAAAATCGTGTTCGAGATTATTGCAGATTCTTATTCTACTACACTCAAAACATGAAAAAAAGTCGTTTTCCGAAAAGTGTCTGTGTGTCTGTCTGTCTGTGTGTCTGTCTGTCTGTCTGTCTGTCTGTAGATTTTTTTTCTATGGCAAACGATAACTGCCGCAAATTCAAACAGAATCAAATAATTTTTTGCATACAGCCCGGTTTTGCAGAGTTCTCGCGACCTATTGTTTTTGGTGAAGATCGGTTGAGGGAAAGGGGTAGTTTACCTGCAACGGTTTTTTTTTAGCAAGGGTAATTTTGTTTGTTTGGCAAACGATAACAGCCGCAAATTCAAACAGAATCAAATAATGTTTCGCATACAGCCCTGAATTGTAGAGTTCTCAAGACCTATTGTTTTTGGTGAAGATCGGTTAAGGGAAAGGGGTAGTTTACCTGTAACGTTTTATGTTTTAACAAGGGTATTTCCTATGGCAAACGATAACAGCCGCAAATTCAAACAGAATGAAAAGATTATTTGCATACAGCCCTAAATTGTAGAGTTCTCAATACCTTTTGTTTTTGGTGAAGATCGGTTAAGGGAAAGGGGTAGTTTACCTACAACGTTTTTTTAACAAGGGTATTTTCTATGGCAAACGATAACAGCCGCAAATTCAAACAGAATCAAATAATTTTCTGCATACAGCCCTGATTTGTAGAGTACTCAAGACCTATTGTTTTTGGTGAAGATCGGTTGAGGGGAAGGGGTAGTTTACCTGCTACGGTTTTTTTTATCAAGGGAAATTTTTTTTTTTGGCAAACGATAGCCGCAAATTCAAACAGAATCAAATAATGTTTCGCATACAGCCCTGAATTGTAGATTTCTCAAGACCTATTGTTTTTGGTGAAGATCGGTTGAGGGAAAGGGGTAGTTTACCTGCAACGTTTTTTTAACAAGGGTATTTTCTATGGCAAACGATAACAGCCGCAAATTCAAACAGAATCAAATAATGTTTTGCATACAGTCCTGATTTGTAGAGTACTCAAGACCTATTGTTTTTGGTGAAGATCGGTTAAGGGGAAGGGGTAGTTTACCTGCAACGTTTTTTTTATCAAGCGTATTTTCTATGGCAAACGATAACAGCCGCAAATTCAAACAGAATCAAATAATTTTTTGCATACGTCCCTGAATTGTAGAGGTCTCAATGACTTTCGATTTTGGTGAAGATCGGTTAAGGGGAAGGGGTAGTTTACCTGCAACCTTATACGTTTTAACAAGAGTAAAGTACTTGAAAATTTATTTAAACTTGTTGAAACAATGGTAATTGTTAAAAATAAAATAATTTTGTTGCCAGGCAATAAAATTATAATTTTTTCATTTTAATGTAATATAATATTTTTCATTTAATACAGCAATAAAAAGGCAGGTAAGACACAGCCTGGCTGTTTGGCTGAAAATGATTTTAAATATAAATCTTAGAATATGGAAGTCATGTATGGTTCTCCATACCGATATTTTATTTCCATGTTCC
Source organism: Magicicada septendecula (assembly GCA_034769895.1). Taxonomy (NCBI): domain Eukaryota; kingdom Metazoa; phylum Arthropoda; class Insecta; order Hemiptera; family Cicadidae; genus Magicicada; species Magicicada septendecula. Next base: position 58,602,682 of record CM068368.1, on the reverse strand, counting down.
TTAAGGAAATGGAAGCATGGTGATGGCAAAAAAAATCGTGTTCGAGATTATTGCAGATTCTGATTGTACTACACTCAAAACATGAAAAAAGTCGTTTTTCGAAAAGTGTCTGTGTGTGTGTCTGTCTGTCTGTCTGTCTGTCTATCTGTGTGTCTGTCTGTCTGTCTGTAGATTTTTTTTTCTATGGCAAACGATAACTGCCGCAAATTCAAACAGAATCAAATAATTTTTTGCATGCTGCCCTGATTTGCAGAGTACTCGCGACCTATTGTTTTTGGTGAAGATCGGTTGAGGGAAAGGGGTAGTTTACCTGCAACGGTTTTTTTTTAGCAAGGGTAATTTTGTTTGTTTGGCAAGCGATAACAGCCGCAAATTCAAACAGAATCAAATAATGTTTCGCATACAGCCCTGAATTGTAGAGTTCTCAAGATCTGTTGATTTTGGTGAAGATCGGTTAAGGGAAAGGGGTAGTTTACCTGTAACGTTTTATGTTTTAACAAGGGTATTTCCTATGGCAAACGATAACAGCCGCAAATTCAAACAGAATCAAAAGATTATTTGCATACAGCCCTAAATTGTGGAGTTCTCAAGACCTATTGTTTCTGGTGAAGATCGGTTGAGGGAAAGGGGTAGTTTACCTGCAACGTTTTTTTAACAAGGGTATTTTCTATGGCAAACGATAACAGCCGCAAATTCAAACAGAATCAAATAATGTTTTGCATACAGCCCTGATTTGTAGAGTACTCAAGACCTATTGTTTTTGGTGAAGATCGGTTAAGGGGAAGGGGTAGTTTACCTGCAACGTTTTTTTATCAAGCGTATTTTCTATGGCAAACGATAACAGCCGCAAATTCAAACAGAATCAAATAATTTTTTGCATACGTCCCTGAATTGTAGAGGTCTCAATGACTTTCGATTTTGGTGAAGCTCGGTTAAGGGGAAGTGGTAGTTTACCTGCAACTTTTTACGTTTTAACAAGAGTAAAGTACTTGAAAATTTATTTAAAATTTTTGAAACAATGGTAATTGTTAAAAATAAAATAATTTTGTTGCCAGGCAATAAAATTATAATTTTTTCATTTTAATGTAAATCATGTATAAAAGAAAATATATCGCGCTTGGCAGGCGATATTAAGATTTAAATATAAATCTTAGAATATGGAAGTCATGTATGGTTCTCCATACCGATATTTTGATTTATCAAGGGTATTTTGTATGGCAAACGATAACAGCCGCAAATTCAAACAGAATCATATAATTTTTTGCATACTGCCCTGAATTGTAGAGTTCTCAAGACCTATCGTTTTTGGTGAAGATCGGTTAAGGGAAAGGGGTAGTTTACCTGCAACGGTTTTTTATCAATGGTAATTTTACTTCCATATTCCTTAAGGAATGGAAGTATGGTGATGGCAAAAAAAATCGTGTTCGAGATTATTGCAGATTCTGATTGTACTACACTCAAAACATGAAAAAAAGTCGTTTTCCGAAAAGTGTCTGTGTGTCTGTCTGTCTGTCTGTCTGTGTGTCTGTCTGTCTTAGATTTTTTTTCTATGGCAAACGATAACTGCCGTAAATTCAAACAGAATCAAATAATTTTTTGCATGCAGCCCTGATTTGCAGAGTACTCGCGACATATTGTTTTTGGTGAAGATCGGTTGAGGGAAAGGGGTAGTTTACCTGCAACGGTTTTTTTTTAGCAAGGGTAATTTTGTTTGTTTGGCAAACGATAACAGCCGCAAATTCATACAGAATGAAATAATGTTTCGCATACAGCTCTGAATTGTAGAGTTCTCAAGGTCTCTTGATTTTGGTGAAGATCGGTTAAGGGAAAGGGGTAGTTTACCTGTAACGTTTTATGTTTTAACAAGGGTATTTCTTATGGCAAACGATAACAGCCGTAAATTCAAACAGAATCAAAAGATTATTTGCATACAGCCCTAAATTGTAGAGTTCTCAAGACCTATTGTTTTTGGTGAAGATCGGTTGAGGTAAAGGGGTAGTTTACCTGCAACGTTTTTTTAACAAGGGTATTTTCTATGGCAAACGATAACAGCCGCAAATTCAAACAGAATCAAATAATGTTTTGCATACAGCCCTGATTTGTAGAGTACTCAAGACCTATTGTTTTTGGTGAAGATCGGTTAAGGGGAAGGGGTATTTTACCTGCAACGTTTTTTTATCAAGCGTATTTTCTATGGCAAACGATAGCAGCCGCAAATTCAAACAGAATCAAATAATTTTTAGCATACGTCCCTGAATTGTAGAGGTCTCAATGACTTTCGATTTTGGTGAATATCGGTTAAGGGGAAGGGGTAGTTTACCAGCAACCTTTTACGTTTTAACAAGAGTAAAGCACTTGAAAATTTATTTAAACTTTTTGAAACAATGGTAATTGTTAAAAATAAAATAATTTTGTTGCCAGGCAATAAAAATTATAATTTTTTCATTTTAATGTAATATAATATTTTTCATTTAATACAGCAATAAAAAGGCAGGTAAGACACAGCCTGGCTGTTTGGCTGAAAATGATTTTAAATATAAATCTTAGAATATGGAAGTCATGTATGGTTCTCCATACCGATATTTTACTTCCATATTCCTTAAGGAATGGAAGTATGGTGATGGCAAAAAAAATCGTGTTCGAGATTATTGCAGATTCTGATTCTACTACACTCAAAACATGAAAAAAAGTCGTTTTCCGAAAAGTGTCTGTGTGTGTGTCTGTCTGTCTGTGTGTCTGTCTGTCTGTCTGTCTGTGTGTCTGTCTGTAGATTTTTTTTCTATGGCAAACGATAACTGCCGCAAATTCAAACAGAATCAAATAATTTTTTGCATGCAGCCCTGATTTGCAGAGTACTCGCGACCTATTGTTTTTGGTGAAGATCGGTTGAGGGAAAGGGGTAGTTTACCTGCAACGGTTTTTTTTTAGCAAGGGTAATTTTGTTTGTTTGGCAAACGATAACAGCCGCAAATTCAAACAGAATCAAATAATGTTTTGCATACAGACCTGATTCGTAGAGTACTCAAGACCTATTGTTTTTGGTGAAGATCGGTTAAGGGAAAGGGGTAGTTTACCTGTAACGTTTTATGTTTTAAAAAGGGTATTTCCTATGGCAAACGATAACAGCCGCAAATTCAAACAGAATCAAAAGATTATTTGCATACTGCCCTAAATTGTAGAGTTCTCAAGACCTATTGTTTTTGGTGAAGATCAGTTGAGGGAAAGGGGTAGTTTACCTGCAACGTTCTTTTAACAAGGGTATTTTCTATGGCAAACGATAACAGCCGCAAATTCAAACAGAATCAAACACTGTTTTGCATATAGCCCTGATTTGTAGAGTACTCAAGACCTATTGTTTTTGGTGAAGATCGGTTAAGGAGAAGGGGTAGTTTACCTGCAACGTTTTTTTATCAAGCGTATTTTGTATGGCAAACGATAACAGCCGCAAATGCAAACAGAATCAAATAATGTTTTGCATACGTCCCTGAATTGTAGAGCTCTCAATGACTTTCGATTTTGGTGAATATCGGTTAAGGGGAAGGGGACGTTTACCTGCAACGTTTTTTTATCAAGCGTATTTTCTATGGCAAACGATAACAGCCGCAAATTCGAACAGAATCAAATAATGTTTCGCATACAGCCCTGAATTGTAGAGTTCTCACGATCTGTTGATTTTGGTAAAGATCGGTTAAGGGAAAGGGGTAGTTTACCTGTACCGTTTTATGTTTTAACAATGGTATTTACTATGGCAAACGATAACAGCCGCAAATTCAAACATAATCAAATAATGTTTTGCATACTGCCCTAGATTGTAGAGTTCTCAAGATCTTTTGTTTTTGGTGAAGATCGGTTAAGGGAAAGGGGTAGTTTACCTACAAAGTTTTTAAAACAAGGGTATTTTCAATGGCAAACGATAACAGCCGCAAATTCAAACAGAATCAAATAATTTTCTGCATACAGCCCTGATTAGTAGAGTACTCGCGACCTATTGTTTTTGGTGAAGATCGGTTGAGGGGAAGGGGTAGTTTACCTGCAACGGTTTTTTTTATCAAGCGAAATTTTTTTTTTTGGCAAACGATAACAGCCGCAAATTCAAACAGAATCAAATAATGTTTCGCATACAGCTCTGAGTTGTAGAGTTCTCAAGACCTATTGTTTTTGGTGAAGATCGGTTAAGGGAAAGGGGTAGTTTACCTACAACGTTTTTTTAACAAGGGTATTTTCTATGGCAAACGATAACAGCCGCAAATTCGAACAGAATCAAATAATTTTCTGCATACAGCCCTGATTTGTAGAGTACGCATGACCTATTGTTTTTGGTGAAGATCGGTTGAGGGGAAGGGGTAGTTTACCTGCAACATTTTTTATCAAGCGTATTTTTTTTTATGGCAAACGATAACTGCCGCAAATTCAAACAGAATCAAATTATTTTTTGCATACAGCCCTGATTTGTAGAGTACTCGTGACCTATTGTTTTTGGTGAAGATCGGTTGATGGCAAGGGGTAGTTTACCTGCAACGGTTTTTTTTTATCAAGGGAATTTTTTCTTTTTTTGGCAAACGATAACAGCCGCAAATTCAAACAGAATCAAAAGATTATTTGCATACAGCCCTAAATTGTAGAGTTCTCAAGACCTCTTGTTTTTGGTGAAGATCGGTTGAGGGAAAGGGGTAGTTTACCTGCAACGTTTTTTACTTCCATATTCCTTAAGGAATGGAAGTATGGTGATGGCAAATATCGGTATGGAGAACCATACATGACTTCCATATTCTAAGATTTATATTTAAAATCATTTTCAGCCAAACAGCCAGGCTGTGTCTTACCTGCCTTTTTATTGCTGTATTAAATGAAAAATATTATATTACATTAAAATGAAAAAATTATAATTTTATTGCCTGGCAACAAAATTATTTTATTTTTAACAATTACCATTGTTTCAAAAAGTTTAAATAAATTTTCAAGTACTTTACTCTTGTTAAAACGTAAAATGTTGCAGGTAAACTACCCCTTCCCCTTAACCGATCTTCACCAAAACCGCAAGTCATTGAGACCTCTACAATTCAGGAACGTATGCAAAAAATTATTTGATTCTGTTTGAATTTGCGGCTGTTATCGTTTGCCATAGAAAATACGCTTGAAAAAAAAATGTTGCAGGTAAACTACCCCTTCCCCTTAACCGATCTTCACCAAAAACAATAGGTCTTGAGTACTCTACAAATCAGGGCTGTATGCAAAACATTATTTGATTCTGTTTGAATTTGCGGCTGTTATCGTTTGCCATAGAAAATACCCTTGTTAAAAAAACGTTGCAGGTAAACTACCCCTTTCCCTCAACCGAACTTCACCAAAAACAATAGGTCTTGAGAACTCTACAATTTAGGGCTGTATGCAAATAATCTTTTGATTCTGTTTGAATTTGCGGCTGTTATCGTTTGCCATAGGAAATACCCTTGTTAAAACATAAAACGTTACAGGTAAACTACCCCTTTCCCTTAACCGATCTTCACCAAAATCAACAGATCTTGAGAACTGTACAATGCAGGGCTGCATGCGAAACATTATTTGATTCTGTTTGAATTTGCGGCTGTTATCGTTTGCCATAGTAAATACCCTTGTTAAAAAAACGTTGTAGGTAAACTACCCCTTTCCCAAAACCGAACTTCACCAAAAACAATAGGTCTTGAGAACTCTACAATTTAGGGCTGTATGCAAATAATCTTTTGATTCTGTTTGAATTTGCGGCTGTTATCGTTTGCCATAGGAAATACCCTTGTTAAAACATAAAACGTTACAGGTAAACTACCCCTTTCCCTTAACCGATCTTCACCAAAATCAACAGATCTTGAGAACTCTACTATTCAGGGCGGTATGCGTAACATTATTTGATTCTGTTTGAATTTGCGGCTGTTATCGTTTGCCAAACAAACAAAATTACCCTTGCTAAAAAAAAACCGTTGCTGGTAAACTACCCCTTTCCCTCAAGCGATCTTCACCAAAAACAATAGGTCGCGAGTACTCTGCAAATCAGGGCTGCATGCAAAAAATTATTTGATTCTGTTTGAATTTGCGGCAGTTATCGTTTGCCATAGAAAAAAAAATCTATAGACAGACAGACAGACAGACACACAGACAGACAGACAGACAGACAGACAGACAAACACACAGACACTTTTCGGAAAACGACTTTTTTTCATGTTTTGAGTGTAGTAGAATCAGAATCTGCAATAATCTCGAACACGATTTTTTTTGCCATCACCATACTTCCATTCCTTAAGGAATATGGAAGTAAAAAAAATCGTGTTCGAGATTATTGCAGATTCTGCTTCTACTACACTCAAAACATGAAAAAATGTCGTTTACCGAAAAGTGTCTGTGTGTGTGTGTCTGTCTGTCTGTCTACCTGTCTGTCTGTCTGTCTGTGTGTCTGTAGATTTTTTTTCTATGGTAAACGATAACTGCCGCAAATTCAAACAGAATCAAATAATTTTTAGCATACAGCCCTGATTTGTAGAGTAATCGCGACCTATTGTTTTTGGTGAAGATCGGTTGAGGGAAAGGGGTAGTTTACCAGCAACTGTTTTTTTTAATCAAGGGTAATTTTGTTTGATTGGCAAACGATAACAGCCGCAAATTCAAACAGAATCAAATAATGTTTCGCATACGGCCCTGAATTGTAGAGTTCTCACGATCTGTTGATTTTGGTAAAGATCGGTTAAGGGAAAGGGGTAGTTTACCTGTACCGTTTTATGTTTTAACAATGGTATTTACTATGGCAAACGATAACAGCCGCAAATTCAAACATAATCAAATAATGTTTTGCATACTGCCCTAGATTGTAGAGTTCTCAAGACCTTTTGTTTTTGGTGAAGATCGGTTAAGGGAAAGGGGTAGTTTACCTACAACGTTTTTTTAACAAGGGTATTTTCTATGGCAAACGATAACAGCCGCAAATTCAAACAGAATCAAATAATTTTCTGCATACAGCCCTGATTTGTAGAGTACTCGCGATCTATTGTTTTTGGTGAAGATCGGTTGGGGGAAGGGGTAGTTTACCTGCAACGGTTTTTTTATCAAGGGAAATTTTTTTTTTTTTTTGGCAAACTATAACAGCCGCAAATTCAAACAGAATCAAATAATGTTTCGCATACAGCTCTGAGTTGTAGAGTTCTCAAGACCTATTGTTTTTGGTGAAGATCGGTTAAGGGAAAGGGGTAGTTTACCTACAACGTTTTTTTAACAAGGGTATTTTCTATGGCAAACGATAACAGCCGCAAATTCGAACAGAATCAAATAATTTTCTGCATACAACCCTGATTTGTAGAGTACTCAAGACCTCTTGTTTTTGGTGAAGATGGGTGAGGGGAAGGGGTAGTTTACCTGCAACATTTTCTATCAAGCGTATTTTTTTCTATGGCAAACGATAACTGCCGCAAATTCAAACATAATCAAATAATTTTTTGCATACAGCCCTGATTTTTAGAGTACTCGTGACCTATTGTTTTTGGTGAAGATCGGTTGAGGGCAAGGGGTAGTTTACCTGCAACGGTTTTTTTTTATCAAGGGAATTTTTTCTTTTTTTGGCAAACGATAACCGCCGCAAATTCAAACAGAATCAAAAGATTATTTGCATACAGCGCTAAATTGTAGAGTTCTCAAGACCTATTGTTTTTGGTGAAGATCGGTTGAGGGAAAGGGGTAGTTTACCTGCAACGTTTTTTTAACAAGGGATTTTCTATGGCAAACGATAACAGCCGCAAATTCAAACTGAATCAAATAATGTTTTGCATACAGCCCTGATTTGTGGAGTACTCAAGACCTTTTGTTTTTGGTGAAGATCGGTTAAGGGGAAGGGGTAGTTTACCTTCAACGTTTTTTTATCAAGCGTATTTTCTATTGCAAACAACTGCCGCAAATTCAAACAGAATCAAATAATTTTTGCATACGTCCCTGAATTGTAGAGGTCTCAAGGACTTTCGATTTTGGTGAAGATCGGTTAAGGGGAAGGGGTAGTTTACCTGCAACCTTTTACGTTTTAACAAGAGTAAAGAACTTGAAAATTTATATAAACTTTTTCAAACAATGGTAATTGTTAAAAATAAAATAATTTTGTTGCCAGGCAATAAAATTAAAATTTTTTCATTTTAATGTAAATCATGTATAAGAGAAAATATATCGCGCTTGGCCGCGATATTAAGATTTAAATATAAATCTTAGAATATGGAAGTCATGTATGGTTCTCCATACCGATATTTTAACAAGGGTATTTTCTATGGCAAACGATAACAGCCGCAAATTCAAACAGAATCAAATAATGTTTTGCATACAGCCCTGATTTGTAGAGTACTCAAGACCTTTTGTTTTTGGTGAAGATCGGTTAAGGGGAAGGGGTAGTTTACCTGCAACGTTTTTTTATCAAGCGTATTTTCTATGGCAAACGATAACTGCCGCAAATTCAAACAGAATCAAATAATTTTTGCATACGTCCCTGAATTGTAGAGGTCTCAAGGACTTTCGATTTTGGTGAAGATCGGTTAATGGGAAGGGGTAGTTTACCTGCAACCTTTTACGTTTTAACAAGAGTAAAGTACTTGAAAATTTATTTAAACTTTTTCAAACAATGGTAATTGTTAAAAAAAAAATAATTTTCTTGCCAGACAATAAAATTAAAATTTTTTCATTTTCATGTAAATCATGTATAAGAGAAAATATATCGCGCTTGGCAGGCGATATTAAGATTTAAATATAAATCTTAGAATATGGAAGTCATGTATGGTTCTCCATACCGATATTTTTCTATGGTAAACGATAACAGCCGCAAATTTAATCAAATGATGTTTTGCATACAGCCCTGTATTGTACAGTTCTCAATACCTATTGGTGTTGGTGAAGATCGGTTAAGGGAAAGGGGTAGTTTATCGGCAACGTTTTATGTTTTAAAAGGGTATTTTCTATGGCAAACGATAAGAGCCGCAAATTCAAACAGAATCAAATACGTTTTTGCATACAGCCCTGTTTTGTTGAGTACTAAAGACCTATTGTTTTTTGCGAAGATCGATTAAGGGAAAGGGGTAGTTTACAGACACGTTTTTTGTTTTATCAAGGGTATTTTATATGGCAAACGATAACAGCCGCAAATTCAAACAGAATCATATAATATTTTGCATACAGCCCTGGAATGTAGAGTTCTCAAGACCTGTTGGTTTTGGTGAAGATCGGTTAAGGGAAAGGGGTAGTTTACCTGTAACGTTTTATGTTTTAACAAGGGTATTTTTTCTATGACGAACGATAACTGCCGTAAATTCAAAGAGAATCAACTAATGTTTTGCATACTGCCTTAATTGTAGAGTTCTCAAGACCTATTGTTTTTGGTGAAGATCGGTTAATGGAATAGGGTAGTTTACCAGCAACGTTTTATGTTTTATCAAGGGTGTTTTCTATGGCAAACGATAACAGCCGCAAATTCAAACAGAATCAAATAATTGTTTGTATACAGGCCTGAATTGTGGCGTATCTAAGACCTGTCGTTTTTGGTGAAGATCGGTTAAGGGAAAGGGGTAGTTTACCTGCAACGTTTTTTTAACAAGGGTATTTTCTATGGCAAACGATAACAGCCGCAAATTCAAACAGAATCAAATAATGTTTTGCATACAGCCCTGATTTGTAGAGTACTCTAGACCTATTGTTTTTGGTGAAGATCGGTTAAGGGGAAGGGGTAGTTTACCTGCAACTTTTTACGTTTTAACAAGAGTAAAGTACTTGAAAATTTATTTAAACTTTTTGAAACAATGGTAATTGTTAAAAATAAAATAATTTTGTTGCCAGGCAATAAAATTATAATTTTTTCATTTTAATGTAAATCATGTATAAAAGAAAATATATCGCGCTTGGCAGGCGATATTAAGATTTAAATATAAATCTTAGAATATGGAAGTCATGTATGGTTCTCCATACCGATATTTTACTTCCATATTCCTTAAGGAATGGAAGTATGGTGATGGCAAAAAAAATCGTGTTCGAGATTATTGCAGATTCTGATTCTACTACACTCAAAACATGAAAAAAAGTCGTTTTCCGAAAAGTGTCTGTGTGTCTGTCTGTCTGTGTGTCTGTCTGTCTGTAAATTTTTTTTCTATGGCAAACGATAACTGCCGCAAATTCAAACAGAATCAAATAATTTTTTGCATACAGCCCTGATTTTGTAGAGTACTCGCGACCTATTGTTTTTGGTGAAGATCGGTTGAGGGAAAGGGGTAGTTTACCTGCAACGGTTTTTTTTTATCAAGGGAAATTTTTTTTTTGGCAAACGATAACAGCCGCAAATTCAAACAGAATCAAATAATTTTTCGCATACAGTCCTGAATTGTAGAGTTCTCAAGACCTGTTGTTTTTGGTGAAGATCGGTTAAGGGAAAGGGGTAGTTTACCTGTAACGTTTTGTTTTAACAAGGGTATTTCCTTTGGCAAACGATAACAGCCGCAAATTCAAACAGAATCAAAAGATTATTTGCATACAGCCGTAAATTGTAGAGTTCTCAAGACCTATTGTTTTTGGTGAAGATCGGTTAAGGGAAAGGGGTAGTTTACCTACAACGTTTTTTTAACAAGGGTATTTTCTATGGCAAACGATAACAGCCGCAAGTTCAAACAGAATCAAATAATTTTCTGCATGCAGCCCTGATTTGTAGAGTACTCAAGACCTATTGTTTTTGGTGAAGATCGGTTGAGGGGAAGGGGTAGGTTACCTGCAACGTTTTTTTTCTATGGCAAACGATAACTGCCGCAAATTCAAACAGAATCAAATAATTTTTTGCATACATCCCTGAATTGTAGAGGTCTCAAGGACTTTCGATTTTGGTGAAGATCGGTTAAGGGGAAGGGGTAGTTTACCTGCAACCTTTTACGTTTTAACAAGAGTAAAGTACTTGAAAATTTATTTAAACTTTTTGAAACAATGATAATTGTTGAAAATAAAATAATTTTGTTGCCAGGTAACAAAAATAAAGTCATTTTGATTATAAAATATAAATATTTACAAGAAAAGAATTTTCAGTTTTCAAAATTTAAATATATTTTTATAAAACAATGGGTTCTTCATTGAGGTGGGGACTTGACGACAGTGACAGGGCTTTCCACCAAATTCAGCAGAGTGACAGGTAGGCCCAACTCTGATTGGCTCCTCAGATTTCCCCAGCGTTAGTAGGTTCTATGAAAATATTTTATTTCAAAAATGATTTTAAATATAAATCTTAGATATGTTTTATAAATCTCATGTTTTATGTTTTAACATGGGTAATTTTTTATATGACCAACCATAACTGCCGTAAATTCAAACAGAATCAAATAATTTTTTACATATGTGCCTGAGCTATAGAGAACTCAATGTCTGTTGATTTTGGTGAAGATCGGTTACGGGGAAAGGGCAGTTTACCTGAAACATTTTTTGTTGTAACATGAGTAAAGTACTTAATTTTGATAAAGTATCCTGATAAGATCTTAATAATCCACTGTAGAAACGTAGATGAAATATCTATAAATGAAGAGGCTAGTTGAACGGGCTGGGGGTAATTTTCTATAAATCAAAATTATAGTTGAAGGGGGAGGGGATAATTTTTTTTTATATGTGTACTACGTTATTGGCAACAAAGAAGTATTTTTTTGTTAAAATTTCTTCCCTGGCTGTTTGGCTGAAAATGATTTTAAATATAAATCTTAGAATATGGAAGTCATGTATGGTTCTCCATACCGATATTTTTCTATAGTAAACGATAACAGCCGCAAATTCAAACAGAATCAAATGATGTTTTGCATACAGCCCTGTATTGTAGAGTTCTCAATACGTATTGGTGTTGGTGAAGATCGGTTAAGGGAAAGGGGTAGTTTACCAGCAACATTTTATGTTTTAACAAGGGTAATTTTTTATATGACGAACGATAACTGCCGTAAATTCAAACAGAATCAACTAGGTTTTTGCATACCTTTTTGAACTAAAGAGAACTCAAGGTCTGTTGATTTTGTTGAAGATTGGTTAAGGGAAGGGGTAGTTTATCAGCAACGTTTTATATTTTAAATATCGGTATGGAGAACCATACATGACTTCCATATTCTAAGATTTATATTTAAAATCATTTTCAGCCAAACAGCCAGGCTGTGTCTTACCTGCCTTTTTATTGCTGTATTAAATGAAAAATATTATATTACATTAAAATGAAAAAATTATAATTTTATTGCCTGGCAACAAAATTATTTTATTTTTAACAATTACCATTGTTTCAACAAGTTTAAATAAATTTTCAAGTACTTTACTCTTGTTAAAACGTATAAGGTTGCAGGTAAACTACCCCTTCCCCTTAACCGATCTTCACCAAAATCGAAAGTCATTGAGACCTCTACAATTCAGGGACGTATGCAAAAAATTATTTGATTCTGTTTGAACTTGCGGCTGTTATCGTTTGCCATAGAAAATACGCTTGATAAAAAAACGTTGCAGGTAAACTACCCCTTCCCCTTAACCGATCTTCACCAAAAACAATAGGTCTTGAGAACTCTACAATTTAGGGCTGTATGCAAATAATCTTTTGATTCTGTTTGAATTTGCGGCTGTTATCGTTTGCCATAGGAAATACCCTTGTTAAAACATAAAACGTTACAGGTAAACTACCCCTTTCCCTTAACCGATCTTCACCAAAATCAACAGATCTTGAGAACTGTACAATGCAGGGCTGCATGCGAAACATTATTTGATTCTGTTTGAATTTGCGGCTGTTATCGTTTGCCATAGTAAATACCCTTGTTAAAAAAACGTTGTAGGTAAACTACCCCTTTCCCAAAACCGAACTTCACCAAAAACAATAGGTCTTGAGAACTCTACAATTTAGGGCGGTATGCAAATAATCTTTTGATTCTGTTTGAATTTGCGGCTGTTATCGTTTGCCATAGGAAATACCCTTGTTAAAACATAAAACGTTACAGGTAAACTACCCCTTTCCCTTAACCGATCTTCACCAAAATCAACAGATCTTGAGAACTCTACTATTCAGGGCGGTATGCGTAACATTATTTGATTCTGTTTGAATTTGCGGCTGTTATCGTTTGCCAAACAAACAAAATAACCCTTGCTAAAAAAAAACCGTTGCTGGTAAACTACCCCTTTCCCTCAAGCGATCTTCACCAAAAACAATAGGTCGCGAGTACTCTGCAAATCAGGGCTGCATGCAAAAAATTATTTGATTCTGTTTGAATTTGCGGCAGTTATCGTTTGCCATAGAAAAAAAAATCTATAGACAGACAGACAGACAGACACACAGACAGACAGACAGACAGACAGACAGACAAACACACAGACACTTTTCGGAAAACGACTTTTTTTCATGTTTTGAGTGTAGTAGAATCAGAATCTGCAATAATCTCGAACACGATTTTTTTTGCCATCACCATACTTCCATTCCTTAAGGAATATGGAAGTAAAAAAAATCGTGTTCGAGATTATTGCAGATTCTGCTTCTACTACACTCAAAACATGAAAAAATGTCGTTTTCCGAAAAGTGTCTGTGTGTGTGTGTCTGTCTGTCTGTCTACCTGTCTGTCTGTCTGTCTGTGTGTCTGTAGATTTTTTTTCTATGGTAAACGATAACTGCCGCAAATTCAAACAGAATCAAATAATTTTTAGCATACAGCCCTGATTTGTAGAGTAATCGCGACCTATTGTTTTTGGTGAAGATCGGTTGAGGGAAAGGGGTAGTTTACCAGCAACTGTTTTTTTTAATCAAGGGTAATTTTGTTTGTTTGGCAAACGATAACAGCCGCAAATTCAAACAGAATCAAATAATGTTTCGCATACGGCCCTGAATTGTAGAGTTCTCACGATCTGTTGATTTTGGTAAAGATCGGTTAAGGGAAAGGGGTAGTTTACCTGTACCGTTTTATGTTTTAACAATGGTATTTACTATGGCAAACGATAACAGCCGCAAATTCAAACATAATCAAATAATGTTTTGCATACTGCCCTAGATTGTAGAGTTCTCAAGACCTTTTGTTTTTGGTGAAGATCGGTTAAGGGAAAGGGGTAGTTTACCTACAACGTTTTTTTAACAAGGGTATTTTCTATGGCAAACGATAACAGCCGCAAATTCAAACAGAATCAAATAATTTTCTGCATACAGCCCTGATTTGTAGAGTACTCAAGACCTCTTGTTTTTGGTGAAGATGGGTGAGGGGAAGGGGTAGTTTACCTGCAACATTTTCTATCAAGCGTATTTTTTTCTATGGCAAACGATAACTGCCGCAAATTCAAACATAATCAAATAATTTTTTGCATACAGCCCTGATTTTTAGAGTACTCGTGACCTATTGTTTTTGGTGAAGATCGGTTGAGGGCAAGGGGTAGTTTACCTGCAACGGTTTTTTTTTATCAAGGGAATTTTTTCTTTTTTTGGCAAACGATAACCGCCGCAAATTCAAACAGAATCAAAAGATTATTTGCATACAGCGCTAAATTGTAGAGTTCTCAAGACCTATTGTTTTTGGTGAAGATCGGTTGAGGGAAAGGGGTAGTTTACCTGCAACGTTTTTTTAACAAGGGTATTTTCTATGGCAAACGATAACAGCCGCAAATTCAAACTGAATCAAATAATGTTTTGCATACAGCCCTGATTTGTGGAGTACTCAAGACCTTTTGTTTTTGGTGAAGATCGGTTAAGGGGAAGGGGTAGTTTACCTTCAACGTTTTTTTATCAAGCGTATTTTCTATTGCAAACAACTGCCGCAAATTCAAACAGAATCAAATAATTTTTGCATACGTCCCTGAATTGTAGAGGTCTCAAGGACTTTCGATTTTGGTGAAGATCGGTTAAGGGGAAGGGGTAGTTTACCTGCAACCTTTTACGTTTTAACAAGAGTAAAGAACTTGAAAATTTATTTAAACTTTTTCAAACAATGGTAATTGTTAAAAATAAAATAATTTTGTTGCCAGGCAATAAAATTAAAATTTTTTCATTTTAATGTAAATCATGTATAAGAGAAAATATATCGCGCTTGGCCGCGATATTAAGATTTAAATATAAATCTTAGAATATGGAAGTCATGTATGGTTCTCCATACCGATATTTTAACAAGGGTATTTTCTATGGCAAACGATAACAGCCGCAAATTCAAACAGAATCAAATAATGTTTTGCATACAGCCCTGATTTGTAGAGTACTCAAGACCTTTTGTTTTTGGTGAAGATCGGTTAAGGGGAAGGGGTAGTTTACCTGCAACGTTTTTTTATCAAGCGTATTTTCTATGGCAAACGATAACTGCCGCAAATTCAAACAGAATCAAATAATTTTTGCATACGTCCCTGAATTGTAGAGGTCTCAAGGACTTTCGATTTTGGTGAAGATCGGTTAATGGGAAGGGGTAGTTTACCTGCAACCTTTTACGTTTTAACAAGAGTAAAGTACTTGAAAATTTATTTAAACTTTTTCAAACAATGGTAATTGTTAAAAAAAAAATAATTTTCTTGCCAGACAATAAAATTAAAATTTTTTCATTTTCATGTAAATCATGTATAAGAGAAAATATATCGCGCTTGGCAGGCGATATTAAGATTTAAATATAAATCTTAGAATATGGAAGTCATGTATGGTTCTCCATACCGATATTTTTCTATGGTAAACGATAACAGCCGCAAATTTAATCAAATGATGTTTTGCATACAGCCCTGTATTGTACAGTTCTCAATACCTATTGGTGTTGGTGAAGATCGGTTAAGGGAAAGGAGTAGTTTATCGGCAACGTTTTATGTTTTAAAAGGGTATTTTCTATGGCAAACGATAAGAGCCGCAAATTCAAACAGAATCAAATACGTTTTTGCATACAGCCCTGTTTTGTTGAGTACTAAAGACCTATTGTTTTTTGCGAAGATCGATTAAGGGAAAGGGGTAGTTTACAGACACGTTTTTTGTTTTATCAAGGGTATTTTATATGGCAAACGATAACAGCCGCAAATTCAAACAGAATCATATAATATTTTGCATACAGCCCTGGAATGTAGAGTTCTCAAGACCTGTTGGTTTTGGTGAAGATCGGTTAAGGGAAAGGGGTAGTTTACCTGTAACGTTTTATGTTTTAACAAGGGTATTTTTTCTATGACGAACGATAACTGCCGTAAATTCAAAGAGAATCAACTAATGTTTTGCATACTGCCTTAATTGTAGAGTTCTCAAGACCTATTGTTTTTGGTGAAGATCGGTTAATGGAATAGGGTAGTTTACCAGCAACGTTTTATGTTTTATCAAGGGTGTTTTCTATGGCAAACGATAACAGCCGCAAATTCAAACAGAATCAAATAATTGTTTGTATACAGGCCTGAATTGTGGCGTATCTAAGACCTGTCGTTTTTGGTGAAGATCGGTTAAGGGAAAGGGGTAGTTTACCTGCAACGTTTTTTTAACAAGGGTATTTTCTATGGCAAACGATAACAGCCGCAAATTCAAACAGAATCAAATAATGTTTTGCATACAGCCCTGATTTGTAGAGTACTCTAGACCTATTGTTTTTGGTGAAGATCGGTTAAGGGGAAGGGGTAGTTTACCTGCAACTTTTTACGTTTTAACAAGAGTAAAGTACTTGAAAATTTATTTAAACTTTTTGAAACAATGGTAATTGTTAAAAATAAAATAATTTTGTTGCCAGGCAATAAAATTATAATTTTTTCATTTTAATGTAAATCATGTATAAAAGAAAATATATCGCGCTTGGCAGGCGATATTAAGATTTAAATATAAATCTTAGAATATGGAAGTCATGTATGGTTCTCCATACCGATATTTTACTTCCATATTCCTTAAGGAATGGAAGTATGGTGATGGCAAAAAAAATCGTGTTCGAGATTATTGCAGATTCTGATTCTACTACACTCAAAACATGAAAAAAAGTCGTTTTCCGAAAAGTGTCTGTGTGTCTGTCTGTCTGTAAATTTTTTTTCTATGGCAAACGATAACTGCCGCAAATTCAAACAGAATCAAATAATTTTTTGCATACAGCCCTGATTTTGTAGAGTACTCGCGACCTATTGTTTTTGGTGAAGATCGGTTGAGGGAAAGGGGTAGTTTACCTGCAACGGTTTTTTTTTATCAAGGGAAATTTTTTTTTTGGCAAACGATAACAGCCGCAAATTCAAACAGAATCAAATAATTTTTCGCATACAGTCCTGAATTGTAGAGTTCTCAAGACCTGTTGTTTTTGGTGAAGATCGGTTAAGGGAAAGGGGTAGTTTACCTGTAACGTTTTGTTTTAACAAGGGTATTTCCTTTGGCAAACGATAACAGCCGCAAATTCAAACAGAATCAAAAGATTATTTGCATACAGCCGTAAATTGTAGAGTTCTCAAGACCTATTGTTTTTGGTGAAGATCGGTTAAGGGAAAGGGGTAGTTTACCTACAACGTTTTTTTAACAAGGGTATTTTCTATGGCAAACGATAACAGCCGCAAGTTCAAACAGAATCAAATAATTTTCTGCATGCAGCCCTGATTTGTAGAGTACTCAAGACCTATTGTTTTTGGTGAAGATCGGTTGAGGGGAAGGGGTAGGTTACCTGCAACGTTTTTTTTCTATGGCAAACGATAACTGCCGCAAATTCAAACAGAATCAAATAATTTTTTGCATACATCCCTGAATTGTGGAGGTCTCAAGGACTTTCGATTTTGGTGAAGATCGGTTAAGGGGAAGGGGTAGTTTACCTGCAACCTTTTACGTTTTAACAAGAGTAAAGTACTTGAAAATTTATTTAAACTTTTTGAAACAATGATAATTGTTGAAAATAAAATAATTTTGTTGCCAGGTAACAAAAATAAAGTCATTTTGATTATAAAATATAAATATTTACAAGAAAAGAATTTTCAGTTTTCAAAATTTAAATATATTTTTATAAAACAATGGGTTCTTCATTGAGGTGGGGACTTGACGACAGGACAGGGCTTTCCACCAAATTCAGCAGAGTGACAGGTAGGCCCAACTCTGATTGGCTCCTCAGATTTCCCCAGCGTTAGTAGGTTCTATGAAAATATTTTATTTCAAAAATGATTTTAAATATAAATCTTAGATATGTTTTATAAATCTCATGTTTTATGTTTTAACATGGGTAATTTTTTATATGACCAACCATAACTGCCGTAAATTCAAACAGAATCAAATAATTTTTTACATATGTGCCTGAGCTATAGAGAACTCAATGTCTGTTGATTTTGGTGAAGATCGGTTACGGGGAAAGGGCAGTTTACCTGAAACATTTTTTGTTGTAACATGAGTAAAGTACTTAATTTTGATAAAGTATCCTGATAAGATCTTAATAATCCACTGTAGAAACGTAGATGAAATATCTATAAATGAAGAGGCTAGTTGAACGGGCTGGGGGTAATTTTCTATAAATCAAAATTATAGTTGAAGGGGGAGGGGATAATTTTTTTTTATATGTGTACTACGTTATTGGCAACAAAGAAGTATTTTTTTGTTAAAATTTCTTCCCTGGCTGTTTGGCTGAAAATGATTTTAAATATAAATCTTAGAATATGGAAGTCATGTATGGTTCTCCATACCGATATTTTTCTATAGTAAACGATAACAGCCGCAAATTCAAACAGAATCAAATGATGTTTTGCATACAGCCCTGTATTGTAGAGTTCTCAATACGTATTGGTGTTGGTGAAGATCGGTTAAGGGAAAGGGGTAGTTTACCAGCAACATTTTATGTTTTAACAAGGGTAATTTTTTATATGACGAACGATAACTGCCGTAAATTCAAACAGAATCAACTAGGTTTTTGCATACCTTTTTGAACTAAAGAGAACTCAAGGTCTGTTGATTTTGTTGAAGATTGGTTAAGGGAAGGGGTAGTTTATCAGCAACGTTTTATATTTTAAATATCGGTATGGAGAACCATACATGACTTCCATATTCTAAGATTTATATTTAAAATCATTTTCAGCCAAACAGCCAGGCTGTGTCTTACCTGCCTTTTTATTGCTGTATTAAATGAAAAATATTATATTACATTAAAATGAAAAAATTATAATTTTATTGCCTGGCAACAAAATTATTTTATTTTTAACAATTACCATTGTTTCAACAAGTTTAAATAAATTTTCAAGTACTTTACTCTTGTTAAAACGTATAAGGTTGCAGGTAAACTACCCCTTCCCCTTAACCGATCTTCACCAAAATCGAAAGTCATTGAGACCTCTACAATTCAGGGACGTATGCAAAAAATTATTTGATTCTGTTTGAACTTGCGGCTGTTATCGTTTGCCATAGAAAATACGCTTGATAAAAAAACGTTGCAGGTAAACTACCCCTTCCCCTTAACCGATCTTCACCAAAAACAATAGGTCTTGAGGACTCTACAGATCAGGACTGTATGCAAAACATTATTTGATTCTGTTTGAATTTGCGGCTGTTATCGTTTGCCATAGAAAATACCCTTGTTAAAAAAACGTTGCAGGTAAACTACCCCTTTCCCTCAACCGATCTTCACCAAAAACAATAGGTCTTGAGAAATCTACAATTCAGGGCTGTATGCGAAACATTATTTGATTCTGTTTGAATTTGCGGCTATTGTTTGCCAAAAAAAAAAAATTTCCCTTGATAAAAAAAACCGTAGCAGGTAAACTACCCCTTCCCCTCAACCGATCTTCACCAAAAACAATAGGTCTTGAGTACTCTACAAATCAGGGCTGTATGCAGAAAATTATTTGATTCTGTTTGAATTTGCGGCTGTTATCGTTTGCCATAGAAAATACCCTTGTTAAAAAAACGTTGTAGGTAAACTACCCCTTTCCCTTAACCGATCTTCACCAAAAACAAAAGGTATTGAGAACTCTACAATTTAGGGCTGTATGCAAATAATCTTTTCATTCTGTTTGAATTTGCGGCTGTTATCGTTTGCCATAGGAAATACCCTTGTTAAAACATAAAACGTTACAGGTAAACTACCCCTTTCCCTTAACCGATCTTCACCAAAAACAATAGGTCTTGAGAACTCTACAATTCAGGGCTGTATGCGAAACATTATTTGATTCTGTTTGAATTTGCGGCTGTTATCGTTTGCCAAACAAACAAAATTACCCTTGCTAAAAAAAAACCGTTGCAGGTAAACTACCCCTTTCCCTCAACCGATCTTCACCAAAAACAATAGGTCGCGAGAACTCTGCAAAACCGGGCTGTATGCAAAAAATTATTTGATTCTGTTTGAATTTGCGGCAGTTATCGTTTGCCATAAAAAAAAAATCTACAGATAGACAGACACACAGACACACAGACAGACAGACACACACACAGACACTTTTCGGAAAACGACTTTTTTTCATGTTTTGAGTGTAGTAGAATAAGAATCTGCAATAATCTCGAACACGATTTTTTTTGCCATCACCATACTTCCATTCCTTAAGGAATATGGAAGTAAAAAGGGTATTTTTTTTATGACGAACGATAACTGCCGAAAATTCAATGAGAATCAAATAATTTTTTGCACCCCCTGAGTTGCAGAGAGCTCAAGGTATATTGATTTTGGTGAAGATCGGTTAAGGGAAAGGGGTAGTTCACCTGCAACATTTTATGTTGTAACAAGAGAAATGTTTCCATGACGAACGATAACTGCCGCACATTCAAACAGAATCAAATATTTTTTTGCATGCTTCGCTGAATTGTAGAGGACGGAAGGTCTGTTGATTTTGGAGAAGATCGGTTAAGAGAAAGGGGTAGTTTACCTGAAACATTTTATGATTTAACAAGAGTAAAGTACTTAATTTTTATAAATAAAGTATCCTGATAAGCTCATAGTAATCCACTGTAGAAACGTAGATGAAATATCTATAAATGAAGAAGTTAGATGAACGGGGTGGGGGTAATTTTCTATTATTAAAATTATAGTTGAAGGTGGAGGGGAGAATTTTTTATATGTGTACTACGTTATCGGCAACAAAGAAGTAGTTTTTGTTAAAATTGCTTCCCGGGCTCTTTAGCCGTGGTCAAATGTTTTCTGCAAAACCAGACTTTTCGGCAGTGCCATCGACTGCCATCATCGGTGAAAATCGAGTGCGAAAACGTGAGGCGGTATACGTTAGTAACCACAGTACTGTGGTTAATGCTGAAGCAATAAGTAGAAAGACATAGTTTCTATGGATATATTTCATTTCGAATATGATTTTAAATATAAATCTTAGAACATGGAAGTCATGTATGGTTCTCCATACCGATATTTTTCTATGGTAAACGATAACAACCGCAAATTCAAAGAGAATCAAATGATGTTTTGCATTCAGCCCTGTACTGTAGAGTTCTCAATACCTGTTCGTGTTGGTGAAGATCGGTTAAGGGAAAGGGGTAGTTTACCAGCAACGTTTTATGTTTTAAAAGGGGATTTTCTATGGCAAACGATAAGAGCCGCAAATTCAAACAGAATCAAATAAGTTTTTGCATACAGCCCTGTTTTGTTGAGTACTAAAGACCTATTGTTTTGGTGATGATCGGTTAAGGGAAAGGGGTATTTTACCTGCCACGTTTTTTGTTTGATCAAGGGTAATTTATATGGCAAACGATAACAGCCGCAAATTCAAACAGAATCATATAATATTTTGCATACAGCCCTGAATTGTAGAGTTCTCAAGACGTGTTGGTTTTGTTGAAGATCGGGTAAGTCAATAGGGTAGTTTACCTGCAACGTTTTATGTTTCAACAAGTGTAATTTTTACTTCCATGTTCCTTAAGGAAATGGAAGTATGGTGATGGCAAAAAAAAAATCGTGTTCGAGATTATTGCAGATTCTGATTGTACTACACTCAAAACATGAAAAAAAGTCGTTTTTTGAAAAGTGTGTGTCTGTAGATTTTTTTTTCTATGGCAAACGATAACAGCCGCAAATTCAAACAGAATCAAATAATTTTTTGTATACAGCCCGGATTTATAGAGTACTCGCGACGTATTGTTTTTGGTGAAGATCGGTTGAGGAGAAGGGGTAGTTTACCTGCAACGGTTTTTTTTTATCAAGGGTAATTTTGTTTGTTTGGCAAACGATAACAGCCGCAAATTCAAACAGAATCAAATAATAGTTCGCATACAGCCCTGAATTGTAGAGTTCTCAAAGATCTGTTGATTATGGTAAAGATCGGTTATGGGGAAGGGGTAGTTTACCTGCAACATTTTATGTTTTAACAAGGGTATTTTTATGGCAAACGATAACAGCCGCAAATTCAAACATAATCAAATAATGTTTTGCATACTACCCTGAATTGTAGATGTCTCAAGACCTTTTGTTTTTGGTGAAGATCGGTTAAGGGTAAGGGGTAGTTTACCTGCAACGTTTTATGTTTTAAAAGGGTATTTTCTATGGCAAACGATAAGAACCGCAAATTCAAACGGAATCAAATACGTTTTTGCATACAGCCCTGATTTCTTGAGTACTAAAGACCTTTTGTTTTTCGTGAAGATCGTTTAAGGGAAAGGGGTAGTTTACTAGCCACGTTTTTTGTTTTATCAAGGATATTTTGTATGGCTAACGATAACAGCCACAAATTCAAACAAAATCATATAATATTTTGCATACAGCTCTGAATTGTAGTTCTCAAGTCTTATCGTTTTTGGTGAAGATCGGTTAAGGTAAAGGGGTAGTTTACCGGCAACGGTTTTTTATCAAGGGTAATTTTTTCTATGGTAAATGATAACAGCCGCAAATTCAAACAGAATCAAATGATGTTTTGCATACAGCACTGTATTGTAGAGTTCTCAATACCTATTGGTGTTGGTGAAGATCGGTTAAGGGAAAGGGGTAGTTTACCTGCAACGTTTTATGTTTTAAAAGGGTATTTTCTATGACGAACGATAACTGCCGTAAATTCAAAGAGAATCAACTAATGTTTTGTATACACCCCTGAATTGTAGAGTTCTCAAGAACTAATGTTTTTGGTGAAGATTGGTTAATGGAATAGGGTAGTTTACCAGCAACGTTTTATGTTTTATCAAGGGTGTTTTCTATGGCAAACGGTAACAGCCGTAAATTCAAACAGAATCAAATAATTGTTTGCATACAGGCCTGAATTGTAGATTAATCAAGACATATCGTTTTTGGTGAAGAACGGTTAAGGGAAAGGGGTAGTTTACCTGCAACGTTTTATGTTTTAACAAGGGTGTTTTTTATATGTCAAACGATAACAGCCTCAAATTCAAACAGAATCAAATGATTATTTGCATACTGCCCTCAATTGTAGAGTTCTCAAGACCTGTTGGTTTTGGTGAAGATCGGTTAAGGGAATAGGGTAGTTTACCTGCAACATTTTATGTTTTAACAAGGGTAATTTTTTTATGACGAACGATAACTGCCGTACATTAATGCAGAATCAACTACTCTTCTGCATACCTTTTTGAATTATACAGAACTCAAGGTCTGTTGATTTTGTTGAAGATCGGTTAAGGGAAAGGGGTAGTTTACTGGCAACGTTTTATGTTTTAACAAGGGTATTTTCTATGGCAAACAATAACAGTTGCAAATTCAAACAGAATCAAATAATGTTTTGCATACAGCCCTGATTTGTGGAGTACTCAAGACCTTTTGTTTTTGGTGAAGATCGGTTAAGGGGAAGGGGTAGTTTACCTGCAACGTTTTTTTATCAAGCGTATTTTCTATGGCAAACAACTGCCGCAAATTCAAACAGAATCAAATAATTTTTGCATACGTCCCTGAATTGTAGAGGTCTCAAGGACTTTCGATTTTGGTGAAGATCGGTTAAGGGGAAGGGGTAGTTTACCTGCAACCTTTTACGTTTTAACAAGAGTAAAGAACTTGAAAATTTATTTAAACTTTTTCAAACAATGGTAATTGTTAAAAATAAAATAATTTTGTTGCCAGGCAATAAAATTAAAATTTTTTCATTTTAATGTAAATCATGTATAAGAGAAAATATATCGCGCTTGGCAGGCGATATTAAGATTTAAATATAAATCTTAGAATATGGAAGTCATGTATGGTTCTCCATACCGATATTTTAACAAGGGTATTTTCTATGGCAAACGATAACAGCCGCAAATTCAAACAGAATCAAATAATGTTTTGCATACAGCCCTGATTTGTAGAGTACTCAAGACCTTTTGTTTTTGGTGAACATCGGTTAAGGGGAAGGGGTAGTTTACCTGCAACGTTTTTTTATCAAGCGTATTTTCTCTGGCAAACGATAACTGCCGCAAATTCAAACAGAATCAAATAATTTTTGCATACTTCCCTGAATTGTAGAGGTCTCAAGGACTTTCGATTTTGGTGAAGATCGGTTAATGGGAAGGGGTAGTTTACCTGCAACCTTTTACGTTTTAACAAGAGTAAAGTACTTGAAAATTTATTTAAACTTTTTCAAACAATGGTAATTGTTAAAAATAAAATAATTTTGTTGCCAGGCAATAAAATTAAAATTTTTTCATTTTAATGTAAATCATGTATAAGAGAAAATATATCGCGCTTGGCAGGCGATATTAAGATTTAAATATATATCTTAGAATATGGAAGTCATGTATGGTTCTCCATACCGATATTTTTCTATGGTAAACGATAACAGCCGCAAATTCAATCAAATGATGTTTTGCATACAGCCCTGTATTGTACAGTTCTCAATACCTATTGGTGTTGGTGAAGATCGGTAAAGGGAAAGGGGTAGTTTATCGGCAACGTTTTATGTTTTAAAAGGGTATTTTTTATGGCAAACGATAAGAGCCGCAAATTCAAACAGAATCAAATACGTTTTTGCATACAGCCCTGTTTTGTTGAGTACTAAAGACCTATTGTTTTTGGTGAAGATCGATTAAGGGAAAGGGGTAGTTTACAGACACGTTTTTTGTTTCATCAAGGGTATTTTATATGGCAAACGATAACAGCCGCAAATTCAAACAGAATCATATAATATTTTGCATACAGCCCTGGAATGTAGAGTTCTCAAGACCTGTTGGTTTTGGTGAAGATCGGTTAAGGGAAAGGGGTAGTTTACCGGCAACGTTTTATGTTTTAACAAGGGTATTTTTTCTATGACGAACGATAACTGCCGTAAATTCAAAGAGAATCAACTAATGTTTTGCATACTGCATTAATTGTAGAGTTCTCAAGACCTATTGTTTTTGGTGAAGATCGGTTAATGGAATAGGGTAGTTTACCGGCAACGTTTTATGTTTTATCAAGGGTGTTTTCTATGGCAAACGATAACAGCCGCAAATTCAAACAGAATCAAATAATTGTTTGTATACAGGCCTGAATTGTGGCGTACCTAAGACCTGTCGTTTTTGGTGAAGATCGGTTAAGGGAAAGGGGTAGTTTACCTGCAACGGTTTTTTATCAAGGGTAATTTTACTTCCATATTCCTTAAGGAATGGAAGTATGGTGATGGCAAAAAAAATCGTGTTCGAGATTATTGCAGATTCTGATTCTACTACACTCAAAACATGAAAAAAAGTCGTTTTCCGAAAAGTGTCTGTGTGTTTGTCTGTCTGTCTGTCTGTCTGTGTGTCTGTCTGTCTGTCTGTCTATAGATTTTTTTTTCTATGGCAAACGATAACTGCCGCAAATTCAAACAGAATCAAATAATTTTTTGCATGCTGCCCTGATTTGCAGAGTACTCGCGACCTATTGTTTTTGGTGAAGATAGGTTGAGGGAAAGGGGTAGTTTACCTGCAACGGTTTTTTTTTTAGCAAGGGTAATTTTGTTTGTTTGGCAAACGATAACAGCCGCAAATTCTAACAGAATCAAATAATGTTTCGCATACAGCCCTGAATTGTAGAGTTCTCAAGATCTGTTGATTTTGGTGAAGATCGGTTAAGGGAAAGGGGTAGTTTACCTGTAACGTTTTATGTTTTACAAGGGTATTTCCTATGGCAAACGATAACAGCCGCAAATTCAAACAGAATCAAAAGATTATTTGCATACAGCCCTAAATTGTAGAGTTCTCAAGACCTATTGTTTCTTGTGAAGATCGGTTGAGGGAAAGGGGTAGTTTACCTGCAACGTTTTTTTAACAAGGGTATTTTCTATGGCAAACGATAACAGCCGCAAATTCAAACAGAATCAAATAATGTTTTGCATACAGCCCTGATTTGTAGAGTTCTCACGATCTATTGTTTTTGGTGAAGATCGGTTAAGGGGAAGGGGTAGTTTACCTGCAACATTTTTTTATCAAGCGTATTTTCTATGGCAAACGATAACAGCCGCAAATTCAAACAGAATCAAATAATTTTTTGCATACGTCCCTGAATTGTAGAGGTCTCAATGACTTTCGATTTTGGTGAAGATCGGTTAAGGGGAAGGGATAGTTTACCTGCAACTTTTTACGTTTTAACAAGAGTAAAGTACTTGAAAATTTATTTAAACTTTTTGAAACAATGGTAATTGTTAAAAATAAAATAATTTTGTTGCCAGGCAATAAAATTATAATTTTTTCATTTTAATGTAAATCATGTATAAAAGAAAATATATCGCGCTTGGCAGGCGATATTAAGATTTAAATATAAATCATAGAATATGGAAGTCATGTATGGTTCTCCATACCGATATTGTACTTCCATATTCCTTAAGGAATGGAAGTATGGTGATGGCAAAAAAAATCGTGTTCGAGATTATTGCAGATTCTGATTCTACTACACTCAAAACATGAAAAAAAGTCGTTTTCCGAAAAGTGTCTGTGTGTCTGTCTGTCTGTGTGTCTGTCTGTCTGTGTGTCTGTCTGTCTGTAGATTTTTTTTCTATGGCAAACGATAACTGCCGCATATTCAAACAGAATCAAATAATTTTTTGCATGCTGCCCTGATTTGCAGAGTACTCGCGAACTATTGTTTTTGGTGAAGCTCGGTTGAGGGAAAGGGGTAGTTTACCTGCAACGGTTTTTTTTATAAAGGGAAATTTTTTTTTTTGGCAAACGATAACAGCCGCAAATTCAAACAGAATCAAATAATTTTTCGCATACAGCCCTGAATTGTAGAGTTCTCAAGACCTATTGTTTTTGGTGAAGATCGGTTAAGGGAAAGGGGTAGTTTACCTGTAACGTTTTATGTTTTAACAAGGGTATTTCCTATGGCAAACGATAACAGCCGCAAATTCAAACAGAATCAAAAGATTATTTGCATACAGCCCTAAATTGTAGAGTTCTCAAGACCTATTGTTTTTGGTGAAGATCGGTTAAGGGAAAGGGGTAGTTTGTTTACCTGCAACGTTTTTTTCTATGGCAAACGATAACTGCCGCAAATTCAAACAGAATCAAATAATTTTTTGCATACATCCCTGAATTGTAGAGGTCTCAAGGACTTTCGATTTTGGTGAAGATCGGTTAAGGGGAAGGGGTAGTTTACCTGCAACCTTTTACGTTTTAACAAGAGTAAAGTACTTGAAAATTTATTTAAACTTTTTGAAACAATGATAATTGTTGAAAATAAAATAATTTTGTTGCCAGGTAACAAAAATAAAGTCATTTTGATTATAAAATATAAATATTTACAAGAAAAGAATTTTCAGTTTTCAAAATTTAAATATATTTTTATAAAACAATGGGTTCTTCATTGAGGTGGGGACTTGACGACAGTGACAGGGCTTTCCACCAAATTCAGCAGAGTGACAGGTAGGCCCAACTCTGATTGGCTCCTCAGATTTCCCCAGCGTTAGTAGGTTCTATGAAAATATTTTATTTCAAAAATGATTTTAAATATAAATCTTAGATATGTTTTATAAATCTCATGTTTTATGTTTTAACATGGGTAATTTTTTATATGACCAAGCATAACTGCCGTAAATTCAAACAGAATCAAATAATTTTTTACATATGTGCCTGAGCTATAGAGAACTCAATGTCTGTTGATTTTGGTGAAGATCGGTTACGGGGAAAGGGCAGTTTACCTGAAACATTTTTTGTTGTAACATGAGTAAAGTACTTAATTTTGATAAAGTATCCTGATAAGATCTTAATAATCCACTGTAGAAACGTAGATGAAATATCTATAAATGAAGAGGCTAGTTGAACGGGCTGGGGGTAATTTTCTATAAATCAAAATTATAGTTGAAGGGGGAGGGGATAATTTTTTTTTATATGTGTACTACGTTATTGGCAACAAAGAAGTATTTTTTTGTTAAAATTCCTTCCCTGGCTGTTTGGCTGAAAATGATTTTAAATATAAATCTTAGAATATGGAAGTCATGTATGGTTCTCCATACCGATATTTTTCTATAGTAAACGATAACAGCCGCAAATTCAAACAGAATCAAATGATGTTTTGCATACAGCCCTGTATTGTAGAGTTCTCAATACGTATTGGTGTTGGTGAAGATCGGTTAAGGGAAAGGGGTAGTTTACCAGCAACATTTTATGTTTTAACAAGGGTAATTTTTTATATGACGAACGATAACTGCCGTAAATTCAAACAGAATCAACTAGGTTTTTGCATACCTTTTTGAACTAAAGAGAACTCAAGGTCTGTTGATTTTGTTGAAGATTGGTTAAGGGAAGGGGTAGTTTATCAGCAACGTTTTATATTTTAAAAAGGGTATTTTTTTTATGACGAACGATAACTGCCGAAAATTCAATGAGAATCAAATAATTTTTTGCACCCCCTGAGTTGCAGAGAGCTCAAGGTATATTGATTTTGGTGAAGATCGGTTAAGGGAAAGGGGTAGTTTACCTGCAACATTTTATGTTGTAACAAGAGAAATGTTTCCATGACGAACGATAACTGCCGCAGATTCAAACAGAATCAAATATTTTTTTGCATGCTTCGCTGAATTGTAGAGGACGGAAGGTCTGTTGATTTTGGAGAAGATCGGTTAAGAGAAAGGGGTAGTTTACCTGAAACATTTTATGATTTAACAAGAGTAAAGTACTTAATTTTTATAAATAAAGTATCCTGATAAGCTCATAGTAATCCACTGTAGAAACGTAGATGAAATATCTATAAATGAAGAAGTTAGATGAACAGGGTGGGGGTAATTTTCTATTATTAAAATTATAGTTGAAGGTGGAGGGGAGAATTTTTTATATGTGTACTACGTTATCGGCAACAAAGAAGTAGTTTTTGTTAAAATTGCTTCCCGGGCTCTTTAGCCGTAGTCAAATGTTTTCTGCAAAACCAGACTTTTCGGCAGTGCCATCGACTGCCATCATCGGTGAAAATCGAGTGCGAAAACGTGAGGCGGTATACGTTAGTAACCACAGTACTGTGGTTAATGCTGAAGCAATAAGTAGAAAGACGTAGTTTCTATGGATATATTTCATTTCGAATATGATTTTAAATATAAATCTTAGAACATGGAAGTCATGTATGGTTCTCCATACCGATATTTTTCTATGGTAAACGATAACAACCGCAAATTCAAAGAGAATCAAATGATGTTTTGCATTCAGCCCTGTACTGTAGAGTTCTCAATACCTGTTCGTGTTGGTGAAGATCGGTTAAGGGAAAGGGGTAGTTTACCAGCAACGTTTTATGTTTTAAAAGGGGATTTTCTATGGCAAACGATAAGAGCCGCAAATTCAAACAGAATCAAATAAGTTTTTGCATACAGCCCTGTTTTGTTGAGTACTAAAGACCTATTGTTTTGGTGATGATCGGTTAAGGGAAAGGGGTATTTTACCTGCCACGTTTTTTGTTTGATCAAGGGTAATTTATATGGCAAACGATAACAGCCGCAAATTCAAACAGAATCATATAATATTTTGCATACAGCCCTGAATTGTAGAGTTCTCAAGACGTGTTGGTTTTGTTGAAGATCGGGTAAGTCAATAGGGTAGTTTACCTGCAACGTTTTATGTTTCAACAAGTGTAATTTTTACTTCCATGTTCCTTAAGGAAAGGGAAGTATGGTGATGGCAAAAAAAAATCGTGTTCGAGATTATTGCAGATTCTGATTGTACTACACTCAAAACATGAAAAAAAGTCGTTTTTTGAAAAGTGTGTGTCTGTAGATTTTTTTTTCTATGGCAAACGATAACAGCCGCAAATTCAAACAGAATCAAATAATTTTTTGTATACAGCCCGGATTTATAGAGTACTCGCGACGTATTGTTTTTGGTGAAGATCGGTTGAGGGGAAGGGGTAGTTTACCTGCAACGGTTTTTTTTTATCAAGGTTATTTTGTTTGTTTGGCAAACGATAACAGCCGCAAATTCAACCAGAATCAAATAATATTTCGCATACAGCCCTGAATTGTAGAGTTCTCAAAGATCTGTTGATTATTGTAAAAATCGGTTATGGGGAAGGGGTAGTTTACCTGCAACGTTTTATGTTTTAACAAGGGTATTTTTATGGCAAACGATAACAGCCGCAAATTCAAACATAATCAAATAATGTTTTGCATACTCCCCTGAATTGTAGAGGTCTCAAGACCTTTTGTTTTTGGTGAAGATCGGTTAAGGGTAAGGGGTAGTTTACCTGCAACGTTTTATGTTTTAAAAGGGTATTTTCTATGGCAAACGATAAGAACCGCAAATTCAAACGGAATCAAATACGTTTTTGCATACAGCCCTGATTTCTTGAGTACTAAAGACCTTTTGTTTTTCGTGAAGATCGTTTACGGGAAAGGGGTAGTTTACTAGCCACGTTTTTTGTTTTATCAAGGATATTTTGTATGGCTAACGATAAGAGCCACAAATTCAAACAAAATCATATAATATTTTGCATACAGCTCTGAATTGTAGAGATCTCAAGGCTTATCGTTTTTGGTGAAGATCGGTTAAGGTAAAGGGGTAGTTTACCTGCAACGGTTTTTTATCAAGGGTAATTTTTTCTATGGTAAAAGATAACAGCCGCAAATTCAAACAGAATCAAATGATGTTTTGCATACAGCACTGTATTGTAGAGTTCTCAATACCTATTGGTGTTGGTGAAGATCGGTTAAGGGAAAGGGGTAGTTTACCTGCAACGTTTTATGTTTTAAAAGGGTATTCTCTATGACGAACGATAACTGCCGTAAATTCAAAGAGAATCAACTAAATTTTTGTATACACCCCTGAATTGTAGAGTTCTCAAGAACTAATGTTTTTGGTGAAGATTGGTTAATGGAATAGGGTAGTTTACCAGCAACGTTTTATGTTTTATCAAGGGTGTTTTCTATGGCAAACGATAACAGCCGCAAATTCAAACAGAATCAAATAATTGTTTGCATACAGGCCTGAATTGTAGATTACTCAAGACATATCGTTTTTGGTGAAGATCGGTTAAGGGAAAGGGGTAGTTTACCTGCAACGTTTTATGTTTTAACAAGGGTGTTTTATATGTCAAACGATAACAGCCTCAAATTCAAACAGAATCAAATGATTATTTGCATACAGCCCTCAATTGTAGAGTTCTCAAGACCTGTTGGTTTTGGTGAAGATCGGTTAAGGGAATAGGGTAGTTTACCTGCAACATTTTATGTTTTAACAAGGGTAATTTTTTTATGACGAACGATAACTGCCGTACATTAATGCAGAATCAACTACTCTTCTGCATACCTTTTTGAATTATACAGAACTCAAGGTCTGTTGATTTTGTTGAAGATCGGTTAAGGGAAAGGGGTAGTTTACTGGCAACGTTTTATGTTTTAACAAGGGTATTTTCTATGGCAAACAATAACAGTTGCAAATTCAAACAGAATCAAATAATGTTTTGCATACAGCCCTATAATGCAGAGTTCCCAAGACCTATTGATTTTGGTGAAGATCGGTTAAGGGAATAGGGTAGTTTAGCTGCAACATTTTATGTTTTTACATGGGTAATTTTTTTATGACGAACGATAACTGCCGTACATTAAAGCAGAATCAACTACTCTTCTGCATACCTTTTTGAATTGTACAGAACTCAAGGTCTGTTGATTTTGTTGAAGATCGGTTAAGGGAAAGGGGTAGTTTACTGGCAACGTTTTATGTTTTAACAAGGGTATTTTCTATGGCAAACGATAACAGCTGCAAATTCAAACAGAATCAAATAATGTTTTGCATACAGCCCTCTATTGTAGAGTTCTCAAGACGTATTGGTATTGGTGAAGATCGGTTAAGGGAAAGGGGTAGTTTACCTGCAACGTTTTTGTTTTAACAAGGGTAATTTTTTATATGAGGAACGATAACTGCCGTAAATTCAAACAGAATCAACTACGTTTTTGCATACCTTTTTGAATTATAGAGAACTCAAGGTCTGTTGATTTTGTTGAAGATCCCTTAAGGGAAAGGGGTAGCTTACCAGCAACATTTTATGTTTTAAAAAGGGTATTTTTTCTATGACGAACGATAACTGCCGTAAATTCAAAGAGAATCAACTAATGTTTTGCATACTGCCTTAATTGTAGAGTTCTCAAGACCTATTGTTTTTGGTGAAGATCGGTTAATGGAATAGGGTAGTTTACCAGCAACGTTTTATGTTTTATCAAGGGTGTTTTCTATGGCAAACGATAACAGCCGCAAATTCAAACAGAATCAAATAATTGTTTGTATACAGGCCTGAATTGTGGCGTACCTAAGACCTGTCGTTTTTGGTGAAGATCGGTTAAGGGAAAGGGGTAGTTTACCTGCAACGGTTTTTTATCAAGGGTAATTTTACTTCCATATTCCTTAAGGTATGGAAGTATGGTGATGGCAAAAAAAATCGTGTTCGAGATTATTGCAGATTCTGATTCTACTACACTCAAAACATGAAAAAAAGTCGTTTTCCGAAAAGTGTCTGTGTGTGTGTCTGTCTGTCTGTCTGTGTGTCTGTCTGTCTGTCTGTAGATTTTTGTTATATGGCAAACGATAACTGCCGCAAATTCAAACAGAACAAATAATTTTTTGCATGCAGCCCTGATTTGCAGAGTACTCGCGACCTATTGTTTTTGGTGAAGATCGGTTGAGGGAAAGGGGTAGTTTACCTGCAACGGTTTTTTTTTAGCAAGGGTAATTTTGTTTGTTTGGCAAACGATAACAGCCGCAAATTCAAACAGAATCAAATAATGTTTCGCATACTGCCCTGAATTGTAGAGTTCTCAAGATCTGTTGATTTTGGTGAAGATCGGTTAAGGGAAAGGGGTAGTTTACCTGTAACGTTTTATGTTTTAACAAGGGTATTTCCTATGGCAAACGATAACAGCCGCAAATTCAAACAGAATCAAAAGATTATTTGCATACAGCCCTAAATTGTAGAGTTCTCAAGACCTATTGTTTTTGGTGAAGATCGCTTGAGGGAAAGGGGTAGTTTACCTGCAACGTTTTTTTTAACAAGGGTATTTTCTATGGCAAACGATAACAGCCGCAAATTCAAACAGAATCAAATAATGTTTTGCATACAGTCCTGATTTGTAGAGTACTCAAGACCTTTTGTTTTTGGTGAAGATCGGTTAAGGGGAAGGGGTAGTTTACCTGCAACGTTTTTTTATCAAGCGTATTTTCTATGGCAAACGATAACAGCCGCAAATTCAAACAGAATCAAATAATTTTTTGCATACGTCCCTGAATTGTAGAGGTCTCAATGACTTTCGATTTTGGTGAAGATCGGTTAAGGGGAAGGGGTAGTTTACCTGCAACTTTTTACGTTTTAACAAGAGTAAAGTACTTGAAAATTTATTTAAACTTTTTGAAACAATGGTAATTGTTAAAAATAAAATAATTTTGTTGCCAGGCAATAAAATTATAATTTTTTCATTTTAATGTAAATCATGTATAAAAGAAAATATATCGCGCTTGGCAGGCGATATTAAGATTTAAATATAAATCTTAGAATATGGAAGTCATGTATGGTTCTCCATACCGATATTTTACTTCCATATTCCTTAAGGAATGGAAGTATGGTGTTGGCAAAAAAAATCGTGTTCGAGATTATTGCAGATTCTGATTCTACTACACTCAAAACATGAAAAAAAGTCGTTTTCCGAAAAGTGTCTGTGTGTCTGTCTGTCTGTGTGTCTGTCTGTCTGTAGATTTTTTTTCTATGGCAAACGATAACTGCCGCAAATTCAAACAGAATCAAATAATGTTTTGCATTCCGCCCTGAATTGTATAGTTCTCAAGACCTGTTGGTTTTGGTGAAGATCGGTTAAGGGAATAGGGTAGTTTACCTGCAACATTTTATGTTTTAACAAGGGTAATTTTTTTTATGACGAACGATAACTGCCGTACATTAAAGCAGAATCAACTACTCTTCTGCATATCTTTTTGAATTATACAGAACTCAAGGTCTGTTGATTTTGTTGAAGATCGGTTAAGGGAAAGGGGTAGTTTACTGGCAACGTTTTATGTTTTAACAAGGGTATTTTCTATGGCAAACGATAACAGCTGCAAATTCAAACAGAATCAAATAATGTTTTGTATACAGCCCTGTATTGTAGAGTTCTCAAGACCTATTGGTATTGGTGAAGATCGGTTAAGGGAAAGGGGTAGTTTACCTGCAACGTTTTTGTTTTAACAAGGGTAATTTTTTATATGAGGAACGATAAATGCCGTAAATTCAAACAGAATCAACTACGTTTTTGCATACCTTTTTGAATTATTGAGAACTCAAGGTCTGTTGATTTTGTTGAAGATCCCTTAAGGGAAAGGGGTAGCTTACCAGCAACATTTTATGTTTTAAAAAGGGTATTTTTTCTATGACGAACGATAACTGCCGTAAATTCAAAGAGAATCAACTAATGTTTTGCATACTGCCTTAATTGTAGAGTTCTCAAGACCTATTGTTTTTGGTGAAGATCGGTTAATGGAATAGGGTAGTTTACCAGCAACGTTTTATGTTTTATCAAGGGTGTTTTCTATGGCAAACGATAACAGCCGCAAATTCAAACAGAATCAAATAATTGTTTGTATACAGGCCTGAATTGTGGCGTACCTAAGACCTGTCGTTTTTGGTGAAGATCGGTTAAGGGAAAGGGGTAGTTTACCTGCAACGGTTTTTTATCAAGGGTAATTTTACTTCCATATTCCTTAAGGAATGGAAGTATGGTGATGGCAAAAAAAATCGTGTTCGAGATTATTGCAGATTCTGATTCTACTACACTCAAAACATGAAAAAAAGTCGTTTTCCGAAAAGTGTCTGTGTGTGTGTCTGTCTGTCTGTCTGTCTGTGTGTCTGTCTGTCTGTAGATTTTTTTTCTATGGCAAACGATAACTGCCGCAAATTCAAACAGAATCAAATAATTTTTTGCATACAGCCCTGATTTTGTAGAGTACTCGCGACCTATTGTTTTTGGTGAAGATCGGTTGAGGGAAAGGGGTAGTTTACCTGCAACGGTTTTTTTTATCAAGGGAAATTTTTTTTTTGGCAAACGATAACAGCCGCAAATTCAAACAGAATCAAATAATTTTTCGCATACAGACCTGAATTGTAGAGTTCTCAAGACCTGTTGTTTTTGGTGAAGATCGGTTAAGGGAAAGGGGTAGTTTACCTGTAACGTTTTATGTTTTAACAAGGGTATTTCCTATGGCAAACGATAACAGCCGCAAATTCAAACAGAATCAAAAGATTATTTGCACACAGCCCTAAATTGTAGAGTTCTCAAGACCTATTGTTTTTGGTGAAGATCGGTTAAGGGAAAGGGGTAGTTTACCTACAACGTTTTTTTAACAAGGGTATTTTCTATGGCAAACGATAACAGCCGCAAGTTCAAACAGAATCAAATAATTTTCTGCATGCATTCCTGATTTGTAGAGTACTCAAGACCTATTGTTTTTGGTGAAGATCGGTTGAGGGGAAGGGGTAGTTTACCTGCAACGTTTTTTTTCTATGGCAAACGATAACTGCCGCAAATTCAAACAGAATCAAATAATTTTTTGCATACATCCCTGAATTGTAGAGGTCTCAAGGACTTTCGATTTTGGTGAAGATCGGTTAAGGGGAAGGGGTAGTTTACCTGCAACCTTTTACGTTTTAACAAGAGTAAAGTACTTGAAAATTTATTTAAACTTTTTGAAACAATGATAATTGTTGAAAATAAAATAATTTTGTTGCCAGGTAACAAAAATAAAGTCATTTTGATTATAAAATATAAATATTTACAAGAAAAGAATTTTCAGTTTTCAAAATTTAAATATATTTTTATAAAACAATGGGTTCTTCATTGAGGTGGGGACTTGACGACAGTGACAGGGCTTTCCACCAAATTCAGCAGAGTGACAGGTAGGCCCAACTCTGATTGGCTCCTCAGATTTCCCCAGCGTTAGTAGGTTCTATGAAAATATTTTATTTCAAAAATGATTTTAAATATAAATCTTAGATATGTTTTATAAATCTCATGTTTTATGTTTTAACATGGGTAATTTTTTATATGACCAAGCATAACTGCCGTAAATTCAAACAGAATCAAATAATTTTTTACATATGTGCCTGAGCTATAGAGAACTCAATGTCTGTTGATTTTGGTGAAGATCGGTTACGGGGAAAGGGCAGTTTACCTGAAACATTTTTTGTTGTAACATGAGTAAAGTACTTAATTTTGATAAAGTATCCTGATAAGATCTTAATAATCCACTGTAGAAACGTAGATGAAATATCTATAAATGAAGAGGCTAGTTGAACGGGCTGGGGGTAATTTTCTATAAATCAAAATTATAGTTGAAGGGGGAGGGGATAATTTTTTTTTATATGTGTACTACGTTATTGGCAACAAAGAAGTATTTTTTTGTTAAAATTCCTTCCCTGGCTGTTTGGCTGAAAATGATTTTAAATATAAATCTTAGAATATGGAAGTCATGTATGGTTCTCCATACCGATATTTTTCTATAGTAAACGATAACAGCCGCAAATTCAAACAGAATCAAATGATGTTTTGCATACAGCCCTGTATTGTAGAGTTCTCAATACGTATTGGTGTTGGTGAAGATCGGTTAAGGGAAAGGGGTAGTTTACCAGCAACATTTTATGTTTTAACAAGGGTAATTTTTTATATGACGAACGATAACTGCCGTAAATTCAAACAGAATCAACTAGGTTTTTGCATACCTTTTTGAACTAAAGAGAACTCAAGGTCTGTTGATTTTGTTGAAGATTGGTTAAGGGAAGGGGTAGTTTATCAGCAACGTTTTATATTTTAAAAAGGGCATTTTTTTTATGACGAACGATAACTGCCGAAAATTCAATGAGAATCAAATAATTTTTTGCACCCCCTGAGTTGCAGAGAGCTCAAGGTATATTGATTTTGGTGAAGATCGGTTAAGGGAAAGGGGTAGTTTACCTGCAACATTTTATGTTGTAACAAGAGAAATGTTTCCATGACGAACGATAACTGCCGCACATTCAAACAGAATCAAATATTTTTTTGCATGCTTCGCTGAATTGTAGAGGACGGAAGGTCTGTTGATTTTGGAGAAGATCGGTTAAGAGAAAGGGGTAGTTTACCTGAAACATTTTATGATTTAACAAGAGTAAAGTACTTAATTTTTATAAATAAAGTATCCTGATAAGCTCATAGTAATCCACTGTAGAAACGTAGATGAAATATCTATAAATGAAGAAGTTAGATGAACGGGGTGGGGGTAATTTTCTATTATTAAAATTATAGTTGAAGGTGGAGGGGAGAATTTTTTATATGTGTACTACGTTATCGGCAACAAAGAAGTAGTTTTTGTTAAAATTGCTTCCCGGGCTCTTTAGGCGTAGTCAAATGTTTTCTGCAAAACCAGACTTTTCGGCAGTGCCATCGACTGCCATCATCGGTGAAAATCGAGTGCGAAAACGTGAGGCGGTATACGTTAGTAACCACAGTACTGTGGTTAATGCTGAAGCAATAAGTAGAAAGACGTAGTTTCTATGGATATATTTCATTTCGAATATGACTTTAAATATAAATCTTAGAACATGGAAGTCATGTATGGTTCTCCATACCGATATTTTTCTATGGTAAACGATAACAACCGCAAATTCAAAGAGAATCAAATGATATTTTGCATTCAGCCCTGTACTGTAGAGTTCTCAATACCTGTTCGTGTTGGTGAAGATCGGTTAAGGGAAAGGGGTAGTTTACCAGCAACGTTTTATGTTTTAAAAGGGGATTTTCTATGGCAAACGATAAGAGCCGCAAATTCAAACAGAATCAAATAAGTTTTTGCATACAGCCCTGTTTTGTTGAGTACTAAAGACCTATTGTTTTGGTGATGATCGGTTAAGGGAAAGGGGTATTTTACCTGCCACGTTTTTTGTTTGATCAAGGGTAATTTATATGGCAAACGATAACAGCCGCAAATTCAAACAGAATCATATAATATTTTGCATACAGCCCTGAATTGTAGAGTTCTCAAGACGTGTTGGTTTTGTTGAAGATCGGGTAAGTCAATAGGGTAGTTTACCTGCAACGTTTTATGTTTTAACAAGTGTAATTTTTACTTCCATGTTTCTTAAGGAAATGGAAGTATGGTGATGGCAAAAAAAAATCGTGTTCGAGATTATTGCAGATTCTGATTGTACTACACTCAAAACATGAAAAAAAGTCGTTTTTTGAAAAGTGTGTGTGTCTGTAGATTTTTTTTTCTATGGCAAACGATAACAGCCGCAAATTCAAACAGAATCAAATAATTTTTTGTATACAGCCCGGATTTATAGAGTACTCGCGACGTATGGTTGTTGGTGAAGATCGGTTGAGGGGAAGGGGTAGTTTACCTGCAACGGTTTTTTTTATCAAGGGTAATTTTGTTTGTTTGGCAAACGATAACAGCCGCAAATTCAAACAGAATCAAATAATATTTCGCATACAGCCCTGAATTGTAGAGTTCTCAAAGATCTGTTGATTATGGTAAAGATCGGTTATGGGGAAGGGGTAGTTTACCTGCAACGTTTTATGTTTTAACAAGGGTATTTTTATGGCAAACGATAACAGCCGCAAATTCAAACATAATCAAATAATGTTTTGCATACTACCCTGAATAGTAGAGGTCTCAAGACCTTTTGTTTTTGGTGAAGATCGGTTAAGGGTAAGGGGTAGTTTACCTGCAACGTTTTATGTTTTAAAAGGGTATTTTCTATGGCAAACGATAAGAACCGCAAATTCAAACGGAATCAAATACGTTTTTGCATACAGCCCTGATTTCTTGAGTACTAAAGACCTTTTGTTTTTCGTGAAGATCGTTTAAGGGAAAGGGATAGTTTACTAGCCACGTTTTTACTTCCATATTCCTTAAGGAATGGAAGTATGGTGATGGCAAAAAAAATCGTGTTCGAGATTATTGCAGATTCTGATTGTACTACACTCAAAACATGAAAAAAAGTCGTTTTCCGAAAAGTGTCTGTGTGTCTGTCTGTCTGTCTGTGTGTCTGTCTGTCTGTAGATTTTTTTTCTATGGCAAACGATAACTGCCGCAAATTCAAACAGAATCAAATAATTTTTTGCATGCAGCCCTGATTTGCAGAGTACTCGCGACCTATTGTTTTTGGTGAAGATCGGTTGAGGGAAAGGGGTAGTTTACCTGCAACGGTTTTTTTTTAGCAAGGGTAATTTTGTTTGTTTGGCAAACGATAACAGCCGCAAATTCAAACAGAATCAAATAATATTTCGCATACAGCCCTGAATTGTAGAGTTCTCAAGATCTGTTGATCTTGGTGAAGATCGGTTAAGGGAAAGGGGTAGTTTACCTGTAACGTTTTATGTTTTAACAAGGGCATTTCCTATGGCAAACGATAACAGCCGCAAATTCAAACAGAATCAAAAGATTATTTGCATACAGCCCTAAATTGTAGAGT
This sequence comes from Magicicada septendecula, assembly GCA_034769895.1. Lineage (NCBI taxonomy): Eukaryota > Metazoa > Arthropoda > Insecta > Hemiptera > Cicadidae > Magicicada > Magicicada septendecula. Next base: position 58,563,038 of record CM068368.1, on the reverse strand, counting down.
TCTCAAGACGTATTGTTTTTGGTGAAGATCGGTTGAGGGAAAGGGGTAGTTTACCTGCAACGTTTTTTTAACAAGGGCATTTTCTATGGCAAACGATAACAGCCGCAAATTCAAACAGAATCAAATAATATTTTGCATACAGCCCTGATTTGTAGAGTACTCAAGACCTATTGTTTTTGGTGAAGATCGGTTAAGGGGAAGGGGTAGTTTACCTGCAACGTTTTTTTATCAAGCGTATTTTCTATGGCAAACGATAACAGCCGCAAATTCAAACAGAATCAAATAATTTTTTGCATACGTCCCTGAATTGTAGAGGTCTCAATGACTTTCGATTTTGGTGAAGATCAGTTAAGGGGAAGGGGTAGTTTACCTGCAACCTTTTACGTTTTAACAAGAGTAAAGTACTTGAAAATTTATTTAAACTTTTTGAAACAATGGTAATTGTTAAAAATAAAATAATTTTGTTGCCAGGCAATAAAATTATAATTTTTTCATTTTAATGTAATATAATATTTTTCATTTAATACAGCAATAAAAAGGCAGGTAAGACACAGCCTGGCTGTTTGGATGAAAATGATTTTAAATATAAATCTTAGAATATGGAAGTCATGTATGGTTCTCCATACCGATATGTTGTTTTATCAAGGATATTTTGTATGGCTAACGATAACAGCCACAAATTCAAACAAAATCATATAATATTTTGCATACAGCCCGGTTTTGCAGAGTTCTCGCGACCTATTGTTTTTGGTGAAGATCGGTTGAGGGAAAGGGGTAGTTTACCTGCAACGGTTTTTTTTTAGCAAGGGTAATTTTGTTTGTTTGGCAAACGATAACAGCCGCAAATTCAAACAGAATCAAATAATGTTTCGCATACAGCCCTGAATTGTAGAGTTCTCAAGACCTATTGTTTTTGGTGAAGATCGGTTAAGGGAAAGGGGTAGTTTACCTGTAACGTTTTATGTTTTAACAAGGGTATTTCCTATGGCAAACGATAACAGCCGCAAATTCAAACAGAATGAAAAGATTATTTGCATACAGCCCTAAATTGTAGAGTTCTCAATACCTTTTGTTTTTGGTGAAGATCGGTTAAGGGAAAGGGGTAGTTTACCTACAACGTTTTTTTAACAAGGGTATTTTCTATGGCAAACGATAACAGCCGCAAATTCAAACAGAATCAAATAATTTTCTGCATACAGCCCTGATTTGTAGAGTACTCAAGACCTATTGTTTTTGGTGAAGATCGGTTGAGGGGAAGGGGTAGTTTACCAGCAACGTTTTTTATCATGCGTATTTTCTATGGCAAACGACAACTGCCGCAAATTCAAACAGAATCAAATAATTTTTTGCATACAGACCTGATTTGTGGAGTACTCGCGACCTATTGTTTTTGGTGAAGATCGGTTGAGGGGAAGGGGTAGTTTACCTGCACCGGTTTTTTTTATCAAGGGAAATTTTTTTTTTTTGGCAAACGATAACAGCCGCAAATTCAAACAGAATCAAATAATGTATCGCATACAGCCCTGAATTGTAGATTTCTCAAGACCTATTGTTTTTGGTGAAGATCGGTAGAGGGAAAGGGGTAGTTTACCAGCAACGTTTTTTTAACAAGGGTATTTTCTATGGCAAACGATAACAGCCGCAAATTCAAACAGAATCAAATAATTTTTTGCATACGTCCCTGAATTGTAGAGTTCTCAATGGCTTTCGATTTTGGTGAAGATCGGTTAAGGGGAAGGGGTAGTTTACCTGCAACCTTATACGTTTTAACAAGAGTAAAGTACTTGAAAATTTATTTAAACTTTTTGAAACAATGGTAATTGTTAAAAATAAAATAATTTTGTTGCCAGGCAATAAAATTATAATTTTTTCATTTTAATGTAATATAATATTTTTCATTTAATACAGCAATAAAAAGGCAGGTAAGGCACAGCCTGGCTGTTTGGCTGAAAATGATTTTAAATATAAATCTTAGAATATGGAAGTCATGTATGGTTCTCCATACCGATATTTACTTCCATATTCCTTAAGGAATGGAAGTATGGTGATGGCAAAAAAAATCGTGTTCGAGATTATTGCAGATTCTGATTCTACTACACTCAAAACATGAAAAAAAGTCGTTTTCCGAAAAGTGTCTGTGTGTGTGTCTGTCTGTCTGTGTGTCTGTGTGTCTGTGTGTCTGTCTGTCTGTAGATTTTTTTTTATGGCAAACGATAACTGCCGCAAATTCAAACAGAATCAAATAATTTTTTGCATACAGCCCGGTTTTGCAGAGTTCTCGCGACCTATTGTTTTTGGTGAAGATCGGTTGAGGGCAAGGGGTAGTTTACCTGCAACGGTTTTTTTTTAGCAAGGGTAATTTTGTTTGTTTGGCAAACGATAACAGCCGCAAATTCAAACAGAATCAAATAATGTTTCGCATACAGCCCTGAATTGTAGAGTTCTCAAGACCTATTGTTTTTGGTGAAGATCGGTTAAGGGAAAGGGGTAGTTTACCTGTGACGTTTTATGTTTTAACAAGGGTATTTCCTATGGCAAACGATAACAGCCGCAAATTCAAACAGAATGAAAAGATTATTTGCATACCGCCCTAAATTGTAGAGTTCTCAAGACCTTTTGTTTTTGGTGAAGATCGGTTAAGGGAAAGGGGTAGTTTACCTACAACGTTTTTTTAACAAGGGTATTTTCTATGGCAAACGATAACAGCCGCAAATTCAAACAGAATCAAATAATTTTCTGCATACAGCCCTGATTTGTAGAGTACTCAAGACCTATTGTTTTTGGTGAAGATCGGTTGAGGGGAAGGGGTAGTTTACCAGCAACGTTTTTTATCATGCGTATTTTCTATGGCAAACGACAACTGCCGCAAATTCAAACAGAATCAAATAATTTTTTGCATACAGCCCTGATTTGTAGAGTACTCGCGACCTATTGTTTTTGGTGAAGATCGGTTGAGGGGAAGGGGTAGTTTACCTGCAACGGTTTTTTTTATTAAGGGAAATTTTTTTTTTTGGCAAACGATAACAGCCGCAAATTCAAACAGAATCAAATAATGTTTCGCATACAGCCCTGAATTGTAGATTTCTCAAGACCTATTGTTTTTGGTGAAGATCGGTTGAGGGAAAGGGGTAGTTTACCTGCAACGTTTTTTTAACAAGGGTATTTTCTATGGCAAACGATAACAGCCGCAAATTCAAACAGAATCAAATAATGTTTTGCATACAGTCCTGATTTGTAGAGTACTCAAGACCTATTGTTTTTGGTGAAGATCGGTTAAGGGGAAGGGGTAGTTTACCTGCAACGTTTTTTTATCAAGCGTATTTTCTATGGCAAACGATAACAGCCGCAAATTCAAACAGAATCAAATAATTTTTTGCATACGTCCCTGAATTGTAGAGGCCTCAATGACTTTCGATTTTGGTGAAGATCGGTTAAGGGGAAGGGGTAGTTTACCTGCAACCTTATACGTTTTAACAAGAGTAAAGTACTTGAAAATTTATTTAAACTTTAAAACAATGGTAATTGTTAAAAATAAAATAATTTTGTTGCCAGGCAATAAAATTATAATTTTTTCATTTTAATGTAATATAATATTTTTCATTTAATACAGCAATAAAAAGGCAGGTAAGACACAGCCTGGCTGTTTGGCTGAAAATGATTTTAAATATAAATCTTAGAATATGGAAGTCATGTATAGTTCTCCATACCGATATTTTTCTATGGTAAATGATAACAGCCGCAAATTCAAACAGAATCAAATGATGTTTTGCATACAGCACTGTATTGTAGAGTTCTCAATACCTATTGGTGTTGGTGAAGATCGGTTAAGGGAAAGGGGTAGTTTACCTGCAACGTTTTATGTTTTAAAAGGGTATTTTCTATGACGAACGATAACTGCCGTAAATTCAAAGAGAATCAACTAATGTTTTGTATACAGCCCTGAATTGTAGAGTTCTCAAGAACTAATGTTTTTGGTGAAGATTGGTTAATGGAATAGGGTAGTTTACCAGCAACGTTTTATGTTTTATCAAGGGTGTTTTCTATGGCAAACGATAACAGCCGCAAATTCAAACAGAATCAAATAATTGTTTGCATACAGGCCTGAATTGTAGATTACTCAAGACATATCGTTTTTGGTGAAGATCGGTTAAGGGAAAGGGGTAGTTTACCTGCAACGTTTTATGTTTTAACAAGGGTGTTTTATATGTCAAACGATAACAGCCTCAAATTCAAACAGAATCAAATGATTATTTGCATACAGCCCTCAATTGTAGAGTTCTCAACACCTGTTGGTTTTGGTGAAGATCGGTTAAGGGAATAGGGTAGTTTACCTGCAACATTTTATGTTTTAACAAGGGTAATTTTTTTATGACGAACGATAACTGCCGTACATTAATGCAGAATCAACTACTCTTCTGCATACCTTTTTGAATTATACAGAACTCAAGGTCTGTTGATTTTGTTGAAGATCGGTTAAGGGAAAGGGGTAGTTTACTGGCAACGTTTTATGTTTTAACAAGGGTATTTTCTATGGCAAACAATAACAGTTGCAAATTCAAACAGAATCAAATAATGTTTTGCATACAGCCCTATAATGTAGAGTTCTCAAGACCTATTGATTTTGGTGAAGATCGGTTAAGGGAATAGGGTAGTTTAGCTGCAACATTTTATGTTTTAACAAGGGTAATTTTTTTATGACGAACGATAACTGCCGTACATTAAAGCAGAATCAACTACTCTTCTGCATACCTTTTTGAATTATTAAGGGTAATTTTTTTCTATGGTAAACGATAATAGCCACAAATTCAAACAGAATCAAATAATGTTTTGCATTCCGCCCTGAATTGTAGAGTTCTCAAGACCTGTTGGTTTTGGTGAAGATCGGTTAAGGGAATAGGGTAGTTTACCTGCAACATTTTATGTTTTAACAAGGGTAATTTTTTTTATGACGAACGATAACTGCCGTACATTAAAGCAGAATCAACTACTCTTCTGCATACCTTTTTGAATTATACAGAACTCAAGGTCTGTTGATTTTGTTGAAGATCGGTTAAGGGAAAGGGGTAGTTTACTGGCAACGTTTTATGTTTTAACAAGGGTATTTTCTATGGCAAACGATAACAGCTGCAAATTCAAACAGAATCAAATAATGTTTTGCATACAGCCCTGTATTGTAGAGTTCTCAAGACCTATTGGTATTGGTGAAGATCGGTTAAGGGAAAGGGGTAGTTTACCTGCAACGTTTTTGTTTTAACAAGGGTAATTTTTTATATGACGAACGATAACTGCCGTAAATTCAAACAGAATCAACTACGTTTTTGCATACCTTTTTGAATTATAGAGAACTCAAGGTCTGTTGATTTTGTTGAAGATCCCTTAAGGGAAAGGGGTAGCTTACCAGCAACATTTTATGTTTTAAAAAGGGTAATTTTTTTATGATGAAAGATAACTGCTGTAAATTCAAAGAGAATCAAATAATGTTTTACATACATTCCTGATTTGAAGAGACCTCAGGGCCTGTTGATTCTGGTGAAGATCGGTTAAGGGAAAGGAGTAGTTTACCTGCAACATGTTATGTTGTAACAAGAGAAATGTTTTCATGACGTACGATAACTGCCGCACATTCAAACAGAATCAAATATTTTTTTGCATGCATCTCTGAATTGTAGAGGACTGAAGGTCTATTGATTTTGGTGAAGATCGGTTAAGAGATAGGGGTAGTTTATCTGCAACATTTTATGTTTTAACAAGAGTAAAGTACTTAATTTTTGATAAATAAAGTATCCTGATAAGAAGCTCATAATAATCCACTTTAGAAATGTAGATGAAATATCTATAAATGAAGAGGTTATGTGAAGGGGTGGGGGTAATTTTCTATTAATGAAAATTATAGTTGAAGGGGGAGGGGAGAATTTTTTATATGTGTACAACGTTATCGGCAACAAAGAAGTAGTTCTTTGTTAAAATTCCTTCCCGGGCTGTTTAGCCGTAGTCCAATGTTTTCTGCAAAACCAGACTTTTCGGCAGCCCATCAACTGCCATCATCAGTGAAAATCGAGTGCGAAAACGTGAGGTGGTATACGTTAGTGACCACAGTACTGTGGTTAATGCTGAAGCAATAAGTAGAAAGACGTAGTTTCTATGGAAATATTTCATTTCAAATATGATTTTAAATATAAATCTTAGAACATGGAAGTCATGTATGGTTCTCCATACCGATATTTCACCTTTTTATATTGGCTACTGTTTGGTAAACTGTGAAACCTAACCCAACCAACTCTTAAAATGTATTTTACAAAACTGAGAAAGAGTAGACAGTTACAAGCAATAGATGAAGTTTACAGTATGTATCCAGTTCTGTTCTTCATTCAGGATTGTGTAGGGCAGTGATTTCCAAATGACAGCCCACAGCCCTATCTTGGAAAGCCAATTTATTAGTTTTCCTATTGTTACTTTAATAAGCAATGTACAGTATAATGAAATATTGTTTTAACTATGAATGGTCTTGCAGGAGAAACCTATAATAAATGTTTGACTGATTCCCTAATAAATTGACCCCTCGGCTAGAAAAAAACAGACAAGCTTGTCCGAGATTTCATCCTTGATTCATAATATGTGGCATTATGTACACTGTATCTATGATAGTGTGTTCTCCATAATGAAGTTAACAAGAACCACACCAGGAGTTGCCTTACAGAGTATTCTCTACTTCACATACTGAAATTAGCAACAACTCATAATAAATTATTATGAATATTAATTCTGTGGTAGAAATTGAAATAATTTGTTCTTGCAGCTTAAACTTGAGATAAAGTATAATAATATACTAGATTTCTTCTTCCTGTAGTTGTATATCCCTCTGCGAGATTTAACCTCCTCAACAATCTTACATCATTCCCTCTTGTTTCAACACTACTCTTCCTCTTCCTAATCTCTGATTTTCAGGACCTCCGCAACATACTCCATCTACAGTTTTCTTGGTCTTCCTCTGAGCCTAGATCTAATGGTTTCCATTCTTTGATATCTCTTGTATTTCTGGCCTTCTCCATTCTGCAAACTTATTCCAGCCACTTAATTCTCTCCAACTCAATATACTTTACTGTTCTTGTTCTCTATTAATGCATCTAGCTCAAGATTCATGCAGATCCGCCAGGTGATATTGCACTACTGGTCCAAATTTACAGAGTATAAATTTTAGTGCTGACAGTGAAAATCCGCACATTTTACGAAAGGAAACATTATTTCATGTAAAGAAATTATCTTGAACAATATTTTCTGGTCATCAAATGTGTATAATGTGAAAATCCTATTATTACCATAAAAATCATTAAATGAATGTATATTTAATTGGAATGATCTGTATCATACGTTTTTGTAAATGTTTCAAACTCTTTTCCATAATACAGCATATTAATATGCAGTTGAAATAAGAACACCACCAAAGATTCAAATAAGCTAAGATGAACATGTGATTAGTATATCACTCATGTTGTATCGATGACCTTTATTAGAGATTGGCAGAAGGAAAGTTGCATAGGGACAAAAAGTAACCCTACTCGATAGCAAAAAAGCAAGTTTATTTGTTGGCAGTTAGTAGTTTATTTGTTACTCGAGATAATAGTACTTCCTTTAACACTTTGAGTACCATAGGGTTTGTACATAGACCATCCCCTATGACCACCAGCTTTTTTAAAAAAAGCACTTGTTTAAACATTCATAAATACTTAATACTAAAAAATCGGTATGGAGAACCATACATGACTTCCATGTTGTAAGATTTATGTTTAAAATAATTTACTTGAATTCGGTTCGGTAATTTCTAAAAAAATATCGCCCACCCTCAAATTAATTTCACTATTTATAGATATTTTTGTTATTATGGGGTAGTCGTTTAATATAATGTTATTTTCAGTCACTTAATCCATAAAATTAGGTAGGCTTACTGTATTCTTATAAAGAAACCGAACTACGCAGATAATCATCCCTCCTCAGAAGCGCTCCGAAGTCACTCATGGACCCTGAGCACCTTGCAGAGGGTTCATTCCCTAAAGACGAAAAGTCTGTCAATGAACCGTTCCTCTGTAAACACGTGCAGTTACACTGCCCAGCGAGCCATAGAAAGCAAATCAAATCGCTATCCACGCTGGACACTTTTTCGGCTTGCACGCGTTGTGTTGGTGTGGGTTTTTCTGCACTTTCCATTTAAAAATCGTGCAAATGTAAGAAAACAACATGAGAGGCCAGAAATAATGCGAATTGTGTGTATGTGTGTGTCTTGCCTGCCTTTTTATTGCGGTAATCATAATAATAAAATGGAAACATAAACATTACATAATTGAGATATGCTTGCCTGCCATGAACGATATATTTTCTCTCATACATGATTTAAATTAAAATGAAAAAATATAGAATTTTGTTAAAGTTAAATGAAATGTTTCCATAGAAACTACTTTTTTGTTGTCAATAACAATGCAAAAATATGTTAAGAATATCGCCACAGACATAGAGAAGAAATCCAAATAAATCAATGAGAAGAGAAGGTCATGATATGAAGAAAAAAACAGAATAAGTAGTCCCAAGAGTGTTTTATTGTATTTATATTATATGAGTCGAAAATAGACGACTATTATTATTATTAGTATTATTATATGATGATTTAATGTTGAGATACGTCCAACAATCATTGGATTTTATTGAGCGGATAGGCATGGCCTCTGAACTCAAAATGTGTATAAATGGATAGCAGAGTAATAGAGCCACACGTGCCCTCTGGCTAGTACCAATTTATATGAATGGATGAGAAGAAAATTTTAGAGACATAAAACATACAGGGACAACACTCATAATAAAAGAGTAAAGGAAAAGAATAATATCATTTCCAGTATCATGAACCATGAATTAATAAAGATAAACTAAAGAGGAAGATAACGATTGATGAATTCCATAATAATGACAACTTGATTTAATAAACTATGTTGATGATTTCAGAAAAACAATCTTTATTTTTGAAATAATCAATTTTGGCGGCGATGCATTATGTAACATGGCATAAGATAGCGCAAAATACCACTAATGATTAATAAAAGAAAAGGCTGTAGGTAGGAAGAAAGGTTAAAAAACTTATAACTTGAAGATTAATGGCCCAACTATGAAATAACAATTGACTAAGAAACTGACAATGACTTGACCCAATAGATTGGAGAAAACAAGAAAATAGAAACAAGAAAGAAGGAACGAGAAACCAGAATGTAACCCAAAGAGACTACAATCATTGTAACCCCAAGATGTAACTAACAAATAATATGTAAAGTAAATGCACCAAAACCGATAGGGCATAAATAAGATGTAAAAAATATAAACTATAAAAACTATAAACTAGAGATATTATGTATTTAGTTATTAAGTTATTAGAGTGGAAGATAGGAGAAGCAGACACTATATTTTAGTGAAGGAATTTGTAAGTGAGTTATATTGTGTAAGGTACTGTAAAAAAATTATTATTATAAGAGTTTCATTATTGTAAAAAACCATAGAATTAATTAACTTAGAAGATAGGTGAGATAGAAGTAAGAAACCAATAACAGTTAGAAGTTTAATTTCCACTTGAACCTGGTAAGAAAATATTTTAATAATAAAAGGTGTGTTGTTAAAAGCACCAATGTTTTTTTGTTTATCTGTTTCTATAAAAAAATGTTCAATGAACCAATAAATAAAGTTTATGAATTGTAAAGAATGTTGAATAGGAGTATAGGGAAACCTAGAATTTAGGCCTAGCATGAAGGAAGGAATTTTATAAGTAAAAAAAGAAAGCAATAACCAAGGGTTAATTAGAGTATATAAAATGTTTAAGTAATTAAGCAAGTGTATCGGGTATAAAAATGTATAAATATTATTCAGTTTAAAGATAATTATAAAAGAAATATCAATAAGAAGATAAGAAAAATGTTATTATCTAATCAAAAGTAACCATGAGGGATATCAAAATAATCTTTAGTAAAAAAGCAGGACAATGGTGTTAGTATAATTAATATTACTACTAGCATAAGGAAGTAATCATAATTTAAAGGATTTTTACATATTTGAACATAAATAAAATGTTAGATTATAACAATGTCATAATGTGTTGACCAATGAGAACTAGTATAATCTGAAAGGTTACCATGACAACTCATGCTTGTTACATAGAGTGACCATTGAATTTTAATTACTTCATTATTGACTAACATAGAGGGTGGACGTATGAAGCCCTTGAAGCCAAATTAATTTTAAAAACTTTAAATTTTTCCAAATTTGAAAGAAGAAGTGTAACAAGAATATTTTAAACAAACATTGATGAGATGACCATTAATTAAAACATTTATACAACAAATATCATGGCCAAAACTGGGAAGGAAGCCAATTAAATTAATACCCGACCAATTCTGGAGGAAGAACTGAAGGGACTTAACTCAACCCGAGGAATTTTACAAAGAGAAGATCATCCACAAGAACTGATGGAAGCTTAACATCGGATTTCAACCATTTGAACGGGGATTTCAGCCAATCCAAAGAAGAAAGGACCCTTAGACGTGTTCCAGAAGAAGAAGAGGATCGCAAGAGAAGCTATTTCAAGGAATCGATGAGTATAAAATAAATACTTCACCCCAAACTTAAACTTTCAATTACCCATAGTAAACGAACTATCTTATTTTCACTTCACAGATCACAAAATTAACTTTTGACCTGAACTTGAATAAAAAATCACTTTCGATAAAACATCAATCACTAAATATTGGTTTTGGATTAAAAATAATTTTAAAAAACATAACTTGCTAACAAGAATTTAACCAAGCGTACACTATTTCTCATTGCCAATAACTTCCTTTTCATGTTATAAAATATCAACTATTGTGTAATTAGATATAAGGAATATTATAATTTTGTGCATTTATTAGTCTGTAATCCAACTTCTGTAGTCCAAAGAACTTATTCCCTGAGATAAAATTAATCTTTATAAAACAAAATATCTACGCCATGGCATTCTACGTGTGAACTGAACGAAGCCTGACGCTGCCAACCGAGCAACCTGTAAACGCCAGAATAATAATAAATATTGTAAAGAAACCTTGTTTATAATGATTATGTTTATTATGTTATTGTAGATGCGACCTACTGCAACTCGATATTAATAAAAAAAAATATATATTATTTTATCATTGCTGCAACTCTTATGTTGAACATAGCCCTGTGTTGATCAATTAATAAGTTTTTACCATAGAATAACTCTATATTACAGGTATCTTAGTTAATAATTTGGTAATTCTCTCCAACCCTATTTGGTCCATATGATTTAAATTAATTCAAATGTGGCGAAAGGAATATGTTAGTTCGGCACTCTCTCGTTCCACCAGCTGTCTACAGCAAGCGCTGCTATTCGTAATTGACTTATTTTTATAGGTTAGTTAGTTTCACTTGATAGTTTAACCAACTTCTTTATCTGTAAATTACTTCCCCATCAAAATATATGATACCTATTCTACAATAACACAGAACATCATTACATACAAGAAGGATTCTTTATTTATATTACTTTTTAACTTCCAACAGTATTCTTCACAGTTTATTTGATCGTAATATCGATCGTACAATGCTGAATCGATTTGTTAATGGACTAGTTCTGTATAATACAATTTAAATATAATTTTTGTTTATCTCTTATCCCAGGGTACGTGTGATTCTTTTAACGATTAGTAAGGCCAGGTAATGCAAAATTAAGGTTACTAAGTATTACAAATTGTTATTAATTCTTAATGTATAAAATTAAATATAAGCTGGTGTTACCGTACAAGGCGATGTGCAAGATAGCCGTGGCTGTTTACAACTGCATGAAGACGTTCTGATGAGGTTACTTTTCACTAGAAAATGTGTCCAGATTATCAATAAAGGTTGAAAGTTGATGTCCCGGCGTGTAACAGGAATTCTTCGTTCTTCTTCGCGATCCTTGTGGTTGCCGGTCCCAGTGGAATTGGTGTAGTATTATAATTTCTTCAATCTCTTGGAAGTGAGGTTCGTGACTCCAATACCAAAGGTTCTTGTGTATATTTGGTTTATAATTGTATTAATTTTGATTGCTTGTTCATTCAATAAGTATCTTGGTTCAATTGTAAATCGGGTTCATCATTATTTCTAATGGAATTAGTTTGAAGAAGAAATTAGTAATTCCGCTATCTTTGGGATGTGTATAATTATATTTCCCGAACTCTAGTAATTATTCATCAGTTTTGTTTGAATGGATTGGCTTTAAGATATTAGATTTATTAAGGTTTATTCCTTTTTATATTATTTTATGTTTAAATTCGTCTACTGAACTGTTTTCAATAGCATATAACAATCGAATTATATAGGTTTTTATATAAATTCTTTTCTGGATTCGTATGAATTCAACTTAACCCATCGGCATATAACAATCGAATGTTGAAATCAACAAATTTTCTTGCATTTTAGTTAACCTAACAACCATTACTTTCTGTCATTGGATAATATTTGATATCCTAGAGCCAGAATTAGAAAATATTACTACTCTTTTTTTCAAAAAAATACTCCATGCTTGGAATTACACCAAATTACTTAAAACTCTCACTTAATCTGCCTTACTAAACCATATATATTTTACTATAATTTCATCTGACTGGACTTATTAAAAAGGTATTAATTTCCTTTTATAAATATTAAATTTAGGCCTACTGGTTTTATTACACCTGTTATAATATTGTTTTGTTTTTAACTTAATTTTTCTTTACCTGACCTACTGTACAAATAGTCACTGGCTTATGGCCACTTTCATCAATTTTAATTTCCTGGTTTCAATTCATTATATTATTTAGTTCATCATTGAACCCTTCATTATTTTTTAACATAACTATAAGAACTACTTGCCAACTTATTAACACTTATTGCCTTCCTGGCCAAGTTTACAAATATTATTTTAGACATCTTCATTAATCAATTAAAGTAAATATATTTAACATAATATCATAACTAATAAATGTACTTATACTTAATTATTTAAATACAATTTTAACATAAATAAATTGAGTACCTAGGGCTTAGTACTTCCTTAAAGCAACAGCTCCACACTTACTATCCACAAACATAAAATAAATATCCTGTAAAAACTATATCATGCCATAGCACAACACCAAGTACATTTTATAACACATTAAATATTAATTGAACAGTATATTATACTCAACTCCTACACATTAAACTCCTCCCATTAGACACAATGTTTATGTTTTACATCTCATACTACTCATTACATATTTTAGATTTAGGTACACTTTAGATGTTTTAATTACTTAGTAACCTTACTATGTACCTCTAATGCATTCCTCAGGTGAGATGGGCCCTCTTGTATTTAATTATTACAGGCTTTGGGTATTGTTTTAAATCACATTTACATAGTTTTTTATGTAACGTCAGGGACTTCAACTCTGTTACGTTACATAATACTCTCCCTTCAAAAGAAGTTTATTTTGGCTTAATGAAGTTTAGTAAAAATAAACTTATAGTTCGTCCCTGATCAGGTTAACCTTTTACTCATAATATTTTTTTTTTATTTCCGTTTGGTTATATACCTGTTAGTCGGTTAATGGTAATTGCTGTTTTCCTACTCAACTCTCTTTCTCTTGGAGGCAAATTCATCAATTATTTATTTCTCTGGGTAGTGGTACTTCCACATTTTACTTGATAAGGACTGGTCACACTAATCATAAAAAACTTGTTTTAACACTTATTTTCTTATTTACTTCTATAAATTCGCTTTCTCAATTAAGCTTCTGTCTACTATCTTCCTTCTATTTTCTTCATCTATTCTTCTGGAATCTAATTTCACTCTTTTCAGCTATTTTATAATTATTATCCCTTAAATATTCAATTTCCCTAACATTTTTCCCTATCCTGTGCGGTGGTTCAGTTCGGGTGGCCACTCTTGGGTCCATACTCCGCTGTCCATCCTTACACCTTCTGAGACCAGGGGAACATCATCCCTGCTCAGGAAAATTATTGCCGGAACATTTCTACGGTCAATTCGTTATAATAAAAATTACAAGTAGTCGATTAGCGACTAATACTAAACACTTTTGGGATTCTTCATACTTTTGCTGTTTGCATTAAATTATATATTTCCTTTTCTTCTTGATTCCTTCTTCTTTATCATTAACTAATAGCATATAACATTATTGATAGGCATTATTTTAAAATCCTTTTGACTTTCCTTCTTGTGACATATTTTCTCTGTATCATTTCTTCTTATATCATCTTCAATTCCGAGAGATTCTAAATTATTGTTGTATTAATTATTATCCTCCTTCAGCTTCATTGTAGTCATTAAATTATTCGTTATTCTTCTTATTTGAGCACATTACCATCAATTGTTTTTATTCATTTATTCTTCTTTTTGTTCCCACAAAAATATTACTTTTTCCTATTATTTCATTTTATATCATTTCTTTATAAATAATATTTAATAACCTGTTCTTACATACTCTTGGTGTTTTACTGTTTATTAAATCAAATTGTTGCGACATATCTTAAATCATATTATTTCTGAATAAATTAAGTAAGTTGTCCTTACATAGTTTTTATTAAATCATATTGTTCCTGAATAAATATTGAGTAAGTTGTCCTTACGTGCTTTTGGAATTTTGGGGTTTTGGTTTTTTTTTTTTATTCTTCGTCTCCTCTGCCGGTTTGGTTCGTTTGATTATTTTCATTTCCCGTTGACCTGGGTTCCGGCCATTGATGGTCCTCTTCGTAGTTAACTCGGCGGTAGTCCTCCTGACTCCGACTCCTGCCTCCATTAGTCCTAGTATCTCTTCTATCATTATTGTTATCTTGGTTCCAGTCGGTGTCCCTATTAAAACTCCGACGTCCTTGGTAGTATGCTCTCCCGTTACCGCTATTGTCCGTCCCCACATAATTAACTCTCCTGTAGTTTTGATTTTGGTTGTTCGGGTTGCGGTTATTGTTATTATAATTCCGGTTGTTTGTGTTCTGATTCTGGTAATTCGGGTTGTACGACCGGTTATATTGGTTGTTTGGAATATTCTGTCTATTCCCATAATTGTTTCCGTTGTTCCTTTGGCTGTTGTTGTTCTGCCGTTGGTATGTCTCATTACCATAATTACCTGGCCTGCCATTATAGTTCAGCCGGTTATACGTCTCATGGTTGTTATTGTTATTGTTTCTGTTGTTGTAGTCTGGGATATCCCTGTTCCCGTACCGGTCGTTTCTCTGCCGACTCCTTCTATAATGCACCTCACGCTCGTGCTCTTCCAAAAGTGTTGACATGGCCTGTATCGTTTTTATCTGTCCACCTGATCGTGCTATTGATATCCCGTTATCATAGTGGTATGCTAGCCTGGTGACGAGGATTTCCTCCGGGATTTTTGGTTCAAGGTGTCCCGCCACACACACTTTTCCAAGGAAGTAGGCGGTGAGCGTTGTCCCTCTGCTGGCGTCATACTTTCCATAGCTGATGCTCTCCCTTACTATGTTCTGGGTGGCTTCTGACCAGTACCTGGCTTTAAATGCCATCATAAATTCTTCGTAGCTTCGGATGTCGTGCCTGGTGGCTGTCCACCAGTTATCATAGGTTTCCTTGAAATGTTCGTCCAGGTAACTACGGATTACTGGCCACCAGTTTTCACCAATTCTCATTAGTTGTTCGCCGACCCATTCCAAGAATTCCATTGGGTTTCTCTTGTACGACTTAAAGTTGATGGTTTCCCGGTTGTCTATAGGTTGTGTGTATGGAACAGTGATCGGTCGGTTGTCAGCTGACCGTTGGAGGTTCTCGATTCTCTCCTGGTTACGTTGTCCTTGTTCCTGTACTTCGTTTACAACCGTATCTAGGTTTCGATGCTGGTTTCCGAAATCTGTTCGTAGTGAGTCCACTTGAACCCGGTTTTCTTCTTCTATCTGGCCTATCTTGACCTCTAGTTCAGCCCTATTTCGTGTAACAGCTTCACTGGTCACTGTCAGTTTTCTATTTGTTTCAGCTATCTCCTGTTTTCTTTCGCCGTTGTTCTTACCTACCTTCTGGCTGATTGCCTCACTGACGTCCTCGATTTTCTTATTGAGAGCTTGTCTTAATACTCCATTCTGTTTATCAACAGTCTCCCTTAATTCCTTGTTAGAATGCTCAATTCTCTCATTGATTTGTATAAGGTTGTCCTCATTGATTTTCTTAAGATCTTCTTTCATTCGTTTATTGTTTTCCTCAAGTTTTTCGTTCATTAGTTTGTTATCGTCCTGAATCTGTCTCAAACTCTCGTCATTCCTGTCAAACTTTTCATTCATTTGTTTGATTAAGTTTTCTTCAGTCCTGTCAAACTTTGTGTTTATTTGTTTTAAACTTTCATTAGTTTCCTCTTTATTTTTGTCAAACTTCTCATTCATTAGTTTGATTAAATTCTCGCTCAAAATTTCGTTTTGTTTCTTTGAGTTTTCATTAATACTGTCTATTTTATTTTCCAGCCTTTTTGAATTTTCGTTTATACTGTCTATTTTAATTTCTAGCTTTTCTGAATTTTGTTTATTATCCTCTTTAATTTGTCTTAAACTCTCATTAGTGTTCTCATTTTGTTTCCTAAAATTTTCATTAGTTTGTTTATTCTGTTCCTTAATGCTATCCATTTTCTCCATCATTAGCCTCATCATTTCTTGCCAGTCTGGTTCTCTTCTGGCTTCCGCTTTATCTGGTTGGTCCCCTTGGGCATTCTCTTTATTGCTTGTTTGTTGTTCCATTTCGGTGTCTGTAACTACCTCTGCTTCTTCTTCCCGTCTATCTTCTTGTGTTTCTTGCTCCTTCTCCATCCTTTTAGAAACACCTCTAGTATGCATTCCTGTGCCACTAATAGCTGCCTGCTCCAGTTAAGTAATAGCCTAATTTTTTACTTAACTAAAGCCCACTCGTTGAGCGCCAATTTATAACAAACATTCAAAGGTTGTGTTTTAGGGGTTTAATTCAGCTCCACGTTGGTTTGCGCCAATTTGTAAAGAAACCTTGTTTATAATGATTATGTTTATTATGTTATTGTAGATTGCGACCTACTGCAACTCGATATTAATAAAAAAAAAAATATATTATTTTATCATTGCTGCAACTCTTATGTTGAACATAGCCCTGTGTTGATCAATTAATAAGTTTTTACCATAGAATAACTCTATATTACAGGTATCTTAGTTAATAATTCGGTAATTCTCTCCAACCCTATTTGGTCCATATGATTTAAATTAATTCAAATGTGGCGAAAGGAATATGTTAGTTCGGCACTCTCTCGTTCCACCAGCTGTCTACAGCAAGCGCTGCTATTCGTAATTGACTTATTTTTATAGGTTAGTTAGTTTCACTTGATAGTTTAACCAACTTCTTTATCTGTAAATTACTTCCCCATCAAAATATATGATACCTATTCTACAATAACACAGAACATCATTACATACAAGAAGGATTCTTTATTTATATTACTTTTTAACTTCCAGCAGTATTCTTCACAGTTTATTTGATCGTAATATCGATCGTACAATGCTGAATCGATTTGTTAATGGACTAGTTCTGTATAATACAATTTAAATATAATTTTTGTTTATCTCTTATCCCAGGGTACGTGTGATTCTTTTAACGATTAGTAAGGCCAGGTAATGCAAAATTAAGGTTACTAAGTATTACAAATTGTTATTAATTCTTAACGTATAAAATTAAATATAAGCTGGTGTTACCGTACAAGGCGATGTGCAAGATAGCCGTGGCTGTTTACAACTGCATGAAGACGTTCTGATGAGGTTACTTTTCACTAGAAAATGTGTCCAGATTATCAATAAAGGTTGAAAGTTGATGTCCCGGCGTGTAACAGGAATTCTTCGTTCTTCTTCGCGATCCTTGTGGTTGCCGGTCCCAGTGGAATTGGTGTAGTATTATAATTTCTTCAATCTCTTGGAAGTGAGGTTCGTGACTCCAATACCAAAGGTTCTTGTGTATATTTGGTTTATAATTGTATTAATTTTGATTGCTTGTTCATTCAATAAGTATCGTGGTTCAATTGTAAATCGGGTTCATCATTATTTCTAATGGAATTAGTTTGAAGAAGAAATTAGTAATTCCGCTATCTTTGGGATGTGTATAATTATATTTCCCGAACTCTAGTAATTATTTATCAGTTTTGTTTGAATGGATTGGCTTTAAGATATTAGATTTATTAAGGTTTATTCCTTTTTATATTATTTTATGTTTAAATTCGTCTACTGAACTGTTTTCAATAGCATATAACAATCGAATTATATAGGTTTTTATATAAATTCTTTTCTGGATTCGTATGAATTCAACTTAACCCATCGGCATATAACAATCGAATGTTGAAATCAACAAATTTTCTTGCATTTTAGTTAACCTAACAACCATTACTTTCTGTCATTGGATAATATTTGATATCCTAGAGCCAGAATTAGAAAATATTACTACTCTTTTTTTCAAAAAAATACTCCATGCTTGGAATTACACCAAATTACTTAAAACTCTCACTTAATCTGCCTTACTAAACCATATATATTTTACTATAATTTCATCTGACTGGACTTATTAAAAAGGTATTAATTTCCTTTTATAAATATTAAATTTAGGCCTACTGGTTTTATTACACCTGTTATAATATTGTTTTGTTTTTAACTTAATTTTTCTTTACCTGACCTACTGTACAAATAGTCACTGGCTTATGGCCACTTTCATCAATTTTGATTTCCTGGTTTCAATTCATTATATTATTTAGTTCATCATTGAACCCTTCATTATTTTTTAACATAACTATAAGAACTACTTGCCAACTTATTAACACTTATTGCCTTCCTGGCCAAGTTTACAAATATTATTTTAGACATCTTCATTAATCAATTAAAGTAAATATATTTAACATAATATCATAACTAATAAATGTACTTATACTTAATTATTTAAATACAATTTTAACATAAATAAATTGAGTACCTAGGGCTTAGTACTTCCTTAAAGCAACAGCTCCACACTTACTATCCACAAACATAAAATAAATATCCTGTAAAAACTATATCATGCCACAGCACAACACCAAGTACATTTTATAACACATTAAATATTAATTGAACAGTATATTATACTCAACTCCTACACATTAAACTCCTCCCATTAGACACAATGTTTATGTTTTACATCTCATACTACTCATTACATATTTTAGATTTAGGTACACTTTAGATGTTTTAATTACTTAGTAACCTTACTATGTACCTCTAATGCATTCTTCAGGTGAGATGGGCCCTCTTGTATTTAATTATTACAGGCTTTGGGTATTGTTTTAAATCACATTTACATAGTTTTTTATGTAACGTCGGGGACCTCAACTCTGTTACGTTACAATATATGTATCATTTATCAACTGTAATTGACCAGTTAATATAAAGAAGGGTTCAATAAATTTTCATATTTCTCAATTGCTGTATGTTTGATTCATATAAAAAGGATAATATAAGTATTTGGGACACAAACAATAAACATACGACAGTTGACGAATTCGACTCGGCCAGACAGCGTGAGCCAATCAGGCGGTGAGGCGGAAAAATTTGAACTGAGCGACGAGAAATACGGTCGACTAGTAAGTATTGAGACAAGGTATAAAACGGCTCGCTACACACTGTTAAATTTAACAAGAGTAAATAATAAAAAAAATAAAAACCCACACAACACGTCTAAGTTACAAAGTGACGATCCCAACAGTGGGGCTTAAGGTAAGGACAAATACGGGACTTACACGTTTCTATTACAAATTGACGCTAAATAAGGGTGACATTAACAGTAGTCACAAACGGCTTTATACAAAGTGGCGCGCCAACTAGTAGGGCTAGAATAATTAAAAAATTATACACAATTAAACCCTATAGATTCTAGCGGCGGCTGCAGAAAACCGGAACCGACAAGGCACAAAACACACAATGAAGGATCGGGATGAGATAATGGGAGTTAAATATAAAAGGATGGAAGTATTAGAGAAAGAAATAGCAAATAATAATGAAACGGAGATAGAAGAAAAACAAACGGAAATTCCAAAACCAGAAAAACAATTCAGTTCTGCAGAATGGATGACAACATTGTTTAAAAAATTCACCAAAGAGATGGAGTACATCGAGAAAAATACAACAGATCACGAACGAGCACAGATGAGTCGTGCGAATGCAATGGGAACACCAAACGACCAAATGTCATTGGAAGGAATTTATGATGAAATGTGGAAACTGGACACCAAGTGCAATAAAGAAGAGACTATTGGAACAGCCCACAAAAAAGGCGATAACAAGGTGGAAAGAATGACTGAAGAAGATTGGGAGAGATGGTACTATAATGAAAAACGAAAGAACGGGAATATACGCACAGGTGACAGAGGAATATACGCAGGAGGAGTACGAACAATGGAGACAACTAATAAGACAACCAGAAAAACCAATACAAACGGAAAACGCAGAACTAAGAGAATGGATAAGGGTTATGTTTGAACTATCCAGAGACGATATGTGTAATTGGAGGAAGGAACATAATCAAATAAAAGGGTTCGACGGAATATTAAATAAAGAAAACTTGGAACAATCAAAGGTTCAATTACAAAAAGGACGTGGAAGTGAAGCAACAGAAGAAAATGCCAGAACCCACACAACAGGAGGAAGCCAGAAGAGGCATGAATGTACAACAACTATGGGAATTAATTGAAAGAGAATTTAAGAAACAGGGTGAAAAATTGGACAAACATAGAGAAGAAATGAAGGAAATTATGGATAAGGGTTTCAGAAGGATGAGTGAGACATTAGACAGTCGTTTCAAGAAACTGAATGAAACACTAGATAGAGGTTCCAGTGTTAAGTGTTAAGGAACCAGTAGACCAAAAGGTAGAAGATAGTAGGGAGAAAATAGAAATTACAGAAGACAAAAGGATACTATTATCTGAGAGTAAAAATAACAGCAACAAAGGGAATATCCAAACCATGGAAATGAAGACTAAGAAAAGGCATCAAAGAAAACTAATCAATACCAGAGAAGAGTTGGAAATGATGAAGAATGGCTTAATAAACATGTTTAATATACCAATTACCGACCATGAAGAAATCATGAATGTCCAAGATTATAGGAGTAGGTCAAACCAAATTGTAGAAATAACTTACTGTAAAACTACAAGAAACAACTTTAAAAAATCAATTAATAAATGGAAAATACCACCATTAGAAAGGTACACTAAATTATCAATGAAACAACAAACAATAAATGTACCATTGAAATATCTGTTCTTCAAAAGAAATGGTAAAGTAATTGATGTAATAATGAATACTAATAGACATATAGTATTAGAAGAATTGATGTACAAGGAAACAGAGACTTATATCACCAGAACAGAATTAATGATGAACATCAGAGTAGTCCAAACAACAAGTGCAGATCAACCTATGGACCATGGGTAAACCAAATGTGAACATTACTGCAAAAAGGGACTGATGTTAGAGATAACCGACACAGCGGTGATGAAGGAAGAAAGAAGAAGATGGAATAAATAATTATCCAAATTCCAAAAAAGTAAGAACAGCTTACAAATAAAATATTTGAAACAATTTATTTATGAATGAACAAAAAAAAATTTTGAGAATAAATAATTATCAAAATTCAAAAAATACGAGTAAGAACAACTTACAACCAAGTGTGTGAAACTAAAAAAGAGAAACAAGTTAATTTTGAAGAAAAAATATATATATGATAAAGCATCATAAAAAAAACTGAAATAAAATACTAACATTTAACAAAGGTGATGATATTATTTAACTATCTTGTTGTTGCATCCTCTTCGTTCACTTATTCCTTATTCCTCTTCGTTCATCCTCTCCTTTACAACGGCAACAAAAGACAAATAGAAAATTTCCATAAATACATTAACACTTTACACCATAAATTAAAATTCACACTTGAAATAGAATTAAACAACAGCACAAACTTTTTAGACCTTACAATCACCAAAACAAACAACACACACACATACAAAATATACAGAAAACCTACCACATCAGACATGGTCATACATAACACATCCAACCACCCAACTCAACACAAACATGCAGCTTTCAACTACATGCTCCATAGGCTCACGTCAATACCCCTAAACACACATGACCACCAAGATGAATTAAACACAATTAAATACATAGCAGTCAAAAACGGATACAACCCTGAATTAATAAATAAACTACATAAACGAATCCTCAACACAAAAAGTAAAACACATCTGACCAACAGCACACAACCCAGTAAATACATAACACTTACATACTACAATTCCAATACACATAAAATTGCAAACACATTTAGGAAACAAAATTATAAAGTAGCTTACAGAACCAACAACACCATTAGAAAACACATAAACAATACTAACAAAGACATTGACACATACACCAAAACAGGGGTTTACAAATTAAATTGCAATGATTGATTGTCAACAATTCTACATCGGCCAGACGGGAAGATCTTTTTCTTCCAGGTTTTCTGAACATTTAAAAGCCCTCACCACAAACTACATACATTCCACATTTGCCACACATTTACATAACGAAAACCACAGCTACACAAACATAGAACACAACATGGAAATATTACACTACTTACCAAAAAGTAGAAAACTAAACACAGCTGAACAATTTGAAATATACAGATATCACACACTACAACCAAACAACATATTAAATGCACAGATACATTACAAATCACATACACTATTTGACACACTGATCCACACACATAATTCGAACCTCAGCGCCAACCCCTTCCCACCATCAACCCCCACCACACACTCCATTCCGTAACGGTTATTCTGTAATCGACAGTTAGTACTCAACCCACTGAAGAAGAGAAACAACATCTTGAAACGTTTGGGAAGTGACAATAGTAAGTTCATAAGTGAAAGTATATATATATTATTATTTAACATCATTAATTAACCCTATTACAAAAGGGGGATCACAAAGAATTATCATTTTAAAAAAAGGGACCAACAAAACAGTCAAATAAAGGATGACAATGACATACTAAACGGACTATCAATGATGAAAAATGTATAAGTAAACCAGAAAACAGCTACAATGTTAATATTAATTATAAATGAGAAGAGAAGTGATAACAAACAAAATAACTATCATATGAAATAAATTAAAGAAACAATGCAAAAATATGTTAAGAATATCGCCACAGACATAGAGAAGGAATCCAAATAAATCAATGAGAAGAGAAGGTCATGATATGAAGAAAAAAACAGGGGTCTTTCACTAAATCCTGCGGCCAAAGACAACTTCCGTCTCAACGTTTGTATTTCTTTTCCGTGTTCGATGTGTACTAGAACTGTTTTCTTCACAAGTAACTAATGCCAGGTTATGGAGGTTATGTAGACAATGTAACTTCAATAAAATTTACTTTATTAGTGTACAATAAAAGGGTGTATTTACTGGAAGTACAGAAATAATTTTCCATTTATCGCACATAATTACGGTACACAGACGATTTTTGGAGGTTGTGTCTTCGTTTAACAATGCAACTTAACCTTTTAGATTTTTAAAATTAATTAGATTTAACAAAAATTTCCTTTGTTAGTGTACATTAAATTATTGTATGGATACAAGGCTGCTGTACATAACATTAAAGGCTGTATTTATTCGAAGTACCGGAATTAAAACCTAGTTCCAATTTAGAACGTAGACCTATAACCTATTTGCATATTTTATTGGGGTTTATTGGCACATATTTTATTAAAAGGGTGTATTTATTGGAAGTACAGTAATTATTTTCCATTTATCGCACATAATTACGGTACACAGACGATTTTTGGAGGTTGTGTCTACGTTTAACAATGCAACTTAACCTTTTAGATTTTTAAAATTAATTAGATTTAACAAAAATTTCCTTTGTTAGTGTACATTCAAAGGCTGTATTTATTGTATGGATAAAAGGCTGTATATACATTAAAGGCTGTATTTATTCGAATTAAAACCTATCGGTACTTCCAATTTAGAACGTATAACCTAGTAGGCTACGTTATTCGTACATACAGTATTTTATTGGAGTTTATTGGTACATATTTTATTAAAAGGGTGTATTTATTGGAAGTACAGAAATTAGTTTCCATTTATCGCACATAATTATGGTACAGAGACGATTTTGGGAGGTTGTGTCTACGTTTAATTATCTAACTTAACCTTTTAGATTTTTAAAATTAATTAGACTTGTAGGGGTGTGCATGGCAGAACTACTTGTAGGGGTGTGCACCCACTTTATAATCATATTTTTGGTAACACTGAGAACTTTAAGCCTTCTTTTATGCTTAAACAAATTATATATACACTTAATTATAGAAAAGCAAAAAGCAAATATGTAATTCAAAAGACTAATTTGCTCTAATAAACACATGCTGAAGTTAAAAACAAAAGAGTTTTTACTTGCCTAACTAATCATTAGTTACTAATGTGACAGTTGGAGCTGCTTTTTCTGCAAAAGCTGGGGTATGTTGGATTCAAGAGTGGTTAAATTAAGTCATAAATCTGAGTGTGCGTCAAGTCTATTTCTGTGCTTGCTTTTCACTTGAGATGAAAATCCCATTTCACTCAAGAATGAGGTGATGAATGGGATGAGCAACTCCGAAAGTTCAGGATATTCATCTCTTAAAGATATCCAGAACTTTGTTAAGTCAGAATCTAAAAGTTTATGGATTTTGTTGTCCATGACATGTCTCATGTTATCACTAACTATACAAAATAATTTACTAAAAATTTAGTTTTAATCACAGCATCACAGATGATATCACACAATTGCTCATTTAGTTTTACTGACAACATGTTAGAACTTTCAAAATACAAGAATGGCTTGAATCCAATTGAATTCACTGTATCCCTCTGGGAAGCAACTTTCAATCTGGGTATAGAGAGTTAAACATCAGAGCTGGTAAAAAACAATGGTAGAGCATGAATAATAAAAATGTACAGTTTAGATTATGTACAAAACAGGTTGAATTTAAATTGTTAAAATGATATATTTTAGTTATTTACATGTAGTAGCTTTTTAAGACACAGTAAATAAATTTCCGAACCTGACTTTGCAACCCTCCAAATGTCCTCTCGGGACCCAGCAGTGGCTCATGCCCGATAGGTTAAGAAATGCTGAACTAAAGGCATGTTTGTGGAGTGAAACATAAAAGATAACCCAGACTTCTAAAATGCTCTTAGTCAAATGGGATTTTCAGGAGTAACAACACACTATTTGGTTAACAAGCACATTTTACTAATATTGTAATACCAAGTCAATTAGATAGCTTAAATGTGTAGTACTCTATGTGATGCTGATCACATACTGTTAATCAGCAGCACTGCAGAATATTCTAGAGCCACACTCTTGGCATTCATCTGGAACTTTCTCACATTAGCCTGATAATTAGGATGTTGCCACCAGCTGAGTTTTAGAAAGTTGGTGTAGTAGGTTGTGCATTCATATAGGATGATATTAGACAGCAGTTTTTAATGAAAGTGACAAATGATCAATTGTTTACTTGTGTTGTAAACTATTGTGATTTTTTTTATTACTGTTTGTAGGCTATACAGTGTGTCCTGGATAATTATATAAAGAGAACTGTTGTAATATAAGTGTGTTTGTTTTAGCAATTGAGAGTATCTGGTATTAAATAATTCATTCCACTGTTTTAAGTTCATAATTCTTGTCACTGGTTGTAAGAATATTATTCTCATTAATTTTCCAATTCTATGAAGTCTTCAGTAGTTTTACCACGATGAGACTCAACTTTATCACTGAAGATGCCACATCACTGAATGAGCAAAACTTTTCTTTAATAATCTCAACAAAGCATGGTTATCAGCTGAAAAAAAGTTTTAGTATTAAAAGTTTTGATCACGCAAATCTATAAGGGATACTAAAAAGAAATAACATAATAATTGTATTGGACATAAAGTTATGTCCACAAAACAGATTTTGTTTGAAATAAATAAAACAATTTGACACAAATATTAATTTTATGAATACTTGTTTGGCACATATTACAGAAGGTTACACCATTAAATGAGTTTGCCTAAGTATAAAATTCTTGTCAGATGAAAAACGTGTACAGTCAGAATACTATTTGTTATGTACAATACAAATGATTCACTATGGGTAGCAGTGACACATAAACACTAGACACTGACACTAAATTGTACTTGTTTTGAATGATTCATTGTGTGCTACCTGACCAGAGTACAGGTATTAACCAAGAGATGTTTAGTATACTGCTGTGTAACTGCTACAATGATGAATTATAAGTAGTACTTTTTGTTTTGGTGATCAACCTTGAAAAGGATAATAGAAACTTTGTATACCATGCTTCCAGCAGTTTTACATGATACATTCCTAGCACAAATAAGAAAAGTTTAAATCTGCTGATGATCTAAAGGAGTGAACGTTATTTGCAGACTGACAGGGTTATAAAATAATTCTGAAAGAATTGTTGCTTTTACAATACCATCCTTTATCAACTGACTACTCAAATCTGCCAGTTTTTCACAGAAACTGAAGTTTGATGATTTGATCCATTATGACCTAGTGATGCTCCAAACATTTCAAGGATTCTCCTAGCCTTAAAAAACTGGACTGGCCTCATTGATTGACATGATTAATGTTAAATTTACTTTGGGATACTTCCAAACATAATACAGTTTAAAATAAACAAAAAAAATTTTATTTCTAATTTTTCCAGAACTGTATACACATAATTTGATCTGGATAGAACGTGTATTAAACAATAATACTATTTGATGCAAATAATGAAAATATCCGTGTGGAGGACTATACATGACTTCCATGTTTTAAGATTTATATTTAAAATCGTTTTAGAAATGAAATATTTCTACAGAAACTACTTCTATCTTCAGCCTCAACCACAGAAAACACACACACACACCACACATTTCCTTTTTTCTTTATTTAATTTGAATTCAGAGTATTGGCACATATTTTATTAAAAGGGTGTATTTATTGGAAGTACAGAAATTAGTTTCCATTTATTGCACATAATTACGGTACACAGATGATTTTTTGGAGGTTGTGTCTACGTTTAACATGTAGTAACATCAGTAACTTAACCTTTTAGATTTTT
The DNA here is from genome assembly GCA_034769895.1 of Magicicada septendecula. Lineage (NCBI taxonomy): Eukaryota > Metazoa > Arthropoda > Insecta > Hemiptera > Cicadidae > Magicicada > Magicicada septendecula. The sequence continues at coordinate 58,535,814 of CM068368.1, read as the reverse complement.
AAAATTAATTAGATTTAACAAAAATTTCCTTTGTTAGTGTACATTCAAAGGCTGTATTTATTGTATGGATAAAAGGCTGTATATAACATTAAACGTGTATTTATTCGAAGTACCGGAATTTACTTCCAATTTATAACCTAGTACAATCTAACATATAACCAAACAAGTACATTAAAATCCTTTTTTCAATTTCCAGAGGAGTGTCAGTTTTTTAGTTTCAAAGGATAAAGAAAACACTTGTTTACAATTACTTCTAAGATGTCAAGGGTAATTGTAAATTGGGGTACCCGTAAATTGAATTTTAGAGCTGTATTTATTATTTACATTTTAAACAATTTTTTGTACGCAACATAATAACAAAAGGTTGAAATATTTGCAGTTATTTCAATTTTAAAACGTATACACAATTTTTCGGGCACGTTGCAAGTCTTTACTCATTTTTCTCTAGCAGCCCTAGAGAAAAATGTTGGGAAGTTTTGAAAAAGCACATTCCTTTATCACTGCAGAGCTTCCCTGAAACAAGATGAAGTGAGAGGATCCAAGCTGTCAAACCGATAGTTAAGCACTACCCAGGAGTACTTAAATTGTTGGATATATTTTAGAAGAGATGTCTTCTAGTCTAACAACATCATATTAGGGCTTAAGAAATATTTCAATTCCACAAAGAGCTTAATGTTGGCATCTTTTTGATTCAAAGTGCTTTCATATATTGACTAAAAAAATGTTGTTATTCAAAGCAAAGGAATCACACTCAATGTTGAAATAACTCTAGTGGAAGATTTGCTGACAGAATTGAAATTGTTGCGTGATAATCCAGACAGCATAATTGAAGAACCAAACTTAATTGCAAAAGAACTAATAAAAGTTCCTCCTGAATCTCCCAAAAGGTGGAAAAAAAGTACAGATCAATCCAATAGTGATTTTTCAGTAAACAAAGATCAAGAAAATAAATTTAAAACCTCAGTCATGTACCCAGTATTAGAGTTTGTAATGGGCAACATAAAAACACGATTCACTGCAATTAGTTCAACTCGTGACTTGTTTCCACCAGTATTGAACTTTACAGACATGGAAAATGATGAATTAGAATTGAAAGTAAAAGTTCTCATTAGCAAGTTTAAAAAGGAATTGGCAATGGATCTATTTGAAGAAATATTACACTTGAAGAACATTCATAAAACAGAGTTTGAATCAGAAAAGAATCCACTAAGCCTACTCCAAAAACCTTCAAGCTGTATTTGTGAACTTCTGTCTTGCCTATAGGCTTTTCCGTACTATTCCAGTTACAGTTTCGTCTCCTGAAAAATCTTTCAGCAGGTTAGCGAATTCACTGAAAACTTGGCAGAGAAGCACTACCTACCAAGAAAGGCTTAATAATTTGGCAATTTTAGCTATTAAAAATGAATCGGCTAACAGTATTAATTTATCAGTCAGATGTTATTGACCAGTTTGCTCAAATGAAAGCAAGAAAAAAAACTTTGCACTACTTAAGCCGTTTTAGAAATGGGTCTTACTTACTTACTTCTTCCTACAGGCGTCCAGCTTCAACTGTAGCCGATAGCCCGATGTCCATGGTAGATCATAGAAGCAATAGCCCAGTACTTCTTATTGCTCATGATTTCTTGCTATCCCGACACTTGCATCCTTAAGATATCCCTTGCGGCAATCGGGTAATGACATTTTATAAGTATATGTTCAAGGTTCTCCTCTCCGTCTTCACACAATAAGCATTGTGGCGTATCCGTGAGATTGAACCTAAAGAGATATTCTTGGGTAACGATATGGCTGGTACGTGCCCTCACAGCAAAAGCAGCTATCGGACGCGCTACTCCCTTGTAGATGTCTTCCTTGGCCGGCACAGGTTGTATTTGGTATAAGCTGCGACCTGTGGTTGCTGATTTCCAACTGTCCTCCCAAGAGCTCCTGAAGTGTCGGTCACCCGAGCTTCTGCACTGCAGCAGGGAGAACTTCTTTAGGTTAGTTGGATACATTGTGCACACTTCCCCCCGCGATCCCATCTGCTATTTCATTTCCGGGGACTCCACAGTGGGATGGAACCCATTGAAGGGTGATCATTTTTCCTTCATTGTGTAGCTGGAGGAATAGTTTCCTTATTTCATTAATACGAAAGAAGTACGCACTCGTGCCAGATTTTGATAGCGCTTCTAATGATGATTTGGAGTCAGTCAAGATACAGATGAGCTTTTGCTCAATGGAAAGACAGCAGGTTAATGCCGCGTTTATAGCCAATAATTCGGCGTCCATACTGGACTGTGCGTTAGCTGGAATATAGTACCGTTCGCCATTACTCTGGTTGAAATACCCTGCACCTGACTTCCCGCTTTCGATGTCCACCGATCCATCTGTGAAGATCTTCGTATGATTTTTATACTGCTCGTCAATCATCTCTTGTGTTTCTGCTCTAAGTATATCTGGATGACTCATTTTGCCGAATTTGTGTGGAAGATCCACGATCACTTTTATTCCCGGCCAGCTACGTGGCGGTTCATCGTACACAGGTGGAATTTGCTCCGGCACATTATACGATAACGTTGTCGACAGTATGTTCATTTGATAGTTGAACGAATTTTTAATGCTTATCTGATTGGCACACAAGTTGTATAATGGGTGAGTTATTGGTAATGTATTGACTTTCAAAAGTTTTGTCCACATTTGTCTTCTAATGTACATTTCGATCGGCTCAACACCTAAGTCAACTTGCATAGCAGCTATCGTGGTGGTTTTTGTACAACCCAGGCAAAGACGTAGTGCCGCCGAAATCCAAACTGATATTTGTCCAAAAGGTTTTGAGACTCCAACCTCCAAGTCAACCTTTTGTTGACTAGGCACTCCATTAATTTCTCAAAACAAGAAGTTAATGAGATGGGTCTGTAGGAGGCCAATTTCGATTCGTCCTTTCCAGGTTTTAATAAGGGAATAACTCTGGCTGTTTTCCATTTTAGAAACGGGTCTCTCACTTATAATTGGTTATAGCCTACTCTTAGACATGTTTTTGTTTATCTTTGTAACAACTGACTTATGTATCACTTATGTGTTGATAAGCACAGATTATGTTTATTTTTTGTCTTCAATTTAGACCATAGTAACATTGAATTCCACTCTAACCCATTATTAATACTTAATCATTTGGGTGTTAACAGAAACTGCACATTGCTTTTTATTGCATTATGTTGAAAAAAGGATTTTAATGTACTTGTTTGGTTATAGGCCTACGTTAGATTGTACTGTGTTCTAAATTGGAAGTAGGTTTTAATTCCGGTACTTCGAATAAATACAGCCTTTTATCCATACAATAAATACAGCCTTTGAATGTACACTAAGTAAGGAAATGTTTGTTAAGTCTAATTAATTTTAAAAATCTAAAAGGTTAAGTTAGATAATTAAACGTTGACACAACCTCCCAAAATCGTCTCTGTACCGTAATTATGTGCGATAAATGGAAACTAATTTCTGTACTTCCAATAAATACACCCTTTTAATAAAATATGTGCCAATAAACCCCAATAAAATATGCACCAATAACGAAGCCTACTATCTTAAGTTAGATAATTAAACGTAGACACAACCTCCCAAAAACGTCTCTGTACCGTAATTATGTGCGATAAATGGAAACTAATTTCTGTACTTCCAATAAATACACCCTTTTAGTAAAATATGTACCAATAAACTCCAATAAAATATGTACGAATAACGTAGCCTACTAGGTTATACGTTCTAAATTGGAAGTACGGATAGGTTTTAATTCGAATAAATACAACCTTTAATGTATATACAGCCTTTTATTCATACAATAAATACAGCCTTTGAATGTACACTAACAAAGGAAATTTTTGTTAAATCTAATTAATTTTAAAAATCTAAAAGGTTAAGTTACTGATGTTACTACATGTTAAATGTAGACACAACCTCCAAAAATCGTCTGTGTACCGTAATTATGTGCAATAAATGGAAACTAATTTCTGTACTTCCAATAAATACACCCTTTTAATAAAATATGTGCCAATAAACCCCAATAAAATATGCAAATAGGTTATAGGTCTACGTTCTAAATTGGAACTAGGTTTTAATTCCGGTACTTCGAATAAATACAGCCTTTAATGTTATGTACAGCAGCCTTGTATCCATACAATAATTTTATGTACACTAACAAAGGAAATTTTTGTTAAATCTAATTAATTTTAAAAATCTTAAAAGGTTAAGTTGCATTGTTACACGTAGACACAACCTCCAAAAATCGTCTGTGTACCGTAATTATGTGCGATAAATGGAAAATAATTTCTGTACTTCCAGTAAATACACCCTTTTATTGTACACTAACAAAGTAAATTTTATTTAAGTTACATTGTCTACATAACCTCCATAACCTGGCATTAGTTACTTGTAAAGAAAACAGTTCTAGTACACATCGAGCACGGAAAAAAAATACAAACGCGGAGATGGAAGTTGTATTTGGCCGCAGGATTTAGTGAAAGACCCAAAAACAGAATAAGTAGTCCCAAGAGTATTTTATTGTATTTATATTATATGAGTCGAAAATAGACGACTATTATTATTATTAGTATTATTATATGATGATTTAATGTTGAGATACGTCCAACAATCATTTGATTTTATTGAGCGGATAGGCATGGCCTCTGAACTCAAAATGTGTATAAATGGATAGCAGAGTAATAGAGCCACATGTGGCCTCTGGCTAGTACCAATTTATATGAATGGATGAGAAGAAAATTTTAGGGACATAAAACATACAATGGATAACACTCATAATAAAAGAGTAAAGGAAAAGAATAATATCATTTCCAGTATCATGAACCATGAATTAATAAAGATAAACTAAAGAGGAAGATAACGATTGATGAATTCCATAATAATGACAACTTGATTTAATAAACTATGTTGATGATTTCAGAAAAACAATCTTTATTTTTGAAATAATCAATTTTGCTGGCGATGCATTATGTAACATGACATAAGATAGCGCAAAATACCACTAACGATTAATGAAAGAAAAGGCTGAAGGTAGGAAGAAAGGTTAAAAAACTTATAACTTGAAGATTAATGGCCCAACTATGAAATAACAATTGACTAAGAAACTGACAATGACTTGACCCAATAGATTGGAGAAAACAAGAAAATAGAAACAAGAAAGAAGGAACGAGAAACCAGAATGTAACCCAAAGAGACTACAATCATTGTAACCCCAAGATGTAACTAACAAATAATATGTAAAGTAAATGCACCAAAACCGATAGGGCATAAATAAGATGTAAAAAATATAAACTATAAAAACTATAAACTAGAGATATTATGTATGTTAAATGAAAGGAAAAGAAACATGAATTTATAAATATAAGATAGGAAGTTAGAAATAAAAAATACCCTATTAAATAATAACCTAGTCAAAAACAAGTAAAAAATATAATTGAGCTAAATAAAGGCAATGATTAATAACAAAAGTGACCAATGTGAAATGAGAATAAAACAAATATTAATGACCAATAACCACACAGTGATACTAAACTAAATAAACAAACAATATGTGAAATATCAAGTGAAGGATATAAATAAATAAATAGAAATAAGTGACAACGATCTATGTAAATAACATAGTATAAAAGTGAAAGTGATGATAAATAAAGAAACCTCATATGAAAGGAAAAGTGCAGTGTAGGTGTATACAGTATAAAACACAATAAGAAGCAGACTATAGTAATATAGCAAAACAGTCTTTAATAGAATATTATCTAAAAAGTATGAAACTAATTGTACCATTATTAATTTAAGTGATAGTAAGTAAGAATTACAAAAAATAAGGTAAAAGTTAAGTTATTAGAGTGGAAGATAGGAGAAGCAGACACTATATTTTAGTGAAGGAATTTGTAAGTGAGTTATATTGTGTAAGGTACTGTAAAAAAATTATTATTATAAGAGTTTCATTATTGTAAAAAACCATAGAATTAATTAACTTAGAAGATAGGTGAGATAGAAGTAAGAAACCAATAACAGTTAGAAGTTTAATTTCCACTTGAACCTGGTAAGAAAATATTTTAATAATAAAAGGTGTGTTGTTAAAAGCACCAATGTTTTTTTGTTTATCTGTTTCTATAAAAAAATGTTCAATGAACCAATAAATAAAGTTTATGAATTGTAAAGAATGTTGAATAGGAGTATAGGGAAACCTAGAATTTAGGCCTAGCATGAAGGAAGGAATTTTATAAGTAAAAAAAGAAAGCAATAACCAAGGGTTAATTAGAGTATATAAAATGTTTAAGTAATTAAGCAAGTGTATCGGGTATAAAAATGTATAAATATTATTCAGTTTAAAGATAAATTATAAAAGAAATATCAATAAGAAGATAAGAAAAATGTTATTATCTAATCAAAAGTAACCATGAGGGATATCAAAATAATCTTTAGTAAAAAAGCAGGACAATGGTGTTAGTATAATTAATATTACTACTAGCATAAGGAAGTAATCATAATTTAAAGGATTTTTACATATTTGAACATAAATAAAACGTTAGATTATAACAATGTCATAATATGTTGACCAATGAGAACTAGTATAATCTGAAAGGTTACCATGACAACTCATGCTTGTTACATAGAGTGACCGTTGAATTTTAATTACTTCATTATTGACTAACATAGAGGGTGGACGTATGAAGCCCTTGAAGCCAAATTAATTTTAAAAACTTTAAATTTTTCCAAATTTGAAAGAAGAAGTGTAACAAGAATATTTTAAACAAACATTGATGAGATGACCAGTAATTAAAACATTTATACAACAAATATCATGGCCAAAACTGGGAAGGAAGCCAATTAAATTAATACCCGACCAATTCTGGAGGAAGAACTGAAGGGACCTAACTCAACCCGAGGAATTTTACAAAGAGAAGATCATCCACAAGAACTGATGGAAGCTTAACATCGGATTTCAACCATTTGAACGGGGATTTCAGCCAATCCAACGAAGAAAGGACTCTTAGACGTGTTCCAGAAGAAGAAGAGGATCGCAAGAGAAGCTATTTCAAGGAATCGATGAGTATAAAATAAATACTTCACCCCAAACTTAAACTTTCAATTACCCATAGTAAACGAACTATCTTATTTTCACTTCACAGATTACAAAATTAACTTTTGAACTGAACTTGAATAAAAAATCACTTTCGATAAAACATCAATCACTAAATATTGGTTTTGGATTACAAATAATTTTAAAAAACATAACTTGCTAACAAGAATTTAACCAAGGGTACACTATTTCTCATTGCCAATAACTTCCTTTTCATGTTATAAAATATCAACTATTGTGTAATTAGATATAAGGAATATTATAATTTTGTGCATTTATTAGTCTGTAATCCAACTTCTGTAGTCCAAAGAACTTATTCCCTGAGATAAAATTAATCTTTATAAAACAAAATATCTACGCCATGGCATTCTACGTGTGAACTGAACGAAGCCTGACGCTGCCAACCGAGCAACCTGTAAACGCCGGAATTATAATAAATATATGTATCATTTTTCAACTGTAATTGACCAGTTAATATAAAGAAGAGTTCAATAAATTTTCATATTTCTCAATTGCTGTGTTTGATTCATATAAAAAGGATAATATAAGTATTTGGGACACAAACAATAAACATATGACAGTTGACGAATTCGACTCGGCCAGACAGCGTGAGCCAATCAGGCGGCGAGGCGGAAAAATTTGAACTGAGCGACGAGAAATACGATCGACTAGTAAGTATTGAGACAAACTATAAAACGGCTCGCTACACACAAATAAATAACAAAAGTAAGTAAGCGACATATAGTTAACACCGGTAAACCGTTTAGTTACAATATGTGTACTACGTTATCGGCAACAAAGAAATAGTTTTTGTTAAAATTCCTTCCCGGGATGTTTGGCCGTAGTCCAATGTTTTCTACAAAACCAGATGTTTCGGCAATGCCATCGACTTCCATCATCAGTGAAAATCGAGTGCAATAACGTGAGGTGGTATACGTTAGTGACCACAGTACTGTGGTTAAGGCTGAACCAGTAAGTAGAAAGAAGTAGTTTCTATGGTAATATTTCATTTCGAAAATGATTTTAAATATAAATCTTAGAACATGGAAGTCATGTATGGTTCTCCATACCGATATTTTCGAAAAGTGTGTGTGTAGAATTTTTTCTATGGCAAACGATAACAGCCGCGAATTCAAACAGAATCAAATAATTTTTTGCATACAGTCCTGAATTGTAGAGGAATCAAGGACTATTGATTTTGGTGAAGATCGCTTAAAGGAAAGGGGTAGTTTACCTGCAACCTTTTACGTTTTAACAAGAGTAAAATGCTTAATTTTGATAAATAAAGTATCCTTAAAGAAGGTCATAATAATCCACTGTAGAAAGGTAGATGAAATATCTATAAATGAAAAGGGTAGTTGAAGCGGACGGGGGTAATTTTCTATAAATAAAAATGGTAGTTGTTGAGGGAGGAGATAATTTTTTTTAAGTTATATATGTGTACTACATTATTAACAACAAAGAACTTTTTTCTATGGAAACATTTTATTTCACTTTGACAAAATACTATATTTTTTTTAGGAATTATCAAACCGAATTCAAGTAAATGATTGGAACTGTATGAGTAGCCTACCCGCAATACATTTCGATGTCTTTATTATGCGATTGTATCGATATATTACGGTGTGGAAAAGAAGAAGTGTACTAATTGTAAATTGCTCTATTTCTTAATGTAAAGCAAAAATACGTGTTGTTTTCATTTGGTAGTTAGGTAATAATGGTTTTGGGTTTTTAGTTTACTGCTAAAGTAAATAAAAGCTGTGGTTGAGAAAACAACATTAAACGTGTAATACAATGCGTATAACAGAGTAACACTTAAAATAAAGAACCTAACGTTTTTAAGTTTACACATTGGAAAATATCGGTATGGAGAACCATACATGACTTCCATATTCTAAGATTTATATTTAAAATCATTTTCGAAATGAAATATTACCATAGAAACTACTTCTTTCTACTTACTGCTTCAGCCTTAACCACAGTACTGTGGTCACTAACGTATACCACCTCACGTTATCGCACTCGATTTTCACTGATGATGGAAGTCGATGGCATTGCCGAAACGTCTGGTTTTGTAGAAAACATTGGACTACGGCCAAATATCCCGGGAAGGAATTTTAACAAAAACTACTTCTTTGTTGCCGATAACGTTGTACACGTATATATAAAATATATGCATAAAATTAATGGCTTGTATAAGTTAATGATTGATCTCCATTAAGTAGTGCTCAAGTTTCCAAAGTTTTAATATTATGATGTCCGTAATTAAAACATCAGAGCAGGTTTAGTGTGAATAAGGGTACACTGTGGACAAAAATTTTCAACATTTCCTATTGAGCGTTGCTTAGAGTAAAGCTGCGAATCTACAGTGTATGTTTCACAGAACAAACACGCGAAAAAGAAGGAGAGCTCCGAAGTCACTCATGGACCCTCAGCATCTTGCAGAGGGTTCATTCCCTAAAGACGAAAAGTCTGTCTATGAATCGTTCCTCTGTAAACACGTGCAGTTACATTGCCCAGCGATCCACAGGAAGCAAATTGATGTCCATTTTTTCGGCTTGCACGCGTTATGTTGGTGTGGGTTTCGGCACTTTCCATTTAAAATGCGTGCAAATGTAAGAAAATAAACATGAGTGAGGCCAGAAATAACGTGAATTGTGTGTGTGTGTGTGTGTGTGTGTGTGTGTGTGTGTCTTACCTGCCTTTTTATTGCTGTAGGCATAATAATAAAATGGAAACGTAAACATTACATAACTGAGATATGCTTACCTGCCACGAACGATATATTATTTTATACATGGAGGAGTTCAGTGACATACACACGTACAGAAGAATTATATATATAAAGATATTAACTCATACATAATTTACATTAAAATGAAAAAATTATAATTTTATTGGCAGGCAACAAAATTATTTTATTTTTAACATTTACCATTGTTTGAAAAAGTTTAAATGAATTTTCAAGTACTTTACTGTTGTTAAAACGTAAAAGGTTGCAGGTAAACTACCCCTTTCCCCTTAACCGATCTTCACCAAAATCGAAAGTCCTTGAGATCTCTACAATTCAGGGACGTATGCAAAAAATTATTTGATTCCTTTTGAATTTGCGGCTGTTATCGTTTGCCATAGAAAATACGCTTGATAAAAAAATGTTGCAGGTAAACTACCCCTTTCCCTTAACCGATCTTCACCAAAAACAATAGGTCTTGAGAACTCTACAATTTAGGGCTGTATGCAAATAATCTTTTGATTCTGTTTGAATTTGCGGCTGTTATCGTTTGCCATAGGAAATACCCTTGTTAAAACATAAAACGTTACAGGTAAACTACCCCTTTCCCTTAATCGATCTTCACCAAAAACAATAGGTCTTGAGAACTCTACAATTCAGGGCTGTATGCGAAACATTATTTGATTCTGTTTGAATTTGCGGCTGTTATCGTTTGCCAAAAACAAATTTCCCTTGTTAAAAAAAACCGTTGCTGGTAAACTACCCCTTTCCCTCAACCGATCTTCACCAAAAACAATAGGTCTTGAGATCTCTACAATTCAGGGACGTATGCAAAAAATTATTTGATTCCTTTTGAATTTGCGGCTGTTATCGTTTGCCATAGAAAATACCCTTGTTAAAAAAACGTTGCAGGTAAACTACCCCTTTACCTTAACCGATCTTCATAAAAAACAACAGGTCTTGAGAACTCTACAATTTAGGGCTGTATGCAAATAATCTTTTGATTCTGTTTGAATTTGCGGCTATTATCGTTTGCCATAGGAAATACCCTTGTTAAAACATAAAACGTTACAGGTAAACTACCCCTTTCCCTTAACCGATCTTCACCAAAAATAATAGGTCTTGAGAACTCTACAATTCAGGATTGTATACGAAACATTATTTGATTCTGTTTGATTTTGCGGCTGTTATCGTTTGCCAAAAAAAAATTTCCCTTGATAAAAAAAACCGTTGCTGGTAAACTACCCCTTTACCTCAACCGATCTTCACCAAAAACAATAGGTCGTGAGTAATCTACAAATCAGGGCTGTATGCAAAAAATTATTTGATTCTGTTTGAATTAGCGGCAGTTATCGTTTGCCATAGAAAAAAAATCTACACATAGACACACAGACAGACACACACACAGACACTTTTCGGAAAACGACTTTTTTCATGTTTTGAGTGTAGTACAATCAGAATCTGCAATAATCTCGAACACGATTTTTTTTGCCATCACCATACTTCCATTTCCTTAAGGAATATGGAAGTAAAAACAACAGCAAATACAAAATGAAAAATACAAATATTTATGGTTAATGAAAAAACAAAAAACACTGTATTAAGGAATGACAACATATGCTCTACACATTACACATAATGGCTGTTTGTTTTTTGTTAGTCACAAAATGAGTACTTGTCGGAAAACGAATTTTACCAAAAAAACTAGTTCTGCCACAAAAAAGTGACATGTAGGCCTATAATAATAGGCAAGGGGTTGAGTTGGGTTTTTCGTTGTTTTAGAAAAAAAAATAGAATTACATTACACACGTATTGGTTTCCATATATAATTTCAGTTTTCATGTTAACCTAACAATCAATTTTTGGTGTCACAGCCAACCTGGTGATAAATTACTACTACTAGTCATTTTCCATTAAAAAATGACAAACGAAATCAATTAAATTGCAATCACCAGCCAACTATTTTGCAACATACAAAATTAAAATTTGTATAATTCTTTCACTACATAAAATTATGTGCGATATTCACTACATATCGAAGCCTAAAAATCGCATTATTGAAATAACTGCGGGTACGCATAAAGGCAATACCAAATGATTTTATATATAATCTGAGAACATGGAAGTCATGTATGGTTCTCCATACCGATTTTATATATTGCAACTGAAGCTGTTTAAAAATACATTTTTTGCATTTTTAACCAAACAAATTCTGTCATATTTTTATCCATTTTGTAACTAATAATATTGTAATTAAAACAAACACACTCACTACTCTCAATAACACACAAAATAAACATGAAGTAACCCCAGAAAATCCGCAAACCTCACAAAAACAAAAACTGCAATTTCCACCTTGAACACGCTAAATGTAAACAAAGTCACGGTGTACAAATTATTTTGTAAAAACTATTTTCTTTAGTCAGTGCTGCAATCTGATGGCAGAAACAAGAACTAAAATGTAAAATAAAACTTCTGCATTCGTTCTGTGGTGTAGTATTAGACACGAGTGAGACCAAGACGTGCGTGAGGACAGAGCTCTTGATCAGAACGGACCTCTCTCTGGACTGAAGATTTCGCTGTTTTCAGCTGCTGCCCTGCTGCCTTCGACTACGAGGACAGACGAACAACAGCTTGCCCGCTTACTGGATATCAGGCCTTAGAAGAAAGAAGACTTCAACTCAGCTGGCTGGTGAACTGAGTAGCCAGCACACACAGCTGAGTCCGTCGGACCTTCTAAAGGCCACCAGCCGAGCGACCCTTCTCAGGACCACCAGTTTGCCGCTGAAGAGGAAGCACTTAGCCTGCCAGAGCTTAAGGTTGCGCAGCGCATCTTGCCCGCTGATGCTCAGGCTCTTAGGTAGCGCTGCCTAGGACGATCCTTGCGAGCCCCCACCAGTGGTAAGCGAGCTTGGATATCGCCTTGGTAAAGAGGCCGGTGGACACCTTTCTTGGTAAGGAGAGGTATCTAACGAAGCCGGTCATTAGCACAGCTCGTAGAAAGCCTGAGCGTTCCAGTAGTCCCGCTTGCGATCCGGCTCGGGCCGGACCCTAGGTCCCTGGTTACCGCCGGAGCAGCCTGGCTGCCTCTTGTCGGCGAACCTCCCGCTCGTTGGCGGAAATGCCCGGTTCGGGCGCGTCAACGAGCACGCAGTCGCTCGCCTCCTCCATACTCCACACGAGCGATTCGCCGTGTTCTCCGGCTATGGATGCGGACCAAGTCGTAGATCCCCGGACGGTTCCGCTGCCCGGTGACGAGACCGACGCTTTCGTGGCGGTTGGGCCACGGGGGCGCCCGGTTAAGAAACCGAGGCGGAATCGATCCTCCTCAACCTCTTCCTCGGCGTCCGCCATGGAAGTTATCCCCACCGATGGCGAATCCGGCTCGGGGCCGACTGTGCCCGGCGCTGCCCAAGCACCGCCGGCCACTCGTCGCATCCCGCCCGTGTTCGTTCACGGCGTGAACAACGTCACCGGTTTTTACCGGCGACTGATAGTGGCTCCCGGACTTTCCCCGGCCAACGTTGAAGCTCCTTGGGGGCGACACTGTCAAGATCGTTGTCCGAGGAATGGGCGAGTACCGCAGCGTCATGGCGTTTGTCGAATCCGCCAACCTGCAGTTCCACACCTTTACCCCGAAACACGTGAAGCCTCTGTCCTTTGTGCTCAGAGGCTTAGACGTGGAATCTCCTCTCGAGGAAATCATCGATGAGCTGCGCGAGCTTGGCTATCCGGTTCGCGCGGTACATCGTGTATTTGCTCCCGCCGGACCAAGGCGTCCAATTCCCCTGGTTCGCATCATGGCCGAGAACAGCGAGGCAGGCGCAAGCCTACTATCTCTTACGCGGCTTTTTGGTTTCCGCGTAAAAGTGGAAAGAAGCCGCGCTCCCGGGGCTCTGCCTCAGTGCTATAGGTGCCAACGCTTCGGGCACCACTCAGAGACTTGTTCCAACGCTCCGGCGTGCGTGAGGTGCTCTTTACCTCACGCTAGTAAACACTGCGATGCACCTGCTTTTAAAAGGTGCATCAACTGCGGCGGAAGTCACCCCGCCAACTACCGGGCATGTCCGGTGTTTCAGCGGGAGCTCGAGCGGCGAAAGCCGAAAGGGCGCCTGCCACCACCGAGGCATCCGGAAGCTGGTTCCAGACCTGCAACTGAGCAGCCAGGCCCTTCGCCTCCTGCTACGGCTGCCGTGTCTTTCGCCGTAGTTGCTAACAAGCAACGCAAACGCAGCAAAGGCCCGAAGCAAACACCTGCAGCTCAGGCAACTCCAACTCAGGCTCCTTCACAGGCCCCTGTCCCACCTATGGCGAAAAAGCGCCGAAACCTCGTGGCATCTAAAAGTGAGACCACCCAGCCTACAGAAAACATCTCGGTTGTGGAGCCTGAGAATTCTCAACCCTCCCCAGCACCGGAGAATCCTGCCCCTGCTTTAGAAGCAGCCTCGCCTGACCTCCCGCCCCCGCGGTTTCCTAACCAGGCAAAAAGAAGCGGCATAGAAAGCCCCGTGGCGCTCGTTCCCGGGCTCCTGCCAACCCGGCCGCACAGTCCAGACAGCCTGCACAGCGCGCGAAGACCGACGCACTCGCAGCTGTCCCTCTTCCTAGCACCTCCGCTAGAGCCGCTACACCTGGCCCTAAGAAACCCCTGGCTTCCACCAATCCCCCGATTGATAAGCCTCGGCGCTCTTATGCGCACACAGTCTCCGGGCACTCTGCCTCAAAAACCGAACCAGACGACTATCAGGTCGTCAAAGACTTCCTTGCGGAATTTGACCTCCGCAAAGTTGCCCAGACCTTCAGGTCCATCCGCTCCCGCTTGGAGACTGCCGATACAACCGAGAGATTCATGCTCTTGGTGGAAGCCGCCACTTGTGTAGGTTTTCTATGAGTCGGGTCCTCAAACGGGATCTCTCAATTCTTTCCTGGAACGCCAACGGGTTGTCCAACAAGATCCAGGAACTTCAAGAATGACTGGCCCGACTCAAACCCGATGTAGTGCTTCTCAATGAGACCCACTTGACTCCTGCGAACCGGTTACGACTGGCCAACTATGTGTGCTATCGAAACGACAGACCGGGCACTGCTGGTAGCGGTACTGCCGGCGCGGTGAGGCTCAATCTCGAGCATCACCGAGTCGTCTTGCCTGCAATGACTCACCTCGAAGGCACCGCTGTGGAGTTGTTAAACACTCTAGGCGGTGTACAGATGGTCGCGGCATATAAACCGCCGCAAAAATAGCTCCTTCACCCCGATCTAGCTGTCGCGTTCGATGCACACAGGAGGGTCATCATGGCCGGCGACTTGAACTGTAAACATCGCGATTGGAACAGTCGCTTGACTGCCCCAAACGGGAAACGTTTACGCAGGTTTGCCGATTCTCGCAGGATAACAGTGATTGGGCCTACCCAACCTACGTTCTACCCCTCACAACGCCACGCGACTCCCGATGTCTTGGACATAGCGGTGATCCAAGGAATTGACTGTCCGGTCCATGTGTCCGCGCTAACGGAACTATCGTCCGATCATCTCCCCATCTTGATACACGTCGCTACCCAGCACGTCGTACGCAGAGATGTCAGGAAGGTGGTAGAATGGGACCGCTATGGCCCGGCGTTAAGTCGCCGATTGCCAGAGGCGGGACCACTCGAAACCGTCCGCCAAGTCGACGAGGCAGTTTGACGAGGCTGTCGTATCTGCGATCGACGCGTCTTCCAGGATGAAGCCTGGCGTCACGCCCCACTGGCAGCGGATCCCAGAGGAGACGAGTGCTCTCCCTTGCGAGAGAAATCGCCTCCGGAGACGCTGGCAGCGGACCCGTGATCCGGCCGACAAGGCAGCGTACAACCGGGCGACCGGCATTTTACGTCGTGAAATGCAGGCCTACCGGAGACGCTGTTGGGAACTCGCCGTGGCCCAAGCAGGGGACGGCTCGGACGAAAGTAGCCCTTACCGGATACTTTCGGCGTTGGTAGGGAAGAGGCGCCGACCTCGTATCCCAGCCATTGCTGGACCCTTTGGTCAAATCCTGGCTCGCCCGGAGGCGAAGGCCGAGTACTTGGGCGCGTGTTTCGAGCGACAGTTCGCTCCTAACCCGCCCATGGACTGGGACTTCGACGAAGAAGTCGAGAACGAAGTGGAAGACTTTCTGTCTCTTCCGATCACTGCGGAGCCCGAACCCATTATTAGGGAAGAGGTCACAGATCGGCTCGTTGAACTCATACCGAGAAAAGCTCCTGGCCCGGACGGCGTCTCGAACGCCGCTCTTACTCGACTCCCGGAGCAAGGAGTACTTTTCTTGGTCGCGCTGTTCAACGCGTGTCTTAGACTGACCTATTTTCCCCAGAAATGGCGTAAGGCGACGGTCATAGTGATCCCGAAGCAGGGAAAGGATGCTTCCCGTCCCGGCAACCTCCGGCCCATCAGTCTACTGTCAGCCACGTCAAAGGTTCTCGAACGTCTCGTACAACGGAGAGTACTAGACCATCTACGAAATTTCGATGTACTGGTCCCCGAACAATTCGGCTTCCGTGTGGGGCATTCCACCACTCATCAGCTGATGAGACTGGTGGAATACATCACGGGCGCCGGGTGTCGGAAAGAGCAGACTGTCGCCTGTTTCCTAGATGTGGAAAAGGCCTTTGATAGTGTCTGGCACGACGGGCTCTTGTTCAAGCTCCGGGAAATCCAGCTCCCAGATTGCTACCTTCGCTTGATTGCTAGCTTTCTGACGGAGAGGACTTTCTGCGCGAGAATAGACGACCATGTCTCTTCCGAGAGACGCATTACAGCCGGGGTACCTCAAGGTAGCGTGCTAGGGCCTCTCCTGTTCTCCGTGTACGTCAACGACGCACCCAGAGAGCCTGGAGTCCAGATGACCCGGTTTGCCGACGACACGGCGGTCTATACCGCCGATCGGAACGCTGACAGGGCTATCCTACGACTCCAGCGCGCACTCGATGCGTATTCGACGTGGACGGAAAGCTGGAAAGTTGCCGTCAACGACACCAAGAGCTCCGCGGTGCTATTCTCCAAGCGCCTGAAAGAACCACGAGGCCGAGTGAGACTCGGTAGAACGTACTTGCCCTGGTCGAGAGAAGTTAAGTACCTCGGTGTCCACCTTGATCGTCGGCACACCTGGAGTGCCCACGCTGAGACGATGCGAAAGAAAGCGTCCGCTCTTCTCGCGCAACTGTTTCCGATACTTGTCAACAAGGCTATGACCCGCAAACTGGGTAAGTTGATTGTCAACGCATATCTGTTGCCGATCATTACCTATGCTCTTCCCGTCTGGGGTTACCTCGCAACCGTTCATAAAAGAAGGTTGCAAAGCGTTCTCGATAGGGGCCTTCGGCTAGCGGCCAAAGTCCCCTATCGGTTTTCTTCTCGTCTCTTGAGAAGAGGACTCGGTGTCCGCTCCTTGGATGACACCGCAAGGCGACTTGCACGTAAATTTTACGTCTGAGCTGCGAGGACCCAGACAAACCCACTCACAGCCGGCCTTGGCAAGTACCGAACACGTCCAGGTGAATCTTGGAAACGGCGTCGACAAATACTGTACTAGTCGACCTAGTACGAGCATGTCGTTGTAGCGACCAATAAAAATTAAATAAGTAATATTCCGTCTGGACAGGACCACTAGGCAGGAGCCCCTACCGGAGGCTCGGTACTAGGAAACCATTGGGTCGTCTCACGACGCACAACCCAACAGCTCTGGTAGTAGTCTGGTGTAGTATTTAGTAGTAAGACGCAAAGCTTTTGAAAGCATTGTAAAGTGAGCGGCATAAATGGGCATAAATGTGCACCATTTGTCAAAATACCAAGTCCACTGGTGGCGCAACATTACGCCATTGGTCCTCAAAGTGTTAAATATGTTGCAGCTACTGAGGTGAGGAGTGGAATCAGAAATTCAGTAGTCATATGATAAACTGTTAACGCTATATTTAAGTACATTACAGTGCCAGTTATTCGGATGACTATTAACAGGATGATTGGTTATCCAAAATTCTTTCATTTTTCATTAAAAAAAGAAAAGTTTTTTTTTGGGGGGGGGCTGTGTAGCCGCAGTGTCATCATTTATAAAAAACAAATCAGCAATTGTTGAAGGCATCCATTCACTGCCGTTCTGTAATAAGTTGAGCATTTTCAAAATGGGTGTCAAGCCCGGATTTCCCACTAGGCACGTGCCTAGGGGTGGCTGGCTCATGGGGGTGGCACGAGGTGAAAAATTATTTGTTAAAATTTCATGTTTTCGGTTTTTTAATTACAGTATTTGTATTGGGCACTATTATTATTTGCATTATTTGTTCTATTTATTCAATTTACATTACTTTCATTGATTTTACTATGTTTGATGATAAAACCAAACCATGTAGGTCTATAAATAAACCTATAAAAGAAAGTAGGCCTACGTACATTACTTGTTATAAAACTAATCTATGTGTTACTAAAGTGTACACGTAAATAAATATTAATAAAAGTTAAAAAATATAGTCTTTTTCACAATTCCATCACATTTTCCTTTTAGATTTAAGATCAAATGAGATATTTGCAACAGAGATAGTTGAAATGACTATTTTCAGCAATCAAGGAGAATTGAATATATAGGGGCTAACAATAGTGCCTAGGGGTGGCAGGACACCTAAATCCTGGCCTGTTGTCAGTTGTTGTACAGTGTACTTTTCATATGCATTATATGTACTGAATACAGTATTCATATTAACGCATGAGCTCAAAATACTAAGGTTTATATCTTGCTGTTCAACATTTTCAGAATTTAAAACAATCATTGTCTGAAGCAATTCTAGATAAGGAGTCTGGAACAAGAATGTCTAATACTCACTTGGAATTTGGTAAAAATAGTGTATCAGTATTACAGTATATGAGGTGTCTTAACTGAAGAAAGCAGACCCAGAGATAAAACATAACATCTAATAATGAATTCTTTTAATTGCAAAATAAGATGGTGTCTAGAAAGAAAATTCATGTCTTTTTTTGTCGAAAAAATCTTACAATTACAAATATTACTTTCTGTCTTCAGTCACTGGTAATGCAGCCCTTTAAAATATAATTGTAACATATTTAGTAGATTTCTATAAAAAATAACCGTAGACTTGTATGTCATGTAGTAAGTTACTGTACTACATAGAGCACTTGATCAGACAATAATAATCATTAAATTTTAAAATATTGATCACTACCAGTCTGCGCTCATCTTCAGGGGATACAAAAACCTGTTAACATAATTTCTAATAAAAATCTGCAAGATAGCATAAGTACAAAAGCAGATTGTGAAATGAGAATTAAAAAAAGCAAGTATTTAAAATACCAAAACAAAATTTTTAATATACAGGAAATTGCACTTATTCTAGACAGTCTGCCTGTGTTGAGTAGAATTAACAAGTAAGTACCACACTCTGTTTATTATTACATAGGTGCCTAAAAATTGTAAATCAAAAACAATAAACGTTTGAGTTGTAGAGAAACTGCTGGCATATATTATGGAAAGCATCTTCATGTGAGATTTTTAATGGAATGTATTCTACATGCTGGTAAACCTAAAGGAAGAGGCATGTTGAAAGTTCCAGAAATCAATATAAAGTAGGTGTTAAAGCCTGAATAGGGAATTCAGAAGACCTAGTAATAAATAATTAATTCGTATAAAGTACAATGCGCACAAATTTAATCTATTCAAGTTAGTAGGTATATGAAATTTTATGCCATGTATTTAAAAGCCAAGTTTTAATAATAATAATCTTGCTCTTATATTGTATAGCTTGAATAATTCAAATCAGACCACTATTAAGGTAACAATTTGTTTTTGTAGTAAAATCAGTGCTTAATGTTCAGTCAATTCTAAGAGAGAGAGAGAGACATGATTACAAAATACACTGTAATCTGCAAGAACAAGGATCTGTAGGTAGGATGAGGGATGATCACTATGCACTAAGAACTACAGTATGGACACCACAGGTTTAATAAAATATGCAAAATGGAGAGTGCCAGAGAAAGTCCTTCATTCTTCTTTAGTAAAATATGAGTATATCTAGCAGAGTAGAGATGAATGGAAGAGGATGAGAAATGTTTTGTGTACTGTTCTAACATTGTAGTGTTACTGTTGAAGCGAGTGTAAGCACGAGAAACTTGACGAATTTGATCATTTTTGAAAGAACAGTTGTAATGGTAATGTAACTGTAAAGCTGAAATGAGTGTAAGCATGAGAAATTGACAGAATTTGATCGTTTTTAAAAGAACAATTATAATGGTAATGTAACTGTAAATTTCTCACAATGGTTATTCATTATGGGTACAAAAATTTTATGCACTCAGATTTCTTAGGTTTGAATCTGTGAAAAGGTTTCACCAAACATCAGTATTTTTGCCAACAAAAAGGCAGTGGATTGCGCTGATATAGCTTTGCATTCATATCGTATTTATATAATTCCTATTTATGCAGTTCAGAATCTTCTTAAAAACTGTGATTCCAAAGTACCTTATACATACCCTTGCCCAATATTACTTGATAATAAGACCTCTATATTTGGGATGAACTTTTTAGAATGCTTGTCCTGATTTTAGCGGTACTGGCCTGAACAGGTAAATGCTACTGGATTTGTGCTGTAGTACAATTTCTTTCAATAAATAATGGTACCTTAGTACCAAATCAATAAACCATTAGGCGGCTTTCACACAAGACACTCAATGTCTGAACACTTGACCACCAGTCTCTGAGGAAGCCACAGTACAGCCTCAGGTGTGTCTCTGATGTCAGAGCCACTGATCTATACCCACCCATGAGGAGTTCTATTATTTTATTTGTGCTGTTGTAGTGATGTAATTCAAGGAGGCACTTGATCTGTCTCATCACCATTCAATGGAATATTTAGCGTGTCTCCTTTCCTGCCTATTGCCATACTCTTGGTCATCATATTTACTCTCATTCTGTATTCTTCACATTTGCCATCAAGATTTTTGATCATTTTAACAACTTTTTTCATACTACTCACTAAAACAACTATATCATTGGGAAATATAACACCTCCACTCTCCTCGCACCTACATTTCACCCTCTTCTGCCATCAAAACATTTCTCAATTACTGTACTTCCTCCAAATACAGGTTAAATAGAGCAGGTATCACCCCTATCTCATTCCCTACCCTCTAGATCAATCTCTTCCTCTTCCTTTACTGTTTGCTTTTTATAAAAATTAGAAAATAATTAACATTTAATCTGTTTCCAAATTTCTCTTGAACTTTTCAAGAACAAATATGGCAGCGACAGCACACTAATAAGGGTGCTTACAGCCCCCCAGATAATAATATATTCCAAATTTTGTTGTACACATTTAATATGTGAATGCATTGAATATTTTGTGTACAATAAGGCCATCAGCTGAGTATAATATCTTCAACTATGCCTGGAAATAGGTTGGTCATAGACTGATTTAGGCATGTTCATTAAAGTAAGGAGTCCATTAGAACATCCCGTATGCATGTAAGACTTTTGTGGACTAGAAATATTATCGTTAAGCTGGAATTCTGCGAGTATGCATTTTTTGTACTTTGCAACATTTCAAACGATGCACCAGTATTTGAAGTTCTGTGAAATTTGTGTAATGAAAGTACACATAAAAAGATTCACAAATTGACAAAAGCATTTTCTGCACGAAATGTCAACTTGAGACGAAAGTTATGCAGAAACTTGGACTTCGCCAAACACAGCAGAAAATTGAACACTGTTAGGTTTGTCAACAAGGTACTTCAGCAACCGCTCTCAGTTTCAGAGGATGACCACCTGTGATGGCTCATCAATTCAATTTATTGTGCAAGAATTATGTTCTGTGTATAGTAATAGGTAACATTTTTTTTTAAATCCGTTTGGACATATGCTGGGACACACAACACTGAAAGTAGCATAAAACTGCTGGATATGGATATTCAAATTTTATGTTGAACAGTGGTGTTGATATATGACATTTAATGCAAAAATATGTACAATCAATTGTGATTTCAGTATATTTTGGAATAAAAGGAAACAGTCATTTAGGAGGAAGTTGTAACAGGACAAAACAGGTTGAACCATTGTTTTAATAATTTTCCGTAATTAACCATATATAATAATTTTATGAAAGCCATTGTTGGGGACTCATTGGAAGTTAGAACGAAGTATGTGACTCATTCCAAGTTGAACAGACATTACCGTATGAGGTGAGGTATTTGTTAATTATCAACATGTCACGCTTGGATCATGAGAGAGCCACGTGTTTTTCAATATTAAAACAAACTTCGGCGTCCAGAAACTACTGGAAGCTTCGATATGTGAAGATGGGAGACGGGTGGACGTCGGTGGAGCCACGTGGCTGATACACAAAGAGCGGATAGCATACACAGATTGCCAGAGTCAGCAGCCCGCCTTCATACTGAACAGACGAAATTCTAACCATAGCCTCGGGCGAGTTTCTGGTAGACCGAAAATGTCAAAGTAGGTCTACCAAGGAGTATATTATAATGTAAAACAACAGTAAACAGTTTTTCAACCGTACTAACAGTTTTACAAAAGGAGTGAAGTTAATAAAAACAGTGGTAGTTAAGTGAAGAAGACTGCACCGACATAGTGCGCAATATCGGGGACCTCATACAGCTAAGTACAGTGAAAAAACTAATTTAACAGACCAAAAGGGAAGGACAGTTGATATAATTTGAATTAAATAATTAATGAGCTCAATAAATAAACGGGGGTTAAAAAGATATATATAGAGAGTGAGAGAGTGGGTGAGAATATAAAAAGTAAAATAGAAAGTACTGGTTTGCACAATTATAATTAATCATTTATAGCTTTGTTTAACTAATTTTTGTGTGTTCAATATTGAGTAATTTGTTAATAAAAAATGAATATGATTAGTAATTTTTGATTTGCTACAATGAAAATAAATTCAGATTTCTGAATGACAATCACCATGTGTTAAGTGTAGTTATTATGCCAAAACCTAACCTATTTTCTGTGTCGAAATCTCGCCTAATCGGACCTGTCAGTTTTCTGAATTCAGGGAAGTAAATTAACTCAAGTGTTTTAAATGGGAAGAGTGTAAAAGGTTTATACATTACCTTCTCCAAATGTATTGGCGGCCCTGTAAGCGTTGTGGGATTCTCAGTGTTTTAAGATAAGTACGAAAAAAGATCGTGTAAGTAAGTAATATTCTTCTTGGGTGTCTGTAATTGTTAATATAGTTACAATTATAGGTAGAAATAGTTAAACTATTTCTTATTTTCAAAAATAGGTACTTTTGAAGTATAGAATTCATTAACAGCATCTTCAAACCATTTTGGATCTTCATATGAAACACTGTGTGGACGTCCTTTTTTGCTGTAATAGTGAAATTCTGAAATGCCACGTCCCTTTATTCCATTAACTGAACACTTCAGAAAACGTTCATGCATTCTTGCTTCCCATTTCCAACCGACATAGTGTATACCCTTGTACTCTACTTCAATTTGAGCAGTATACAAGTTGTAACCTGAAAATCAATAATAATAGCATAATTACATATTTGGATATGTGTCTACTAACATTTGACACAACCACAATCGACATATAATGTATGTCTGGTCTGCCATATGTTGTTTTAACAATAACAACAGTCCGTGAGAGAATTATCATGTGTTCTTTGTACAAAAATTATCACTTTCGTATTCAGCATGGAATTTTTTGTAGTGTCTGAAAATATGAAATTAACATAATTACGGTACTTGTAAGGATTTGTAATCAAACAATTGAAATCTTATACAGTTTGATATTAGTTCGGATTGAAAAAAGTCAGCTGAAAGAATGCACATTGGAAAAATCAAACAATTAATGTTTATAGTTAAACCTGAAGGTACAGCTTTGGGTGTCTGTACTACCAGCTTGTCGAGTTGTACTGTACAGTAATGTTGTATACTTCATTTGTTCGTTTTAACTGTCTACCCTTGTGTGTGTGTGCGTGCAAGGTTAGCATGCAGTAAATTCATACATACATAAATTCTTGGATTTCGTTGTCCATGATGTGTCTGTTACTTAACTAAATATAATTGTAGTTGTCTTGTTTGTTCATCATCTTTTTTCACAGCACTACACTTTATATAATAATGAAACTTTCGCTTGTTAAACTTACTTGACTTTTTCCGTCGAACGCATTTTGGCGTCGTATTCGCCTTCATCAGCTTAGAAACAGACTGCCAGTACTTTGTAACGGTTATTGCTTGGAAGGTAAAGTGGGGGTGGTGTGTAGAGGAAGGGGATTGGCGCGGGGATCCAAATTATTGTTTGTTTTATGTATAATTGTGTCAAAAAGTGTATGTGATTTATATTGTAATTGGCCGTTAAGTATGTTGTTTGGTTGTGTTGTGTGGTGTTTGTATATTTCAACTTTTATTCAAAGGCAACACAAGACAGTTGAAAACTTCCACAAACACATAAAACAATACACCACAAATTAAAATTTACACTGGAAATTGAACAAAACAATAGTATAAATTTTCTAGACCTAACAATTAACAAAACCAACAATACACACACGTATAAAATATACAGGAAATCCACCACAACCGACATGGTTATACACAACACATCAAACCACCCAACACAACATAAACATGCGGCTACGACGCCGAAACGCGTTCGACGGAAAAAGTCAAGTAAGTTTAACAAGAGAAAGTTTTCATTATTATATAAAGTAAATATAATTATTTCACTACCGACTCGGAACAAAGTTTTTTATGGGTAAACACGTAAAAGTTTTACCTTATAGCCTGAACCGGTTTTCACTTTTAAAAAGCTTCAGAGGCTGCCACTGGGAGCACTGTCCGTCTTGTTGTTGGCAACGGTATCGACTTTTGAAAGATCAATATTGTGTGTGTGGGGTGTGATATGTTCGAATAATGCGTGTGATTTGAATTTTGTCTGTTAGTTTAGGATGTCGTTTTTGTGTTTTCGTGTTTGTATATTTCCAATTGTTCTAGAGTGTCTAGTTTTTGGCTTCTTGTGTGTATATTGTAATGTAACAAAATAGGGAGACTAAATAAATGTAAAAACTCAAAAATAAAAAAGACCTATAAAAAATAATTGAAACTAAAACAATAATAAATGACAATGAAGTACAATACATTTAGTAAATGGAGTAATGTACCATAATATATAAACAAAAAATGTATATAAGATTAAATGATAAGACTGCAGTGATAACGAACATAAACCAGTGAATAATAATGAGTGATAATCAATCAAACAGGATTGAGAAAATATTAGTATCAGTGTTTAGGTGAGTTGATAAATCATCACCATAAAATCACCACCACAAATATGTGGTGAAAGCTCCTAGCAAACTAAGTGTTTTACAAACAACGATCACAAATCAAGTGATAATATTAGGTGCATGAATAACAAAGTTAATAATAATTGTTTATGTTCCCAATTCCTTACTACTATAGAAACAGGACTATATTTAAGTGAAAGGGCAACCGTTAATTATCATACAAAAAGAATGATCAATAAATAAAACACAGCAAAGTGGGATGAAAGGAGACATGGTTACTATGTGTAGAACCATTATATAGTTTAATTGGGAAAAAAATAGTTTAGTTATGCAAATGTTCATTAGGATCATAGCCACATGGGCGTGACAGTAAGTTAATATAATAATATATCTTTTGTTTGTTAAAATAAGAATACATCTTTTATTTGTTAAAATATGGTTATAGGAATGTAATGAAGAGTATAGCTTAAATAATTCACCAGAAGGTAACAAAGTAATAAAAAACAATACAGTTGGTAAAGTCAAAGCAGTATACCAAGCAATAGGCCAATACTAGTGTTTTAGGATTGGTCATATAACTAATTATGGTAAACTGCAGAAATAAGAAAATGTTATGGTATGTTAAACAGTATTTATAGTTGTTGAAAGTTAATTTAAATGTTGAAAATTTGTTAGAATACCAGTCATGGAAACATGGCATGAATTTAAATGTTTATGAAGTTTGTTAATGAAGAAATAGGATAAGAGTATAATAAATTTTAATACAATGTAGTAGAATTACAGAGAAAATGTGTAATTAATCGTAAGACTTTAAATTAACAGGACAAATAATGATTGTAAAAGAACAAAACAAGGAATTAAAGAAACAACAGGGCCTAGGCAGATGTTAAACATTAAAAGTAGTATCAAAATTAGTTAACAAAAAGTCAAACCACTGTGAATTAGTGAAAGTAAGCCAGAATTGTTAAATAGATTTTCTTTTTTATAGTAATCATAATGTAGTAATTAGTTTAAGGAATTATAACATGATTTTGTGAAAGTCAAATGACTAAATGGCCTATAAAACATGATTTTGTAAATCACAAAAAATACTTATTAGGTCACACAAACAGGTCATATCAGGTATCAAATTGGTTGTAATAAAAATAAGGAAAACCATTATGTAAATTAAAATAAGTAAAATTAGGTAATAGTTAGGGAGTAATTTATACTGGAACACCATTTATTTATAATATGACCCAGAGTTCAGCTGAACTGACCAATGAGGAGTTAGCAAAAATTGGTCAAGACCGTTTGAAAGAGTAAGAAAACGAATTATTCTATTGTTAGGAAGCAAAATGTACAGGTCAACTCTGTGAAGCCGGGAGCCAAAGTGTAACCAAGTATCAATTCTGAGAGTGAAAATTAAGAAAATTATATCTAAAACAAAATTAAATTCAAAAATGAAGATAAAGCAAATCTAATAAGCATAAAGCAAGAAAAGAATAAGTAAAACATAAAACTAAAAAAGTGAAAAGCAATATTCATACTCGATCTGGTAAGAAAATAACCTTATACTAAAATCACAGTTTAATACTACACAATAGTGAAGGAAAACAGAGAATTAACTATAATTACAGAGAAAACTTCAAATAAAATCATTTATTTTAAAAGAAACAATGACATAAAACTTTTGTAATCTTTGAGGTGGAATCTGAGCAGCCATCTTTGAATTTATTGTCTTCAACTCAAACTCTAAGCGGCCATGTTTGTTGACTTTGGACGTATGAAGTAAATAATTATTATTCAAATACTTAAACAAAACTAACTTTATGTATAATAGTAAGTAAGATTTTATTAACATTGTAAGTATTGTACTTCCTAATAGCATTTCTAACCTTTCATAGCAGTTAAAAAGAATCCTATAATTAATATTATAAAATAAAAACAAGATTAATTTTGTTACAATCGACCCGTGATAAAGAGTCGATCCGGGAAACGAATAATTTCAATCTGTGAATCGTACTACTAATTTTCAAAGCAATAATAACCAATAAATACAATTAATGGATTGTAAAAGGAGTTTTATTTATTAAATAAAAATAGAATAGAAGTTTTTTAAGTAGTAAAGGAAGAGTGAATAGATTGGTAAGTGGAACGTCATCAAAAAGAAATGAACCAGCAGATAACCTATATGCGACGAGTCGATTTTACAATCAAATGGAATTGACACAAAACATTTCTTTTAATAAAATTTTACCAAAACGGATGAAGAACAAATACACATTAATTAATATTTCTTAACTGTTTAAATATCGAATCAAATAATTTGAATAACGGAATAAATTAAATTAAAAATAAAATAAGTACAATTAATTTGTTAAAAAAAAAATTATTTTTAATTTTTTTAATATAAATAAAAACAAATATTTCCCGAAGAGGAAAGAACAATCGAACGAAAAAGACACGTTACAGATTAGCGCTCCAACGCGGGGCTTTATGAGTAAGAGTAAACCAGAAGGGTTTCAGCACAAATTAACCCAAGAATAATAAAAATAAATTAACACATTAAAGACACGTTACAATGTATAGAATGTCCATGTTATTGTCGATGTTTTTGTATATGTGGTTTGCTTCAATGAGGTGCTTTGTAAAGGTGGATTCTGTAGTGGAGTGAGTGTAGTGCCTTTGTGTGTTCAATGTGTCTTTGAAGCTATGTCCTGTCTGGCCTATGTAGAATTTGTTGCAGTCTGAGCAATTTAGGTTGTAAACACCAGGTAGATCGAATTTGTTTTGTGCTTTTTGTGTGTGTGTTCTGTTTTGTTAGTAGTTTTGTATGCGATTCTGTATCCTGCTTTTTTGAATTTGTGGGCTATTTTTTCAGTTTGGTTGTTGATGTATGTTAGTGTTATGAATTTGTTGTTTTCTGTCTTTGTCTGTTGTTTATTTTGTGTTTTGTGTAGGAGTTTATTGATTATTGTTCTGTCATATCTGCTGGATTCTGAGAGAAAAATAAAAAACCTCACACCAATCAGCACAAATATAATTCCTTTACACAAATTCTACCCACATACAGTAAACCTCACGAATTCTTCATTCCTTTTGGAAGAAGTCTACAATATCAATCTCATAAATTGTGTTCTTGCAGAATGTGCCAAAGAAAAAGTATGTTATTTTTTGTTAGTCAAGAAACCGACTTAAAGGTAGCTTTTGAATCTGTGAGCAGTGTAATGACGAAATAGGTCTCTATTCAGCTTGTCACTTCTTAATTGGAAGTGTTAACGTCAGTCACTTCTGGAAAGTAATTTAGTTTTCACTTGCGCTGTTCCATGGAATGGAACGTTGAATGAGGTTTTTCAATCATTATTATTGACTGAAAATGCTAGAAGAAACCAGTCACTGTACAGCAGCACATCCATGACCAAATTGAAGAGCTGTGAGATATTGAAATGATCGATATATTCATAAGAAGATACTAGATTACATGAGAGGAGTCAAAGTTCTATATGTTTAGAGTTGAAGAAGAAGGAGCTAAGTGAAGATGCAAGAAAGCAGGCAGAGACGAGAAAGATAGGTCTTGAGATGAAACTGTTAGAAGGACTACAAAAGATATTAACAGCAGAAAATGGTGGAGACGTAACTATTAGCATGCAACTAATGGAATTTAAGAAAAGAAAAATTTCACTTTCGTATAACATGATTGTTCTATATTTCGAATATCGAACCGGTCAATTATTAATTTTCCGAGGTTGGCACTATGGCTTTTGTAAAGTCAATTCATGCATCGGGCCTGAACCCTTTGTCATGCTTCAACCACTGTAGTGTACACATCCACGGGCCGGATTGGTGTCAGGTAGAATCCATTTCATGTAACTTATCCTTTATTCCAACCAGTCTTTTCTGCCTGTGTGTCAAGAACAAACCATTCATGAGATTTCGGTAAGTCACTTTTTTTCTAATTATTTGATTGCTAGCAATTCTGCATGTTGCACTGCTTAACGAGCTCACCAGAGGTTAAATTATACCGTAAGAATAAACTTCTTACCTTCAGATTGTCAATCTTTTAAAATAATATTGCACATATTATACTACCAGAGGGTTATGAATTTGCTAGTTTTTCAATTTAATTGCTTGCCGTTTCAAATGGGAACACGTGCTTTGTAATTTTTCATGTTGATGCTGGCCGTGTTGGGTAAATGGGTTACAAGCCAGTTTTGGCTGTGCGATTTTTATTCTAATCACCAACGTGCCGTGCTGTTTCGTTTTTTGTGCTTGCTCGTGGATTTTTGCATGCCGTTAGTTTTAAAATTATAACAATGTTCGTTATTTGCATGTTGTGGCACGGATACACGTTGGTACGATAGGCATGTGGACCATTATTTTGCGTCTAATGCTGTTGGTTGGTTATGTTGAGCAGTTTCATCGCGTGTGCGTGGGCCAGGTGAGCGAATATTGTGTAAAATTTTTGCACCTTGATTTTTTTGGTAATCGTTTGATTGCTCGGTCAATTCATGAGAAGTTTGTACCCGTCCTGTTATGGTCTGCTTTACACGTGAAGTCGACGTGCTACGTGCGTGCGAATGTGTAAGGGTGTGGGGGACGTTTGGTTTTTAGGTTACCCGGTTTTTTCGGTACAGCCTGCATTTATATTTAATTTTTTTTTGGAATTGACTATTACCTTTTTGGTGCGGCTTATATTTGGCATATGCGCGATATCCTGTCCACACACGCCGCGTTGACCATGATAAATTTTTGCATTTAATGTGTCCAAGTTATTGTGTTTGTATCGTTAACTGTGGAATTTTTGTATATTGTACCTTGTTGTGTATTAGTGTATTTTTGTGCATTTATTCTATTTGGTATTACACATGTTCTTTGTGTACAATTTTGTGTACCATTATTTTGCACCGTATGTGCTTTAATATTGTGCAACTTGTTTTTTTCGTGCTTTTGCACTGTGCAAATTAATATTTTGCATTTTTTGAGTATGTGATTTATTGTGTTTTGTACTATTAGCCTTTTGGATTGTGTAAATTATACTTTGCCTTGCACTAATTTACTTTTGTATTTACTATGTTCGGGATTGTTCATGGAAACTAGTTTATTTCAGAGGCCGATTTATCTAGATTACTGTTAGGCTAGGTCTGGGTCGTGACTATATTGTTTAATTTCTAATTCTCTCGTCCAGGGTGGTTGTCAGTTGCGCAAAATTCTTTAAATCATAATGCCTGCTAAATTGTCGCTGGCAGCTTTTGATAGGACCACTTCGGCGGGAATACTTGCGTTGCAACACTTAATAAATAGGTTGGAAGGGTTGCCGCAATTGAGAGTCGTGGATCAACATGAAGCCGGTATCTTGGCCTCCAGGTTGTCCGAAAAATATCAGGATCTTCTAGGTAAGGTAGATCCTTACCTATCGGCAGAGTCATTGCCCCAGGGATTGGACGAGGACCACATTTTTTCGGTGGTAGCGCAAATTGAAGATATTTATGTCCGGGGAAGCGTTTTAGCGTCAAAACTAACTGAACCAGAGATACCGGTTGGTTCCGGTCAGTCTTCACCGGGAAGTGGCGGGCACTCAGGTGTTCTCGTTCATGAGTTGCCGAAGCTTTCTTTACCTTGTTTTGATGGCCAGTCCAAATGTTGGTCCGAGTTTTGGTCGAAGTTTACCACATTAGTGGACGAAAGTCCTGCCCTCACCCCAAACCAGAAATTGTTATATTTATTGACTCATCTTAAGGGTGAGGCTTATGAGAAGGTTGCCGCGCTTCCCATAGTTGACGATAGTTATCAGCTTGCACTGTCAACTCTTAAACGCCGTTATCACAACCCTCGATTGGCCGCCCGGGTTCATTGTACCAATCTGCTTCAATTACCAGCCTCTTCTATGCGATCAGCTGCGTCTATTAGAAAATTGGTAGACAGCTTCAATGCTAACTTTTCAGCGTTGTCAGCTCTAAACATTGCTGATATATATCAAGCAATATATGCGTCTTTTGTATTGTCAAGGCTGGATTTATCATTACGTGAACGCCTTGAGGCGTCTGTTAGGGACAAAGAAAATCTCCCTTCTCTAAAAGAAATTATGACATTTTTAACCGCCATGGCGGAACAAAAAGAACAGGCATCTTTGGAATCGGCTTTACCTTCTCTTCCTAGCACTAGCCACCAGAAAACTCAGAAGGTTTCCTTTTCTAAGGCTACTCCTCTTGCTGTGTCCACGTTATCTGTGGAGGTTACGCAACGGGATTCATCTAATTCACGTTGCCTTCATTGCGATTCCCGGACCCATGTGCTTCTCAAGTGTCCGGCGTGGCTGAGTAAGGACCTTAGGGCTCGATTTCAAAGTCTCAAGAATAAAAAAATGTTGTCTTTCGTGCCTCCAACATAAACATTCTGGATGGTGCAAAAATAGGTGCAAAACGTGTGGCTCTAAGTACCACCACACTTTACTGCATTTCAATAATGCCCGTCCATCTCCGTCTCGTTCACAGATTTCTGAAACAGCTGAACTCAAGGCTTCGGGGTCATCGCTTGCTGACCAAGTTGATCTGTCTAGCACTACTTTGACCGTCTCTCTGCCCTATCCTTCAGGGGTTCTGTTAGCCACATGTCTAGCAGTCTTGTCATCTCCCAACGGTGGTTATATCGTAGTTAGGGCCATCCTGGATAGTGCGTCCCATGCTACTTTCATCACTGAAGCGTGTGCATCTCGCTTAAAGTGCGCTTGTTTTGACGCTTCAATAAGTGTCAATGGGGTAGGTGATATTGCCACCAGATCTAAAAGGGTGTGCCATCTTTCCTTGGAAACTTTAAAACGCGAGGTTGTGGCGTCTAACCATGCTTTTGTAATTCTTTCAAAGATCTCATCTGACTCACCTAGGTTCCAGGTGTTGCCTGAAGTTAAGCAGGCTACGAAAGACCTTTTGTTAGCTGACCCTACCTTCGATGTAGCAGCCCCAATTGATGCGTTGTTTGGAGCCGATATTATAGCGGCTATTCTTTTGGGAGAGACTATTCCCTTGAGTGCAGGTTTGCTTGTTGCAGTTAGGACACGTTTTGGGTTTGTAATTATGGGTAGAGCCCCAATTTCACTTAATTGTGCATTGACTTGTTTACTGGCCTTCCTTTGGATCTGGTGTCTGCACATCAGCTTCACTGTCATTTCCACCACTTTTATCCCTCAGTCACAACATTATCAACTGATACAACCAACCTACTTTAGCAAGTTAATCGGTTTTGGGAGGTCGAAGAGCCTCCAGCTTTGCCCCACAGCTATCTGAAGAGGATCACTTTGCTGAAAAGTTTTATATGGAGTCAACAAGTCGGTTGCTGTCGGGTCGTTACCAGGTGCGCTTGCCGTTTTTCAAAAACTCTTCTCACACTTTGGGAAATTCCCTTAAGGGAGTATGTCTCGGTTTTTCGCATTAGAAAGGAAATTTGCGTCTAACAATCAGTTTAAGAGCCAGTATGTGCAATTTATAACTGATTATGTTGCTCAGGGGCATATGTCGCTGGTGTCTGACCCCAATTTTCCAAAATATTTCATCCCACATCATGGTATCTTTAAGGTTAGAGGCAATACTTCAAAAATAAGGGTGGTGTTTGACGTCAGCATGAAGACGTCCTCCGGGATTTCCTTAAATGACGTGTTATGTGTCAGCCCTAAGTTGCAGACCTTACTGTCCGATGTTTTGACTTTGTTTCGGCGTTTTAGCCATGTCTTCACGTGCGACATCGAACAGGTGTATCGCCAAATTGCCATGCATCCTGATGACTCTGCGTACCTATGTATTTTATGGCGTGAGGAGGTTACCGCCCCATTAAGGGTTTTCGCTTTCCGTACCGTTACTTATGGACTAGCTTGCGCCCCTTTTCAGGCGTTGCGAACCTTGCAGCGGCTGGCTCAGGATGAGGCAGTTAATTTTCCTGCGGGAGTTGCGGGAGTGGCGGTACTTAGCCGTAATATTTTTGTTGATGATATTACTGCTGGTGCTGATTCAAAACCAGAGCTTTGCAAATTACAACAGGAATTAATCCTGTTGTTATCGTCAGGAGGTTTCAATTTGAAAAAATGGTGTACTAATCAACCTGACTGCCTACCTGAATCAGCCGCTCAGAGTGATTTCGTCATTTCTAAGGATATTCTGGGTTTAAGTTGGGACCATTCAACCGATTGCTTCTTATTTCCTCCTTTGGCCTGTTGCAGTAATGCTCAGGTACAATTCACCAAACGTGTCGTGTTATCCCAGATGGCACAATTATTTGACCCATGTGGTTGGCTTTCACCAGTGATTTTCAGGGCCAAGGCCTTTTTCCAAAAACTCTGGGCTGAAGGCTTGGAATGGGATGCTTCTCTCAATGATGACTTAAATGATTATTGGAGTCAATTCCTGTCCGCTCTGAATCATCTTTCGGTAATCACTATTTCTCGGCCATTCCTCCCTAAAGGTGGGCGTATTGAAAAGGTTATATTACATGGTTTCTGTGATGCTTCCCAGTTGGGGTACGCGGCAGTCCTTTACCTGTCCATTTATACTGACTCTGGTCCTCCGGTGGTTTCGTTGGTGTCTTCTAAAACTAAAGTGGCACCTCTTAAAACTTTATCAATCCCACGTTTAGAGTTGTTGGGAGCTTATCTTTTAGCCAGAGTAGTTTGTCATTATGTTGGCTTATTCTCTTCATGTTTTCAAATGAGTCAAATTTTCTTATGGACAGATTCGATGATTGTTTTGGATTGGCTAAATATGCCTACTTTTAAATTGAAAACGTTTGTTGCTAATCGGGTGGCTGCCATTACCGAGTGGACCAATATTAAGTCTTGGCGTCATGTTCATGGTGTTTCTAACCCCGCTGATTTGGCCTCTAGAGGTACTTCAATCACCAGCCTCCAGTCGTCGACATTGTGGTGGTCAGGGCCAGATTGGCTCAAGCTTGATTCTGTGCACTGGCCCCCTATTAATTATCGACCTAATCACGACGTGCAAGATGTTGCCTTGGAGACCAAGGTCTCTTCGTTTCTTACTCAGGAGCCCCGGGTGGAATTGTTCGATCACTTGTCCTCGTGGCCCTTAGTGGTGGGGGTAACCTCAGTTATCTTAAGGTGGGCTATGCCTTCGGGGGTGGAACCTTCCACAGCCGTGGGGTGGAAGAGGTTAGCTGTTAACTATATTTTATGCTACATTCAGCGTAGCGTGTTTGGAGCTCGCGGCTGTTCGTTTAGATAAGCGGTTCCCGGTCCGCATTCAGCGCCTGATCCCGTTTATTGATGATTTTGGCCTCATTCGAGTACGCGGTCGCTTGACCAACTCTACGGTAGCTAGAAATCGTTTTCCGGTTTTACTGCCCAAGCATCACCATCTAGTCGGGTTGCTAATTCATCACACCCATGTGTGGTTAGGTCATGCTGGTCCTTTGCAAGTTCAATCTCAGCTGGCTCAAAACTATTGGATTTTGTCTGCACGTCAGGTCATAAGAACCATAATTTGGAAATGTCTTCCTTGTTTCAGGGCGCGTCCTCGCCCCACCAAACCGTTAATGGGGGATCTGCCAATCCCTAGGGTTAATCCGGCACCTCCATTTTATTCTTCCGGCATGGATTATGCTGGCCCTTTTTTGGTACGGGCTTACGCTGTTCGGAAGGCGCCTATAGTCAGTCAAGACTTACCTGTGTATTTTCATCTGCTTAGCCACTAAAGCAGTTCACTTTGAAGTAGCTATGGATCTTTCTACTTCACAGTTTATTGATTTGTTGAGGCGATTTATTAGTCGTCGTGGAGCTCCTCAAACACTGAATTCGGATTGTGGCAGGAATTTTGTGGGGTCGCGCTCTGAACTTAAACGGGAGCTAAAAAATGTTCTTTCTAATCCTGACATGTCAGCTCAGATAACAGCTTTTGCTGTCGATAACAATATTGATTTTAAATTTATCCCTCCATCTGCCCCTCATCAGGGTGGCTTGTGGAAACGGGCTGTCCAGTCGGCCAAGTTTCATATGAAACACATGATTGGGCCCAGGTCGTTGACTGTAGCGGAATTTTCATCGTTATGTATTCGCATAGAAGCAATCTTAAATTCCCGTCCTTTAACTGCCTTATCTTCAGATTCAAGTGATTGCCAGGCTCTAACGCCTGGTCACTTTCTGGTTGGCCGCCCCATTACCGCGCCCCCGGAAGCTGAAGTCTCGTTAAATGAAGGGACGGTCCGCCATTACAAACAAATTGCCACTTTGCTCCAAGCATTTTGGAAAAGGTGGCGTTTGGAATACTTGACGGCACTTCATGCCAGATCGAAGTGGTCGTCTAAGTCCAGAAACTTAATGGATGGGGACCTGGTTGTTATGGAGGAACAGAATTCTCCTCCCCTGATGTGGCCCCTTGGCCGAGTTTCAGCTGTGTTTCCGGGGAGCGATGGGGTTGTTCGTCGTGTTTTAGTTAAAACTTCCGCAGGTTCTTTTGAATGACCTGCTATTAAATTATACAAGTTGCCTATAGCTTCTTGACTGTGTTTGTCTTGCTTTCGGGTGAGCAGAATTAGTTTTAATGATTGTGTTGTGGACTTACTTGACACTTTTCTGGGATTTCCCAGGTGGTTCCTTCCAGCTGTTGTCCGCATTGAAGTTTACATTGTGGAATGTTTCTGGCATGGCGTTGTGCCAGTCTATTGTGAGTTATGGAAGCTCAACAGATCAACAACAAAAAATAAGTAAAAAAATGATAAAAAATAAAGGGAACAAAAAATAAAAAAGGAGAAAAAATTGTAAAAAACTAGGGAATGTTAACTAAGTTGATTTGCTGAGTTTTAAATTGTGTTTGGCTGGGCAATTGTTAATTGCATGTTGGTTGGTTTTTGTCTGCTCTACCCGAACCTTTCGGATTGCTCGCCTGGTCGATGCGCCCGCGGCGGAGTTATTCGACATTTGTTTTCCTAATTAATTGCATGTTTTGTCGTATGTTTTGAATTGTCTCGTGTTTGCGTGTGACCCCCTCCTATGTTGGAGGGTAATTGTTCATAGTGTGTTCATGTTCACTAAAAAATTTTTGTTATGTATTTTGTGCAGTTCTCTTGGTGTACTTGTTTGTTGACCCATCGTGGTCAACGGGGGCCGGTGTTCGATATTTCGAATATCGAACCGGACAATTATTAATTTTCCGAGGTTGGCACTATGGCTTTTGTAAAGTCAATTCATGCATCGAGCCTGAACCCTTTGTCATGCTTCAACCACTGTAGTGTACACATCCACGGGCCGGATTGGTGCCAGGTAGAATCCATTTCATGTAACCTATCCTTTATTCCAACCAGTCTTTTCTACCTGTGTGTCAAGAACAACCATTCATGAGATTTCGGTAAGTCACTTTTTTTCTAATTATTTGATTGCTAGCAATTCTGCATGTTACACTGCTTAACGAGCATACCAGAGGTTAAATTATATCGTAAGAATAAACTTCTTACCTTCAGATTGTCAATCTTTTAAAATAATATCGCACAATGATAAACTTAGGCAGCTTAGTGACTGATTTTTTATAGTACTAACACGCTTTTAACATTACTACGTAAAGTAATATATGTTTTCTTTTGTCCGTTTTTCTTCACAGTCTTGTACTGTAGATAACAATGTACAGAGGGATATGCGTAAACTGTATAGTATTACTCCTCTCTTTTGTTGTAAGATGTATTTATCTAGTAATGGCAGTTTAAAGTTGTAGAAAGTGATACAAAAAAATTAGTAGATGAAATTAGGATTTTAAATGAATAGGAAGACCAACTAAAACAGTGGGTCTCGACCTTTTTAAGTCTGGGGCCCACTTTAAGAGGATTTTACATTCATGGGACTCATAAACACTGGCACTGGCTGAATTACTTGTGAGTTGTGCATACAGTTTATAATCATATTTTTGCTAATATTGAGTACTTTGAGCCTTCCTTTACGCTTATACATACTTAGTTCTACAAAAAGTAAATATGTAATCGATTTTTAATACGCAATAAATAAATTTTCGAGACCAACTTTGTGACCCACCAAATGTTCCGTCGGGACCCAGAAGAGGGTCGCACCCCACAGATTGAGAAACACTGCAATAGAAGGTAGACAGGTAATTCTTTTATCAGTTAGTCAAAGATTTGTCTTAATCTCTCAAAAAGTTTAATATTTAGTTAGAGAAGGAAAAAATGTATAACGGATAAAGGACCTCGAATTTTATTAAATACAGTGTTCCTTTGAGTAATTTGCAAAAAGTTTGCTTTCTTGGTTTCCCATAAAAGGTGAGGTAAGGTCGGCTACAGGGGTGGAGGAGGCTGAAATAGGTATAATATTTACTGTACAGTTTAAATAAAGTTTGTATAGGTTTTAAAATAGTAATGAGTTTCTACTGAAGTAGCAGTCAGGAAACTTTGTGAAAACTGCAAGGAAAGTGAGAAAAAATAACTAAAATTCTGTAGGAACCCTGCATTCACAATACTGGGATAATTTAATACTGCTTTGTTTTCATATGTAAAATAATATGAGGTGTTTGATAATTCAGTACAAAAATTAAGAAGTCACAAATTTTTCAGATAAAATGCATCTAAGCATTCTAAGAATTTCGACGAAACCGAAACATCGAAGCATGATAACGTTTTTATGCTTTTGAAATGTATAATGTGGATTACGTTTGGTGGATTACGTAAATCATTTCTAAACCACAGACGATCACAAACAGAGCATGTAAAACCAAATTTATTCTCACTAAAATGTTTGCTAAACTCAATGTCGGCAGCGATTATTTCTGTCTTGATGCATTTACATATCAAATTTCTAGACTGTGGGGAATCGAAAGTGTGGTAGCGTCACGTTTTTCGATGACGTTACATTTTTGTGGAATGACCCCCAGTCTAAAAACATCATGTTAAAATCTTTTTTATTTCTGAACATAATCTTCTTTCAAGACTTACTCCAATGATGCTCACGTTTTTCAATACCATCCCCATAGTACGATTTATCCAGTTCTTCATATTTGGAAACAAATAATAGTTCGAAGGTGTTTAAGTCTGGTGAGTAGGGAGTATATAGAAGAATTTCGTACCATAATTCAAACAATTTTGCTGTCAAAGTTGCAGAAGAGTGAGCTGATACATTGTCTTGATAAAAAAGAACCATTCTTTTTTCATCAAATGTGATCGGTTTGTCTTTATTTCCTCATTTAGACGATCCATCAAAGCTGCAGAATATTGCCTAGTTATAGTTTTAACCACAACCAAAAGCTTAATTAAGATTATGCCTCGAGCGTCCCAAAAGATATTGGCTGTCACCAATACCTGATGCATCACCTTAACCTGATGATGGAATGGTTTTCTCCTTTTTTGGAGCAAGTTCCCCAACTGCAACCCGCTGTTTTGACTATTCATTTGCTTCAGATTGGTAGTGATGTATCCAAGTTTCATCAACTGTTATGAGACAGCACAAAAATTCCTCTTGTGTTAAAACAACCTCAAACCATGCTCAGAAATGTTTACTCATTCATGCTTTCGATCAATCATGAGCAAATGCACACCCATCGTGTGGACAGTTTTCATATATGTAAATAGGTATTTGTGTAAAATGTGATCCACCCTTTCATCTGAGATGCCTATTGTCACAGCAATTTTACACACTTCTATCTTTGATTCCTTATCAAGGATTTTTTCAATATTCTCTGCAATTGTAACCTCCTAAATGTTCAGCATCGTTTATGCTCATGTGACTATGCAAACAACCAAATTATTTGTAAACTGTTCTAATCGATGGAGCAGAATCACCATAATATTTATCCAGCTGGATTTAGTTTCCTGCTCGGTTTTGCCTTTCAAAAAGTTTTTTTTGCAATCACTTGATCAATTCGAATGACTGTCAACAATAGAATGTAAATGCATCCGACTGAAGCATGGTGAACACTCTTAGCAGTGATGTGGAAAACTAAGAATAACTTGAACTATGTACTACGACCGTTATCTCTTAACCTTTGCACAGGCTTATCAAACACCCCTCTTATATTGTACTCATATTTTTGCCAAAATTGTAATATGTTTATTACAAACCTTTATATTGTTACGAGAAGCGTACCGAACAATCCAGAACATTCTCCACTCCCCCCGTCCAGTGTGGCTTGTGTTGCATCATTCGCGCAGTTCTAGTTAGTTCCAGTAACACATGAGATAAGCATTAAGCTGCTGGCATGCAGTAAGGAGGCAAAGCTGTACTGCACCTCTGCGGGGCCTATATAAGCCATAGCAGCCGGATTGTCAGTTCAGTTACGTGAGGGATTTTTGCTAGTGCGGATTGAGTGTTGTTGAAGTGAAGTAGTATTGTGTTAATAATTGTGTGAAACTCTATTAATAGGCAATGTTATTGTGTGTGGACGAATCTAACTGGAAATACTGTACGAGTTAATTACAAACTGTGTAACTGTGATAATTAAAGCTGGTGATTGGTGTCATGTATTTTGTTTTCCACTGTACCTACGACGATAAAGTAGACCATCGTAACAGTGGTGTCAGAACTGGGATAGAATGGTTAACAGTGGAAACAGAGGATACTTCGTAGAAGAGTTGATAAAAATAAAATGGATACCAGTCAAATGATAGAAGCATTCCGAGCAATGCTACAACAAAAAGAGGAACGACCAGACAAGAAAGTGGAAGTGAGACAGAAACCACTAATGGAAGAACGATTAAAAGAAAAACGTAAACGTGAAAATGAAACATCAGACAGACGGCAAAAAGAAGAATTTAGTCGTCAAGCCGACGATGTTAACACATTCGTACAAGATGATACCACTGCAAAATTCGTCCTGTTACGAGGTGAGCTGAACAAACAAGTTGACAGAATATCTGAAATAGAAAAATCTGTGAAAACAAATATTTCAAGTTTATAAGATTCTATTACATATTCAATAAAACAAATTAAAAGGAAGTTGAACATTTAGTAAAAGAAATAGCTGATAATGAAAGACCGACGCTGATAATAAATGCTGACGAAGATTCAAAATATCAGAGAAATCTAACTGTAGTAGGGCCAGTTTACGCAAAGGCCCCAACACTTGATGGAAGCACTCATTGGGCAACTTATATTCGCCAATTTGAAGCTGCTGCTTGCTTAAATAAATGGACGTAAGAAGAGAAAGGGCTTTCACTAATTCTTGCTTTAAAAGGGCCTGCCGCAGAACTAATACAGAAAGTGCCATCTGACAGTCAGAACATCTATGCCGAATTAACAAAAGCTCTGGAATTATGGTACAGTGACCAGAATTTGTGCGAAGTGTACCGTGTTCATCTTAAAGCGAGGCAACAGCGTTCAGGGGAGAGCCTTCAAGAGTCTGAAGCGAATGTCGACTGACTGACGAGATTGGCTTATCCCGAAGAATCAGAGGACTTCCGGAAGTGGATTTCTCTCATTATGTTTATTGTCAGTATCAGAGATAGTCAATTACATCAAGCGTTAAGAATGGCATGGCATGATAATAAATCAGACGCTCTTGTTCATGCTCTCCGTTTTGAAGCTGTCAAGTTGGCGACCTAATTAATCAAAGTGTGCCATCACGTTGTAGCCAAACAGATTCAATATCACAGTATCGTTATAATGGACAGTATAAAGAGACAATTCAAGAACAACAGTTTAAGAAGTAAGCAATGCCACAATGATCTTTCGTACCAAAGGATAAAAACAGGAGACCAAAGTGTTACAACTGTGGGATAGTAGTCATCTACAGGTAGACTGTTGGGAGAAGAAAATACCGAAAGAAAGGAGTGATTGAACCAACTGGAGAAATAAAGCCCCAGAACAGCACACAGTTTCCACGCTACATAAGACTAGTGGAAACCTGATTGTTACTGAATTTGCGGAAGGTAAACAAACATCATTTACAGTTGACACGGGCGCTACAGTGTATTGTGTGCCCTGACTTAATCAGCAACTGACGGCTTCAAATTAGCTCTTGTACAATACAGACTGTGACTGAAAGCCCTGTCAATGGTTAGGAAAGATAGACATACGTGTACACCTGGGTCTTCTCGAGTTTAGCCAGCAAATGCTCGTGGCAGACATTGTCGATGAATTGATTCTTGGCACAGACATTATGAATGCTTATGGATTCGTAATGGACTTCAGAGAATGTCCTGAGGGTCGGCCAAGAGAAGATAAAGCTTTGCATGGCTAAAATGATAGGGTCTACCAACCATTCGATTAAGCAAGTGGTATTGGCAGAAAAAAAAGTCAACAGGTCTGGTCAAGAGGAACCCTCCCTATTGCAACCAGAAATAGAGGAAGAACTAGTAGAGGAAATACAAATAAGTGTAACGACAAAAGAAGTGATTGGAAAGCCAACTGTGGGTATCGAGACAAAACTCTTGCTTGTTCCTGAGCTGATAGAAGCGCCCAAGGGAAAAGTTGCTGAAGATGAGGTTACGCAAGAGGTTGTTGACGAGAACCAAACAGACTTGGATCAGCCAGTGGTGTTTAGGTCATCAGTACATGACGCAACGGGAGTGATTCCAGCAAAACTAGTGGTTGAGCGGAAGACTCGCATTCCTGGGAACTTGATGTTCGGATCACATGAGACTGAATTCGAAGAACCAGAGAATTATTTTTTGCAAGGACGTCCACCTAGATCGCCTGGTCGAATATTACTTCAGAGATGGTTTGCCAGTTCAGGACGAACAGGCTTAAGGAGGGGGCAGTGTTACGAGAAGCGTACTGAACAATCCAGAACATTCTCCACTCTCCCCGTCCAATGTGGCTTGTGTTGCATCATTCACGTAGTTCTAGTGAGTTCCAGGAACACTTGAGATAAGCATTAAGCCGCTGGCATGCAGTAAGGAGGCAAAGCTGTACTACACCTCTGCGGGGCCTATATAAAGCCATAGCAGCCTGATTGTCAGTTCAGTAGTTACGTGAGCGATTTTCGCTAGTGCAGATTGAGTGTTGTCGAAGTAAAGTAGTATTGTGTTAATAATTGTTTTGAAACTCTATTAATAGACATTGTTAAGCATGTGGACGAATCTAACTGGAAATACTGTACGAGTTAATTACAAACTGTGTAATTGTGATAATTAAAGCTGGTGATTAGTGACATAATTGGTGTCCTGTATTTTGTTTTCCACTGTACCTACGATGATCAGTAGACCGTCATAACAATATTTGATGTTCACATGCAAGAAGGAAAACACTGTAATACTAACAAGATGCCATAATATTCCAACCCATATATAAAAGAATAGGCCTCAAGAGTTCTAATTCGTATAATTATAACTAAGTGATTAAAGTGATGGGTTGTTTTGTGAACGGTCAGAGGTTTTTATGATCAGAGGTGGTCATGAGTAACAGAATAATGTATGAAGTATCACATTTTAATTAGTTACATCGAGATGTGTTTTTTTGTTAAGAATAAAGATAAGGCTAGGAAGATGAACACATTTCAGGCAATTTGTGGGACAATACATAGAAGGGACTAGAGTAAGAATACACATTCAATGTTTTTTTTTATAAAGTAACGGTTGTGCTCATAGGCATAACTTGGGGTGGGCAAGGGGGGCACTTCCCCCAATGTTCCGAGCATTATAAAATTTTGTTTCCAGTTGTTTATAAATAAAAACTAACAAATAGCCAAACAGGAGACACTTTCTATGCTTGTGAGCACAGTAAGCACTATTTTATCAACGTCTGTACTGTTATCGGATGACTAGTTGCCATAAATTTATTATTCTTATTTATTTCGAAGAAACTTAAGGGAAATGTCTGACATATTTGAATGATATACTCGTACGTCAAAATAATATTTCTGTTCGAAAAAACAAACGCTAGAGACCTAATTAACTGGAATCCAATGCATGCCTTTTACACAAACAAAGACTTGTTTTGGAACACCACAAGATGTCGATGGCTTTGTTTACGAATCTTAAAAAACGGTCGTTTGGAACTGTTATTTGTTAATGATTACTGATACAAGTGCGGTCGGTTAGTCGGTCGTATGCGTAGTCCGTTAAAGTACACATCGCTTGTCTCTTTCTTAATTCGTGATTGTTTTGGTTTTTTGTGTTGATAATTGCTGGGAAATGGGAGATAAGAAACGCAAAGGAGTAACACGGCTTAATTTCTTTAAAAATTGCCTGACTGGCAATTTGAAAATTTCTTTGTGTTGTGACTGATTCGGCTTATTGCGACTACTGCCAAGCATTTTGTGACAGCGTGCCTAAGGGAGAGGATGCGTTTACGAAAACTGGGTATAAGAATTGGAAGAACTGAAATTGTTTATGTTTATAGGCCTACAGTATATTTGTTCTAGGTAAACACAACTGGAAGTACAACTTATGAAGAAAGGTTTGTTGATCATTAAAAAATGAAATTTTCCCTCGTTTATTAACTAAGAATTACTACTAAACTTTCTAATTTTGTATATAATATATTTTATTTATTTTATTATATAGATGTTCTTACTACACACTTGAATTTATGAAGCTTTACCCTGCCCCCCAAAGTTAGGCCCCAAGTTACGCCCATGGTTGTGCTGTAAGGTAGCCGATGCTGGGTACCTCCCAAAGAAGACGGAACAAGAATTCGAGCAAGAGAAATGAAATTTTTG
The DNA here is from genome assembly GCA_034769895.1 of Magicicada septendecula. Lineage (NCBI taxonomy): Eukaryota > Metazoa > Arthropoda > Insecta > Hemiptera > Cicadidae > Magicicada > Magicicada septendecula. The sequence continues at coordinate 58,492,128 of CM068368.1, read as the reverse complement.
TGGTGGATTCAGTGTTGCACTAGACAGGATAGAACAGACACAGTGAGCAGACCTTAATATTTATAATATAAAGAGCAAGACAGGTGAATACAAATCAAGGTTGAGGCAGCATGTCAATAGAATAGGCTCATACAGACTACCAGAGATTATAATGCACAACAAGTGACAGGGAAAACAAGACATTAAACAGCCAAGAAAAAAATGGCCGTGACAAAGGTGGGAAAGGTAGTATGCCTAATCCTTGGAGTGAAACGAAGTCTATATGGTAACCGACATGTGTTTTTTTATGTGGTTAAAACAAGGTTGTGTAGGTAATGAAGGATCTATAAAATGACAGGATATAAGTAGGAAATAGGGCATATTATGCCAACAGCAGACTGTTGAAAGCAAACTCATTACTCATAACACAAAAATAAAAATATACGAGGGATGTCCAGAAAGTAAGAATACAACACTTGTTAAAATCGAAAAATGAATATATTTTAATGAAATTTACAGGGTATGTGCCAAAATATGTTATCATTTCTCCACATAATTGCCGTTGAGGTCAATGCACATTTGAAGCCTGGGCACCAGCTTTTGTATACCCTCGTCGGTATACCTTCTGCTCCACCTCCTTAAGCCATTTTTTCACAGTCTCCATGACCTCCTCATCGTCCGAAAATAGCTGTCCACCCAAGAACTCCTTCAATTTGGTGAAAAGATGGTAATCCGAGGGTGCCAGGTCCGGGGAGTAGGGTGGGTGAGTCACAATGTCCCATCCAAACGACATGAGCAGGTCCTGAGTGAGCTGGACGGTATGGGGTCTGGCGTTGTCATGAAGGAGTGACACACCACGAGTCAGCATTCCCCTCCTTTTGTCTTTGATTTTTTGTTTCAACTTCTTTAGGGTCTCACAATATGCAGCAGCATTGATGATGGTCCCTTTGGGCATGAAATCGACCAACAAGATCCCGTTCCGGTCCCAAAAGACAGCTGCCATGATTTTCCTCTGTGAAGACTGAACTTTGAATTTTTTGGATGTTGGCGAATGGGTATGGCGCCACTGCAGAGACTGTCTTTTTGACTCAGGAGTATAGTGACACACCCACGTTTCGTCCCCTATCACAATTGAGTCGAGAAAGGATTCACCCTCAGTGCAACGTGAGGAAACGAATGACTGAGCGAATCTCACACCTGCGGTACGTGGAGCAAACGGGGGACGAACTGGTTGAGGTGTTAAGCTGCAGCGACGACATTTTGTAATGGACTAAGGCGCTCGATGTCTCATTTTGACCGATAAGAACCCGTCTACATGTCACGGGTGCCAACTTTGAAAAAAAATTTCCCTATGTCCTACACAGCCCTTGTATTCTTACTTTCTGGACGTCCCTTGAATAAAATACTTTTCTTACCAGTTGTTACTTATGAAGGTGAGACATTGACAGTGACAAAAAAGGAACAAGTAATACTAAGAAGGTTTGAAAATAAGAATGTAAGACATGTTTTTGGCCCAGTTAAAGAAGATGACGAATGGAGAATAAGAAATAACCCGGAGATAGATGAGCTATTGAAGCATGAGGACATTGTAAGATTTGTAAAGGCTCAATGAATACAATGGCTAAGTCACTTAGAGCATATGGATGATCAGCATATGCAAAAGAAAATTCTGAGGGCGCAAGTCTATAAAACCAAGAAGAGGAGCCGACCTAGGATAAGATGGTTGAATGATGTGCTGAAAGAAGAACGGATGTCAGGGGTTACACTGGAATGGCAATGGATAGGAGACATTGGATAAGATTGGTGTTGGAAGCCAGGGCTCACGTTGGGCTGTAGTGCTAAAGAAGAAGAAGAAAACAAAGTTATGTACAATGCTACATTTACCTGCTTTAAATTGAAAGGCATAGTCTCGAGGTGGCCTTCCATTTTCCCCATGCTGGTAGAGAAGGAAATCACACCACTGTAGTTGATCTATGTGACCGTATGGTGTGCAGACATAGCCTACATACAACCTAAACAAGATGGTTACTTTAACTATTACAGGAACATATACCCTGTACTACTAACTCTAAATGGTTGTAACAAGTCTGACTCAACCTATGCTTACACACATTACACATTTTGATATTTAATTCTCATTAGCTTCTTATGGATTAAAAAATATAAATTAATCTTGAATTTGTAGAGAAATTGGTAGACATAAGTTTTTGATAATCGATTTTATTTCATTGTAACTATTATTTTAGTACCCCTAGTTCACTTGAGTTGCTAGAAAAGGATCAATTTTGTACATTCTCTTTTAAGGTATACTTATTTCATAAATATGTGTCCTTAAACCGTAAATTATGTATATGAAATTTAGCAACATTCAATAAACAGTAATCGCTTGTTTTATAAATTACAAGCATCATGCTCATTGCACTTAAGAGGGTTAAAAAACGTGGGGGATCCTTGCAACAAAGTACAAAATAAAAGAGAAATATACAGAATATTTTTTAAAAAATGTACAAATTCCTTTTCATACCATGTTAACAGTTACAGGGATTTATATGGATCTAGACATTTTGTAATAGATAGTTACGAACAGTCTTGCATTACAGAAGGTTGCATTGGAATAAGTGACTTTCACTCCTCTACAACAACCAAATTGATGACCCTGAGGTTCTTTGATGGCAAGAACTACTTTGACTTAGACTAAAGACTTGTTAAATTTTTCAGGTATATTCAGACTAGACACCTCAGGTTAAATTTTATATTTTTGGTAGTGGAAGTTCTCATCATTCAGGAATACATCAGACTTCCAAGCTGAAATAATAGGATGACTAATTAAAAAATGTTGGCAAAATATATAGTCGAGAATCTAGGATCAACTGTATACTGCAGATTTCAGCCAATGTCAAAGTTCCAAATATTCACTTTGATGCACTCTCATACACCATACTGTGAAGAGTTACAACATCGAATGTGAAATGAAAGTAATAACAGCTGAGAACGTGAGGTGTTGGCAAAGGAGCCACACTTTTGTCCATATTACCCCTAACTCAGTTATACAAACGTTTATAGACCAGTCTGCTGTTTCAACATCTCTGATAATCTATAGTATGACGTAAATTTGAAACATTATTTGAGTCTGGATTTTTATTTCTATCTTAGGGGTATTAAACATGTTGGTAATATGTTTATAATTTAGCACGTATTACAGTGGAACCCCTCAAATCCGAACTAATTGGGGCTGTAGCCTGTTCGGATTCGGAAAAGTTCGGATTAGCCGAAAAATCTGCATACATAAGTACTCAACACTAGTTACGGTGTACGCGCCGCCCGGTAATGTTGCGTAATGGTGAGACGAAGCCGCCGGAGGTTGCTGACCTTGACTGCCCGTGAATCACTGTTGCTGTCGGGCGGAAGTGCGCTAAAAATAGCCCAGTCCTACTACAATAGGTCTAGAAATCTTTGTATTCCAGTTTAGTCCTCTGGCGTTTGTTGTCCTGTGCGTTTGTCTGCTGTTACTGTTTCCATCTAGTGTACATAGTTTGTTCGAGTTTTCGTTTAAGGTTTATTGTTTTTGCATTTGAAGTGAGCAGTGTAGATCGGGTTTTTTAGTTTTCTTAAATTATGGCAAGCAAATGAAAACATAGTTCTTGTACTTTAAAAGAAAAACTCGAAGTGTTAATGCGACTAGACAAAGGGGAAAGTTTGACGAAGTTGGCTGTTGAATTTGGTGTTGGTAAGGCAACAATCAGTGACTGGAAAAAGAATTGTGCAAAAATTGAACAGTTTTGCAGTGCAACAAGTGAAAAAACTTTGAAACAACGCCATCACGCAAAAGTTTCTGTAAATGAAGAAATTGACGAAGCAGTGTTTTTGTGGTTTACACAAGAGAGGCAGAAAGGAGTTCCTATTAGTGGTCCATTAATTCAAGAAAAGGCATTGCGGCTGAACAAACTAATGAACGGAGATTTGGCATTTACTGCTAGCAATGGGTGGTTGGATCGATGGAAGAGAAGGCATGGAATCAGACAACTGACGATAAGCGGAGAGAAGTTATCAGCTGATAATACTGCTGCAAAAGAATATTTAGATGAATTCACCAATTTGATTTCGTCGGAAAATTACTTGCCCCAGCAAGTGTATAATGCGGACGAGACTGGATTGAATTTTAAAGCACTTCCCACTAAAAGTCTTGCTTCTAAAGAGGAATCTTCTGCGCCAGGCTTTAAAATTAACAAACAGCGTCTCACAGTTTTGGCCTGCAGTAACGCCGCGGGAACAAACAAGCTACCATTAATGGTGATTGGAAAATCTGCCAAGCCACGAGCCCTTAAAAATGTGAACATGAATTCTCTCCCTGTTTATTACAGAAATCAGACTAAGGCGTAGATGACTGGTAATCTTTTTAAGGAGTGGTTTGAAAAGAAATTTGTTCCTTCGGTAACAAGATTTAATGAAGAAAATGGACTGCCACCTCGAGCTCTACTTTTGATAGACAACGCTCCGTCACATCCTTCAGACATGCAGTTGGTGTGCAGAGACATAAAAGCAATTTTTCTACCACCTAACGTGACATCGCTGCTGCAGCCTATGGATCAAGGTGTGCTACAGAACATAAAACTAAGCTACAGAAAAAGGCTTCTGCAAACTCTTATTGAAGAAGATTGTTCTCTTTCTATTCTTGAGAAACTAAAGAAGATAACAATAAAAGATGTGATTTACTGGGTTGCAGAATCCTGGAACAATACCAGTAAAAATTTACTGCAGAGATCTTGGACAAAGCTTTGGCCCAGCCTCGAATTTGTGGAAACACCACTTACAACACGAGATGATGAAACTGAGCTCCTTCATCTCTTTCAAAAAGTACCAGGATGTGAGGATGGTGAAAAAGGTTGTCTGGAGGAGTGGGCAGCACTAGACGACAATGAAGAATGCACCGAGCATGACATAGTGTCTGTGGTCCAGGATCAACATGACAATGTATCAGGTAGCGATAGCGAGGGAGAAGATGCCTCAACAAACGTGACTCATTCTGACGTTCCCGTCGCTCTCGACATCGCGTTGCGCTACGTAGAACAACACGCAGCTGCTACACCCAATGATGGCATGTTTATGCGACGCTGGTGCAACATCGCATCCTCGGGAAGGTTTATGTCAATTCGCCAGATGAAGATCACTGTTTCAATCCTGTTTTACGTAAGTAGCAATACTTGTACATACTTTATTAATTTTTCAATGATTCTTTTCGTAAAATTAGGTTACATATGATAGTTTTATGTAATAATAAATGTGTTTCTTATGTCTTTATGTGTTTTTTCAAATGTTTTTCTTCAAAATCATGTTTGGATTCCCCGGGATTTCGGATTTGAGGGGTTCTACTGTATTTCAACAATTCACGTTCACTAAATTATAAACTGTATTTCATCATATTTGGTATGCTTTAGAGTTCTGGGAAGTGTATCCACCTTAATATGAATATAGCTTTTATCTAAATGTATGCGGTTATGTAACTAAACAGAGTGTTCCAAAATTCTGTCTTCAGATGATTGTAACAATAGATTAATATTATTTTTATAACAGCAGAAATTTGCTGTATTTTAACTTTATTTGACTTAAAAAATATGTCAGTTTATACACATACATACAAGAAATTCCAAAGTATATACAAGTAACTCAATGAAAGAACAACTCTATCATTATTTTAATAATAACAGTCAGACAAAACTGTGTGGATAATAAGGTCAAAACCTCACAAGAAAGTGCTAAGAAGGGGCACTAAAATATGGTAGCTATGGTAACCAAAGTGTAATGGTCTGAAAAACAGTCATTCAACCAATAATAAGTTATAGTAGTGAAGCATGGATCATAACAGAAAAGTCAATTAACAAACTCAGTATCTTCAAAGGAACGAGATTTGATGATTACTTTGACCAGTTCAAGGTAATGGTTTCTTGAGAACAAGATACAATGATGAGAAACATAAAATTTTCAGAGAGGCACACTGTATAAGAATTAATTATTATTCAGATACTGTGATGGGTAGAATAGGAGAGTAGAAACTATCCAATAGCAATAGTATTGAGGGGAGGCAAGGGCAAAATTCAGATCTTAAAATTTCATGTGTCACACCCTGACTTTCTTGAAAAGGGAAAGGCCAACAAACTGCACTATTTGTTTTACTGGAACTCTAACTAGGTATGCCCATTTTTATTGGGTAATTATACCTCTTCACCACAGTCAAACTCACATTGAAGCTACTATTAATATCCTTTCACAGCATGAGGGTATTCAACTTTTTTAGCAATAGTTTGTGGTCAGAAAAAAAACTGGCCATTCTCACTAGTTTATGTCATGCAGTGCAGGTCTACTGGACCTTCACTGTTCACTTGTAACTATGGCAAACATGACATCAGACACAACCAAGTACCAGATGCCAGCTGGCCTCCTCAATACAGATTCAGTAGCAGGTTCACCTTGTTTATGTTAATGTTCTCATGCATGGATAATCTCACATTTTACATTCGAAAGTGTTACTTTATGTAAAAATATTACTAACACTATTGCAGCTTATCTGTTAGAAATGTTTTTTTTTTTTTATTTGCACACAAACATGTTTCATGACACATTATCAGTGTGAATGGTGCTGGTACTGGGTATTGGTGTATGTAATGTTTGTATATTTAAAAATGTTATCTACACAGGAGAATATAAGATAGTATGAACTTTTGTCATGAAATATTATTTCGGTTGTTTTCGTTGTTTTCAAAAAGCTTTGTAGTAAAATTTTAATGTTTTAGAAATATCAGGTTCTAACAGAAGATATAGATATAGAAATAGGAAACTAGTAGTAGATTATATGCGAAATGGGGTCTCGAAATAAATACCTCAAAAACTGAGTACCTTATAGTAGGCGGTGAAGGTCAAGACCTAGAACTAGGAACAAAAGTGTTAAAAAATATTAAAAACTTCAAGTATTTGGGTGTAATAATGACATCGGGTGGTGACAGCAACCAAGAAAGAAAAGTAAGAATAGTACAAGCTAAGATAGCAACAAAACAATTAAACAGTCTGCTTTGGGCTCCACGAATGACAAAAAACAATAAAATCAGAATATATAAAACTATAGTTGAAAGTATAGGCCTATATGGAGCAGAACTGTGGGAAATTAATAAAAGAAATAAATCCAAAATACGAGCTATTGAGATGGATTACTGGCGGAGGTGGTATAGACTAACAAGACTAGATAGAGTGAGAAATGTAGAGATAAGACAAGCGCTGGGAATTGACCTAGACATTATAGAAACAATAGAAGCAAGAAGACTCAATAGTTCAATTATTGGTTCGGATACCTAAAAAGAATGTCGGATGAGAGATGGCCAAGGAAGGTGTGGGAATGGACTCCACCCTCTAGAAGAAAAGGTGGCGAGAGGTGGCGCCAGCCATAATTAAATCGCAAAAAAAAAAAATAATATCAGGTGAGGGCTGACCCTCCTGCTTCCCTTGAAAAATCACTTCTGCCAAAAAAATCAGTCAACACTTGTATCAGTATAAAAGACACAGGAACTTTGAGAAGATGTGGTAACTAATGTTGCTTAAAGGCTTCTGGATATCAAAATTTGGAGACGAATGGCCACAGGCAAGCAAGACTGGAGGTCAAAGCTCAATTTTGGACTGTAGTGGTGTAAGAAAGAAGAAGAAGAAACTATAAAACTGACATTAGAGATAAAGTTTAATAGGAGAAATGCTAGGTGGAAGCCAATAAAAGTATTTTGGATTATATCTGAATAAATGAATTTATAAGGATACAGGGATTTTAACCAGACAGGAATTAACAGATGATGTGGCAGCTTCATAACCTTCTATTCTACATACTGAAATTGCAAGAAGATAAGCAAGTATACACAAGTAAGTACAATATAAAATTAAGAACAAGAAAACTTACTTAATACATGGGGAAGGATTCAACAAGCTTACGAGTATTTATATAAGTTTATATTTTTGTGACTTTGGCACCTTAGCCACATTTTATTTCTTATGGTGTATTTATAATTTGAAATGATTAACCAAAGGAAAGAGTTGATGTCATTGCACTTTTAATGGCATTTTATTCTATACTTCATTCAAAGTCTTTCCATAGACTTGATCTTGTATATAATAAAAGTAAAATAAGTAAAGTGACTCTGGAAGACAATGAAAGCAAGCAAGTAGAAATACAAAACAGGATTTCAGAGAGAGAAAAAAACCATTTTAACAAAAAAAATTGTATTAATACAATAAACTATGTTAAATTCCGTACACCAATTTAGTAGTATATGTGCACATAAATGATAAGCTAATAGTTTAATATTCAATAATGCTTTAACACAATGCAGCAAGAAATTAAAATATTGAAAGTGATTTTGAAATTACATAGTATATAAGGGTCAGTTGAAAAGTTCGCGGAGTGACATCTATAGCTCAGTGGTAGAACTAAAATCTTTCGTGTGCTGCAAGACATATATTTCATATTTACACCTGTTAATTTCCAGACACATCTGTCAATTTATTCACTTTTTACCAGTTGTTTGAAATTTTCCTGTCATGCGTGTTTTTAAAATCCACAAAATCAAACATCACGTTGTGATGAATTCTCTGTTGTGATGATTTAGCGCCAATGGAAAATTGAAACGAAATTATAAATGTGTTAGGAGATGCTGCACCTTCAGAAACACAGTAAGTGGGGCACACTTGAGTTTAAATGTAGTCGTAGGCTACACTGAAGACGATCCCAGCAGTGGAGATCCAAAAAGTGCAATAAAAAATTACATTATTCAAAAGATTTCATAGGGTGTTCGAAGATCGCAGATTTGAGGAGTGGACGACGTTGCTGAAATCATAGGCATCTCATATGAGCATGTGCATCATACTTTAACTCAAGAACTTGGTGTGAAAAAGTGTTGTGCAAGATGGCTGCCACATCTGGAGTTGTTGCATTTTTTGGGCGTCCAGTGCGGGGGAGGGGGGGCATCTTCAATGCTCGTATGATTACGTTTAAGCTCAAGTGCCTCTTTACAAACCATTCGTTTTCAAGTCGTAGCGTCTCCTGACACATTTACAATTTCATTCTGAATTTCCATTGGCACTAAACAATTTGTAACAAAGAATCACACCATGATGTTAGATTTAGTCTGTTTTTTAAAATGCACATGACACATAAATTTTAAACAGCTTCTAAACAATGAATAAATTGATAGATAGATCTGGAAATTAACAGGAGTTCACATAAAATACAAATCTTGCAGCATAAGAAAAATTTTAGTTTTACCGCTAAGCTACAGATGTCGCTCCGTGAACTTTTCAACTGACCCTCGTATGTAGGTCTTTTGTCTGTAATGTTGTGGCACTTATTTTTGAACTTTTTCTAACACACAGTTTTGTAATATTACAAAATGTAACATTCTGATAACCTGATTACGTGCATAATTATACGTTTAATACATGATTGTCCAGTTTAAAAAAAACTATGTTTCCAAAGAAATAGCTATATATTTATGAAATTATGAAGTATCATATTTTGTATTTCAGTTGAAATTTTTGTATGACTGTGATGAATACTCACATAGAATTGGTTGAAGGCTGACAAATAATGCCAACTGTTATCTTAGTGCTGTCTTCTAAGAAAAACATGTGAAATGCGTAACGATGCATTAAATCCCAGTCTCGTTCAGCACCTACAGTGAATGCCATTTTGTCAGTACACTTTTTATAAACTGAAGGCATTAATGAGTTCATTTATTTACAAATTACAGAACACAACAGGCAGGAAAATAAGTGTTTTGTAAGACTACAACCAGTGATGGTTTGTGAGTATTGAAATAGATAGAGCATATAAATTTGGAGACTTACTGTGCACAGGCTGTACACTTTAGGGTAATATACATTCAGTATCACAATACAATTTATCCGTATGCATGGTAAACCATAACAGCTTTCTCACTGTTGTGTAAGAGAGATATAAAAGTAGACATGTAATTAAGTAATTCTCTCTCTCACCGTACCGACCATATAAACACAAACGGGACCATATGAAGAAGATTTTGATAAAAAACAAATGAAGGGAAGCTTGAATTTTATGCCTCTTTTGAAGGATTTAAATGTTTTTTACGTTTGATAATTTTCTTATGTACTGCCATGAATTTTAATGAACAGGAAACATAGCAACAAATTGTATGTAAAGTATCGTGTAACTAAGAATAGAGTAGAATCCAGCTGTCAATCTAAAAAAGTGTTTTGTTTACTGGATAAATTTAAACATAGGTACAAAAAACTAGTAATTACTAACAGTTTATATCAAAGTAGAAGTGTACAACTATTTTAATGTAATCTTGCTTTTAGAAGGCCAAATGAAAATCTTTCACAATCGTTCTCCTAATCGTTAAATCTAATGATTTCGTTAATCCTAGTGCCGGTGTTTTTGGTTACATATTTCATGTGATGATATGATAATGCAGATCAGTAGTCCCAGTATGAAATATTCAATGTAGCCAGGATTTTCTTATGTAGTGGGCTACTGGTAAAACTCTTTTTCATGGCTGTTATAGACCAGGATTTTTCAATGTTGGTGGGTTATTGATAATGTATGGGAGGAAGTGTTGGCTACAGTAGGTCATAGCCCATTGCGTATGTTATATCATGGCTGTAAGTGATGTAACTGCTTGCAGATTTTATGTACAAGGGTATGCATAGAGTGCAGCCAGGTTGTCTGATTCTGTTAACTAGTGCTGACAAACGCAGGTAGGGTCATATACTGAAGGCAGATTATAGGCACTGAAAGAGTAAAGATTGAGTCACAGTTATGGTATTAAGCGGTGAAGAGGCTGTGTTTACTCATTGCTTCAGGAAGTGTTACCTTAAAACTAGAACAAGAGAGAAGTAGCATCAATGCAATTAATCTCTATCAGCTTCTCTGCAACACACATTTTCTTTGCTATATTTCACCAGCTGATATCTACAATGATCTGGTTGGAATATTCCTTGAATCTGTTGTCTCAGATTTCATTAAAACTTTAGATATCAGAGTCTCTGTATCCATTATGAAAGTAAGAAACATAACTCAAGCGAATAAAACAAACACAAACAGAATACTCTAAACGTTGGTTTCTGAAACCAGAATGAACATTTCATTCCAGTAAACTGTCTGACTCAGATAACCTGCATGTATGTGCCAGTGTGCTGCTGCCACTGTACACGCTCTCATTTGAACACAGGTGACTATCTGTCATGCTAGCTCATGCTCGTTGGCACTGATTTATCGGAATCTGAATATCTTCCAGCATTCTACGGGTACCCAACACTTCATTGGCGACTATGTAATTGGGGTTGTTTTCCCCTCCCTTGACTACACTACTGAGCATTATCATGCATTGTGTTTCGTTATTATTATAAAATAATATAACAATAGTGTAGTAAATATAATTTTTGCATGAAATTATTTCAGATCAACACTCTCTATAAAATCATCTATTTGGTCTTTTCATCATGTTTTGCTCCCAACTGTACCACCTGGGATTACTGCTCTCTTCACTCTTCCCATATTAGTACAGCTATGTACACAAACATATATATCTTTTTATTTTTAGTTTATTTTGATACTATTGTTGTAAATATATCTGAAATGATATAACTCTCTAAACATAACAGATAACTGTGCCATACAAATGATATTAATTTGCTTACCAGTTGAGTGATCTCTGAAAGACGCCATTTCATTCAAAATGTGTACTTTTTCATCCAAAATAAGCGTAGCATTCATCGAGCCCATCTGCTCATAATGTGTCTGGTGAGCACTAAATAAAATTATTTACCAGAGAAGTTATGTTCTATCAATTTATATAATCAGTTACAGTAATAATACCAATAATAATAATATAAAGCAATCCTAAATAATAACATCAATGACATGTTTCACTATGGAATATATTTAAGAAATCTATATAATTTATGCATAGAGAATAATTCATTTGATGCAGTTATAAGTTCAGATAACTGGGTAACATGATAGCTAATGAAAGGTCCATAAACACGACAATACATGACAGGATTCAAATAGGAAATAGAGCATTTTTTGCCAATAGCAGACTATTGAGAAGCAAACTCATTAGTCAAAACACAAAAAAAATATATATTAGACACTTATGAGACCAGTTGGTACTTATGGAGGTGAGGCATGTAAAACATTGACAAAAATGGAACAAGTAACACTAAGAGGGTTTGAAAGAAAGATCGTAAAATGTGTTTATGGCCCGATTAAAGAAGATGATGAGTGGAGAATAAGAAATAACCAGGAGACAGATGAGCTGTTGAATCATGAGGACATTGTAAGATTCATAAAGGCTCAACAAACACAATGGCTAGAGGTCACGTAGAGCGGATGAATGACCAGCGTATGCCAAATAAAACCTTCAGGGTGCAAATCTATAAAAGCAGAAAGAGATGCTGACCTAAGATAAGGTGGTTGGATATGAGGGGTTAACTGAGAGGGCAATGGACAGGAGACTTTAGAGAAGATTGGTGTTGGAAGCCAGGGCTCTCATTGGGCTGTAGTGCTGAAGGAGAAGGTGAAATATGTTTGCTTTTGAGAACAATCTAGGAACTAGCAAAACAAATATTATTAGGACATTCAAATTTTCTGTACCCCTAATATGAAACAGTTCCTCTGATATTTAAATATGTGATCTGTGTAACAAAATATGAGCACTAGGAGAGGATAGTGTGATGGCAGAAATGCTTAATATAGAGTTTCTGAACTAAGTGAATTTGTATACAAGTTGACTGTATGTATGTGGAGGGTTGAAATGGTGCATAGAAATTAGCAGTTTCCTTGATCTGTCTAGTACACATAAAAAAATAAGTATGCTGGATTGCAAAAATTATCAAGATATTACCCTATTAAATGTTATAATATATTATATAAAATTCTGTTCAAGGTCATGGCAGAAAGATTAAAGAATGTTCTCAGAGTTTTTTATTCTTATTTTGATTTGAGTGTGGTCATGTGTTCTCAGGATTATTCTGGGTGATTCCCAATGCTGGTTCAGGGAAGAGGTCAACTAAGGATAAATGTTTTATACTAAAACACATCCTGCCATGAATAAACATATCATCCTGTACAACATCTGTATGCAAAGGACACAATTTACATCTCAGACCACTGTATGAGACTTGATATACATTCGGGAAGTTTAAGGTCAAGTAAAGGTTGATGAAAGTGTTTCTCTTTAAGTAAGTCTTTGGAAAGGTTGTAATGAATATAATTAATTCACTACCGACTCGAAACACAAAGTTTTTTATAGGTAAAAACGTAAAAGGTTTCCCTTGTAGCCTGAACCGGTTTTCACTTTATAAAAAGCTTCTTCAGAGGCTGCCGTTGGGAGCACTGTCCATCTTGTTGTTGGCAATGGTATCGACTTTTGAAGGATCGATGTTGTGTGTGTGGGGTGTGATATCCACACCAGAGAAAAGTGCAAAACATGTGAGAAAAGGAAACTATTTCTTGATGATTTTGATAAGTGTGTAGTAAAAAATGTTGTTCTTCATTTTTATAAAAATCCAAATTTGGTGCTTACTGTTAAAAAACTCCTACCTATAGTGAAAGAACAATCCATTTCCCATGGGGTGCTAAATCATTAACGCAAGCGTTTAAATTGATGATCAGTAGAAAAGATGTAAATAAAATATATAGTGCCGAGATGAAGTTTTTAAGAGGTGTAATGATCTATTCAAATATTAACTTAAGAGGAACATGCAGATAAAAGGTGAATTAAAAATCTCTGCAATCGTTGAAAAAATTAATTAACATACATACATATATCCTTGGTGCTACAGCCCAGTCCGGGCCCTGGCCTCCAAAATAAATCGTCCCCACTGGTCTCTACTTCCGGCCAATGTCCACCAGTTTGCTGCACCCAGCCTCACTGCCTCCTTACCAACCTGGTCCAGCCATCTTGTAAGCGGTTTTCCCCTCCTTCTCCTTCCCATCAGCAAATAATTCATGATTTTTTTTTGTGATTCTATCCTCCACCATTCTCTGCACATGTCCGGCCCAACGCAATCTGTTAATTTTATGAATTGCACGATCGGAAGATCTTTAAACCTTTCGTACAACACTCAATTATGCAGTCGTAAAAAAAAATTAATGTTGACTTAAATGGAAAGAGGATGTTAATCCTGTGGAAGAGTTTAGATTGCCCAGATTAATCACTGAGTATCTTTTGAAAGAAAGGTGGGACATGGGGCACCTAATGAAGGGCCCGGACTGGGCTGTAGCACCAAGGATATATGTATGTATGTTAATTAATTTTTTCAATGATTGCAGAGATTTTTAATTCACCTTTTATCTGCATGTTCCTCTTAAGTTAATATTTGAATAGATCATTACACCTCTTAAAAACTTCATCTCGGCACTATATATTTTATTTACATCTTTTCTACTGATCATCCAGTTATCATACTGGGATAAATGTTTAAATTGGTTTAGGGATTATACTGAAAAAATTAATAACAAATATCCTTCATTTTAGTATATAATTTAAAGTAGTTTCAATCAAATGTATTTTTATTTCTTTCTTTCAAGTGTACTACCCTCATATTACATGTGTGCTCCCATCGTTTCCTGCATTCAACAAATATTCTATTTTGTCTTCTCAGTTTGCTCTCTGATTGCTGTAGAGCCACAACTGATGTAGATGATATGAAGGTCATGAAAGAGCATGGAAAAAATGATTGAAATTACTGAAAAAAACTGAAACCTGTTGAAGTTGGTGACTTTTTTTTTAAATGTACCAAAATTCAATCATGGACTATTAAACTGGCAAAATTTTATTGGAAAACTATCAATATAGAAAATTACATATTTCAAATTGGAATTAAAGATGGCATTATTAAGTCACGGTTTACCAGAAATGAATTCCATGGTTCTGGCACAAAAGTCATTGAAGATATTCCAGAAAAATATAACTTATATCTGTTTGTAAAGCTGTGACTATGATACAAGATTTAGGAAACAGGGTATGGCAGTAGCAAGTGTGTTGTGCCAAAAATACAGAGCAAATAAAAAAGTGTGTTTTAAAGGAAGCAAACCAACTCTGCATATCCAAATGTCACAATAGTTTACAATTTCCTTTACAGTTTAATAGACATGGTATGCATTTATATTAACAGCTTTTACGTTAAGTGATTGTCATGAGAATTGGTAGGATAAATCTAAAATTGTATGTACTGTATCTTTAATCTATAGACAGTAGCACTGATATCTAACAAATTTGTAGCCAGAATAGCATAGGCATAACTTGGGAGGGGCAAGGGGGCACCCCCCCAAAGTTCCGAGCATTATAAAATTTTGTTTCCAGTTGTTTATAAATAAAAACTAACAAATATTCAAACAGGAGACAGTTTCTATGCTTGCGAGCACAGTAAGCATTATTTAGCAACGTCTGTACTGTTATCAGACGACTAGTTGCCATAAATTTATTATTCTTATTTCTTTCAAAGAAACTTGTAAGGGGAATGTTTGACAGATTTGAATGATATACGCCAAAATAATATTTCTGTTCGAAAAAAAACAAACGCTAGAGACCTAATTAGCTGGAATACAATCAGTGGCGGCTCTGGCCAAAAAACTTGGGGAGGACACTTGGATGTTTTACTTGTTTGTTCATTTAAGCATCATATATGAGACTCAGTACATTATTTTTTGTGGGTTTATTTAAGAGTATGTATCAGTACATTTGTGTTTTAAGGTTTCTGAATGCCCCTCTACAGAATAATAATAATGTGTCAGTAACCCTAGACAATCTGGTCCTAGTAAATTTAATCTCTTAAAAATTAAATCATTTTAATACTATATGTAAAAAATACAGTGCACATGTACTCACCTAGGATGATTCCAGTGTTCCAGATACATCTGGAAGGCTGTGTACCCACTGTATCGCCGGTGGTGATTAGAACACAGGACTCCTTGACTGTCATTATCAGTCTCCATGACACGTAACACCAAAGCCTCACTAACTTAATATATAATTGAATATATACTGTAATTCATTTGCTATGATTTATAGTTTATATGGCCTAACTAAACTGTTGGTACAAAATAATAATAATAATAATTGATATTTACATTCCAAAATGCATTATTTTAGAATAATTCAACGGACGCACGATTTAAATAAGTCCATTTTACGAGTTTTAGCAGAAGCAAAATTATCAATCACAAGTTCATTAAAATTTTCACATTGAGAAATAAACTTTCTCTCAATTGAAAGCAATGATAGGGAATTTAGGCGATCCTGTGTCATTGTATTACACAGAAAACTTTTAATTCTCTTTAATGTAGAAAAACATCGTTCGTTCGCTCTCAGCCGTAGTCATTGGAGTTGTGCACACAACATTCAGCAGTTTTACAGTCTCTGAGAATGTGTCGCACAAATTATTCTCAATCATTACACCCAACAACGATGAAATACCAGGAGCACGGATAAAATCATCTCTTTTATAAAGTACATTAAGTTCAGCAGTCAATTTATTATTATCTACGATAGAAGAATAGTGCTGCAGGACTTCGTCAAAATTATATTTTGGAAAATTTATTCGATACTTTTCAAAAAATGTTGTGTCAAAAAGGGAGGCCAAAGATAAATGTCCAGTAAATGACAAGCGATCATTTACACTCACCAAAATAATGTCCCATATTTCTTTTGCGTTCATTACCTTGTTTTCATCAGATCGTTTCTTTTTCATTTGGTTTGTGCAAACGAAGTCATCAATTCCTTCTCTTACATTTTGAATATGATTTTTAAATATTTCGTTACAACTTTTGACAAAAACAGAATCGATACCTCTTTTTTGAATTTGACAAAATAAAATTTCTACAAGAGGCATTATCTTATTGAAAAGATCTAACCAAAAAAGGAAATTTTCATCTTGCAACAAATTGAGCAAACCGTATGCTTTTCGAAAAGTACTGGCATCGCTTTCATCACTTATGATCTGCTCGAAACATTTCACCAAATCGTCTTTGTGATTGTGAATATTGTTGTTACCGTTTTACTGTGGAATGTCCAACGGGTATCGTATCCTCGCGGAAGGCGTTTTTTCACTACACTATTCAGCACTTCTGTCCTTTTTGAAGATCGGGAAAAAAATGAAGGGAAGCCGTCCAAATTAGAAAAAAATACTCTGACATTTGTATTACAACTAGCTGCTTTGGCTACCACTAGATTTAATTTATGAGCATAGCAGTGAATATAGTGAGCGTTTGAGTAATGTTGTTATATAAGCGCCTGCACACCGTTAACACTGCCTGACATGACAGATGCACCATCATAACTCTGTGCAATCAATTTCAATGGCTTTTCCGAAATTTTTAAACATTGGAGTTGCTGTAAAATGCACTTTGAAATTCCCTGCGCGTTTTGAGATTCCGGGGTAAAGTAACCCCAAAATCGTTCATAGATTTTGCTACCGATTGTGTACCTGACAATTAAAACCAATTGATTTCTCACTGAAATGGTGGTGGTTTCATCCGCTTGTATTGTAACGAATTCAGCCTGTTCCATCTCTTTTAAAATGAAGTTACGAGCTACAACTAGCATTGAATCTAACAATTCATTTTGGATTGTCTTTGACAATCCCTGAAAAGACTTTTTTTTTAGCAAATGTTTTTTAAATATATTATCAACTTCCCCTAACAAATCAACAAGTCCACGAAATACTCCAGGATTATCCGAATCCGAATTTTCATCGTGTCCTCTCAAAACAAGCTTGAAGGAACCACAAAATTTAATACACTCTATTATACGATTTAAAATATACCGATTATGCTCAACATTTTCATTGTGTTCTTTAATGGACTGCCTGTAGGCTGAACTTAACTGGCTTTGAATGTTGATTGATCCTAACAGAGAGAATTCTACTTCATAGTTCAAATGTTTTTCACTTGAACTATGCTTCTTTACTTTCTCTTTTAAATGTTTTAGATCAGTAACACCATTTATTGTCCATGCCGCTACTACCCGAGGAGAACATAATAAGCAAACAAAACAGAAAAATGCATTACTTTTATCACAACCACATAACCACTTTGCGAAGTCATAATGTTTTTCACTAAACTTTCGGTTAAATACCCTACTCCCATTCTTATCTGGCTGTGAAATATTTAAAATTGGTCTTGGTGCGCCCAAATTTTTAATTGCCAATCGCGTTTCAAAATCACAAACATTGTTTTTTTAAATGCTCGACAGAATTCATTTCAAATTAGTCTCACGAAATAATGTGATTTAAACAATACATTCACTCACATGAACAAAGTTATCCGATTTAAGACGATGTTATGCGTTACTGCCGGAAGATTCACCGAATGAACACTGACTCACTGACTAAACAAACCGGACTGAAAACACATGTGAAACATACTGCTACGATAGCACAGAACAATCTACGCGTTTATCGAATGTGCCAGAAAGATCTCGATGTAAGCCTGTGGTGTACGTGCTTGACGCATTTTGCGAGAATCTTCTCGACTGTGCCGGGCTTCGCTCGGACTGTGTCAAGACCGTAGTAATTACGTAGTTCACGAGAGATAAGACGCAGGTTGGAAGCTTCTGGTGTGTGAGCGTGACTATAAATACATCAGGTAGCGGGCTTAGTTTTCAGTTCCATGCGAGATTTTGGATAGTGCGGTTCGAGAGTATTAGTGCGATATATTTACAGAGCTGTTCGGGTTATTACTGTGTACGTTCAAGTAGTTGGTAGTGAAGTGTTGCGTTTTATATTCGCACGGTATAATTGTAATACAATTGAGTTTTAATATTTGTGGACATTTTATTGCGTGTGTACAATTTTCATTTGATTTGTTGTAGAGACTGTGTTGTTAATTACGAACTGTTTTACTGTAACAATTAAAGGTGTGATTAGTGACTTAATTGGTGTCTTGTATTTATTTTGTTTCCACTGTACCTACGACGATCGAGTAGACCGTCGTAACAGTGGTGTCAGAACTGGGATAGAACGGTTAACAGTGGAAACAAGCGGACACTTTGTACAAGACGAGTGTGATTCGTAATTAATCGATAAACAATGGATGCCAGTCAGATGATGGAAAATTTACAGGCGCTGCTGTTGCAGACAGAAAAACGACAGGACGAGAAACGCAGACAGGAGGCGGAAGAAGCAGAAAGACGACAAAAAGAAGAACGAAGACAAGAAAGAGAAGAAGCAGAAAAACGACAGGATGAAAAACGTAAGCAAGAAGCAGATAAAACGGAAGCTCTCTTTGAAGTTATGCAGAAACAGTTGCAAGAACACGGTACCGCAGAATTGGGTATCGTACGAGGTGAGCTTAATAAACAAGTTACTAAAATATCGGAGGTACAAGAATCAATGACATTAAAAATAGCTGAAGTAGAAAAATCTGTCTTGACTGTTGAAGAATCGATGTCTACAAAAATATCTGTTATAGAAGAATCTGTTTCAAATAAAATATCTGCAGTAGAAAACTCAATGGCAAACATAAGAGAACAAATTAAAAGTGAAGTCGAACAGTGCATGAAGATTCAACCAAAACAAATTTCTGAACAGACTGTACCAGTGATAAAGACAGAAAAAGGCACAGAAAATAAGTTAATAGAGAAAGTCACTTTGTCTGCAGTAGGGACAGTTCATGTCAAAGCTCCAACATTTGACGGAAGCAGTCACCGGGCAACGTACCTCGCCAATTTGAAGCTGCTGCATGCGCAAATAATTGGACAGAGAAAGACAAGGCTGTTTCACTCGTTCTCTCATTAAAAGGACCCGCGGCAGAACTACTATAGAAAGTGCCACCTGACAGCCAGAACACCTATGCCGAGTTGATAAAAGCTCTGGAATTACGGTATGGTGACAAACATTTGTGAGATGTGTACTGCACCCAGTTGAGACCAAGGCGACAACATTCCGGGGAAAGTCTTCAAGAGTTTGAAGCTAGTATCGACAGACTAATTAGACTGGCCTATCCTGAAGCGCCAGAAGATTTTCGAACGCGTTTTGCGATGCAGACATTTACTGCCGGTGTCCGAGATAACGAACTACAGCAAGTGTTACGAATGGCAAGACACTAGAACAGTGCGGACGCCCTGGTACATGCTTTGCAATTTGAGGCCGCCAAATCAGCGTCTGGTTGGACAAGTCATAAAGTGCGCGCGCTAAAAGATCGCGACGGCACAGACGATGAGGAAGAAGAACAAGGAACAGAGACTCGACGGTCGGCGCCACAGAATAAGATAAGAAAGGATGGAAGACCGAAGTGTTATCGATGTGGGAAACCTGGACATCTACAACGATATTGTCGGGTTAGAATTCAGCAGCAGGGAAACGAGCATAGTCGGTACAACGGGGCGTGTGCTGACTAACTGGAGGAACGAAGCCCCTAGAGAATGCGCAATTTCTACACTTCAGAAAACCAGCGGGAGCTTGGTAGTTACCGGATTTGTTCAAGAAAGGCCAACCTCGATTACAGTTGACACAGGCGCAACAGTTTCTATTGTGCGCCCCGACGTGGTGAAAGATCTCAAGCCAATCTGGTGCTCTTGCAGCTTGCGAACAGCTACTGGACGGTCTGTAAAAGTGTATGGAAAAGTGAAGATACACCTACGCCTCGGTAGACTTGAGTTTAATCATCAAGTACTTGTTGCAGACATTGTGGATGAAGCAATTCTTGGTGTGGACGTTATGAACGCATACGGATTTATAGTCGACTTCAAAAACAATGTCTTGAGAATTGGAGGCGAAGAGGTAATGCTATCAACAATGACGACAGCAGAAAAATCGATGGACGTCATAAACCAAGTGGCCGTAACTGTTCCGCCAAACTCCGAAAAGATCATCATGGTTAGAACTGCGGTAGATACTAGGGGCGATCAGTGCTCTATATTCGAACCCCAGGTAGTCAGCACACCGGGCATACTAATTGCCAGAAGTTTAGTAATACCTGACGAAACCGGAAATGTACCTATTAGAGTGGCGAATATTTTGGATCAAGCTATCACTTTACAAAGCAATACGCTCCTAGGCAAATTGACTTCTGTGGCCTGGGTAGCCGGAATAACGCAACGAAGACCCAGTTCTTCGGATACTTCTAAATTACCAGAGGAACTGCAAGAATTATTGAACAGATCTTCTAATGACCTCTCAAGTGGTGAGGTAAAAGAACTCGGACAGTTTTTACACGAATTCAAAGATTGTTTTGCAGTTCGGGGACAGTCACTGGGAAGAACCTCTCTTGTGGAACATCGCATCAATACCGGCGACACAACACCGATACGCCAACCTCCTCGAAGGCCTCCATTATCTAAACAAGAGGAGATGTCTCGGTTAGTACAGGACATGTTGACAGAGGGAGTAATCGAACCTTCGTCAAGCGCTTTGTCTTCCCCTGTAGTGCTGGTGGCGAAGAAGGATGGTGGATTGCGTTTCTGCGTAGACTACCGGAGGTTAAATGACGTTACAAAGAAAGACTGGTATCCATTACCTCGCGTTGACGATACACTCGACACGTTGTCCGGAGCACAGTGGTTTTCCACATTGGACCTGAAGAGTGGATATTGGCAAGTGGGTCTTCATCAAGAAGACAAGGAAAAGACCGCTTTCTCGACCCCAAGTGGCTTATTCCAATTTAACGTCATGCCATTTGGACTCTGTAATGTACTCCGAGGCCTGACGTGGAAAAATTGCCTTGTTTACTTAGACGATATCATATTGATCGGGAAGACCTAAGAAGATTATTTGGAAAACCTTAAGGAAGTTCTAACTAGAATTCAAGGTGCACAACTGATGCTGAGCCCGAAAAAGTGTTCTCTGTTCCAGAAGGAAGTACAGTATTTGGGCCATCTGGTTTCGGCAGCGGGCGTTAGCATGGATCCTAATAAAGTAGACACTGTATGAGACTGGCCAGTTCCGAAGAATAAACACGAAGTTCGGAGTTTCGTGGGGTTATGCTCATATTATCGACGTTTTGTGAAAGGCTTCACTACTATTGCTAAATCTCTACATGAGCTAACGGAAAATAAACGAAACTTCCAATGGTCGAGAGAGTGTGACCAAGCATTTAGAACTTTGAAGATTGCATTATGTTCGCAGCCAATTCTCGCTTTTCCAGCTTCCGAAGGGAAGTACATCGTAGACACAGACGCAAGCAATACTGGTCTAGGAGCAGTTTTGTCTCAAGTGCAGAACGGTGAAGAACGAGTAATAGCGTATTACAGTAAGACGCTTTCTAAACCAGAGAGAAATTATTGTGTTACAAGAAGAGAGTTGTTGGCAATTGTCAGAGCTTTGGAGCACTTCCATAAATACCTCTATGGGAGAGAGTTTTCACTACCTACCGACCATGCTGCACTTGCATGGCTCTTGAGATTTAAAAATCCGGAAGGACAGTTGGCAAGGTGGCTCGAACGTCTGCAACAGTACAACTTCAAGGTACAACATCGGCGGGGGCGCCTGCACGGTAATGCAGATGGCTTATCACGAAGATCGTGCCCGGAAGACTGCCGACATTGCCACAGAAAGGAAGAACAAAACTCAAGCGAACATGTTCAAGCCATCACTGTAGATTTCCTGGCTGACGGCTGGACAACACAAGACTGTCGACAAGAACAGATGACTGATGAAGACATTGGACCGATCTTGACAGCAAAAGAGGAAGGTCGCCGCCCGGATTGGCAAGATATCTGCCATGGTTCCGAAGTGCTGAAGGGCTACTGGGCACAATGGGAATCTCTCACCTTAGAAAACGGATTGCTGAAAAGGGCTTGGGAAAGTGCAGATGGACGAGACGTGGTTATGCAGTTGATAGTTCGCCGAAGTAAAGTGCAGTCTGTTTTGAAGGAGATGCATGATGGAACATCTGGAGGCCATCTTGGCGTTAACAAAACCCTTGACAAAATACGGAAGCGATTCTATTGGCTTCATCTTCGCCACGACGTAGAGGAATGGGTTCGGACGTGTGAAATATGTGCTGCAAGCAAGTGCCCACAAACCAGAAGCAGGGGGAAAATGAGACAGTATAACGTTGGACAACCTTTCGAGAGAATTGCCATAGACATTGCTGGAACATTTCCAGTCACTGACGATGGAAACCGGTACATCATGGTTGTAGGTGACTACTTTACTAAGTGGGTGGAAGCCTACGCAATTCCAAATCAGAAGGTTACCACTGTGGCAAAGCAGTTAGTTAGTTAGATAGTGCGGTTCGAGAGTATTAGTGCGATATATTTACAGAGCGGTTCGGGTTATTACTGTGTACGTTCAAGTAGTTAGTAGTGAAGTGTTGCGTTTTATATTCGGACGGTATAATTGTAATACAATTGAGTTTTAATATTTGTGGACATTTTATTGCGTGTGTACAATTTTCATTTGATTTGTTGTAGAGACTGTGTTGTTAATTACGAACTGTTTTACTGTAACAATTAAAGGTGTGATTAGTGACTTAATTGGTGTCTTGTATTTATTTTGTTTCCACTGTACCTACGACGATCGAGTAGACCGTCGTTAACAATACGGTTATGTACGGTTATGAATCAGTTAAAACACAAAGAAATTTTGGCAATTTTCAAAGAAATTAAGCCGTGTTACTCCTTTGCATTTCTTATCTCCCATTTCCCAGCACTTATCAACACAAAAAAACCAAAACAATAACAAATTAAGAAAGAGACAATCGATGTGTACTTTAACGGACTATGTACATGACCGAGTACCGACCACACTTGTATCAGTAATCATTAACAAATAACAGTTCCAAACGACCGTCTTTTAAGACTCGTGAACAAAGCCATCGACGTCTTGCGGTGTTCCAAAACAAGTCTTTGTTTGTGTAAAAGGCACGCATTGTATTCAAGGGCGGCCCTAACAGGGAGGCGCTCGGACACTGCCCCCCTGTGATTATGTTAAGGAGCTAACGTATAAATAGATTTATTATCCGGTATATTATACTTCATTTCATATTTTTCAAGGTGATAAAATTATCTTTTTTCAATTGAAAATAAATATGAAGTTCGAAAATACGGCGTGAAAACAATATGAATCAGCTGCTAATAACTGTCGTCGATACGGCTTGCACAGGGACACTTGTCAGTAGCCAGGAGGACACTCTGAGACTGCGCCATCCAATACAATGCTGCCAAAGCCTCTTTACTAGTTAAACTAAACATTCTCCAGGAGTAAAATGACAGCATAGCCCAGCTACTCCAACAGGCGTTTCGGACGGCGGCCGAATGTCCAATTCCATTGTACGCATGCGTTTACCTGAACTTTTCGCGCCATTCGCCCGAAGCCCGAACATAACCGTATTGTTAACGACGGTCTACTCGATCGTCGTAGGTACAGTGGAAACAAAATAAATACAAGACACCAATTAAGTCACTAATCACACCTTTAATTGTTACAGTAAAACAGTTCGTAATTAACAACACAGTCTCTACAACAAATGAAATGAAAATTGTACACACGCAATAAAATGTCCACAAATATTAAAACTCAATTGTATTACAATTATACCGTCCGAATATAAAACGCAACACTTCACTACTAACTACTTGAACGTACACAGTAATAACCCGAACCGCTCTGTAAATATACCGCACTAATACTCTCGAACCGCACTATCTAACTAACTAACTGCTTTGCCACAGTGGTAACCTTCTGATTTGGAATTGCGTAGGCTTCCACCCACTTAGTAAAGTAGTCACCTACAACCATGATGTACCGGTTTCCATCGTCAGTGGCTGGAAATGGTCCAGCAATGTCTATGGCAATTCTCTCGAAAGGTTGTCCAACGTTATACTGTCTCATTTTCCCCCTGCTTCTGGTTTGTGGGCACTTGCTTGCAGCACATATTTCACACGTCCAAACCCATTCCTCTACGTCGTGGCGAAGATGAAGCCAATAGAATCGCTTCCGTATTTTGTCAAGGGTTTTGTTAACGCCAAGATGGCCTCCAGATGTTCCATCATGCATCTCCTTCAAAACAGACTGCACTTTACTTCGGCGAACTATCAACTGCATAACCACGTCTCGTCCATCTGCACTTTCCCAAGCCCTTTT
This sequence comes from Magicicada septendecula, assembly GCA_034769895.1. NCBI lineage: Eukaryota > Metazoa > Arthropoda > Insecta > Hemiptera > Cicadidae > Magicicada > Magicicada septendecula. The sequence continues at coordinate 58,467,051 of CM068368.1, read as the reverse complement.
CAGCAATCCGTTTTCTAAGGTGAGAGATTCCCATTGTGCCCAGTAGCCCTTCAGCACTTCGGAACCATGGCAGATATCTTGCCAATCCGGGCGGCGACCTTCCTCTTTTGCTGTCAAGATCGGTCCAATGTCTTCATCAGTCATCTGTTCTTGTCGACAGTCTTGTGTTGTCCAGCCGTCAGCCAGGAAATCTACAGTGATGGCTTGAACATGTTCGCTTGAGTTTTGTTCTTCCTTTCTGTGGCAATGTCGGCAGTCTTCCGGGCACGATCTTCGTGATAAGCCATCTGCATTACCGTGCAGGCGCCCCCGCCGATGTTGTACCTTGAAGTTGTACTGTTGCAGACGTTCGAGCCACCTTGCCAACTGTCCTTCCGGATTTTTAAATCTCAAGAGCCATGCAAGTGCAGCATGGTCGGTAGGTAGTGAAAACTCTCTCCCATAGAGGTATTTATGGAAGTGCTCCAAAGCTCTGACAATTACCAACAACTCTCTTCTTGTAACACAATAATTTCTCTCTGGTTTAGAAAGCGTCTTACTGTAATACGCTATTACTCGTTCTTCACCGTTCTGCACTTGAGACAAAACTGCTCCTAGACCAGTATTGCTTGCGTCTGTGTCTACGATGTACTTCCCTTCGGAAGCTGGAAAAGCGAGAATTGGCTGCGAACATAATGCAATCTTCAAAGTTCTAAATGCTTGGTCACACTCTCTCGACCATTGGAAGTTTCGTTTATTTTCCGTTAGCTCATGTAGAGATTTAGCAATAGTAGTGAAGCCTTTCACAAAACGTCGATAATATGAGCATAACCCCACGAAACTCCGAACTTCGTGTTTATTCTTCGGAACTGGCCAGTCTCATACAGTGTCTACTTTATTAGGATCCATGCTAACGCCCGCTGCCGAAACCAGATGGCCCAAATACTGTACTTCCTTCTGGAACAGAGAACACTTTTTCGGGCTCAGCATCAGTTGTGCACCTTGAATTCTAGTTAGAACTTCCTTAAGGTTTTCCAAATAATCTTCTTAGGTCTTCCCGATCAATATGATATCGTCTAAGTAAACAAGGCAATTTTTCCACGTCAGGCCTCGGAGTATCAGATCCATCAATCTCTCAAATGTTGCCGGTGCATTACAGAGTCCAAATGGCATGACGTTAAATTGGAATAAGCCACTTGGGGTCGAGAAAGCGGTCTTTTCCTTGTCTTCTTGATGAAGACCCACTTGCCAATATCCACTCTTCAGGTCCAATGTGGAAAACCACTGTGCTCCGGACAACGTGTCGAGTGTATCGTCAACGCGAGGTAATGGATACCAGTCTTTCTTTGTAACGTCATTTAACCTCCGGTAGTCTACGCAGAAACGCAATCCACCATCCTTCTTCGCCACCAGCACTACAGGGGAAGACAAAGCGCTTGACGAAGGTTTGATTACTCCCTCTGTCAACATGTCCTGTACTAACCGAGACATCTCCTCTTGTTTAGATAATGGAGGCCTTCGAGGAGGTTGGCGTATCGGTGTTGTGTCGCCGGTATTGATGCGATGTTCCACAAGAGAGGTTCTTCCCAGTGACTGTCCCCGAACTGCAAAACAATCTTTGAATTCGTGTAAAAACTGTCCGAGTTCTTTTACCTCACCACTTGAGAGGTCATTAGAAGATCTGTTCAATAATTCTTACAGTTCCTCTGGTAATTTAGAAGTATCCGAAGAACTGGGTCTTCGTTGCGTTATTCCGGCTACCCAGGCCACAGGAGTCAATTTGCCTAGGAGCGTATTGCTTTGTAAAGTGATAGCTTGATCCAAAATATTCGCCACTCTAATAGGTACATTTCCGGTTTCGTCAGGTATTACTAAACTTCTGGCAATTAGTATGCCCGGTGTGCTGACTACCTGGGGTTCGAATATAGAGCACTGATCGCCCCTAGTATCTACCGCAGTTCTAACCATGATGATCTTTTCGGAGTTTGGCGGAACAGTTACGGCCACTTGGTTTATGACGTCCATCGATTTTTCTGCTGTCGTCATTGTTGATAGCATTACCTCTTCGCCTCCAATTCTCAAGACATTGTTTTTGAAGTCGACTATAAATCCGTATGCGTTCATAACGTCCACACCAAGAATTGCTTCATCCACAATGTCTGCAACAAGTACTTGATGATTAAACTCAAGTCTACCGAGGCGTAGGTGTATCTTCACTTTTCCATACACTTTTACAGACCGTCCAGTAGCTGTTCGCAAGCTGCAAGAGCACCAGATTGGCTTGAGATCTTTCACCACGTCGGGGCGCACAATAGAAACTGTTGCGCCTGTGTCAACTGTAATCGAGGTTGGCCTTTCTTGAACAAATCCGGTAACTACCAAGCTCCCGCTGGTTTTCTGAAGTGTAGAAATTGCGCATTCTCTAGGGGCTTCGTTCCTCCAGTTAGTCAGCACACGCCCCGTTGTACCGACTATGCTCGTTTCCCTGCTGCTGAATTCTAACCCGACAATATCGTTGTAGATGTCCAGGTTTCCCACATCGATAACACTTCGGTCTTCCATCCTTTCTTATCTTATTCTGTGGCGCCGACCGTCGAGTCTCTGTTCCTTGTTCTTCTTCCTCATCGTCTGTGCCGTCGCGATCTTTTAGCGCGCGCACTTTATGACTTGTCCAACCAGACGCTGATTTGGCGGCCTCAAATTGCAAAGCATGTACCAGGGCGTCCGCACTGTTCTAGTGTCTTGCCATTCGTAACACTTGCTGTAGTTCGTTATCTCGGACACCGGCAGTAAATGTCTGCATCGCAAAACGCGTTCGAAAATCTTCTGGCGCTTCAGGATAGGCCAGTCTAATTAGTCTGTCGATACTAGCTTCAAACTCTTGAAGACTTTCCCCGGAATGTTGTCGCCTTGGTCTCAACTGGGTGCAGTACACATCTCACAAATGTTTGTCACCATACCGTAATTCCAGAGCTTTTATCAACTCGGCATAGGTGTTCTGGCTGTCAGGTGGCACTTTCTATAGTAGTTCTGCCGCGGGTCCTTTTAATGAGAGAACGAGTGAAACAGCCTTGTCTTTCTCTGTCCAATTATTTGCGCATGCAGCAGCTTCAAATTGGCGAGGTACGTTGCCCGGTGACTGCTTCCGTCAAATGTTGGAGCTTTGACATGAACTGTCCCTACTGCAGACAAAGTGACTTTCTCTATTAACTTATTTTCTGTGCCTTTTTCTGTCTTTATCACTGGTACAGTCTGTTCAGAAATTTGTTTTGGTTGAATCTTCATGCACTGTTCGACTTCACTTTTAATTTGTTCTCTTATGTTTGCCATTGAGTTTTCTACTGCAGATATTTTATTTGAAACAGATTCTTCTATAACAGATATTTTTGTAGACATCGATTCTTCAACAGTCAAGACAGATTTTTCTACTTCAGCTATTTTTAATGTCATTGATTCTTGTACCTCCGATATTTTAGTAACTTGTTTATTAAGCTCACCTCGTAGGATACCCAATTCTGCGGTACCGTGTTCTTGCAACTGTTTCTGCATAACTTCAAAGAGAGCTTCCGTTTTATCTGCTTCTTGCTTACGTTTTTCATCCTGTCGTTTTTCTGCTTCTTCTCTTTCTTGTCTTCGTTCTTCTTTTTGTCGTCTTTCTGCTTCTTCCGCCTCCTGTCTGCGTTTCTCGTCCTGTCGTTTTTCTGTCTGCAACAGCAGCGCCTGTAAATTTTCCATCATCTGACTGGCATCCATTGTTTATCGATTAATTACGAATCACACTCGTCTTGTACAAAGTGTCCGCTTGTTTCCACTGTTAACCGTTCTATCCCAGTTCTGACACCACTGTTACGACGGTCTACTCGATCGTCGTAGGTACAGTGGAAACAAAATAAATACAAGACACCAATTAAGTCACTAATCACACCTTTAATTGTTACAGTAAAACAGTTCGTAATTAACAACACAGTCTCTACAACAAATCAAATGAAAATTGTACACACGCAATAAAATGTCCACAAATATTAAAACTCAATTGTATTACAATTATACCGTGCGAATATAAAACGCAACACTTCACTACCAACTACTTGAACGTACGCAGTAATAACCCGAACAGCTCTGTAAATATATCGCACTAATACTCTCGAACCGCACTATCCAAAATCTCGCATGGAACTGAAAACTAAGCCCGCTACCTGATGTATTTATAGTCACGCTCACACACCAGAAGCTTCCAACCTGCGTCTTATCTCTCGTGAACTACGTAATTACTACGGTCTTGACACAGTCCGAGCGAAGCCCGGCACAGTCGAGAAGATTCTCGCAAAATGCGTCAAGCACGTACACCACAGGCTTACATCGAGATCTTTCTGGCACATTCGATAAACGCGTAGATTGTTCTGTGCTATCGTAGCAGTATGTTTCACATGTGTTTTCAGTCCGGTTTGTTTAGTCAGTGAGTCAGTGTTCATTCGGTGAATCTTCCGGCAGTAACGCATAACATCGTCTTAAATCGGATAACTTTGTTCATGTGAGTGAATGTATTGTTTAAATCACATTATTTCGTGAGACTAATTTGAAATGAATTCTGTCGAGCATTTAAAAAAACAATGTTTGTGATTTTGAAACGCGATTGGCAATTAAAAATTTGGGCGCACCAAGACCAATTTTAAATATTTCACAGCCAGATAAGAATGGGAGTAGGGTATTTAACCGAAAGTTTAGTGAAAAACATTATGACTTCGCAAAGTGGTTATGTGGTTGTGATAAAAGTAATGCATTTTTCTGTTTTGTTTGCTTATTATGTTCTCCTCGGGTAGTTGCGGCATGGACAATAAATGGTGTTACTGATCTAAAACATTTAAAAGAGAGAGTAAAGAAGCATAGTTCAAGTGAAAAACATTTGAACTATGAAGTAGAATTCTCTCTGTTAGGATCAATCAACATTCAAAGCCAGTTAAGTTCAGCCTACAGGCAGTCCATTAAAGAACACAATGAAAATGTTGAGCATAATCGGTATATTTTAAATCGTATAATAGAGTGTATTAAATTTTGTGGTTCCTTCAAGCTTGTTTTGAGAGGACACGATGAAAGTTCGGATTCGGATAATCCTGGAGTATTTCGTGGACTTGTTGATTTGTTAGGGGAAGTTGATAATATATTTAAAAAACATTTGCTAAAAAAAAAGTCTTTTCAGGGATTGTCAAAGACAATCCAAAATGAATTGTTAGATTCAATGCTAGTTGTAGCTCGTAACTTCATTTTAAAAGAGATGGAACAGGCTGAATTCGTTACAATACAAGCGGATGAAACCACCACCATTTCAGTGAGAAATCAATTGGTTTTAATTGTCAGGTACACAATCGGTAGCAAAATCTATGAACGATTTTGGGGTTACTTTACCCCGGAATCTCAAAACGCGCAGGGAATTTCAAAGTGCATTTTACAGCAACTCCAATGTTTAAAAATTTCGGAAAAGCCATTGAAATTGATTGCACAGAGTTATGATGGTGCATCTGTCATGTCAGGCAGTGTTAACGGTGTGCAGGCGCTTATATAACAACATTACTTAAACGCTCACTATATTCACTGCTATGCTCATAAATTAAATCTAGTGGTAGCCAAAGCAGCTAGTTGTAATACAAATGTCAGAGTATTTTTTTCTAATTTGGACGGCTTCCCTTCATTTTTTTCCCGATCTTCAAAAAGGACAGAAGTGCTGAATAGTGTAGTGAAAAAACGCCTTCCGCGAGGATACGATACCCGTTGGACATTCCACAGTAAAACGGTAACAACAATATTCACAATCACAAAGACGATTTGGTGAAATGTTTCGAGCAGATCATAAGTGATGAAAGCGATGCCAGTACTTTTCGAAAAGCATACGGTTTGCTCAATTTGTTGCAAGATGAAAATTTCCTTTTTTGGTTAGATCTTTTCAATAAGATAATGCCTCTTGTAGAAATTTTATTTTGTCAAATTCAAAAAAGAGGTATCGATTCTGTTTTTGTCAAAAGTTGTAACGAAATATTTAAAAATCATATTCAAAATGTAAGAGAAGGAATTGATGACTTCGTTTGCACAAACCAAATGAAAAAGAAACGATCTGATGAAAACAAGGTAATGAACGCAAAAGAAATATGGGACATTATTTTGGTGAGTGTAAATGATCGCTTGTCATTTACTGGACATTTATCTTTGGCCTCCCTTTTTGACACAACATTTTTTGAAAAGTATCGAATAAATTTTCCAAAATATAATTTTGACGAAGTCCTGCAGCACTATCCTTCTATCGTAGATAATAATAAATTGACTGCTGAACTTAATGTACTTTATAAAAGAGATGATTTTATCCGTGCTCCTGGTATTTCATCGTTGTTGGGTGTAATGATTGAGAATAATTTGTGCGACACATTCTCAGAGACTGTAAAACTGCTGAATGTTGTGTGCACAACTCCAATGACTACGGCTGAGAGCGAACGAACGATGTTTTTCTACATTAAAGAGAATTAAAAGTTTTCTGTGTAATACAATGACACAGGATCGCCTAAATTCCCTATCATTGCTTTCAATTGAGAGAAAGTTTATTTCTCAATGTGAAAATTTTAATGAACTTGTGATTGATAATTTTGCTTCTGCTAAAACTCGTAAAATGGACTTATTTAAATCGTGCGTCCGTTGAATTATTCTAAAATAATGCATTTTGGAATGTAAATATCAATTATTATTATTATTATTTTGTACCAACAGTTTAGTTAGGCCATATAAACTATAAATCATAGCAAATGAATTACAGTATATATTCAATTATATATTAAGTTAGTGAGGCTTTGGTGTTACGTGTCATGGAGACTGATAATGACAGTCAAGGAGTCCTGTGTTCTAATCACCACCGGCGATACAGTGGGTACACAGCCTTCCAGATGTATCTGGAACACTGGAATCATCCTAGGTGAGTACATGTGCACTGTATTTTTTTACATATAGTATTAAAATGATTTAATTTTTAAGAGATTAAATTTACTAGGACCAGATTGTCTAGGGTTACTGACACATTATTATTATTCTGTAGAGGGGCATTCAGAAACCTTAAAACACAAATGTACTGATACATACTCTTAAATAAACCCACAAAAAATAATGTACTGAGTCTCATATATGATGCTTAAATGAACAAACAAGTAAAACATCCAAGTGTCCTCCCCAAGTTTTTTGGCCAGAGCCGCCACTGATTGTATTCCAGCTAATTAGGTCTCTAGCGTTTGTTTTTTTTCGAACAGAAATATTATTTTGGCGTATATCATTCAAATCTGTCAAACATTCCCCTTACAAGTTTCTTTGAAAGAAATAAGAATAATAAATTTATGGCAACTAGTCGTCTGATAACAGTACAGACGTTGCTAAATAATGCTTACTGTGCTCGCAAGCATAGAAACTGTCTCCTGTTTGAATATTTGTTAGTTTTTATTTATAAACAACTGGAAACAAAATTTTATAATGCTCGGAACATTGGGGGGGGGAGTGCCCCCTTGCCCCTCCCAAGTTATGCCTATGCTATTCTGGCTACAAATTTGTTAGATATCAGTGCTACTGTCTATAGATTAAAGATACAGTACATACAATTTTAGATTTATCCTACCAATTCTCATGACAATCACTTAACGTAAAAGCTGTTAATATAAATGCATACCATGTCTATTAAACTGTAAAGGAAATTGTAAACTATTGTGACATTTGGATATGCAGAGTTGGTTTGCTTCCTTTAAAACACACTTTTTTATTTGCTCTGTATTTTTGGCACAACACACTTGCTACTGCCATACCCTGTTTCCTAAATCTTGTATCATAGTCACAGCTTTACAAACAGATATATATTTTTCTGGAATATCTTCAATGACTTTTGTGCCAGAACCATGGAATTCATTTCTGGTAAACCGTGACTTAATAATGCCATCTTTAATTCCAATTTGAAATATGTACTTTTCTATATTGATAGTTTTCCAATAAAATTTTGCCAGTTTAATAGTCCATGATTGAATTTTGGTACATTTAAAAAAAAAGTCACCAACTTCAACAGGTTTCAGTTTTTTTCAGTAATTTCAATCATTTTTTCCATGCTCTTTCATGACCTTCATATCATCTACATCAGTTGTGGCTCTACAGCAATCAGAGAGCAAACTGAGAAGACAAAATAGAATATTTGTTGAATGCAGGAAACGATGGGAGCACACATGTAATATGAGGGTAGTACACTTGAAAGAAAGAAATAAAAATACATTTGATTAAAACTACTTTAAATTATATACTAAAATGAAGGATATTTGTTATTAATTTTTTCAGTATAATCCCCAAACCAATTTAAACATTTATCCCAGTATGATAACTGGATGATCAGTAGAAAAGATGTAAATAAAATATATAGTGCCGAGATGAAGTTTTTAAGAGGTGTAATGATCTATTCAAATATTAACTTAAGAGGAACATGCAGATAAAAGGTGAATTAAAAATCTCTGCAATCATTGAAAAAATTAATTAACATACATACATATATCCTTGGTGCTACAGCCCAGTCCGGGCCCTGGCCTCCAAAATAAATCGTCCCCACTGGTCTCTACTTCCGGCCAATGTCCACCAGTTTGCTGCACCCAGCCTCACTGCCTCCTTACCAACCTGGTCCAGCCATCTTGTAAGCGGTCTTCCCCTCCTTCTCCTTCCCATCAGCAAATAATTCATGATTTTTTTTTGTGATTCTATCCTCCACCATTCTCTGCACATGTCCGGCCCAACGCAATCTGTTAATTTTATGAATTGCACGATCGGAAGATCTTTAAACCTTTCGTACAACACTCAATTATGCAGTCGTAAAAAAAATTAATGTTGACTTAAATGGAAAGAGGATGCTAATCCTGTGGAAGAGTTTAGATTGCCCAGATTAATCACTGAGTATCTTTTGAAAGAAAGGTGGGACATGGGGCACCTAATGAAAAGACTGTGGAACTGGCACAGGTCACACAATCTGATCTGTGCCTATCAGTGTAATGTGAAAAACTGCATAAAAGCAACAACAAGGAAAGCATTGAAGAGGCAAGTAATACAGAGTGGCTGCAAGTTGCTTGACACTAGATATTATCTGTAGTTTTGTACTGACCATGAATGAGTAAATGACAGAAGGTTTTGTGCAGTTTTGCCACTTTTAGACTATATTTTTCATATACATTTGGCCACTTCATATTAAATCATATAATATCCCTAAACTGTTATGTGGTTTGTTAGTATCCTTGAATTCAGCAATCAATTCTACTGTCCGTGTTTTGATAATTTAATTCTTTTTGTCCCAAACCTTTTAAAAGAATACTTACAGTCAAGCACTTTAATAGCACACAGTTTCTGATTGTAGTAAATTTTTGATGTTGCAGTTTGAATAGTACAATAGAATGAGGAAAAGAATTTGATCCATCAAGAAATGATTTCATCCCACAGTTCTACAAAATGTTTTAATAAAATTATTTATTAAGCTATCTGTGTACCTGAGAAGAGTCATAGGAGAGACAAAATGAGAAATATAGAAATACAAGAGGTATGCAAATGAAATCTATGCTTGCATTTGTAGAAGGAAGGTGCTATGATTGAATTTACAATTGAGTAAGTGGACACACTTATGGTGTTTAGGGGATGAAGCCAGGGAAAGGAGATTTAGGAGAAGAAGAGGAGAAGCTAGGCAAACCAGAGATTCTCTAGTAGTAGTAAGAATAATGATGGGAAAAGTGATAACATGGGGTGATATGAATTCTCTGGCACAGAAAAAAGAGTAAGAAAATTTTACATAATTCAGAGGCATAGCTACAGAGGGATGCCAAGGGGGTAGCCACTCCAGGTACTATAGCCAGGAGGGTTGTGTTGCAAAATATGTGTTCACCTCAGGGGTGCTACAAAGATTTCTTCATTGACATTAAAACCTTTCAAACACAGATGTTACTTACTTTATCAGTGGATTTTAGATGGCAACTTCTTGTGAAATATTGTTTAGTAAACTCAAATTGATCATAGAGTTCCTAAGGGGCTCATTTGATGCTTAGTTTGGTGTTTAATGATACAAGTTTAGTGAAACTTTGGGTGTCCACATAGTTGGAAATATTATTGGCCGGGCTGTTAGTCCGTGGTTTTGAGTTTATGCTAACAGACGTTTTGGCCTCACCATCAGAGGCCATCGTAAGTGTCAGTAACAATTGGCACGGTATCCGCCAATTCACCCCAGTAATGAGGTAGAGACTATGCGTTTTGTCTAAGAAGGCCCACTTATATAGACTTTCATACCAGCATGATCTAAGCTGGAAAACAGAATCAACCAATCAGCATCAAGTGCTATCTGATTGGCTTGGGAGCACAGCATGATAAATCCTATTTAATAGGAGGCTCTCTCCTCTATTCATTGTGACAGAACCATGTTTAAAGATCTCCATGGACTCCATGTGCAGCCGAGGGTAGTAGGCACTCTCCAAGGATAAGATCTTGGTCTCCTCAAAGAGAATGTGATGGTCAGTGTTGGAGAGTGCATGATTAGCCACCCCAGACTTCCCCTGCTGCCTCAAGCAACAACAGCAGCTGAATTCACAACACAGGTGTGGATGCTGTACTTTGTGATGCTGATGTACACTTTACTGCCACATGTGTATTCTACATTTGCTGCTCGCGCGCGCGTGCGCACACACACACACACACACACACACACGCACAATGTTGTGATGTTATTCAACACAACATTATATAATTGCTGCAAGAAACTTCGAGTTACTTATGTAGAAAAAAAATATACAGAGTAGGCCAAAAGTCACTACCCATTGTGAGTTACTGAGTTACCCATTGTAAACATTAAGATAACTTTGGTTGTGATCGATAAAATTGCACTCTAGTGTTTACATAAGAAACTATCAAACACAAACCAAAGGCGCGTAATTTAAAATCGATGGGAAGATCACAACCAAAGTTATCTTAATGTTTACAATGGGTAACTCAGTAACTCACAATGGGTAGTGACTTTTGGCCCATTCTGTATATATTACGTGGATTTCATTATACACGTAAGTGTGGAGTGTGTGTTGACGAGAGAGTAGACAATAGCGGGGGATGAACAGTGAACAGTAACGAAGTTGCCCGAGTGGCTTCATGCTGTCAGTCTGCAAACTCAAGTGCGGCAGTCTGGCAGTGCTGCGAAGCATAGATGTTCGCTGCAGACGTGTTTTTGTTGCTTGTCTTACGGTGTTTCAGCGTTAATTACAGGATTAGCAAGCTTAGTTCTACGGAACTGTGTGTGTGTGTCATATTCATAACGGAATTACGCAATAACTGTCATGTGACGTATATTGCTGCTGACACACGGGCCACTCTGTGGCGCCACTCAGTCGTGCCACTCAGTCGCACCCGGTTGTTTTGCATGGTTTTAAATTGTACCCTTGCACACGAGCGACTGTGACACGCGACTGTGGCAGGCAGAAGCCAGTCCCCGCCACGAATGGAGACAATTTGTGGTGTTGCAGCTTACACACGGGCCACTTTCAGTCGCGCCACAGCAGTGTTCAGAGTAGTGTTGTGAAGCGTATACTATTACTGTAATTTCTATAAACTTTTGGAGCTTTCTTACTATTTGTTTTTAAACTTTATAAGAATTTCTTGTTTCTAAAAACTATTTAAAAACTTTAACTATCATGTTGGATTTTGATTCTGATCGATTTATAATTGAAGTGGAACAGAGACGGGCAATTTGGGACCCGAGATGCAATGAATATTCAAACACAAAATGGCAAAAGGGAGAGCATGGGAACAGCTCTGTTATATTTTTGTATCAGGCTTCAGTGAAATGGACAGCCTGATGAAAAATAAATCAGGTATGTTTCTAATCAGTACTGTAGTAAATTATGTAATAAAAATTATAATAGCAGTAATAATAATAAAGTAGGCCTACTGCACTAAACTAAAGTGTAAACTTCATAAAACAACTAAAGTCATAAATGCCTAAAGTTGGTAGACATTATATTGTGTAATTATATTATGACAGAAATACAGGTGTATGTAATAGAATAGAAACAAAATACATATACAAGGTCTATGAAGTGCAGTATTTGACTAATGTCTAAGTTTGTATAATGCGAGAACTTATGCAATCTGAAAAAAACCTCGGTCCCATGCAATTCCGCTTTGAACATGTTTTTCTATATATATATTTTCTCTATTATTAATAATAATAAAACTTTTCGTACAAGAATATATTTTTAATTATTTTTTTTAATATAACACTGTTTCAATAGTATTTAACAAACATCATCAGATATACAAATTAAAAATTATTTAAATTAACAGTATTTAACCAGCGTTAAATTGAAAAAATAATAAAAAATATATTCTTGTACGAAAATTGTTATTATTATTAATAATAATATAAAAATAATACAATAATAATTGAGTAATTATGAATGTAATATTTTCTTTAATAACTATTGTATTGTATGGGATTGCACCATAAAAAATTTAACATCAGTCTCTGCAACAATCGTACACATTTGCGTCTAGCCCATATGACTCCTACAAGTGACAAATAATTATATAACAATATTATCTGCAAGATCAGTCTCTAGCCATAGTTTACTGTTGAGTACCATAATTACAACACAAGAAAAAGAGTAATGACTTCTAAATTACATAGCATATTAGCGAATTCAGGCGGGACGGTCTCAACAATGTTTTATGCAAACATTACTTGAGCACATACTTATGAGCCAAAACAATCTTGCGAACAATGCACACAGTTTACAGTTGCAAACAAGTTTAGGTCTGGGTCTAGCTTACAGGAAACCAATAGTTTTAATCGATTGCTCAACACCAAACTGGTTAATATTTCGTCTACTGAAATATGATTATTGCATGTGTGTGTATGTGTGTGTGTGTCCACGCGCATGTGTAAAAGAGAGAGGGATGTTAGGAGGGAGGAGGAAGGTAAAGAGTATGTGGAGGAAGGTAGGAGGAAGGTAAAGGAGGAAGGTACGTGGGTGTAACGTTCTTAACATAATCTATCAAAATCTTTGAAACAAATTAGATGCGACAAACGAACAATATTCATATAAATAGAAACCATTTTTATTTTAAATAAATATTTCTACTAAGAGATATATTTTAGGGAAAACACATTTAAATAAGACACAAAATAAGTTATTAAAATAGTTTTTATTATGACTATGGTTTGATAGTGAAACAGTATCAGACAAGGTTTCCCTGAAAAAGGTCATTATATCATTCTGTCTTGCCATGGTACTGATCCTTCTTGTGTACAAAAGAATTCGGAAGGAAGAAGAACTTCCTCGTCAGAGTCCATGATGAAACTGATGTAAATACTAAATGAAACAATCTTTTATCACTGAGCAAATGGAGAGTGGCGCGTCTCTGAAGCTAACCCTTGCACCCGAGCCACTGGTAATTGGCGCGACTGAGTGGCGCCACAGAGTGGCTCGTGTGTCAGCTCAGCAGCCTTAGACCAGCGTAGGTCGCCTGTCAATCGTGAATCACAAGCTTTCATCTCTTTATAATATGTTCATAGACGAGTCTCGGTAACGTGTAACGGACTAGTGTTCGCTATAGTAGTGCTTATTTCTTATTTGGATTAAACACAGTACAGTACAGAATCTCGTAGGCATGCATCAGGAGAAACGTAAGTAATTCAATTTGAATAAGATGTGCAAATTTAGATTGTAAACCGTGCTGAATATAACCACAGGCCACAGTCGAAATGTATCTGTGTTGAAATAACTGAAGCTTTTTAATTTACTGATTATTATTCATTTGTATATTATCTCGTTTGCAAGTGAAATAGATTTATTAATAATAAAATATTAGTTCAATATAATCCTACTATTATATAACCTGTAACAGTGTGCTTTTGTTAGTTTTTTTTTTAGTTCTTGGATTTCGTTGTCCATGACGTGTCCGTTACTTAACTAAATATCACTATAATATTGACGACTCGGTTCCGAGTCGTCAATATTATAGGATATTTTTTTTTAGGTTATAGTAGAAGAGAAAATTGCAATTTCACAATACGTATTGAGATAGCACGATTGTAAAATATTCTAGCTGGATGTGATTTGCAATGATGAAAGTTGTTGTGAAAAACATGAGTCTTTTAAGAGGACAAAGAAACTGCTTAGTTTTATATTTAGTTGGACTAAATATACATTTTCACATTTAAAATACATTCCTGTACAGTTTCACATTACCCTGTTACACTCTATTTCGTGTTCCCCGTATTTACAGTTAGATTAAAAATTTTATTAACTGAAAGATTTTAGAAACATTGTTGGTGTACTTTTTCTAGTGTTTGATTTAATCACATATGCATGTCGTATGTTATTGTATGTGTGTCATGAGAGAGATGGAATCAAAGAATCGGTTAGTTTTTGTAGTCATGAACTTCGATCAAAATCAGGGTTATCAGATAGTTAAAAGGCCAGGATAATCGTGTACCTAACATAGTTTTATTTTTTAGTCAGCTAATAGTTCGTGTAAATCAATAACTTATAGTTGTTTTGGTTTTAGGTTACGTTAGTAGAAAGCATCGACTGCATCAAATCCGCAAAACTGTTAACATTATGAGAAACACTTGATAAAATTATAAAAGTTTTAAGCACTGTAAGTCTATTGTCACAGTAAGGTTGAGGAAAAAAACGTTTACTGTTTGAAATTGGTTAAACAGATACTTATGAGACGAGAGTTGTATAACAACAGTTGCACAACAATATAAGTAACTTCTGGAAAAAATTTAGTGGTAAAGAGGTGAAGTTGTAACGTTCACAACCCCTAAACATTTTGTTCTAATAGAACGTCTGTAACAAAACTCCAGTAAGATGTAAACGTTATACCACATAAAAGTTAAGGAGTTTCAAAGAATGACGTATTTTATGAGTTTCACAGAATACCCATAAGTTGTTGAACAGTTTAAAAAAAATACATTTTCATTCACATAAAAAAAACCTAATTAATGTGTTAGGTATTTACTAAATATAACAAGCAGTTTCTTAACCCATAGTAATACAACTTGCTTGCTGATTTAAAAGCTCTGCGAACGGTTTTTTTATTTCATAGACTACTTCCCAAGGGGTTTTCAATAACATTTTATTTGTCCTTGAAAATCTTAAGTATGCGTATATATTTATAGTAAACATTACATCATGGAGTAATAGTGGAGGACTATTTTGAAAGTATAAATTAGAAAGGTTATGTTTATTCCTAAGTAAGTGACAGTATAGGCCTATGTATTTAGTTTTAACATGTTGTTTTATAATGTATCTTATAGTAAAATATATTGATAACAGTTTAATTGATTTACCGTTTTACTTCCATGTTCCATAAGGAAATGGAAGTATGGTCATGTGGTGAAAAAAATCGTGTTCGAGATAACGGCAGATTCTGATTGTACTACCATCAAAACATGAAAAAAGGCATTTTTCGAAAAGTTGTGTAGAATTTTTTCTGTGGCAAACAACAGCTGCAAATTCAAACAGAATCAAATAATTTTTTGTGTACCGCCCAGAATTGTAGAGGACTCAAGGCCTTTTGATTTTGGTGAAGAACGGTTAAGGGAAAGGGGTAGTTTACCTGCAACGTTTTACATTTTAACAAGAGTAAAGTGCTTAATTTTGATAAATAAAGTATCCTGAAAAGGTCATAATAATCCACTGTAGAAAGGTAGATGAAATATCTATAAATTAAAAGGGTAGTTGAAGGGGGAGGGGGTAATTTTTTTTATAAATTAAAATGGTAGTTGATGATGGAGGAAGTAAATTTTATAAGTTTTATATGTGTAACACGTTATTGACAACAAAGAAGTAGTTTCTATGGAAACATTTCATTTCACTTTAACAAAATTCTATATTTTTTCATTTTAATTTAAATCATGTATGAGAGAAAATATTATATCGTTCGTGGCAGGCAAGCATATCTCAATTATGTTTACGTTTCCATTTTATTATTATGATTAATAAATGCAATAAAAAGGCAGGCAAGACACGCACACAATTCGCGTTATTTCTGGCCTCACTCATGTTTATTTTCTTACATTTGCACGCTTTTTAAATGGAAAGTGCCGAAACCCACACCAACACAACACGTGCAAGCCGAAAAAGTGTCCAGCGTGGATAGCGATTTGCTTCCTGTGGATCACTGGGCAGTGTAACTGCACGTGTTTACAGAGGAACGGTTCATAGACAGACTTTTCGTCTTTAGGGAATGAACCCTCTGCAAGATGCTCAGGGTCCATGAGTGACTTCTGAGCGCTTCGGAAGAGGGATGATTATCTGCGTAGTTCGGTTTCTTTAGCATTTAAACTACATTACACACAATGATATTACAGATTTCCTTGAACTTAACAAAGCTCTAAACACATTTATTTCATTTCTGTAAGTTCCTGTTTTCTACAACTTCATCGTAATAGTTTTAAAAATCTAGAATTTAATTAACGCCCTGAATAAACTGTCATTAACGAATTATAGTAAATCATTTTTTATGCAATACTGTTTGTTATATCAAACTAAAAACCTTTGCATTTCCAAATATTTTTTTTGACTTAAGTCTAATATACATGTGTGTGTGTGTGTGTGTGTGTGTGTGTGTGTGTGTGTGTGTGTGTGTGTGTGTGTGTGTGTGTGTGCGTGTGCGTGCGTGTGCGTGTGTGTGTGTGTGTGTGTGTGTGTGTGTGCACGCGCGCATAAACATCTTATATTTCACTCAACGTTTATCTGTCACTGAAATTAGTGTACACATTTTTTTGGCTCCCCCCACACTATGACTATGAGCATACATAATATAATTTGAAAAAGAAACATTAAATTTTTCTTACTAATACTTTTAATGTTTTAGATTTTAAGAATAAAAATGAGATGTTTATTTAAATAAATTATTTTTAAATTATACGTATTTGTTAAATTATTGAACAATTAAATTTTTACAAGCAACAAGTTTTATTACATATTCCCTGGCGACAACTGAATGATCTAAATCCATATAATAGTACTTGGAAGATTATAGAGCAGCATTTTGGGAATGACGATATTCTGAATTATGATTTGGATTATATGCTACAAAATTTGGAAGACAAAGTTTTTGAAGAAACAGACCAATTAGAAGTAGATCAACCATATGAGTGGATGGACGTAGCTGCTGGACCAAATACTATTCAGGAAGAAGTAGATCTAGGTAGAAGAGAAATTTATATCAGATATAATTGGCATTCTATTTTGAATCAACAAGTGGTGAATACATTAGAAAATTTCATTGAAAAAGAAAAAGTAATAGAAATTCAAAGAAATGACACTGTTAATGTTCAATATAATCTGCCAAATATTGTTTTCTCTGATGAACAACAAGAACTGACAAATATATTTGAAAAACAACTTAGTTATCTACAAGGCAACGAAGAAGAACAATTATTTCACTTGTCGATTGAATCAAACATTGGGATCATCTTCTTATCAATTGCTTGCACCAACTGGTGCTGCTGCTGTTAATATTAATGGATCAACAATACACTCCAAACTTTTATTAGGAGTACATAAAGTATTAGAGAACTCAGTTCACACTCACTTGCTCAATTTCAACAGGAAATTCGTGATTGTAAATTTCTGTTTATAGATGAAATGAGTATGATTGGATGTAGTCTATTGAGGAAAATTGATTTAAGAGTACGCAGAGCTATTCCATCAAGACAAGATGAACCATTTGGTGGATTATTTGTATATTTTTTGGGGGATATTAATCAGTTACCTCCTGTTAATGACAGACCACTTTACAGTGATAAAATTGTAGGAAGTGAATTCCTTTTAGAAGGAAAATTTTATTATTTACATCAAGTAGGCCCTATTCAAAAGCATTTTTTTTTATCGTCATCATTTCGACAAAATGAATCTCAACAAATATTTCGAGATATCGTGTTAGTAGTGGTGAATGTACAGTTCAAGACTATGAAATATTAATGACACGTAGTATACAAACTTTTTCACAAAACGAACGTCATTTTTTCAATGATGCAGTTAGGCTATTTGCAACAAATAAAAATTTAAAAGAATTTAATCATCAAAAGTTAAAATAATTTTGTCAACCAGTTGCTTATATTCCAGCTATTCATAATTGTTCTAAAGCAAAATCAGCAAGTGCAGAATTATCAGGTGGACTTGAACCATTTATAATTTTATCAATTGGATCTAAAGTTATGTTATGTTCTAATTTGTGGGTTGAAAAAGGATTAGTGAACCTAGCTTTAGGTTACGTTGAAGGTATTATCTATGAAGAAAATCATGGTCCACCTGATCAAATGGCACGGGTGATAATGGTTCGTTTTGAAAATTATTTTCATTCAACTTATGAAAATAGTGGTTGTATTCCAATTCCACCTATAACTAAATTTTGGAGAAGTGGAAATATTACTTGTTCAAGGAAACAATTTCTGTTACAATTAGCCTTTGCAATTACAATTCATAAGTCTCAAGGTTTAACGTTAGATAGAGCTGTTGTAGATATTGGAGAAAAGGAAACTTCTGTTGGTTTAACATATGTTGCGTTGTCGAGAGTAAAAACTTTAGAAGGTGTAGCATTAAACAGAACATTTTCTTATGATAGTTTTTGTAATATTAAAAATTCACATTTGTTAAAGTGTAGAAAACAAGAAGAAACTCGAATGAGAAATTTTGCATCTTATTAAAAATGTATCTATTACTGATTTAATTATTAATTAATTATGTTAATCTTTTTTTTCTACTTATTTAATTATTAATTTTTTAAAAATAATTTTCTATTGTATTTTTTATATTAAAAAAATAAATATAAAAAAATAAAAATATCTTATGGTTTTTTTAGCCATAAAATTATTTCGAAAAATCAAAAATTACTTTTTTTCAACTAGCTAAAAGCATGGTTTGATGGTGATTCCTGAAGCTCAAATATAAATATTGTGATTATTTATTTGTACGTAATATTTTTTGTATTTAAACTTCGCGACTCACCACAAAGCCATGCTTTTAGCTAGTAAGAATAAAGTAAGCCTACCTAATTTTTATGGATAAAGTGACTGAAAATAACATTATATTAAACGACTACCCCATAATAACAAAAATATCTATAAATAGTGAAATTAGTTTGAGGGTGGGCGATATTTTTTTAGAAATTACCAAACCAAATTCAAGTAAATTATTTTAAACATAAATCTTACAACATGGAAGTCATGTATAGTTCTCCATACCGATTTTTTAACTTATGCTACACACCTGCAAGCATTGTTTAAATAACCTGACTCTCCAGGATAGCTTAAAAGAATGGTGGCAGCCGATGCTGATACACAAACTTTATGTCTTTCTGAGAGAATCACAATTTCTAATCATTTGATTAGAAATTAAATTAATTTATTAATCATTTGACGCTCATTTTCTAGCAGTTTTGAGGCTTTTAAGTATATGTGTAAAGAAGTATCGAAACTTTATACATGAATGTGAAAAGCTATTGTCTTACAAATGTAATCCTATCAGTTACGTGTTACGGCGCCTTATGGATGGATAGAGAGATATTCTCTTAGAATGATCAAAAACCACACTGGGTCATTCCAAGTCAAATCATCCAGGGGTGTACACCCCACCCTCTTAGATTTTCATGAAATTTTTTTTACAGCATCTATGGACAAATATAACAACCCGTATTTTTCATTTTTGCCAAATTCACTTTAGTTTTTTTTAAATGATTTTTTGAAAAAAAGTCCATTTTTACCCAATTTGTTAGTCGCGGCGCGAGATCTAAAGCGCACTTTTCAATAAAAACTCTACTTGTATGGTTATTATTTAATATTAAGTTATGACACTCACAATACTTACTTGAAATTTCACAAGGATTCCAAATAGAAAGTCAAAAATAACATTTAGACTTATATAAAACTTCTTTTTCCACTTCAAAGTTGGCAATTCTAAATTTTGTTTCTCCGTGCAGGCTTTTGTGTAAATGTTTATATCTTTTTTCTGTCTAGTCCTATGAGGCTGAAAAAGGTCTCATTTGAAAGGGGATGAAATGTAATATAATACGAGGGTTATTCGGAAAGTAAGGTCCGATTTCTTATAAAAAATAAACCATCACAGATTTTTTCAAAAAACTTTTTTTATTTAATTCCTTACATCTTTCTCTATTTTTCTACATAGTTTCCATTTTTGTTTAAACATTTGTCATAACGTTCTACAAGCTTTTGTATGCCGAAGTCATAGAAGTCTGCCGCCTGTGAGGATAACCAGTCTTTAACTGCTTCTTTCACCTCGTCATCTGTGGCGAAGCACTTGCCGCCGAGAAACTCCTTAGGTAGCGGAACAAGTGAAAATCGCTCGGTGCCAAGTCTGGACTGTACGGTGGGTGGTCAATCTGTTCCCATCCAAAAGATCTAATCAGATTTTGGGTTTGAATGGCAGAATGGGGTCTGGCATTGTCATGCAGCAACAAAACTCCAGACGTCAGAAGGCTACGTCGCTTATTCTGTATTGCACGTCGAAGTTTAGTCAGGGTAGCACAGTAAGCGGCTGCATTTTTTTTTGTCCCTTGCTGCATAAACTCGACTAACAAGACTCCATGTCTATCCCAAAACACGGTTGCCATAACCTTGCGTGTTGAGATTGTCTGCTTGGGCTTGACTTTGACTGGTGATGTCGTGTGACGCCATTCCATTGACTGACGTTTAGACTCTGGGGTCATGTGAGAAACCCACGTCTCGTCCCCTGTGACAATGTTCTCTAAAAGTTGATCACCTTCCTTATGATATCGGTCCAAAAAATCAAGAGCACAAGCCATTCTTTTCATTTGGTGTTCCTCAGTAAGCAGCCTGGGAACCCAACGTGAGCACAATTTGCGAAATTGCAAATTTTCAGAGACAATTGTGTGCAAAGTTGTTCTACTCACATTCGGATTAGCCAATGCTAAAGTTGAAATTGTGAATCGTCGGTCTTCACGGTTTTTTTTCGTCCACGGCATTGACCAAATCTTCTGTGATCACTGATGGTTGGCCTGATCGCGGTTTATCATGGACATTTTCCCGTCCGTCCTTGAAAGCTCTCACCCACTTACGCACTTTGCTGTCACTAATCGCATTGGGGCCTACACTTCACTTATCTGTCGACGAATTTCCGCTGCTGAAACGTTCCTTGCTGTCAAAAACCGAATCACTGAACGTATTTCACAGTCGGCGGGCTGATCAATTGTTTTAAACATTTTGAACTGACACTGTAAACAGCACACTGCAACAATACCAATGCAAATGGCGTCGTTTGATGCGCAAGGCATGCTGGGAGTCGGTGCGCATGCGCGTTTCAATGTTGGCGCGTCATTCGATTAGCTACGGCGATTCGGACCGTACTTTCCGAATAACCCTCGTAGCATAAAATAAAAGTCATGGGTATTTTATGGCATCATTTTATAACTTAAGTACAAAGTTTATATTTGATATTTCATTGAAATATTTTGCATAGTACACTATCTTGTGTGGCCAATGAGGATTTTTTTTTACTTAAGGTATACTTATATTTTTCTATACTAAAACCTTCAGTTAAAATTAGGCTTATCAGTGTAAAATTACAATAAAATTGCTTACTTCTAATACATTGTAACATTTGGTATTTAATCCTAATAAACAACATGATCTTTTACTATACACATTATGATTTAAGACATGCTTTGTACCTTGTAATGTCCCTGTCTACCTTGTACAGTAGATGTAGGGTTTTTGTCCAAGTAGACATCTTGTTAATTATGTTCTTATTAGTACATTACAGACATTTAAGATTACTTACACTTTAATCTAGTAACATATACCATTTCTTTATATATTGGACATTGGCTATTACAATTTTTATACATTATATTGTCTCTTTTTATCTACCAAGTAGATGTAGGTTTTGTTTAACATTTATTTCTTACTAACTACATTATTATTTGTCCATAACCAGCAATAGTTCGTTTCTTATTTTATTGGGTAGTAGTCAGTTTATTTGTCACACTTTATACTACTAGTTTATCACTCTTGATTATGTCTTGAACGATAAACTTACATTTTCACATAACATATTGTACGACACGGCAATACTTGCACACGGGCGCCGGTAAATAGAAAGTTACAGTACACACGGGCTATAATAAACAAAACAGTTTTATCAGTGGATATATAAACAGTGAATCAGTCGATTGATAATGTCCACGCGAAAAACATAAAATTTCATGTTCGCATATGTGAATTTCCGCTGTCGTAAAAGTGCACTTTTACTGTAATGATTTTAGTATTTTAATTTTTTAACGATCTCTAATGAGTGATCAAGTTTTCTGAAGATGGCAATTCATTGCCGAAACGCGTCATAAAGGACAAGAAAAACGAAGTCGCACGACGGATATCTGGTAAATACGTCTATATATAGTAACAATGCAATTTTTATTTGAATGGGCCCCACGTTCTTTGGGACGCAAAAATGTAACACATTAACCCTTCTGTGCAATTTATATTGTACATATTTAACTCATACACTCTCTATACCATTACTAACAACGTGTATGAATAATTGGGGTGTAGGTGTACTTATAATAAGAGTAACTCTTTTTACGAATTGTAATATGCTTCATTTATTATTTGAAACAAACAAACAAAAATATTATAATATTATGAAAATCATGATTAATACGCCATGTGATCTTCATTATTGATGGTTTCAAAGTGTCTTGACTATTCGTGTTAACATTACAAACATATCTTAAATTCTAAATATTATATTATTTATTGTATATAGACTTCTCGTCAATATGTTAATGTTTCTTGCTTGCTCAGTCTAAATGTGTGCTTATTTAAAAGTTATTACTGCATTCTTATTCTATCTTTCTTAATACCTTTGTATGGCTTTAAAAAAAATCATTTTAGCACATTTAATTTATTACTATTGTAGCATGACAGATATTCCACCAATAATTAATTCATGTAAGATCATAAAAAATAGTTAAATTACATATACTAAAAGAATATCAAATGAAATTCCATTAAACTTCAAAGGAAAATACCACAATAAAGGAAAAACCCTAATTAAATAATAAAAATTACAACCATAAAAGTCAAAGAAAGAATTAAAGAAAACTCATATTAAAAAATCAGGAGATTACCCAGGAGATTAGGAGCAGGAAATAAACAAGATACCGAAATCAAGAAAAAAGAATAAGATTAGGAGTCGGTAATAATCAAAATACCCCAAACACAAGGAAAAAGAAGAGTAAGGTTTACTATCAGGAGATAAACAAGATACCCTGAAAACAAGAAAGAAGAGTAAAGTCAGTATCAAATAATAAAGAAGATACTCCGAACCAACCATCAGTCAAAATAACACTGAGTACCTTGGTTTACCCAAGAGTGAACACAAGAAGGAAGACGAGAAGAAAGGAAGAATAGGATGGAAGAACCACCATAAAAAACCTATTATTAACTACCATTGACCCCAAACCAATAGATACAATTAAAGAAAGTATAACATCCCGAAACCCTATAAATTGTAATTATTAATAAACAAAAGTGTTGTGTAGTATGATAAGAGGTGCACCAACTAAAGTTATTATGTGATAAAAAATAAACAAATCTTCACAGTCCATTCTGACTAAAGGTCTGGTCTGAGAATAATAAAACTCCCATATAAGTCAGAACCACCAGTGAAAGTGTACTAGTGTAAGTGTTTTGAAATATAATAAACTTGAAGTTGTAGTGTTACTATAACTTAAACTATATGCTATAAAACAACTTTTATATTTGATAATTAACAAATCATGAAATAATAAAATGGAAGGTATTTCCAATATTTCATTATTTTAGGTCACTTTGTTATCTCTAGACATTTGTAGGAATGACAATAACTAAAGTATGGGTGGAAATGTTTACTATATAAGGGGATGTTAAATAATAATAGTAAAAACAGAAAGGACTGGTAATAGTTTAAGTGTTAATAGGATTAAGACGTTTAAATGGCTAATATTGTTCAAAGCCGTGAACTCCATATTTTAAAAGAGTTCTTATACAATAAGGTTTATATGTTTAGAATAAGTTGTATTTGTTATATCACAGCATACATCCAAATTAAAATGTTTCATTATGGATGCTGTGTTAAAATGTATGTTCAAAACAGTTTCAGCAAACATGTTCAACTTTATAGAATGCTGACTGATGTTAATTATTATTTTATAACAGTAGCATCAATTAGATGCTACACATCTCAATAAGTTTGTAAACAATTTTATTTTATGTCATGTTAACTATTAAGAGTCAGAGGAGGAGTAGAATTAAATTTATTTGAAAAAACCATATATGTAAAATACTAAACTCTAGGCCAAATAATGAATTCATAAAAATCAATATAAACCAGTTAATTCACCAATGAATCATGTAAACTGACAAGATTTAGGTAAGGTAGGTCAATTAACAACTACTGTAAATGAACCTATGATTTAAAAGAGTACCGTAATATAGAAAAATATCTTAAATTATTGAAAATTTTTGAAATGTATAAATTAACTATTTTTAAAGAGGAATGTTAAATTCAGAAATTATCACTAAAAAACAGTTCAAATGTTAAATGTATAAGTACTTAAGGAAAAGAAAGGATTTATGACCATTTGAAATTTATTATAATTATATTAATAACACTTAAAATGGCAGTAAAAGTATGGAAGGGCGGAAACAGAGTTTTGGGCCTAGATTTCCAAAAAGACAGAAATTTGGTAATTTTAACAAAAATCTCAACAAATATGGACTATGACATATCAAATTAAACAGAATGAGATAAATAAACCAATTATATGGTTAATAATTCATGAAAGCGAATAATAAACTAAAATTATTCCATATATAATGTATTTTGGAATTATGTACAGGGGAAGTGACAATTATTTTAACAATACTTTTCCAATATTAACTTGGCAAGATTTTTACTAAAGTGGAGGAAGTTAGTTAGTTCTTTGTTAACGTTCAAACTGAACAGTCTATGCGGAATTTTGTTCTTTAAAAACCGTATAATGAAGTGCTAAGGTTAAAACCGACAATCCGTGAGAAACGAGAGTTACATAAATAAACACTTTTCCAGTCAAAACCTATAAAAAACTCAACGACAACAGTGAAAACGAACACCACACTACATAATACAAGTGTAATAAAACATCAAAACTACATATTATGAATAATTCAAGCTACCACAGAATAACAATTTTTCGTAACAAACAGACGTAAGTGAACACCTCTAATATCAAACAGTTAACACCAGTGGACACTGAACACTCATCCAGACTACCCCAAACAACATACTAGACTGTTTACACAAGTTCGGGAACCTTTAAAACAATTATTAATTTTATTGTGAGATTTTCTCGCGACGAATATTGCGAATAACCTCTTCAATTCAACTCGCGGCCATGATGGAAAAACGAGACACTGCCACCAACGTTGACTGACGTCATAGCCTACAGCATTGGTTCGAAACTCAACTATATTAAACATTTTCTATATATTATTCACAATTGTTAGATACGAATTATTTAAAATTATTTATTTACTTTCTCGTCCTGCCCTTCTCTGACTATTATAAAATAATCGCTCCAAGAACCTTTTATAATAATTATATGAATTTTTAACCTGTATTAACAGATCGATTTATCCATGAGACGGAGTCGACAATTGCTCGAAATCGATTTAATATCGATTATTATTTATAAATGTTAATAAATCAATTCATTTCAATTGTGTGGATTCGAAAATTATTTCACATTGTACTTTAAGGTTGTAATTAATTACGAGACTTCCTGAAAGAAGAAAATATTAACGAAAGGTGAGATACTGGAGCAGCACGGAAAGTCGTTAATCGATTGCTGACAGGAGTTAATCTGATTAACTCCGGATTTTGTTAATATCTTCCAGAAGTGCGAATTAAACAAAAAATACCTTTCAGAATTTTAGAAATTTGATTAAAACAATAAACCAGAATTAATTCTAAATTATATACAACAAACAAACATAAATTTTTTGTTTTCAGAAAAATTTTTTTTTTAATAAAATTTTTTCTTTCTTTTATTTTGTAACTACAGTACACAGGTCTGTTACACTATAAATGACTCTATGTTATAGTCCAGTCGCCAGAGATTTTGACTTGATAAAAAATTGGGGCAAAGCAATATTTGGTGCACGTGTTAAATAAACGTTAATAATTAATATAAAAAAATCTTTGCATGTTTACCTTTCTAGGGTTTTCTGAAAATGGTCTGGAAAAATCGTAAAGACAGATTTTCTTAAAGCACTCCGTAAATATGTACAGTTGGAAGAAATAAAAAGGTGTGTATTGAAGAGAAAACAATTTCCTTCAGAAAGTCTCCTTACATATTTTTACGTTAATGGAACTGTTTTCCTGAAAATTGGTAATGATGAGCGCTGTGTTTTAAAAAGAGCGTTTGCCCCCGATCTTGCGTAATTCGCTGAATTAGCCACGCGCGTTTATTCAAAAATATCATAACTTTCTTTAATCTAAGCGTAGCCAGTTAAATAAAGGCTAGTTTTGAAGGGGAACAGTATAGCTTTCAAAATTTGTTGATTTTTACATAAATATTTTATTTGAACATAAAGAATATAGTGTATAAATATTTACTGTAGACACGAGAAGAAGTGAAACCACAAAATTACAAGTACTATAAAATAAAATTTAAAAAAATAGTAGTTCTTTACTAATTTACCTTTAAAAGAGATAAACTTTTTATTTTATAATAATGAAAACTACTTTTGAAGTTGTTATTTAAAAAACAACCTTTTCAAAAGTGAGTTTTTCGACGTATTTTAAATTTACTCTAAAATTCAGAGTTTATCTGCCTTTATTAATCTTAAAAATAGAGATATCGAAATACAAAAAATTGTATTTGAAAGCTGCAAGTGTTCTGCATCAAAAACTACACTCATAAAAATTAAAATCATTTTCAAAATTAAAAAAAATAAATAAAAATTGTGTATACTAAAAAAAGGTGCCTCCTTTGCGTTATATACATGTATCTTTTAAGTGGGTTTATTTGAGTACTTGAAATTAACGTTACAGCTACTACAATGCTAAATTTATCTATTCATGTTATTTCTCTTACCTGATTATACCTATACTCTAAAAACAAGACCCTAGAAAACAGGGAAACTTTTAAACGGCGCGGCGTTCTATTCCCCTCGAGTGTGCAACTGTAAATGTAGCTGCGCGCGCAACACCCATTGTTGTGGTGTGCCATACAAACATCTGCTGTACAAGAACGGAGCAGTAACGCAGTTGATATTTCTTCAAAGGTTATTATCAAAACATTACAAATATTTTTGTTTTTATCATATAAAACAGGTAAAAAAATTGCAGTTTAAAGTTTTTATTTACACTTTTTATACATGCTAATATTTATTTATTTGTGAACACGTGTAGTGGAGTCAAATTAAAAATCAAATGTTAATTGTGTTGGGAGTCGATTTTTTGTGTGCTAAATTGGTTAATGGGATCAAGTTGAGCTAATAGTTAAGTTTTGTGTAAAAACAACCCGTTTATTTTTTTATTACAATTTAAGTTGCAAAATAGCGTTTTTATAAATATCTTTGGACCTAACAAGCCGATTTTAATGTGAATTTTTTTCAGTATTCTATAATAAATTAAGAACATTTCTAGCCTTAATACGGAAGTCGATATTATTATTATTGTTAATGTGCTATCAATAAATAAAGTGGCGATGGCGTTTATAAACAAATTGCTGTTGTTTTAACACAAATTAATGAAAGTTGATAAAACTTGAGCGAAAGGTAACCTTTGTGGAGTACTATAAACCCCACAAATTTCATATTGAAATGTTGAATATAACCTCAAAAACATCGCAATTCACAAACAAATTTTGAGTGCTCATAAAGTATGGCAAGATTGTGGCACAAAGGTGTACGACGGCTTAAATTAAAGCTTATTAAAAATACTTTCGGGTGGTTAATTAACAAAATTTTTTGGCTTTTCTGACACCATTTTTTGACCATTTAAAAAAATTAAACGTAAAGAACTGCATTTTTTCTAAAAAAAAATTATTTGTGCTGATAATTTTTTACATACATTAAAAATTTATAAAAGGCACATATTTAAAAAAACAAATTTGGTAAAAACGGTGGATTTAAAATTGAAAATAAAAAAATTTTCCAAAGAGATATTTTGACTTCACTAGTGGTGAAGTTTTAAAGAATACTTTTACTGAACATAAGTGCTACATAAGGTTTTTTGATTTTTAGGTATTAAATATGGACCAGTGTGATACTGAAATATGTTTTATTTGTAATGCTGATCTTTGTATTGAAGATACAGAAAAAGTGACTCGAGGACTACCGAATTTAATAAGAGTTAGCTCTGAGAGAAACGATGGAAAATATGAAATGTTAAAAAAAGTTGATTCAATTTTAGTACACAGGAAATGTCGAGAAAAATATACGTTAAAAAGGAATGATGTTTTGTGTTATAAGGATTTAGGCACTTTGTCGAAAAAAAGTAAATATAGCCCAGTCAAGAGTAAAGTCAGAAAGAGTAAAGAATTGTTTGATTTCAAAAAACTTTGTATAATTTGTGGATTAGATGCCGATAAAAGTAGTACGAGATTAAGTATTAATCAACGCAAAAATATTTCCATAATTCGAAGTCCTACTTTTAAAGAAAAATTATTAGAAATGATTGCAGAACATAATGACGAATTAGGAAAAGCAATTCTACGACGAATTTCTTGTGATGATTTGGTAGCTGTACAAGCGAGATATCACCGCAGTTGTCACAAAAAAGTTTTAAACAGTTACACTCGTGACACAAGTGATGCTAAAGGTCGACCCAAGGATGTAAAAATCTCACGTCAAATGGAATTGATTTTTGATTATTTAAGTGACAGTGATGATACCCAGTTTACGCTCACAGAATTAATTGCATTATTAGGTAAATATATTGCTTAATTATAAATTATAATTATACTATTTTTTTAAATTAAATTTTCATGTTTATTTTATTTAATATCTAATTTTCTTAAACAGGACATGATGCTTGTCATCCAAATACCATTATTGGTAAATTAAAAGAAAATTATGGCGATTGTATAAGAATTATATCCAGAAAAGGTGGCTCAACCCTCATATGTCTTGTAGATCGTGAATACAATGTCATGCGTCAAGCATGGATAGCCTCAAAAAAAGATGAAAATGAAGAAAAAAGAAAAATCTTAAAATCTGCAGCAGCAATTATTCGAAACGATGTTAATCTGAAGAAAAGTAATACAGAATTTTATCCTCCAAATGATAATATATTCCAAAATATTAATGAGAATATCCCAGAATCCCTTCAGTTTCTGATAGAAGAAATAATTTTAAAAAATAAAAAAGGTTATATTAGTTCATATGAAATAAAATGCACAGCAATTACTCATTCAATTATGAGTTGCATAAGACCTAGAACCTTTCTATCACCATTGCAAGGTGGTCTGTCTGTAATGTTGCATAGGAAATTTGCTTCAAAACGAATTATAGATATATTGTCGCATCTGGGAGTGTGTTCATCATACAAAGAAGCAACACTTTATGAGGATAGTGTATTGCTTAGTCCACGTTCTCCATTTAGATCTGGTTGTTTTGCACAATTGGCATTTGACAATTCATATATTAACATCAATACTATAGACGGGAAAAATACTTTTCATAGTATGGGAGGTATTATGATTGTAAGTCCCAGAGATTGTTATTATAACAAAGTTCCCTTAAAACGATTGACAGTTAAGCCTACTGCAAAAGAAATCAGCAAAATTGACAAAATACCATTCCAAATTTTTGAAAATATTAATACACATGCACTCCAAAACATTGTTTTTGAAAAAGTAGATAATCCGAGTTTTAATAATATAGATTTTTCTAATGCTGACTTGCTTTGGATTTATGGAGTGACCAAACCAGGCATTACTGGCTGGAATGCCTTTATGTCCAAGCTTTTGGAAAATATGACTTATACATTATCTAGAATTGTTTCCTTGCCTTTTGTACACTCTCCTCCAACTGACAAAAATACAATATACACCGTTTTAAAATACGCTGTAAAACTAGTGAAAAACTTAAATCTATTTAATTGTTTTGTTACTTTCGATCAACCTTTGTATCAGAAAGCGTTTGAAATGGTCCAATCCTCACCTGATGATGATATACATAATGTAATTGTTCGACTTAGAGGATTTCATCTGCTTATGTCTTTTCTTGGTTCAATCGGTTATGTGATGGCAGGAAGCGGTTTAAAAGAAGCATTAAGCTGTTGCTATGCGCCAGGAACTGTAAATAAGATGTTAGATGACCATGCTTATGTTAGAGCAGTACGAGGCCACACATTAATTTGGATAGTTTTGTGTAAAAAGATTATTGAGGAAATGAATCTTTCAGAAATTGAATATTCAAATATGAAATCTTTACTACAAGAATTTTTAGATGACAATCCTACTTACAAAGAAGTACAAGATCATAATTTTTTAAACATCTTAAATGGTAAATTTCTAGAAAAAATGATTGAAATTGAGGAACGCGGTAAAACTGCAAAATTATGGATACAATACATACAAATGATCTCTATTGCAAAAGCATTTGCGCGCTCTGAAAAAATGGGTAATCTAAAAATTCAATTACAAGTTATTCAGCAAATGTTGCCATATTTTTATGCAACTGGACATTTTAATTATACGAAATCAGCCTTATTATATGTACAATATATGAATCAATTTATAAAAGAATCTGAAAAACTTTTCACCTCAATGCAAAACCAAGATGTAATTCCAGAAACTACCGCTTTAAAAATTAAAGAACTTCAAAATTTTATAAATAACGGATTTTGTACTGTAAGACTGAACTGAGAAATTCTGGTCAGGAACTCATACTGATATGACAATCGAACAGGACTTAATGAGAGCCATGAAAGTTGATGGTGGTATGATTGGACAGGGAGTAACTACCAGTACTGCAAATAAATGGATTTTAGCGATGCCATTTAGTGATGCACATGGTATCTGCGAAGAAGTAGAAAAATTTTGTGGTATAAAATTTTCTACTTCCGATCAGCATGTAGATGCTAGAGATTCTCGAATAAAACGAGATACTGAAGATATTCTCGAAATAAAATCCTGGTTTGATTGTCACGAGCCATTTCCTTATCAAGATTCAATAATGTCTATATCTACTGGAGTTACTGGCGGTAATAATATTAACTGTCATAATGCTTTTGAGGTTGGAAAAGCACTATTAGAAGAAATTGCTGGTACAAACTTCCATAAAGTTTCCGTTTAAACGAAAAAATAGAGTACTGTCATTAAAAAGTGTTAATAGTAGTCTGAAAATTCAAGAGGAAATTGTCCCTATAGAAGTCAAGAGACACTTTGGATCAAAAGTTACTGTAGTTTTTGATGGCTATACAAACAATTCTAACAGCATCAAAGCTATAGAGCGTTATCGCCGTACCAATCAAAATTTCTCTCCAGATATTTTATTCCATGAAGATATGTGTGTCACAGTGACCCAAGAACAATTTCTTTCGAATAAAAGTAATAAAACTCTATTTATTGAAATTCTAACGAGATATTTGGAAGAAGAAAGCATAAACGTTAAACAAGCTGACGATGATGCAGACTTATTAATTGTGAAAACAGCCTTAGAATTATATGATAAACCTCCAGTTATTGTTGCAGAGGACGTAGATATTTTGGTGCTCATTACTGCGCTTACACCTAGTAATAAGAAAATTTATCTCTTAAAACCCACGAGAGGAACCATGAGTGCTAGTCTATTTTCTTCTGATAAAAGCTTTAGAAAGTATAAATTTTGCAAAGAGAATATACTATTTTTGCATGCTCTAACCAGCTGTGACACAACATCATGCTTTTATGGTAAAGGTAAAAAATCAGTTTTTAATTCGATTGAAAAAAAATCAATAAACTCAGATTTTAAAAGAAGCGATCGAAACATTTAAACTGGAAAATCAACCTCAAACATCTATATATAAAAATGGTCTATTAATTCTCCTGTATATGTATAATGCACCAAAAAAAATTACATGTGTTGATAAATACAGACATGCAAGTTTTACTAAAGCGATTTCAAAAAAGAAAAAAAGCTTAAAACCTGTAAAGTTAGAAAGTCTGCCACCTACTTCTGATGCTGCCAAGCAGCACTTTTACAGAGTATATTTACAAGTCCAGCAATGGCTCCGCAATGATCTAATACCAAAAGACTGGGGTTGGAATGTTGGAGAAATTTTAACGCCTATAAAAATGACACAGCCAGCTGCCCCAAAATCTTTATTAAAAATGATCTTTTGTAATTGCAAAACTGGCTGCAAAAAAGGATCGTGTATATGCAGAAGCTCTGGTCTTTTATGTTCATCGGTTTGTGGTACATGCTCAACTGAAACTTGCAAAAACTTTCCATTTGTTGACGAGATTGATTTTGATGATAGTGAGGAAAAAATCCTCGAAGAAGAAGAAGAAGAAGAAAAAATCACTAACTAAATTCTCAACATAAATAATTTTTAAAATACCAAATTTAAAAAAATATATATTCTTGTATAATGTTATTTTGTTTGTATTCGTTTTACCTTTTATTAAAAAGAGAGCTTTTCTTTGAAATATTTTATTTATTACTGGAGGATTTGCCCGGCTTTGCTTGGGAGAAAGTGGTGTCATATTCTTACTTGCTAGGAAATTCACTTTAATTTGATACCATTTATGCTGTTTTTTCACATCCACCAAGCAGGGGGGGATATTTATAATAATCCAAATTAATATGCACGTCAAATTGTTACTTACATTGAAATTCCCTTTAATTTGATACCCCACGTGCGGTATTTTCATATTTTCCATTTTTGACATCACCCCTCCTCCTATTCCACCAATTTATTGAGCCCGGGAGACCAAAATTTTTAATAGTGCGTATATGCATGTCACATACGTTATTTCATATTTTCCATTTTTGACACCCCTCCATTACAACCCATTTATTGAGCCCCAGGACCCAAACATATTCAATAGTACGTATATGCATGTAAAATTATTACTTGCATTGAAATTCCCTTTAATTTGATACCCCACAGTATTTTCATATTTCATATTTTTCATTTTTGACATCCCCCCCGGGCCCAAAACACCTATCTTATGTTGGTTCTCCCGTTACGTAAAAAAATTTGTGCCAAGTTTGGTGGAAATCGGTCCAGTGGTTTTTCATATTTTCCATTTTTGACCTCCCCAAAAACCACCCATTTATTAAGCTCTAGGGCCCAATAATTTACAATAGTGCTTATATGCATGAAAAATTGTTACTTGCATTAAAATCCCCTTTAACTTGATACCCTACATGCGGTATTTTCATATTTTCCATTTTTGACATCCCCCAGGGCCCAAAACACCTATCTTATGCTGGTTCTCCCGTTACATAAAAAATTTGTGCCAAGTTTGGTGGAAATCGGTCCAGTGGTTTTTCATATTTTCCATTTTTGACCTCCCCCAAAACCACCCATTTATTAAGCCCCAGGGCCCAAGAATTTTCAATAGTGCTTATATGCATGAAAAATTGTTACTTGCATTGAAATCCCCTTTAATTTGATACCCTACATGCGGTATTTTCATATTTTCCATTTTTGACATCCCCCAGGGCCCAAAACACCTATCTTATGTTGGTTCTCCCGTTGCATAAAATATTTGTGCTAAGTTTTGTTGAAATCGGTCCAATGGTTTAGTAGGAGGTGAGGAGGTGTGGAATATAAATACACACAATGACTTTTATGTATATTAAGATACACATATTTAATAATATTATTCAACAGAGGAAGATTTGTTAAAATCGACCATTCCGTCTATCGATTTAATACTCCTAACGATGAAATAATAACAAAATCGTTATTTTGATTTTATTACTATTAAAATTTGAACTATTTTAAACAAAAAGAATTAAGACTTTATCATGATCCAATGGTTTATTTAGTAGTAAGGAAAGAAATTCATGGAATGTAAACGTTTTTATCGATTTTACCGCGCGCTGCCCTTAAATAAGGGTTTTTTTAAAAAGCCTGACCTTATAAACATGCAAAGATGATTTTAAACCGATATTTAGACCTTTTTCAATAACTATACCAAATATCACTTTGCCTCAATTTTTTAAGAAATTTTACCGTTATTTTTACTCTGGCGACTGGACTATTAGGCCTATGTGCTTTTATCAAGAAAAGTTAAATAATTCAATTACTAATTTCAATGACTCTACGTTATGTTCATTATGAAAAATAATTAAATAACCTTTTTTTTGATTACATATTAATTACATTGAATTTTATTTATATCTACATATTTAATATTATGTTTATAAAAATTTTTTGACTTTTAGAGTCTCTCAATGTCTTTCTGTTTGAAAATTATGTATTGGTTTTTCGTCACCTTAATTTCTGTAGAGTTGTTCCATGTCCTCCAGTGATTCCTTCGGTGTTCTCCTCCTGGATGTCCTCTTGTCCTCACTGCTCGTCCTCTCGTCTCTCGTCCTCCACGGTACGTTGACTGCTGTAGACTATGATGACATGTTACTCTGGATCTGTAGCCGTTATTATAGAAACGTCTCCAGTCCTCTGCATCTTCTTCCTCTGCTAGTCGTGCTCTCATACTCTGTCAGGCGTTGATGTTCTTAGATGTCGACTCCTTGTTGACGTCCGACGATTTCTTCGTTACGGTATTTTTTTATTATTGTTTTTATTACTTCAAATTAAAAAAAAACATTACCGTGATACTTTATCAGTTACAACATTGTACTGATGTTAGATTTTAAATCTAACTTCGTCCAAAATAGTTTAAAAAATTCGCGTTACGGACCGGCATAGCGTACCGCCGCAACTATGGTTTGTTAAGAGAGAGCGATTAGCTCTCTTGGGCTTCTATTTATATCCACACAGAAAACTGCACCTGTCGATTCAGGAATCAGCCTGTCGACATTTGAAACATGGTGTGACAGCCCCCACTTTCGTCTCATTTCACATAATTGCACTTTTTTGCCAATCGCACTGTTTAACGCGGATTTCACGTTGCTAGAATAGTGTCTCATTTAATGACTTATGAGATGTGCAATTATCATGATGCTCACACTACTAGTATAGTTATGATGCGTTAAAAATCGCACTGTACTCGCATTGATTGTCCGAATTACGTACAATTCGCACTGCACTCGTGTCCGATTGTTACATATTTTTAAAAGTTTTTACCTTCTCACTAACATTTATGGTTTTCTTAAAATTAATTATTTTCTGAATAATATGTATGCTGTACGTATACTATAAACCAAATATTCCTGTAAATCAGTAGTACAGGAATGTTACACGTTGTTTCACTTGATGTTATGACATCAAGTAATATGACCCCCAAGCTCAGTAAATTTTAGAAAACAAGGAATATCATCCAGTATTTCTTAATCTTATATAGATTGTGTATATGTGTAATCTGAAACATTATACACAACTTGTTTGATTTTTAAATAAAAATATTCTTTTAAAATAGTAAACAGATTTTCTGCCTTCCCAACCTATTCTTTCCACTGCAGCATTTTTCTTAGTAGATTATAGTTACAGGGCAACACGTTTTTATATGTAGCATGATTGTTTTTATTATATGTTTTTATATATTACAAGGCGTGGGTGGTTTTTATTAATTAAATGGTATATAAAAATGCTATTACATTTATTTGAAAATATCAACTTGCACCTTATATTTCAAACAATTGTGTTAAAATAAAACACCTAAATTTATACTTCCAAGGACACACAGAGTTCAAACTAAATATATTCTCAAGGTGAAAGTATTCCTGGGCAAATGATTCATTGAGAATTTCCCTTAGAAATATTTTTCTAATGAAGGCATTAGACAAAAATTTGAATTTAAATTTCTAAATGAGAAGGCTGTTTGGTGTGAACATTTGGTCAAGTGTCAGGTGATTACTATAAATTTACACCAAGTGGAAAGAAGGATATCCGGTAGACAGAGGATAAGATATGGGTTCTGCAACAGGCCAATTACACCCTAATCTTACAGTGGGGATGATGAAGAAATTTCCTGTACAATAACCCTTCTGATTATTATATCAGTAAGTTTCACTCAATATGATTACACTTTCCAGCCTAATTCAACATTTTTAAACCAACATTTTTGAGATGTTAGGCCTCTATTAGACTAGGGCACTGGTGGCGCCACTGAAAATTGGTAACTGACTGGTGGACGGCCCTGGCAACAGCTTGGGCAGCTTTTGGTGGCGTCACTGCCAGCCGGGGCATTGTTTCAGACATAGCCTATTGCACAAGGCCACTAGTGGCACCACCACAACTGTGCGCGCATCACATAGCTTCATAATACTGTACCAGGTTTCCTCTACCTGTCATTTTGCTACTGAAAGTCAGTTGATTGGTTTTGCCTTGTGATAATGTAGAGTGACAGCGTTAATTAAAGTAGTGCAAAAGATGAGGAAAATAAAAAACAAGATGAGATTTTGAAAAATCCTTTTCTCATCTTTGTGTTAGCACCACTTATGTCTCCTTTTATGTACTCCAAAAATTAAAAAAATGATGCTTTTGACATGCAAAAGTAATTAAAAAATTTATTATCATCCGCACAAACTTCATCAAACAAAGTTTAATACAGTCCTCCGTCTTCTCTTGAAGCTAGCATTGGATGTATGTGCATTTTCCTAGCTCTGCCTCCTCTTTTTAATAGCAGTTTAAGGAGAAGCAGACTTACATTTGATGCATTTTCTCAACTACATTTCTATGTTCCAAACGTCAAGCATTCTTTAATGGTGGCACAACTGGTGGCTGATTCATTTTTGTCCCATAATACGTTGGAACCACCAAGGTTGCCACCAGTTGTAAAATGTGATGCTTTACATGCTTCAAGCACGTTTTATTTTTCAAGCAGATTTATTCAGAGAGCACTCTAAAGCTATCATACGAACTATCTCAATATAGGGTATTGTAACAACACAAATTGCAAATTCAAATGTATTTGTGTTTGAGGAGCCCCACGCATTTGGAGCGCCAATTATTTGTAACAACACAAATTGCAAATTCAAATTTATTTGTTTGAGGAGCCCCACGCATTTGGAGCGCCAATTATTATAAATTGGCGCTCCAACAAATTATAAATTTAAGTACATTTAATTTGTGGAGTGCCAAAATTTATATTATATTATTGGTAAAGTGTACCAATTAATGGAGTTTGGGTGTAGTGGTAATATGAGTAGTCATTGATTGAATTGTAACGAGTTTTCATAATTTTATTCATAAACCACAAGCGTGTTTAAAAATCTCTTTCGCCATAAATATTCATTATTGTGTGCTTAAAACGTTCAAATGTTGCAGTACATTTATCATCAAATAAATCTTATATTCTACAGTAACAAAGTTATATTCTAAATACTTATTTGTTAATATTAAAATTCGACTGCTCAGTCTGACAGTGTGCTTTACTGCAGTTTTTTTTTTTGTCTTTATATAACTTTCAACTACGTTAATTTATGTATTGCGTACATAGTAATCATTGAGTGCTTTACAAACTTTAAATAAAATTTAAATTGACTAAGTTAATCGTTAAACATCAAAGAAAATATTTTAATAAATTTTAATCAGATTCTCTGACCCTCTTTATCTATATTTTACATAAACTCTTATTCAATTTTAAATTTTAAAATGTCTTTAGTCTCTCATTTAAAATTTATAAATGGATTATCTGTCACCTCGATTTTGTAGCTCATACTCATGTCCTCCGTTGATCCGTAGGTCCTCTTCTGATGGAGTTCCCTGCACGTTCCCAGGTTCCACTTGTCGTCCTCCAGTTACTCGTCTCTCATGGTCCCATCTGGTTGATGTTGTATAGTGTGAGAGGTTGCTCTGCACCAGCTGCTGTAGTTCTAGCAGACGCCTCTATTGTTCAGCATAGCGTTCCTCTGCATGATAAAACATCGTAGCTTGTCTTGACTGATGGACGTTTGTGTGTGTAGACATCGTAAAGTATGTTCTGTATTTGTATTCGGAAACAGACTAAGAGTTACTGTTCAATTAACAAAATTTAAAAATTCGCATCGTCAATGGACATAATGTCCCGCCGCTACTGAAGACTGATTGAGAAGAAGGCTAGCTTCTTCAGGCCCTATTTATATTCGAGCATCGTACCGCACCTGTTGGGACAGAATTCTGCCTATTTGAAATTGCTTGGTGGCGTAATTTCTCCCACTCTCGTCCAATTTCATATTTTTGCACATTTCTGCCAATGGCAAAGTCTAATGTGAACTACAGGGTGCTATAACTATGGATGATTTAATTACACATGTCCAACATAATTACGATCGTAATCGAATAATCCGTGTAATTACTACACACTTAAAATCGCACTGAATTCGCACTGCGCGTCCTTTTCACCCCATTTTCTCACTACACATGCGTATTAATTTTATACATATTTAGGAGTCTTTGAATTTTTCCTACCATTTATGGTTTTCTTATAATTAAATAAAAACTATAATTTAACAATTATTTAGGGTAGATTGCAAACTTTCATGCTCGAACTGGCCTCACTCACACACATTTACTACTGTACACACTCTCAGCGACAATCGTGTGAGCGTTCAGGTCAGTTCCTGTATGTCTACATGCCGTACTTTTTAACATAAACTTAGCTTTCAATCTCATACCTGCTTATTTATTACATATTTATAAAATTAATTTAAATATTCATTTTATCTAATAAATGCACAGTACAGCATATGATTGTATTGTCGCTGTATGTTATTTAATTAGTTTTTATTACTGATTTGTCAGTGCATCCAAAATGAAGGGAACGCACATTTTGTTATTCCTAGAGTTGGGTTCTGTTTTTAATCAGAGTCATTGTGTTATCTACAACAGTTACACATATGGTCAAATTATGTATAATCAAATCATGGTACATTGTGTTACATGCAATCACATGTTCAGTTGGCAAATTAAGATATAGTTTATCGGGGTTCTGTATCCAAATCTTAATAGGTTTTTTTTTATGTCACACCTGTTTTTGTTCTTTAAGTAATTTATTGAAAAAACTGAGTTCAAACTCAAACGTGTGTACATAATTTTCTAATTCATTCATATAAATGTTTGTACATAGGCATACATTCAGAAAATAGATTATAAACATGTGTAGAAAGTTTACAATGTCACACACAGTGACTGTGTCATAAGTGACTTGTGACAAGAAGCTGCTGATAACATATGACTTGCATATAGTGAGATATGCAGTTGGTATTAGTGTTAAACGCACGACTCAGGAACAGTTGTGAAATTTCTAAAATCATTGTTCATATTTTATCCTGTAAAAACATAAGCAGTTTTTTTAAATTTTTTTATAAAAACAGATGATGGGTTTGTGAAATTTGGAAGTCTGTGAATTATTTATTAAATATTTTTTTGCTGTTTGATGCATTTAAACATGTATAATCTGTTTTATGCAAGTAAACTGTGAAAAGATTTAATTTAATGTACGTCTGTTATAATGGGATTAAGTCTTGTTTATGTTGTACAAATGCTATAAAAGTTTTACTTGTGTGTTAACTTGCAGATAAAAAACAGAGGGAGATGTTCAGTAGATTAAATAGTGTAAACAATAATAAAATAAAAAGTTTGATCATTAAATGATATAATAGTGTTTACCTTTTTAGAAAATTCATTATGTTATGTAACAAATTTATGCATGAGATTAGGAAAAGTGGTTTTCCTTCCATTCATTTGTACCCACATGTCCAAATCTACTGTGCTTTGTATGGGATCTGTATTAATATCATCATCAACCTGTATATAGGCTGGTATTTTTGTTCCTGTGTAGGATTAGGCAAGTTGGCTTGGGTTTTATTTTTTGGTAGGAGTTTTAACCAGACTGAAACCACCTTTCCTGTCGCACGATTACACATCTTTTATTTTGTGGTATTCCATCCATCAGACACTCCTTTCATTGTGTGTTACAATCTATTAGCTTGTTACAAACTGTCATTCTTTTAATTAGTCCAGTGAATTTAGGAAATTAGTGGAATAAATGATTATTTGTTGCTGCAGTTTTGTTATTTTGAATATTTTTGCCGATATGGTGGTAGTTAAAAATGGAGGTTGTATTTACGTGGGAGGTTAGTAAAAGTGATTTGTGTTCCTTTTTTTTTTACTATGTGTCCAAATATGTATATATGTTAGGCTATAGGTCAGTAGTTTTTACTGTGCAGTGTAACATCAATTTGGTTGTATTTATTTCTTTGGGTCATATATATATATATATATATATATATATATATATATGACCCAAAGAAATAAATACAACCAAATTGATGTTACACGTTATATACATTATAACGATATATATATGTTATATATATTATAACGATTCATATTGTCGTCCTATCTGAGCGTTATATGAAAGTGTCAAACGGAGCGAGTATAGCGATGTAAGCAAGAGAGAGAGTGTATAATCGCAGCCATCTCTGTCTAACCTCGTCACTGCTACGACAAATGCCGGTACAAACAGAAAATTTTACTCAGTTGAATTTATGTGTTAAAACTGCAATATCTTTAAAACCAATAAATATACAGCAATTCTGAAAACAGCATAGTGTTCAGCAATTAAAGCTCTATAAGTAGCCAAAATATCAACCAATATAATTAACATTTACAGAAGATATACAGAAGAAGAACGCCAAGCGAAATAACTCGAGAATTAGGCAAGGTACGAATTAGGTGTTTTCACACACACACAGATAAAGACCTAAGCAACAATATTCTGTGGTCAGATCTTTGAAAACACGTTTGCAAATACCTGTAATCAAACGATTTGCAAACAAAGGAAATACGATTTTAGCCAGTAATTCTGTGCCGTCTCAGACCTGTCAAGGGGCATTTAGTCGACCTGTCCGATATTGTTTCAACTGGAAAAACGCATGATTTATTTGGAACAACCAATCAGAATCCTGCATTTAGAACAGACGCCAATTCTGACGGAGGGTAGCGGGACTCCGCAGTTGCAGAGGAACTAGTACAGTTCGACAACAACTCTTGTTGTGTAACACCACATTAATTAATTAAATAATTAATTAATAATCAGTTGTGAAGTGACTGGTGCAACAGAGAGCTACAGCATCTGTAATTGCCCAGATCATCGTTCAACAGGATTGGTCAACATCATTTCTTCTGTGCTGAACCATCAAAAGGTGGATCTCTACGGATTCCTATCTACGGTCGACGCATCAAACAGTAAGAAATAGATTCATTGATCAATGAAATAAATAATAAAGAAATAGTAAACAATTTTAAAAGACACTAAGAATTCACACTTTGTATTTAATTAGTAAGCTTAGTTAAAACATAATATAGGAGTGTTGAATGGAAAGTGAGGTGTAGTATTGAATGTGCAAATTATTGCAGACCTGTTCTTTAGCACTGATTTGGGAGATATAAAATTTCTTAATTAAACCGGATAAGAGCAATAGGTCGTTTGGACGTTTTAATCTTCACTTTTCACGCACACTCATTAATTATAAGAGTTAGGGTAGCAATAAGTCCTACAATAAGCATTTTCAAGAAGTTAACAAAATAATTAAAATGGTAATTAAACAAACTTCAACAAAAATTTTAAGTGTTATTTGTAACGATTCCCCTTGAATTCCACATTCACTGAACGAATCCTGAGAAAGTGTGTCTCTATGCTCTGAGCTAAGCTGAAACCGTGTCATTTATATCTGGGATTTGTTCTGGTGCCCAGGTAAAGTAAAATCACGGGTAAGTAACGTTTTATCTATCATTAAAAATATTATATAAATGTGTTAGATAAAAAGTAGCGTTGTAATATATATATATTAATTTAGTCACTTTTTGCTACAGTCCGCTACAGTATTATATATATATATATATATATATATATATATAATCATTTTATGCTACAGTCCGTTTCTTGATGTATATAATACATTTAATATTTATTATTTATAATGAATTTACCTCAAGATATTTTTTTCCTTATTAGGAACATGTTTCGGGTACCATTTTGTACCCATCCTCAGCCTTCCGGTTTTTGTGTCTGGTGAAGTACATATGTTTTGGTTGACTATTATTATTATTGTGGCTTCCTGTTGGCTTCTGGTACTTCAAATTGGTTTTATTGTGTGTGATTGTGGTGTATGTGTTAGTTTTTTGTGTATTTTCGATGTTGAGTGCTTTGAATATTGTGTCATGTTTTGTATTGATTTGTATTTGTTCAGGTATTAGTTTGTTTTGTGTTTTATGTTTGTATATTTGTAAATTTTCCCAATTGTTCATTATGGTGCCTTTGTGTGGTATATGTTTTATTAGTGTCACATTGGTTTATGTCTGGGAATTCATGTCCTGTGTTTATTGCATGTGTGGCTACATTGGATTTATATATTTCTGGTTTTTTGTATGCGTTTAGGTGTTCAAAATAACGTTTTTTCAGCTGTTTTTTTGTTTGTCCTATGTAACATTTATTGCAATCTTGGCATTCAATTTTGTATATACCGTTAGTTGTTGTATTAACTTTGTTGTGTGAGCTATTTAGTTTTTGTAAATTATTTTTATTAGTTTTGTATGCTATTTTTATATCTGTTTTTAAATAGTTTTGTTAGAATTAAGAATTAATCAAAATGAACAGCACATAAATAATAACAACAACAAAAAATGGGCCACATTCACATACATAAATAATAAAATGACAAACTATATGTATACATTACGACAGTACAATCATATGCTGTACTATGCATGTAATAGATTATATAAATATTTAAATTAAATTAATAAATATGTAATAAATAAGCAGGTCTGAGATTGAAAGCTTAGGTGATGTTAAAAATACTGCATGTAGAGATGCAGGAACTGACCTGTACGATCACGCGATTGTCACTGAGAGTGTGTACAGTAGTAAATATAGTGTGTGCGGGAGGCCGGTTCAAGCCTGAAAGTTTGCAATCTCACCCCAAATAGATGTTAAATTATAGTTTTTATTTAATTATAAGAAAACCATAAATGGTAGAAAAATTTAAAAGACTTCAAAATATATATAAAATGTGCAGTGGCGAATTCGGCATGAATAGGACGTGCAGTGCAAATTCAGTGCGATTTTAAGAGCGTAGTAATTATACGAATTATGCGATTATGATGGTAATTACATTGAACATGTATAATTAAATCAGACACCGTTAGAGCACCTTGTAATCCACATTAGACATTGCAATTGGCAGAAATGTGCGAAAGTATGAAATTGGACGATAGTGGGGGAAGTGACGCCTCCAAGCAATTCCTGACATGCTGAATTCTGTCCCAACAGGTGTGGTAAGATGCTCGAATATAAATAAGGGCACGGAAGAAACCAAATTACTCTCAATCAGTCTTCAGAAGTGGCGGGACGGTGTGCCCAGTATCGACGCGATTTTTAAATTTTGTTAATTGAACTGTAAAGTCGGATGGACGATATGTTCATCTAAGTACCAAACAGTAACTCTTGGTTTGGTTACTAATACGATTATAGAACATACTCTACGATGTCTACACCCACAAACGTCCGTCACTCAAGACAAACAACAAGGTTACGTCAGGCAGAGAAACGCTATGCAGAACAATAGAGGTGTCTACTTGAACAACAGCAGCAGGTGCAGAGCAACATATCACTCTACACTACAGCAACCAGATGGGACCATAAGGAACAAATAACTGGAGGACGACAAGTGGAACCGAGGAACGGGCAGGAAACTCCATCAGAAGAGGACCTACGGAGGACATGGGTATGAGCTACAGAACCAAGGTGACAAATAATCAATTTATAAATGTTATGTGAAAGACTAGAGACATTTAAAAGACACTTTGAAATTTAGAAAAATAAATAAGAGATGTAAAATGTAGATATAGAGATTCAGAGAATCTAATTTAAATTTAATAAATATTTTCTTTGAGGATTAACAATTAATTTAGTAAATTTAAATTTTATTGAAATTTTGTAAACTAATCAATGAGTAATATGTATGCAATGCATAAAGTAACGTAGTAAAAGGTATACAAAAAAATAAAACAAATCTGCAATAAAGCACACAAATCAGACTGAGCAGTCAAAATTTTTTTAAGATTAACAAATAAAGACGTAGAATATAATTTTTGTGTAACATGTCTGTCGGCATCCAGGCCACTTATAATGACTAATAATAAATATATTTACCTTATTTCGTGTCTCGTGACCACATGTATTTAACGCAATGAATATAATTTACGCGTTTCGAGACATATGTCTCGTCATCAGAATATATATTAAAATTTAAATCACTCAATGAGGTCGTTAAAAATTAAAACATCAAAATCACAAAATCGAAAACCAAACATATAAGTATTTATGTGATGCGAGTGCGCACTCGATGAAAGCCGGCCGGACACTGATTGATATCAGTTACAGATAAATTTTAGTGCTGTGTCATATA
Organism: Magicicada septendecula; assembly: GCA_034769895.1. Taxonomy (NCBI): domain Eukaryota; kingdom Metazoa; phylum Arthropoda; class Insecta; order Hemiptera; family Cicadidae; genus Magicicada; species Magicicada septendecula. Next base: position 58,422,464 of record CM068368.1, on the reverse strand, counting down.
ATGGATTCGACTTAAAATGTAAGTGGTCGTTTAATATGAAATTACGGTAGTATTTGTCATTATGTGCTCTATAGATTTCAAATTCTTCACGTGCATTTAAATAAGCGCCTTTACCACAGACATGTAAGGGTTTCAAATTGGTGTCAAAGCTTGTATAATTATGGTTCCCCTGTATAAGATGACGAGCATAGTTAGACTGTATACAAGATTGTGTTGTCAAATCCTTTACATTATGCTTTGGAGTGTGCTCAATGAAACGTTTATAAAAACTTCTCCCTGTCTGACCAATATAAAAGCATTCACAGTCATTACATGAAAGCTTATAAACACCTGTTTTCATTTCCAAAGGTGTACTGGTTCTATTACGAAGCTTATTAAACAGATTGTTGCTGGTTTTAAATATTACAGTTCTATTGTTACTATTTAATACTTTTGATAAAATTTTGGGCATAATACTGGTGTAGGCTGTTGAAATAAAGGTTGGTTCATTATTTTTTATCATTCGAGGTTTTGACAATCTACGCTTATGCTTTTTTAGGAGGTTATCAACCATAGGAGATGTGTAACCATTGGCAACAGCAATGTGTTTTATAATATTTAATTCAATCTTAAAGTCATTTTCATTGAGAGGTATCGTTAGCAACCTGTGTATGAAATAATTATAAGCCGCCATTTTCTGCGAGAATGGGTGGTATGAGTCAGCAGGTATGGTTACATCTGTGGTAGTGGGTTTCCTATATATACTATATTTCAGTTTATCATTACATTTAGTGATGGTCAAGTCAAGAAAATTCAGTTTGTTATCTATTTCTGTTTCATGTGTAAATTGAATGTGTTTGTTGATATTATTTAAAAGATTTTTAAAGTTTTCTATTTGACGTAATGTGCCTTTGTATATTATGAATGTGTCATCAACATATCGTGCGTAGAACATGATGTTTTTCTTATGATTATTATTAGAAAACAAGTGTGTGTTTTCGTAATGATTTAAATAAATATCTGCCAAAAGGCCTGATAGCGGCGAACCCATTGCCAAACCATCACGTTGACTGTAAAATCTGTCGTCAAATTCAAAATAATTTTGCTTTAAAATAACTTCAAGTAGGTTTAATAATTCATTTATTGCTTGAGTGTTTAATTTGTTCCATTTCATCAGATTGTCCCTTAGAATGTTTAGTGTATCGTTTATTGGAATATTTGTATACAAATTGATGATATCGAGGGACACTAATTTATAATTAGGAAATAATTTGATATTATTAACGTTACGTATAAAATCAGTTACATTTTTGACAGTATGGGTGTTTTCTATAGTTACATTATCCTTAATGATCCTTTACTAATTTCTTAGCTGTACGGAACCCTGGCGCTGTGGTGAAATTAACTAACGGTCTAATTGGCATATAATTTTTTGGATTTTTGGCAATCCAGTTAATATCGGGGCTTTAGCGTTACAAGGTTTTAAGTAACGGCGAATACGTTCATCAAATAAACTTGTACTTTTATTAATCTGTATATTAAGATCTTTGACATACCGGTGTGTAGGGTCCGATACAAAATTAGTTGTATCAGAATGTGTGTTGTGCTAAATCTGGTATTAATTTCAATTTGTGTTATTGTTTACAGCACCTCCTCAACCAGGTTTTTATCCAGGAGGCTATCCGCAGCAGCCTGGTTATCCGCCGCAACCAGGTTATTCACCGCAACCAGGCTACCCAGGACAAGGGTACCCACCGCCACCTCAGTACGCTGGCACAGGATTTGTGCCACCACCTAGTTTTGGACATTTACCACCGCAGAGTGCAGACATGCATTCCAGCATGGACGGAGGAAATTTTGAGTTTTCTGACAAGTCCATTCGGATGGGGTTCATTAGGTATGTAGCATAAATTATTAACTTCGTAAGTTGTTGACATTCACAAATGTGGATTCATATTGTAACAAGTTGTTCTGTATGTCTCTTTTAAGCCACACGTTGTTGCGTCAATTTGTAACGAGAAGACTCTTATCGTCTCTGTAAAAATGAGTTTTTTTATCGTGTGTTAGCCGTACACGTTGTAGTCGTTACTTTATGTTTATTTACTTTGTGACAGTACATAAAGGCCTGTTATCCTAACTATGGGATTAAGGGATCTCATATTGTATTTTTTATTATATTTATGAATGTCAACCAGGGTTAGGTCAGTTTTACCCATGTCCCAAGAAACAACGCATATTCAACAAGAGAGGAGTGAATCCAAGGTCACCGGGAGACGGGCGAAGTCTAACATGTATAATGGCGGTGTATGTGAAAACGAACTATAAATATGAACTTTCATTGGTCCACAAGGCTGTGTCGTCATTATTAAACGCTGATGACATAACACCAAGAACGTACAAACCAGGGCGTTGGCCGTAGAAACAAAAGACGGTGACGTCATGTACACTACTACTTACACAGAAGTTGCGAATAACCCATTCTCAGTTTGCATTAACAACTCAGAGCGCACACACGCTCAATTGTGTATTGGGCAGTTTTTTGCCAACAAAGATGTTCAAATTTTTGTAAAAATGTAATCACAAAAGTAACTAGTGTCAGTGGACAGTTAAATGTAGTAATAAATTCAGTGCACTCAGGAAAAGACAGATCAAAAGTTCGGCCAAACATCTGCCAACCATCATGGGAGTAGTCCGAGGAGCGTCTTTACCACTTCAATTCAGGAAAGCCCTTTTAAATTATTCTAAATTCTAAACAGTAAAAAATGAGCTCAAAATATATTTAGTACAGAAATGTAATCATCATCAAGGTATGAAAGGTTTGTGTGAGAAAGTGAGAGTGAAAGGTTGCCGGCTTTTAATAACCAATATCTGGGGCGTTGGTTTGTGTTAAGTATATGTATTAGTTATTGATTTTAAAGAAACAAGTAATTTTGAAAACCATACTGCTGTAAATACGTTTGTTTAAAAGATTAATTTACAGAAAAAATAAGCGCTATATAGAGATGAAAGCATGGCGAAAGGCGGAAGTCATGAAGCCGCCATTTTGGTAATTGTTAATTGAGTAATGACTCCCATTGTCTATAATATGTGAATATTGAAAATCAAATAAAGCCTAAATTGTTTAACTATATGTTGTATGAATGGTTATTTCAAAAAACCCAACTACCTCTGCCTTTTCGCTTAACGAAACCCTGGACCCGAAAGACCAAATTTATGTTGATAAGAAAGACACATGTTTACACCGGATGTATGGTGGGTATTATTTACTTACAATGAAATACATAAAAATAACTTACCATATCTATTAAAAAGGTATTCCGTTAACAGATGGCGCCCGAACAGGGACATTATATAAAAATTTACATTATATAAATAAGCCAAAAGCAGAGGCAGATGGGTAACAAAATGTACGTAAAACAATATAGGTTACCTGTATAGGTTATGTATGGTATGAATAGAATACAATACAACAACTAAAACAGAATTTATTATTATTAGTCTGATAAAAATGGCAAACAATAACGAAAGTATTAGTATGATAATACAGCAACAGAGTCGCTGTTATTAAACGAACCACAGGCTAATTCAACGCCCATTACAAGTAATAAGGTGTCACTAGAAGACCTTTTTCAGTTGATAAAGATACAGAATAATGAGTTAAAAAAGCAGAGCATTAAGTTCGATATAAAATTAGATAATTTTAACGATAAATTAAACCAGTTTGATGAACAATTTAATGATATTAAAAAAGAAATTAAGAAACAAAGTTGTAATTTTGACGAAAGAATAAGGGAAATAGAGACACGGTTAGACGAAATAGAATTAGAAAATAAGAGGGGAGTAGACAAATTAGAATTGAACAAAGAGACAAGGTAAGTAGGGGGGAGAATTGTAACGATATAAATAAAAGTATGATATTAGAAAATGATTATGTAAACAGGGGTAGCGATAATGAAATTTTATGGGGAATAGAATATAATAATAATCGAATGATAGTGTGTTTTGAAGGTTTAAAGAGAGTGTGTAAAGAGAGTATAATTGTGAAAGAGTTGCAGGGGTTAGATTTTTCCTTTAATGATGAAGTAGGGGGTGATGTACATGTGTTTAGGAAGGACGAGAGTGCCTTCGATGTATATTTGGGAGACACATGGTCTACAAATAAAGTTGTCCTTCGTTTTATTAGTACACTTCACAGGCGGAGCAATAGTGGTGAGTTAGTGTCCCCTGCAAATGTAGAAAGAGAGAGATGTTTTAAGAGAGAGAGATGGTGTAATAGTGAGAGATATATTGAGAGAAAAAGAGAAGTAGAAATTCTTAAGATAAGTGGAGACTATGAAGAGTTTATGGAAAGGTTAGGAGTAGAGATGATATATAATAAATATAATAAGTACTTACCTTGTAATAAAACTGAAGGAGTAGGAGATAATGAGAATAATGACTTTACAAATTACCTAATTATGACTGATTATACCAAAGGTGACAGAACCATACCCGATCATGAGTTATATGAGTCTGAGGAAAAGGATAAAAATTTGAATAGTTGGTACATGTATAATGATAAGATAAGATATTCAATATTAAACAATGTATATAGTTTTAAGATTCGACTATTGTTCGACGATGGAGGCTAAATATTTTATTGTGTTTATGAACATTTAATTATGTGGACAGTGTTTTGAAATGGACTGTTTATGACTGATTTATGGTAAATGGTTAAATGATAATTTTGGATTGTATATTTTTGTGTATATTAATGTCAGTGTATTTTGTGTATTTTTGCTGTTGTGTATTTTATGTATTTTTTTATGTAAACTATGTACTGTAGAATTTTAACTATTCAAGAATAAGTAATTAGGAGGATGATTTTAAATGATATTACGAGATTTAGATTACAATGGTTAGTAAATGATTACGCATATGATATATTTGGATATTGAGTTGTTTTAGGATTGTAAGATAAGTGATGAATTTTCTAGTGGTATATTAAGGTGAAATGTTGTAAAGAGGTTTGGGTAATAATGATAAATAAGGCATTGGAGTTAGTTAAACAGAGTTATTGGGAATTGGTGAAAATAAGAATGTTGAGATACAGATAATATATAAAGAGGTGATAGATATTTTAGGGACACAGTAGTTAGTGATTATATGTAGAGGTGAGTAATGTGAATGGTAATTATATATTTTGTTGATGATGATATTTTGTAGTAAGGATCCGGTGTAAGGAGTGATCAGCGTGCGACGTGGCAAGGGACCAGCGTGCAGCGTTGTGGCAGGCGGAGTAATTTTGGGTTAGAGTGTTTGCCGATATTTGGTGGAGGGCAAATGGTTAGGGATGGATATGGCCAGGTAGGGAACACACATCTTAGTACAAAAAATGAGCGGTGCCAGAGGATTTAAATGGGATTAGTGAAGGTGGTTATTATAGAGATATTGGTGTCATATTATATTAATGGTTAGAAGCGGTTGTTAGTAGAAAAAAGGGGTAGTAAGGTTAGGTTGACAAATGCCAAAATAAGATAGAGAAAATAGTGAATAATAGAGAGTCACCCAAACTAATAAGGATAAAAGGTTAGAAAAGGGAGAATTCATGGTAGAAAGGTAATGTAACAGAAAGGTAATGATAAATTTGAAAATTTTTTTTATAGAATCTAGGAATATAACAAATGTTAAATAATAAAAGTTGAATAGAGAGTTAATAAAAATAATAATGTCTTATCAAATTTTATACAAGTTATTTACATGTTAATTGTTCAATGTTAGTGTTTAATATTTTATGATGTACAATGTTTTATTATGTTTTTATCATGTTGATGGTAATAGTGTGTGTGGCCGGGAGGTTACTACAAGGGTAGTAACGATAACAGAATATTAAATTTTAAGGAATTAATAGTGAGATTGGTGTTGGTTATCAAGTATATAATGATGATTCTGTTGTAAAGAAAAATAAGCGTAAAGAAAGTTGAGTAAAGAAAAATAAATAGTTTTGAAGTGTTTGCCATAATAGGTATATGTGTTGATTTTGTCTGAAGTAAAATAATAGAGATAGTGGTTGTTGTTTGAGAGTTGAATTTGTTTTATGCTTAGTGTAATAAGATGTTTTCTTGTAGTGAGAGAAGCAAGTTGATGTTGACTGGAGTCAGAGAATTTGATAAAAAATATACAGGAGTGTTGAAAAATGGAAGGATTTATCTGTCTTAAATCTTGTTTTTTGTGTTATTTGAAAACTTATGAGTTAAGAAAACCAACGCCTCAAAACACAAACCAATGCATCTAAGGGGAGACATATCAGTTGCGGATATGGAGATAGATAAGGCCACTATTTTAAAATTTTGTATTACATGTTTCAGAGTTTTGTGGTGTTGTGACCGCGGTCCTGAGCTGGCCGGAGCGTCAGAGCAGGAGCGTTCAGTGCCTCATGGCCTTATGGTGTTGGGATCTCTCCTGAGAAGTCCAGTAAGGTCAGACAGGTACGATCAGCATCAGTGGACCAAGGGTAAGTGATTATACTTCTTTTATATTAACACTACAGGGGGTTGTGGCAACATATCTGAACTGATCCTTTTAGAAATGTGTGAATGAGTCAATGAAAGTTTTTGTGTCTCGACACCAAACCTTTCATTGAGGGGGTTTTGTGACAGTACATAAAGGCCTGTTATCCTAACTATGGGATTAAGGGATCTCATATTGTATTTTTTATTATATTTATGAATGTCAACCAGGGTTAGGTCAGTTTTACCCATGTCCCAAGAAACAACGCATATTCAACAAGAGAGGAGTGAATCCAAGGTCACCGGGAGACGGGCGAAGTCTAACATGTATAATGGCGGTGTATGTGAAAACGAACTATAAATATGAACTTTCATTGGTCCACAAGGCTGTGTCGTCATTATTAAACGCTGATGACATAACACCAAGAACGTACAAACCAGGGCGTTGGCCGTAGAAACAAAAGACGGTGACGTCATGTACACTACTACTTACACAGAAGTTGCGAATAACCCGTTCTCAGTCTGCATTAACAACTCAGAGCACACACACGCTCAATTGTGTATTGGGCAGTTTTTTGTCAACAAAGATGTTCAAATTTTTGTAAAAATGTAATCACAAAAGTAACTAGTGTCAGTGGACAGTTAAATGTAGTAATAAATTCAGTGCACTCAGGAAAAGACAGATCAGAAGTTCAGCCGAGCATCCGCCAACCATCATGGGAGTAGTCTGAGGAGCGTCTTTACCACTTCAATTCAGGAAAGCCCTTTTAAATTATTCTAAATTCTAAACAGTAAAAAATGAGCTCAAAATATATTTAGTACAGAAATGTAATCATCATCAAGGTATGAAAGGTTTGTGTGAGAAAGTGAGAGTGAAAGGTTGCCGGCTTTTAATAACCAATATCTGGGGCGTTGGTTTGTGTTAAGTATATGTATTAGTTATTGATTTTAAAGAAACAAGTAATTTTGAAAACCGTACTGCAGTAAATACTATATCTGAACCGGTGTGTTGAGGTATGTTCTTCCTTTATAAAGCCCCGCGTTGTATGCGTCAATTTATGATAAAACGAATATAGGGGGTTTTATTGTTTATTATTATTATTAAGGTTTATTATAATAAAATTTAAGTTACATTTAAGTTAACTTGAAACAAAATAAAAGTGTGGTTATTTAAACTTATATTCGTGGTTAAAATATTAAAAGTCTCGTTAAAACAAAGTTCAACTATGTGTGAAGTATTCTTTTGAGATAACTCAATGTTTAGAATAGTTGTTTCTAATTGAAGGTTGCTAATGTAGTAAAGTAATTTAAAATGAAACATTCAAAGTTACTCACAGTGTTTACAATGGTTTAATTATACTTGTTTAAAAAGAATTCCCTTGTATTAAATAAATAAAATAGTGAAGTTGATTATACTTAAATGCTAGATTAACTTAAGTTAAAACATGAAGTATAGCAGTTGGTTGCTTGATAATAGTTCTCGTCTGGTTGAAACTGGTAGTAAAAACTTCTTCTCCAGATTGCAGGTAGTCTGAGTATGTCACGTCTCGTAAAGTCTGGACAATATCATAAACAAATATATACTTTTACGTACCTGATCGTGTTTACTAGAAGTTCACTAAACTGTCAACTCAGCTTACAAACACCAACTCACTTTGGTTGCAAGGTTAGATTACCTTGTTTATTAATTAGTGGGCGCCACACGGATTTATTCAGGGAAAATCCCGTGTAAAACCCACACATAAAAATTACTGGATGATTAGAAAATTTAAAATAATTGAGTATCACCTTTTGGCAATGCTATTCCAATATGTTAAACACAACAGAAGGTTGTTTAAGTTTGTTAAAAGAAAATATTCAATTATCCTATAGAAATAAATCAAAATCAGGTGATGCTGTTAATAATGGGTTTATTTACACCCTCATAGAGAATTCAAAAACAAATATAATGCAAACATACAAAGTTGTACAATTAAAAGTCAGTTATTATCTGCCTTATGCAGCTTGCTCAGAACATGAATTATAAATCTGGCTAAGTCCAGATGTTATTTATTTTAACATTAAAATTATGCAAATCTCAGTTGTACAAAGTCGTACAATTAAAAGTTGGTTATTATATGCCTTATACGGCTTGCTCAGAACATGAATTATAAATCTGGTTAAGTCCAGATGCTATTTATTTTTGACATTAAAATTATGCAAATCTCAGTTGTGAATTCTTTGAGACACGAAAGAAAACAATTATGCCTACACAATATCCAATAATCCTTTTGATATAAAATTGATCAACAAAGTTTTTAGGTTACTTTCGCAAAGTAAACAAAATTAAAAAAAGAAAACGATCTGTTGAAAGATCGCACGTTTCATCAACGCTTGCTTTTTTAGTGACAATATTTATCAAGTGAGAACCCTTACAACTAACATATAACTTAATTAATAATAACAAATTTGTATAATGAATTGAGACGATGTGTAATCTTAAAAAATGTTTTTGTGTTTTGCGTCAGTACAGGTTATTGTTGAAAAAAGTATAGGTTATGGCGCTCAGATCAAGATTAGTAATGATTGCACTGTTACCTTCTGAGTTTTAATTATTTAATTAAAACTTATTAATCACTTCAGTAATCGGATTATAATGATTACTGGGTTTCGGCACTAAACTCGCACAAGAACAGAATAATGCGATCCTCTTCTGATTAAAATGGATCGTGAATAATAACAATAAATTATTTTCTGTTCGTTATTCCCGCACAAAATTAAAATGATACTGCACTTAATCACTGTTGTTTGTTGTAGATGAACTTGAAGTAGTCGTTTCTTGTTGTTGAACTATTGGTTTCAATGTAATATGCAAATGACGCTAAGAGTTAATAAAAATGTAGAGATGGCGGGCACACGTCTGTGCTACACGCTAGTCCGTAAGAGTCTGTCTCAAAAATCGCTGTTTCGTCTTTATATACCCCCTTCTTTGAACGGCCTTAGGTAAAAATGTTAATTACTAACTAATTTTCTGATTGGCTTTGGTAGGTGTGTCGGTATGACGTGTCACTTTTTGGCAGTTGATAACGGCTTTTTCTAACCGTCAAATGTTGCGGTGACAGCTAGTTGTCATTTTTGTTATTATTCATAAACAGTTTCCCGATGTACATTTTTAGAATGATGCTAACATCTCTCCCGCACTAAATACAGTTGCGATTGGGTTGATATTACTATCAAATTAAAGATTGTTTTTTTTTCCTTTAATTTGATATCACTCGATCTCGAATTACTTTCACTTTGACCGACATTGTTATAAAACCAATGTTCGGGTACATCATTTTCACTGTCATCTGCTATTTCTGAGTCGCCGGTTTTACACTTTTGGTTAATATTGTTTGTGTTCACATATCATTTTATTAATCAAATGTTTATGTGCGAACACCATTAATGCTGTACTGACAATTTTTACTGAACATTACTTGTACACCTAAACTCTATACATTGTAATGAATGATCCTACTGACTATGACATTTCGTTTTATGCTAATTCGTTTTAAACTACTATTTAACAATTAAAATTATGATTAAACGTATTGTTTTAATAATGTTTTTTGTTATGTCAAGGCATAACCATGGTTCTGTGTATTTTAATTTACACTTGTGTTAATTCTCAATAGCCAATTTACTGACTAATGTTTGGTCTAAGCTTGCTAAGACATATCGCCTACATTAGAATTTGGCCTTAATAATGCTTATTAGTTCTCAATTCGGTAAATTGTGGAGACATCTTATTTGTATAAGATTCTCTCTTATAAATAGTTCTCTTTTCTAACAAGTATATTAGATGCTGAAATACATCTTTGTTCTCACTATGTAGCCATTGTTAACATTAGTTTTGGCATTCATAATTTACTGGTCATTGTCACATCTATTGTCAGCAAAATGCTAATTCTGCTTTCACAGTATTTAACTGCTCATTAGTTCATTTTTTGTTTACATATGACATTCGGTTTACATCAACTACTTACTGGATTGACAGCTGAATGTAAATTTACTCTGTCCATCAGTTCGTTTTAGTCTCAGTCTAGTTGTAGTGTCAAACAGCCCTTGGGTTACTGTTTCATGTGGCACTTCTGCTTCATTCTTCTTTCTTGGTTATTTCTACTATTATATTCCTATTTACATGGTTGTTTTGTCCTTATAAAATCTGATGATATACACTTAGGTTAGGTAGCATCTTGTGATGTTACAATACGTTTGTTTAAAAGATTAATTTACAGAAAAAATAAGCGCTATATAGAGATGAAAGCATGGCAAAAGGCGGAAGTCATGAAGCCGCCATTTTGGTAATTGTTAATTGAGTAATGACTCCCATTGTCTATAATACGTGAATATTGAAAATCAAATAAAGCCTAAATTGTTTAACTATATTATGTTGTATGAATGGTTATTTCAAAAAACCCGACTACATCTGCCTTTTCGCTTAACGAAACCCTGGACCCGAAAGACCAAATTTATGTTGATAAGAAAGACACATGTTTACACCGGATGTATGGTGGGTATTATTTACTTACAATGAAATACATAAAAATAACTTATCATATCTATTAAAAAGGTATGTCCGTTAACAACTTACTATTTCTTCTAGTTACGCTGATGATGTCTCCGTCGTGATCTCAAGAATTACCAGTACAATATCTCGCGAGTGTGAACCTTACCTGTCCTTTAGTATGTAATTTTAATTCCCGGGTGGCGCCAATTGTTTAAGAAAACTATTAAAAAATATGAAAATCGAGCGGGCGTTCTAGACGGTATTGGCTGATTCAAATTACCCTCGCAGTAGGCGGGCGTATGAATCTCGTTAGTAGTTAGCTGTGTTGCCGACGTCTAACGCTTGCCGTCAATTTCGCTCGTCGCTAAAGTACACAAACTTTATGATCCAATTTACAATGAAATAAAGGACGGTTATTACAACTCAGTACTAGTTTATTAACATGAAATTATCAGTTATTCAATTCAATATAAAATTATATACTGTTATTTAAACAAAGTTGCTCCGGCAATAAATAGACAATTATTCTCAGGTTGGCTAAAGTTGATTTAAAACGATACTACCTCGACATGGCGTCGGCAATGTTTATTTTCTATTGTTCGTTAAATCTGAGTTCTTTTGGTTACAAAAAAATATTAACAAGATGATAATAAAGTACACTACCTTACATTGATGGTACTTATATACTATTAGATTTAATTACAATTCGTTCCTGAAATGTTAAAAAGTGTGTGTTAAGAGTTTGTAATTTATTCCCAGGTTATTTTCTGGTTTCATACAAGTTTATAGTTTTTTATTTTCAATTAATCCTTGAAAGAAAGGGAGGGTACCCCTGGTTAAGAGGGGCAAAATTCCCCTTGAAACCAATCATTTTTTTTGACTATGTAGGTTTATTACAATTGTAAAAACATTACATTACACAAGGTTCTTAGGTTCCCATCTACCCCCTCTACAGAGGGAAGGTGAAAAATTGACTTTTTTCAATCTTTTTTTTTCTCAATTTTTATGAAACGTACGTTTCCAAAAAATTTGATCACATTTTTGGCATCAAAAACAATAAACTAAAAAATTACGGTCCCCATGGGATCATGGGATTGTTTCTAAAAAAATTCGAAAAAGTTAAAAAATTCTATATTTCAAGTCCCAAAAGAGCTACAGGCATATTTTTTGTTTTAAAAAGTGTACTATAACAATCTTTGTATACTCAAATTTTTTCAGATTTTTTCAAGTGGTGGGCCAACCTCAAAAACGCAAAAAAATACTTTTTTCGGCTATTTTTAGTGGGTTTTGTTAGCCTCAAAGTAGCTAGTACTTTAAATAATATTAAAAATGTAAAATTATATTATTTTCTTTCATAATATATAATACAAGGTCATTTTTTTAAATAAATAAATTGGAATTTGTGAATTTTTATATGTAAATGAGCTACAATTTAGTAATATTACTCTTATGTGTGCACACATATACATATACACACTGTGTGTGTGTGTGTGTGTGTGTGTGTGTGTGTGTGTGTGTGTGTGTGTGCGCGCGCACGTGCTTCAATAGTTTGTGGTGTAGCTTCTGATGTATACGAAGGATCATCATTTGAAGTCTGTGAAGAAGTCATAGAAGCTTGCGAAAAGAGGTAGAAGAGAGTACACTCAGAAGGTGTAGTCGATAATATATCTTGGCTCGATGTTTCTCTGCCTTCCCCATGTTCATTTTGATCCTCTTAATGTCCTATGCTTGGTAGTTCTGCGATTGGTATAGGCGCCTCCTCTTGAACTTTAACATTTTCTAAGTGAGATTCTTCTTGTCGCCTAATTATACACTTTTGAAGCCTTAACTTAGTCTGACATTTTGAGCATATATTATCATCAACTTGAACGAAAACTCCAAAATCATCCATTATTTTCTTTGCATCTTCACGAGTATCCACTGATTTGGCCACTCCGATAATTTTTCAAATAAAAATATTACAGTGAACACATTTGGAATTATCTCGCTTTGCTGTTTTACACAGAGGTTCTGCATTTGAATCTGCCATGGTTCGACTGCATGAAAAAATATTTGTTAATAAATGTGTAGTTTAATTCTATTTCAACACTTTTTAATTATTAAAACCAAGGCTTATTAACAGTATGGATTCAAAAACTACATAAACTGTAAGTATACTTATGAATATTGTAACGACAAGACTCGGTCGTCTCTGTTTATGCCCCGTGACGTAAGCCAATCTGCAACGCGTGGATTTTGTCGTCTCTGTAATTATGTATATGTTGTGGGGTCGCCTCACACTGGTGTCGTTACATCTATGTGTTGCGCTAGTGATTTCCGTAGCGATCCTTCAATTACCAGTACAATGCGAGTGGAAACCTTACCTGTTGTTTCATAGGGGTTTAATAAACCCGGGTGGCACCAAATTGTTTACTCAAAACAATTAAATTAATAAATATTGTGGTTTCGCGATCTTCGTTATGACGGCTTGGAGCATTCAGATTTGTTCCCGCCTTCGTTCGACCTACTTAATCAAGCCGGTAGTTCATAGAGTTGGCGGCGCGAGCACTTGCCGTCATTCTCGCTGGTCTCTGCTATACAATACACAATTTATACAATACACTTCCCTATGAAATGAAAACAATGGTTACACTCTGTACTAGTTTCTTTAATTATTGAATGGTTATTATTCAGTTTGACAATCAAATTAGTCTTGATTATTAACAATTTTGCACCGACAATTAATATGAGTCTAATATCTCTAGGGGTTCGGCGAAAATCGATTTTGAACGAGCGATTTAGTTAAGTATGGCGACAGTGTTGTCTGTTTACATTTATTATCATTCAAAATCTGGGTCCTTGTGATTACAAGAAAAATATTAATAATCTATATATATATAAAAGCGAAATACCACTCACTGATTAATCTCGAAATCTCAGAAAGTATAAATGCTACAAACTTGAAATTTGGCAGGTAGATTCCTCATAGGGAGTAGGTATCCGCTAAGAAGGGATTTTTGGAAATTCGACCTTTAAAGGGGGAAAAAGGGGGGGAAAGTTTGCCTGACTGACTGACATAGAATCAACGTAGAGCAAAAACTACTGAATGGATATCAATGAAACTTTGAACATAGCTTTATCATAGGTCTTAGGTGCTCACTAAGAAACGGTTTTAAAAACTTTCACTCCTAAGGGGCAAACCCCCCCCTATTGTATGTATGTATGTTCCACATCTCCTCCTAAACCACTGGACCGATTTCAACCAAACTTGGCACAAATATTTTACGCGACGGGAAAACCAACATAGGATAGGTGTTTTTTCGATGGGGTTCTTTGGGGTCTTCCACATCTCCTCCTAAACCACTGGACCGATTTCAACCAAACTTGGCACAAATATTTTACGCAACGGCAGAACCAACATAGGATAGGTGTTTTCTTCGATGGGGTCCTTTGGGGGGTTCTTTGGGGTCTTCCACATCTCCTCCTAAACTACTAGACCAATTTCAACCAAACTTGGCACAAATATTTTACGTAACGGGAGAACCAACATAGGACAGGTGTTTTTTTCGATACGATCCTCTGGGGGGTCCTTTGGGTCTTAAAAATCTATTAGATCTGGTTACTATGGCAACCCAATAGGATAGATTCTGGTTACCATATCATCGGTGGAAGTCTCCCGCGTAGGAAGTAGTGCGGGTGTCGTCCGACGGGCCTTCCAGGGAGTCCATCCACGGAACCCGGGGAGTCTTAGCTCGGATCCCACGAAAGGCGTCGGGGCCAGAGTCCACGGTTCTTATAAATAAAGATATAGGTTATGATATCAAAGGTGGTGTATGGAAAGCGGTGAGAAAATACAATGAAAAGAGGTCACTTATTCCCTGGAAGATAAAATCTTTGTCGGGCTTTAAATATGACTGTAATACTGACTACAACAATGACAAGATTTTATCTATTGGTGATTTTATACAGTGTAAATGGTGTAATGCTAAAAAGTGGAAAGAGGAAAGTCCTGGGTTATGTTGTAGCAACGGAAAAGTCCACCTTCCTCTCATTAAAGAACTACCAGAACCTCTCCACAGCCTTCTGAGGGAAGACTGTTTCTCTCATGGCCAGTTGTACGTTGCCTGTTCAAGAGTTAGCACTCCTGACAGTCTGGTTATTCTTCACCCAGAAGGAAAAACTAAAAACTTTGTGTACAAAGAAGTTCTTTAATGATCCGAGAATTAGTTCTTCATTACAAGTTCATAAATTGAAGAAAAATCTGAAATGTTTTCATACTCAACACAACTTCATATAACAAAAATGTTTAATGTTTATTTTAAATAAAATATATAAGAGGTTTTAATTATTTATTTATAAGAAACCTACTTTAATTGAACTTTATTAATTAAATAAGATTTTCATTATGTACAACGTGAAACTCCGTAGCGAAGCACGGGTATTAAAGGGGTAAAAAAGGGGTTGGAATTTTGTAAGATCAAATTTTGAATTAAGTCATTCAAAGTTTTTGGAAATTTGTCTCCTGAAGGTGAAAAATAGGAGATGATGTTTAAATGGATCGTCGTTTGTAAAGTTACAAACATGAAAATTCATATTAAGGCACTTGATATTAGGCCTATATAAAAAAAATCGCATCCAAAGTTTTTCGAAATTTTATTATTTACCTGCTGGTGGTAAACATTATATAAAGTTTTTCTATGGCCCGTCATTTTAGTATATAGTTGTAAATAATAAAATAGAAATCTATTTACAAAATTTTATTTAATTAAGTAACTTAAACAGTTAATAAATAAACTTTATGAATTTGAAATAAAATAGCTTCATTCAAATATTTTGGTTAATTCCTATGTAAAACTGAGGTGATTAAAATTTCATGGGACATAAGCCAGATATTATCCCTACTATATACTCAATATTATAAATGTGATATGTGAGTGTTATTAGTTATTGTAATAATAATAACAATAGTATTTAAGTAAGTAAGTAATAACATTTTCAGTAGTGTCATTTTCTTTGACAACAATGCTTTAGTTAGTTGTTCTTGGTTTTCTCAAGGTACCTACATATTTTATTTATGTTCTTATTCAAGTTAATTGCAGTTGTGCTCAATTATTTTCAGGTAGGTATCTACATATTTCTTTTGTTTTCTAGCAGTTATGGAGTTAATGCAAACAAAGCAGCGAGCAAGAGCTAGAACAATTACAGTTACTATCATGTCAATATTGTAATAGCTTTTTGTTCACAGATGTAGTATACTTCATAAAAATTATGGACGAAGAAATTATAACCGCAAACGGGTCAGACATCCTATGCCGAGTAATTACAATACCAGGAGATGGGGCCTGTTTATTTTCGTCTCTGGCTTATTTGGTGCACGGCGACGTGTCAATGGCTGCTCAAATTCGAGCAGACATTGTACGACATGTATCGAACGAATGGCAGAGATTCAAATATTTCAGTATGGATCGTCATGGAGCTGCTTACGGTACTAAGAAGCTGTACATTGCAGAAATGTCTAGACCGTATACCTATGGGACTACGTGCGAACTCAAAGCAGCTGGAGAAATATTTCCGTTTGAGTTTCAACTGTTCCAAGACGGTATACTTATTGCAACATTTGGAGAGGCAGAACAGGAGATAAAAAGAATCCGATTCTCAGGATCTTTTAGCGGAGGACATTTTGATGCTTTGATTCCGTTGGTTGAAACGACAAATACAGATGAGAACGATAATTTCCAGCATACACTGACCATCTCTGAGACAATAAATAGTGAACTAGATTCATCCTCTTCTGCTATTGAGTCGCAACTCACCATTAAAAGAGGAAAAAAGCGTCGAAAAAGGTTCACGGACGTGATTAGAAAAAAACAAGTAAAGGAAGCTGTTCAAAAACACACAAAAAATAATCCCAAAAGCCATAGAGTTGCTGTTAAGAAATACACTAAGAATCATCCCGAGGTCAATAGAAAGGCTGTCAAAAATATTCAACTAATAATCCCCATGTTAATCAGGCATCTGCAACTAAGTATAATAAAAAGAGAACAGAAATGAGGTTGCTGGCTTGGAAAATTAAACATATGTCTGGTCTTGAATACAATCCTAATATTGATTATTCCAAGGACAAAATTGTTGATCTCGGAATATGGTTACCCTGTACCTGGTGTCATGCTTTGAAATGGCGGGAAGAGCCTAATGGAATGTGTTGCAGTGGCGGGAAAGTGCAGCTCGATTCCATTGAACGTTTCCCGGAACCATTACACAGTCTTTTGACGAATCAGCATGTAAAAGGCGAGCATTTTCTGTCTTCCATACGAAAATACAACGGATGTTTTCAAATGACATCTTTTGGAGCTAAAAAGGTAAATGAGGGTAACTTTATGCCAACTTTTAAAGTACAAGGCCAGGTATACCACCAGATAGGGAGCATTACGGTTGCCCCTCAACATGAACCTTTGTTTTTACAAATATATTTTGTCGGTGATGATGAAAGTGAGAGGAACATTCGCTGTGGAATTTACTCTGGCGTCAATCGAGAACTGGTTGACCAATTGCAAAAGTTACTGCATGAAAATAATAAATATATTTTAGGTTTTAAAGCCGCTATTGACTCTGTACCTAAGGGTCAAAAGGATTACAAAGTAATTATTAATGCAAATAGAAAGCCGTTTGGGGAACACCAAGGTCATTTCAACGCTCCAACGTGTAAGGAGGTCGCAGTTCTGATTGTAGGTCAGGAGTTTGAAAAGAGAGACATCGTTCTCCATAGCAGAAATAACAGAGTGGTACGAATCAGTGAGACACACCGTGCTTATGACGCACTTCAATACCCTCTGATGGTTTGCCGTGGGGAAGATGGCTATCAAATTGATATCCCTCAACGTGACCCAAAGACTAATGCGCCTCTTAAAAAGACCGTGTCTGCTGCTAACTTCTACAGCTAATTAATGAAGCGTGACAGCGGAGAAAACTACATACTGTCATTTCGCAACCTACTCAATCAATATTTGGTCGACATGTACGCAAAAATAGAAACGGAGCAACTTAATTGGATACGAAACAATCAGAAAAAGCTAAGAAGCGAAGAGTATGTTCATTTAAAGGATGCTATGTCAAGAGCTGACACACAAGTTAAAGATTTTGGCAAAATGGTTGTATTACCGTCCTCTTTTACTGGAAGAGCTCGGTATATGCACGAACGGACTCAGGACGCGATGACGTATGTCCGCCATTTTGGGCGACCAGATCTATTCATAACGTTTACTTGCAACCCGAAATGGACAGAAATCGTAGAGCTTTTGACCGTACACTGTTTACACCGGATGTATGGTGGGTATTATTTACTTACAATGAAATACATAAAAATAACTTATCATATCTATTAAAAAGGTATGTCCGTTAACAACTTACTATTTCTTCTAGTTACACTGACGATGTCCGTCGTGATCTCACGAATTACCAGTACAATATCTCGCGAGTGTGAACCTTACCTGTCCTTTAATATGTAATTTTAATTCCCAGGTGGTGCCAATTGTTTAAGAAAACTATTAAAAAATATGAAAATCGAGTGGGCATTCTAGACAGTATTGGCTGATTCAAATTACCCTCGCAATAGGTGGGCGTATGAATCTCGCTAGTAGTTCGCCGTGTTGCCGACGTCTAACGCTTGCCGTCAATTTCGCTCGTCGCTAAAGTACACAAACTTTATGATCCAATTTACAATGAAATAAAGGACGGTTATTACAACTCAGTACTAGTTTATTAACGTGAAATTATCAGTTATTCAATTCAATATAAAATTATATACTGTTATTTAAACAAAGTTGCTCCGGCAATAAATAGACAATTATTCTCAGGTTGGCTAAAGTTGATTTAAAACGATACTACCTCGACATGGCGTCGACAATGTTTATTTTCTATCGTTCGTTAAATCTGAGTTCTTTTGGTTACAAAAAAATATTAACAAGATGATAATAAAGTACACTACCTTACATTGATGGTACTTATATACTATTAGATTTAATTACAATTCGTTCCTGAAGTGTTAAAAAGTGTGTGTTAAGAGTTTGTAATTTATTCCCAGGTTATTTTCTGGTTTCATACAAGTTTAGTTTTTTATTTTCAATTAATCCTTGAAAGAAAGGGTACCCCTGGTTAAGAGGGGCAAAATTCCCCTTGAAACCAATCATTTTTTTGACTATGTAGGTTTATTACAATTGTAAAAACATTACATTACACAAGGTTCTTAGGTTCCCATCTACCCCCTCTACAGAGGGAAGGTGAAAAATTGACTTTTTTCAATCTTTTTTTTTCTCAATTTTTATGAAACGTAAGTTTCCAAAAAATTTGATCACATTTTTGGCATCAAAAACAATAAACTAAAAAATTAAGGTCCCCATGGGATCATGGGATTGTTTCTAAAAAAATTCGAAAAAGTTAAAAAATTCTATATTTCAAGTCCCAAAAGAGCTACAGGCATATTTTTTGTTTAAAAAGTTTACTATAACAATCTTTGTATACTCAAATTTTTTCAGATTTTTTCAAGTGGTGGGCCAACCTCAAAAACGCAAAAAAATACTTTTTTCGGCTATTTTTAGTGGGTTTTGTTAGCCTCAAAGTAGCTAGTACTTTAAATAATATTAAAAATGTAAAATTATATTATTTTCTTTCATAATATATAATACAAGGTCATTTTTTTAAATAAATAAATTGGAATTTGTGAATTTTTATATGTAAATGAGCTACAATTTAGTAATATTACTCTTATGTGTGCACACATATACATATACACACCGTGTGTGTGTGTGCGCGCGCGCGCGCGCGTGTTTCAATAGTTTGTGGTGTAGCTTCTGATGTATACGAAGGATCATCATTTGAAGTCTGTGAAGAAGTCATAGAAGCTTGCGAAAAGAGGTAGAAGAGAGTACACTCAGAAGGTGTAGTCGATAATATATATTGGCTCGATGTTTCTCTGCCTTCCCCATGTTCATTTTGATCCTCTTAATGTCCTATGCTTGGTAGTTCTGCGATTGGTATAGGCGCCTCCTCTTGAACTTTAACATTTTCTAAGTGAGATTCTTCGTGTCGCCTAATTATACACTTTTGAAGCCTTAACTTAGTATGACATTTTGAGCATATCTTATCACCAACTTGAACGAAAACTCCAAAATCATCCATTATTTTCTTTGCATCTTCACGAGTATCCACTGATTTGGCCACTCCGATAATTTTTCGAATAAAAATATTACAGTGAACACATTTGGAATTATCTCGCTTTGCTGTTTTACACAGAGGTTCTGCATTTGAATCTGCCATGGTTCGACTGCATGAAAAAATATTTGTTAATAAATGTGTAGTTTAATTCTATTTCAACACTTTTTAATTATTAAAACCAAGGCTTATTAACAGTATGGATTCAAAAACTACATAAACTGTAAGTATACTTATGAATATTGTAACGACAAGACTCGGTCGTCTCTGTTTATGCCCCGTGACGTAAGCCAATCTGCAACGCGTGGATTTTGTCGTGTCTGTAATTATGTATATGTTGTGTGGTCGCCTCATACTGGTGTCGTTACATCTATGTGTTGCGCTAGTGATTTCCGTAGCGATCCTTCAATTACCAGTACAACGCGAGTGGAAACCTTACCTGTTGTTTCATAGGGGTTTAATAATCCCGGGTGGCGCCAAATTGTTTACTCAAAACAATTAAATTAATAAATATTTTGGTTTAGCGATCTTCGTTATGACGGCCTGGAGCATTCAAATTTGTTCCCGCCTTCGTTCGACCTACTTAATCAAGCCGGTAGTTCATAGAGATGGCGGCGCGAGCGCTTGCCGTCATTCTCGCTGGTCTCTGCTATACAATACACAATTTATACAATACACTTCCCTATGAAATAAAAACAATGGTTACACTCTGTACTAGTTTCTTTAATTATTGAATGGTAATTATTCAGTTTGACAATCAAATTAGTCTTGATTATTAACAATTTTGCACCGAAAATTAATATGAGTCTAATATCTCTAGGGGTTCGGCGAAAATCGATTTTGAACGAGCGATTTAGTTAAGTATGGCGACAGTGTTGTCTGTTTACATTTATTATCATTCAAAATCTGGGTCCTTGTGATTACAAGAAAAATATTAATAATCTATATATATATATAAAAGCGAAATACCACTCACTGATTAATCTCGAAATCTCAGAAAGTATAAATGCTACAAACTTGAAATTTGGCAGGTAGATTCCTCATAGGGAGTAGGTATCCGCTAAGAAGGGATTTTTGGAAATTCGACCTTTAAAGGGGGAAAAAGGGGGGGAAAGTTTGCCTGACTGACTGACATAGAATCAACGTAGAGCAAAAACTACTGAATGGATATCAATGAAACTTTGAACATAGCTTTATCATAGGTCTTAGGTGCTCACTAAGAAACGGTTTTAAAAACTTTCACTCCTAAGGGGCAAACCCCCCCCCCTATTGTATGTATGTATGTTCCACATCTCCTCCTAAACCACTGGACCGATTTCAACCAAACTTGGCACAAATATTTTACGCGACGGGAAAACCAACATAGGTGAGGTTCTTTTTTCGATGGGGTTCTTTGGGGTCTTCCACATCTCCTCCTAAACCACTGGACTGATTTCAACCAAACTTGGCACAAATATTTTCCGCAACGGGAGAACCAACATAGGATAGGTTTTTTTTCGATGGGGTTCTTTGGGGTCTTCCACATCTCCTCCTAAACCACTGGACCGATTTCAACCAAACTTGGCACAAATATTTTACGCAACGGCAGAACCAACATAGGTTAGGTGTTTTCTTCGATGGGGTCCTTTGGGGGGGTTCTTTGGGGTCTTCCACATCTCCTCCTAAACTACTGGACCAATTTCAACCAAACTTGGCACAAATATTTTACGTAACGGGAGAACCAACATAGGACAGGTGTTTTTTTCGATACGATCCTCTGGGGGGTCCTTTGGGTCTTAAAAATCTATTAGATCTGGTTACTATGGCAACCCAATAGGATAGATTCTGGTTACCATATCATCGGTGGAAGTCTCCCGCGTAGGAAGTAGTGCGGGAGTCGTCCGACGGGCCTTCCAGGGAGTCCATCCACGGAACCCGGGGAGTCTTAGCTCGGATCCCACGAAAGGCGTCGGGGCCAGAGTCCACGGTTCTTATAAATAAAGATATAGGTTATGATATCAAAGGTGGTGTATGGAAAGCGGTGAGAAAATACAATGAAAAGAGGTCACTTATTCCCTGGAAGATAAAATCTTTGTCGGGCTTTAAATATGACTGTAATACTGACTACAACAATGACAAGATTTTATCTATTGGTGATTTTATACAGTGTAAATGGTGTAATGCTAAAAAGTGGAAAGAGGAAAGTCCTGGGTTATGTTGTAGCAACGGAAAAGTCCACCTTCCTCTCATTAAAGAACTACCAGAACCTCTCCACAGCCTTCTGAGGGAAGACTGTTTCTCTCATGGCCAGTTGTACGTTGCCTGTTCAAGAGTTAGCACTCCTGACAGTCTGGTTATTCTTCACCCAGAAGGAAAAACTAAAATCTTTGTGTACAAAGAAGTTCTTTAATGGTCCGAGGATTAGTTCTTCATTACTAGTTCATAAATTGAAGAAAAATCTGAAATGTTTTCATACTCAACACAACTTCATATAACAAAAATGTTTAATGTTTATTTTAAATAAAATATATAAGAGGTTTTAATTATTTATTTATAAGAAACCTACTTTAATTGAACTTTATTAATTAAATAAGATTTTCATTATGTACAACGTGAAACTCCGTAGCGAAGCACGGGTATTAAAGGGGTAAAAAAGGGGTTGGAATTTTGTAAGATCAAATTTTGAATTAAGTCATTCAAAGTTTTTGGAAATTTGTCTCCTGAAGGTGAAAAATAGGAGATGATGTTTAAATGGATCGTCGTTTGTAAAGTTACAAACATGAAAATTCATATTAAGGCACTTGATATTAGGCCTATATAAAAAAAATCGCATCCAAAGTTTTTCGAAATTTTATTATTTACCTGCTGGTGGTAAACATTATATAAAGTTTTTCTATGGCCCGTCATTTTAGTATATAGTTGTAAATAATAAAATAGAAATCTATTTACAAAATTTTATTTAATTAAGTAACTTAAACAGTTAATAAATAAACTTTATGAATTTGAAATAAAATAGCTTCATTCAAATATTTTGATTAATTCCTATGTAAAACTGAGGTGATTAAAATTTCATGGGACATAAGCCAGATATTATCCCTACTATATACTCAATATTATAAATGTGATATGTGAGTGTCATTAGTTATTGTAATAATAATAACAATAGTATTTAAGTAAGTAAGTAATAACATTTTCAGTAGTGTCATTTTCTTTGACAACAATGCTTTAGTTAGTTGTTCTTGGTTTTCTCAAGGTACCTACATATTTTATTTATGTTCTTATTCAAGTTAATTGCAGTTGTGCTCAATTATTTTCAGGTAGGTATCTACATATTTCTTTTGTTTTCTAGCAGTTATGGAGTTAATGCAAACAAAGCAGCGAGCAAGAGCTAGAACAATTACAGTTACTATCATGTCAATATTGTAATAGCTTTTTGTTCACAGATGTAGTATACTTCATAAAAATTATGGGCGAAGAAATTATAACCGCAAACGGGTCAGACATCCTATGCCGAGTAATTACAATACCAGGAGATGGGGCCTGTTTATTTTCGTCTCTGGCTTATTTGGTGCACGGCGACGTGTCAATGGCTGCTCAAATTCGAGCAGACATTGTACGACATGTATCGAACGAATGGCAGAGATTCAAATATTTCAGTATGGATCGTCATGGAGCTGCTTACGGTACTAAGAAGCTGTACATTGCAGAAATGTCTAGACCGTATACCTATGGGACTACGTGCGAACTCAAAGCAGCTGGAGAAATATTTCCGTTTGAGTTTCAACTGTTCCAAGACGGTATACTTATTGCAACATTTGGAGAAGCAGAACAGGAGATAAAAAGAATCCGATTCTCAGGATCTTTTAGCGGAGGACATTTTGATGCTTTGATTCCGTTGGTTGAAACGACAAATACAGATGAGAACGATAATTTCCAGCATACACTGACCATCTCTGAGACAATAAATAGTGAACTAGATTCATCCTCTTCTGCTATTGAGTCGCAACTCACCATTAAAAGAGGAAAAAAGCGTCGAAAAAGGTTCACGGACGTGATTAGAAAAAAACAAGTAAAGGAAGCTGTTCAAAAACACACAAAAAATAATCCCAAAAGCCATAGAGTTGCTGTTAAGAAATACACTAAGAATCATCCCGAGGTCAATAGAAAGGCTGTCAAAAATATTCAACTAATAATCCCCATGTTAATCAGGCATCTGCAACTAAGTATAATAAAAAGAGAACAGAAATGAGGTTGCTGGCTTGGAAAATTAAACATATGTCTGGTCTTGAATACAATCCTAATATTGATTATTCCAAGGACAAAATTGTTGATCTCGGAATATGGTTACCCTGTACCTGGTGTCATGCTTTGAAATGGCGGGAAGAGCCTAATGGAATGTGTTGCAGTGGCGGGAAAGTGCAGCTCGATTCCATTGAACGTTTCCCGGAACCATTACACAGTCTTTTGACGAATCAGCATGTAAAAGGCGAGCATTTTCTGTCTTCCATACGAAAATACAACGGATGTTTTCAAATGACATCTTTTGGAGCTAAAAAGGTAAATGAGGGTAACTTTATGCCAACTTTTAAAGTACAAGGCCAGGTATACCACCAGATAGGGAGCATTACGGTTGCCCCTCAACATGAACCTTTGTTTTTACAAATATATTTTGTCGGTGATGATGAAAGTGAGAGGAACATTCGCTGTGGAATTTACTCTGGCGTCAATCGAGAACTGGTTGACCAATTGCAAAAGTTACTGCATGAAAATAATAAATATATTTTAGGTTTTAAAGGCGCTATTGACTCTGTACCTAAGGGTCAAAAGGATTACAAAGTAATTATTAATGCAAATAGAAAGCCGTTTGGGGAACACCAAGGTCGTTTCAACGCTCCAACGTGTAAGGAGGTCGCAGTTCTGATTGTAGGTCAGGAGTTTGAAAAGAGAGACATCGTTCTCCATAGCAGAAATAACAGAGTGGTACGAATCAGTGAGACACACCGTGCTTATGACGCACTTCAATACCCTCTGATGGTTTGCCGTGGGGAAGATGGCTATCAAATTGATATCCCTCAACGTGACCCAAAGACTAATGCGCCTCTTAAAAAGACCGTGTCTGCTGCTAACTTCTACAGCTAATTAATGAAGCGTGACAGCAGAGAAAACTACATACTGTCATTTCGCAACCTACTCAATCAATATTTGGTCGACATGTACGCAAAAATAGAAACGGAGCAACTTAATTGGATACGAAACAATCAGAAAAAGCTAAGAAGCGAAGAGTATGTTCATTTAAAGGATGCTATGTCAAGAGCTGACACACAAGTTAAAATTTTGGCAAAATGGTTGTATTACCGTCCTCTTTTACTGGAGGAGCTCGGTATATGCACGAACGGACTCAGGACGCGATGACGTATGTCCGCCATTTTGGGCGACCAGATCTATTCATAACGTTTACTTGCAACCCGAAATGGACAGAAATCGTAGAGCTTTTGACCGTACACTGTTTACACCGGATGTATGGTGGGTATTATTTACTTACAATGAAATACATAAAAATAACTTATCATATCTATTAAAAAGGTATGTCCGTTAACAACTTACTATTTCTTCTAGTTACACTGACGATGTCCGTCGTGATCTCACGAATTACCAGTACAATATCTCGCGAGTGTGAACCTTACCTGTCCTTTAATATGTAATTTTAATTCCCAGGTGGTGCCAATTGTTTAAGAAAACTATTAAAAAATATGAAAATCGAGCGGGCGTTCTAGACAGTATTGGCTGATTCAAATTACCCTCGCAATAGGTGGGCGTATGAATCTCGCTAGTAGTTCGCCGTGTTGCCGACGTCTAACGCTTTCCGTCAATTTCGCTCGTCGCTAAAGTACACAAACTTTATGATCCAATTTACAATGAAATAAAGGACGGTTATTACAACTCAGTACTAGTTTATTAACGTGAAATTATCAGTTATTCAATTCAATATAAAATTATATACTGTTATTTAAACAAAGTTGCTCCGGCAATAAATAGACAATTATTCTCAGGTTGGCTAAAGTTGATTTAAAACGATACTACCTCGACATGGCGTCGACAATGTTTATTTTCTATCGTTCGTTAAATCTGAGTTCTTTTGGTTACAAAAAAATATTAACAAGATGATAATAAAGTACACTACCTTACATTGATGGTACTTATATACTATTAGATTTAATTACAATTCGTTCCTGAAGTGTTAAAAAGTGTGTGTTAAGAGTTTGTAATTTATTCCCAGGTTATTTTCTGGTTTCATACAAGTTTAGTTTTTTATTTTCAATTAATCCTTGAAAGAAAGGGTACCCCTGGTTAAGAGGGGCAAAATTCCCCTTGAAACCAATCATTTTTTTGACTATGTAGGTTTATTACAATTGTAAAAACATTACATTACACAAGGTTCTTAGGTTCCCATCTACCCCCTCTACAGAGGGAAGGTGAAAAATTGACTTTTTTCAATCTTTTTTTTTCTCAATTTTTATGAAACGTAAGTTTCCAAAAAATTTGATCACATTTTTGGCATCAAAAACAATAAACTAAAAAATTACGGTCCCCATGGGATCATGGGATTGTTTCTAAAAAAATTCGAAAAAGTTAAAAAATTCTATATTTCAAGTCCCAAAAGAGCTACAGGCATATTTTTTGTTTAAAAAGTTTACTATAACAATCTTTGTATACTCAAATTTTTTCAGATTTTTTCAAGTGGTGGGCCAACCTCAAAAACGCAAAAAATACTTTTTTCGGCTATTTTTAGTGGGTTTTGTTAGCCTCAAAGTAGCTAGTACTTTAAATAATATTAAAAATGTAAAATTATATTATTTTCTTTCATAATATATAATACAAGGTCATTTTTTTAAATAAATAAATTGGAATTTGTGCATTTTTATATGTAAATGAGCTACAATTTAGTAATATTACTCTTATGTGTGCACACATATACATATACACACTGTGTGTGTGTGTGTGTGTGTGTGTGTGTGTGTGTGTGTGTGTGTGTGTGTGTGTGTGTGTGTGCGCGCGCGCGCGCGTGCTTCAATAGTTTGTGGTGTAGCTTCTGATGTATACGAAGGATCATCATTTGAAGTCTGTGAAGAAGTCATAGAAGCTTGCGAAAAGAGGTAGAAGAGAGTACACTCAGAAGGTGTAGTCGATAATATATCTTGGCTCGATGTTTCTCTGCCTTCCCCATGTTCATTTTGATCCTCTTAATGTCCTATGCTTGGTAGTTCTGCGATTGGTATAGGCGCCTCCTCTTGAACTTTAACATTTTCTAAGTGAGATTCTTCGTGTCGCCTAATTATACATTTTTGAAGCCTTAACTTAGTATGACATTTTGAGCATATCTTATCACCAACTTGAACGAAAACTCCAAAATCATCCATTATTTTCTTTGCATCTTCACGAGTATCCACTGATTTGGCCACTCCGATAATTTTTCGAATAAAAATATTACAGTGAACACATTTGGAATTATCTCGCTTTGCTGTTTTACACAGAGGTTCTGCATTTGAATCTGCCATGGTTCGACTGCATGAAAAAATATTTGTTAATAAATGTGTAGTTTAATTCTATTTCAACACTTTTTAATTATTAAAAACAAGGCTTATTAACAGTATGGATTCAAAAACTACATAAACTGTAAAGTATACTTATGAATATTGTAACGACAAGACTCGGTCGTCTCTGTTTATGCCCCGTGACGTAAGCCAATCTGCAACGCGTGGATTTTGTCGTGTCTGTAATTATGTATATGTTGTGTGGTCGCCTCATACTGGTGTCGTTACATCTATGTGTTGCGCTAGTGATTTCCGTAGCGATCCTTCAATTACCAGTACAACGCGAGTGGAAACCTTACCTGTTGTTTCATAGGGGTTTAATAATCCCGGGTGGCGCCAAATTGTTTACTCAAAACAATTAAATTAATAAATATTTTGGTTTAGCGATCTTCGTTATGACGGCCTGGAGCATTCAAATTTGTTCCCGCCTTCGTTCGACCTACTTAATCAAGCCGGTAGTTCATAGAGATGGCGGCGCGAGCGCTTGCCGTCATTCTCGCTGGTCTCTGCTATACAATACACAATTTATACAATACACTTCCCTATGAAATAAAAACAATGGTTACACTCTGTACTAGTTTCTTTAATTATTGAATGGTAATTATTCAGTTTGACAATCAAATTAGTCTTGATTATTAACAATTTTGCACCGACAATTAATATGAGTCTAATATCTCTAGGGGTTCGGCGAAAATCGATTTTGAACGAGCGATTTAGTTAAGTATGGCGACAGTGTTGTCTGTTTACATTTATTATCATTCAAAATCTGGGTCCTTGTGATTACAAGAAAAATATTAATAATCTATATATATATATAAAAGCGAAATACCACTCACTGATTAATCTCGAAATCTCAGAAAGTATAAATGCTACAAACTTGAAATTTGGCAGGTAGATTCCTCATAGGGAGTAGGTATCCGCTAAGAAGGGATTTTTGGAAATTCGACCTTTAAAGGGGGAAAAAGGGGGGGAAAGTTTGCCTGACTGACTGACATAGAATCAACGTAGAGCAAAAACTACTGAATGGATATCAATGAAACTTTGAACATAGCTTTATCATAGGTCTTAGGTGCTCACTAAGAAACGGTTTTAAAAACTTTCACTCCTAAGGGGCAAACCCCCCCCCTATTGTATGTATGTATGTTCCACATCTCCTCCTAAACTACTGGACCGATTTCAACCAAACTTGGCACAAATATTTTACGCGACGGGAAAACCAACATAGGTGAGGTTCTTTTTTCGATGGGGTTCTTTGGGGTCTTCCACATCTCCTCCTAAACCACTGGACCGATTTCAACCAAACTTGGCACAAATATTTTACGCAACGGGAGAACCAACATAGGATAGGTGTTTTTTCAATGGGGTTCTTTGGGGTCTTCCACATCTCCTCCTAAACCACTGGACCGATTTCAACCAAACTTGGCACAAATATTTTACGCAACGGCAGAACCAACATAGGTTAGGTGTTTTCTTCGATGGGGTCCTTTGGGGGGTTCTTTGGGGTCTTCCACATCTCCTCCTAAACTACTGGACCAATTTCAACCAAACTTGGCACAAATATTTTACGTAACGGGAGAACCAACATAGGACAGGTGTTTTTTTCGATACGATCCTCTGGGGGGTCCTTTGGGTCTTAAAAATCTATTAGATCTGGTTACTATGGCAACCCAATAGGATAGATTCTGGTTACCATATCATCGGTGGAAGTCTCCCGCGTAGGAAGTAGTGCGGGTGTCGTCCGACGGGCCTTCCAGGGAGTCCATCCACGGAACCCGGGGAGTCTTAGCTCGGATCCCACGAAAGGCGTCGGGGCCAGAGTCCACGGTTCTTATAAATAAAGATATAGGTTATGATATCAAAGGTGGTGTATGGAAAGCGGTGAGAAAATACAATGAAAAGAGGTCACTTATTCCCTGGAAGATAAAATCTTTGTCGGGCTTTAAATATGACTGTAATACTGACTACAACAATGACAAGATTTTATCTATTGGTGATTTTATACACTGTAAATGGTGTAATGCTAAAAAGTGGAAAGAGGAAAGTCCTGGGTTATGTTGTAGCAACGGAAAAGTCCACCTTCCTCTCATTAAAGAACTACCAGAACCTCTCCACAGCCTTCTGAGGGAAGACTGTTTCTCTCATGGCCAGTTGTACGTTGCCTGTTCAAGAGTTAGCACTCCTGACAGTCTGGTTATTCTTCACCCAGAAGGAAAAACTAAAAACTTTGTGTACAAAGAAGTTCTTTAATGATCCGAGGATTAGTTCTTCATTACAAGTTCATAAATTGAAGAAAAATCTGAAATGTTTTCATACTCAACACAACTTCATATAACAAAAATGTTTAATGTTTATTTTAAATAAAATATATAAGAGGTTTTAATTATTTATTTATAAGAAACCTACTTTAATTGAACTTTATTAATTAAATAAGATTTTCATTATGTACAACGTGAAACTCGTAGCGAAGCACGGGTATTAAAGGGGTAAAAAAGGGGTTGGAATTTTGTAAGATCAAATTTTGAATTAAGTCATTCAAAGTTTTTGGAAATTTGTCTCCTGAAGGTGAAAAATAGGAGATGATGTTTAAATGGATCGTCGTTTGTAAAGTTACAAACATGAAAATTCATATTAAGGCACTTGATATTAGGCCTATATAAAAAAAATCGCATCCAAAGTTTTTCGAAATTTTATTATTTACCTGCTGGTGGTAAACATTATATAAAGTTTTTCTATGGCCCGTCATTTTAGTATATAGTTGTAAATAATAAAATAGAAATCTATTTACAAAATTTTATTTAATTAAGTAACTTAAACAGTTAATAAATAAACTTTATGAATTTGAAATAAAATAGCTTCATTCAAATATTTTGGTTAATTCCTATGTAAAACTGAGGTGATTAAAATTTCATGGGACATAAGCCAGATGTTATCCCTACTATATACTCAATATTATAAATGTGATACGTGAGTGTCATTAGTTATTGTAATAATAATAACAATAGTATTTAAGTAAGTAAGTAATAACATTTTCAATAGTGTCATTTTCTTTGACAACAATGCTTTAGTTAGTTGTTCTTGGGTTTTCTCAAGGTACCTACATATTTTATTTATGTTCTTATTCAAGTTAATTGCAGTTGTGCTCAATTATTTTCAGGTAGGTATCTACATATTTCTTTTGTTTTCTAGCAGTTATGGAGTTAATGCAAACAAAGCAGCGAGCAAGAGCTAGAACAATTACAGTTACTATCATGTCAATATTGTAATAGCTTTTTGTTCACAGATGTAGTATACTTCATAAAAATTATGGGCGAAGAAATTATAACCGCAAACGGGTCAGACATCCTATGCCGAGTAATTACAATACCAGGAGATGGGGCCTGTTTATTTTCGTCTCTGGCTTATTTGGTGCACGGCGACGTGTCAATGGCTGCTCAAATTCGAGCAGACATTGTACGACATGTATCGAACGAATGGCAGAGATTCAAATATTTCAGTATGGATCGTCATGGAGCTGCTTACGGTACTAAGAGGCTGTACATTGCAGAAATGTCTAGACCGTATACCTATGGGACTACGTGCGAACTCAAAGCAGCTGGAGAAATATTTCCGTTTGAGTTTCAACTGTTCCAAGACGGTATACTTATTGCAACATTTGGAGAGGCAGAACAGGAGATAAAAAGAATCCGATTCTCAGGATCTTTTAGCGGAGGACATTTTGATGCTTTGATTCCGTTGGTTGAAACGACAAATACAGATGAGAACGATAATTTCCAGCATACACTGACCATCTCTGAGACAATAAATAGTGAACTAGATTCATCCTCTTCTGCTATTGAGTCGCAACTCACCACTAAAAGAAGAAAAAAACGTCGAAAAAGGTTCACGGACGTGATTAGAAAAAACAAGTAAAGGAAGCTGTTCAAAAACACACAAAAAATAATCCCAAAAGCCATAGAGTTGCTGTTAAGAAATACACTAAGAATCATCCCGAGGTCAATAGAAAGGCTGTCAAAAAATATTCAACTAATAATCCCCATGTTAATCAGGCATCTGCAACTAAGTATAATAAAAAGAGAACAGAAATGAGGTTGCTGGCTTGGAAAATTAAACATATGTCTGGTTTTGAATACAATCCTAATATTGATTATTCCAAGGACAAAATTGTTGATCTCGGAATATGGTTACCCTGTACCTGGTGTCATGCTTTGAAATGGCGGGAAGAGCCTAATGGAATGTGTTGCAGTGGCGGGAAAGTGCAGCTCGATTCCATTGAACGTTTCCCGGAACCATTACACAGTCTTTTGATGAATCAGCGTGTAAAAGGCGAGCATTTTCTGTCTTCCATACGAAAATACAACGGATGTTTTCAAATGACATCTTTTGGAGCTAAAAAGGTAAATGAGGGTAACTTTATGCCAACTTTTAAAGTACAAGGCCAGGTATACCACCAGATAGGGAGCACGGTTGCCCCTCAACATGAACCTTTGTTTTTACAAATATATTTTGTCGGTGATGATGAAAGTGAGAGGAACATTCGCTGTGGAATTTACTCTGGCGTCAATCGAGAACTGGTTGACCAATTGCAAAAGTTACTGCATGAAAATAATAAATATATTTTAGGTTTTAAAGCCGCTATTGACTCTGTACCTAAGGGTCAAAAGGATTACAAAGTAATTATTAATGCAAATAGAAAGCCGTTTGGGGAACACCAAGGTCGTTTCAACGCTCCAACGTGTAAGGAGGTCGCAGTTCTGATTGTAGGTCAGGAGTTTGAAAAGAGAGACATCGTTCTCCATAGCAGAAATAACAGAGTGGTACGAATCAGTGAGACACACCGTGCTTATGACGCACTTCAATACCCTCTGATGGTTTGCCGCGGGGAAGATGGCTATCAAATTGATATCCCTCAACGTGACCCAAACACTAATGCGCCTCTTAAAAAGACCGTGTCTGCTGCTAACTTCTACAACTAATTAATGAAGCGTGACAGCGGAGAAAACTACATACTTGTCATTTCGCAACCTACTCAATCAATATTTGGTCGACATGTACGCAAAAATAGAAACGGAGCGACTTAATTGGGTACGAAACAATCAGAAAAAGCTAAGAAGCGAAGAGTATGTTCATTTAAAGGATGCTATGTCAAGAGCTGACACACAAGTTAAAGATTTTGGCAAAATGGTTGTATTACCATCCTCTTTTACTGGAGGAGCTCGGTATATGCACGAACGGACTCAGGACGCGATGACGTATGTCCGCCATTTTGGGCGACCAGATCTATTCATAACGTTTACTTGCAACCCGAAATGGACAGAAATCGTAGAGCTTTTGAAACAAGGCCAAAAATCTCATGACCAACATGACCTGATAGCGCGTGTTTTCCATCTAAAGGTTAAAAATATTATGAAGCTCCTCACTAAAAGTTGTATATTTGGAAATGTCCACTGCCTAATGTACACCGTAGAGTGGCAGAAACGTGGTCGCCCTATCATTCATATTCTTCTGTGGCTTGAACAAAAAATAAGACCAGAATCATTCGACAAAGTCATAAGCGCAGAAATACCAGATCCTGAGTTAGATCCAGCCCTTCATGAGATTGTTAAGACAACTATGATACATGGCCATGTGGAACTCTTAACAGGAACTCGCCGTGCATGGTGAATGGTGCATGGTCAAAGAAATACCCACGACCTCTCTTAAAGGAGACACAAACAGGAGATGATGGCTATCCTCAGTATCGTAGGAGGTCTGTGGCAGACGGTGGGTTTACTGCCAAAGTTGGTGGACTTGATCTTGAGAATCGTTGGGTAGTGCCTTATGGTCCCGTTCTGTCTCGCATCTTCTCGGCCCATATAAATGTTGAACTATGCAATTCTGTAAAATCAATAAAATACATCTGCAAGTACGTAAACAAAGGTTCTGACCAAGCAACTTTTAAAGTTGGAGATCTAGATGAACTGACCAGGTACGAGACAGGACGTTACATAAGTAGCTCTGAGGCGGCTTGGCGTATTTTCTGCTTCTCTATACATGAAAGGTACCCTCCTATTGTGCAGCTGGCAGTGCACCTTGAAAATGGCCAAAGAGTTTATTTCACAGAAAGCAACGTTGTTGATAAAATAATTAACCCTTCAAATACCACTCTTCTCGGCTTTTTCGAGCTGTGCCAAGTCGATGCTTTCGCAAGGACGCTTTTGTATTGTGAGGTTCCGGCTTACTACATTTGGAAAAACCAAAAATTTCATCGCAGGAAGCAAGGGCAACCTGTGACAGGTTATCCAGGTGTGAAGAAAGATAAAGTATTAGGTCGAGTTTACACTGTACATCCCAACAACTCCGAGTGCTACTACCTACATCTGCTCTTGCACGACGTTCGTGGCCCCACGTCCTTCACTACTCTTAAAACTGTTGCAGGAATTGTTCATCCGACGTTTCATTCGGCATGCAAATCGCTTGGCATGCTAGAAGATGATGCGAACTGGGACCACATGTTGGAGGAAGCCTCATTGTTTCACTCTCCTAATAGAATTCATGACCTATTCGCCGTAATATTGGTTTTCTGTCAAGTTGGTGATCCAGAGAATCTGTGGAAGAAACACCGTGGTAGTCTTGCAGAGGACATTAAGAGGCAAATTGAGAGAGAGCGCGGTAACGTACAACTGGTACAAGACTATGTTTTTAACCGATGTCTCATTCTTATTGAGGATATTGTCATATCTATGTCAGGAAAAACACTCACGCAATTTGGACTACCATCACCTTCACAAGAGCAGGAACCTGTTGTCAGCAACCGAATATACCATAGTGAAATATCTTACGACACCGTTCATCTCAACAAAGAAGTGGCAGCAAATCTTCCGAAATTAAATGATGACCAGAAGAAAGTCTACGAAGATATAATGAACAGTGTTACTACTGAATCTGGCAAGTTGTTCTTTCTGGATGCCCCAGGTGGAACTGGCAAAACGTTTTTAATTAATTTGTTGTTGGCTACTATTAGAAGTCGGAGAAATGTTGCCATTGCAGTAGCTTCTTCAGGAATTGCAGCTACTTTAATCGATGGAGGCAAAACTGCTCACTCTGCTTTCAGATTACCTTTGAATCTAAATTATTCCAAAACTCCATTGTGTAATACATCTAAACAGAGTGACATGGCGGAAGTGCTTCGAAAAGCCAAAATTATAGTTTGGGACGAGTGCACAATGGCTCACAAAAAATGTATTGAGGCTTTAGATAGAACGCTCCAAGACATTCGAAGTTGCAACCGATTGATGGGTGGAGTAACAATTTTGTTAGCAGGTGACTTCAGACAAACATTGCCTGTTGTACCGCGAGGGACACGTGCAGACGAAGTGAAAGCCTGCTTAAAGTCGTCATTTCTATGGCCGAAAGTTAATATTCTGACATTGAGAGTCAATATGCGCGTCCAACATGATTCAAGGGCAAAACAGTTCTCTAAATTGTTGCTCGATATAGGTAATGGACATGTTTCGGTGGAGGAAGGTAAAATAAACATTCCTAATAATCTGGGCGATGTCGTGGTAGATCTGAACAGTTTAACTGATAGAATTTACCCTAACGTTCACCAAACTGAAGAAAATTGTGCATCATGGCTGCGAGAAAGAGCAATTCTTTCTGCAAGAAATGATGACGCCAACAGCATCAACACATTTTACTTAAAAAGTTGCTCACTGCTGAGGTAAAATATGAATCCGTGGACACTGTACTGCAGGTCGATGATGCTGTAAATTATCCCGTAGAGTTCCTCAACACCCTCCACCCACCAGGAATACCGCCTCACATATTGTACCTCAAAGTTGGCGCTCCAATTATTTTATTGCGCAATCTCAACCCTTCGAAACTATGCAACGGCACTAGGCTACAGGTGAAGGCTTTACATAAACATGTAATCGAAGCCACCATTTTTACTAGTATTTATCAAGGAGAAACGGTTTTCATTCCGCGAATTCCTTTGATACCTTCGGATTACCAGTTTGAATTTAAACGTTTGCAATATCCAGTTAAGTTATGTTACGCAATGACAATTAATAAAGCGCAAGGTCAAACATTGAAAATAGTTGGTGTTGATCTCAGGAATGATTGTTTTTCACATGGCCAGTTATATGTGGCGTGTTCCAGGGTTACCTCACCTAACGGCTTAGTTATGCTCCAGCCAGAAAAAAAAAATATATATATTGTTTATATGGAAGTTTTAAAATAAATAATTAAAATAAAATAAAATAATTAGTCATTATTTAATACACAAATAACGAACCTCGCGCGTTGTTGAGGCAACTATATTCACTAGCTGTGGTTCTGGAGAAACAGTTTTCATACCTCGCATTCCTTTGATCCCGTCAGACTACCATTTTCAGTTTAAAAGACTACAATTTTCCATCAAAGTCTGTTTTGCAATGACAATCAACAAAGCTCAAGGACAGTCTTTGAAAATGGCTGGCGTAGATCTGAGGGAAGACTGTTTCTCTCATGGCCAGTTGTACATTGCCTGTTCAAGAGTTAGCACTCCTGACAGTCTGGTTATTCTTCAGCCAGAAGGAAAAACTAAAAACTTTGTGTACAAAGAAGTTCTTTAAGGATCCGATGATTAGTTCTTCATTACAAGTTCATAAATTGAAGAAAAATCTGAAATGTTTTCATACTCAACACAACTTCATATAACAAAAATGTTTAATGTTTATTTTAAATAAAATACATAAGAGGTTTTAATTATTTATTTATAAGAAACCTACTTTAATTGAACTTTATTAATTAAATAAGATTTTCATTACGTACAACGTGAAACTCCATAGCGAAGCACGGGTATTTTGCTAGTCTTATATATAAAAATGAATGTTTCTTTGTTCCTTTGTTTGCCCCGTATGTGTTCCTATACCATTCATCCGATTGCGATGAAACTTCGGTGAGTTGTTGTGCGCACGCCCACGAAGGTTTCTGAATTTTTTTCGATGGGGTCCTTTGGGGTTTTTTTTTTGGTCTTCCACATCTCCTCCTAAACCACTGGACCGATTTCAACCAAACTTGGCACAAATATTTTACGCAACGGGAGAACCAACATAGGATAGGTGTTTTTTCGACGGGGTCCTTTGGGGTCTTCCACATCTCCTCCTAAACCACTGGACCGATTTCAATCAAACTTGGCACAAATATTTTACACAACGGGAGAACCAACATAGGATATGTGTTTTTTCGATATGATCCTTCGGGGGGGGGGGGTCCTTTGGGGTCTTCCACATCTCCTCCTAAACCACTGGACCGATTTCAACCAAACTTGGCACAAATATTTTACGCAAAGGGAGAACCAACATAGGACAAGTGTTTTTTCTATACGATCCTTTGGTGGGTCCTTTGGGGTCTTCCACATCTCCTCCTAAACCATTGGACTGATTTCAACCAAACTTGGCACAAATATTTTACGCAACGGGAGAACCAACACAGGACAGGTGTTTTTTTCGATACGATCCTCTGGGGGGGTCCTTTGGGGTCTTAAAAAACTATTAGATCTGGTTACTATGGCAACCCAATAGAATAGATTCTGTTCTAAATATATTGTCACATTGAATTGAAGACCACGCGAACGAAGTCGTGGGCAACAGCTATTTATTTTTAAGAAACCTACTTTAATTGAACTTTATTAATTAAACTAACATTTTCATTACGTACAACGTGAAACTCCGTAGCAAAGCACGGGTATTCTGGTAGTGATTACAATAAAAAGTACACTATCTTACATTTTTTGTACTTAAATAATATAAAGTGTAGCTACAATTTGTTCCTGCGATGTAGTAAAGTGTGTTCAAAAGTTCGCAATCTAACACTAGGTTATTTTCTTAGTTAATAAATTTTCAGTGTTTGTTTATTTTACTTAATCTTTGAAAGAAATTATATTCAGTTTATAGCGAGAGTTCAGATAACTGAGAGAAATATTTAAAGTGAGTTTATTTCTGGAATTTGGGTAATTTAATGATACTTATCAATTCAGTAGGCTTGAGATAAACGTTGTTCAGGTGAGATAGGATAGTCATCAATTTTGAATGATTTGGGCTGCTGGCATCTTTTTCATGTTAGCTGTGGTAATTTCTTCATTTAATTTTTATTCAAATTGGTCCTTGGCATCAGTTAAATGTTATTGTTCCTCATCTGCTTCTTACTAGTTCATCTTTTTGAATTTTGATTACGTTTTATACATTTTAAATTAAAATTTAGGTCATTCAAAATCTGGCGTCTAATCTGGATGGGCGTCACTTATAGAGTACTATAAATTAACGGAAAATTCTTAACCAACGGTCTGTTGTCATGGTTACGAATAAATCCTGATTGGTTGATCATGACTTATAACCATTGTTATCAATTTTGAATTTTTATTCAAAATTACTGTATATCTTCTGATTGCTTTTATTCTTCTGTCTTCCTTCCTAAGTATTAAATATTATCACTACTGTTTGTATTTCCTTACAAAGATTCTTTTGATATCCCATAAGGTTGGGTTCTTAAAAATATTAATGTTTGTACATTTATGTTAATATTTGTTAATTACATTTCTCTTTTAATTTAAGTCCTTATTCTAACATTTTTCTTTTAACATGATTTACAAATTATCCTTGGCTAGTTACTCGCCTTGGATTTGTTAATTTCCTTGTTGATTTTATACAATTTGTAGTTATTTGTTTTTGACAGTTAGGCATTTCATAGGCCTAAGTAGCCATTGATTATATTTACTTATTTTATACCAATTATATCTTATTTTACTCTAATGTGTTTTGTTTTGTTATTATAATTGATTGGTTTATTTGTTGATGTGTTTTGGATCAGTTTTTATCCTATTTGTATGTTTCTATTATTTTCTACATCATGGCTTGTTAATTATTTCCTAACTGATTTTCCAGTGTAATTATATCTGTATTGTATTACCTTCTTATTTATCTATTTTGCCCTTGTTAACAATATGGCTACTACTCACTATTCTTTATCACATGAAACGTAACGTCTAGGCCTATGGTCTGTACAATTCCTTCAGCCATATCCTATTCATAAATTTAATTAAACAATTTTTTAACAGTTATTAGGTAATGTTTGTTTACAATTCATTTCGTTCTTTATTATTTTTGTGGGTGATAGACATCATCACACCACCTTTTAAACTTACTTAATTGATTGTCCCTTATAACCTGGGGTGTTTATTGATTTCATTTTTAATTTCTTATTTCTTAAATAAT
This sequence comes from Magicicada septendecula, assembly GCA_034769895.1. NCBI lineage: Eukaryota > Metazoa > Arthropoda > Insecta > Hemiptera > Cicadidae > Magicicada > Magicicada septendecula. Next base: position 58,383,475 of record CM068368.1, on the reverse strand, counting down.
CTCTCCCTTCTATCCATGGTAACACCAACTGTTTACCTTCCATGGGATCTCCCTTTTAAATACTAGTGTATACAATTAAACTTAATTTTATTGACAATAAGATTCTTTTTTAAATAATAATGTCACCATCAATCTTCAGTGTTCATTACTGATTATTATGTGTTTACTTCTAATACTATCATTAAAACAATTCTTAATTATTAATATGGTTCACCATTAATCATTTAGTGTTTATTATAGATTATTAAGTGTTTATTCCTATTAGTATGGTTTCTAATTATTTTGGGGTTTTACACTTTCACTTTTGCACTCCTTAAATGTTTATATTAAGTGTTTATTAGTGGGTAATCCCTATAATTACTTTTTCTTTGTCACTTAGTTGATTTTATATTCTCACCATCTCACTATCTCTCGCTTTACAAATATTATTTATACTATTAATAAGTTTGTCTTTATAGAGTTTTTGATCACCTCTAACTCGAATTCTTGGGTTAGTGTACTTTTATTTTTCACGTTACTTTATTGGGTTTTATCAAATCATTTAAATTTATCTTTTAATCGATAATAATACTTATTTCTTATATTGATTAGTTATTGGTTTCTTTTCCAATATTACTTTTGAGTGTACCATTTCTCCTTTTCATATTCTATATTATGGGTCTGTATTTTCTCATTCGGTTTCACTTTATTTCCTTTATACTCGGCTTGTTTCATGTTCATTTTCCTTCTTCACTTTCATCTTCTTTTGTTTCATTTTATTTTGGTTTTCCCCTTCTCACTTGGTTTTATTTTTCCCTTCTCCTTTGGTTTTATTTCATTTGGTTGTATGGGTTCATTCACTTCCTTCAGTAGGTTTCTTGCTTATTTGGTTTTGTTTTTCCCTTCTCCTTTTGTTTTATTTTATTTGGTCAATCACTTGGGTTATGTCATGTCGTCGTTTGTCGTGTCATTGTCATTATATTTTCATTATTTTAAACATTTTATTTTATACGAATTATTTTTTATATTGTTGATTCATCTTTTTCATCCCTGTTATTGGGGTGGCTTATTTGTGTTGTAACAATATTTATAAGTAAAAATTTGTTTTCATATGTTACTTTTAACATATAGCGTATTACACTAAGTAGTATTTTTTATTCTTTTGTAATTAAACTTTCACATAAGAATACATTACGTTTAATTATGCCTCTTTTGATAGGAAGCAAAATTGAGGTTAAAAATATATGTATGTTTTTAATATTGATATTTCCAAACGTACTAAAATCATTACCAAATAATTAAGATTTTTTTTTTACAAACGTATGTTTTACCAACATCTACAATAGTTCATTCACTATATGAATGTTCAAATATTTTTTTGTACAGTAGTAATCATATGTACTTACAAGTAATGATTTTGGCTGTAGTTCTTTGTGCAATACTCTTCTTAAAGTTTTTCTGTATGCGTCCACATTCAACAAATATACTTTATCTACTTCTTAAATGAACGATTTTAGTATATTTAGTTGTTTAAAAAGAATATAAAAAACTATTGCAATTCACAAAAATTAAGGTTCGAGAATAAATAACTTCATCACAATATTTACTTCTTCTTCTTCTCTGAAGCATCAGGCCCATGACCTGTTGTGCCATCTAGCCTAGCCGTGGTACAACCAGAGTTGTTAAATGAAATTCTTGTTTCTGTAAAATGGTTGCTATAGTAATAATTGATGTATTTAAGAATGCACGGAGTAAATAAAAATCTCTTTATTAAGGGTAAAAAAAATCCTTATTTGAAACTAAAGTATGTTGCATACTTTTCTAATTTAATACAAAAAAACAAGCTTTAAATGAGTTATGATTTACCTTGTTGAAACCGTCCAGTGACTTCAAGTTGTGTATTTATGACGCGTTTCGAGTCATATGACACTTCATCAGATAGTTATCACTCACAAGGAGATAATCAAATATTAAAATTCACAAAAACACAAAAAAAACACACATATGTACAATTGTAAAAACCTATACAAGCGTCCGACACAGTGCACTGCGTGATGCCCACTGGACTCTGAGCAAACGCGTGTCACGCCGTGTGTTATCTCATAATCGATTGCAGCGCGGTGTCATACAGCGGGTTTGATTTGAAATTTAATTTATCGTTAAGTATGCCATCATGAGTAACTGGGTTATTATGTCCACTATAGATTTCAAATTCTTCCCATGCATCCATATAACGACCCTTACTATAATAATGTAAGGGTATTAAATTCGTATTAAAATTCGTGTACGAATGGTTGCATGTAATTAAAAGTCGTGTGAAATTAGATTTTATATTATCTATAGAAAACAAGCTTTAAATGAGTTATGATTTACCTTATTGAAACCGTCCAGTGACTTCAAGTTGTGTATTTATGATGCGTTTCGAGTCATATATGACCCTTCATCAGATAGTTATCACTCACAAGGAGATAATCAAATATTAAAATTCACAAAAACACAAAAAACACACATATGTACAATTGTAAAAACCTATACAAGCGTCTGACACAGTGCACTGCGTGATGCCCACTGGACTCTGAGCAAACGCGTGTCACGCCGTGTGTTATCTCATAATCGATTGCAGCGCAGTGCCATACAGCGGGTTTGATTTGAAATTTAATTTATTGTTAAGTATGCCGTCATGAGTAACTGGGTTATTATGTCCACTATAGATTTCAAATTCTTCCCATGCATCCATATAATGACCCTTACTACAATAATGTAAGGGTATTAAATTCGTATTAAAATTCGTGTACGAATGGTTGCATGTAATTAAATGTCGTGTGAAATTAGATTTTTTTATTATCTATAGAAACACCTTTATTGATGAAATTATGTGGAGTGTGTTCCCGAAACCTTTTAATAAAAGGTCTCCCCGTTTGACCAATATAGAAACATTCACAATCATTACATATCAATTTATATACACACGTCCTTGACTCTAATTGTGTGTGAACAGCCTGGCGAACCGAATTCCAAAGGCTATTGTTGGTTTTAAAAATGGTGGTGAAACCAAGCCTATTAAAAACAGACGTTAGAATTTTGGGCATTATCTCCGTGTATGTGGTTGAGATGCACTTATTTTTGGTTTTTATATTATTTAATTGTTCAGATTTCTTAGCCTTGTGTTTCTTAAGAATGTTATCCACCATCCGGCAATCATAACCATTAGCAGCAGCAGTATGTTTAATTGTATTTAATTCATCATTAAAATCGTTAGCGTCAAGGGGGAGACTCAAAAGCCTGTGTACGAAACCCTTACATTATTGTAGTAAGGGTCGTCATATGGATGCATGGGAAGAATTTGAAATCTATAGTGGACATAATAACCCAGTTACTCATGATGGCATACTTAACAATAAATTAAATTTCAAATCAAACCCGCTGTATGACACCACGCTGCAATCGATTATGAGATAACACACGGTGTGACACGCGTTTGCTCAGAGTCCAGTGGTCATCACGCAGTGCACTGTGTCGGACGCTTGTATAGGTTTTTACAATTGTACATATGTGTGTTTTTTGTGTTTTTGTGAATTTTAATATTTGATGATCTTGTGAGTGATAACTATCTGATGAAGGGTCATATGACTCGAAACGCGTCATAAATACACAACTTGAAATCACTGGACGGTTTCAATAAGGTAAATCATTACTATATAAAGTGACTTTGACCATATAAAATATAAAATAATGTTTAAATTTAAATGAGTTAAATATAAGAATTGCAAATGTCAAATAAATAAATATATATATTCACACACACACACACACACACACACACACACACACACACACACACACACACACACACACACACACACACACACACACACACACACACACAGTGTGTATATGTATGTGTGCACAAATAAGAGTAATATTACTAAATTGTAGCTCATTTAAATATAAAAATAACAAAAATTCACAAATTCCAATTTATTTATTTAAAAAAATGACCTTGTATTATATATTATGAAAGAAAATAATATAATTTTACATTTTTAATATTATTTAGAGTACTAGCTACTTTCAGGCTAACAAAACCCCCTAAAAATAGCCAAAAAATGTATTTTTTTGCGTTTTTGAGGTTGGCCCACCACTCGAAAAAATCTGAAAAAATTTGAGTATACAAAGATTGTTAAAATACACTTTTTAAAACAAAAAATATGCCTGTAGCTCTTTTGGGACTTGAGATATACCATTTTTTAACTTTTTCGAATTGTTTTAGAAACAATCCCATGATCCCATGGGGACCGTAATTTTTTAGTTTATTGTTTTTGATGCCAAAAATGTGATCAAATTTTGTGGAAACTTTACGTTTCATAAAAATTGAGAAAAAAATAAAGATTGAAAAAAGTCAATTTTTCACCCTCCCTCTGTAGAGGGGGTAGGTGGGAACCTAAGAACCTTGTGTAATGTAATGTTTTTACAATTGTAATAAACCTACATAGTTAATAAAATGATTGGTTTTAAGGGGCATTTTTCCCATCTTAACCAGGGGTACCCTTTGATTATCAGTTCGTAGTGAGAGTTATTTGTGTTGTGAGAAAAAGTTAATAAGAATTTATTCCATAAATTCGGGTAATTCAGATATACTTATCAAATCTGTTGAATTCGGGTGAAGAGTTACTCAGTTCTAATTAGGTTGGGTCCTTTTGATCGTCAATCTTCCATCATTTATGAATTGGAGTACGCCTGGCTTCTTTTACAGATAAGGTGGATTAAATTATTAATTTAGAATTTGAAAATCTGGTCTGTGGTCTCTGTTGAATTGACTAGTTCTTCATCAGACTTCGTGCTTCTTCATTTTATAAGATTTCGACTTGTTTTTTACTATTTTAAATTAAAATTGAGTCGACTATGGTTTGGCTTCTATTCGTCTTGAGCGTCAATAAAGAACTAACAATTTTTAACGGAATTATAATAAATAACGTTCCGTTGTTATGGCAACTGTCTGTCTCTCATTGGCTGATCCTATCTTATGTCCATTGTTATAATATTTGAATTTTAATTCAAAATGACTAAATATCTTTTGATTACTATTATTCTTCTGTCTTCTTATCTATGTATGAGATATTATCACATCTGTTTATATTTTCTTTCAAAGATCATTTTGACATCCCACAAAGCTGGGTTTGTTTATGTATTAAGGTTTTGACAATAATGTTAATATTATGTAATTACATTTCTTTCTTATTTTATGTTTTTAATTTAACTTTGACATCTTAATATGATTCACTAATTGTACTTAACTAGTTACTTGCCTGGATTTTCTAATACAATAGTTAATTTCTTATAATTCGTTGATTTTGGATTTATACAGTTAGGCATTTTATAGGACTAAGTAGTAATTGGCTATATCTTCTTATTTTACACAAATTAAAGATTATTTTACATTTACATGTGTTTTGCTTGGTGTCACTTACGTCTTGGTTACCTTTTGAATTAATTTGGGCTGTTTTATAATAATTGTATGTTCTTATTACTTTACAAAATCATGGCCTGTCTATTATTCTCTAATTTCTTTTCCTGTATTATTATGTTTGTAAGAATTTATCTCCTTACTTATCTATATTGCCATTTTTTATAACTTGTCTATCATTTAATATTACTTATAAAACATAACACAAAAAGTTAGTTTTATGGTCTGTTTACTTTTTTCAGCCATATTCCTTCTTATAAACTTAATTGAACACATAACTATCTTGGTGAAGAACATTATAACACCATTTATTTTATCTTGCTAATTATCCCTTTGAAGATTTTAAGATCCAAGGATGTTTTACTTATTTTGCACTTATATTATTCAGTATATTTTTCTTTTAACATTTACTGTATATTTTTTACTACCTAACCATTGAAACAATAACATTTTTAATCATTATGGGATTTTTACCCTGAATACCACTGTATTCCTCATCTACAATCACTTTTAATTATAATAACAATAACATTCTTATTTTTTGGTATTTTTCGCTATTAAACTATAGTGTTAATCACTGGTTTTAGGTGTCTATGCCTATCTGTTGGGTTTTCTATTTATTTTGGGTTTACACTGGCACTTTGCACTTTTTTATTGTACTTGAGTGTTACTAGTGGTTATTCCCTAATATTGATTTCTCTTTACTCACTTAATCACCTTCACTCCCTACCTATCTCTCACTTCTGGGTTTTTTATTGTTTTATTCACAATTATTAGTTATACTGTTAACAAGTTTCATGTTCTGATTCACTTATCATTATATAGTTATTCATAACATTTAATATCTATTTCTCTGGTTAGTGTACTTTAATTGATATTGTTTTCATTATGTGTGTATAGTTTCCAGACCGCATTAATAATTGTAAATTTATATAAATACCTTATAGTCCGTCTTGCGGTCTTGCAGTTTTTCAATATGTATCACTACATGTTTCGAAAGTAAACTTTCATCATCAGGTATATTGTAAACTTCCTCCTATTTTCTAGGGCCCGTTAGTGAAAGTAAAAAAAAAAAAATTAATTAAACAACATAACACAAATGTACTAGTCAATACGATTAACACCGACATAATATCTCGTAGCAGTGCACGCTGTACTATTGTCAACACACAACTGAGTGGGCTTCAAAGTTCATTATTTATCTTCATTACTGTGTCGTATAAATATTGGATTTAAAAAGGAGTTGGTCATTGAGTAAACACTTGTTATTAATTTTGGAAGCTCTGTAAATTTCGAATTCTTCTAGAGCATCCATGATTCTGCCTTTGCTACATATGTGTAAGGGTACTAAATTATCTGTGAAACTAGTGTAACTATGGTTTTCATTTACAAGATGCATGGCGAATGTCGACTTCAAATTTCTAATGTCCCTTTTCGGCATATGTTCTTTGAATCTTTCCAAAAATTTACATCCAGTTTGGCCGATATAGAACTTGTCGCAGTCACTACATTGTATCTTATATACTCCTGAACTGTTTTCTATTGTTCTAGGTGGTCTTAGTTTAAATATATTTTTTAGATTGTTGTTTGTTCGAAAGGAGACGTTAATATTAAGTTTTTTGAATTCATTGCTAAGTATATTAGGCATTACATTGGTGTATTCTGCTGTGACATAATAGTTCTTGTCCTTGTCGGTTTTTGCTTTATTTTTATTTTTCATTTTGTATTTGTGTTTATTTCAACTATGTCAACTTTATACCCGTTATTTATAGCTATATATTTAATGGTATTTATCTCCTCTTGATAGTCATTACTACATAAAGGTATACTCAATAATCTGTGTATAAAGGCATTAAAAGGAGCCAATTTCTGAGTTTCAGGGTGATATGAATGAGCGTTGATAACCATATCTGTGGTCGTTGGTTTTCTATAGACCTTATAGGTTAAAGAATTATAACTATAAAACAAGTTAATTACCTACCGTCACGCTTTTTGAAATCCGAAAACAGGATTATTCGAGTTTCGACACATTGTCATCTTCAGATCCTCGATGAATATAAGTTAAAAATACATTTGTTGATGTATGCACATCCAGTCAGATAATAAAAACAACACAAACATAACAACAAAAATACTTAAATAATTTAACACGTATTAAAACCGAGACAAAACAGAACGAAAACACGATACACGCGGCCGACGCGGACCTGCGCAGGAACACGTTATGCAATAAAATCAATTGATACCGATTTGACCTTTGATAAATTTTATCGATCTGACACAGCTAGTATCTCGTTCGATATCGTTTACTCTGTTGAATAGAATATTATTTTTGTGGATCGATTTTTCATTTAAGATGCGATCGTAATTATCTTTAGTGGCCTTATATATTTCAAACCTTTCAAGAGTGTCCAGTTTAAGAGATTTCCTGCATTTATGTAATATATCCAAATTCTCACTAATACTTTTTATGTTATGATCTTGTGAACTTAAATGTTCAGCAAATGTGGATCTTCCTATATTTGATTTAGAGCTTGGGAGGTGTTCTTTATAACGCAGTTTGAACGAACGACCCATTTGTCCTATGTAGAAATTTGAACAATCCGAACAATTAAGCCTGTATACACCTGTACCATCGTATTCATCGAAAGACTTAATTTGATTTTTAAACTTAAGTTTGTTCTCGAGTTTATTATTTGCTTTTGAAGCCAATACTATATTTTATTTTTTCAATTGGTTTTTTAAAATGTAATGTAACATTTCGCCATACTCTATTGCGAAATATTTTACTTTTTCTTTAGGCATGTCAATATTTATTAGTCTATTTTGTTTCTTATTTATTATTTTATCTATTATGTTACATTTATAACCATTGGCTATTGCTATGTGTTTAATAATTTTGACTTCATTTTTATGGTCTTCTGTGGAGAGGGGCAATGATAACAATCTATGTACCATACTATTAAAAAATGCCATTTTGTGTGAATAAGGGTGGTAAGACGAGGCATGAATAGCATGATCAGTGGTTGTCGGTTTCCTGTAAATATTATAGTTAATTTTATTATCAATTTTTGTTAAAGACAAATCTAAGAAATTTATTTTATTATTCTTTTCTGTTTCTAATGTAAATTGCAAATTTTTTGTTACGCTATTCAAATACTTATTAAGCGTCTCTAATTGTCTGCAATTACCATTGTAAACCACTATCGTGTCATCTACATATCGACGATAAAATAAAATTTTGTTGTAATGTTTGTTGTTTGGTGATAATATTTCATTATTTTCGATGTGGTTTAAATAAATTTCCTCCAGGATACTTGATAGTGGGGATCCCATTGCTAATCCATCTTTCTGTAAATAAAATTTATTATCAAAAGTAAAATAATTTTGTTCTAAAATTACTTTAGTAAAATTAATAATTTCATCAACTATTTCATGGTTTAAAGTGGCTATTGATAATAATAAACTTTTTGTTATTTCTAAAGTTTCATTAATTGGTACATTTGTATACAAATTGACTATGTCAAATGAAGCTAAAGTATGTCTTGGTTCAATTGTAAGTTTTTTTGTGAGATCTACCAATTCTAAACTATTTTTCAAACTGTAATTCTTATTAAACACTATATATTGTCTTAAAATTTTATCAATTTTTCTGGCAATTTTATAAGATGGTGCAGATGTGAAATTTACTAAAGGACGGACAGGCATGTTATTTTTATGTATTTTCGGAAGTCCTCTAAGTCTAGGTGCTTTAGGATCTATCATTTTTAAATATTTTTTCTCATCATTTGTTATAATATATTTAGTTTTGTTTAGCACTGATTTCATAATACTATTAAACCTATCAGTGGGGTCACTCTTAATTTCGACAATATTATTGTTTATGAAAAATTCATTTATTTTACGTTTATAATCTTCGTTAGTTAAAATTACGAGTGTCTGGCCTTTGTCGGCTTTGGTGACAATGCTATTATTGTCTATCAATTTCTTTTTTATTCCATTGAATGTTTTGGTTTCTTTATTGTAACTAGTTTTTATATTTTCGGCTTTCAAAACTTTCGTTAATTTATTATTAACTGCATGTCTTACAACTGTTCTTGTTTCCTCATCAGATATAGCATTTATTGCCGTTTCAGCGTTCAAAATTTCATTTATAAGATTCAAACAATCACTTATGTGTCCTAATAAGGACAGTTCTAAGAATATCAACCGTCTCTAGTATTGGTACATTAGTATATAGGTTTATAATGTCGAATGATATGTCGAATGAAAGAAAGAAAAAGAAAATATACCCATTCGTCCACTGATCAATTTCATTTCTGCACCAGGATACAAATTGGCAAAAACACTACAACGTATAATAAAAAACAGTATCGAACTACAAAACAACTATAGCATTAGAAACAACATGGAATTTATTGAAAGGGTTAAAAATATTGACATGTTACCCAGGTATAAATTGATATCATTCGACATTATAAACCTATATACTAATATACCAATACTAGAGACGGTTGATATTCTTAGAACTGTCCTTATTAGGACAGCTATACTAAACATACAACAGATTAATGAAATTTTATCGGTTTTAAAAATCTTACTACTACAGAATTATTTCACATATGATGGTAAATTCTTTATACAAGAAGAAGGTTTGGCAATGGGCTCCCCCTTGAGTGGATTATTGGCAGAGGTTTACTTAAACTTTTATGAGAATAAATATTTATTGTCTACTAACAACACACTATCCAAAAATATTATTTCGTACACACGATATGTAGACGATACTTTTATTGTATTTGATGGTACAGACAGACAAATAGATAAGTTACTCAGTTATATGAATGGATTAAATAGTAAGATCAAATTCACAATGGAGTTGGAATGCAATAGCTGCTTGAATTTGTTGGACTTATCTGTATGAAATGAGAATAATTCTTTAACCTATAAGGTATATAGAAAACCAACGACCACAGACATGGTTATCAACGCTCATTCATATCACCCTGAAACTCAGAAATTGGCTCCTTTTAATGCCTTTATACACAGATTATTGAGTATACCTTTATGTAGTAATGACTATCAAGAGGAGATAAATACCATTAAATATATAGCTATAAATAACGGGTATAAAGTTGACATAGTTGACATAAACACAAATACAAAATGAAAAATAAAAATAAAAACAAAGCAAAAACCGACAAGGACAAGAACTATTATGTCACAGCAGAATACACCAATGTAATGCCTAATATACTTAGCAATGAATTCAAAAAACTTAATATTAACATCTCCTTTCGAACAAACAACAATCTAAAAAATATATTTAAACTAAGACCACCTAGAACAATAGAAAACAGTTCAGGAGTATATAAGATACAATGTAGTGACTGCGACAAGTTCTATATCGGCCAAACTGGACGTAAATTTTTGGAAAGATTCAAAGAACATATGCCGAAAAGGGACATTAGAAATTTGAAGTCGACATTCGCCATGCATCTTGTAAATGAAAACCATAGTTACACTAGTTTCACAGATAATTTAGTACCCTTACACATATGTAGCAAAGGCAGAATCATGGATGCTCTAGAAGAATTCGAAATTTACAGAGCTTCCAAAATTAATAACAAGTGTTTACTCAATGACCAACTCCTTTTTAAATCCAATATTTATACGACACAGTAATGAAGATAAATAATGAACTTTGAAGCCCACTCAGTTGTGTGTTGACAATAGTACAGTGCGCGCTGCTATGAGATATTATGTCGGTGTTAATCGTATTGACTAGTACATTTGTGTTATGTTGTTTAATTAATTATTGTTTTTTACTTTCACTAACGAGCCCTAGAAAATAGGAGGAAGTTTACAATATACCTGATGATGAAAGTTTACTTTCGAAACATGTAGTGATACATATTGAAAAACTGCAAGACCGCAAGACGGACTATAAGGTATTTATATTTATATAAATTTACAATGATATTACTTTAGTTGTCTTGTTTGTTCATCATCTTCTTTCACAGCACTACACTTTATATAATATTGAAACTTTCTCTTGTGAAAACTTACTTGTCCTTTTCGTCGAACGCGTTTCGGCGTCATATTCGTCTTCGTCAGCTTAGAAACAGACTGCCAGTATTTAGTAACGGTTGTTGTTTGGAAGATATAGTGGGGGTGGTGTGTAGAGGAAGGGGATTGGTGCGGGGATCCAAATTATTGTTTGTTTTTTGTATAATTGTGTCAAAAAGTGTATGTGATTTATATTGTAATTGGTCGTTTAGTATGTTGTTTGGTTGCGTTGTGTGGTGTTTGTATATTTCATACTGTTCAGCTATGTTGAGTTTTCGACCTTTGGGTAAGAGTTTCAAGATTAGTATCTATGTTGGTGTAGCTATGATTATGTGTGTGTATGTGTGTGGCAAACGCAGAATGTATATTGTTGTTGGAGAGGGCCTTTAAGTGTTCACAACCAAACAACATACTAAACGACCAATTACAATATAAATCACATACACTTTTCGACATAATTATACAAAAAACAAACAATAATTTGGATCCCCGCGCCAATCCCTTTCCTCTACACACCACCCCCACTATACCTTCCAAGCAACAACCGTTACTAAGTACTGGCACTCTGTTTCTAAGCTGACGAAGGCGAATACGACGCCGAAACGCGTTCGACGAAAAAGACAAGTAAGTTTTCATAAGAGAAAGTTTCAATATTATATAAAGGATATTACTTTATTTGATTTTAATATTTATCATTTACATTTATTATTTGTTTGTGCCTTTTTCATCACCATTTGAGTTTAATATTTCTCATTTTCTTTTCTTTATTATTTGTTTGTGTCTTTTTCATATACCTTCTCATTTTATTTTCTTTTATTGGGTCAATCACTTGGGTTGGGTCATAGTCATTTGTCTCGTCATAGTCATTTTATTTTCATTAGTTTAATATAGTTGATTCATAGTTTTTTCCCTGGTATTGGGGTGGCTTTTTGTGTTGTAACACAATGCCTCTCCATCAAAATTGATCATTTTTGTAAAACACTAGCATAGTTTTTTATGAAATTATCAGTTATACATAGTTTTTCCTTTTTCTTCTTGTTTATTTCCTCTTTCTTATTTCTCTTCTTACTTGTTCCACTCCTTTTTATTTAGTTATCTTTTAGATCTGTTTTTATTTATTTCCATTAGTGCGTTCTCCCTGTTATATATAATTTCCCTAACTTTTAGTAGCTGGTTTCTTCCATTACTACCTTTTTTTCTGAGATCAGAGTAACATCATCTCTGCTCAGTTAATTGATTGCTGGACCTATTCTCAGTCAATCTTAAATACCTTTTTGTCATCTTGTGACTTTCATTAATAATAATATTTTGGGGATTGTCCACTTCATGGTTCTTTAGATCATATTAACTTTTTTCTACTCATTCTTCCTTCCGCTGTACCTTTGCTATATTCTGTTACATACTCACACAGTTGATTGTTTTTATTTATTTAGTTGTTAATTTCATTATTTCTAACTTTTCATTAGTTTGTTTTTCTTTTCTTCTTGTGATCATTTTAATTATTTTAGACATTTCTTCTTTTCTTCTTCTTTGTTGATTACCCATATTTTGCTTTAGCCAGTTGCTGTATATTGGCTTTATATTTTTATATATATTTATATCTTGTACCAGTTCTTTTTTTTCTGAATATTCTATATTCTTTATAATTTTATGTATTTGTCTTGGCAGTTCTTGCTTGGTTTTATATTTGTTTATTTTAATTTGTCTCCTTTCTAATTAATTCTTGTTTTCACTTCGTTTGTTTAGTTTATTTTATCTCACATATTTTCTAAATATTAGTGTAAGTTGGTTGTACTTACTAATTAGGAATTTTATAGTTTATTCCTTTATTTCATCTCTTATCTCCTATGTTTCCTAAATGGTAGTGTAAGTTGATCTTACATATTATTTTGAATTTTGTAGTTTATTTTTTATTTTACCTCATATGTTTTCTAAATAATAGCGTAAGGTGATCTTACATATTTTTTTGAATTTTGTAATTAGTTTTCTTTTCTCTTTTCTTTTCCATTGGTTTGCATGGTTGGCAATTTGAATATCAGTCCCATTTCTCGGCGTTTATTTGCATTTAGTTTACCCGTGGTCCATCATTTCCTGTGCACTTGTCGTCCGGATCACTCTGGTGTATAGAACTGTTTCCGTCCTCATGATATGGGTCTCTGCTATCTCGTACAGCCATTCTTCTAATACCATGTGTTCATTAGTATCAGTGCCTACCTCAGTCACTTTAGCATTTTGTTTATTAATCAAAGAAGTTAATTGTACCTCCCTCATTAATGTTATCACTGATTTTTTATTCTGCATTTCTATTTCTGGTATTTTCCATTTAAGTATAGCCTTTCTTAAGTTTCTTCTGACTGGTTGGTAGTTAACCCCTTCTAGAATTTCTTTTAGGGTTCTCCTACACTCCATAAAATTCATCATTTCAGTATGGCCGGTCATTGGTAAATTAAACATTAATTAGTCCATCTTCATCATCTCCAATTCTTCTCTGGTATTGATTAGTCTTCTTTGATGGATTTTCTTAGTCTTCATTTCCATGGTTTGGATATTCTCTTTGTTTTTGTTATTTTTATTTTCAGGTAACAATGCATTTGAGTCTTCTTTATTTTCTATTTTTTCATCAATACCTTCAGAAGTGCTGTTTAGTGTTTCGTTCAATTTCCTGAAACCACTATCTATTGTCTCACCTAATCTTCTGAAGCCCCTATCTAATGTTTCACTTAACTTTCTGAAACTCCTGTCGAATGTTTCATTTAACTTTCTGAAACTCCTATCAAATGTTTCATTTAAGAATGCCTGTCTTCTTTTCTTTGTTCTTTTAATTCTTCATTGTTTTTATCGAATTTTTCATTCATCTTATTCATTAATTCTATTAATTTTAGTAGGTTCGGGTCTCCTCTAACTTCTCCCTTGTCACCCGCCTGTTGTTCCATTTCTTTGTCTTGGGTTGGTTTCTCTGGTTGGTTGCCAATTATTACCTCTTCTATTTTAATACTTGATTGTTCCATGTTTTTATTATTTGGTATTTCCTTGAACTCTTCTATTAATAATCTATTATGTTCTTTCCTCCAATTACAAATATCTTCTCTGGATAGTTCAAACATAACCCTTATCCATTCCTTTAATTCTGCATTTTCCGTTTGTATTGGTTTTTCTGGTTGTCTTATTATTTGTCTCATTTGTTCATACTCGTCCTGTGTATATTCCTCTGTCACCTGTGCGTATATTCCCGTTCTTTCGTTTTTCATCTGTGTACAATGATCTATCCCAATCATCTTCAGTCATTCCTTCCACATTGTTATCGTCTTTTTCGTGGGCTTTCCTGATAGTCTCTTCTTTATCGCACCTTGTGTCTAGCTCCCACATTTCATCATAAATATCTCTTAATGTCATTTTGTCATTCGGTGTTCCTGCTACATCGCACGACTCATTTGTGCTCGTTCGTGATCAGTGGTATTTTTCTTGATGTACTCCATCTCCTTGCTGAATTTTTTAAATAACCCTGTCATCCATTCCGCGTATCTTAATCTTCTCTGTTGTTTGGGCATTTTCGTTTGTTGTTGTGGCATATCTTTCTGTTTCATCTTCTTCGTCTTTTTATTTTTTCGCAACCGCCGCTAGTCTTTAATTCTAGCCACACTAGTTGGTCGCCAATTTGTAACGAGTTGTTCTGTATGCCTCTTTTAAGCCACACGTTGTTGCGTCAATTTGTAACGAGAAGACTCTTATCGTCTGTGTAAAAATGAGTTTTTTTATCGTGTGTTAGCCCCACACGTTGTAGTCGTTACTTTATGTTTATTTACTTACTATTTCTTCTAGTTATGCTGACGATGTCCGTCGCGATCTCACGAATTACCAGTACAATATCTCGCGAGTGTGAACCTTACCTGTCCTTTAATATGTAATTTTAATTCCTGGGTGGCGCCAATTGTTTAAGAAAACAATTAAAAAATATGGAAATCGAGCAGGCGTTCTAGACGGTATTGGCTGATTCGAATTACCCTCGCAATAGGCGGGCGTATGAATCTCGCTAGTAGTTCGCCGTGTTGCTGACGTCTAACGCTTGCCATCAATTTCGCACGTCGCTAAAGTACACAAACTTTATAATGCAATTTACAATGAAATAAAGGACGGTTATTACAACTCGGTACTAGTTTATTAACGTGAAATTATCAGTTATTCAATTCAATATAAAATTATATACTGTTACTTAAACAAAGTTGCTCCGGCAATAACTAGACAATTATTCTCAGGTTGGCTAAAGTTGATTTAAAATGATACTACCTCGACATGTCGTCGGCAATGTTTATTTTCTATCGTTCGTTAAATCTGAGTTCTTTTGGTTACGAAAAAATATTAACAAGATGATAATAAATTACACTACCTTACATTGATGGTACTTATATACTATTAGATTTAATTACAATTCGTTCCTAAAGTGTTAAAAAGTGTGTGTTAAGAGTTCGTAATTTATACTCAGGTTATTTTCTGGTTTCATACAAGTTTAGTTTTTTATTTTCAATTAATCCTTGAAAGAAATTTGATTACCAGTTCGTAGTGAGAGTTATTTGTGTTGTGAGAAAAAGTTAATAAGAATTTATTCCATAAATTCGGGTAATTCAGATATACTTATCAAATCTGTTGAATTCGGGTGAAGAGTTACTCAGTTCTAATTAGGTTGGGTCCTTTTGATTATCAATCTTCCATCATTTATGAATTGGAGTACGCCTGGCTTCTTTTTCGGATAAGGTGGATTAAATTATTAATTTGGAATTTAAAAATCTGTTCTGTGGTCTCTGTTGAATTGACTAGTTCTTCATCAGACTTCGTGCGTCTTCATTTTATAAGATTTCGACTTGTTTTTTACTATTTTAAATTAAAATTGAGTCGACTATGGTTTGGCTTCTATTCGTCTTGAGCGTCAATAATGAACTAACAATTTTTAACGGAATTATAATAAATAACGTTCCATTGTTATGGCAACTGTCTGTCTCTCAATGGCTGATCCTATCTTATGTCCATTGTTATAATATTTGAATTTTAATTCAAAATGACTAAATATCTTTTGATTACTATTATTCTTCTGTCTTCTTATCTATGTATGAGATATTATCACAACTGTTTATAGTTTCTTTCAAAGATCATTTTGACATCCCACAAAGCTGGGTTTGTTTATGTATTAAGGTTTTGACAATAATGTTAATATTATGTAATTACATTTCTTTCTTATTTTATGTTTTTAATTTAACTTTGACATCTTAATATGATTCACTAATTGTACTTAACTAGTTACTTGCCCTGGATTTTCTAATACAATAGTTAATTTCTTATAATTCATTGATTTTGGATTTATACAGTTAGGCATTTTATAGGCCTAAGTAGTAATTGGCTATATCTTCTTATTTTACACAAATTAAAGATTATTTTAAATTTACATATGTTTTGCTTGGTGTCACTTACGATTTGGTTACCTTTTGAATTAATTTGGGCTGTTTTATAATAATTGTATGTTCTTATTACTTTACAAAATCATGGGCTGTCTATTATTCTCTAATTTCTTTTCCTGTATTATTATGTTTGTAAGAATTTATCTCCTTACTTATCTATATTGCCATTTTTTATAACTTGTCTATCATTTAATATTACTTATAAAACATAACACAAAAATTTAGGTTTATGGTCTGTTTACTTTTTTCAGCCATATTCCTTCTTATAAACTTAATTGAACACATAACTATCTTGGTGAAGAACATTATAACACCATTTATTTTATCTTGCTAATTATCCCTTTGAAGATTTTAAGATCCAAGGATGTTTTACTTATTTTGCACTTATATTATTTAGTATATTTTTCTTTTAACATTTACTATATATTTTTTACTACTTAACAATTGAAACAATAACATTTTTAATCATTATGGGGTTTTTACCCTGAATACCACTGTATTCCTCATCACAATCACTTTTAATTATAATAACAATAACATTCTTATTTTTTGGTATTTTTCACCATTAAACTATAGTGTTAATCACTGGTTTTAGATGTCTATGCCTATCTGTTGGGTTTTCTATTTATTTTGGGTTTACACTGGCACTTTGCACTTTTTTATTGTACTGGAGTGTTACTAGTGGTTATTCCCTAATATTGATTTCTCTTTACTCACTTAATCACCTTCACTCCCTACCTATCTCTCACTTCTGGAGTTTTTATTGTTTTATTCACAATTATTAGTTATACTGTTAACAAGTTTCATGTTCTAATTCACTTATCATTATATAGTTATTCATAACATTTAATATCTATTTCTCTGGTTAGTGTACTTTAATTGATATTACTTTATTTGATTTTAATATTTATCATTTACATTTATTATTTGTTTGTGCCTTTTTCATCACCATTTGAGTTTAATATTTCTCATTTTCTTTTCTTTATTATTTGTTTGTGTCTTTTTCATATACCTTCTCATTTTATTTTCTTTTATTGGGTCAATCACTTGGGTTGGGTCATAGTCATTTGTCTCGTCATAGTCATTTTATTTTCATTAGTTTAATATAGTTGATTCATAGTTTTTTCCCTGGTATTGGGGTGGCTTTTTGTGTTGTAACACAATGCCTCTCCATCAAAATTGATCATTTTTGTAAAACACTAGCATAGTTTTTTATGAAATTATCAGTTATACATAGTTTTTCCTTTTTCTTCTTGTTTATTTCCTCTTTCTTATTTCTCTTCTTACTTGTTCCACTCCTTTTTATTTAGTTATCTTTTAGATCTGTTTTTATTTATTTCCATTAGTGCGTTCTCCCTGTTATATATAATTTCCCTAACTTTTAGTAGCTGGTTTCTTCCATTACTACCTTTTTTTCTGAGATCAGAGTAACATCATCTCTGCTCAGTTAATTGATTGCTGGACCTATTCTCAGTCAATCTTAAATACCTTTTTGTCATCTTGTGACTTTCATTAATAATAATATTTTGGGGATTGTCCACTTCATGGTTCTTTAGATCATATTAACTTTTTTCTACTCATTCTTCCTTCCGCTGTACCTTTGCTATATTCTGTTACATACTCACACAGTTGATTGTTTTTATTTATTTAGTTGTTAATTTCATTATTTCTAACTTTTCATTAGTTTGTTTTTCTTTTCTTCTTGTGATCATTTTAATTATTTTAGACATTTCTTCTTTTCTTCTTCTTTGTTGATTACCCATATTTTGCTTTAGCCAGTTGCTGTATATTGGCTTTATATTTTTATATATATTTATATCTTGTACCAGTTCTTTTTTTTCTGAATATTCTATATTCTTTATAATTTTATGTATTTGTCTTGGCAGTTCTTGCTTGGTTTTATATTTGTTTATTTTAATTTGTCTCCTTTCTAATTAATTCTTGTTTTCACTTCGTTTGTTTAGTTTATTTTATCTCACATATTTTCTAAATATTAGTGTAAGTTGGTTGTACTTACTAATTAGGAATTTTATAGTTTATTCCTTTATTTCATCTCTTATCTCCTATGTTTCCTAAATGGTAGTGTAAGTTGATCTTACATATTATTTTGAATTTTGTAGTTTATTTTTTATTTTACCTCATATGTTTTCTAAATAATAGCGTAAGGTGATCTTACATATTTTTTTGAATTTTGTAATTAGTTTTCTTTTCTCTTTTCTTTTCCATTGGTTTGCATGGTTGGCAATTTGAATATCAGTCCCATTTCTCGGCGTTTATTTGCATTTAGTTTACCCGTGGTCCATCATTTCCTGTGCACTTGTCGTCCGGATCACTCTGGTGTATAGAACTGTTTCCGTCCTCATGATATGGGTCTCTGCTATCTCGTACAGCCATTCTTCTAATACCATGTGTTCATTAGTATCAGTGCCTACCTCAGTCACTTTAGCATTTTGTTTATTAATCAAAGAAGTTAATTGTACCTCCCTCATTAATGTTATCACTGATTTTTTATTCTGCATTTCTATTTCTGGTATTTTCCATTTAAGTATAGCCTTTCTTAAGTTTCTTCTGACTGGTTGGTAGTTAACCCCTTCTAGAATTTCTTTTAGGGTTCTCCTACACTCCATAAAATTCATCATTTCAGTATGGCCGGTCATTGGTAAATTAAACATTAATTAGTCCATCTTCATCATCTCCAATTCTTCTCTGGTATTGATTAGTCTTCTTTGATGGATTTTCTTAGTCTTCATTTCCATGGTTTGGATATTCTCTTTGTTTTTGTTATTTTTATTTTCAGGTAACAATGCATTTGAGTCTTCTTTATTTTCTATTTTTTCATCAATACCTTCAGAAGTGCTGTTTAGTGTTTCGTTCAATTTCCTGAAACCACTATCTATTGTCTCACCTAATCTTCTGAAGCCCCTATCTAATGTTTCACTTAACTTTCTGAAACTCCTGTCGAATGTTTCATTTAACTTTCTGAAACTCCTATCAAATGTTTCATTTAAGAATGCCTGTCTTCTTTTCTTTGTTCTTTTAATTCTTCATTGTTTTTATCGAATTTTTCATTCATCTTATTCATTAATTCTATTAATTTTAGTAGGTTCGGGTCTCCTCTAACTTCTCCCTTGTCACCCGCCTGTTGTTCCATTTCTTTGTCTTGGGTTGGTTTCTCTGGTTGGTTGCCAATTATTACCTCTTCTATTTTAATACTTGATTGTTCCATGTTTTTATTATTTGGTATTTCCTTGAACTCTTCTATTAATAATCTATTATGTTCTTTCCTCCAATTACAAATATCTTCTCTGGATAGTTCAAACATAACCCTTATCCATTCCTTTAATTCTGCATTTTCCGTTTGTATTGGTTTTTCTGGTTGTCTTATTATTTGTCTCATTTGTTCATACTCGTCCTGTGTATATTCCTCTGTCACCTGTGCGTATATTCCCGTTCTTTCGTTTTTCATCTGTGTACAATGATCTATCCCAATCATCTTCAGTCATTCCTTCCACATTGTTATCGTCTTTTTCGTGGGCTTTCCTGATAGTCTCTTCTTTATCGCACCTTGTGTCTAGCTCCCACATTTCATCATAAATATCTCTTAATGTCATTTTGTCATTCGGTGTTCCTGCTACATCGCACGACTCATTTGTGCTCGTTCGTGATCAGTGGTATTTTTCTTGATGTACTCCATCTCCTTGCTGAATTTTTTAAATAACCCTGTCATCCATTCCGCGTATCTTAATCTTCTCTGTTGTTTGGGCATTTTCGTTTGTTGTTGTGGCATATCTTTCTGTTTCATCTTCTTCGTCTTTTTATTTTTTCGCAACCGCCGCTAGTCTTTAATTCTAGCCACACTAGTTGGTCGCCAATTTGTAACGAGTTGTTCTGTATGCCTCTTTTAAGCCACACGTTGTTGCGTCAATTTGTAACGAGAAGACTCTTATCGTCTGTGTAAAAATGAGTTTTTTTATCGTGTGTTAGCCCCACACGTTGTAGTCGTTACTTTATGTTTATTTACTTACTATTTCTTCTAGTTATGCTGACGATGTCCGTCGCGATCTCACGAATTACCAGTACAATATCTCGCGAGTGTGAACCTTACCTGTCCTTTAATATGTAATTTTAATTCCTGGGTGGCGCCAATTGTTTAAGAAAACAATTAAAAAATATGGAAATCGAGCAGGCGTTCTAGACGGTATTGGCTGATTCGAATTACCCTCGCAATAGGCGGGCGTATGAATCTCGCTAGTAGTTCGCCGTGTTGCTGACGTCTAACGCTTGCCATCAATTTCGCACGTCGCTAAAGTACACAAACTTTATAATGCAATTTACAATGAAATAAAGGACGGTTATTACAACTCGGTACTAGTTTATTAACGTGAAATTATCAGTTATTCAATTCAATATAAAATTATATACTGTTACTTAAACAAAGTTGCTCCGGCAATAACTAGACAATTATTCTCAGGTTGGCTAAAGTTGATTTAAAATGATACTACCTCGACATGTCGTCGGCAATGTTTATTTTCTATCGTTCGTTAAATCTGAGTTCTTTTGGTTACGAAAAAATATTAACAAGATGATAATAAATTACACTACCTTACATTGATGGTACTTATATACTATTAGATTTAATTACAATTCGTTCCTAAAGTGTTAAAAAGTGTGTGTTAAGAGTTCGTAATTTATACTCAGGTTATTTTCTGGTTTCATACAAGTTTAGTTTTTTATTTTCAATTAATCCTTGAAAGAAATTTGATTACCAGTTCGTAGTGAGAGTTATTTGTGTTGTGAGAAAAAGTTAATAAGAATTTATTCCATAAATTCGGGTAATTCAGATATACTTATCAAATCTGTTGAATTCGGGTGAAGAGTTACTCAGTTCTAATTAGGTTGGGTCCTTTTGATTATCAATCTTCCATCATTTATGAATTGGAGTACGCCTGGCTTCTTTTTCGGATAAGGTGGATTAAATTATTAATTTGGAATTTAAAAATCTGTTCTGTGGTCTCTGTTGAATTGACTAGTTCTTCATCAGACTTCGTGCGTCTTCATTTTATAAGATTTCGACTTGTTTTTTACTATTTTAAATTAAAATTGAGTCGACTATGGTTTGGCTTCTATTCGTCTTGAGCGTCAATAATGAACTAACAATTTTTAACGGAATTATAATAAATAACGTTCCATTGTTATGGCAACTGTCTGTCTCTCAATGGCTGATCCTATCTTATGTCCATTGTTATAATATTTGAATTTTAATTCAAAATGACTAAATATCTTTTGATTACTATTATTCTTCTGTCTTCTTATCTATGTATGAGATATTATCACAACTGTTTATAGTTTCTTTCAAAGATCATTTTGACATCCCACAAAGCTGGGTTTGTTTATGTATTAAGGTTTTGACAATAATGTTAATATTATGTAATTACATTTCTTTCTTATTTTATGTTTTTAATTTAACTTTGACATCTTAATATGATTCACTAATTGTACTTAACTAGTTACTTGCCCTGGATTTTCTAATACAATAGTTAATTTCTTATAATTCATTGATTTTGGATTTATACAGTTAGGCATTTTATAGGCCTAAGTAGTAATTGGCTATATCTTCTTATTTTACACAAATTAAAGATTATTTTAAATTTACATATGTTTTGCTTGGTGTCACTTACGATTTGGTTACCTTTTGAATTAATTTGGGCTGTTTTATAATAATTGTATGTTCTTATTACTTTACAAAATCATGGGCTGTCTATTATTCTCTAATTTCTTTTCCTGTATTATTATGTTTGTAAGAATTTATCTCCTTACTTATCTATATTGCCATTTTTTATAACTTGTCTATCATTTAATATTACTTATAAAACATAACACAAAAATTTAGGTTTATGGTCTGTTTACTTTTTTCAGCCATATTCCTTCTTATAAACTTAATTGAACACATAACTATCTTGGTGAAGAACATTATAACACCATTTATTTTATCTTGCTAATTATCCCTTTGAAGATTTTAAGATCCAAGGATGTTTTACTTATTTTGCACTTATATTATTTAGTATATTTTTCTTTTAACATTTACTATATATTTTTTACTACTTAACAATTGAAACAATAACATTTTTAATCATTATGGGGTTTTTACCCTGAATACCACTGTATTCCTCATCACAATCACTTTTAATTATAATAACAATAACATTCTTATTTTTTGGTATTTTTCACCATTAAACTATAGTGTTAATCACTGGTTTTAGATGTCTATGCCTATCTGTTGGGTTTTCTATTTATTTTGGGTTTACACTGGCACTTTGCACTTTTTTATTGTACTGGAGTGTTACTAGTGGTTATTCCCTAATATTGATTTCTCTTTACTCACTTAATCACCTTCACTCCCTACCTATCTCTCACTTCTGGAGTTTTTATTGTTTTATTCACAATTATTAGTTATACTGTTAACAAGTTTCATGTTCTAATTCACTTATCATTATATAGTTATTCATAACATTTAATATCTATTTCTCTGGTTAGTGTACTTTAATTGATATTACTTTATTTGATTTTAATATTTATCATTTACATTTATTATTTGTTTGTGCCTTTTTCATCACCATTTGAGTTTAATATTTCTCATTTTCTTTTCTTTATTATTTGTTTGTGTCTTTTTCATATACCTTCTCATTTTATTTTCTTTTATTGGGTCAATCACTTGGGTTGGGTCATAGTCATTTGTCTCGTCATAGTCATTTTATTTTCATTAGTTTAATATAGTTGATTCATAGTTTTTTCCCTGGTATTGGGGTGGCTTTTTGTGTTGTAACATAATGTATTGTGTGTGTGTAATTGTGTTTTTATTGTTTGTAGGAAGGTGTATGGTATCCTAATGTGTCAGTTGTCAGTGACACTTGCAATAATCATCCTGTTTGTGTTCCACGAACCAACGAAGATGTACGTATGGCAACATCCTGGACTTTGGTATGTATTATGTTAAATTGCACTTCTGTTGGTTAATTAAAATCTAACCTCTTAAAATAATTCTGTTTGGAGATAATAATAATATAATACTACAGTATATTTTAATTGACTCAGCAAATTTTGTAATAAAAAGTATTTATAATTTTTTGTGCTTCTGCCATCCTGTGCAGTATTTATGAGTGCCCCCTATTATAACACTGAACACATTCACGCACATTAGACCTACTCTAGAGATACGGCGTTTGCCTTCAAATGATGACTAGGAATGTTTGCATTGTTGTGTTTATCAAATAACTAGAACTTGTGTTTATAACTAGCATTGTTGTGTTTATCAAATAAATAAAAATTGTAGAGATAATACAAGGAATCGTGAGAAAATAAAAATATATGCCTATGAGATAACTTAAAATTTAAATACTAACCAAAATTCTTTATGATTGAAATATAACAAAAGTAAAGTATCATATACCTTAGTTAAAAAATACTCATTGTCGGTTTACATTCTCTCGTTCACGAGTTTTCGACTCTTCGTTCAACTCCACTGACTTTATACATAAAGCAATTCTTACTGATCTTACATATTGTGATGAAATTAAGTAAATAAGTTTATTTTTTCCCTCAATTTCAAAACTTAACATCCCGGAATCTGACGCCCTTTAAAATTTGCTGCTCTGGGCAGTGGCATGTTTTGCCCCTGCCTGGAGCCGGGCCTGTGTTCAATTAAACTTTTTTTTATATGTTAGTCATAGAGAAATGTATACTTTGATTTGTTGTTATATTGGTTGGTAGAAAAACATTTATGGGAACATAAAGTGTATTATAGAATCTACAAAATGTACATTATAATAAGTCACGTGTTTATCATTACAGGTGGCTCGCACTAATAGTGATGTTTGTCACACTGATCACAATGTCGTGCTGCGGTGATGTAAGGCGAAAGGCACCAATGAATTTTGTGTTTCTGTTTATCTTCACTATAGCGGAAGGGTTCTTGTTGGGTTGTGCAACTTCAATGTACAAAGCTGAAGAGGTAAATGACTTGTTTTAAATAAAAGTAGCTTTACGGTGCAAAGCCTCTAGACCAGTGGTTCCCAAAGTGGGGTCCGTGGCAATGTTTCAGGGTGTCTGCAGACACTTTTAAGAAAAATTAGAATATACTGTAATTTTCTCTGATTTGTTATGCTCTAAAATCTAAAGTTTCGAATCCTAAAAAATTAGTAGAAGATTCCAGAATTTGTGGGGGGGAGGAGGTTCAAACTAATTGTAATTGTAAAAGTAAATTCAAACTAATGAGTTTAATAATGTCTTTAAATCATGTCGTGTAGCAGATCTGTTTGTCAGCCGAACTGACTAGATCTCTCTCTTACACTACAAAAAGAAGATTCATTGGCAGAACTTTCAACTGACAGCTCATTAAAATTACATTTTTCGCAATAACAGCTAGCTGACTTCTGATTATATGTAATGACTGACTATTCTGAACTTGCAAAAAAGCTTTGAAGCATTTAACATGTTTCATCTACATGTTTGTGTGAAACCGCATTTTCCCTGCCCACGTACTTAAAGTCAAAGTTAAGAAATAAACTTGATGTCGAGAGTGACTTAATATTGAAATCATCAGACATTAAACCCAATATTGCAGGGCTAATTGTTCAAAAGCAGCTTCATTGTTCACATTAAACTATGTATGATATCATTAATATTATAATTTTGCAATTCAAGAGACTTTTGATTTTAATACATTGTAGTTAAAATGTAAAGAGTTTCTATCATATTTACATGTTTACTTTATTTCAGAACTCAGACGGGGTTCGTGAATTTTTAAATTATTTGGGAGGGGGATCCACAGACTGAAAAGTTTGGGAACCACTGCTCTAGACTGTTCCACGTATAGGTGTAGATCTTCTTCATCGTATGTCTAGAACCATAAGTGTAATCTACAAGTGCAATATAAAATTCATAATAATTTACCCTTTTCCTGTATGCTAGTAAGTTGCTGCATCTGTCAAGATTTGTTGAAATAAATATTGCTACGATGTTGCCTTTCGATGATCTGTGCTAAATATGATTCAACCAGTCCTCTACTTGTCTTTCAGTGCACATTGTTATATTGCATTGTTGGCTTTTTGTGTGCGATCTGCCGAGTGTTGAGTACTGCTGTTTATAAACAGAATGCTGTACATGATTTTGACAGCCTCTTAACCCCCCCCCCCCCACACACACACAGAGTTTCTACTGACATATAATGGTTGTTCCTTAATGAGTCATATTTGTATGACTCATCAACAAATCTCATTTCATTGTAATCTTACATAAGTATTTTGTGATAATCTTTATGTAAATTTAATGCAGAAAGTTGTGTTAGTGGTTATAATCACAAACATACTGTAATAGTCTTCCCAGTATTACAGAGAAGCGGAATTTATAAATTAAAATGTAAAGACTCCAACAAAGTGTACCTAGGTGAGACAGAATGGAAATTCGTATGCAGGTTGTCTGACCACAAATGTGGAGAAGGTAATAGAACAACAAATTCGTTATATGCAGGACATTTCATAGAAGAGAAAAAGGGTTAGACAATTTAATGAATACTAAAACTAAATTTGATAATGAAGAAATATTTTATAATGTAATTAAAAAGTAAAAGATAGATAACAGGAGATAGATAAAAGAAATTAAAGAGGACGGATAGATAACATTAAGAATTAAATTGCATAGGACTATATGGATGTTTTTAAAATAAGGGTGAGTGACCGCGCCCACAAGTGTGAATGAGAAAGGCGGTACAATAGTAGGTTTTAAAAAGAATGTACACACAACCCATAAACACAAGAATGTGCTAGAAAAATATGTAACTGTACAGACGAGAGTGACAGGGCTCGGAGGTAGGGAAGGGACATTTGAATTATAGCTTGTTGTGTGTGGGTCAGAGGGGGGTGGGGTGTGAAGGGTTTGGTTTTACTTTCTTCTTGTTAATGCCGATCTGACAATGAGTTGAGAAGCCTGAAAGCACTAATTGGAATAATTTTTCTATAGTGGTGTGCAACAGTAATAATTCTGTTTATATAAATTGTTAAGAAAATATTATGTTGCAGTAAAGAGTAAAAAATGAATTTTAGTTTTATTAATTTGAAGTTTCATTAGACACTGCGTGAAACAAATTGACTAAATTTGAAACTAAAACGAATTTTGTAGTTCAACACAGTTGTTAACAAACTCGTACGTGGTAGTTTTATTACGGTATTACCATAATAACTCAAATACACCAGACACGTTGGATACAAATATGCATATTTTTTTAGTTGGGCGGTTGATGGAAGGGGTCGAGTAACAGGAATATATTTTTAATTAACTAAATGACTTCGTTCAGCAAGTGTGTCGATTCGTTTGGAATATTTTCTGTTTTTAACTCCTTTCTTAATTTTGAAAATTTCTGTATAACATAGGTAAAGAGAAAAGGGTGGTCTTGTAAGAAACTTTAGAAATTCAAAAGGCAGCTTAAAATAGCAAAAATGTTAGCAATGAACAGACAGAATTCAAGGCATGTTCTTTGTTGAAAGAAGTCATTTTTAAAAATTGTGTGATTTCTTGTTATACCTTCCGCTTCCACCCAACTCACCAACTGCCCACAACACTTGTCTTGTATATTCTGTAAGAAAAGTATCCCATTTGAAAGTCCTGCTATGCATGTATTGAAAAAACATTTTGTGCATAAGTTGGTACCACTGTACTGTATTGTTACGCCGAGTTTGAGCATAATGCATCAATCAGTGTGTTTACATAAGCTGTTTATGTCAGTCGACCTCAAGTGTGTTCTATGATTTTTACAATGGGAAAAACTATCGAGCAAACAATTTGACTTAAATTTTGTGTTTTTAATGAGATTTCTTGTGCTGAAACGTTGGAAATTTTACAAAAAGACTATGGCGTCATGTCTCTCGAAAACGCAAGCGTATAAATGGTATACAGCATTCTACGAGGGCCGAAAAGAAGTTCAGGATTTGCCGCATTCCGGCCGACCTTCAATGGCTTGAAATAACGAAAACATTGAAAAAATCAAGAAAATGGTCATCGAAAATCGTCGCCTGAAAGTTGGAGAGGTGGCTCATGAACTGGAAATTTCTCACATGTCGGTGCATAATATTTTGACTGAAATTCTGGGCATGAGACGCATCAGTGCACGACTTGTTCCAAAAGAGCTGAATTTTTTCCAAAAGAACATCGGAAAAGTGTTGCTGAAGACATGATTTCGTGAGCTTCTAGTAACTCTAACTTTATGAAACGTATCATAACTGGTGATGAAACATTGGGTTTATGAGTTTATGGAAACAAGTCAACAAGCTTCAGAGTATCGCTTTAAAAACAAACCAAAACCTAAAAGACTGCGTCAAAGTCGCTCAAAATTCATGGTCTTGCTCACTGTTTTCTTCAATTATCATGGTGTTGTTCATTCGGAATTCCTTCCGGGTGGACAAACGGTCAATAAAGAATATTTGAGCGCCGTGAAGCGTTTGCGTGAAAATATTCATCGGAAACGGCCAGAGTTTTGGAACAACAATTCATGGATATTACACCACATAATGCACCGTCGCACACATTGATCTTGGTACGCTAATTTTTTGCCAAAAACTAAATAAATTTTATTGATCAAGCACCATATTCACCAGATATTGCCTCGTGTGACTTTTTCCTATTTCCTAGACTCAAATTTCCGCTTCAGGGAAGGCTTTTTGACTCAATTGAACCCATTAAAGAGAATTCGCAAAATGCTTATACCTTCAGTGTTTGAAAAGTGTTTTGAAGACTGGGAGAAGCATTGGCCAAAGTGCATTGCCTCAGACATATTTTGATGGCGACAAAATAAAGTTTGATGAATAAGTAAGCAGTTTCTGTTTTACGTACAAATTCCGGATGCTTTTCTTACAGAGCAGTATTTCAGTTATTGATGTAATTCTATACTCTACTCACCCTTTGAAAGAGTATCTGGTCAGCTTTCAAAGGGTGCGCACTCATGTGGGCGTGTGTAAGTACAAAGTAATATGATTTTAACATTTAGTGACCTCAGCTGAGTGAATTAATTTGAAGATGGAACATATGTTCTGAAACGCGTCATTTTAAATATTGCAAGACACTTGCAACAAAAACAAAATTTGAACAAATAAACAACATAGGTTAGAGATGTAGTGCAAACTGTGGATGCAGACTAAACGAAACGTACCAACTATAAACTCCGATTGATGTATTAACACACAATGTTGATATACAAGACATATTTTTTATTCAACAAAAAGAATAACTCGTCCTGACACACTTTCATACAGAAAACGTGTGTATATTTTACGTATTATACCTTTAAATTGAATTTTTTAACCATCCAAAAAATTGGGTGCTAGCACTTACAGCATCCAATTTTTTGGACATTGCCACTTTAAGCAGATACTCGTCCAAAAAATCAGAAGCTGGCACTGAAAAGGTTGGTGTTTTACATAAGTTAATGGTTTGGTTGCAACCACATAGTTTTTGTTTTCTTCCCATGTGATGTGCTACTTTTAGTGAAGTCCTCATTTACGTGAAGCACTGTAGTCTGTGCCACCTTACCCTATATACAATTTAATATCATACCTTCTTGTCTTTGCCATTGTTTCTCAAACTCTTGTTTAAAAATACATTTGAAATATGACTCAGATCATTTTATTGTGTACAACGTATCAACGTTATTATCTGACAAACATGGAAAAATTATGTTGTGAAGTTATTTTTTTACACGTTTTAGCAATTTTCTTGACAAATACTGTAAATAAAGCTCTGGAATCATTTCTTTGGATATCTCAGGTCAAACAACATATGAGTCATCTAGTTTCAAAACCAGATACATCCACTTTTTCACATTCACATTTTTCCATTTCCCATATTTTATTACCTTATACTTGTCCCTATCTACTTCACAAGATTCTAAAACAGATACATCCTTATTAAAATTGGACTTGAAATTGCTGGTTAGTTGCAAAACCAGCTCTCCTGCAATAAAGTTTTTTAGATCTCCTGAAAATTTTCATTTTTTGAATGTATTTGATTTTGAAACTAAAACGACTCATAATGTAATCTCTACGTTTTCCGCATAATTTGTCTTGCAGGAATTACATATTGCAATATTATTCCTTTGGGACAGGAATATATGTTAAAAATTTCTTCCTGTCCATAACTTGAAACAAAGCACTTCTGGATCTATGTTTATATAACTTTTTTTTAATTTTTAGCTCTATAATCACCGCCTTAAATATTTTTCTTTCCTCCTCGAACACCTTGTATAAAGGAGAAGATTTACTAATAACTGTAAATTTTTATTTCGGTAGCCTTTTTTTTTTCTTTCAACAAATAGAAATGCCAAACTGTCAAACAAACTAAATAAGGTGCTTAACTGACATTCAGGTCGGTTCGACATATTTGTTCATAATATAAAAAATAATATCAATAATATAAAAAAAATCCTATAAAGACTGTTAATAGTGTCACTTATGCTGGCTCATTTACTTATTGAGCCATCCTTGTAATAATTATACAGTGAAGTATTATGGACCTGTATTCTTTAACACTTTAACTTGCCTTGTTTGTAAGTATTTATGGTTAAAAAAAATGGTTTAAAAGAGACAGAAACAAAAGATAGGGAGTTAAAAACGATAAAGGGAATTGTAAGGAATAATAACTATAACACCAACATAGTGGATAAAGTTATGAAAAGTATTAACATACAAGAAGCTAAAATAGAACCAGAACAAAAGAATTATGCATAGGATCACATTCTAGAAAAATTATAAAATGGTTTATTAAATACGGAGTAGATATAGCTATTAAAAAATGTGAAACGGTATTTGATAAGATAACAGAATTTATAAATTAAAATGTAAAGACTGCAACAAATGTACCTAGGTGAGACAGGACGGAAATTCGTATGCAGGTTGTATGACCACAAATGTGGAGAAGGTAATAGAACAACGAATTCGTTATATGCAAGACATTTCATATAAGAGAACCATAAGTTTGTTAACCCTTTAGAACTTTAGAAGATTATGAAATTTTAAAAGTGGTAAATAACACAGTTGAAAGGAAGCTTAGGGAGGAGTTAGAAATATTGAAAGAAAGAGAAAAAGGGTTAGACAGTTTAATGAATCTTAAAACTAAATTTGATAATGAAGAAATATTTTATAATATAATATAATTAAAAAGTAAAAGATAGATAACAGGAGACAGATAAAAGAAATTAAAGAGGACGGATAGATAACATTAGGAGTTGAATTGCATAGGACTAAATGGATGTTTTTGAAATAAGGGTGAGTGACCGTGCCCACAAGTGTGGATGAGAAAGGTGTAAAACGTTAGGTTTGAAAAAGAATGTACACACACACGCACACAACACATAAACACAAGGAATGTGCTAGAAAAATATGTAACTGTACAGACCAGACGCACGACGAGGGTGACGGGGCTCGGAGGTTGGGAAGGGACATTTGAATTATAGCTTGTTTGCCAGGGTGTATGTGGTCAGTGGGGCGCGTGGGGGTGTGAAGCGTTTGGTTTTATCCTCTTCTTCTTATTTCCGATCTGACGATGAGCTGAGAAGCTTGAAAGTGGTAATCGGAATAATTTTTCTATAGTGGTGTGCAACAGTGATAATTCTGTTTGTGATTATAACCACTAACACAACTTTCTTAGTTAAAAAATCAATTGTTTAAAATTCTAAAAAGTATATTAAATTTTGTTTATTATCATGTGCTTTTGTTATATGAATTGATTGAATATTGTAATTTGAACAACTGTTATTATTGTAATTTGAGTGTCATTTTTTTATTTCAGGTAGTATGGGCAGTCGGCATATGCACAGTCGTTACTCTTGGATTAACAATATTTGCTTTTCAAACGAAGGTAGATTTCACTGTAATGGGGGGTGTTCTGTTTGTCGCCGTCATCATTTTGATGATATTCGGAATAGTCGCTATGATCTTCCCAGGAAAAACTATTATTCTCATATACGCCTCACTCGGTGCTCTGCTGTTTTCTATTTATATTATTTACGACACCCAGATTATGATGGGAGGTCACCATAAGTACTCCATTTCGCCCGAGGAATACGTTTTTGCTTCTCTTAACCTGTACATGGATATTGTGAACTTGTTCCTGTACATTTTAACTATAATCGGCGCTTCAAGAGACTGAGAATAAAATGTACAATTTTGTCTATGCATGCAGTCGCCATTTTATTGAGCACTTTGCAAAATGAAAATCGGGTATAATAAAGGACATCGAAGATTATAAAATTATTTTTAAAATTATGAACGTCGTTTATATGTATAAAACATGTTACTGTAGTGATTATATACTGCTATAACAGTAATGTACAATAAGAAAGCTTGCCTTATCATGTTGTCTTGTCACCAGATACATTTTTAAATGGTGTTGTCATTTTGTCTTAACAAGAACAGCAATACTTGAACTCCTGTTCTCCATAAAACTTTATAATACAATTCAATTAACATAAACAGATAACATTTATTTAGTATGTGCGTATATCTTATTCCCAGTTGTTATCAATATGTACTGTATTTTAGCTATAAATAAATCTTTACACCGTTTGATTCACCCAACAAAAATTTCTTTATATCGTAAGATTGTGTTGAAGATTGCAACATGTGTATTGTATAAAATAAACTAAAATTATGAACTTTTTCAGAGTTCTTGATATACTTATTGGCTTTGTGTGTCAAATACTGTTCGTGTCACATCATTATTAATAAATACTTGAATCATTAAAAAATCTATGTATTAAGTGTTAGTTTATATTACTTACTTCATCCAACGCCTGTCCGTGGCTGCTCAGCCATTAGACGCCTTGCTGACCAGTAGAGCCTGGCCCGTCCTTGCAAGTTGTCGTCCACAGCTTCCAGGGCTCTGCAGCCTGTGAGGTGGTCGGCCGTGCCCTCATCCTCGGAGCACAGGGGGGAGTCAGCAAGGCCGATGTGGTGCAGGTGGCTCTGGAGGTAGTCGTGGCCGGTGGTCATTCTAAACGTGGCGACTGCAACGTCCCTTGGCAGGCTGTTGGGTATGGCATTGGATTAAGTTTTAAGTGTTAGTTTATATAGGTAATGTATAAATAAATAATATGTATACTGATTGTGCAGTACGTAACCAGTTTAGGTATTCGTGAAGAGTTTATGAAACCCATGTCTGTAAATGAAAGCAGATGTTTCTGTATCATCCGTGTTGTGAGGAACTATTGTCATGGAGGCTGTATCAGTCGTAGGCACTTCTTTATGTACACAGGAAGACTGTTTGTCTGACTATTTAGAGAACATTCTAAAACTGTTTATTGTATAGGCACAGTTCTGTCCAAAAACAGAATTATTGTAGTACAGAGTCCGATTAGAAGTGCTTCAACCTCACAGCATTTAAAAATCTTTTCTCAAGACATTCGCACTTTCATTTGCCAATTACGGAGCATATTTCCACAGAGCTGATGGTTTAGTGGCGACTGCGATTGTTAGCCAGTTTGTGTAACCGTAAGGTGGTTCTTGATGCAAAAACTGGTAATTTATTTTAAACTGAGCGAAGCTTTTGAACTGGCATCTCTGTCAGAGCTGGGAAATGTGTCCCAAGCGTCTTCAGTAAAGTCAAGATGTTTTGAATTATGAGCATTCTGTAATGGGTTTTGATTTCTTATTGTGTACAATTAACGTTTGAATAAGACTAGTGGTAATACAAAATGCATTGTTATTTATTACAGTGTTGTGTTGACTGTTCTAGTATGTATTTACAGGAATTTGTTTGCAGGGTGTCCCGGGAGGAGAGGGAAATAATTTGAGAAATGATTCTATAGTGTAAAAAAACAAAAAAAGTTCATATAAACATATGTCGGGGAATGCTTTGTAAGCGAGTTACGGCTAGCGAAATAATTCGCCCGGGTTTCAGTTCCCCCGGGTAAATGAAGACTTTCTGAAATTC
Source organism: Magicicada septendecula (assembly GCA_034769895.1). NCBI lineage: Eukaryota > Metazoa > Arthropoda > Insecta > Hemiptera > Cicadidae > Magicicada > Magicicada septendecula. The sequence continues at coordinate 58,349,545 of CM068368.1, read as the reverse complement.
TGGGAAGGTAAATTAAGGGGCGGATTCTGTTTTTTCTTATGTTTTTTGACCTGAAAAATCGAATAAAACAGGTCGCAGAACTGTATCTCCCATAACTTTCATGATACCTAACGTAAAACAGAAAAATCTTTGCCTAAAAACACGTTTTTTTAGGTTAGAAGTACAATAACTTTGTTAAATGATTAATAAATGCATAAAAGTTAAAAACAAAACTTGTAAAGAATTTAATTCTGAGAAAAACGGTATAAATAAAGTCAATAAAAATCAACAAAAAATTCCAATTTTGGTTAAAAACAATACAGAACAAAATTTTTTATTTAAACAACACAATAAATATTTTTGGTAATGAAAGAAACAACTGTCTGAGCAAGAATACTCTCTGTGGTTTATGGAGTGCTATTCATGAGAAAATACAGTAGAATAATTGTCTTTCAGCCACTGAAATACTGTACTTATTTACAATAAAGGTTCGAAAATTCCACCATTGACATCGATGCACTTCTCCACTTGTGTTCTTAAATTTTCTGTAGCCTCCATAATGATATCTTGGTGTTCCTTGATGATGGCAGCAGTATTGAGAATGCGAACGATCAGTTCATCATGTGTCTCTACCTTTTGCTTGTATACCTCGCTTTTCATCCATCCCCATAAACAGTAATCCAATGGAGTAAGGTCCGGGGGTCTAGGTGGCCATTCTACCGGCCCTCCACGTCCAATCCATTATCAGGAAATTTTTCATCTAAGAGTTGTTTTACTTCATTTGTGAAATGTATTGGGGCTCCATCATGTTGAAAATACATCTCCGTTCGTTTTGCCAGTGGGAAATTTTCAAGCACTGCAATAAATTCGTTATTTAAAAATTTCAGGTAATTTCCCCCCGTAACACGATGTTCTAGAATGTAAGGTTAATTGGTTGTCGATCATGCCACATCATACGTTCACTGAAAACCGTTGCTGGAAATTTGATTCCACTGTAGCGTGTGGGTTTTCTTCGGACCATACATGCGAATTCCGTGTATTGTTTATGCCATTACGGGTGAAGTTAGCTTCATCTGAAAATAGTATAAACGGAATTGATTGATGATTTATCAATCCCCATTTATTTACCCATTGGCAAAACTGAAGTCGTCTGGGGTGGTCACCAGGGCGGAGGTGTTGAACTTTCTCTTGATGAAAAGGATATAGTCCATGAGCATTTATTGTCCTCCATACTGTACTTTTTGGAATATTGAGCTGTGCAGAAATTCTTCGTGTGCTCGTTGTAGGACTACGCTGTACCGCCTGAAGAATGTTTTCCATTTCAGCAACACGTACCGGTTGACGTTCAGATGAAACTTGTGCGCTGGGAAGTGTGCCTTTCACACGAAGATTAGTAAGAATTCTACAAAACACTTTACGGTTTGGAACTACCCGTCCAGGATACCTACATCGATATTCTTCCACCGCAGCTGGAGCACTTCCATTCCAAAAACCGTACACAAAATCATATCAGCATATTCAGCATGACTGAAGAGTCGCGGCATTTTTGAAAACAAAGAATTCAAAATGTAATTTGACTTTTATAAAATTAAGATTCAATTGTAAAAATATAGGTACAGTTCAGTGTACAACAATCAAATAAACACTAAATAATTCTTAAAAACATTTGAACACAATCAAAATTCTATTAGAAACTATTTAACCATTAAACGAATAATTTCAATATGAGTAACCACAATTTTATGACAACAATGAATAGTATTCAAATTAATTTAACGGCATAGAATTAGTGTTGCCAACCTAATTTTTTAAAGGTATAAAATTATTGTACTTAAAACAGCTGTTTTTAAATTTTGGAAAATTGGAAACAATTGGAATTTTTTGTTGATTTGTATTGACTTTATTTACAGCATTTTTCTCGGTATTAAATTCTTTACAAGTTTTGTTTTTAACTGCTATGCATTTATTAATCATTTAACAAAGTTATTGTACTTCTAACCTAAAAAAATGTGTTTTTAGGCAAAGATTTTTCTGTTTTACGTCAGATATCATGAAAGATATGGGAGATACAGTTCTGCGCTCTTTTTTTTTCGATTTTACAGGTCAAAAAACATAAGAAAAAACAGAATTTGCCCCTTAATTTACCTTCCCAGAATTTCAGAAAGTCTTCATTTACCCGGGGGAACCGAAACCCGGGCGAAATCTTTCGCTAGCCGTAACTCACTTACAAAGCGTTTCCGGACATATGTTTATATGAACTTTTTTTCTTCTTTTACACTATAGAACCATTTCTCAAATTATTTCCCTCTCCTCCTGGGACACCCTGTATATGCGGTGTATTTAAAATTAACGTTTTAAATAAATTGTCAGATGGTGGCACTAAAACAGTAAAGTCAAAGATAATGTTACTAGTCACGTAATCACATGTTCATTAAAATTAGCATACAATAATACTGTATTATTTTGTATATTACAATAATGGGGTATTATTTTAAAATGTGTGGCTGAATTGTTATTTTGTAACTTACATGTTCTCATAATGAAAAGATCACAGGAATGGCCCACATTATGAAGGAGGAAAATTTATACAACCTAATGCCAGCAGGAATTTCTTGCATTTCATCGTTAAAAGATTATTTTGAGTAGACAGTGTATTTTTTGGATGTGGCTTATTGTGTTTTAGGAATGTATGTACATCGCTTTCAGAATGTACGCACATTCCAAATAATGTAAATTTGTATATTTCAAGTATATACATTTTTTATGTACAAGAGTTCCTATCAGTGGTTAGTAAGTAGATCATGTAATGCAGTTTGTTGGAGGACAAGGAGTCTACTCTTTTTAGGGGGACAAACTCGGTTTTAAAGAACTTGTGGACGTAACACGTATTTTCATCTTTGGTTAGTCTTTACTAGTTTTCAGATAGTTTGGGTAGTTCAGTATTATTTTTTATACTTTGTATATAATGTTTGTACTGCACATAAATTAAACTTTTATTATTGTGGGGGATTTTTGTAATTGTAGAAGTTAACACTGATTTGCTATTAGGATTGTTTTCAGTATAATAATAAATCAATAACATTTCTATTTGTGGGACCATTTGTTTACGAAAATAAGAAAACACAAGTATTTATTTTTTCTACAGGACAGAAATCATTGTTGGACCGGTGTTACTTTACTTTATGTGAAGTTTTCATGTAAATAGTGTTGAAATTTACAAGTTGTTGAATTTTGAATGGCTCTCCAATAATATTACGACTGTATCCTTTTCATTGTATGATTAATATGTGAAACTGTATTATAAACTGTTTATATGAATATGTTATTCGGTTCCATTTTTATTAAATAAAGTGATTAAAAATGTATTGAGCTTTCATTTCAGAATTTTTATAGCCACACTTTGATTTTTCCTCTTGAAATATTTAATTATTAGTATACAGTCAGTTTGTGTAAGATTGAGTGTTTGCCTTGTGCATTGTTTTGAAAAAATATGTAAAAAGAGTCATATTTTTTAAACACTTACTCAACACTTTTGGTGAAGTTTAAAGAGGGCTGATGTACTGCATGAGACTGAACTCTGTGTCTGATGGAGGGGATAAAATATGAATGTGTAGATGATATGTGTAGATTTTATAATTATGTTGATGACAAGTTGTATAGGAAATGTAAGGGTAAATGGAAATTATAACTGCCAGTGAGCATAATGGGTGAAATTATTGCCAAAATATATCAAATGTATGGACACTTGGGAGGCAAAAAATGTACCAAGCTGATTCAAGAATATTTTACGTTTGACAAAATATCAAAGCAAATAAAAGAGTACATAAAAACGTGTGACAAATGTCAATGGAGCAAGGATACCGACAATCGAAAGCTATTTGGAGGAACAAAACCTATCTTACCAACGGAGAAAGGGGAACTAGTTAGTGGAGACTATTACAGACTGTTACCAATATCGACAGGTGGCGTGAGATACATCTTTGTCATGATTGATAACTTTACTAAGTTCGTGAAGTTGTACACGTTGAGAAGATCAACAACTGCAGCGACTATCAGAAGAGTTCGTCAATATATTGAGGAAGTTGGAAAACCAAACGCAATCTTAACAGACAACGGGACACAATTTACCTCAAAACAGTGGGTAAAAGGATTAAATGAACTCCAAATAAAACCAAAGTACACTGCCATACGCAACCCGTGCACCAATCTCGCGGAACGTGTAAACCGACAATTGGGAAACCTGTTCCGGATATTCCTCGGCGATCAACATACGAAGTGGTCTCGATTTATTGCTACAATAGAGAGCTGTATTAATGAAACGTATCATGATACTATAAAATTAACACCTTACGAAGCGCAGTTTGGGAGAAGACCAACACGCGTCTGGGAAAGGTATATTAACCAGGAAGTCTCAGGAGATAGCATACCAGACAATCATCAGATCTTCGTAAAGATGAAGATGAAGCGAGAGAAACACGCGAACAAGATGAACGAAGCTAATAAAAACTAAATTTAAGATAGGAGATGTAGTATTGATTAGGACATATTGCTAATCTGACGCCGTACAACGGAAAATTGATAAATTTTGCGAGTTATATTGTGGACCCTATAAGGTGAAGCAAGTCTTAGGAGAGGCTACATATATCTTAGTTGAATGCAGCGATGAACAAGAGGACCGCAGCAAATTCAACATCAGGCAATTAAAAATGTATTATTCTAAGAAGGACGGAAGTTAAAGGTAGAAAATATATATGGATAATAAATAAAATAAATTAAGGAAAAGACATATGTACACATGACTTAATATATGTACTATGCAAATCATTCGTCAGCTACGGGAGAAGAGTCTATATGTATACGTTATGCCTTAAAAGGTAACAAGAAAAGATCATTCAAGTTTGCTTAGCTGAGTAATAGAATTGTCTTTGTAATAAAGTCGAAACATCATGTAATTGTATAATAGTGAGTAATGAAACCAGAGACTATTTAGTAGAAATAGATTGTTTTGTTTTTCATGTTAAGACATTAAAGACTATATCTATGATAGAATAGAAAACTATAGCTAATAGTAAGGAAGGAAATTCACTTAATTTTATGAATTAACCAGCAATAAATTGCTAAAGTTTATAATGAATGTTAAAAGTCATTTTGTGTCATGAAAGATAGTTAATATGAATTAGGTAATCGTAATTATTTTATTGAAAATTATTGACACAAAAGAGTTGTATATACATGTATTAATTAAATTCGAATTAAAAAGATAATATAAATAAGGTTATATGAAGCAGAAATGAGATTCTATTGAAGTAAATTTAACATTTAGCTATTACTTAAAAAGATGTATAAGAGTTTACTTTATTGATATTTAGTCATGTCAAAAGTAGTATGATCTTATTTGTAATATAATCTTTGGGTAAATAACCAAGGATGGATGAAATTAGTTTTGTGTTTAAAATTTTACCATTTAGGATTGATTTTTGTTGTAACCAAAATAGTAACACGATTTTCATTAATATCTAAATTTAGCATGTAGATAAGTTATGAATCATGTATATTAAAAAATTTAATTGAAGGGATAAAGATAATTAATAAACAATAAAATCATTCTGTTTAGAAATGTAGATGTAGGACATGAAAATGAATGTTATTCTAATTGTTTAAATAATAGGAAATATATAAAATGGATTCATAATTTTAAAATAACGAGCAATAAATTTAGTACTAATATTGAAACCATCAGAGGTGAGATATCATCGGACAGTGGGTCACACAAGAGAATGGCACACTTACTACACTCTCTTTTGGGAAGGATGAGCATTGGTGAATACTTCAACAAGGGCATGAATTTGGGATCCCTTGGATTCGGGAACTCATCACAATGGACCCAAATTGGGGACACTATAACGCAACTTTGTAGAGGAATTTTTTTATTGCGTAGAAGGAACAGTAGCAGGTATCAGCTGTCAGAAATTATATATGTTGGAGTCGACCAGCCGCCGTTCGGACGACACGTGCGACACATAGCGACGAAGTAGGTACAGCTAGAGAAGACAATGACTCGGTTGTAGCAGATGTTCGGTGTAAGAGTATTGCGTGGGAACGAGCTGCAGTAACAGAAAAACAAAGGAATACGTCTTACCGAGCCAATTACCAAGAATACAAATATGATGGCGACGCGAGTATTGTCAAGCCATGTGTGGGAACTTAGCGATGACACACAGATGTACGGAGTTCACAATGGCAAAACTCATACAGACGTTACATGAAAAAAGGACCATGCATGGTGAAGCAGCGGGGAACTTGTTTACCAGCTAGAGTACGGGCTGAGCAGGAGAGCTGCAGAGCAGATGTGCCTTACCGAGAAAGTGACCTCCGTCAGCGTTTGAACGAAACGAAGGAAGTAAGGGGACAATACTGCAATTGGTCACACCTAAACTAAAGGACACACGGGTAACTGGACAGCAATTAGTAGGAATGAGCTGAATAGAAATACAAGAACAATTGAATGATGGACAAGTCTTTGGATGGTGAAATTCGGTCTTTCGTCTTACAGCAAGGGAGGAGTGAACAGGAAGATATAAGAGAAGGGATGTAGATGAGCCTACCACGAACTAGAGTTTGGTAAAGGGGGTTCTTTAGAAGACGTTACCAAGGAGACAAGGGTCCAGAGCGAATAAGGACCAAGCCAGGAGTCTAGCTAGAGACTCAGGGAGGAGTTTTCGTGGAAAATGAAGACGAAAACCAATAAGAATGTAGATGGTGGGAAGGAGTGAATTGGATGCAGGAAAGTGGAAGGACTCTAGGTATAAAAATATGTGTTGACGACGAGCAAAGGGGGCTTATATACATTTTGTCTAAGTATTATATTCGTCGGGAGTCTGTTTATTTTGCCAGTACAAAATCGGAAGTCTTATTCTAAATCTTAGTAACAATAAGAGTCTTAGTTATGGAGTTTTCTCAATAGTAATTTTGGGTTAATCTTAATCAGACTTTGTATTATCTCAATATACTGACAAGTCGTAAAGTGCAGAGTAAAATGTTGATGGTGAATCGCAAGATCGTATTGTACGTAACGAAGTAGAACTTAAAAAGAGACGTAGTTCAAATTAAAAGTTTATATAATAACGAGTTGTGTAAAGACGCTCAAAAACTCTGATGGTGTGAATAAAGTAGAGACATTGTGCGTAATCGTGAACGACAATTTAGAAATATGAACTGAATATCGTGATTGTGTGATGAACTAATGTACTATTTATATCGGTTAACCATGTCAGATATCGTAATGAAAAGGTTCATAAGTGAAATAACTGTCGACTAAATAAATTACAAAGAATCAGTACTTGTTAACCAAGTGGTAAAGTTACAATCACGCGCGAATAAGTCGTGAAATGAATAATTCAAAGCTAAATGATCGCACTAACTAACTTATGTTACATATATAACTTCTAAACGAGTGCGAACTAAAAGAATGTTGACGCCGGAGTGCAAAATCTCAGCGATAGTGAATAGTGTATCTTTCAGATGACGATGAGAGTGTCCACCAAGTCATCAGTCATCCTGAGAAGCGAGGGAAAGAGGAAATCATCGTAGACACACGCCGTAGTTGTGGATACTTGCCAAAAGTAAAATACCTGTATTTATGTATCACTTATGTTTAGTAGCCACTGTCCTGTTCCTCACAAAGAACACACCTCTGATCTAGTTAGAAATCATATTTAAATTCATTTAGAGTAAAGTTGAATGATATATTGCGAAAGACCAAATTGAAATATGAATCCATTCATGAGGGAAATTTTGTAATGTGTAAAGAAGTCATGATTTAACTACTTATAATAAAGTTATCATAACGAGATGAATCCTCATAGAAGTAATGAACGAATTACTAATGTAATGTATCATATATTATTGCAAAATAATGTTATATTTAATTTTAGAAAGTGATGACCATTGCAGAATTTCTGAATAAATTATTGTTCGTAATGCAGAATTTGGTGTACAAGTCGAATCATTTATAATCACCCTAGTTAATACAAATTATCTTATGTAATTACACGTATATACAAATTGTAGCGGGTCATTTTTGGGTATTTTTTATTTTAACCGTATGGGGCATTTATATATTTTTACTTATTTCGTTTTCGGGCGGGCTTGTATAAAATATTGTAAAACTGTATTATTGTGCAACGTATTTGTTCGTATAACAGAACAGTGTTAAGCAACAACAGTGAAACAAAGCAGTAAGACGCAGGTTGTTGTTGAGTAATGCGGCGAAGAATTTACCACCCCAATTTTTCGCAGAACTTTGCGTGTGTGTGATCACGCCCGTATGCAACATTGATGGGCGGCGCGCCGGAGTGACGCTTGGAAAATACAACCCACGCTGTGAAACATGGCGATGTAGCAAACCGTTTGTCGCAGCTATCAGCTCAATACCGGAAACAGCATTAAACTCCGCCTACTGTTGGTGACATCAGCAGAGCCAAGTCAAATATTGTCCTCTGGTCACACACATATATCAGCTCCATTCCATATATAAAATGGTTACCCAACAGCAAATGAGCAATGAGCGACGAAAAATAGTGGCAGTGAACAACAGCTTCCCTCCAAAGAAAGCAAGCTGTACCTGTTACGTTCTCGGTGACGGCGCAGTCGACTAACAACCCACGCCACGCGTGGCTGCTATCAGTTTTGTGCCCGGGCAAAGTTTCATATTTTTTTCATAAGTCGGCCGACAAAATAATTAGGTGAGTCTCCGAAACACAGATTACAGTGCATCCAGTGACGATGAATAATTATTGAACTTGATTAAATGCTACCAGCTTATAAAAATCCGGAATATGGAAGACTGTGGTAAACGCAACACGTGGTCGGGTAGTACGACGCCACATACGTAATGTTACCTAATAAAGGCTTGTCGTTTATTTTACATAAAAATGGGTTTTTGTATTAATACGGGGTGGTGAGAATGTGAGTAGTGAATGAGCAGGCTGGGCTATTTTAAAGTACGTAAGTAGTAGAAGTTAAGCCTAGTATGTAAGCTGTAGGAGTTACACAATTTCTAAAACATGTAAACCTATAAATATGAAATTGGAAATTTGATAAATGGAAAACTGATAGATTCAATATTTCTGATTAATAAACAAAAATGATTTCTCTTCCAAAAAATTGAGAGTTAGTTTCTTTCAAAACCTTAGTTCGTTTTATGTGCTGTCAGAGTTCGTCGAACGAAATGGGTTTACCTCCACTACACGGTCCGGCCAGATTCTAGACAAAAGGTAAGTGGGAGATTGAATTTGAATAAAATATAAATATTACTCAAGATAAAAGTTACAATTGGTACCGCGTGACCAGGATGTAATATAACAAAAAAGTTATTGCAACGGCCTACATTTGACAGTACATTGAACGGAGTACGGTTGCGAAAGCAAAAGTGTAGTGATGTAAACTTACGTAATTATGATAAAAGGGTGATTTTATGTATGTTGTAATATCAGTTTTGAAAAAAGACTAATCATTGGTAGTTGTTACGTAAGACAAAATAGATTAAATAAAAATGTCTGAAAACACAGAGAAGAGCAGTATAGTAGATTCAATTATGAGTGAGAGTGGCCTTGGTTCGATGAACCCGTCACCTGGTGTGAGCGAAGTAAGTCAGTCAAGGCCAACAGCTGAGTTGAGCGTACAATCAATAGTTAACGATGACCTAACTGGATCAATTATGGTCGATCACGCAGAAGCGAAATCTACCCCAATATTGATTAAATCGAATAAAACGAAAGAGAAAAAATTGTCATTAGATGACCTATTAGATTTTATGAAAGTTAATTTCGATAAACAGAATAATGACCTCAATAAACGTTTTGATACTAATGACGAGAAATTTGAAATTTTAAGTAACGAATTCAAAGAGCAGAAAATAAAATGCGAACAGCAGAATATTAAAAACGATATTATTTTTAATGAAATTAAAGAACAGAATATTCAGTTCCAGCAGAATATAAATATGAAATTTGATAATTTGAGTAATGCACTAGACAAACATATTGATGAACGTTGTGAAAGTATGAAATTACACCTGTCAGAGTCACTAAATGAGCAATTAGAGTGCCGTGTTTCTGATATAACCAATGATATAACTAATAAAGTAGAGAAACAGATCACGGAACAATATAGCATTATAAATACTATTGTTGAGAAGCAAATAAGTGAAGGTAATACCAATACCGAATGTAAGATTGGTTATGCTATGAGCCAGATTGAAAATAATAATAGTAAAATAAGAGACATAGAAAATAATTGTAAGATCGAGTTCAAAACCATACATAATACAATAAGTGACCTTGAATGTGATAATAACCTTAAATTAATGAATGTTAAAAATGAATTGAGCAAGGCCATCAGCCAACAAGTTAACACTGTTACCGAGCGAGTAATCATGACTCGTGACGTAAGCAGTGAAGTTGAGTTAGAGACATTCAGTTGTGATAACAAAAAAGTACACCCTATGCAGTTCATAAGCAGAGTGAGAGAGTTCAATAAGTTCAGTACTAATAACTGGGAAGTCCAATTATTAAAAATTTTAAAATGCTTTAAAGGTAGTTCGGAGATATGGGCCGAGGTACATAAAACGGAATGGGAGTGCTTTGAAAGTTTTGAGTCTGCATTTATAAATAAATATTGGTCTGAAGAAGACCAAGAAGTGTTACGAAGTAGGATTATGGGAACCGGGAATTTTGGGGGGCCCAATAATAATATAACAGGGTATGTGATGAAAATATTTAACAAGGCGAAATACTTAGAACCGCCATTGCCATTTAGATCCTTTGTGAGGCATATAAGCAAGCATTTGCCAATGGAAGTGCAAATAACACTTATGACACGGGAGGTAGCTAATATTAGCGAATTAGAAAATATTTTAGATGTGTTTCAGAATATCCGGGACCAAGAATTGAGTCGCCGTCAGAACCAGCAGAATGGAAATAATGGAGGTAATCAGGGACCGCCGAGGGGACCTACAAATGGACCGGCATATCCCAGACGAGAACAAAATAACCGAGGACCAAAATGGACTTGTCCAGCATGTTCACAAGAGAATTATGCGACACAAAATTTTTGTTTTAGATGCAGGAGAGAGAGACCGGGTCAGCGACAGGGACCACCACCCGCACAGAACCAGCATGCATACCAGCGAAGGGGAGAGGGCCCAGGAGGAGCACAGAGAGGCCAAACTCATGAACCGCGAGGAAACCAGCACGAGCGAGGATACAACCATGCAGTGGCGGGCACCTCTGCGGGAAACTAAGAGGGACAATGGAACACCGGACCCAACCGTTGTCGCCGGAAGTTTCGGGGGTCCAAATGGATGATAGATACCAAAACAACATTGTGATTACAGATTTATCTGAGGAATTATTGGAGGAGGAAGACTTCGAAGCAGTGAGACGGGAGAATGGACTGACTGAGGTGAAAATCAACATAGAAGGTAAGGAGATTAAAACTCTATTAATCGATACGGGTAGCGAAATCTCTGTTATTTCTGAACATGTATTAGATGAATTAAAAGAAATAAATAAAAATATTCCATCTTTACCAGTAGCTGGGGTGACGATTGTAGGTATTACGGGAGTTAGAAGTAAGAGAGTCACGAAACAAGTACATTTAAACATGATAATTAACGGGGTAGGGTATGATAATACATTTCTAGTTGTACGGGGACTAAATCTTGAGGTTATACTTGGAAATGATTTTCTGATTAAACATAAAGCGGTGATTGATTTTCATAAATGGGTATTAGAATTAAATAATGAAGGGGAACCAGCCCGTATTAATTTTGAACGGGTGTTAGATGCGGTAAGAATTTCAGGGGTAAGGGTGATACACAATCGGAATAATAAACAAGACATGGAAATTAGTATGAATGTGTGTAGTGAGAGTAAGATAGAGTATGAGGAGAATGGGGATCACTTATGGAATGAAAGAGCACTGAAATTTTGTAGTGAGGGTGGCGTGATAGGGAGTTCTCAACGTGCATCGTTGTGGCGGGTAGTAGAGAATTTTAGAGAAGTGTTTGCCGATGTACCAGGGAGGGCAAAAAACTATGAATGCGAGTTAAAGGTAAGGGAACACGCACCCTATGTGCAAAGAAGTTATCCGGTGCCATATGCGAAGAGAAGAGCGGTTCAGCTTGAGTTAGAGAAAATGTTAGATGGAGATATAATTGAGCGATCTGTATCACCATATTCTAACCCCTTAGTTGTAGTGATTAAAAAAGATGGTAGAGTTAGGTTATGTTTAGGTGCCCGCAAAATCAATCAAATAATTATTCCAGACAGGGAGTCACCCGAAGCTATTAAAGAAATATTTCAGAAGTTTAGCGGCGTACAATATATGACTTCGTTAGACCTAACCGCCGGGTATTGGCAAGTGCCATTAGCAGCAAATAGTAGAAAATATACAGCTTTTTTATTCAATGGAAAGAATTATCAATTTAAGAGACTACCGTTCGGTTTGAATACCAGTGTAGCTAGCTTTATCAAGTGTCTTGACGAAATTCTGCAACCACATAACTTAGATTTTTTAACCATTCACGTTGATGATATTTTAATAGCATCCAGAACATTTGAAGAGCATGTAGAGCATTTGGAATATGTATTGGAGAAGTTATATCAGGGAGGTTTGACAGTGAATTGGGACAAATCAAAATTTTTGCAAACTGAGATACATTTTTTAGGTTTCATCATAACACCTACAGGAATACGTGCCAATCCGGATAAAGTAGAATCCATCCTGACGTTCCCGGAGCCCAAAAATATAAAACAATTGCAAAGTTTTCTTGGTCTTTGTGATTTTTACAGGAAGTTCCAGCGGAACTACGCCCAGACGACGGCCCGACTAAGCGCAGTGCTGCAAAAGAATAAGCAATGGAGATGGGGTGATAACGAAAGAGCGGCGTTTAATGACATCAAAATTAAGTTCACAGACATGATACTAATGAATCATCCCAATTTTAATGACAAATTTTATTTACAGACAGATGCTAGTAATATAGCATTGGGAGCAGAACTCTACCAAGAGGACGAGGAGAAAGAGCATAAAACCATCGCCTTCGCCAGCCGGACATTGCTAGCCGCAGAACGTAACTACACTACCACCGAAAAGGAGCTCCTCAGTATAGTGTTCGCTGTGAGGAAGTTCCGAACGTATCTGCTGGGTAACAGAACCATCATCAGGACGGACCATAAAGCGCTGTCGTTCCTCAATACTTGCAAACTCACGCACAGCCGGATAACCAGGTGGGTGTTAGCTCTTCAAGAGTATAATTTTTCTTGGGAATACATTAAGGGTGTAGAGAACAGGGTGCCAGATACACTATCACGAGTAGACACAGACAGAAATAGAATAGGTAGAGATATTAAAGAGATAGAAATTTATAGACTATCCCGGGAAGATAAACTTTTTGGGGAAGAATTAAAGGATATAAATATAATGCAACGGGCTGAGGGTAAATTAAATAAGATCATTATTAGCTTAGAATCAGATATAGATGAGTTTGGGTACAAGCAATATTTTCAAGTGTTTAAAGGGAGTTTGTTTAAAAAAGTAGAGGGGAGAGAGAGAGAGATTGGAGGTTAGTTATACCTGAAGGGTTAATAGAGAAAATAGTGTGGGACTGTCATCTTAGGTACGGGCATTTTGGGGCACGGAAGTGTGTGAATGTGTTAAAGGATTCTTGTCTATTTAAGAATATGGAGAAACGCGTCCGAAGAATACTTAGAGTTTGCGAGTTATGTCAGAAATCCAAAGTTGTCAATTATAGGTTAGAGGGAGAACTAAATTATATTAAAGTAGAAAAGCCATTCGATTTAGTAGCTGTAGATTTGTACGGCCCATTGCCAAAGGGTAGGGGTGGAGTGATGCATATTTTTGTTGTACTTGATACTTTTTCCAAATATGTCAGACTATATAGCGTGAAGCGAGCAACGGGTAAGGTGCTGAGCGAGAAGATCACACGCGACTACATGATCAACGTGGGAAAGCCGAAGGTGATATTATCCGACCATGGGCCGCAGTTCATCAGCGGAAGATGGCGCCAGACTCTTGGATGGGAAGGTATCATCCCAAAGCACACCGCAGTATATCACCCGCAGTCCAACCAGGCGGAGCGAGTCATGAGGGAGCTGGGCAGAATTTTTCGAACATACTGCCACGCCAAACACAGTGAGTGGCCACTCTATGTCCAGAAGATTGAAAATTGGCTAAACTGCACCACCCACGAGTCGACGGGGTTCACACCTTATGAGCTAATAAGAGGAAAGCGTCCACAGAGGATTCTGGAACAATTAATCGAATATCCACCGGAGACCAACACTATTGGTCACGATGTTAAACTTAGACTAGCGAATGAAAGTTTGTTGACGAAGGGAGAGAGGAGAAAACAGCGACATGATAGGAAAGGTAAGTGGACGCAGTATGAGGTTGGACAGCTGGTATTGATACGATGGCATGACTTATCAAGTGCACAAGACAAGGAGATCAAGAAGTTTTTCTTATTGTACGAGGGGCCGTACGAGATAGTAGAAATAAAAATGAAAAATTCGTATGTGTTACAGAATAGAGAAACCAGGGAGATAGTGGGTACGCACAACGCTACAAATTTGAAATTATTTTGGTCAGCATAAGGATTTTATTAAATAGTAAATGTGTGAATGTTATTTGTCTCTTTTATGTTTCTAGAAGGGCTCCTCCCCCATTTTCGGGCGGCCACGATCTTACCAGTCCTGGCCGTGGAATTCGGAACTCAGAGGCGGGCCATGGTTGGCAGGATCTTCCTTCGGGCAGTGAAAACAACGATGGTCCGGCTCCACCAAAATTGGTACAAAATAGAAATTTAACCACACATATTTGAACGGGGAGGGGGACCCCAAACAGGTACGTGACAAATTAAATTTTTATACACTCTGGGTACAGCAATTTTGATGTACCTGTCACGTACCCGCAATGCCTTAGAGTGTTTACATATAACGGAGACTACACCTACATACAAGGCAATGCAATCACAAACAAAATTTTAGTCTCATTGGTAAAATAAAGTTTACCCATGAGAGCAGTTACAGATTAATTTTAAAAAATGGATTTTGCTGGGAGGTGGATTTGGAGGCAGGATAGACAGCGGGTTTGGATAAATGGAAGGGGTGACGGGGTAGTTTGGTTTAAAGGGGGGACGTGAATTCACGTAGTGGATCTATCTTGTCCCCAACTTTACCTCGTAGCAAAACCCCATTTTCGGGCGACCACAGATTCACCATCAATGATAGTAAGAATAGGCGGCCTCCAATGTAAATAGAATTTTTGGAAAAAAAAAAAAAAAAAATTAAATTTTTTGGAGGTGTATAATTTTAAATTTAAATAAATTTTAGAATTAAGTGACCAAATATAATTGTCGAGTTTTAGTATCAGTGAGTATGGGAACGTTTTGAAAAGAATGTGTAACCAAATAAAAACTTGTTGTCAATACAAGATGTGGGGATAATTTTGGGGGGTAGTTTGGTGCTCGAAGCGATAATAACAATGGAGTGTTGAACTGCATTTGTAGAAAGTTTAATTTTCAATTGTTAAGTAATTAGTTAGTTATCAAGTGGCTATTGAGGGGGTGGCCTGTGCTCTCTTAGATAGCGAAATGGGTTGGGGGTAACAGTGAGTGTTACCTCCATCGGAGGCCAAACTGGCGATAAATGTGCGGCACACCTTATCTGTGTAAAATAAAAAAAAAAATTTTACACAATACTAAATAACGTGTCGCACATAATGAGATGGATATAAAACAGGCAGTGAAATGAAAGTTTAGATTTCCTCGACTTTTCGGGCGGTTACTGCCTTACCAGCACTAACCGTGGTTTTGGCTAGCGGCCAGCTATGGTCATATCAAGTCCCTTGACCATAGCTGACTTGAAATTGGTATATATTTGAAATTCATTGGGGGGTGACATTAGAGGAAATCTCCGGTACTATGGAACAGCGGCTGCCACTCTGCCCGATTTGGGGTAGCATAGACAGGTGGTAGAACCGTTTTAAGGGTGTATGATTATAGAACAAGAACATGATGATGTTCACTACTTTAAAACTTAATAGCGGAAGCAGAGACACGGAGAGGTAAAAAAACCCTGCTCCAAAATATACAGTCTCTGTGGAAGCGAATGGGCGCCACAGTCCACCATAATCTGAAATAGTGTGTGTGGCTAGGAGGTGACTCAAACGAGTCACGAACTTAAATTTTATAAAATAAAGAAATTTTTTGCTCATTCAAAGTTTGATCCAATAAAAATGTTTGCGCTCTGCTCGAATAACTAGATGATCATATTTTCAATACAAGTTATCCATGCCATAATTTTAAGTGTATTATTTGATTGTAGTAAATAGATATAGTTATTGATAAAATATGTGTTTTAATCATGTGTGTATATTTTTTAACTAAGCCAATAATTAAATCGTCTGGCAGGCGGTCAATATGAACTATCAGAATCAGAGAAAATGGGAAACCAGAAGGTGAGGAGTAATGATAAATAAATAGTTATATATTTCATGTAGTTTGTTCAATTTGAGATGTGTTTTCATTATGTTAGGGTATCAGCTGATCAGCAATAACATGTCACTGGTATATTAGGTATAAATGTTTTAAGTAATGAGTGTTCAATGTAATGTTTGATGTATTACCCATGTTTGGAAGTAATGATAAAAATAGTTTGCTACAATGAGAAATAAAGTAACGATTTGTGAAATCTAATAAGAGATAGTGTTTTGGGTGATGCATAATTTTATGGGACACATATATCTGTCCAAGTGAAAATCAAAGTTGAATTTGAAATAGTAGAGATGAATATGATGTAATGTTGTTTTTGAGTTAATGGAATGTAACAGAGTTTTGTGAAATATTGAGGTTGACACAGTAGTTGTGGAGAATAATTGTAGATTTTGAGTGATATATATTTATGTTTATGATTAATAATATTATTTTGTTGTATTTGTAGTGAGGCAATGAGATTGAGATTTTTGGGGATGGCAATTTTGTATTATGGGGTAGTGTCATGTAAGAGTTCACAACAAAATATGTTGGGACGGGAATTGGGATAGATTTTAGTGGGGAAGGGGCCGCCTTAGGTAGAATCCGGGCCGCCAAATAAGGGAATTGAGTTTTGGGTAGGGGAAACACGTATCCTATGTACAAAGGGATAGAGTATTTTTTTTTATATGTAGAGAAGGTGGCGATTTGTGTTAAATGGTAAGTCGGGTTTAGAGCGTATTGGGATAGATGTTCTGGTAGAGATGGGTGTCATGTTACTAAAAGTTGTTAGAAGTCAGAGTCAAAGGGGCGAAAGTTCATATATGTATACAGATCTAATACGGTCAATGAGAATAAATAATTTAAATCACCCATAGTAGAATAAAGTGAAATTGTTAAATAAAGAGAGAGATTTATGATAAAGATATAAAATTCTCATTTTTTCAAAGCCAGTGACAAACTTTTGGTAGAATTGAAAATAATGTAAAATTAAGAATTGTTTGTTTTAAATAAATTAAATATCAAGCTGATGATCAGTTATATTAATATTTTGTAATTTTAAATATTTTATGTTACTATGTTTGTATTTCAAGGTAGGATATTACAGATGTTCAGTGTATTTTCAGAAAGCATACATAACATATGTAGGTCAAGGGGTTTGGACTTGACCTACTTTCGATCAGCTGATGAGTTCATGTACCTACTAAGCTTGTATAGTAGGAAGTCAATTTTGATTTGTTTAGTTAATTGATTCCAACCGATTTAAATAATTTTAAATATGAGGGAAACATTTAAATAAATTTAAATTTTTTTGAATTTTAAAATTTTTGAAAATTTTAATTTTTTTTTGAAAAAAAAAAAAAAAAAACTTGATTTTTCGCCTGCCAGCGAAGGAATATTTTAGATAATGATTCTTTTATTATGTGTGCATTAACCATGTTTCTTTTATTGTATTGCATTATATTGGTAGACTATAAGTGGTTCTCATGTTAGAGTAAGGATGTGTTTATATTAGTAGAAATGTTTAGGTTAAGTCATTTGAAACAAAAATTAGAAAAAACCAGGAAGAGAATTTTTTGAGAAAAGATTATTTTTTTTGAATTTTGAATTTTTTAAATTTATAATAAATTTTAAAAGAAATTTTTTTATTGTACTATGTGTATGTCCACATGAAATGTGAGTGTGTGTGAGCCCAGTATCTGCTAAAAACAGCCCAGCTTGCATAAAAGGGGATCCATATCGGTTGAGGATCTGGCATAGTCTGAGCCAGGGATTGAGGATTTTTGGGGGGTAGCATGTTAAAAGGCGAGGTGCGCTGTGGTACGAGTCTGCTCGATTTCTCGGTGTTGGGATCTCTTACGGAGAAGTCCAGTGATCTCGTTCAGATGAGTCCATAGTCGCTGAGCCAGGGGGGTCATGTACCCATGCAGATCAAGAACCAGGGGGTTGTCGGCACCAGTTCCTCACCGGTCCTCTTCGGGGTTATCGATGAGATTTCTTCTGTCATGAACAGCAGAATTCTCATCGAGGGGGTATTGTAGCGGGTCATTTTTGGGTATTTTTTATTTTAACCGTATGGGGCATTTATATATTTTTACTTATTTCGTTTTCGGGCGGGCTTGTATAAAATATTGTAAAACTGTATTATTGTGCAACGTATTTGTTCGTATAACAGAACAGTGTTAAGCAACAACAGTGAAACAAAGCAGTAAGACGCAGGTTGTTGTTGAGTAATGCGGCGAAGAATTTACCACCCCAATTTTTTGCAGAACTTTGCGTGTGTGTGATCACGCCCGTATGCAACATTGATGGGCGGCGCGCCGGAGTGACGCTTGGAAAATACAACCCACGCTGTGAAACATGGCGATGTAGCAAACCGTTTGTCGCAGCTATCAGCTCAATACCGGAAACAGCATTAAACTCCGCCTACTGTTGGTGACATCAGCAGAGCCAAGTCAAATATTGTCCTCTGGTCACACACATATATCAGCTCCATTCCATATATAAAATGGTTACCCAACAGCAAATGAGCAATGAGCGACGAAAAATAGTGGCAGTGAACAACAGCTTCCCTCCAAAGAAAGCAAGCTGTACCTGTTACGTTCTCGGTGACGGCGCAGTCGACTAACAACCCACGCCACGCGTGGCTGCTATCAGTTTTGTGCCCGGGCAAAGTTTCATATTTTTTTCATAAGTCGGCCGACAAATAATTAGGTGAGTCTCCGAAACACAGATTACAGTGCATCCAGTGACGATGAATAATTATTGAACTTGATTAAATGCTACCAGCTTATAAAAATCCGGAATATGGAAGACTGTGGTAAACGCAACATGTGGTCGGGTAGTACGACGCCACATACGTAATGTTACCTAATAAAGGCTTGTCGTTTATTTTACATAAAAATGGGTTTTTGTATTAATACGGGGTGGTGAGAATGTGAGTAGTGAATGAGCAGGCTGGGCTATTTTAAAGTACGTAAGTAGTAGAAGTTAAGCCTAGTACGTAAGCTGTAGGAGTTACACAATTTCTAAAACATGTAAACCTATAAATATGAAATTGGAAATTTGATAAATGGAAAACTGATAGATTCAATATTTCTGATTAATAAACAAAAATGATTTCTCTTCCAAAAAATTGAGAGTTAGTTTCTTTCAAAACCTTAGTTCGTTTTATGTGCTGTCAGAGTTCGTCGAACGAAATGGGTTTACCTCCACTACACGATCCGGCCAGATTCTAGACAAAAGGTAAGTGGGAGATTGAATTTGAATAAAATATAAATATTACTCAAGATAAAAGTTACAAAATGACACCCAACGAGTGGAATAAATTAGTGATAACGTAGTAACACTCATAGTAAAGTCAAAGTTATCTGACTGTTAATTAATGGTACTCATCATACGTACACATTTAATTCAATGTGATATAGGCATTAACAGGCATGACACCCATAAAGTGGGACTAATTAATCAATCTATTCACAGTAAAACAAATTAAAGACTTATTTGCATGAGATTGCATCATTGTCAAATTTGCATTGATATATATTAAATATCCATAGTTATCTATGGCTTCCCAACGAAGGGCTCGAGCAGCATAAAAGGTAATTACAATTTATTACTTTTATTATTTATTAACATAGGCATTTATTTACATATTTGTAAATGAGTACGTTTGTGTTAGGAGCTTTAGTTTGTCAAGGCCAATGAACAGCTGCCACACCCTGTTCACATCAGACTAGCATCCACTCACTTAGGATTAGTATACTTTTAGTTACTTCCAGTTAGTGAGTGAATTATCCGTTATTTGTTATTGTCTATTCACAATGTCTCTTCAAGGGTCATCGAAAGACAGAAAATGACGTTTCGTTATTCACAGTGAAGGCAGCGAAATAATTAGTAACATAATTTTAAAATATGATGAAGAAACACAAAGAAACTCGCCGACATGCCCACTGAATCAAGCAACAAAACGAGATGTTAAGTGTGTAGTAAGAAATATTGTTCTGCATTTTTATAAAAATCCAAATTTGGTGTTTACTGTTAAAAAACTCCTACCTATTGTGAAAGAACAATCCATTTCCCATGGGGTGCTAAATCATTAACGCAAGTGTTTAAATTTGTGGAATTCAAGTAGAAAAAAATCGGTATGGAGAACCATACATGACTTTCATGTTGTAGATTTATGTTTAAAATAATTTACTTGAATTCAGTTCGGTAATTTCTAAAAAAATATCGCCCACCCTCAAACTAATTTTACTATATATAGATATTTTGTTATTATGGGGTAGTCGTTTAATATAATGTTATTTTCAGTCACTTTATCCATAAAAATTAGGTAGGCTTACTTTATTCTTATAAAGAAACCGAACTACGCAGATAATCATCCCTCCTCCGAAGCGGTCCGAAGTCACTCATGGACCCTGAGCATCTTGCAGAGGGTTCATTCCCTAAAGACGAAAAGTCTGTCTATGAACCGTTCCTCTGTAAACACGTGCAGTTACACTGCCCAGCGATCCACAGAAAGCAAATCGCTATCCACGCTGGACACTTTTTCGGCTTGCACACGTTGTGTCGATGTGGGTTTTTCTGCACTTTCCATTTAAAAAGCGTGCAAATGTAAGAAAATAACATGAGAGGCCAGAAATAACGAGAATTGTGTGTGTGTGTGTGTGTGTGTCTTGCCTGCCTTTTTATTGCGGTAATCATAATAATAAAATGGAAACATAAACATTACATAATTGAGATATGCTTGCCTGCCATGAACGATATATTTTCTCTCATACATGATTTAAATTAAAATGAAAAAATATAGAATTTTGTTAAAGTGAAATGAAATGTTTCCATAGAAACTACTTTGTTGTCAGTAACGTATTACAAACTTATAAAAAATTATCCCCTCCCTCAACGACTATGAATTATTAATTAATTAATTATTAATTATTATGAATATTAATTCTATGGTAGAAATTGAAATAATTTGTTCTTGCAGCTTAAACTTGAGATAAAGTATAATATTTTACTAGATTTCTTCTTCCTGTGGTTGTATATCCCTCTGCGAGATTTAGCCTCCTCAACAATCTTACACCATTCCCTCTTGTTTCAACACTTCCTAATCTCTGATCTTCAGGACCTCCGCAACACACTCCATCTACAGTTTTCTTGGTCTTCCTCTGAGCCTAGATCTAAGGGTTTCCATTCTATGATATCTCTTGTATTTCTGGCCTTCTCCATTCTGCAAACTTATTCCAGCCACTTAATTCTCTCCGACTCAATATACTTTACTGTTCTTGTTCTCTATTAATGCATCTAGCTCAAGATTCATGCAGATCCGCCAGGTGATATTGCACTACTGGTCCAAATTTACAGAGTATAAATTTTAGTGCTGACAGTGAAAATCCGCACATTTTACGAAAGGAAACATTATTTCATGTAAAGAAATTATCTTGAACAATATTTTCTGGTCATCAAATGTGTATAATGTGAAAATCCTATTATTACCATAAAAATCATTAAATGAATGTATATTTAATTGGAATGATCTGTATCATAGGTTTTTGTAAATGTTTCAAACTCTTTTCCATAATACAGCATATTAATATGCAGTTGAAATAAGAACACCAACAAAGATTCAAATAAGCTAAGATGAACATGTGATTAGTATATCACTCATGTTGTATCGATGACCTTTATTAGAGATTGGCAGAAGGAAAGTTGCATAGGGACAAAAAGTAACCCTACTCGGTAGCAAAAAAACAAGTTTATTTGTTGGCAGCTAGTAGTTTATTTGTTACTCGAGATAATGGTACTTCCTTTAACACTTTGAGTACCATAGGGTTTGTACATAGACCATCCCCTATGACCAGCAGTTTTTTTAAAAAAAGCACTTGTTTAAACATCCATAAATACTTAATACTAAAAAATCGGTATGGAGAACCATACATGACTTCCATGTTGTAATATTTGTGTTTAAAATAATTTACTTGCATTCGGTTCGGTAATTTCTAAAAAAATATCCCCCACCCTCAAATTAATTTCACTATTTATAGATATTTTTGTTATTATGGGGTAGTCGTTTAATATAATGTTATTTTCAGTCACTTTATCCATAAAAATTAGGTAGGCTTACTGTATTCTTATAAAGAAACCGAACTACACAGATAATCATCCCTCCTCCTAAGCGCTCCGAAGTCACTCATGGACCCTGAGCATCTTGCAGAGGGTTCATTCCCTAAAGACAAAAAGTCTGTCTATGAACCGTTACTCTGTAAACACGTGCAGTTACACTGCCCAGCGAGCCACAGAAAGCAAATAGCTATCCATGCTGGACACTTTTTCGGCTTGCACGCGTTTTGTTGGTGTGGGTTTTTCTGCACTTTCCATTTAAAAAGCATGCAAATGTAAGAAAACAACATGAGAGGCCAGAAATAATGCGAATTGTGTGTGTGTAGTCTTGGCTGCCTTTTTATTGCGGTAATCGTAATAATAAAATGGAAACATAAACATTACATAATTGAGATATGCTTGCCTGCCATGAACGATATATTTTCTCTCATACATGATTTAAATTAAAATGAAAAAATATACAATTTTCTTAAAGTTAAATGAAGTGTTTCCATAGAAACTACTTTTTTGTTGTCAATAACGTATTACACATATAAAACTTATAAAATTTACTTCCTCCATCAACTACCATTTTAATTTATAAAAAAAATTACCCCCTCCCCCTTCAACTACCCTTTTCATTTATAGATATTTCATCTGCCTTTCTACAGTAGATTATTATGACCTTCTTTTAAGGATACTTTATTTATCAAAATTAAGCATTTTACTCTTGTTAAAATGTTGCAGGTAAACTACCCCTTCCCCTTAACCGATCTTCACCAAAATCAATAGGCATCGAGTCCTCTACAATTCAGATCTGTATGCAAAAAATTATTTGATTTTGTTTGAATTTGCGGCAGTTATCGTTTGCCATAGAAAAATTCTACACACAGACACTTTTCGAAAAATGACCTTTTTTACTTCCATGTTCCTTAAGGAAATGGAAGTATGGTGATGGCAAAAAAAATCGTGTTCGAGATTATTGCAGATTCTGATTGTACGACACTCAAAACATGAAAAAGTCATTTTTCGAAATGTGTGTGTGTGTGTTTGTCTTAGATTTTTTTCTATGGCAAACGACAGCTGCAAATTCAAACAGAATCAAATAATTTTTTGCATACAGCCCTGATTTGTAGAGTACTCGAGACCTATTGTTTTTGGTGAAGATCAGTTAAGGGAAAGGGGTAGTTTACCTGCAACGTTTTATGTTTTAAATGGGTATTTTCTATGGCAAACAATAAGAGCATACTTCGAGTTGGGTTTTTTGTTGTTTTAGAAAAAAAATAGAATTACATTACACACGTATTGGTTTCCATGTATAATTTCAGTTTTCATGTTAACCTAACAATCAATTTTTGGTGTCACAGTCACGACCCGGTGATAAATTACTACTACAGTTATTTTCCATTAAAAAATGACAAACGAAATCAATTGCAATCACCAGCCAACTATTTTGCAACATACAAAATTAAAACTTGTATAATTCTTTCACTACATAAAATTATGTAACTGTTACAATTAGAAAGTAGATATTTATTACTGGCAGATATATACCTTAACTTTTATGAAAATAATTATCTATTTTCTAATTGTAACAGTTACCATGATAAAATTATCTCATACACGCGATATGTTGACAATACGTTCATGGTTTTTAATGGCACTTGTAGACAAATGGACATGTTACTCAAATACATGAACAACATAAATAACAACATAAAATTCACCATGGAAGTAGAAAATGAAAATTGCCTAAACTTTTTAGACCTTTCTGTTCGAAGAAACGCTGATTATATCACATATAAAATTACAGGAAACCCACTACCACGGATATAACTGTCCATGCTGATTCATTCCACTCATATACACAGAAAATGGCCTCTTTTAATGCTTTCGTAAATAGACTTTTAACTATACCTATGAACCAGGAAGATTTTCAAGATGAAGTATATATTATTAAACATATAGCTGTCAGTAATGGATATAAAAGTGATATAATAGATAACTTAATACGGAAACATAGGAATAAAATGGAAAGAAAATCAAAATTAGATGGTAAAAAGAACCGTTATATTTCAGTGGAATATACTAATGTGATTCCTAATATAATAGAAAATGAATTAAGAAAATTAGACATCATCGTGTCCTTCAAAACTACCAATAACATATTGAACATATTAATACCTCGAACACAAAAAACAACCAAAAACAGTTCTGGCATATATAGAATCCAGTGTAGTGAATGTAACAAATTCTACATAGGACAAACGGGCAGGAGATTTAAAGATAGATACAAAGAACATTTGCCAAAAAAGAACATCTAG
The DNA here is from genome assembly GCA_034769895.1 of Magicicada septendecula. NCBI lineage: Eukaryota > Metazoa > Arthropoda > Insecta > Hemiptera > Cicadidae > Magicicada > Magicicada septendecula. The sequence continues at coordinate 58,324,585 of CM068368.1, read as the reverse complement.
TCAATCAAATCCAACTTTGCTTTACATCTGGTAAACAGCAATCACAGTTATAGTGGTTTCACAGAAAACTTTACGCCCATACATATATGCAGTAAGAGCCGATACATGGATGCCATGGAAGAATATGAAATATATAAAGCGTTTTTATTTCAATCAAACCTACTGCTTAATGATCAATTAACATTTAAATCTCACTGTTTATATGATACTGTTACGACGGTCTACTCGATCGTCGTAGGTACAGTGGAAACAAAATAAGTACAAGACACCAATTAAGTCACTAATCACACCTTTAATTGTTATAGTAAAACAGTTCGTAATTAACAACACAGTGTCTACAACAAATCAAATGAAAATTGTTCATACACAATAAAATGTCCACTAATATTAAAACTCAACTGTATTACAATTATACCGTCCGAATATATAACGTAACACTTCACTACTAAGTACTTGAACGTACACCGTAATAACTCGAACCGCTCTGTAATATATCGCACTGATACTCTCGAACCGCACAGTCAAAAATCTCGCATTGAACTGAAAACTAAGGCCACGACGCGATGTATTTATAGTTACGCTCACACACCAGAAGCTTCCAAACTGCGTCTTATCTCTCGCGAACTACGTAAATTGCTACGGCCTTGACACAGTCCGAGCGCCCGAGCGGAGCCTGGCACAGTCGAGAAAATTCTCGCAAAATGCGTTTAGTAGCACGTACACCACACGCTTAACGTCGAGATCTTTCTGGCGCATTCGATAAACGCGTAGATTGTTCTGTGCTGTCGTAGCACTGCCCCCTCCTTAAGCCTGTTCGTCCCGAACTGGCAAAGCGTCTTCGAAGTAATACTCGACCAGGCGATCTAGGTGGCCATCCTTGCGAAGGATAATTTTCCCGTTCTTCGAATTCAGTCTCGTGTGATCCGAACATCACGTTCCCAGGAATGTGAATCTTTCGCGCAACCACTAGCTTCGCTGGAATCACTCTCGTTGCGTCATGTACTAATGACCTAAATACCACTGGCTGATCCAAGTTTGTTTGGTTCTCGTCAACAACCTCTTGCGTAACCTCATCTTCAGCCACTTTACCCTCGGCCGCTTCTATCAGCTCAGGAACAAGCAAGAGTTTTGTCTCGACACCCATAGTTGGCTCTCCAATCACTTCTTTTGTCGTTATACTTATTTGTACTTCCTCTGCTAGTTCTTCCTCCATTTCCGCTTGCAACAGGGAGGTTTCCTCTTGACCAGACTTGTTGACTTTTTCTTCGACTAATGCCACTCGCTTAATCGAATGGTTGGTAGACCCTGTCATTTTAGCCATGCAAAGCTTTATCTTCTCTTGGCCAACTTTCAGGATATTCTCTCTTAAGTCCACAACGAATCCGTAGGCATTCATAATGTCCGTGCCAAGAATCACTTCATCGACAATGTCTGCAACGAGCATTTGGTGGCTAAACTCAAGAAGACCCAGGCGTACACGTACGTCTACCTTTCCTAGCACCTTGACGGGGCTTCCAGTCACAGTCTGTATTGTACAAGAGCTAATTAGAGGATGGCGGTTACAGACTAAGTCAGGGCGCACAATGGACACTGTTGCGCCCGTGTCAACTGTAAATGATGTTGGTTTACCATCCGCAAATCCATTAACAATCAAGTTTCCACTGATCTTATGTAGCGTGGAAACTGTGTGCTGTTCTGGGCCTTTACTTCTCCAATTGGTGCGATCAGTCTCTTCTCTCGGTATCTTCTTCTCCCAACAGTCTACCTGTAGATGACCACGTTTTCCACAGTTGTAACATTTCGGTCTTCTGTCTTTTTCAAATCGTTGCGACTCTCTTGAACTTTTGAATTGTTTGTCCGACAACACTATTTTTCTGCACCCATCGTAACGGTAATGTGATACAGGGATCTTCTGACTGCAACGTGATGGCACAAACCCATTAATGTAGCGGGACGCTGAATTGGCAGCTTCAAACTCTAGGGCGTGAACAAGAGCTTCTGAGCTATCTCGGTGTCTTGCCATTCGTAACACTTGCTGAAGTTCACAATCTCCGATGCCATCAATAAATGTCTGCACTGTAAACCTTATTCGGAAGTCTTCTGGTGCTTCAGGATAGGCCAATCTAATCAATCTGTCAATACTTGCTTCAAATTCTTGAAGACTTTCCCCGGAACGTTGTCGTCTTGTTCTCAACTGAGCGTAGTACACCTCTCGCAAATGTTTATCACCGTAGCGTAATTCTAGAGCTTTTATCAACTCGGCATAGATGTTCTGGCTGTCAGGTGGCACTTTCTGTAGTAGTTCTGCCGCGGGTCCTTTTAATGGAAGAACAAGTGAAACAGCCTTGTCTTTTTCTGTCCAATTATTTGCGCATGCAGCAGCTTCAAATTGGCGGAGGTACGTTGCCCAGTGAGTGCTTCCGTCAAAGGTTGGAGCTTTGACATGAACTGTCCCTACTGCAGGCAAAGTGACTTTCTCTGTTAACTTATTTTCTGTGTATTTTTCTGTCTTGATCACTGGTACAGTCTGTTCAAAAATTTGTTTTGGTTGAATCTTCATGCACTGTTCAACTTCAATTTTAATTTGTTCTCTTATGTTTGCCATTGAGTTTTCTACTGCAGATATTTTTGTTGACATAACTTCTTCCACAGTCAAGACAGATTTTTCTACTTTAGCTATTTTATTTGACATGGATTCTTCTACATCAGATATTCTGGTAATTTGATTGTTGAGCTCACCTCGTAATTCACCTACGTCACCACGTAGGAGACCCAATTCTGCGGTAGTATGTTCTTGCATCTGCTTTTGTTCATGAATTAATGCTTTGATGTCATCTGCCTCCTGCTTGCGTTTTTCATCCTGTCGTTTTTCTGCTTCTTCCGCCTCCTGTCTGCGTTTCTCATCCTGTCGTTTCTCTGCTTCTTCCGCCTCCTGTCTGCGTTTCTCATCCTGTCGTTTCTCTGCTTCTTCTCTTTCTTGTATTCGTTCTTCTTTTTGTCGTCTTTCTGTTTCTTCCGCCTCCTGTCTGCGTCTTTCCTCTGCTTCCAGCAGGAGGGTTTTCTGTCTCTCTTCCGCTTTCTCTGAATCCTGTCGTCATCGTTCTTCTGTCTGCAACAACAGCGCCTGGAAATTTTCCATCATCTGACTGGCATCCATTGTTTTTCGATTAATTACGAATTACACTCGTCTTGTACAAAGTATCCACTGTTTCCACTGTTAACCGTTCTATCCCACTTCTGACACCACTGTTACGACGGTCTACTCGATCGTCGTAGGTACAGTGGAAACAAAATAAGTACAAGACACCAATTAAGTCACTAATCACACCTTTAATTGTTATAGTAAAACAGTTCGTAATTAACAACACAGTGTCTACAACAAATCAAATGAAAATTGTTCATACACAATAAAATGTCCACTAATATTAAAACTCAACTGTATTACAATTATACCGTCCGAATATAAAACGCAACACTTCACTACTAAGTACTTGAATGTACACCGTAATAACTCGAACCGCTCTGTAAATATATTGCACTGATACTCTCGAACCGCACAGTCAAAAATCTCGCATTGAACTGAAAACTAAGGCCACGACGCGATGTATTTATAGTTACGCTCACACAACAGAAGCTTCCAAACTGCGTCTTATCTCTCGCGAACTACGTAAATTGCTACGGCCTTGACACAGTCCGAGCGCCCGAGCGGAGCCTGGCACAGTCGAGAAAATTCTCGCAAAATGCGTTTAGTAGCACGTACACCACACGCTTACGTCGAGATCTTTCTGGCGCATTCGATAAACGCGTAGATTGTTCTGTGCTGTCGTAGCACTGCCCCCTCCTTAAGCCTGTTCGTCCCGAACTGGCAAAGCGTCTTCGAAGTAATACCCGACCAGGCGATCTAGGTGGCCATCCTTGCGAAGGATAATTTTCCCGTTCTTCGAATTCAGTCTCGTGTGATCCGAACATCACGTTTTGATTGTTCTGTGCTGTCGTAGCAATACTGTATTGAAGAGTGATAACGCTTGTGTACACCAGCCGAATATATAGTGTGACTACGCGGTCAGTTATAGTATGGCAGTGCGCACTGTTACGTGGACTGAGTTCTATTGTACTCATTGTGTTATGTGTTTGTGTATTGATGTGTTTTAATTATTATACTCTTGACACGTTCGTTATGAACTAGAAGAAAAAACGATTTTACCTGATGATGGGAACGTGTTCCCGAAACATGTCGTAAGACATCAAAGATGTAGTCGCAGCACGGATAAAGAAAAAGGTATTTATTATTCAATTTATATTACTTTCATTGATTTTACTATGTTTGATGATAAAACCAAACCATGTAGGTCTATAAATAAACCTATAAAAGACAGTAGGCCTATGTACATTACTTGTTATAAAACTAATCTGTGTGTTACTAAAGTGTACACATAAATAAATATTAATAAAAGTTAAAAAATATAGTCTTTTTCACAGTTCCATCACATTTTCCTTTTAGATTTAAGATCAAATGAGATATTTGCAACAGAGATAGTTGAAATGACTATTTTCAGCATGTAACGTCTTTTCGCCGCGTTACAAATCCAGGGAACCCATCGTAATTAAACTCCGTTAATCAGATGGGCTGCCTACGTTGTAACAGAATGTATCAAAATAATTAATATAACAAATTACTTACTACCTGTGTAAGGAAACAATGGCAAGGTATACAGTTGATTTAAGCACTCCTCATATGTGTGTAACAAGAAGACTTCTCTTTATTTAACATTTAAAAACATTTACTGACAGATCCCATGACATTATTAATTCAATTATTAAGTTATTTGAAAGGTTTCTTTAAACTTTGGGATCAAAACTGATTCTATATAGCTATACCTCGGATCCGGGTAACCTTCGGTATTTATTCATTACAACTTTTAGTCATAATCAATTCATGATATTAGCTTGCAAGACTTTCTTTTATTCAACCATTGGAAGAATGGTATTATTGCTTGAATTATATTACTCTACATTAGCATATAAACTGTTACAACGTATGAAGTTAGAATAGTTACATGAAATTCTTAGATTTAATTTATAAGTCTTTACAAAGTTAATAGTTTCTGAAAAGTCTCTTTCAAGATGTGTTGTGTAACAAATATTAGTAACCCTCGATAGACAGGCTATCGAGTCACCTTTTAATTGGTATGCAGAAGACTCGTCCTGGGGTATCCGTCTTGGGAAACAGGAACAGCTACGTGGTCATCTCGGTCTGGTCTTCGTCCGTAAAGGGCTCCAAAGTTCGCAGGTTGAACTTTCTACGATGATACTTGTAGATTCTCGGATGTCCTGATCTGCATATTCTGTCGTGTGTACTAGAGTTTGTGGCTTCTGATAGTTCACATCTCCAGGTATGACGTTGGAAGTGTTGTTATTTCTTGAAGTTCGAAGTCATCTTGTGTTACACCTTTTTTTTTTACGTTTCGAGTTTTACACTTTAAATCTCTTGTTTATTTACATAACTATATGAGTTAACACATCCAGATGCTTTAGGCAGCTATTTCTGGTATACCATCTTAAGGTAAAACAAAGTATAGGTAACATATTTTAAGAGCACAGCTCTTACGTCTATACTGTACGAAGTCACCATTGCGAAGAGCGAAATTCTGCTCCCTTCGCCTGTACTGGACAAAATGGTAGTGGGGCAATTACCGCGCGAGAATATAGTTCCTAACTATATTTAAGTTAACATTTTTATTTATACAAACTATCCCTAAACAAATATACATAATTTAAATCAGTTGTTTTAGCGACTATCTGTGTCTTCAGATTTTTAATTATTAACATTAGGTTTTTTTATCTTATTCTAACTTACACAAGACTCGGAAAACATGTCGAGTCTGGAATCAACAGGACCGCGCCTGCTCACAAGCAAAGGGTTAAATACGATATTAATAACTCTTTACAATTTATCTTTTTATTAGAGTATCTTCTAACTAATTACTGCTTCCTCTCATACTGAGTACATACAGGTATTTTATATTAATACAGTGAGATTTAAATGGTTTAATAGCTCGCAACCTTAATATTTAAAAATTTTTTATTATTTTGATTATTTCTTTTATTTAAATCGTCACATACTCCACCGCTTAATTTGCACGCTATGGTTAAGCTTTTTGAGTCTCACAATTGGGCACTGGGACATTGAATGGGGTTAGTGTGTGTAATTTCTTTCACATAGTTGTTGGACACTTTACAACGTTGTCCACATAGTTATTACCTATAGTTACAACACAGTATACTTTATATTCTTATAAACTACCTTTTTTTTTTTTACATACTATTTACACTTAATATTTACACAATTAAAACACAAAACTCTTTCTTATCTCTATCACTTAATTTTACTACCGTTTTTTTTTGTTTGTCTTACTCTCTCTTCTGTAGAGTAACTTTCTAAATCTTTACTATTTAGAATTCTATCTTTTCTTCTGTGAGTCCTATATAACTCATGTAGTTAATGAGTGTTAGTACCCATCTAGTTAATGATTATTCATTAATGCATGCTTCGCAGAACTGGAACTCAGGTTGATCAGGCCTCGTTTCCAAACTCTACGATTTACATTTTTCACGTGGATTCAGAAATATACTTTTCTTTACTGCCTAGTATTCCCTTTTCTTTTTGGGTTATACTATACCGTCACTTCTTCTTATACAACTTTAGTTGCGAAATATGCGTTCTCCGCATATATTTCTGAGTTGCAGGTTCGCACAGGGCTACTGTAACTGGAGTTAGGTACTTTTGGATTTGGTAAGGGCCACACCATCGGAATGATAGTTTAGAGGTGGTCTTATCAATCGCACTACTAATGGGGTGAGTCTTGTACATTACTAAGTCACCTACTTGGTACCTGACTGAGTTGCTATGATTACCTTTCTCGTGGTATCTTCTGGATTTTTCTTGCTCTTAAGTTAGAGCGGGCTTTGTTCCATATTCGCTTTATCTGCTTATCCGTTATTTGCGGAGGCAGCAGATCGTGTATATTCCATCTTGTGGACAAAGGGTGGTTTGGTCGATACTTGTATAGTAACTCGAACGGGGTCGACTTGTGACCTTCGTGGTAAGCTGAATTAAAAGCGTATTGAATCCAGGATAGATTTTGGTCCCACGACATGTGATCGTTCGCATGATAGGCGATTAGCGCAGATTTGAGGTTTCGTAGATACCTTTCAGCAATATTGCCTTGCGGTCGATACTCTGTAGTGGTTATATGGTCTATCCCTAACTTGAAACACATATTCTTAAATTCTTTGGCTTTAAACTGTGGACCGTTATCAGATACTATACGTACTGGAGTACCGTAGTCTTTAAATAGTCTTTCCTGTAGTATTTTAACTGTTGTCGACGCTAATGCTCGTCGCATGGGATACATCCAAACAAATTTGGTGAACGAATCTACACATATCAGTAACATGGTATTTCCTGATTTGGATCGTGGATACGGACCTGAGAAATCTAGATAAAGTTTCGAAAAAGGGGTCTTTGGGATTTCTGATATCAATTGGCTTACTTGAGTATTTCTGGCGGGTTTGCTAAGGGCGCATAATGAACATTTCTTTACGAAGTTGGCTATTTCGCAGTTCATATTGTTCCAATGATATTCCTTTCGAATACGATATATCGTCTTATTGATTCCCATATGGGCTCCTATGGTAGATGAATGGAAGTATTCCATTAGCATGGGCTTAATTACATCCGGGGCTATTATTCTTAATTCCTTTCCGTCTCTTATCTTGAGACACAATACATTCTTACTCAATACGTACTTCTCGGATTTAATACCTTGGGTAAGTTGTTCTATAATAGGCTTCAGTAAGGGGTCTTGTTGTTGATACAGGGCAATGTTTGTAAAGGCAAGGAGGAATTCAGTAATTACGGCGTTAGCACTTGCTATTTCCGGTTTCACTATGTTTTCGGAAGTTTTAGTGGGTGACTGGAACATACGGGACAGGGTATCGGCGACTACATTTTGAGTACCTTTAATATGCTGCACTCTGAATTTGTAGCAGTTTAATTTCAATATCCATCTGCCAATTCGTCCTAATTGTTTAGGGTGATTCAATAACCATGATAACGCCTGATTGTCGGTTTCCAAAAGGAATTCTTTATGTTCTAGGAAGGGTTTAAACTTTTCGAACGCAAAAACAATTGCTAAACATTCCAATTCATATGCGGAATACTTTCTTTCTTGATCGCTCAGTGTTCGTGATGCATAACTAATTGGTAGTCTACAGTTATCTATCTCTTGGTATATCACTGCACCTAACGCTACACTGGAACTGTCGGTTTGCACGACGAATGGTTTTGTGAAATCAGCTAATTGCAAAACTGGGGGAGATATAATGCTTTCTTTAAGTTGCTCAAACGCGTTTTGATGTATTGAGCTCCATTCGAACTTCATTCCCTTCTTTCGTAAGGAGTTTAGGGGTGCGGCTATTTCGGCAAGATGGGGAATATATTTGTGGAAATAATTCACCATACCTAAAAATCGGGCTATACCTTTTGCATCTCGTGGGGGTGCAAATTCTCTAATAGCACGGGTACGTTCGGGGTCAATGCTTACCTTTCCATTCGCTTTCACGATATGTCCTAAGAAAGAAAACTGAGGGACAGCAAAACTTACCTTATTTGGGTTCACCGTTAATCCTGCTCTTAGTAAACGAGATAACACTTCACGCAAATGTTTGAGATCTTGTTCCATTGATTCACTGTATATTACGATGTCGTCCAAATAGTGGTACACATATTTAAATTTAATGTCGTGAAATATCTTCTCCAATAGTCTACTACATACGGAACTTCCTTGAGATATTCCAAAGGGTACCCTAGTAAATTGGTACAAGTTAAAAGGAACTGCAAACGCGGTTAGACGTTTGGATTCTTCTGAAAGAGGTATTTGGTGAAAAGCTTGATTCAGATCCATTACCGTAAAAACCATAGCTTTAGTAAAATAATGAAACGCACTATGGATGTCTGGAAGAGGGATTGATTCAAATTCTATTCTTTTATTTAATTGCCTGTAGTCTACAACTAGTCGGTGTTTATCTGGTCCTTTTGGTACTAAAAAGGAGGGTGAAGAATATGGGGACGTAGAGGGTTCTATGACTCCTTGGTCCAATAACTTATTGATATGGTTTCGCATGACTTCCATCTTGGGAGGCGACAACTTGTACGGAGGTAGTCGTATTACTTTCTGATCACTCAGATTAATTTTATACTCTATTAGGTCCGTAAGTCCTAGTTTTGGTGTAAGAACCGAGGAAAATTCTTTTATTAGTTTTACTATTTTGACTCTATCTCTTTGTTCTAGGTGAGATAAATCTGAATCTTGGTGTATTACATGTGCAGTAGATGAACAACGTTTATCTTCCTTACTATCAAATTTATGTTTTCTTGCACGGTCAAATCTGAAATAAAATTCTCGCTCGTAGATGTCAAGAATCATTCCTGTCTTACTAATAAAATCTGCACCTAATATTAAAGCAGGTCCTAATTCTTTACATACTAACATTGTAAACATCCAACTTAGGTTTTTTATTTTAACCTTAACGGTAATGCTCAGGTTTATATTTATTTTACGTTTATCAGCGGTAGCACACTTTATATTCACAGGTTGGTTCCGTTTTACTAGATGATGTTTAGCTAACATGTCCGCTAATTCTTGGCTGATTAAGGTTCTACTAGATCCCGAATCAATTAAGGCGATGGGGGATGTAACACCTAAGTCGACTCGTATTAATGGTAGTAGATTTTTTTCCATTTACATCTATTAATCGCATTACACTTTTCACGAAATTCTCGCACATAGGGGTCGATTTCTTTCGCACCTTTTTTGTTTTTCACTTGGTTACAGAATAATTCATTCTTATTATTATTACTGGATTCTTTTAGTTTACCCAATTTCGAGTAGCTGCGGAAGACACAGGTTTTCGGGTCTCCCTGCCTTACATGTTTTTTGAATTGGTGTTATTCCGTTCCAATGGCTTACTTTTGCACTCTCTTCTTATGTGCCCATATTTGCCACAATTATAACAGGTGGGTTTTCTGCGAGGTGGGTACTTGGTTTCCGCTTTATCTGGGTTTACAGTTAACTTACCAGCTTTGCGCACATGGTGAGGTCTACTAGAAACTTGTCTTTCATACGAGGTTGTTACATCAGGCAGTAGTGCACGCAATTGATGTCTATTAGTTCCAGAGGTTTTCATTGCTTCTCTACTTTGATCTGAGTACCATACATTTGAAGAATGGATACTGCACTGTTCTAGATCAGCAATTGTATTGGGTCTATTCATCAATGATAGTCCGAGATCTTTCTTCAGGTGACACGCCTATTAAAATGGTGTCCACCAGTTGTGTTTCATTCCAGCTTACACGTAGTAGTCGAGAGGACTCCCTAATATCGGAGATGTAGTGAGCTAATCTCTCCTGATGTCCTTGTACTCGGAGTACTGTCTTTCTTTTTATTTCCTCATAGATGCCGGTGGGAATAAAGTATTTTATTATAGAGCTATGTAGCTCTTCTACTGGGAAGGTAGAGGTTAGGGCTTCTAGCACACGATTTTTTAACGGGGGTTTACACTTTGGTAACAGAACTTGTAAAATTTGCCAGTCATTCAGCTGCTGTATATCCTTTATCTGAAGAAGATAACTAATAAATGTTAGTAATTTGGAAACATTTAAGCCATCCGTATAAGGGATTTCGGTTAAAATCTTCTCCACAGGGTGAGTCATTTTACCGTATAGATCTGCGTTATAGTTCATAGGTGTAATTCCTCGATGAGGGCGGTTAGATTCATTGGAGGTGGTGGTCAATTCATTATTTCCGGGACGAAACTGAAAATGCTCGGGAGGAGGGGCATTTACATCTGTATCAGTATTTTGTTCTGGGTTCGCTTGCACTTGCGATACGATAGGTGAGTTCCAATCCGAGTTAGGCGGAGGTAAACCAGTGGTGGGGGATTGTACTGGGGAGATGTGTAACTTCATTAATGATTTCTCTATTTCGTCCATCCTGAATGAGTCGGATTTTCGTCTTAAATCGTTAATAATTGAAGGTAAGCGGCGTAGAGCTTCGTCTGCTAGCTTTTGTACATCAACGGGTATTTCTGTGAGATTCGGCCAGATCGACAAATTTTTTATTCGCCTGGTTAAATGCTCTATTCTCTGGGTAGTCCGCAAAATTTTTGCCGGAGATTTCTCGTCTTGGAGTGTTTGAGACAATAAGTATAGTTCACTATACTTGGCATTACAAATTTCTTTCTCGCTTTCATAATCGAGTTGGCTTAGATAGTTTAATTGCACGGGCGCATCAAATCCACATTCGCGAATTGACCTTCGTAATTCCGCGACTGTTACATCAGCATGGGGTAGTCCACGCAAAAGGGCTTCGTAAGACAGCTCGTCTTTTAATAACAAATCCGGGTTAAATTGGGCCATTTTGTTCTAACACATTAGCACGTACTTAAATTTAATACTAGTACATTACACATATATTACATATATATAATAAATTCTTAAGTAATCAATTTACACAAATTAGAAAAGAACAATTTCTCTTCTAAGGGAGAGACAGAAATCACACACATATATTTTTCAAGGTTAAATAGCCGATCAGCTGTTTTCGGGAATGTAGGTCACCCTCTGTGTTTAGTTAACAAGGAACTGGTGTGTCAGTGAGAAAGGGGGTTTTACTCTTATTGTTCTCTACACAATGCGACTGAATAACACAACTACTTTATACCGTTATAAACGAGAGAAGGGGAGCACAATCTTATTCAACAAATTTATTATTATTATTTCGCTTGACAACACTTTGACTCCGTTCATTCATAAACTTTTCTCAATTAAATAAATTACTTATTTTGTTCACAAGTTTTAAATCACGAACTTCTACTTAATTACCTTGGTCTACATTACATACTTTATTATTAACAAAGTTATTTTTAATTAATTTTTTTTTTTAACACATACTAGTGTATGTAAGCTATATAGTTGGACATACACTGTGCAGAATGATTCAGGAAACAACAGGTCATGGATTGTCGTAAACAAACCTGTTACAGATTGTTCGGTTGACCAAAATTGTTATGTTTGGTCACAATTCATGTATGCAAGTAATTATATCGAATAATGCAGGTTCCTACTGGCCTATAGAATGCAAAAGCTATATGCATTGTATGACGCTAAGGATATTTCACTTATACCTACTATCATCTACGTAACTTAATACACTATTAAATATGTTTTGAACATTAAAGTTATTAAAGTAACTTTCTGAGTGCATAGATCAATATTATATATTTAGTTATTGTTCATACAAATTATCCACGCATAGTGAATGCAATTTTGTTTGTGACACTCTGTACACAAATAACTCTTTTTTTTTTTTTTTTTTTTTTTTAAGTGACGCAATTTTGTTTGCGTCGCGATGCTTACAACTACTTTAACTTTTAAGCAGAGTGGCGCACTTTTGTAACGTCTTTTTGCCGCGTTACAAATCCAGGGAACCCATCGTAATTAAACTCCGTTAATCAGATGGGCTGCCTACGTTGTAACAGAATGTATCAAAATAATTAATATAACAAATTACTTACTACCTGTGTAAGGAAACAATGGCAAGGTATACAGTTGATTTAAGCACTCCTCATATGTGTGTAACAAGAAGACTTCTCTTTATTTAACATTTAAAAACATTTACTGACAGATCCCATGACATTATTAATTCAATTATTAAGTTGTTTGAAAGGTTTCTTTAAACTTTGGGATCAAAACTGATTCTATATAGCTATACCTCGGATCCGGGTAACCTTCGGTATTTATTCATTACAACTTTTAGTCATAATCAATTCATGATATTAGCTTGCAAGACTTTCTTTTATTCAACCATTGGAAGAATGGTATTATTGCTTGAATTATATTACTCTACATTAGCATATAAACTGTTACAACGTATGAAGTTAGAATAGTTACATGAAATTCTTAGATTTAATTTATAAGTCTTTACAAAGTTAATAGTTTCTGAAAAGTCTCTTTCAAGATGTGTTGTGTAACAAATATTAGTAACCCTCGATAGACAGGCTATCGAGTCACCTTTTAATTGGTATGCAGAAGACTCATCCTGGGGTATCCGTCTTGGGAAACAGGAACAGCTACGTGGTCATCTCGGTCTGGTCTTCGTCCGTAAAGGGCTCCAAAGTTCGCAGGTTGAACTTTCTACGATGATACTTGTAGATTCTCGGATGTCCTGATCTGCATATTCTGTCGTGTGTACTAGAGTTTGTGGCTTCTGATAGTTCACATCTCCAGGTATGACGTTGGAAGTGTTGTTATTTCTTGAAGTTCGAAGTCATCTTGTGTTACACCTTTTTTTTTACGTTTTGAGTTTTACACTTTAAATCTCTTGTTTATTTACATAACTATATGAGTTAACACATCCAGATGCTTTAGGCAGCTATTTCTTGTATACCATCTTAAGGTAAAACAAAGTATAGGTAACATATTTTAAGAGCACAGCTCTTACGTCTATACTGTACGAAGTCACCATTGCGAAGAGCGAAATTCTGCTCCCTTCGCCTGTACTGGACAAAATGGTAGTGGGGCAATTACCGCGCGAGAATATAGTTCCTAACTATATTTAAGTTAACATTTTTATTTATACAAACTATCCCTAAACAAATATACATAATTTAAATCAGTTGTTTTAGCGACTATCTGTGTCTTCAGATTTTTAATTATTAACATTAGGTTTTTTTATCTTATTCTAACTTACACAAGACTCGGAAAACATGTCGAGTCTGGAATCAACAGGACCGCGCCTGCTCACAAGCAAAGGGTTAAATACGATATTAATAACTCTTTACAATTTATCTTTTTATTAGAGTATCTTCTAACTAATTACTGCTTCCTCTCATACTGAGTACATACAGGTATTTTATATTAATACAGTGAGATTTAAATGGTTTAATAGCTCGCAACCTTAATATTTAAAAATTTTTATTTTGATTATTTCTTTTATTTAAATCGTCACAAGCAATAAAGGAGAATTGAATATATAGAAGTTACTTGGTGGTGGGGGGGGGCTAACAATAGTGCCTAGGGGTGGCAGGACACCTAAATCCTGGCCTGTTGTCAGTTGTTGTACAGTGTACTTTTCATATGCATTATATGTACTGAATACAGTATTCATATTAACGCATGAGCTCAAAATACTAAGGTTTATATCTTGCTGTTCAACATTTTCAGAATTTAAAACAAGCATTGTGTGAAGTAATTCTAGATAAGGAGTCTGGAACAAGAATGTCTAATACTCACTTGGAATTTGGTAAAAATAGTGTATCAGTATTACAGTATATGAGGTGTCTTAACTGAAGAAAGCAGACCCATAGATAAAACATAACATCTAATAATGAATTCTTTTAATTGCAAAATAATATGGTGTCTAGAAAGAAAATTCATGTCTTTTTTTTTGTAATCTTTTACAAATATTACTTTCTGTCTTCAGTCACTGGTAATGCAGCCCTTTAAAATATAATTGTAACATAGTTAGTAGATTTCTATAAAAAATAACCATAGACTTGCATGTCATGTAGTAAGTTACTGTACTACATAGAGCACTTGATCAGACAATAATAATCATTAAATTTTAAAATATTGATCGCTACCAGTCTGCGCTCATCTTCAGGGGATACAAAAACCTGTTAACATAATTTCTAATAAAAATCTGCAAGATAGCTTAAGTACAAAAGCAGATTGTGAAATGAGACTTAAAAAAAGCAGGTATTTAAAATACCAAAACAAAATTTTTAATATACAGGAAATTGCACTTATTCTAGACAGTCTGCCTGAGTTGAGTAGAATTAACAAGCAAGTACCACACTGTTTATTATTACATAGGTGCCTGAAAATTGTAAATCAAAAACAATAAACGTTTGAGATGTAGAGAAACTGCTGGCATATATTATGGAAAGCATCTTCATATGAGATTTTTAATGGAATGTATTCTACATGCTGGTAAACCTAAAGGAAGAGGCATGTTGAAAGTTCCAGAAATCAATATAAAGTAGGTGTTAAAGCCTGAATAGGGAATTCAGAAGAAGACCTAGTAATAAATAATTAACTCGTATAAAGTACAATGCGCACAAATTTAATCTATTCAATTTAGTATATGAAATTTTATGC
Organism: Magicicada septendecula; assembly: GCA_034769895.1. Taxonomy (NCBI): domain Eukaryota; kingdom Metazoa; phylum Arthropoda; class Insecta; order Hemiptera; family Cicadidae; genus Magicicada; species Magicicada septendecula. The sequence goes on along the minus strand of CM068368.1, from coordinate 58,309,365 downwards.
CATGTATTTAAAAGCCAAGTTTTAATAATAATAATAATCTTGCTCTTATGTTATATAGCTTGAATAATTCAAATCAGACCACTATTAAGGTAACAATTTGTTTTTGTAGTAAAATCAGTGCTTAATGTTCAGTCTATTCTAAGAGAGAGAGAGAGACATGATTACAAAATACACTGTAATGTGCAAGAAGAAGAATCTGTAGTAGGATGAGGGATGATCACTGTGCACTAAGAACTACGGTATGGACACCACATGTTTAATAAAATATGCAAAATGGAGAGTGCCAGAGAGATAAAGTCCCTCATTCTTCTTTAGTAAAATATGAGTATGTCTAGCAGAGTAGAGATGAATGGAAGAGGATGAGAAATGTTTTGTGTACTGTTCTAACATTGTAGTGTTACTGTTGAAGCGAGTGTAAGCACGAGAAACTTGACGAATTTGATCATTTTTGAAAGAACGGTTATAATGGTAATGTAACTGTAAAGCTGAAGTGAGTGTAAGCATGAGAAATTGACAGAATTTGATCGTTTTTAAAAGAACAATTATAATGGTAATGTAACTGTAAATTTCTCACAATGGTTATTCATTATGGGTACAAAAATTTTATGCACTCAGATTTCTTAGGTTTGAATCTGTGAAAAGGTTTCACCAAACATTAGTATTTTTGCCAACAAAAAGGCAGTGGATTGCACTGATATAGCTTTGCATTCATATCGTATTTATATAATTCCTATTTATACAGTTCAGAATCTTCTTAAAAACTGTCATTCCAAAGTACCTTATACATACCCTTGCCCAATATTACTTGATAATAAGACCTCTATATTTGGGATGAACTTTTTAGAATGCTTGTCCTGATTTTAGCGGTACTGGCCTGAACAGTTAAATGCTACTGGATTTGTGCTGTAGTACAATTTCTTTCAATAAATAATGGTACCTTAGTACCAAATCAATAAACCATTAGGATGCTTTCACACGAGACACTCAATGGCTAACACTTGACCACCAGTCTCTGAGGAAGCCACAGTACAGCCTCAGGTGTGTCTCTGATGTCAGAGCCACTGATCTATCCCCACCCATGAGGAGTTCTATTATTTTATTTGTGCTGTTGTAGTGATGTAATTCAAGGAGGCACTTGGTCTGTCTCATCACCATTCAATGCAATACTTAGCGTGTCTCCTTTCCTGCCTATTGCCATACTCTTGGTCATCTTATTTACTCTCATTCTGTATTCTTCACATTTGCCATCAAGATTTTTGATCATTTTAACTTTTTTCATACTACTCACTAAAACAACTATAGCATTGGGAAATATAACACCTCCACTCTCCTCGCACCTACATTTCACCCTCTTCTGCCATCAAAACATTTCTCAATTACTTCCTCCAAATACAGGTTAAATAGAGCAGGTATCACCCCTATCTCATTCCCCACCCTCTAGATCAATCTCTTCCTCTTCCTTTACTGTTTGCTTTTTATAAAAATTAGAAAATAATTTACATTTAATCTGTTTCTAAATTTCTCTTGAACTTTTCAAGAACAAATATGGCAGCAACAGCACATTAATAAGGGCATATGCTTACAGCCCCCCAAATAATAATATATTCCAAATTTTGTTGTACACATTTAATATGTGAATACAGCAAATATTTTGTGTACAATAAGGCCATCAGCTGAGTACAATATCTTCAACTATGCCTGGCAATAGGTTGGTCATAGTCTGATTTAGGCATGTTCATTAAAGTAAGGAGTGCATTAGAACATCCCGTATGCATGTAAGAATTATGTGAACTAGAAATGTTATCGTTAAGCTGGAATTCTGCGAGTGTGGATTTTTTGTACTTTGCAACATTTCAAACGATGCACCAGTATTTGAAGTTCTGTGAAATTTGTGCAATGAAAGTACACATAAAAAGCTTCACAAATTGACAAAAGCATTTTCTGCACGAAATGTCAACTTGAGACGAAAGTTATGCAGAAACTTGGACTTCGCCAAACACTGCAGAAAAATGAACACTGTTAGGTTTGTCAACAAGGTACTTCAGCAACCGCTCTCAGTTTCAGACGATGACCACCTGCGATGGCTCATCAGTTCAATTTATTGTGCAAGAATTATGTTCTGTGTACAGTAATAGGTAACATTTTTTTTTTAATCCGTTTGGACATGTGCTGGGACACACAACACTGAAAGTAGCATAAAACTGCTGGATATGGATATTCAAATTTTATGTTGAACAGTGGTGTTGATATATGACATTTAATGCAAAAATATATACAATCAGTTGCGATTTCAGTATATTTTGGAATAAAAGGAAACTTATTTAGGAGGAAGTTGTTACAGGACAAAACGGGGTTTAATAACCCCTTTACGGGTTTTAATAATTTTCCGTAATTAACCATATATAATAATTTTATGAAAGCCATTGTTGGGGACTCATTGGAAGGTAGAAATAAGTATGTGACTCATTCCAAGTCGAACAGACATTACTGTATAAGGTGAGGTATTTGTTAATTATCATATCATGCTTGGATCATGAGAGAGCCACGTGTTTTTCAATATTAAAACAAACTTCGGCATCCAGAAACTACTGGAAGCTTCGATATGTGAAGATGGGAGACGGGTGGACGTTGGTGGAGCCACGTGGCTGATACAAAAAGAGCGGATAGCATACACAGATTGCCAGAGTCAGCAGCCCGCCTTCATACTGAACAGACGAAATTCTAACCATAGCCTCGGGCGAGTTTCTGGTAGACCGAAAATGTCAAAGTAGGTCTACCAAGGAATATATTATAATGTAAAACAACAGTAAACAGTTTTTCAACCGTATTAACAGTTTTAAAAAAGGAGTGAAGTTAATAAAAACAGTGGTAGTTAAGTGAAGAAGACTGCACCGACATAGTGCGCAATATCGGGGACCTCATACAGCTAAGTACAGTGAAAAAACTAATTTAACAGACCAAAAGGGAAGGACAGTTGATATAATTTGAATTAAATAATTAATGAGCTCAATAAATAAACGGGGGTTAAAAAGATATGTATAGAGAGTGAGAAAGTGGGTGAGAATATAAAAAGTAAAATAGAAAGTACTGGTTTGTGCAATTATAATTAATCATTTATAGCTTTGTTTAACTAATTTTTATGTGTGTTCAATATTGAGTAATTTGTTAATAAAAAATGAATATGGTTAGTAATTTTTGATTTGCTACAATGAAAATAAATTCAGATTTCTGTATGACAATCACCATGTGTTAAGTGTAGTTATTATGCCAAAACCTAACCTATTTTCTGTGTCGAAATCTCGCCTAATCGGACCTGTCAGTTTTCTGAATTCAGGGAAGTAAATTAACTCAAGTGTTTTAAATGGGAAGAGTGTAAAAGGTTTATACATTACCGTCTCCAAATGTATTGGCAGCCCTGTAAGCGTTGTGGGATTCTCAGTGTTTTAAGGTAAGTACGAAAAAAGATCATGTAAGTAAGTAATATTCTTGTTGGGTGTTTGTAATTGTTAATATAGTTACAATTATAGGTAGAAATAGTTGAACTATTTCTTATTTTCAAAAATAGGTACTTTTGAAGTATAGAATTCATTAACAGCATCTTCAAACCATTTTGGATCTTCATATGAAATACTGTGTGGACGTCCTTTTTTGCTGTAATAGTGAAATTCTGAAATGCCACGTCCCTTTATTCCATTAACTGAACACTTCAGAAAACGTTCATGCATTCTTGCTTCCCATTTCCAACCGACATAGTGTATACCCTCGTACTCTACTTCAATTTGAGCAGTATACAAGTTGTAACCTGAAAATCAATCATTATAACATAATTACATATTTGGATATGTGTCTACTAACACTTGACACAACCACAATCGACATATAATGTATGTCTGGTCTGCCATATGTTGTTTTAACAATAACAATTGTCCGTGAGAGAATTATCGTGTGTTCTTTGTACAAAAATTATCACTTTCGTATTCAGCATGGAATTTTTTGTAGTGTCTGAAAATATGAAATTAACATAATTACGGTACTTATAAGGATTTGTAATCAAACAATTGAAATCTTATACAGTTTGATATTAGTTCGGATTGAAAAAAGTCAGCTGCAAGAATGCATATTGGAAAAATCAAACAATGTTTATAGTTAAACCTGAAGATACGGCTTTGGGTGCCTGTACTACCAGCTTGTCGAGTTGTACTGTACAGTAATGTTGTATACTTCATTTGTTCGTTTTAACTGTCTACCCTTGTGTGTGTGTGTGCATGCAAGGTTAGCATGCAGTAAATTCATACATACATAAATTCTTAGATTTCGTTGTCCATGATGTGTCTGTTACTTAACTAAATATAATTATTTCACTACCGACTCGGAACAAAGTTTTTTATGGGTAAACACGTAAAAGTTTTACCTTATAGCCTAAACCGGTTTTCGCTTTTAAAAAGCTTCAGAGGCTGCCACTGGGAGCACTGTCCGTCTTGTTGTTGGCAACGGTATCGACTTTTGAAAGATCAATATTGTGTGTGTGGGGTGTGATATGTTCAAATAATGCGTGTGATTTGAATTTTGTCTGTTAGTTTAGGATGTCGTTTTTGTGTTTTCGTGTTTGTATATTTCCGATTGTTCTAGAGTGTCTAGTTTTCGGCTTCTTGTGTGTATGTTGTAATGTAACAAAATAGGGAGACTAAATAAATGTAAAAACTCAAAAATTAAAAAGACCTATAAAAAAATAATTGAAACTAAAACAATAATAAATGACAATGAAGTACAATCCATTTAGTAAATGGAGTAATGTACCATAATATATAAACAAAAAAATGTATATAAGATTAAATTATAAGACTGTAGTGATAACGAGCATAAACCAGTGAATAATAATGAGTGATAATCAATCAAACAGGATTGAGAAAATATTAGTATCAGTGTTTAGGTGAGTTGATAAATCATCACAATAAAATCACCACAATTATGTGGTGAAAGCTCCTAGTAAACTAAGTGTTTTACAAACAACGATCACAAATCAAGTGATAATATTAGGTGTATGAATAACAAAGTTAATAATAATTGTTTATGTTCCCAATTCCTTACTACTATAGAAACAGGACTATATTTAAGTGAAAGGGCAACCGTTAATTATCATACAAAAAGAGTGATCAATAAATAAAACACAGCAAAGTGGGATGAAAGGAGACATGGTTACTATGTGTAGAACCATTTTATATAGTTTAATTTGGAAAAAATAGTTTAGTTATGCAAATGTTCATTAGGATCATAGCCACATGGGCATGACAGTAAGTTAATATAATAATATATCTTTTGTTTGTTAAAATAAGAATACATCTTTTATTTGTTAAAATATGGTTATAGGAATGTAATGAAGAGTATAGCTTAAATAATTCACCAGAAGGTAACAAAGTAATAAAAAACGACACAGTTGGTAAACTCAAAGCAGTATACCAAGCAATAGGCCAATACTAGTGTTTTAGGATTGGTCATATAACTAATTATGGTAAACTGCAGAAATAAGAAAATGTTATGGTATGTTAAACAGTATTTATAGTTGTTGAGAGTTAATTTAAATGTTGAAAATTTGTTAGACTACCAGTCGTGGAAACATGGCATGAATTTAAATGTTTATGAAGTTTGTTAATGAAGAAATAGAATAAGGGTATAATAAATTTTAATACAATGTAGTAGAATTACAGAGAAAATGTATAATTAATCGTAAGACTTTAAATTAACAGGACAAATAATGATTGTAAAAGAACAAAACAAGGAATTAAAGAAACAACAGGGCCTAGGCAGATGTTGAACATTAAAAGTAGTATCAAAATTAGTTAACAAAAAATCAAACCACTGTGAATTAGTGAAAGTAAGCCAGAATTGTTAAATAGATTTTCTTTTTTATAGTAATCATAATGTAGTAATTAGTTTAAGGAATTATAACATGATTTTGTGAAAGTCATATGACTAAATGGCCTATAAAACATGATTTTGTAAATCACAAAAAATACTTATTAGGTCACACAAACAGGTCATATCAGGTATCAAATTGGTTGTAATAAAAATAAGGAAAACCATTATGTAAATTAAAATAAGTAAAATTAGGTAATAGTTAGGGAGTAATTTATACCGGAACACCATTTATTTATAATATGACCCAGAGTTCAGCTGAACTGACCAATGAGGAGTTAGCAAAAGTTGGTCAAGACCGTTTGAAAGAGTAAGAAAACGAATTATTCTATTGTTAGGAAGCAAAATGTACAGGTCAACTCTGTGAAGCCGGGAGCCAAAGTGTAACAAAGTATCAATTCTGAGAGGGAAAATTAATAAAATTATATCTAAAACAAAATTAAATTCAAAAATGAAGATAAAGCAAATCTAATAAGTATAAAGCAAGAAAAGAATAAGTAAAACATAAAACTAAAAGAAATAAAAAAGTGAAAAGCAATATTCATACTCGATCTGGTAAGAAAATAACCTTATACTAAAATCACAGTTTAATACTACACAATAGTGAAGGAAAACAGAGAATTAACTATAATTACAGAGAAAACTTAAAATAAAATCATTTATTTTAAAAGAAACAATGACAAACTTTCGTAATCTTTGAGGTGGAATCTGAGCAGCCATCTTTGAATTTATTGTCTTCAACTCAAACTCTAAATGGCCATGTTTGTTGACTTTGGACGTGTGAAGTAAATAATTATTATTCAAATACTTAAACAAAACTAACTTTATGTATAATAGTAAGTAAGATTTTATTAACATTGTAAGTATTGTACTTCCTAATAGCATTTCTAACCTTTCATAGCAGTTAAAAAGAATCCTATAATTAATATTATAAAATAAAAACAAGATTAATTTTGTTACAATCGACCCGTGATAAAGAGTCGATCCGGGGAATGAATAATTTCGATCTGTGATCGTACTACTAATTTTCAAAGCAATAATAACCAATAAATACAATTAGTGGATTGTAAAGGGAGTTTTATTTATTAAATAAAAGTAGAAGTTTTTTAAGTACAGTAGTAAAGGAAGAGTGAATACATTGGTAAGTGGAACGTTATCAAAAAGAAGTGAACCAGCAGATAACCTATATGCGACGAGTCGATTTTACAATCGAATGGAATTGACACAAAACATTTCTTTTAATAAAATTTTACCAAAACGGATGAAGAACAAATACACATTAATTAATATTTCTTAACTGTTTAAATATCGAATCAAATAATTTGAATAACGGAATAAATTAAATTAAAAATAAAATAAATACAATTAATTTGTTTAAAAAAAATTATTTTTAATTTTTTAATTTCCTGAAGAGGAAAGAACAATCGAACGAAAAAGACACGTTACAGATTAGCGCTCCAACGCGGGGCTTTATAAGTAAGAGTAAACCAGAAGGGTTTCAGCACAAATTAACCCAAGAATAATAAAAATAAATTAACACATTAAAGACACGTTACAATGTATAGAATGTCCATGTTATTGTCGATGTTTTTGTATATGTGGTTTGCTTCAATGAGGTGCTTTGTAAAGGTGGATTCTGTAGTGGAGTGAGTGTAGTGCTTTTGTGTGTTCAATGTATCTTTGTTTGAAGCTACGTCCTGTCTGGCCTATGTAGAATTTGTTGCAGTCTGAGCAATTTAGGTTGTAAACACCAGGTAGATCGAATTTGTTTTGTGATTTTTGTGTGTGTGTTCTGTTTTGTTAGTAGTTTTGTATGCGATTCTGTATCCTGATTTTTTGAATTTGTGGGCTATTTTTTCAGTTTGGTTGTTGATGTATGTTAGTGTTATGAATTTGTTGTTTTCTGTCTTTGTCACTGTTTATTTTGTGTTTTGTGTAGGAGTTTATTGACTATTGTTCTGTCGTATCCGTTGGATTCTGAGAGAAAAATAAAAAACCTCACACCAATCAGCACAAATATAATTCCTTTACACAAATTCTACCCACGTACAGTAAACCTCACGAATTCTTCATAAATTCGTTTTGGAAGAAGTCTACAATATCAGTCTCATAAATTGTGTTCTTGCAGAATGTGCCAAAGAAAAAGTATGTTATTTTTTGTTAGTCAAGAAACCGACTTAAAGATAGCTTTTGAATCTGTGAGCAGTGTAATGATGAAATAGGTCTCTATTCAGCTTATTGTCACTTCTTAATTGGAAATGTTAACGTCAGTCACTTCTGGAAAGTAATTTAGTTTTCACTTGTGCTGTTCCGTGGAATGGAACGTTGAATGAGGTTTTTCAATCATTATTATTGACTGAAAATGCTAGAAGAAACCAGTCACTGTACAGCAGCACATCCATGACCAAATTGAAGAGCTGTGAGATATTGAAAGGATTGATATGTTCATAAGAAGATACTAGATTACATGAGAGGAGTCAGTTCCACACTACACTGTTATAATACATCACATAACACAATACACAAATGGCAATCACCCTGGATTATTAGCAAAAAATATTAAACAAACAAGTCTCTTTTACATCATTTATCTAAAAATTTATAAACATTATTATTTAAAATGTTTCATTAACTCTTTTTATTTATCATCATGATGAATTTATCCTGTCTTGTAATCAGATTTTCAAAAATTCTAAATTTATTATTAACATATATTTTTAACCATTATTTTTATTTAGCGCAATTATTTCAAAATATTTCATTACTGAATTAACATATCAATCACTCCTGTCAACCTTTTTGTTATACATTATTCATATTGTAAAATTTCAATACTTACAGCCCATTTCTCAAAACATATACAACATACCACAATACTCTCACCTCACCACTGAAACATTTCACAACATATTAGTTCACCTCAAATAATTCAGCCATCTATTATCAAAATGATTTAAATTCCTTAAAAAGTTAATTATACAATATTGAAATAGTCAAACAAAATATTTAACATGTATTAAATTGTTTAATTAAATTCATTATTAACAATACAAAATTCATTACCATAAACTATTATTATTCAATTACTGTTTCTCAATATTAATGTTATTACTTATTTAACTGGCAAAATATTATTATTCTTATTACCACAATTACACACATTTATTTATTCAACATTCCACATATACACAATCAAAGTTACTACATTATTATTTACAAATTTCAAATTTACAAAATATTCGTCAACAACTGTTCAAGTGTATCTCACTTCATGTCCAAATCAGCAAGGTCATTACCAGAATTTACAGTATCTAACAAGGTCTATACACTGATATTCTAGTTCAGCCACCATCGTCATATATATATCTAACATATTTGTAACATTCATCATTTTTATCAACATACAAATTATTATAACTGTTACTATCATAATAATCTATCCACTCTATTTCATCCATTGTACCACTATAAATCTTGTTACCATAGGTTAGGATTGTCCAGTCTATATCAGTGTTATTTGTTAACGTCAGGTAAATTATTTTCTCATTTTTGTATTCCTCAACTACTACGTCAGGTAAGTCATTATAGTCAGGTAAGATATTATCAAAATTATTCTCTGTCTCTCTTTCAACAGGTACGTATTTCACATGATTCATCATCACCCCTTTTATTAATTTTCTCAATTCATCATACTTTCTTTCTAACTTATATATTTCTACTTCATTCTCAACATATAACTCTCTTTCTTCATAGCACCACATCACACTCTCACAATTATTACGGACAGAGGGTACAACATTATACAACATTACTTCATTTAACAATAAGGGTCTCTTGCCCTGAAAAAACAACATTAAATCATCATCATCATTATAAACAATAAGGGGAAAATTTGCCCTCTGTCCCCATTTAATTACTACATTATTCTTCCACTCTCTCTCTATTTCATAAACACTCATTAACATTTCATTATCGCATTCTAAAACTTCATCAGTACTATTTGTTATTATATTTTCATCATTTGCTTCTACATTATTCTTCACCCCCACTATACTCTCAAATTTGTCTACTATTTCGTCATTTTTACATTTTGTCTTACTTAAAACATTGTTACCTAATTTCTCGAACTTCTGTTCTAACTTATTTAAACTGTTTCTTATTGTTTCGTTAGTGCTTTCTAAATGTTTATTAATTTCTTGTATCTCATGTTTCAACTCTTTATTCTGATTTTTTAATAACTCTTCAAAACTATTCTTTTGGATATTGAACTTTTCATTGATACTACTTTTGAACTCTTGCATATCGTTTTTCTGTTCATTAAAAAGCAATTTCATCATCTTAATCATATCATTATCTTCAGCCGTTTTATTCGCGACTGGTGTTGAGTGAACACCTTCATGCATGATTTGAGATTCAGTTATGCTTATCTGGCTTTCATCTACACTGTCAGTGACGCTGACAGTTTCATGATTGTCTGCCATTTTTCTTTAAAAAATTTTTATATATATATCTTCATATAACTTTATTATACGTAACATATACTTATTGAAAAATATTCTACTCACCAATATCAAACATAACCTTTAACGTCCATCTTACGTATATACGTAAATACAAACTCCAAACAACCATTCTGTTCTCCCCGTAGGCTTAAATTTATATAATTATATTATATAAATCGTCCCTGTTCGGGCGCCACTGATACAGTATTAAACAAACTGATATTTGATAAACCTAAGGGATTTGGTTATTTAATTCAATTATTTACTAAATATCTCCTTCGAGCGCCATCTTGTTACCAACTGTAATAAGAAAATTACCAAGGTTCGTTTCAGCGAACTAGGAGAACAGAATGTGGTTGCTGAAATAATAACAATCATTTATGTTCATCAATAATTAAACGTTATTATTACTTTATTATTATTCATATTTCATGTTAATAAAATCATACAGACAAAATTTGAATTAATAATTTACAAAGCGTGAATAATAGTTGTTGATTACCTTGAATCTCTTTTAATTTACTTACTCGCATTACAATAACAGATTCTTGAAATACATTTTTTAAGAATTATAACGGGAACGCAAACCAGCCTTCTTATTACGATAAACTATAATAATACCATATTCTCTCATACACACACAACACACACAAAGCTACTTTAGAGATCTCATTTTTAAATATTTTATACTTTCTTCAAAATTTACTTCCCCATTTTATTTAATTTTTTAAAAAAGAAAAAACCAGCATTTTTAATTATTATTTTGAATGTCTACTTTCCTGTTTACGAGTAGAAGTTCGACTCCTGGAGTGTCTCCTCATGGCGTGCACTGTTTTACTGTTTTATAGTTCGCACTATCACATTTTACTGCCGAACTGTTAATTTTAGATGAATGTTGGCCGGAAAACTGTTTGTATTTTAGATGTACATATAAAGATTCACATTTTTGATTGTATGCGGGCGCATCGGCGAACACAATAACTTCGCCCGAAAACCGGCGAACCGGCGACGCACAGTGGTTAGCGTCTGTATAACTCAGATGTTGTTTTGCGACTGTTTGTTCTGTTGTGTCACAATGTTGCTGGCGTGACACACCCAGGATAGGCTCTGACGAACCGATGACACACAGTTGTTATGTAAGTTGCTGACGCAACGCATCGCCTGATGTCTGGTTGTGTAACGTGTTTACGTTTTTCGTGTTCGTCATTGTCCTTGAACTGACTTTGGTACAGTTTGCCGGTTATTAAAACTGTTTATATGAATATTGTCTAATAACTTTGTTTTCAACGCCTCAAGCAGTGTTGCCGTTGTTGGGATCGCTTCCACATAACAAATTTACCTCTCGGTCATGAAATTTTTCTATCTCTCAATTAGTTAATTATTATTTATGAAAAAATACAAATTCTGTTATTACCCCAGTTATGCCCAAAAATGCCCCGCTACACCGTCCTAAATGTTCAGCATCGTTTATGCTCATGTGACTATGCAAACAACCAAATGACTTGTAAACTGTTCTAATCGATGGAGCAGAATCACCATAATATTTATCCAGCTGGATTTAGTTTCCTGCTCGGTTTTGCCTTTCAAAAAGTTTTTTTGCAATCACTTGATCAATTCGAATGACTGTCAACAATAGAATGTAAATGCATCCGACTGAAGCATGGTGAACACTCTTAGCAGTGATGTGGAAAACTAAGATTAACTTGAACTATGTACTACGTCCGTTATCTCTTAACCTTTGCACAGGCTTATCAAACACCCCTCTTATATTCTACTCATATTTTTGCCAAAATTGTAATATGTGTATTACAAACCTTTATATTGTTACGAGAAGCGTACCGAACAATCCAGAACATTCTCCACTCCCCCCCGTCCATTGTGGCTTGTGTTGCATCATTCGCGTAGTTCTAGTTAGTTCCAGTAACACATGAGATAAGCATTAAGCTGCTGACATGCAGTAAGAAGGCAAAGCTGTACTGCACCTCTGCGGGGCCTATATAAGCCATAGCAGCCGGTTTGTCAGTTCAGTTACGTGAGCGATTTTTGCTAGTGCGGATTGAGTGTTGTCGAAGTGAAGTAGTATTGTGTTAATAATTGTGTGAAACTCTATTAATAGACAATGTTATTGTGTGTGGACGAATCTAACTGGAAATACTGTACGAGTTAATTACAAACTGTGATAATTAAAGCTGGTGATTGGTGTCGTGTATTTTGTTTTCCACTGTACCTACGACGATAAAGTAGACCATCATAACAGTGGTGTCAGAACTGGGATAGAATGGTTAACAGTGGAAACAGAGGATACTTCGTAGAAGAGTTCATAAAAATAAAATGGATACCAGTCAAATGATAGAAGCATTCCGAGCAATGCTACAACAAAAAGAGGAACGACCAGACAAGAAAGTGGAAGTGAGACAGAAACCACTAATGGAAGACCGATTAAAAGAAAAATGTAAACGTGAAAATGAAACACCAGACAGACGGCAAAAAGATGAATTTAGTCGTCAAGCCGACGATGTTAAGACATTCGTACAAGATGATACCACTGCAAAATTCGTCCTGTTACGAGGTGAGCTGAACAAACAAGTTGACAGAATATCTGAAATAGAAAAATCTGTGAAAACAAATATTTCAAGTTTATAAGATTCTATTACATATTCAATAAAACAAATTAAAAAGGAAGTTGAACATTTAGTAAAAGAAATAGTTGATAATGAAAGACCATTAATAAATGCTGATGAAGATCCAAAATATCAGAGAAATCTAACTGTAGTAGGGCCAGTTTACGCAAAGGCCTCAACATTTGATGGAAGCACTCATTGGGCAACTTATATTCGCCAATTTGAAGCTGCCGCTTGCTTAAATAAATGGACATAAGATGAGAAAGGCCTTTCACTAATTCTTGCTTTAAAAGGGCCTGCCGCAGAACTAATACAGAAAGTGCCATCTGACAGTCAGAACATCTATGCCGAATTAACAAAAGCTCTGGAATTATGATACAGTGACCAGCATTTGTGCGAAGTGTACCGTGTTCATCTTAAAGCGAGGCAACAACATTCAGGGGAGAGCCTTCAAGAGTCTGAAGCGAATGTCGACTGACTGACGAGATTGGCTTATCCCGAAGAATCGGAGGACTTCCGGAAGTGGATTTCTCTCATTATGTTTATTGACGGTATCAGAGATAGTCAATTACATCAACCGTTAAGAATGGCATGGCATGATAATAAATCAGACGCTCTTGTTCATGCTCTCCGTTTTGAAGCTGTCAAGTTGGCGACCTACATTAATCAAAGTATGCCATCACGTTGTAGCCAAACAGATTCAATATCACAGTATCGTTATAATGGACAGAATAAAGAGACAATTCAAGAACAACAGTTTAAGAAGTAAGCAATGCCACAATGATCTTTCGAACCAAAGGATAAAGACAGAAGACCAAAGTGTTACAACTGTGGGATATGTAGTCATCTACAGGTAGACTGTTGAGAGAAGAAAATACCGAAAGAAGGGCGTGAACCAGCTGGAGAAATAAAGCCCCAGAACAGCACACAGTTTCCACGCTACATAAGCCTAGTGGAAACCTGATTGTTACTGGATTTGCGGAAGGTAAACAAACATCATTTACAGTTGACACGGGCGCTACAGTGTATTGTGTGCCCTGACTCAATCAGCAACTGACGGCTTCAAATTAGCTCTTGTACAATACAGACTGTGACTGGAAGCCTTGTCAATGTGTTAGGAAAGATAAACGTACGTGTACACCTGGGTCTTCTCGAGTTTAGCCAGCAAATGCTCGTGGCAGACATTGTCGATGAATTGATTCTTGGCACAGACATTATGAATGCTTATGGATTCGTTATGTACTTCAGAGAACGTCCTGAGGGTCGGCCAAGAGAAGATAAAGCTTTGCATGGCTAAAATGACAGGGTCTACCAACCATTCGATTAAGCAAGTGGCATTGGCAAAAAAAAAAGTCAACAGGTCTGGTCAAGAGGAACCCTCCCTATTGCAACCAGAAATAGAGGAAGAACTAGTAGAGGAAATACAAATAAGTGTAACGACAAAAGAAGTGATTGGAAAGCTAACTATGGTTATCAAGACGAAACTCTTGCTTGTTCCTGAGCTGATAGAAGCGCCCAAGGGAAAAGTTGCTGAAGATGAGGTTACGCAAGAGGTTGTTGACAAGAACCAAACAGACTTGGATCAGCCAGTGGTGTTTAGGTCATCAGTACATGACGCAATGGGAGTGATTCCAGCTGTTCGATATTTCGGATCGAACCGGTCATTCTTTTCATTTTCCGAGGTTGGCACTATGGCTTTGTAGAGCTCATACAACCCCACTAAGGGTTTTCGCTTTGCGTACCGTCACTTACGGGCTGGCTTGCGCCCCTTTTCAGGCGTTGTGAACCTTGCAGCGGCTGGCTCAGGATGAGGCAGTTAATTTTCCTGCGGGAGCGGCGGTACTTAGCCGTAATATTTTTGTGGATGATATTGCTGCTGGCGCTGATTCAAAATCAGAGCTTTGCAAACTACAACGGGAATTAATTCTGTTGTTGTCTTCAGGAGGGTTCAATTTGAAAAAATGGTGCACTAATCAACCCGACTGCCTACCTGAATCAGCCGCTCCAAGTGATTCCGTCGTTGCTAAGGATAAGGATATTCTGGGTTTAAGTTGGGACCATTTTACCGATTGCTTCTCATTTCCTCCTTTGGCCTGTTGCAGCAATGCTCAGGTTCAATTTACCAAACGTGTCGTGTTATCTCAGATGGCACAATTATTTGACCCATGTGGTTGGCTTTCGCCAGTGATTTTCATGGCCAAGGCTTTTTTCCAAAAACTCTGGGCTGAGGGCTTGGACTGGGATGCTCCTCTAAGTGATGACTTAAACGACTATTGGAGTCAATTCCTGTTCTCTTTGAATCATCTTCCGGTAATTACTATTTCCCGGCCATTCTTCCCTAAAGGTGGGCATATTGAAAGGGTAATATTGCATGGTTTCTGTGATGCTTCCCAGTTGGGTTACGCGGCCGTCCTCTATCTGTCCATTTATACTGACTCTGGTCCTCCGGTGGTTTCGTTGGTGTCGTCTAAAACTAAAGTGGCACCTCTTAAAACTTTATCAATCCCACGTTTGGAGTTGTTGGGAGCTTATCTTTTAGCCAAAGTTGTTCGTCATTATGTGGGCTTATTCTCATCATGTATTCAATTGAGTCAAGTTTTCTTATGGACGGACTCGACGATTGTCTTGGATTGGCTGAATATGCCTACTTTTAAATTGAAGACGTTTATTGCTAATCGGGTGGCTGCCATTACCGAGTGGACCGATACTAAATCTTGGCGTCAAGTGCATGGTGTTTCTAACCCCGCTGATTTAGCCTCTAGAGGCACGTCACTCTCCAGCCTCCGGTCGTCGACATTGTGGTGGTCAGGGCCAGATTGGTTAAAGCTTGATGCTCTGCGCTGGCCCCCTATTAATTATCGTCCGAATCACGACGTGCAAGATGTTGCCTTGGAAACCAAGGTCTCTTCGTTTCTCACTCAGGAGCCCCGGGTGGAATTTTTTGAGCACTTGTCCTTGTGGCCCTTAGTGGTAGGGGTTACCTCAGTCATCTTAAGGTGGGCTATGCCTTCGCGGATTGAAGCTTCCACAGCCATGGATTGGAAGAAGTTGGCTGTTAAGTATATTTTACGCTACATTCAGTGCAGCGTGTTTGGACAGGAGCTCGCGGCTCTTCGTTTAGGTAAGCGGCTCCCGGTCCGCATTCAGCGCCTGGTCCCATTTATAGATGATTTTGGCCTCATTCGAGTACGCGGTCGCTTGACCAACTCTGCGGTTACTAGGAATCGTTTTCCGATTTTACTGCCCAAGCATCACCACCTAGTAGGGTTGCTAATTCATCACACTCATGTGTGGTTAGGTCATGCTGGGCCCTTGCAAGTTCAATTTCAGCTTGCCCAAAATTATTGGATTTTGTCCGCACGTCAGGCAATAAGAACTATAATTTGGAAATGTCTTCCTTGTTTCAGGGCGCGTCCTCGCCCCACCAACCCGTTAATGGGGGATCTGCCAGTTCCTAGGGTTAATCCGGCACCTCCATTTTATTCTTCCGGCATGGATTATGCTGGCCCCTTTTTGGTACGGGCCTACGCTGTTCGGAAGGCACCTATAGTCAAAGCGTATGTCTGCATTTTCATCTGCTTAGCCACTAAAGCAGTTCACTTTGAAGTGGCTATGGATCTTTCATCGCCCCAGTTTATTGATGTGTTGAGACGGTTTATTAGTCGCCGTGGGGCTCCGAAAACACTGTATTCGGATTGTGGTAGGAATTTTGTGGGGTCGCGCTCCGAACTGAAACGGGAGCTCCAAAATGTGCTTTCCAATCCTGACCAGTCAGCTCAGATAACAGCTTTTGCTGTTGACAATAACATAAAATTTATCCCTCCGTCTGCCCCTCATCAGGGTGGCTTGTGGGAACGGGCTGTCCAGTCGGCCAAGTTTCACATGAAACGTATGATTGGGACCAGGTCGCTGACCATAGCAGAATTTTCGTCGTTATGCATTCGCATTGAGGGAATCTTAAATTCCCGTCCTTTGACTGCCCTATCCTCAGATCCTAGTGATTACCAGGCTCTAACGCCTGGTCATTTTTTGGTTGGCCGCCCCATTACCGCGCCCCCGGAAGCTGAAGTCTCATTAAATGAAGGGACCATCCGTCATTACAAACAAATTGCCGCTTTGCTCCAAGCCTTTTGGAAAAGGTGGCGTTTGGAATACTTGACGGCACTTCATGCCCGATCGAAGTGGTCGTCTAAGTCAAGAAATTTAATGGTTGGGGACCTGGTGGTTATGGAGGAACAGAATTCTCCCCCCCTGATGTGGCCTCTTGGCCCAGTTTCAGCTGTGTTTCCGGGGAGCGACGGGGTTGTTCGTCGCGCTTCAGTTAAAACCTCCACAGGTTCTTTTGAACTACCGGCTATTAAATTATACCGGTTGCCCATATCTTCTTGATTGGGTTTATCTTGTTTTTTTTTTCGGGTGAGCAGAATTAATTTAAATGATTGTTGTGGACTTACTGGACACTTTGCTGGGATTTCCCAGGTGATTCCTTCCAGCTGTTGTCCGCAGTGAATTTTACATTGTGGAATGTTTCTGGCATGGCGTTGTGCCAGTTCATTGGGAGTTATGGATGCTCAACAAATCAACAACAACAAAAAATAAGTAAAAAAAAAAAAGGAAAAAAGGGGAGAATAAAGGGAACAAAAAAAAAACAACAAATGTAAAAACTAGGGAACTAACTAAGTTGATTTGCTGAGTTTTACATTGTGTTTGGCTGGGCCATTGTTTATTGTATGTTATTGGGTTTTGTCTGCTCTACCCGAACCTTTCGGATTGCTCGCCTGGTCGATGCGCCCGCGGCGGAGTTATTCGGCATGGTTTTCTGATTCATTGCATGTTTTGCCTGTTTTCTGTATGTTTGTATTTTCTTGTGTTTGCGTGTGACCCCCTCCTATGTTGGAGGGTAATTTTCAGAGAACGTTCCTGTTCACCAAAAGCCAAATTTTTGTACTGCATTTTTGGCCATGTCTTTTGGTGTAGTTCGTGGTTGACCCATTGCGGTCAACAGGGGCCGGTGTTCGATATTTCGGATCGAACCGGTCATTCTTTTCATTTTCCGAGGTTGGCACTATGGCTTTGTAGAGCTCATACCTGCACGTGAACTTTTAGCTCTGTCGTACACCAGCCATCTCAGTGTCAACGTCCACGAGTCGGGCCCTTCTCGGCGGGTAGAAATCCATGCATTTCACCCATCCTTTTCCCAACCAGTCTATCCTGCCTTGAGTGTCAGGATCACCCAGTCGTGAGATACGGTAAGTCATTTTTATATTATTTATGTCTGATTAGCAATTCTGCATGCTGCTGCTTTCGAGCTCACCAGAGGCTATTAAATTATCAAGTAAGAAAGCCGTCTTACTTTCAATCTTTTAAAATATTCTCTTACACCAGCAAAACTAGTGGTTGAGCGGAAGACTCGCATTCCTGGGAACTTGATGTTCGGATCACACGAGACTGAATTCGAAGAACTAGAGAATTATTTTTTGCAAGGACGTCCACCTAGATCGCCTGGTCGAATATTACTTCAGAGATGGTTTGCCAGTTCAGGACAAACAGGCTTAAGGAGGGGGCAGTGTTACTAGAAGCGTACTGAACAATCCAGAACATTCTCCACTCTCCTCATCCAATGTGGCTTGTGTTGCATCATTCACGTAGTTCTAGTGAGTTCCAGGAACACTTGAGATAAGCATTAAGCCGCTGGCATGCAGTAAGAAGGCAAAGCTGTACTACACCTCTGCGGGGCCTATATAAAGCCATAGCAGCCTGATTGTCAGTTCAGTTACGTGAGCGATTTTCGCTAGTGCAGATTGAGTGTTGTCGAAGTGAAGTAGTATTGTGTTAATAATTGTTTTGAAACTCTATTAATAGACATTGTTAAGCATGTGGACGAATCTAACTGGAAATACTGTACGAGTTAATTACAAACTGTGTAATTGTGATAATTAAAGCTGGTGATTAGTGACGTAATTGGTGTATTTTGTTTTCCACTGTACCTACGATGATCAAGTAGACCGTCATAACAATATTTGATGTTCACATGCAAGAAGGAAAACACTGTAATACTAACAAGATGCCATAATATTCCAACCCATATATAAAAGAATAGGCCTCAAGAGTTCTAATTCGTATAATTATAACTAAGTGATTAAAGTGATGGGTTGTTTTGTGAATGGTCAGAGGATTTTATGATCAGAGGTGGTCATGAGTAACAGAATAATGTATGAAGTATCACATTTTAATTAGTTACATCGAGATGTGTTTTTTGTCAAAAATAAAGATAAGGCGAGGAAGATGAACACATTTCAGGCAATTTGTGGGGCAATACATAGAAGGGACTAGAGTAAGAAGATACACATTCAATGTTTTTTTTTTATAAAGTAATGGATGTGCTCATAGGCATAACTTGGGAGGGGCAAGGGGGCACTCCCCCCCCCAATGTTCCGAGCATTATAAAATTTTGTTTCCAGTTGTTTATAAATAAAAACTAACAAATAGCCAAACAGGAGACACTTTCTATGCTTGCGAGCACAGTAAGCACTATTTATCAATGTCTGTACTGTTATCAGATGACTAGTTGCCGTAAATTTATTATTCTTATTTATTTCGAAGAAACTTAAGGGAAATGTTTGACATATTTGAATGATATACGTCAAAATAATATTTCTGTTCGAAAAAACAAACGCTAGAGACCTAATTAACTGGAATCCAATGCATGCCTTTTACACAAACAAAGACTTGTTTTGGAACACCGCAAGATGTCAATGGCTTTGTTTACGAATCTTAAAAGTCGGTCGTTTGGAACTGTTATTTGTTAATGATTACTGATACAAGTGCGGTCGGTTACTCGGTCGTGTACGTAGTCCGTTAAAGTACACATCGCTTGTCTCTTTCTTAATTCGTGATTGATTTGGTTTTTTGTGTTGATAATTGCTGGGAAATGGGAGATAAGAAATGCAAAGGAGTAACACGACTTAATTTCTTTGAAAATTGCCTGACTGGCAATTTGAAAATTTCTTTGTGTTGTGACTGATTCGGGTTACTGCTACTACTTCCAAGCATATTGTGACAGCGTGCCTAAGGGAGAGGATGCGTTTACGAAAACTGGGCATAAGAATTGGAAGAACTGAAATTGTTTATGTTTATAGGCCTACAGTATATTTGTTCTAGGTAAACACAACTGGAAGTACAACTTATGAAGAAAGGTTTGTTGATCATTAAAAAATGAAATTGTCCCTCGTTTATTAACTAAGAATTATTACTAAACTTTCTAATTTTGTATATAATATATTTTATTATATAGATATTCTTACTACACACTTGAATTTATGAAGCTTTACCCTGCCCCCCAAAGTTAGGCCCCAAGTTACGCCCATGGTTGTGCTGTAAAGTAGCAGATGCTGGGTACCCTCCCAAAGAAGACGGAACAAGAATTCGAGCAAGAGAAATTAAATTTTTGTGGTGCATTCAGTGTTGCACTAGACAGGATAGAACAGACACAGTGAGCAGACCTTAATATTTATAATATAAAGACCAAGACAGGTGAATACAAATCAAGGTTGAGGCAGCACGTCAATAGAATAGACTCATACAGACTACCAGAGATTATAATGCACAACAAGTGACAGGGAAAACAAGACATTAAACAGCCAAGAAAAAAATGGCCGTGACAAAGGTGGGAAAGGTAGTATGCCTAATCCTTGGAGTGAAATGAAGTCTATAGGGTAACAGACATGTGTTTTTTTATGTGGTTAAAACAAGGTTGTGTAGGTAATGAAGGATCTATAAAATGACAGGATACAAGTAGGAAATTATGCCAACAGCAGACTGTTGAGAAGCAAACTCGTTACTCATAACACAAAAATAAAAATATATAAAACACTTTTCTTACCAGTTGTTACTTATGAAGGTGAGACATTGACAGTGACAAAAGAGGAACAAGTAACACTAAGAAGGTTTGAAAATAAGAATGTAAGACATGTTTTTGGCCCAGTTAAAGAAGATGACGAATGGAGAATAAGAAATAACCCGGAGATAGATGAGCTATTGAAGCATGAGGACATTGTAAGATTTGTAAAGGCTCAATGAATACAATGGCTAAGTCACTTAGAGCATATGGATGATCAGCATATGCAAAAGAAAATCCTGAGGGTGCAAGTCTATAAAAGCAAGAAGAGGAGCCGACCTAGGATAAGATGGTTGAATGATGTGCTGAAAGATCTAAGAAGAACGGATGTCAGGGGTTACACTGAAATGGCAATGGATAGGAGACATTGGATAAGATTGGTGTTGGAAGCCAGGGCTCACGTTGGGCTGTAGTGCTAAAGAAGAAAAAGAAAACAAGGTTATGTACAATGCTACATTTACCTGCTTTAAATTGAAAGGCATAGTCTCGAGGTGGCCTTCCATTTTCCCCATGCTGGTAGAGAAGGAAATCACACCACTGTAGTTGATCTATGTGACCGTATGGTGTGCAGACATAGCCTACATACAACCTAAACAAGATGGTTACTTTAACTATTATAGGAACATATACCCTGTACTACTAACTCTAAATGGTTGTAACAAGTCTGACTCAAACTATGCTTACACACATTACACATTTTGATATTTAATTCTCATTAGCTTCTTATGGATTAAAAACTTATGGATTAAAATATAAATTAATCTTGAATTTGTTAGAAAAATTGGTAGACATAAGTTTTTGATAATCGATTTTTTTCATTGTAACTATTATTTTTGTACTCCTAGTTGGTCTAGTTCACTTGAGTTGCTAGAAAAGGATCAATTTTGTACATTCTCTTTTAAGATGTACTTATTTCATAAATATATGTCCTTAAACCGTAAATTGTGTATATGAAATTTAGCAACATTCAATAAACAGTAATCGCTTATTTTATAAATTGCAAGCATCATGCTCATTGCACTTAAGAGGGTTAAAAAACATGGGGATCCTTGCAACAAAGTACAAAATAAAAGAGAAATATACAGATTATTTAAAAAAAAAATGTACAAATTCCTTTTCATACCATGTTAACAGTTACAGGGATTTATATGGATCTAGACATTTTGTAATAGATAGTTACGAACAGTCTTGCATTATAGAAGGTTGCATTGGAATAGGTGACGTTCACTCCTCTACAACAACCAAATTGATGATCCTGAGGTTCTTCGATGGCAAGAACTACTTTGACTTAGACTAAAGACTTGTTAAATTTTTCAGGTATATTCAGACTACACACCTCAGGTTAAATTTTATATTTTTGGTAGTGGAAGTTCCCATCATTCAGGAATACATCAGACTTCAAAGGTGAAATAATAGGATGACTAATTCAAAAATGTTTGCAAAATATATAGTTGAGAATCTAGGATCAACTGTATACTGCAGATTTCAGCCAATGTCAAAGTTCCAAATATTCACTTTGAATGCACTCTCATACACCATACTGTGAAGAGTTACAACATTGGATGTGAAATGAAAGTAATAACAGCTTAGAATGCGAGGTGTTGGCAAAGGAGGCACACTTTTGTCCATATTACCCCTAACTCAGTTATACAAACATTTATAGACCAGTCTGCTGTTTCAACATCTCTGATAATCTATAGTATGACGTAAATTTGAAACATTATTTGAGTCTGGATTTTTATTTCTATCTTAGGGGTATTAAACATGTTGGTAATATGTTTATAATTTAGGACTTGAGATATACAAAGCACCAGTGCAATGTCTTCAGGATAATCTAGTACACAGAAACCAGACAAAATGTGTAAAGCTGCCCTTCGACCTTCAGAAATGGAAACCTGAGAAACAATCTTCTGAGCTGCTTGTATCTTTAGTCTACTTGAACATATCTCGAAATTGTATCTAAGTAATTCTGCTGCCACCAAAAATATATAGGCCTTTAGGCATTGTGTTTTGACAGACAACCATTTTAAATAACCTATAACTGTTCAATATGTATTATTTCAACAGTTCACGTTCACTAAATTATAAACTGTATTTCATCATTTTTGGTATGCTTTAGAGTTCTGGGAACTCTATATCCACCTTAATATGAATATAGCTTTTATCTAAATGTATGAGGTTATATAACTAAACAGGGTATTCCAAAATTCTGTCTTCAGATGATTGTAACAATAGATTAATATTATTTTTATAACAGCAGAAATTTGCTGTACTTTAGCTTTATTTGACTTAAAAAATGTCAGTAACTATACACATACATACAAGAAATTCCAAAGTATATACAAGTAACTCGATGAAAGAACAACTCTATCGTTATTTTAGTAATAACAGTCAGACAAAACTGTGTGGATAATAAGGTCAAAACCTCACAAGAAAGTGCTACGAAGGGCACTAAAATATGGTAGCTATGGTAACCAAAGTGTAATGGTCTGAAAAACAGTCATTCAACCACTAATAAGTTATAGTAGTGAAGCATGGATCATAACAGAAAAGTCAATTAACAAACTCGGTATCTTCAAAGGAACGAGATTTAATTATTACTTTGACCAGTTCAAGATAATGGTTTCTTGAGAACAAGATACAATGATGAGAAACATAAAATTTTCAGAGAGGCACCCTGTATAAGAATTAATTATTATTCAGATACTGTGATGGGTAGAATAGGAGAGTAGAACTATCCAAAAGCAATAGTATTGAGGGGAGGCAAGGGCAAAATTCAGATCTTAAAATTTCATGTGTCACACCCTGACTTTCTTGAAAAGGGAAAGGCCAACAAACTGCACTATTTGTTTTACTGGAACTCTAACTAGGTATGCCCATTTTTATTGGGTAATTATACCTCTTCACCACAGTCAAACTCACATTGAAGCTACTATTAATATCCTTTCACAGCATGAGGGTATTCAACTTTTTTAGCAATGGTTTGTGGTCAGAAACAAACTGGCCATTCTCACTAGTTTATGTCATGCAGTGGAGTCTACTGGACCTTCACTGTTCACTTCTAACTACGGCAAACATGACATCAGACACAACCAAATACCAGATGCCAGCTGGCCTCCTCAATACAGATTCAATAGCAGGTTCACCTTGTTTATGATAATGTTCTCGTGCATAGAATATCTCACATTTTACATTCGAAAGTGTTACTTTATGTAAAAATATTACTAACACTATTGCAGCTTATCTGTTAGAAATGTTTTTTTTTATTTGCACACAAACATGTTTCATGACACATTATCAGTGTGAATGGTGCTGGGTGTTGGTGTATGTAATGTTTGTATATTTAAAAATGTTATCTACACAGGAGAATATAAGATAGTATGAACTTTTGCTATGAAATATTATTTCAGTTGTTTTCGTTGTTTTCAAAAAGCTTTGTAGTAAAATTTTAATGTTTTAGAAATATCAGGTTCTAACAGAAGATATAGATATAGAAATAGGAAACTAGCAGAAGAATATGCGAAATGGGGTCTCGAAATAAATACCTCAAAAACTGAGTACCTTATAGTAGGCGGTGAAGGTCAAGACCTAGAACTAGGAACAAAAGTGTTAAAAAATATTAACAACTTCAAGTATTTGGGTGTAATAATGACATCGGGTGGTGACAGCAACCAAGAAAGAAAAGTAAGAATAGTACAAGCTAAGATAGCAACAAAACAATTAAACAGTCTGCTTTGGACTCCACGAATGACAAAAAACAATAAAATCAGAGTATATAAAACTATAGTTGAAAGTATAGGCCTATATGGAGCAGAACTGTGGGAAATTAATAAAAGAAATAAATCCAAAATACGAGCTATGGAGATGGATTACTGGCGGAGGTGCTATAGACTAACAAGACTAGATAGAGTGAGAAATGTAGAGATAAGACAAGCGCTGGGAATCGACCGAGACATTATAGAAACAATAGAAGCAAGAAGACTCAATAGTTCAATTATTGGTTCGGATACCTAAAAAGAATGTCGGATGAGAGATGGCCAAGGAAGGTGTGGGAATGGACTCCATCCTCTAAAAGAAAAGGTGGTGAGAGGTGGCGCCAGCCGTAATTAAATCCCAAAAAAAAATAATATCAGGTGAGGGCTGACCCTCCTGCTTCCCTTGAAAAATCACTTCTGCCAAAAAAATCAGTCAACACTTGTATCAGTATAAAAGACACAGGAACTTTGAGAAGATGTGGTAACTAATGTTGCTTAAAGGCTTCTGGATACCAAAATTTGGAGATGAATGGCCACAGGCAAGCAAGACTGGAGGTCAAAGCTCAATTTTGGACTGTAGTGGTGTAAGAAAGAAGAAGAAGAAACTATAAAACTGACATTAGAGATAAAGTTTAATAGGAGGAATGCTAGGTGGAAGCCAATAAAAGCATTTTGGATTATGTAGCTGAATAAATGAATTTATAAGGATACAGGGATTTTAACCAGACAGGAATTAACAGATGATGTGGCAGCTTCATAACCTTCTATTCTACATACTGAAATTGCAAGAAGATAGGCAAGTATACACAAGAAGTACAATATAAAATTAAGAACAAGAAAACTTACTTAATATATGGGGAAGGGTTCAACAAGCTTCCGAGTACTTATATAAGTTTATATTTTTGTGACTTTGGCACCTTAGCCACATTTTATTTCTTATGGTGTATTTATAATTTGAAATGATTAACCAAAGGAAAGAGTTACTCTTTTTTGTGTCATTATAAGTTAATGTAACTAGTTACTTAAACTGTTGGGTGACTTAAATATTATTTAATATTTTAATGTCATTCCACTTTTAATGGCATTTTATTCTATACTTCATTCAAAGTCTTTCCATAGACTTGATCTTATATATATTAAAAGTAAAATAAGTAAAGTGACTCTGGAAGATAATGAAAGCAAGCAAGTAGAAATACAAAACAGGATTTCAGAGAGAAAAAGAAAACATTTTAACAAACAAAAATTGTATTAATACAATAAACTATGTTAAATTCCGTACACCAATTTGGTAGTATATATGCACATAAATGATAAGCTAATAGTTTAACATTCAATAATGCTTTAACACAATGCAGCAAGAAATTAAAATATTGAAAGTGATTTTGAAATTACATAGTATATAAGGGTCAGTTGAAAAGTTCGCGGAGTGACATCTATAGCTCAGTGGTAGAACTAATATCTTTCGTGTGCTGCAAGACGTATATTTCACATTTACACCTGTTAATTTCCAGACACATCTGTCAATTTGTTCACTTTTTACCAGTTGTTTGAAAATTTCCTGTCATGCGTGTTTTTAAAATCCGCAAAATCAAACATCACGTTGTGATGATTTAGCGCCAATGGAAAATTGAAACGAAATTGTAAATGTGTTAGGAGATGCTGCACCTTCAGAAACACAGTAAGTGGGGCACACTTGAGTTTAAATGTAGTCGTAGGCTACACTGAAGACGATCCCAGCAGTGGAAATCCAAAAAGTGCAATAAAAAATTACATTATTCAAAAGATTTCATAGGGTGTTCGAAGATCGCAGATTTGAGGAGTGGACGACGTTGCTGAAATCATAGGCATTTCATATGAGCATGTGCATCATACTTTAACTGAAGAACTTGGTGTGAAAAAGTGTTGTACAAGATGGCTGCCACATCTGGAGTTGTATTTTTTGGGCGTCCAGTGTGGGGGGGGACATCTTCAATGCTCAAGTGCATATGACTACGTTTAAGCTCAAGTGCCTCTTTACAAACCATTCGTTTTGAAGTCGCAGCGTCTCCTGACACATTTACAATTTCATTCTGAATTTCCATTGGCACTAAACAAAGAATCACACCATGATGTTAGATTTTGTCTGTTTTTTAAAATACACATGACACAAATTTTAAACAGCTTCTAAACAATGAATAAATTGATAGATAGATCTGGAAATTAACAGGAGTTCACATAAAATACAAATCTTGCAGCATAAGAAAAATTTTAGTTTTACCGCTAAGCTACAGATGTCGCTCCGTGAACTTTTCAACTGACCCTCGTATGTAGGTCTTTTGTCTGTAATGTTGTGGCACTTATTTTTGAACTTTTTCTAACACACAGTTTTGTAATATTACAAAATGTAACATTCTGATAACCTGAAAATACGTACATAATTATACTTTTAATACATGATTGTCCAGTTTAAAAAACCTATGTTTCCAAAGAAATAGCTATATATTTATGAAATTATGAAGTATCATATTTTGTATTTCAGTTGAAATTTTTGTATGACTGTGATGAATACTCACATAGAATTGGTTAAAGGCTGACAAATAATGCCAACTGTTATCTTAGTGCTGTCTTCTAAGAAAAACATGTGAAATGCGTAACGATGCATTAAATCCCAGTCTCGTTCAGCACCTACAGTGAATGCCATTTTGTCAGTACACTTTTTATAAACTGAAGGCATTAATGAGTTCATTTATTTACAAATTACAGAACACAACAGGCAGGAAAATAAGTGTTTTGTAAGACTACAACCAGTGATGGTTTGTGAGTATTGAAATAGATAGAGCATATAAATTTGGAGACTTACTGTGCACAGGCTGTACACTTTAGGGTAATATACATTCAGTATCACAATACAATTTATCCGTATGCATGGTAAACCATAACAGCTTTCTCACTGTTGTGTAAGAGAGATATAAAAGTAGACATGTAATTAAGTAATTCTCTCTCTCACCGTACCGACCATATAAACACAAACGGGACCATGTGAAGAAGATTTTGATAAAAAACAAATGAAGGGAAGCTTGAATTTTATGCCTCTTTTGAAGGATTTAAATGTTTTTTACGTTTGATAATTTTCTTATGTACTGCCATGAATTTTAATGAACAGGAAATATAGCAACAAATTGTATGTAAAGTATCGTGTAACTAAGAATAGAGTAGAATCCAGCTGTCAATCTAAAAAAGTGTTTTGTTTACTGGATAAATTTAAACATAGGTACAAAAAACTAGTAATTACTAACAGTTTATATCAAAGTAGAAGTGTACAACTATTTTAATGTAATCTTGCTTTTAGAAGGCCAAATGAAAATCTTTCACAATCGTTCTCCTAATCGTTAAATCTAATGATTTCGTTAATCCTAGTGCCTGTGTTTTTGGTTACATATTTCATGTGATGATATGATAATGCAGATCAGTAGTCCCAGTATGAAATATTCGATGTAGCCAGGATTTTCTTATGTAGTGGGCTACTGGTAAAACTCTTTTTCATGGCTGTTATAGACCAGGATTTTTCAATGTTGGTGGGTTATTGATAATGTATGGGAGGAAGTGTTGGCTACAGTAGGTCATAGCCCATTGTGTATGTTATATCATGGCTGTAAGTGATGTAACTGCTTGCAGATTTTATGTACAAGGGTATGCATAGAGTGCAGGCAGGTTGTCTGATTCTGTTAACCAGTGCTGACAAACGCAGGTAGGGTCATATACTGAAGGTAGATTATAGGCACTGAAAGAGTAAAGATTGAGTCACAGTTATGGTATTAAGCGGTGAAGAGGCTGTGTTTACTCATTGCTTCAGGAAGTGTTACCTTAAAACTAGAACAAGAGAGAAGTAGCATCAATGCAATTAATCTCTATCAGCTTCTCTGCAACACACATTTTCTTTGCTATATTTCACCAGCTGGTATCTACAATGATCTGGTTGGAATATTCCTTGAATCTGTTGTCTCAGATTTCATTAAAACTTTAGATATCAGAGTCTCTGTATCCATTATGAAAGTAAGAAACATAACTCAAGCGAATAAAACAAACACAAACAGAATACTCTAAACGTTGGTTTCTGAAACCAGAATGAACATTTCATTCCAGTAAACTGTCTGACTCAGATAACCTGCATGTATGTGCCAGTGTGCTGCTGCCACTGTACACGCTCTCATTTGATCACAGGTGACTATCTGCCACGCTAGCTCGTGCTAGTTGGCACTGATTTATCGGAATCTGAATATCTTGCAGCACTCTACGGGTACCCAACACTTCATTGGCGACTATGTAATTGGGGTTGTTTTCCCCTCCCTTGACTACACTACTGAGCATTATCATGCATTGTGTATCATTATTATTATAAAATAATATAACAATAGTGTAGTAAATATAATTTTTGCATGAAATTATTTCAGATCAACACTCTCTATAAAATCAACTGTTTGGTCTTTTCATCATGTTTTGCTCCCAACTGTACCACCTGGGATTACTGCTCTCTTCACTCTTCCCATATTAGTACAGCTATGTACACAAACATATATATCTCTTTTTATTTTTAGTTTATTTTGATACTACTGTTGTAAATATATCTGAAATGATATAACTCTCTAAACATAACAGATAACTGTGCCATACAAATGATATTAATTTGCTTACCAGTTGAGTGATCTCTGAAAGACGCCATTTCATTCAAAATGTGTACTTTTTCATCCAAAATAAGCGTAGCATTCATCGAGCCCATCTGCTCATAATGTGTCTGGTGAGCACTAAATAAAATTATTTACCAGAGAAGTTATGTTCTATCAATTTATATAATCAGTTACAGTAATAATACCAATAATAATAATATAAAGCAATCCTAAATAATAACATCAATGACATGTTTCACTATGGAATATGTTTAAGAAATCTATATAATTTATGCATAGAGAATAATTCATTTGATGCAGTTATAAGTTCAGATAACTGGGTAACATGATAGCTAATGAAAGGTCCATAAACACGACAATACATGACAAGATTCAAATAGGAAATAGAGCATTTTTTGCCAATAGCAGACTATTGAGAAGCAAACTCATTAGTTGCAACACAAAAAAAATATATATTAGACACTTATGAGACCAGTTGGTACTTATGGAGGTGAGGCATGTAAAACATTGACAAAAATGGAACAAGTAACACTAAGAGGGTTTGAAAGAAATATCGTAAAATGTGTTTATGGCCCGATTAAAGAAGATGATGAGTGGAGAATAAGAAATAACCAGGAGACAGATGAGCTGTTGAATCATGAGGACATTGTAAGATTCATAAAGGCTCAACAAACACAATGGCTAGAGGTCACGTAGAGCGGATGAATGACCAGCGTATGCCAAATAAAACCTTCAGGGTGCAAATCTATAAAAGCAGAAAGAGATGCTGACCTAAGATAAGGTGGTTGGATATGAGGGGTTTACTGAGAGGGCAATGGACAGGAGACTTTAGAGAAGATTGGTGTTGGAAGCCAGGGCTCTCGTTGGGCTGTAGTGCTGAAGGAGAAGATGAAATATGTTTGCTTTTGAGAACAATCTAGGAACTAGCAAAACAAATATTATTAGGACATTCAAATTTGCTGTTACCCCTAATATGAAACAGTTCCTCTGATATTTAAATATGTGATCTGTGTAACAAAATATGAGCACTAGGAGAGGATAGTGTGATGGCAGAAATGATCAATATAGAATTTCTGAACTAAGTGAATTTGTATACAAGTTGACTGTATGTATGTGGAGGGTTGAAATGGTGCATAGAAATTACCAGTTTCCTTGATCTGTCTAGTACACATAAGAAATAAGTATGCTGGATTGCAAAAATTATCAAGATATTACCCTATTAAATGTTATAATATATTATATAAAATTCTGTTCAAGGTCATGATAGAAAGATTAAAGAATGTTCTCAGAGTTTTTTATTCTTATTTTGATTTGAGTGTGGTCATGTGTTCTCAGGATTATTCTGGGTGATTCCCAATGCTGGTTCAGGGAAGAGGTCAACTAAGGATAAATGTTTTATACTAAAACACATCCTGCCATGAATAAACATATCATCCTGTACAACATCTGTATGCAAAGGACACAATTTACATCTCAGACCACTGTATGAGACTTTATATACATTCGGGAAGTTTAAGGTCAAGTAAAGGTTGATGAAAGTGTTTCTCTTTAATTAAGTCTTTGGAAAGGTTGTAATGAATATAATTAATTCACTACCGACTTGAAACACAAAGTTTTTTATAGGTAAAAACGTAAAAGGTTTCCCTTGTAGCCTGAACCGGTTTTCACTTTATAAAAAGCTTCTTCAGAGGCTGCCGTTGGGAGCACTGTCCGTCTTGTTGTTGGCGATGGTATCGACTTTTGAAGGATCGATGTTGTGTGTGTGGGGTGTGATATGTTCGAATAATGTGTGTGATTTGAATTGTGTTTGTTCGTTTAGGATGTCTTTTTTATGTGTTTTCGTGTGTTTGTATATTTCCAATTGTTCTAGAGTGTCTAGTTTTCGTCCTTTTGTGTGTACATGTAGAATGTCTATGTTATTGTCAATGTTTTTGTATGTGTGGTTTGCTTCAATGAGGTGGTTTGCAAAGGTTGATTCTGTAGTGGAGTGTGGTGCCTTTGTGTGTTCAATGTATCTTTGAAGCTACGTCCTGTCTGGCCTATGTAGAGTTTGTTGCAATCTGAGCAATTTAGTTTGTAAACACCAGGTAGATCGAATTTGTTTTGTGCTTTGTGCGTTGATAGTGTGTGTCTGTTTTGTTAGTAGTTTTGTATGTGATTCTGTATCCTGCTTTTTTGAATTTGTGGGCTATTTTTTCAGTTTGTTTGTTGATGTATGTTATTGTTATGAATTTGTTGTTTTCTCTCCTTGTCTATTGTTTGTTTTGTGTAGGAGTTTATTGACTATTGTTCTGTTGTATCCGTTGGATTCTGCTAGATACTTTATTGTGTTTAGTTCGTTTTTTTAGTCTTTTTCATCTAGTGGGATGTTGTTAAGTCTATGTATCATAGTTCTGAAGGCAGCTAGTTTGTGTTGTATTGGGTGATTGGAGGAGTTGTGTATTAGATTGTCAGTTGTAATCGGTTTTCTGTATATATTGAATTTGTGTCTGTGTTCAAATTTTGTGATGGAGAGGTCTAAGAAGTTTATACTATAGTTGTGTTCATATTCGGCAGTAAAAGTTATGTTTTTGTTTATGTGCGTTAGTAACTGTTCACATTGTCTTTTGTTTCCCCTGTATAGTATTAGAATGTCATCAACGTATCTGTGCCAATATAGTATTTTATGTGAGTGTCTGTCATTGTTTGTTGTGTTTATTATACTGTATTTTGTATTTAAATTAAAGTTGAAGTTTCAATGGAAGTTCAGTTAGTGTTTTTAGATCCACTAAAAAAAAATACATCTTTGTTTAAAAAAAAAAGAAAACTTGATTGGTAAGCTGAAAATTGAGGAAGACCTTACGAACACATACACAAGAAAAGTATTGACTGTGGCTTTAAAAAATAAAAATAGTTGTGCAATTCATTTTTTTTTGTTTATATTTTCTTATTAAGGTTTGATTTTTTGTATTTATAGGCCTAACTATTTTCTATTTAATTGAAGCATCATTCATGTTAAGAAAAAGACAGCATTTTATAATAAAAAATGGTACAATATTGTATATCTATATATTTTTGAATAAGCAAAGTAAGTTCTGTTTACACTTGATTGTTTGACATTGTCTGTCTATCTGTTTGGAGTATGTCGCACACTAACTTTTGAATGCTCAACTGATTTTTGTAAAACTTGGCATGCATTTCCATACTTTACCCTACAGAACCCCATTGTTTTTAGAATGATCCCCCCAAAAAATAGGAGGGTGGAGGGAAAAAAATCAAAATTGTGAAATATCGCAAAAGTCCATGTGGGCTATCAAATTAAAGGAAATGTAAACCACTACCTAAATATAGTGTTTATTTTTTAAAGTTAAACAATTTTTGTACATCAAGGCCCAAAAATTGGGTGAAAATTTTAATAAAATCACAAAAATTCATGTAGAGTATCAAAGAGAATGTTAACTAATATCTGAATTTACTGTGATGTTTTGGAATTTTCAAAATTTTTAGATTCCAGGGCCCAAAAAAGAGATTACAAATTTGAAAAAATTGTGTGGAAAAGGGAACTTTTTCAGGGGGCATGCAGCTGTCTCAAGTGGTCGTTCTCTTGAAATTGATCTCTTCAGTACTGAATTACATGTCCTTCTCAGAACATGATAGCTCAACATAGTGAAGAATTTATTACTTGATGCAAAACTTTCACTCATTTTTGTCAATCATCGTGGAAACAAGAAATGTTTTTAAATCGCTATTTTTTTTTTTGCCAAGAAAATACTGTTAATTCACAAGAAATATTTTTAGATTTTTCAAGCCATATTAATTTAAAAAATTAAACAGACCTTGTACTGAAGTATTATTTCAAGTTAGAATTAGAATTTTGTGGAGCCGTATGTTCTGTGTGTTTATATATATATATATATATATATATATATATATATATATATATATATATATATAAATTGTGATGTTTTCAATTTGTTTCTTCTGCAAGTAGATAATATTGAATATTCTTTTTAACACCTGACGCACGTTTCACTGAAAAATATCAGTATCATCAGAGGTTTCTAAGTGAATTAATAGCAATCAATAATTCTATTAATATAAAATTAACGAATAATCGAATTTGTATCGATTTTAATGTAAAATAAAATAACATAACTGATAATCGATTAGGTCGATTAGTTAACGATTGTTTTAATGTTTATTTTCTTCAGCAGCTGTTTTCTCGGTTATATTTGAAATTTTGTTTATATTTTATTTAGTAAATTTATAATTTTAAATAAATCGTCTTGTTTTGTTTTTATTTTGTTTTGTTTTTGTTCTTTAATTAATAAATTATTGTTATTGTGTTTGTAAATGTTAAGATTTTCCCAAATACAGTAGAGCGTCAATAATTCGGATTAATTGGGACCGGACCCCTTCCGGATTATCAAATTGTCCGGATTTTCGAAATGAACCAATAAAAGCGCCGGTAAACGTCTTCAGTAAAAAAAAACTTGCTAAAATCGTTCATAATTCATTCTGATGGTTACAGAAGTGGAGCGGATGAATAAAACCATTAATTTAGTTAAAATTTTACGTTTTTCAATTACAGAAAAAAATACTGTATGTAAAGTGTTGCATTTACAGACTGTCTTATTTTATGTACAGTAAATCTAGACCTACAACAAAATACAGTAAAGTACAGTAATAAAATACCTACAGTAAATCATACAGTACTTGAGCTTTTAAAAAAATCTTTTATGGACTTTTGAACAGCGGTAGTGGTTCGTTTTTTTGCAGCTAAGTCCTTGATTCGTTTTAGGCGAATGAGCTGGGTTGGTGTGCTCTCAGTCTGTTTTTCAAGCCATGACATCCAGTGTCTCTGCTGCCATAAATGCTTCGGAATGTGTCGGCCCTACTTCTTCAATGTCATTTTCATTCTCGTCCCCATCAGATTCTACTGTTTCTGCGTCCCCTTAAAATGAAAAAGTACGCCTAAATAAACAAACGAAACAAATGTTTTTTTTCTAATTTTGTAGAAAAAATGAACAAGCGCAAAGTTGGCTAAATATTTTTAAAATAGAACAGTGAATTTAAAACGACTAACAGTACAGCGTCAGATAATGCAAACAGTTTGTTTGGCTAAAATAAAAAAAGTTACAGTAGGCCTACTGTATGTTTAAGCAGTGCTACATACCTTCAGACACCATGTCAGCTATTTCTTGATCGCTCAAAATCTGGTACCCAGGATCGTTGTCATCAACAGCCAACCACTCACTGGCATCATTTTCGTCACACTGTTCAAATCCCGGGATCGTGCTGCAGATTTCTGTCACCTCGTTTACAACGCAATCTTCATTTTCATTTGCATTTTCTTCAATCCTGCTTTCTTCATCAGGCCATAATTTTCTCCAGGCTCTTTGCAAATTACTTTTGGTGAGAGTTTCCCAAGCATCGGCAAGCATGTAAATGCTATCTTTAACGTTCAACTTTGTTATAAACTGAACTACACTCTCTTCGTCCTTTTCTGCCAATAAAAGGCGACGCAGGAGCTGCTTTCTATAGATCCTCTTAATTTTCTCGATCAGCCCCTGGTCCATTGGCTGCAGAGTTGCAGTAACGTTAGGTGGGAGAAATTGCACTTCGAAATTCTTATCGATTTCGTTTAATACTTCGAGAGGGGAATGTGTGGGTGCATTATCAATGATAAGAAGAACTTTCCCACTTTTCTTTTTCTCCTCACGGAATTTTGTAACACTAGGGATAAAATCATTTTTAAACCAATCAAGAAAAATGATTGAAGTCATCCAAGCACTTTTCTGAGACGTGTACAAAACAGGAAGAGTGTGCACTTTTTTAAAGCAATGTGGTTTTTTGCTCTTCCCAATCACTAACAATTTTACCTTGTGCTCTCCACTGGCATTAGCACATACCACAGCCGTTATTCTCTCTTTGCTTACTTTAAGCCCGGGAGCAGATTGTTCGCGTCTTGACGCCAGTGACTTGCGTGGAAGGGCTCGCCAGTTTATCCCGGTCTGATCGGCGTTGTATACGTCATCCCTAGAATAACCTTTTTCAAGTGCTTCCTTAATAAACTTCTCTTTAAAAACTCTTCCAGCCGCTAAATCTGAGGAAAGTTTTTCTCCTTCGATGTCTAACTCTCTAATCCCATGCCTAGATTTGAAGTTCTTAAGCCAGCCAGAACTGGCTTTGAAAATCTTTCGGACCATTAAGCTGTTCATTAAATTGTAAGGCTTTTTCACAAATCAAAAGCCCTGAAATTGGCTCTCCTAAGCTTCTCCTTTGAGTGAACGTGTGGTACATTGCGTCTTCTAAGGCTTTGTTGTTTGCTGAACATGCAGTTTTTCTTTTCAGCGTCCCTTCTTCAGAGTTCAGTTTTGACGCAAATTGTTCCACCTGGGCTCTTTTCGCCTTAATATCACTTATTGTGGAAGTTCCTACCCCATAAATCTTTGCAAGTGATACCCCAGTTTCACCTTTTCCTAACCTTTCTAAAATTTTTAACTTGGTTTCAACGATTAAAAAAGTGTGTTTTTCTTCGAACTCGACGCCATCACGGGTACAGAACAGTACTGTAATGTGTTACAAAAAACAAAACATAGACAAACTGACACACACACAAACACTCTACTGTACACAAACGATCGATTTGGTAAACAAAAACTTAGTGCACGCACAGAGAACAATACTCGAGGTCAGTGGCCTGACGCGACTGACAGGGGCAGGGTAGCAGGTATACATGTGACTGTGCAACCTTGACTCTCCCGTCGTGAAATGCAGGCTTACCGGAGACGCTGTTGGGAACTCGCCGTGGCCCAAGCAGGGGACGGATCGGACGAAAGTAGCCCTTACCGGATACCTTCGGCGTTGGTCGGGAAGAGGCGCCGACCTCGTATCCCGGCCATTGCTGGACCCTTTGGTCAAATCCTGGCTCGCCCGGAGGCGAAGGCCGAGTACTTGGGCGCGTGTTTCGAGCGTCAGTTCGCTCCTAACCCGCCCATGGACTGGGACTTCGATGAAGAAGTTGAGAACGAAGTGGAAGACTTTCTGTCTCTTCCGATCACTGCGGAGCCCGAACCCACTACTAGGGAAGAGGTCACAGATCGGCTCGTTGAACTCGTGCCAAGAAAAGCTCCTGGCCCGGACGGCGTCTCGAACGCCGCTCTTACTCGACTCCCGGAGCAAGGAGTACTTTTCTTGGTCGCGCTGTTCAACGCGTGTCTTAGACTGGCCTATTTTCCCCAGAAATGGCGTAAGGCGACGGTCATAGTGATCCCGAAGCAGGGAAAGGACGCTTCCCGTCCCGGCAACCTCCGGCCCATTAATCTACTGTCAGCCAAAGGTTCTCGAACGTCTCGTACAACGGAGAGTATTAGACCAGCTAAGAAATTTCGATGTACTGGTCCCCGAACAGTTCGGCTTCCGTGTGGGGCATTCCACCACTCATCAGCTGATGAGATTGGTGGAATACATCACGGACGCCGGCTGTCGGAAAGAGCAGACTGTCGCCTGTTTCCTAGATGTGGAAAAGGCCTTTGATGGTGTCTGGCATGACGGGCTCTTGTTCAAGCTCCGGGAAATCCAGCTCCCAGATTGCTACCTTCGCTTGATTGCTAGCTTTCTGACGGAGAGGACTTTCTGCGTGCGAATAGATGACCATGTCTCTTCCGAGAGACGCATTACAGCCGGGGTACCTCAAGGTAGCGTGCTAGGGCCTCTTCTGTTCTCCGTGTACGTCAACGACGCACCCAGAGAGCCTGGAGTCCAGATGGCTCTGTTTGCTGACGACACGGCGGTCTATACCGCCGATCGGAACGCTGACAGAGCTATCCCACGACTTCAGCGCGCACTCGATGCGTATTCGACGTGGACGGAAAGCTGGAAAGTTGCCGTCAACGAAACCAAGAGCTCCGCGGTGCTATTCACAAAGCGCCGGAAAGAACCACGAGGCCGGGTGAGACTCGGTAGAACGTACTTGCCCTGGTCGAGAGAAGTTAAGTACCTCGGTTTCCACCTTGATCGTCGGCTCACCTGGCGTGCCCATGCCGAGACGATGCGAAAGGAAGCGTCCGCTCGTCTCGCGCAACTGTTTCCGATACTTGTCAACAAGGCTATGACCCGCAAGCTGGGTAAGCTGATCGTCAACGCGTATCTGTTGCTGATCATTACCTATGCTCTTCCCGTCTGGGGTTACCTCGCAACCGTTCATAAAAAAAGGTTGCAAAGCGTTCTCGATAGAGGTCTTCGGCTAGCGGACAAAGTCCCCTATCGGTTTTCTTCTCGTCTCTTGAGAAGAGGACTCGGTGTCCGCTCCTTGGATGACACCGCAAGGCGACTTGCACGTAAATTTTACGTCCGAGCTGCGAGGACCCAGACAAACCCACTCATAGCTGGCCTTGGCAAGTACCGAACACGTCCAGGTCGGAATCGCCTCGCCTGGCTTGGAAATGGCCTCGACAAATACTGTACTAGTCGACCTAGTACAAGCATGTCGTTGTAGCGACCAATAAAAAAAAAATTAAATAAATAATATTCCGTCTGGACATGACCACTAGGCAGGAGCCCCTACCGGAGGCTCGGTACTAGGAACCCATTGGGTCGTCTCACGACGCTCAACCCAACAGCTCTGACGGCCAAGTCTCCCGCTTTCACTGCCCCTCCCTCCACCACACAACACGCAATTCGTGCTCCACTCTGTAGGGCACAGCGAGTTTTACAGTTGTGTTGACGCTTTTAAACAAATATTCACTTCATGCGATTTTTTTTTCGCCAGAATCGAATCCGGATTATCGACGGTCCGGATTTTTGACGTCCGAATTATTGACGCTCTACTGTATTCATTTTTTGACCTTTTTGTATGTTTTTAATTAATTTTATATTTTCAATGTTTGGAAACTGGTGGTTATTATTTAGACAATGTGTGGCTAAATTAGATTTATAAATATTTGGTTTTAAATATGCATTGCGGTGTTGAACGAATCTATCTCGTAGTTTTTTCTTCGTCTGGCCCACGTAAAATTTATTGCAATCTGGACATTCTATTTTATATATTCCATTTTTATTGTGAGTACTGGATTTAGTTTTAGGTTTTATTTTATTAAAAATTATATTATCTGTGTTATAAGATATTTTTAAATTAGTATCTTTAAATATTTTATTTAGTTTTTGAGTTATATTTCCGTAATAAGTGAAGGTTGTATATTTTATATTATTATTAATAGATGAATTTTTAAATGTAGTGTTTTTAGGAATTTTATTAGTGATTTTATGTTTAATTTTATTTTCTAATTTATTAATAGTTTTTATTTTGTATCCATTTTTAACTGCTATTTGTTGGATAATTTTTCTTTCTTTGTTTCTTTCTGTGTTATTTAATGGGATCCTAAGCATTCGGTAAATCATGGAATTAAATACTCCCATTTTGTGTTGGGGAGGATGATTAGAAGTATTTGGTATTACTAAGTCAGTTTGAGAAGGTTTCCTGTATATTGCGTATTCAAAATTTGTTTCATTTTTCTTTATTGTTAAGTCTAAATAATTTAATTTATTATTAGATTCTTCTTCTAACGTGAATTTTATTTTAGAATGTAAATTATTTATGGAGTTGAATATTTTATTTATATTTATACCATTGTTTTGGGAAATGTACAGAGTGTCATCAACGTATCTAAAATAACATCCTAATGGGTCGTTTAATTTTATTATATTTATTATTTGTTCGTCGAGTTTTTGTAGGAAGATTTCTGATATGATAGCGGAGGTTGGGGCTCCCATAGCAAGGCCATCTGTTTGATAGTACAATTTGTTGTTGTATTGAAAATAATTTTGATTTAAAATTATTTTTAAAGTATTAGTTAACTGTTTAATGTATGTGTTACTTTCGTTATTTGTTTTCAGATTATTTATTATAATATTTATAGTTTCTTCAATGGGAATGTTTGTATACATGAAGAAACATTTCTTCAATTCCCATTGAAGAAACTATAAATATTATAATAAATAATCTGAAAACAAATAACGAAAGTAACACATACATTAAACAGTTAACTAATACTTTAAAAATAATTTTAAATCAAAATTATTTTCAATACAACAACAAATTGTACTATCAAACAGATGGCCTTGCTATGGGAGCCCCAACCTCCGCTATCATATCAGAAATCTTCCTACAAAAACTCGACGAACAAATAATAAATATAATAAAATTAAACGACCCATTAGGATGTTATTTTAGATACGTTGATGACACTCTGTACATTTCCCAAAACAATGGTATAAATATAAATAAAATATTCAACTCCATAAATAATTTACATTCTAAAATAAAATTCACGTTAGAAGAAGAATCTAATAATAAATTAAATTATTTAGACTTAACAATAAAGAAAAATGAAACAAATTTTGAATACGCAATATACAGGAAACCTTCTCAAACTGACTTAGTAATACCAAATACTTCTAATCATCCTCCCCAACACAAAATGGCAGTATTTAATTCCATGATTTACCGAATGCTTAGGATCCCATTAAATAACACAGAAAGAAACAAAGAAAGAAAAATTATCCAACAAATAGCAGTTAAAAATGGATACAAAATAAAAACTATTAATAAATTAGAAAATAAAATTAAACATAAAATCACTAATAAAATTCCTAAAAACACTACATTTAAAAATTCATCTATTAATAATAATATAAAATATACAACCTTCACTTATTACGGAAATATAACTCAAAAACTAAATAAAATATTTAAAGATACTAATTTAAAAATATCTTATAACACAGATAATATAATTTTTAATAAAATAAAACCTAAAACTAAATCCAGTACTCACAATAAAAATGGAATATATAAAATAGAATGTCCAGATTGCAATAAATTTTACGTGGGCCAGACGAAGAAAAAACTATGAGATAGATTCGTTCAACACCGCAATGCATATTTAAAACCAAATATTTATAAATCTAATTTAGCCACACATTGTCTAAATAATAACCACCAGTTTCCAAACATTGAAAATATAAAATTAATTAAAAACATACAAAAAGGTCAAAAAATCAATATTTGGGAAAATCTTAACATTTACAAACACAATAACAATAATTTATTAATTAAAGAACAAACCCAAACAAAATTTCAAATATAACCGAGAAAACAGCTGCTGAAGAAAATAAACATTAAAACAATCGTTAACTAATCGACCTAATCGATTATCAGTTATGTTATTTTATTTTACATTAAAATCGATACAAATTCGATTATTCGTTAATTTTATATTAATAGAATTATTGATTGCTATTAATTCACTTAGAAACCTCTGATGATACTGATATTTTTCAGTGAAACGTGCGTCAGGTGTTAAAAAGAATATTCAATATTATCTACTTGCAGAAGAAACAAATTGAAAACATCACAATTTATATAATTACTGCAAGAAACATCGAGTTACTTATACAGAAAATATATATATATATATATAAATGAATGTTTCTTTGTTTGTCCCACATGCGTTCCTATACCATTCATCCGATTGTGATGAAACTTCGGTGAGTTGTGCGCACGCCCGCGAAGGTTTCTGAATTAGTACAACCATTTTACAATAGGTGGCGCACGAGTGTACCACTTCTGAAACCTATTATTTAGTTTAAAAGGTAAATATTCGTTTCAACAAATGAGTGTATTTCATATAGTTTAGCGGCAGTTCGTGTGTTTTCGGTGTATGAGTGCGCACGCTTGACAGAATTGAATTGAATCAAATACAAACAGCGACATTTCAGTTCGTGTGTAACATAACAAGTGGTGTTGATTGTGAAATTCCAATTGCCGGTCGACATTAGATAATAGATATCACACGCATTTTCTTTGCTTTTTCCAAGTGAATTTGTAATAGTCTTCAGAAAGCATTACTTTCGCTGTCAAATCAATTATGCCACCCAAATGACAAGCGATTGGTCGATCTACACCTCGAGCACGTAAGAAAAATGCATCACGAGCTTCAGAAACAGACGAGCAACGGGAAGCAACACTGGAAACCGTTCGAGTACGCACTGCTCAAGCCCGTTCGTCTGAAACAGACGAGCAACGGGAAGCAAGACTGGAAATCGCTCGAGTACGCAATGGTCAAGCCTGTTCGTCTGAAACAGTTGAGCAATGGAAAGCAAGACTGGAAACCGTTCGAGTACGCACTGCTCGATCCAGACAAACACTCCACGCTGATTTAAATCTTGGTGCATTCCATTACGATGCTAATTATGATTACAGTCTTCATCCAAGTGTGGTTATTGGAAAAATGGATAAATTATGCGTGTATTGCAGTACCCTCAAATTTAAGAATGAAACACCAGGAATGTGCTGCGCGGGTGGAAAAGTGAAATTGCCAGAATTACATTCACCACCCGAACCATGATCAACGTTGGTATCAGGTGACACAAGCCAATTGAAACATTTCTTGGCAAACATACGCAAGTACAATTCATGTTTCCAAATGACATCGTTCGGTGCAACAAATATCGTGCGCGAGAATTACGTGCCAACATTCAAAGTGCAAGGGCAAATTTATCATCGTGCAGGATCACTACTACCACTGTTGAACGTAGATCACAAATTTCTTCAAATTTATTTCATGGGAAACACTGATGAACAAATCGATCAACGTTGTCGATTCAATACGGGCACTAAACGAGAAATTGTCGCTGCATTACAAACTTTGTTCGATCAACACAACGAATTAATTCGATTGTTCAGAACTGCCCTTGAATAAATGCCAGCTGATGACTACAAAGTTGTAGTTAGAGCAGACAAAACACCTGTCGGCCAACACGAAAGACAGTACAATGCACCAACAATTGATGAAGTGGCGATCGTTATAGTTGGCGAAGAATTTAACTCGCGTGATATAATTCTTCATCGCAGAAATGGTGATGTTCAGCGAGTCTCAGAAACTCATCGCTCATACGACGGATTGCAATATCCGATTTTATTTTGGCAAGGAGAAGATGGATATCATTTCAATATCAAATTGAGAAATCCACAAACAGATGAGGAAACGAATAA
This sequence comes from Magicicada septendecula, assembly GCA_034769895.1. Classification (NCBI taxonomy): domain Eukaryota; kingdom Metazoa; phylum Arthropoda; class Insecta; order Hemiptera; family Cicadidae; genus Magicicada; species Magicicada septendecula. The sequence goes on along the minus strand of CM068368.1, from coordinate 58,266,977 downwards.
GAAAGTCAGTGCCATGGATTACTATTCATATCGATTGATGATTCGTGAAAACGCTGAAAATCATATCTTGAAATGTCGACAATTGTTCCATCAATACATTGTCGATATGTATGCGAAAATCGAAACCGAACGACTCCTCTACATTCAATTCCGAAGAGTACATTCATTTACGTGATGCAGTTGTTAATGATGGCAATATGAATCCCAATAAATTGGGAAAAATGGTCATACTACCGGCCACATTTACAGGGAGTCCACGGCACATGCATGAATACGCATAAGATGCAATGACATATGTTCGCCCATATGGCCGCCCAGATTTGTTTATTACATTCACATGCAACCTACGTGGGATGAAATAAAAGAACTTTTGTTAACTGGACAATCATCATCAGATCGTCATGATATTTCCGCGCGTGTGTTCAAACAAAAATTGACATCTTTAATGGATTTCATTGTCAAGCATCATGTTTTTGGAGAGACACGCTGTTGGATGTATTCCATTGAACGGCAAAAAAGAGGACTGCCACATGCACACATTTTGATTTGGTTGATCGAAAAAGTCACACCAGATCAAATTGATCAAGTCATCTCAGCAGAAATACCAGATGTCGACATTGATCCAGACTAAGTAATAACAGACAAAGATGTAATGTTCACATTTAAGATTCTCACTTTTTTAAGTTGAGTAAATATCGTCTAGTCCATGATTCTAATGCTATTGACTGTGCTAAAAGTCCAGGGTCTAGATCGCAATCGAAATTAACAGCTGGAAGATTTGATCTCCATTCTCCTTTGAATTCAACATTCACCTGGTGTGTAGGGTCTTCATGAAACCTGAAACAATTTAACTACAGATAAAAATGTGTAAGATGATATTTTTGTTATGATATATTTGTTACTGTACAAAAACTATAAGATTGTCATGAATTAATTGTCAAACATAACTGATTGTGATATTCATATTTATTTTTTAGTTTTTAGTTTGCTTTCAAAACATTTTTTATTTAGGACTTTCTCCATCTTCATGGAGAAGTCTCTTCAAGGATCTTCTACTCAGACCTCTCCCTACAGGGAGAGACTGACCAGGGACTTAAACCAGTATCTTCCTCATCAAGAAACCAATACCTGAGGACTTCTTATTATTCTTAATTGGAGCTGTAGTGAAAAGCTTGTCTCTTGTCCTGGAGAGCTTTGGCCTCCTGGGCAATCTGCCTCCAATCGTCTCAATCATCTGCTCTCAGTCTCCATCTTCTTACACCGAGCCTGCGAAGGTTGTTCTCAAGATCATCCATCCATTGTTTTCTGGGCTGACGCCTCTTTCTTCTTCCACCAGGTCTCCCCATAAAAATTTTCTTCAATGTGGATGTCTCTAACATTCTCTGGACATGCCCTACCCACCAGATTCTACTTTTCTTTATGTCAGTGACTCCATAAATTACCGGGTTCTCCATAAATTTGCTGGATTTCTGCATTTGTCCTTGCTCCTTGGATGTTCACTGCACCAATATCCTCCTGAGGACTTTTTCTTTCCCATCTGCACAACCACTCTTCCTCTGTCACTGTTGTTGTCCAAGTTTTGACTCATACATGACCACTGGCTTAAGAACTGTTTTATAGAAACAAATCTTGGTTGCTCTGCCTATGTTTTTACACTTAAATATTCCTTGTAAGGAGAAGTAACATCTGTTTCCAGCAGGTACCCTTTCTTTTATTTCTTCGGCCATATTGTTGTCCTCAATAACTAGTGCAGCCAGGTATTTAAATTTTTCAGCCTTTTGAAATTTGTGTCCTCCAATTACCAGGGGTGCTCTTCTCTCTTGTATTTTACTGCCTGTTAACATGTATTTAGTCTTTTCAGTTTTTACTTTTAGACCTAAATTCATTTCGGCCTTTTCTAGACCCAAGAAACCATCTTTTAGGTCTTGTTGGCTTCTTGAGATAAGTACTATGTCATCAGCATAAGCTAGACACTGCAGCATTCTGTTAAATATCATGCCCTCTGGGTTTATAGCTATATGCCTTACCACTTTTTCAAGAGCCAAGTTAAACAGAATTGTCGAGAGCACATCTCCTAGCCTAAGTCCCCTTTGAACATCAAATTCTTCTGTAAGAGGACTTGCCCACAGACAGCTGTAACTTGGATCCCTTCCTTCTCCCCCTTGCAAGAGTATGTCATTATGGAGACATTATCCTGTAACCAGCGCCCTATCTAGGGCATCCACCATTCCAAAACATCCCTCCTTCCACTTACCCAGATTTTTGAAGCTTGCATCTGTGAGGCATCCTTTTTTTAAGACTTCTTTCCATGGACATCCTTCGTTTTTGAGAATATTCATGGAATCTGTAATCATGGGGATCATGTCTATAGAGGTCTCCCTACCGGAAAATTCTTCCAGACATTTTGATTTTGGACTTTCCTCCATAACAGATGGGGGAATCAATAATTTATTAATTGTCTCAGTCATCAATTAGCTGATTGACAAACCATCTTTTAAAATGAGTTTCTACCTTCAGCATCTCCCCATGTGTGTTATATGATCATTTGGTTCACTTGTATCAAAAGTTGTACTTGATTGATATAGTTTACTAGTTGACTTACAGTCATGGGCAGCTTTGGGATCCTGGTTTTGGAATTGGGTCCTTAATAAGAAGAGACCTCCTCTAGAGGTTTGGAGGTATGGAATACTCTACAGCAGCAGTCAGCAACCCTGTGCCCGTCGATAAGGTTAGACGCATCTGCGAAACAATTTGAATTTTCTTTTCTTTTGAATGAAGTACCCGCATTGTACCTGCTTCAAAGTACTTTATTATAAAATAGTACAAGCCGTTTCAAATTTTACCTTTTTCTAATACAATAATTACTGTAAGTTAGTTTTTTTCAAGAAAAGGAACTGAAACCTTCATTTATGTTTCAAATGTGATTTTTTCAAGTTTAACATTTCTGTGCACTTTATAAAAGTAGTGTTATCGTGGTAAGTTATTTAATTTATTTTCATTAAAATGTGTTCCTGTTTAACCATTTTTTTCGTTTTCAAGTTTTGTTAGTTTTAACGTGTGTATGCATGATGAGAGTTTGTTGATGACCTAATCCTACTGTAAACAATTTTCACAAATTTAAATGAAAAATACTCCAAAACTTTTTTTGATTTGGTGTTCCAAGTCACTAATTTTTGTAATTTTCCACGACAGTTAATGTTTGTAACGTCCAGCTATTGACCATTGATGTCCAACATCCAGCTCAGCACTTTTCTATTTTCAATTGATGGGGTAGGGGAGGGGTGCACCCATCGAACTGGTCCTCAGTTATATATGCGCCCCCATAAATTCAACGGTTGCCTGTGAATGCTCTACAGTATGGGCAGAGGAGCTATGGGATCCTGTAAATATTACTCAGAATAATTATAAAATAATTCCAGATTGGGAATTTAATTATTTTCATTAAAATCAGACTCCCAGAATTTTTTTGTAGTTAGTCCCTCATGCACTTTTTTCTATATACCTTTTAATCATATTTCCTGTTTACTTTTATAACTTAGTGGACATTATTGATGTGAATGAGATTCTGTCCAACTATATCGAATGAAGGGAAATTCAAAGAAGCACAGGAATATGAAACTAAACAGCTACACTAACTTTGGATCTTCTACAGTACAGTAAACAGTGGCTCTACTTTGAATACGAACAGAACGTAACTCAAGTGACTTGCCTATTGATAATTAAACAACACTCTCTGCGAATGAGGTGAAGTGTTACTAAGGAAATGGATTCTTGGATTTCGTTGTCCATGACGTGTCCATTACTTAACTAAATATCACTATAGTATTGACGACTCGGAACACTAGGTTTTTTATAAGTAATGTTTTTTATAATTTTTTATAAAACACTTTACTTATAAAAAACCTAGTGTTCCGAGTCGTCAATACTATAGTGCTATTTAACGAAATGGAGATTGAAGTCAAGTGAACCTAAGATATTGATTGAAGTAAAATAAAAATAAATAATATGAGAAAAAATATTAACACTAAATTTTTGGTATTATTAAAACCTATAAACCATTGCTGTAAAGTTTGATTGACAAATTATAGTTTCCTGCTTAAAGAAGAGGTCACGTTTAATGTTGGAGCTAGAAAATTTAATTTTAGATAGTATTTAGCATACAAAAAAAACGTAATATCAAAGTATTTACCACATAACTCCTGAATATGAAACTTTCCACTTTACCATCGGTTCTATTGCTTCTATTAGAATCCCTTCAGCACCAAACGTATTGTTTTCTGTGCCAAACAAAACTGTGTCTGGTAATTTAAAACTATGTAAGAGTCCAAGGCCTGGAACCTGTAAGAATTCACGTACATTGAACATTTGTATGTAAATAATGCTTAATGAATGAGATTGTTTTTATTTATCTTGTAACTTTACAAACATTTTCGAAAACCACCCATGTGACTTTCACTTACCTGCGTGAACTGTTTTTACACACTAACCCTGATTACCTTACTATGACTTACCAAAACAGAAGACTCCAAGATTTTTTACAGGTCGCCACCAACATTTGTGCTAAGGGGAATGTGGAAACCCTGTTATACTCTACATGTTTCAGAATTTAGATTATTTAATTCCCTGTATTTCAACACTTACCCAGGTCCATTTTAAGCATGCTTCTCGTTTTAAGCGTGCTTCTCCGTACAGGAACAGGTTATGGGAACGGCATAATAACTACTCTAACACATGTTTATCGTTAAATCAAATATCATTTTGTTTTATTTTAAAAATTACTTTCTTTCTCCTTCTTACTTCTTTAATGTTATCTATCTAACAATTCTAAGATATGAAATTACTTAATCAAAGAGTATATACATTTCAAGGCAACCCAGTACTTCGAATACACTCTCTCTCTCTCTCTCTCCCTCTCTCTCTCTCTCTCTCTCTCTCTCTCTCTCTCTCTCTCTCTCTCTCTCTCTCTCTCTCTCTCTCTCTTCTCTCTCTCTCTCTCTCTCATTCTCTTTTAACCCCCCCCCATGTTTGAGTTCTCATTGTAATTTATTTATGTAATAATTTATTTATGTTGAATTTTGCTTTAGAAAAAGGCAATTTGATATTGTAATTGAATGTCAGTCGTTCTCGATACTTAACAGTTAAGGCTATCCACGATGTTACACCATCACTTGTAAGTAATTCTTTTTCCGTAGATCACTCGAAATATATGTTTCGAACTGTTAATTTGTTATACTACTGCTGATTATTCATAATTAGATGCTGTACTTTTGTTTACATCAAAATCACAATAATATTTTAGTCGGTCGACTCTAATTTGCTCGAGCACTTTTATATATGACCGCGCTGTCTGATAGCTTATTGTCGACTGCCCTCTGCTTGGCTGGCTTAGTGACGCTCTTCCTTACTTCGCCACGAGGTACCAGCCGGAAGTCTTTATCGTACCTCATTCTCTGATTGGCTTTGGAATGTTCTAGAAGATTTCCCGAGACCCAGAAAGCAGTTCGCATTGCTAACACATGGCTGATTCTACGCAGCAACCAAACGCTTTTCTAATGACTCACACATTCTTGGCTACCCCTCCGAGTGTGTACCAGATACTACCTGGCACCAAACATTACATTGCCGGGTTTATTATTTGAAATTATTAAATTTGATCAATACAAAATGATTATACCCATTTTGTCCCGTCTCAATGTAAACAGTATATTCTTTATGTTTATTTTTCAGTGACAAACAATATAATGTAATATTTTTAATTGAACTTCTTCTTCTTCTTCTTCTTCTTTCGATTTTGAATGTCTAAGGACCAAACACAATAACACAACGCATTAATTTCAATTGTTGCTTCCTGCTCGTTTCTTGCTTTTCAGTTATTTGTTATAACAAACAATTTATTCAAATTTTTTGGCCACAGGTTCTTTTGATTATCCCCCAAGATCTTGAAAGAAAGTTTTTCATCAGCGCCTTTGAGAGAAAATTGTTTTATTCTCTCCTGACTGATTTGGTTTTATTTTTAAATTACTGATAAACAACGTTTAGTAGTAGTCGGAAATAACATTTGAAATTTTTTAACTGTAACCAGATTATGAAACTGACCAAATCAACAATAAGACTGATCAATTGCTGAACTTTCCTCTTATCACAGTGAATCAAAATTCTGCTGTGAAAAACAGTACTTGAAAATTCTTGCTTCACATCCATTATGGTTGTTCAGTATTAAAACTAGAAGAAGTGGTGGGAAGATTTTTGTATATAGGAAGTACTGGATTTTACAAAAAAAAAAGAATATTATATTGAAAACATTATTGTATTTGTACATTCATAATATGAATAATTTTTTGTAATTAAATTTTAATTTAATAAGGAAAACACGACCCGAGTAAAAAACAGTAGTAACTACACAGACCTCTTCAAAGTCACAAAAGGATTAAGACAGGGATGTAGCCTTTCCCCAATTCTATTTAAAGTATATCTAGACAAAGCCCTGGGAAAATGGTCAACGAAAGTTAAAAGAATGGGGTTGCAAGTGGGAGAGGAAAAAAAAACTGTTTAGCTTATATTTCGCTGATGATCAAGTTGTCGTAGCAGAGGATCCGGATGATCTTAGTTACATGATAAGGAAATTACAAGAAGAATACCAGCACACAGGTCTCGTGATAAACATGAATAAGTCTGAGTACATAATAGTCGGTAATGATGCTCAAGATAATCTCGATTTACGAAATATCACCATAAAAGGAGTTAGCACGTGTAAATATTTGGGAGTTACACTTAATAAACAAGGAAATAGCAGCGATGAAATAAAAGAACGATTAAACAAAGGGAAAAGTAATAGGATCGTTGAACTCTGGTTTATGGGATAAATCAATCACAAGAGACACAAAAAAGGGACTGTATAAGAGCATCTTCCTAAATATAGTCACATATGGAGCCAGAACAAGGGATATGACAAAGAAAAGCCAGAAAAAACTCTTAGCTGCCGAAATGGATTATTTAAGACACAGTTGTAGAAAATCAAAACTGTAAAGAGTCAGGAATGAAACAATTAGACAGAGTATGAACATGACGAATAACATAGTGGAAGGGATTGAAAAAAAACAACTAGTATGGTTTGGACACACAAAAAGAATGGACGAAACCAGGTGGCCCAAGAGAATTTTAGAGTGGATACCATATGAGAGGAAGAAAAGAGGAAGGCCACGAAGAAGTTGGCGAGAGGGTGCAGATGAAGCTATGAAACTTAGAGGCCTGGAAGAAGACATGTGCTATAATAGAAGAGAATGGAAACTAGGGACGGAGAAGCGGCCTAGGCCATAGAAATCCATTATATATTGTTACGTCACAGAACAACCTACGTGTTTATCGAATGTTCCAGAGAGATCCAGAATGTAAGCGTGTGGCGTATGTGCTTGTAGACGCATTTACGAGAGAATTCTCGATGCCGCCAGCCATGCGGACTGCCAAGGCCGCAGTTAATTACGTAGTTCATATGCACGGTACGACGCAATTAGGAATCGTCTAGATATTCGACTATCTATAAATACCGGTACTCAATGACTTTCAGTTTAGTATTAGGCGAATTTTTGACTGTGCGGTTCGAGAGTATTAGTGTGAAATATTTACAGTGCGGTTCGAGTTATTACTGTGTACGTTCAAGTAGTTATTAGTGAAGTGTTGCGTTTTATATTCAGACGGTATAATTGTAATATAATTGAGTTTTAATATTAGTGGACATTTTATTGCGTGTGAACAATTTTCATTTGATTTGTTGTAGACACTGTGTTGTTAATTACGAACTGTTTTACTGTAAAAACTAAAGGTGTGATTAGTGAGTTAATTGGTGTCTTGTACTTATTTTGTTTCCACTATACCTACGACGATCAAGGAGACCGCCATAACAATATATACGTATATTTTAATTTATTGACAGACATAATGACCTTTCATATTTGTACTAGCTTCTCAGAAATCCCTCCCCTCCAAAAATTCTTGTATGGCCCTGGTTCTGATTTATAAAATATTACAAACACTGTATAATGTTACATCACATTTCAAGTAACATAACATTAAAATATTAATAGCCTATCCTTATTTATTTAGGACCTCCATCTTCTTGGAGAAATCTCATCAAGGATCCTCCACTCAGACCTTTCCCCATAAAAGGGCTTAAACCAGCGTCTTCCTCATCAGGAAACCAATACCAGAGGACTTATACTGTTGAAACACAAAACTTAGGCATTTTAATCTCCAAAACTGGAAGAAAATGAAATGTTATGAGTTTTATTTTAAGTAACTTAATGCGTTTAGGTCAAATACTTTATTACAATTCAACACTTTTACGAATGTTCATGTTAGACAATGCATTTTGGTAAAGACAGTTTATTGATATAAACCTCTTTTATCTACAGCATGCAATCAGATGTTGATGATGAACTCAGCTTATTGGTTGTCCAAGAAAAGTGAATACTCATGCATGTTCTAATAATGCTGTCAATGTAAGGTATTAATTGTACTGTGACGTAGTCTTGGCACAGTACAGAGTGGACAATGTATAAAGTAAAAACTGAAGTACAATGATGTCAGTTACATGTAAAACAATAATGCTGCACTTGTCAGTGCACTTAATATAACTTTTAAGAGAGTAGATAACATGTTACATTATTTTATGTGTCGTAACAGCACTCTAAAGTCAACTGACAAGAAAACAGGACAGATTTCTTCTGATGTCGCCCACAATACAAACTCTGTCATGTGGTGCATGGGACAGAACAACATATATTCATAACTGAGGGAGTTCTCCAAAATACATGTCTGCTTTTATGGTTTTATGGATACAAGAAATTATTTACATTTTTCAAAGTATTAGGAAACAACAGAAGGCACCAATGTTATCTAAAATTGTTGAGTATTACTTGTTGAATGTTACTGAATAAATAATCACTATAACTGCCATTCCAATATTAAATTATGGCTACTGATTAAACAAAAAATTTCCAAGTGTTCTTAAAACATAGTTCACTATTTCTGGCTTTAATCAGTAACAAACTGTTATAATAGGTGGGGTAATATCCAGGAGTAATAATGGGTGGGTGAAGCACAGAGCTGGACATACTGAATGGCTTACACAGTAAGGTAACCTATCCTACTTAACTCCTAGATTGTTTAGGTGGTAAAAAGAGAACCATCACTTTTAAAAATTAACGAGTTATTGTAATTGATATTTTCAAAATAAATTTTCTTAATGAAGTGTAATCAAATAAAAGTAACAGTGTATTTATAAGCTTCTAAACCATAGTGGGGTATTAACAGCCTCCCCTGTTGGAGCTGATGTGTTCAGAGGAGGATGCAATTAGCTCCAGGATCAGTGAGGGACTTCTGAGAAGGAAATGAGTAGTAAGAAATCGCTAACAGTATTTAGCTGACTAAACTTTTTAATGCAGCATTTTGTAGCCAATTCATTACACGTTTATTACCACACATTATCACACATTTTATCAGATGTTTTAACATTGCCTATTTCAATGTTTATATGACGATTTCAAATCTAATACAACTATATCAAACCTATAAATTAACAAAATTTATATTGTATTCATGTAACAATAGAGAGAGTTGTTTGCTTTTGTAAACAAACAATGAAACTTGTTCTTTATTATGTTTGTTATGTCAGTTTAATAATTAGCTTTAGAATTTTAATTCAAAATTGTTTTATTTTGAAAGAAGGTTTTAGGAATTCAAATGTTACACACAGTTAAATTAATATATTGATGAAATTCTGAAATTATTAATACAGCTACTTTATTTTATTAATAGTTGAAATAGAGGTGTTGGAAATGAAGTATATGAGAAAATTAGGGTCACAAAAGACTTAAGACAAGGATTCTATCTTCCTCCTACACTGTTTAAAATTTACATTCAGGAAGCTCTTAATGACTGAAGCAGGAAATGTTCAAGAATGGGAATAGAAGTCTGACCAGAATGTCTCTATATACTCCTTTTTGCTGATTGTCATTGCTAATTATAAATATGATGCCTCATTTGTGATAAGAAAGCTAGTGGATGAATATATAAAATGGGTTCCTCAAAATTAATAAACAGAAAACAGATACTTAGAGGCATGGGCGGGATTTCACCTACGGGATTGAGGGGGGGGCAATATCTTCGAACCTTCTTTTTTAGCAAACCTAGGTGAATATGTTCTCGCTACATTGAGGAATGGACTAGAAAGGCAGGAATTATTGGCAGTGCTCGGGTTGAGGCATTGATATTACCCCACAAAGACGTGCTGGAGACAATTCTAACTTGTAACAGGCAGAAAGGTAGGCTAGCGAGAATTCTAACCTCCGAACAGGGTGGAAAGGCAGGTTAGTGAGAATACTAACCACTGAACAGACAGAAAGGTGGAAGGTGGGCTAGCAAGAATTCTAACCTCCAAATGGGGCGGAAAGGTGGGTTAGCAAAAATGCTAACCTCCGAGCAGACAGAAAGATACGCTCTATAGCCCGCCTTTCTGCTCCTTATCTGCCCATTCAGAGGTTATATTTTTTTTGCTAGCCCTTCAAAAGACACACGTACACAAAAAACACACAGAGAAACGTGTAAACACATGCACACACACAAATATGAAAAAATTAAATAATCTGGAGGGGGCTTTGGTTTTTCTACTCCCTAAGGACCCCCAAGATGGTTAATCCTGCATTGGATGTGATAATTCCCGGAGAAGTTCTTTATTTTAACAAGTGGTTAACTTTACATTAAATATAGCATAGCTTGAATAAGTTAAGCTACGCAAGAAAACTAGATTTGAAAAGTCTTCCGATGTCTTGTGAAATACTGCACAAAGCTTCTCAAATACTGTCAAATACTCACTGATTTGTAATTTATTTGATAGACATTGGGGAGAGGTCAAGTGCCCCCTTGCCACTCCTGAATCCTGCCTATGCTTAGAGGTAGGGAAAAAAGTGAATGATATGCTAGACTGTGGAACTATAAGACACTGCCATGAATATAAATATCTGGGGAGCCTAATTAGCTTGTCATAAAGATATAAAAAGGTAAAAGATACTTATTATATATCAAAAAGGTAAACTCTTTGCTTTGGTCATCACGAATTAGAATATATGTTACATAGAACAGTTGTGCAGCCAATTATAACATATGCATCAATGTGCTAGCAGACGACAAAAAGGAATAAAGAAAAATTGACAATGGTTAAAATGGATTGTTTGAGTATGAATTTGTCTTGTCAGATACCCTGACTGCACCATGTAAGAAATAAAGTAATAATGGATCAAACAAATGTCAAAGAAAGGATTAATGGAATGGTTGAACAATATAGGTCTTTCACCCACCACTCACAGGTAAGAAAGATTCTTTTTTTGTTTACATTATTTTGTTGTTTAGTCTTATATTTCTATTCTTATACGTTGTGGCTAATGTTTGTATAACTTATATTGTTATGAAAAGTTTTTTAACTGTAGTTTGGTATGTATTGCTAATGTTTTATTGTTAGTTGTTTTATGTTGTTTAGCTTTTGAGGATGATCTCAGATTCTTGGAACCAAAATGTCAAACGACAAAAAATTATAATGAAAGCAGTCTGAATAGAGGATTTACCTGTAAGAAATAACCCATCGCTTAGAGGTTTTAAAGAAAGTTTCATCAACTTTCTTATTTCTTTAAAATATGTCCTGTTATTACATCAAAAATGTGTATATAGTATATAAATATTACTCAAAAGTATTGCTTAATAAATAAAAAATAAAATAAAAGTCATACCACAATGTAACAAAGTCCATTAACTACATTGTGCTTCCTGCGTTCGCATCCTACAACAACATAATACCCGTCTTGTGTAACAGCCATAAAAAATACTGCATCAAATGTCTAAAACATATAGAACATAATGATGCAATACTTATACAATAATTCTAAAACTTTATTTTTCTACATCATATCTAGTGTAATAAGAGAACAGGCCGACAAGCGTTCTACAAGGGCTATCCAAAAAGTAAGTTTCGATAGGCTATTAAAGGAATCTAAAAATATAATTACAAAACATTTTTATTGCTATTTGAAGTACACACCTTAAACTATTTTTCTATATAGTTTCTGTCATTTTTGAAAAACACTTTTCACAGCGATGCACCAGGCGTTGTATACCTTCATCATAGAAATTTCCCGCCTGCAGCTTGAACCATGTATCAACAGCTTGAGTGACTTCATTGGCCACTAAGGAAGGATTTCGCATGCTTGAAAAGTTATATTCGCTTGGTGGAGATTTGGGTTGTAAGGCAGATGATCAAATTGTTGCCAGCCAAACTTTGTGAGGAGATGAACTGACAGTGAATTTCAATTATTTTAACACCTTTCATATTCAAGTACTGAATCACATACCTACTTTTACATGCGGTGGGTATCTGGGATTTCTTTGACATTATAATCACGTCCAACGAAGCTTACTCAGTGTACAGTTGTTTACAAATGATGTTGTTGTTTACAAATGAATCAATAAAGTGGCCGCGCATGCACAACAGTGTGACGGCATAGATAATGTGGCAATATTTAAAAAGCGGGACTTACTTTCTGGATAACACTCCTATTTTGCTTTCTTAAGTATTTTTGACAGTTACGAATTTGCACTTAATAACCAACACTTCCTAAATCAAAAAACAAACATATCTTAACTTATAGTTGTAAATGAGAAATACAGGTTTGCTTAAATATTTTCACTATAAGTCAGAGTCATATTTAAAATAGATATGAGGACTAGGTTTTCCAAAGCCACTTTGGTGGTACAAAAAAGAGTTTTCTATTATTATTATTATTACTATTACTATTAATATTTTAGTAAAAATGATAGTGTAGATGTTAAAATTGTAGTAAATATTAATAAATGAAGAAAATATATAGCTGATTTTTTCAACTAGGTTTTGCCTATGGGTTTTGTACTAAATTTCTCTGATTAACTGGTGGCTGAAATACTGTAATTAACTGTCCATACAAAGGCTTCCAATTTAGTGCTATATTGCTTGAAACTTCCCAGAATTCATATCAGAATAAGAACTTACTCTACATAAACAACTGTTTTAAAAAATGATACAAAGACACTGTGCAAATTATATTAAATAAAATGTAATAAAAAATCTATTTTTGTTGATTGTAGTACAAACGGGTATGCACTAACCTTTGGTAAATTAGAAAGCTGCTGTGGACACTCAAGTTTTTCAAGTTCTTGGAAAACTCCAAAACCATGATTCTCACGATATTTACGGTTTTTAGAGCGTTTGGATTTCCACTGAAATGTTGAAAAAGAACGCATCAGGGAAGTAAAGATTTTGTTCTGTCTAAAAATAATATTGTAATATTAAGTAAGACAGAACAACTTGTTCTAAGTTACTTTTATAATACTTAATATTTAATATATTTAATTACTTACAATTATTGTATGTTGATAGGTTGTAGGACATGGGCGACTTATACTACAAGATTATTACATGGCAAGGAACCAAACATACAGTATTCACCATTTGTATATGCATAAACAAAAAGTAGCTGTATTTTGAAATATTTTGCTGTTATAAAGAGTATCAAAGAAATACATAAAATTAAAAGAAAAGAGGTAGGACAGCAGGTACCTGTCCTGAAACAGTGAATTTTGGAAGATTGACAACTTTTTACTGTACAGTTCATTAGAATCACAATTACTGTAATTAGGTATAACAGCTAATGTGACCATAGTATAAGAAGAAAAGGTTAATGGGAGTTCTAGATAGCAGTGGCGGTTAGTGGTTCTATATTTTGGTGGTTGCAGTAGTTGGTTGAGTGGGTAGGAGAATGGTTAAAAGAACACATTATACAGGAAAGTTTAATTCCATAGTGGCTGTCATATGGAAAAAATAGAAAGTTACTGTTTTCCCTATTGAGAATGGAATGATTCTATCAGACACCTATACCAGAGACCATGTTCCCACGTGTACAAATGGTTGCTAAAAGCACCACTAACTTTGCAATAATCTATATACTAAATATGCAGCAAAAAGCAAAAGTTAGACAGTATCATGCTTTTTTGTGCCTATAAGATTTGAAAGCAATTTGAAAGCAATCCTTGTGTTCATCAGAAATAAAAAGTACAGAAAATTTATAATAATAGAGTAGTTATTTTTAAATGACATATTTGAGCTATAAGAACAGATTTTATCGCTGTATATAAACTGCATGGCACATAAAATGTTACTTAAAATTTGTGCTGTGCTGATTTCGTGACAGAACTAAGGATGCTCTGCAGAGCTACTAATGGAGTGTTGCAGAAACTTTGCAACCATCTGGCTTACATTGGGAACATAGGCGAATTGTGAAGAGAAATGCACGTCCTTCCATATGTTTGTGTAGTAAGCTCTGCAATTTACTGCGTAAGTTGAAAGCGGCCTACAACCACCAGCCTGTGCGCCACCAGCCATATTTGAATTGTACATGAATATTGCCACATAGAATCTAATGTGTTTTCTGTTGAAATCGATGGCACTTTTATCTGCTTAATGTTTTCATATATTATTTTATAATTTAGTTATTCTAAATTGGTGGTTGTGCAACACTGCAACCATAACACCTGCCACCACTGCTAGATAGAAGATCGTGGATCCAATGGTAGAATCAGGTTAGAAAGGATACAGAAACAAGAGGGTAATCAACTGGATTCCTGATGTCTTCAATTTACTGGTAATTTACCAATTTCAATATTAACTACCGACTCGGAACACAGTTTTTATGAGTATATCACTACTGACTCGGAACACAAAGTTTTTTATTGCTAAAAATGTAAAAGTTGTACCTTATAGTCTGAACCAGTTTTTGCTTATTATAAGCTTCGTCAGAGGCTGCCACTGGGAACGCTGACCGTCTTGTTCTTGGCGACAGGGTCGACTTTTGAAGGATCAATTTTGTGTGTGTGGAGTGTGATGTGTTCGAATAATACGTGTGATTTGAATTGTGTCTGTCCGTTTAGGATGTCGTTTTTATTTGTTTTAATGTGTTTGTATATTTACAATTGTTCTAGAGTGTCTAGTTTTCGGCCTTATGTGTGTACATGTAGAATGTCCATGTTGTTGTCGATGTTTGTGTATGTGTGGTTTGCTTCAATGAGGTGGTTTGCAAAGGTGGATTCTGTTATAAGATAAAACTTTTACATTTTTACCCATAAAAAACATTGTTCCGAGTCGGTAGTGAAATAATTATATTTAGTTAAGTAATGGAAAAACCGGTTCAGGTTATAAGGTAAAACTTTTACTTTTGTACCCATAAAAATCTTTGTGTTCTGAGTCGGTAGTGAAATAATTATATTTAGTTAAGTAACAGACACGTCATGGACAATGAAATCCAAGAATTTAGTAAAATTTTTAATACATGTTTCCACAAACTGTGTGGGTCTGTGGAGTGCCTGTTAACTGTGAATGGCTGTATTATTTAAGTCAGAGTAGTCTAAGTGCCAGCTCATGGTAACTGTATTCATATATTCTTTTTACTGATTTTATAATTTTTATATATTTGTTTGTTTGAAATTATCATTTTTCAAAACAAATAATCACGATGTTTTGACCATTAATAACTTATGGTCCCTTCAGCTAAGCTAATAAAATTAAAATTAAATAGTAGAATACCCTGTGTATAATAAAAAGAAAATATTGTCAAACAATTAACAAAACAATTAAAATCAAGTGAAAAATTATAAACTATTTTAAAATATTATAAAAATAACACAGATTGTCAGTGGTCAAAACATTTAAATCATTATGCATATTATTATTGATGGCGGCAGGTATCCAAAATAATATAATTAGTAATCATTTTTTGGCATTGAATCTTATTTTTATAGATTGTATATCACCAATTTTAACAGCTATAATTCAGAGCCAAATAGAAATTTATAGTGTTTCTGTTATGCTATAAATGTGTGAATATAAACAAATGCTAAAAATCTGTTCTGCTCTTACAAATCTATGAATGTGAATTAATTTACTTGTTTTTCACAGTCTTTGTTTAAATTTGTATATATTGTGTAGTCGACTTTTCTGCAACTTACCTTTCTCAAGTACAATATTGTTTTGAAGATAAAATATTTTAAGTAATACCATTTCCCAGGCTGTCTGTATATTCCCAAAATTGCCGGTTCATCTTTCTTCAGACAGTACAAAACAAATAACACAACAAAAACAATAACAACGATATATGTCAGCATACTACTGCACACTGAGCAAGGAGTCAAATATACCTGACATTTACACTCGCATTGCTTATGTGTGATAAGATAAGATAATGAATGACTTATTAAACAACCAGTTTGTTTTGTTTCTTTCTTCTTCAAGTTCATATAAAATAAATATTAAAAAACATTTTATAAATAAATGTGTTTGAGTGAATGTACAGCGCGCGTGTGTGTGTGTGTGTGTATGTATATGTGTGTTGTAACAAATTTATTGGATTTGTTAATTTGTTTTTTGTTGTAAAAAAAAATTTTGTTTTTATTTTATTTTATTTTATTTTTTGTTTTAAATTAAATTAAAATTAATTATTATAAAATGTTTTGTGGTGTTCCGAACTTCTTAATATTTGTTTTAATTGAATTATGTCCTTTTTAGTATTTAAAATTCCTTCACCAGTTAATAAGATTGTCTCCAAAAACAATCGATTAGTGAACTTTCCTTATTTGGAGGTTATCTTCCTTCGTGGTTGTGAAATTCTGGTAGTTATTGCTCAATTAAAATTATGTATTATGCTAATTATTATGTAGGAATAAACAATATTCAATTTTATAATCTTCAATGAATTTTATTAACCAATGGTTATATAATCGATTTTCTATCGATTGACTAATCAACTCTCTCAGGGTATATTTCAATAGATTGTACAATTACTTATTATCGGGTTCTTTTAACAGTTATTTTATAGATAGTCAGAGAAACAGGGGAAAGTATGGAAAGTATAACATTACAATGTCAGCTTAAAAATTAAAATACATATATAACATTCAATAAATAATAGTAAGTATAGAAGTGTTTGAACCGTTCAGCTTTACAGGCAGTGTCGCGTTGGATTGTGGGAAGTCAAAATGGCCGCTCCTTGTTCAGATGTCAGACGAATGCACCTTGCTGATTCTGCTTCCAATAAAGGCTGCTTTCCCTATGATTTCTCATTCCTGCAGCTGCGATTCTTCCTTCTGGTTATTGTGGAGTGTTTCTGGTTAAGTGTTAGTGGTCCACTTCGATAAAATGTGTTGTTAAAGTTATGTTTCACTTTCGTCTATTAGGTCGATAATTGCTGTTTGTTTTGTTGTGTGTAATTACTGTTTTATTATCGTTTAAATAGTGTATTCACTGGTTTTCTGTCCTGTTTTGTATTAATTTAATGTTTGTGGGTGTTCGTTTCACTGAATTTATGGTTAAAATGTAATTTTATAAAACTCACGTTTTTCGCATCAGGCTAGGCTTATCGAATATGCGCCATTTATGTCTTAGCTATAGGTTAATAATTGCTTAAGAGCTCGTATCAAGTGTACTTCACCACATCTAATAATGAACTAACTCACTTCCTTCATCTTCTCCAAAAGTCTTAGCCAAATTAATATTAGCAATCCATTGTTTCCAAATTATTTTACATCCTGTACATGTGAAATTTTTATATTATACTACTGAACATATTTTTGCTATTATTTAAATTTATTAATTACTAAACACATAATCTTCTTCTTCAGTTCATTCTGTTTGATTTGATACCAAATAAGATAGTTTTACTAAGTTTTTGATCTAAAATGCTATATTTACTTCATTTTGAAAATTGTAAGTCTTAAATGTTACTTCCTGTTCTTCTCAAAAATGTTTGCCATTTTACATGTTATATTAATGATTGTATTAAATCTCAGATTGACATAAAAGGTTTATCTTCCCTTAATTTCTTGTAATTTGATTAATTGGTTCTCTTTTTAAATATTATACATACATTAATATGTGACTCCCCTCTTTCAATTTTCAGTTTTTACATTTGCATTTTTAACAATAATTCTCACTATCTTTTTACAAAATCTTTCTTACTTATAGTTCCAGTTACATGACTCTATGACTGATTTACCTTATATAAATTCCATCAGTTTAATTGTTTTTCTGTACTTATTTCCTTAATTTTAATTCTGTTTAGTTTTAACATTTGGCCTAGATTTTTAACAGTTTTTACATACAAAGTTTTTTAAATAATACATTTTGTTTATACCCTCTCTGACTTTCTATTCTAATATGACATTAATTAACATTTTCTTATTTTAACAAAAGAACATTTAGTATATAATTTATACTATTAATTCATAACACATGATTGAAATTAACAATAGTCTTTCAAAACTCAGACATTTTAATCTGGATTAACTATTTTTAAAACATAATAAACATTTTCATAATAAAAGTTTTACACTAAAAGGATTGTACTCTCAGACATTTTATCCTTGAGCTATTTAAACTTATTCTAAATAAACAAAACATATCTGTCCTTCCATCGTTTACTCTATTTCTTTACCTAGTTTTATTTTCAGTCATATCTGTTTTTTGTTTGATTTTGTGGTAATAATTCTTTGTCACTTCACTTTTTATACTGCCTGCTCTTGTTTTATTTACTGTCATTCTAATGAATGTTGTATATAAAGAGTGGCAGTTATTATTTAGAGACACTTGTATTATCTGTCATGATAATACTTTATTTAATATTATTCATGGACACAATATAAACACTTTAAAGTTGTATTATTTCACAATTTACTCAGTTTATGAACTTCAATATTGACACATCAGGTTTATTTAATATAACACAAAAACTTGCACTGATCCTCTTTTTATTCTTTGATTTTATTTCTAATTAGTTTTATAGTTTTATTAAAATCAAGAAGTCTATTTATAGAACTTAATGAACGTTTGTTTTTTGCATTATATAATTATTTCACATTGGTTCACTTTCAATTCTACTTTATACGCTTTTGGCTTATATTTATTTTACATGGTTTTTAAATTTGGGTATTTGTTATAATTTCATTTGTTATTATTTTTATTACTTCCTTTTGGGGTTTGGGTTTTTTATAAGAGCACTTCTTCTTCTTGTGGATGTTGTCTTGTTCTGGTTTCTTTAATTTCTCCTATCCTCCTTGTTTCTTATAACAGTATTTCCTTTTCTTATTGTGGATGTTGTCTTGTTTGGGTTTCTTCCTTACTTACTCCTATCCTACTTGTTTCTTATAACAGTATTTCCTTTTCTTATTGTGGATGTTGTCTTGTTTGGGTTTCTTCCTTAATTTCTCCTATCCTCCTTGTTTCTTATAACAGTATTTCCTTTTCTTATTGTGGATGTTGTCTTATTTGGGTTTCTTCCTTACTTACTCCTATCCTACCTGGGTATTACCTTTTTTTATATTTTTAGTTTTGCAGTTTATATTGATTACTCATCACTCTTTGTAATATTGATTTTAATGAAACCCTTTCTTCAATCTATGATTGTGCTTTACAGTGGTTCTTAATTAATTTTTAATATTGCTTTCTTGGATTTAAATGTTTTTATTTTATTTTATGATCATTCTCTCCATTCAGAACTATGGGCATTATCTGTCATGCTACAGATTGCTCTCCTCCAGAAGTGATTATTTCAGACTTGATTATGGATGACATAATTGCTTATGATAACTTTTTATTTATTATTCTTCGTCTTCCTCCCCATTTCTATATCGGCTTCTTCATACTTGGCTTAATAAACTTTATAGTCTCTTATCTGACTTTGATTCTTCTTGAATAGTTAGTGTTTTCTGAGATTTATTATTATTATTATATCTTTCCTTTTCTTAACTTTGTGTTTTATCCCTGGGATATTAATTCCCTAACATTCCCTAACACGTGAGCTGGGGCAGTTCAGAGAGGCACTTGTGGCTACATATAATCTGGCCATGCTTCACTTCTAATTGAGTCCAGAGGCAATTCATCTCTGCTCAAAAACATAATGCTGCTGGAATTATCTACAGACAGTCATCAAATAAAAATTACATATAGAATAGCCTAATTTTCGACTAATAAAAATATCTTTGGATACTTCACTTCGTTGTTTCTCAGATTATCTCGCATTTTCTATCTCATTTATTCTTATTAATATTTATTATTCTCAGTATATATTCTTCAAACTTTTTAGCTCGGCTGATATCTTCATTTTTATCATGGTTGGAAACTTTGTTAATATGTTTGTTACTAGTTATGGTGTAACTTTTTTTTTTCATCTGAATTCTCTTTATATCTTCTTCTGGTTATTGATATTGATAGCATATTTTTATATTTTATATATTTTTTTCTTTCTTTAGTTCTTATTAATTATTTGAATGGTATTATTTTATGTCAGTTAGTTTTTTCAATTGGTTTCTTTATAATTGACATCCAAGTTGTTATTATGATCATATTATATAAACATATTTTTCTTTCTTTTCTCTTTCTCAGAAAGTTATTAATCCGCTTTTGTTTTCATTAAACTTAATTCATTTATATTATATTTTTCTATGTGGTCCTTGTTTCTCTTTGCCTTCCATTAATGTTTTATTATTTCCTTGTCAAAACTATTTTCTTCATATGTTTGGTTGTTCTTCTTTGTTTTTTCAGAACTGAGTAATATCATAATCATCCTTCTTGATTATCTGTTTCCATAATCGTTTCATAAATAGTTAGTCATCGGTTGTTCTTATTATATTATTATTTTTTTTTTTTTAGATTTTGATATAATTTTATTATAATAACGAATTCTTCTCTTTTAATAATTCCATAGTATTTTCTTTCAAATTATTTATAAGTTGATCTTACTTATTTTTTTAGAATTTTGGTGATAATATTATAGTCACCAATTCTTCTCTTTTTAATTCATAGTATTTTCTGTCAAATTAGTGGTAAGTTGATCTCACTATTTTTTAAATTTTTATAATTTTTTATTATAGTCACAAATTCTTTTTCTTAATTAATCCCAAATTATTCTCTTCAAATCTATTTGTGTAAGTTGGTCTTACTATTATTTTAGGATTTTGGCGATTTTATACAAAATTCAAATTCTTCTTTTTAATTACTCATATTATTCTCTTCAAATCATTTATAAGTTGACCTTATTTATATTTTAGAATTTTGGCAATTATTTCAAAATTCTAATTCTATTCTTCTTCTAATTCCAAATTATTTTCTTTCAAAATTACTTGTAAGTTGATCTTACTATTCTTTTAAATTTTGATAATTTTATTCAAAATTCAAATTCTTCTCTTTTTAATTAATCCCAAATTATTTTCTTTCAATTTATTTGTGTAAGTTGATCTTACTTATATTTTTGGATTTTGATGATTTTATAGTCACAGATTCTTCTTCTTATTTAATTACCTCCAACTTGTTTTCTTCTAAATTTATTTATAAGTGGATCTTATTATTTTTTAGAATTTTGATAATTTACAAAATTCCTATTCTTCTTCTTAATTAATTCTAAATTGTTTTCTTACAGATTATTTGTGTAAGTTGGTCTTACTTATATTTTAGGATTTTGACAATTATTTCAAAATTCTAATTATATTCTTCTTCTAATTCCAAATTATTTTCTTTTAAAATTATTTGTGTAAGTTGACCTTACTTATATTTTTGGATTTTGGCGATTTTATTATTCTAAATTCAATCTTCGTAATATTTCTTTATGGAGGCTTGGTTGTATACTCCTTTGACTTTTCCAGAAACTTTTTCTTTCAGTTCATATGTATTGTTGTTATTATTTTTGGCAATGAGATATGGTCCAGTATAGAGTAATAATAGTTTCTTCGTTATCCCTTCTAGGGTGCTGGGTAGTTCTCGGTTTTTTTAACAGTACTTTTTCTCCCTCTTTATAAGTTATTACTCGTCCAATCGCCTTTTGATATTTGCCTTGCCGTTTCTCTTGGTCTTCGGCCACCTTGTTATAAAATTTCACCTTGTCAAACTTACGACCATCATTCGTCGGGAACTCTATTATCTCTTCACTCTCTCGGGGGGTTGGTTTCTCTTACATGGCGGAGTATGGAGTAATTCCTATAGCTGGATGATGGGCAAAATTTAGGAATTTCTCCGTTGCTGCTAAGTACTCTTGCCACTTTTTCTGTTGGTGGTGACAGTATGTTCTCAAGATTCTCCCCACTTCTCTCAATACTCTCTCTGCCGGATTACTACTTGGGTGGTAGACCGAGGTCTTGTATGTTTTAATCCCAAGTGATAATAATGTGTCCCGCCATCTTTTCCCTTTGAACTGTGTACCATGGTCCATGATAATTGAAGCTGGTTTTCCTATTTCTGGCACACATAACTCCGTTATTACTCCAAGAACTTTTATTGTGGTTGCCCGATTAACCGGGTATAGCTTTACGTACTTTGTAAAATGGTCCATAATTATGATGAGGTATTTGTATCTGTGCCGACCGCCACTACAGGGAAATGGCCTGCAGATGTCTAAAAACACTTTCTCCAGTTTCGCCTTAGATGTTATGGGTATCATTATACCTTCCTTCTTCTCGTTATTGACCTTAACACACTGGCAAATATTACAGGATTTTAGGTAATTTCTCACCTTTTTAATGTTTTTTATTTGACAATTCTCCTCTAAGGCCTGTATCACTTTCAGGGCTCCCATATGGCCATACCTTATATGGTAATCGATTATGATCTCTTTTTTGATGTGGTTCGGAATAATCACTTTCCATGTTTCTTTATTTAGGGATGTTTTAACAAATAATATACCTTTGTTAATATGGTAATATTTAGAAACAGTGTCATCGTCTGCTTCCAATCGATTAATAATATTTTTTAACTTAGGGTCAGATTGTTGGTGGATGCGGATGTTTACCAATAAAGCCTCTAAATCAGATCTTGTTTTAATAAGGTTGTAGATTTTGACTAAGCTCTCCTTCTCTCCCTCAAAGGTCTGGTCTTCCAAATTAATGCGTGATAACACATCGGCTACAACATTCTTTTTCCCCGGGATGTACTCCCATTGTAGGTTGTACTCTTGCAGGGCGAGTACCCATCTAGCCAGTCGGCCGTGACTCAACTTGCACCTACGTAGAAATGAGATGGATTTATGATCAGTGCGGATGGTAACTGGATACCCTAAGATATATGTCCGGAATTTGCTGCATGCGAATACTACACTAAGCAATTCTTTCTCAGTCACATTGTAGTTCTTTCCGCATTGATTCAGGGTACGACTAGCGAAGCTAATTAGCAGATGGTGACCCTCCTCATCTTCCTGATATAAAGTCGTTCCTAAACTGATGTTGCTAGCATCACAATTCAAGAAGAAAGGTTTCTTAAAATTCAGGTGACGAAGTATAACAATCTCTAAGAACGTTTCTTTGATGAGTTGGAAAGTAACATCCTGTTCTTGACCCCAGATCCATTTGTTCTTCGAAGACAATTGCAGTTGAAACTTGGCTGTCAGCTCGGAATATTGATGCTGAAACTTTCTGTAATAGTTACAGAGTCCGAGAAAAGATTGTATCTGTTTCCTGTTCTTCGGTTTAGGGAACTTCTGAATCGCCTCCACTTTTTCTGATGATGGTGTAATACCTTGATCATCTAGGTTAAAACCTAAAAACTGTACTTCTCGAGCAATGAATTTGGATTTCTCCAATTTAAGAATTATATTATTCTTTGCTAACTTCTTGAGTACATGTTCTACTCTGTAACAGTGTTCCTCCCAGGTTTCTGAGGTAATCAGCAGATCGTCTACATATACTGTGGTAAATTGGAGTGCTTCCTGCCCAAGTATCTGGTCCATACAGGCCACAAAGATGGCTACTGAATTCACAAGTCCGAAGGGCAATCTCTTGAACTGGTAATTGCGCCCTTCGAATATGAATGCCACATACTGGCGACTCTGTGGGTGCAACTCCACTTGCCAGTAACCACACACAGTGTCCCATGTACTAATAAACTTGTGCCATGAAATCGTTTCAAGATCTCCTCTATCTCACCGGGTGATGTTCTATCATTAATGATTGTTTTATTTAATTCGCGCGCATCCAAACAAAGCCGGACTTGTCCGTTTTTCTTGGGAACAGCTATGATTGGACTAGTGTATGGAGATTGACTAATCTCAATTATGTCACTGCTGATCATTTTATTTATTTCTGCTCTCACGGCCTCTTTCAGTGAATGCGCGATGGGATATGACCTCCGGTTAAATTCCACGTTTTCCTTAAATTCAAGTTTACACTGATAATTCTTTATCTTACCAGGTTCATTGGAAAATACTGATCTATATTTTTCATATACACTTATCAGACGATTTGCTTGGTGTATGGGTATTTTCTCGTTGGTGGTTCCGCACTGGAAGTCCCGTATTTCCTGTATCTTCACTGACCATAAATCCTCTTCCACGTTATTATATATTATCTGTTTATTATAATTTATTTTCTGAAGTTGTTGGTATATACTACTGGGAAGTATATTCTCGCCTCCTACTAAATCTGCTGTCCACGTTATTCCGTCTGAAAACAGTGATACCTTTTCTTGGTTCAGATCTATAAAAGCGGAGTTCCTCCTTAATACATCGCAACCTACCAATATATTAAATGGCAGTCCGGTGGCAATTAGAAATACCATATTCAAAGCTATACCACAGCTAATGACATTTACAGAAACTTGATTTCTAATAGTTTCTAATAGTTTTGTTCTGGCGGCCAGTTGCACCTACTAAGACAATATTATTTACTGGCAACATGGGCAAAGTTTTACCACATTCTTTCTGGATTCTTTCCAGTTCAATTACATTTATTATTGATATATTAGCACCGGTATCAATCATGATTTTGGCGGGGATTCCTTCTACTTCCGCTTTTATATATAATATTTCATTATTCTGACTATTGAGGCTAGTTTCGTTTTCCTCCAATAGTTCAGTTCTTATGTTCTTCAAATAGTTGTTGCTAATGATGGTGATGTTTTTCGATTCGGTTGCCTCTTGCAACTCTTGTTTATACCCAGGAGATAGGAGCAGTGAAGGGTCGTGATAGTTCATCACTGCCTCCTCCCGTTTAAATTATCGTGTTCGTCGTTGTTATTCGGACCGACCGAGGCGTCGTTCTGGAAACCTTGTGTCGGTTCCTGCCGCTCTGTATTCTGTTCAAACGTTTGTTCTCGGTTTTGTTGTCGGCCAGGATCATCTAGACTGGTACTCCGTCTATGTTTTTCGTACCTCGGGCCATCACGATCTTCGCTTCTTCGCCGACGATCTCCATTGTGGATACTGTTCCTTCGCTGACAGTTGTACCTTCTTGGCCCACGATCTTCAGCTCTTATAAAATTTACTCGTGGTCGGGAAACTCTGTTGTTATTGTTATAGTTATTTGCATTATATTTTCTATTATTTTGGTAATACCGTTCAGTATTACCAGGGTGGGGGTTTCTCTGACTATAGGAATTATGATGGGGTTGATAATAATTATTTTGGTTATTTGGGTAGTGGTTGTTGTTCCTATTATTATTTGTATTATTGTTAAAGTTATTCCTATTATTGTTCGGCGGGTTATTATTGCCGTTATAATTATTCTGATGGTTACGGTTCCCTTGGTAGTTGTTCCCGTTCTGGTTGTTACCGTTACTGGGGTACTGGTTATTTCTTATTTCTGGTCTATCGTTCCTCCTTCTACTCTGACAGTAGTATTCCTCATTTTCATAACTTTCCAGTAACTCGGTCATGGCTTGCACTGTCTTAATCTGGCTACCCCTTCTTGCCCTGATTATATCTTCGTCGTAGTGATAGGACAACTTGTTCACCAGGCATTCCTCGGGTATTGCCGGTTCTAAATGTTTCGCCAGACACACCTTCCCTAAGAAATAGGCCGTCATGGTGTTACCTAGTTGGGCCCTGTATCGTCCATGGCAAATATTGTCTCGTATCAGGTTCTGAGTGGTTTATGACCAGTACTTCGCTTTGAACAGGTTCCTGAACTGTTGGTAGTCCGCGATCTCACTTCGATTCACCATCCACCAATTGTCGGTCATTTCCCTGAACGACTCGTCCAATATCTCCCGGTTGTTATTCCACCTACTCCCTCTATGTTTGGCGAAGTATTCCTCAATTCGGGCCAGGAACTCCATCGGTTTTCTTTTGTACTGTCGGAAATTCAGCCATTCCCGATTTTCATTGATTGGTATCCCAGTAAAGTTGGTGGGTCGATTCCTCATGACTTCCATTTCTTCTTGGCTTTGCCGTACTTGACCCATTATATTTGTCATAGCCTCTTCCATTCCGTCACACCTTTCCACGACTTGGTTTCGTACCTTCCCTAACTCTTCCTGGGTTTCTCTTCGGTTTTCTTCCATCTTCCTTCTACTGTGTTCTTCGATATTAGTAAACTTGGTGTTTACCTCTTCTTTGAATTCCTGTACTTCCCTCTCGGTCTGGTTACATTTTCCGCCAATGTCCATGATCTGTTGTTTTATTACCATGGTTTCTTCTTCTGTTTTCTTGTTTGTATATTCCTTATTATCGTTGAGTTCCTTGCTCATCTCTTCTCTTAGTAACTCCATCCTTTCGTCTAATTTGTCCAGATTTTCCTGGTTAACCTCCCTTAATTCTTCTCTTAATAGCTGGTTATCTTCTTTTAATTCCTCCAACTTCTCCTCCATCTTCTCTTCCATTTTCCTGTTATTTTCCCTTAACTCTTCCTTAACAGTTGTTGGTTGTCACTTTCCATCCTCTTACTGTTTTCTTCGATTCTCTTATTTGTATTCTCAATTTTATTACTCAATTCTTCCTTGGTTGTTTTGAATTCTTCCTTTAAAAATTGGTTGTCCTCCTTCAAATCTTCTAACTTCTTACTATTCTCCTCCATCTTGGATTCTATGTTCTTATTCATTCCTTCCATCTTTTTACTTAAGGATTGGTTATCTTCCTTCCTTTCTTTACTCGATTCTTCCTTTGTAGAATCCATTTTTTCCTCCAATCTCTGACTCATTTGTAGGAGCATTTCCATCATCTTATCTATCTTTGTATCTCCAGTGGTCTTGGATTTCTCTACCTCCTTCTCCTGGAGATTGATCTCCCCTGTTTGCGTTGGTATTTCAGGTTGTATCTCTGGTTGTGCGGGTTGTTTCGGTTCCACTGGGGGTAATAATATTTCCACGTCTTCCAACGGCGTCGCCTCTTTGTCTTCCATATTGATTTCAATTTCCTTTTCGGCTTCCGCCGCCCGTTTCTTTGATGTTGCTCGACGTTGCATGTTCCCTTTTTTCTAACTTTATAACTGCTGCCAAGCTCCAATTAGGGATTTGGCAAATTATAGTGGCCTATCAATCACTAATTAAAGCCCCTCAGTTGGTCGCCAATTTGTAACAGTATTTATTGGATTTGTTAATTTGTTTGTTGTTGTTGTTGTAAAAAAAAATTTTGTTTTTATTTTATTTTATAATATTTTTTGTTTTAAATTAAATTAAAATTAATTATTATAAAATGTTTTGTGGTGTTCCGAACTTCTTAATATTTGTTTTAATTGAATTATGTCCTTTTTAATATTTAAAATTCCTTCACCAGTTAATAAGATTGTCTCCAAAAACAATCGATTAGTGAACTTTCCTTATTTGGAGGTTATCTTCCTTCGTGGTTGTGAAATTCTGGTAGTTATTGCTCAATTAAAATTATGTATTATGCTAATTATTATGTAGGAATAAACAATATTCAATTTTATAATCTTCAATGAATTTTATTAACCAATGGTTATATAATCGATTTTCTATCGATTGATTAATCGACTCTCTCAGGGTATATTTCAATAGATTGTACAATTATTTATTATCAGGTTCTTTTAACAGTTATTTTATAGATAGTCAGAGAAACAGGGGAAAGTATGGAAAGTATAACATTACAATGTCAGCTTAAAAATTAAAATACATATATAACATTCAATAAATAATAGTAAGTATAGAAATGTTCGAACCGTTCAGCTTTACAGGCAGTGTCGCGTTGGATTGTGGGAAGTCAAAATGGCCGCTCCTTGTTCAGATGTCAGACGAATGCACCTTGCTGATTCTGCTTCCAATAAAGGCTGCTTTCCCTATGATTTCTCATTCCTGCAGCTGCGATTCTTCCTTCTGGTTATTGTGGAGTGTTTCTGGTTAAGTGTTAGTGGTCCACTTCGATAAAATGTGTTGTTAAAGTTATGTTTCACTTTCGTCTATTAGGTCGATAATTGCTGTTTGTTTTGTTGTGTGTAATTACTGTTTTATTATCGTTTAAATAGTGTATTCACTGGTTTTCTGTCCTGTTTTGTATTAATTTAATGTTTGTGGGTGTTCGTTTCACTGAATTTATGGTTAAAATGTAAGTATATAAAACTCGCGTTTTTCGCATCAGGCTAGGCTTATCGAATATGCGCCATTTATGTCTTAGCCATAGGTTAATAATGGCTTAAGAGCTCGTATCAAGTGTACTTCACCACATCTAATAATGAACTAACTCCCTTCCTTCGTCTTCTCCAAAAGTCTTAGCCAAATTAATATTAGCAATCCATTGTTTCCAAATTATTTTACATCCTGTACATGTGAAATTTTTACATTATACTACTGAACATATTTTTGCTATTATTTAAATTTATTAATTACTAAACACATAAACTTCTTCTTCAGTTCATTCTGTTTGATTTGATACCAAGTAAGATAGTTTTACTAAGTTTTTGATCTAAAATGCTATATTTACTTCATTTTGAAAATTGTAAGTCTTAAATGTTACTTCCTGTTCTTCTCAAAAATGTTTGCCATTTTACATGTTATATTAATGATTGTATTAAATCTCAGATTGACATAAAAGGTTTATCTTCCCTTAATTTCTTGTAATTTGATTAATTGGTTCTCTTTTTAAATATTATACATACATTAATATGTGACTCCCCTCTTTCAATTTTCAGTTTTTACATTTGCATTTTTAACAATAATTCTCACTATCTTTTTACAAAATCTTTCTTACTTATAGTTCCAGTTACATGACTCTATGACTGATTTACCTTTTATAAACTCCATCAGTTTAATTGTTTTTCTGTACTTATTTCCTTAATTTTAATGCTGTTTAGTTTTAACATTTGGCCTAGATTTTTAACAGTTTTTACACACAAAGTTTTTTAAATAATACATTTTGTTTATACCCTCTCTGACTTTCTATTCTAATATGACATTAATTAACATTTTCTTATTTTAACAAAAGAACATTTAGTATATAATTTATACTATTAATTCATAACACATGATTGAAATTAACAATAGTCTTTCAAAACTCAGACATTTTAATCTGGATTAACTATTTTTAAAACATAATAAACATTTTCATAATAAAAGTTTTACACTAAAAGGATTGTACTCTCAGACATTTTATCCTTGAGCTATTTAAACTTATTCTAAATAAACAAAACATATCTGTCCTTCCATCGTTTACTCTATTTCTTATACCTAGTTTTATTTTCAGTCATATCTGTTTTTTGTTTGATTTTGGGGTAATAATTCTTTGTCACTTCACTTTTTATACTGCCTGCTCTTGTTTTATTTACTGTCATTCTAATGAATGTTGTATATAAAGAGTGGCAGTTATTATTTAGAGACACTTGTATTATCTGTCATGATAATACTTTATTTAATATTATTCATGGACACAATATAAACACTTTAAAGTTGTATTATTTCACAATTTACTCAGTTTGTGAAGTTCAATATTGACACATCAGGTTTATTTAATATAACACAAAAACTTGCACTGATTCTTTGATTTTATTTCTAATTAGTTTTATAGTTTTATTAAAATCAAGAAATCTATTTATAGAAGATAATGAAGGTTTGTTTTTTGCATTATATAATTATTTCACATTGGTTCACTTTCAATTCTACTTTATACGCTTTTGGCTTATATTTATTTTACATGGTTTTTAAATTTGGGTATTTGTTATACTTTCATTTGTTATTATTTTTATTACTTTCTTTTGGGGTTTGGGTTTTTTATAAGAACACTCCTTCTTCTTGTGGATGTTGTCTTGTTCTGGTTTCTTTAATTTCTCCTATCCTCCTTGTTTCTTATAACAGTATCTCCTTTTCTTATTGTGGATGTTGTCTTGTTTGGGTTTCTTCCTTACTTACTCCTATCCTACTTGTTTCTTATAACAGTATTTCCTTTTCTTATTGTGGATGTTGTCTTGTTTGGGTTTCTTCCTTAATTTCTCCTATCCTCCTTGTTTCTTATAACAGTATTTCCTTTTCTTATTGTGGATGTTGTCTTATTTGGGTTTCTTCCTTACTTACTCCTATCCTACCTGGGTATTACCTTTTTATATATTTTTAGTTTTGCAGTTTATATTGATTCATCACTCTTTGTAATATTGATTTTAATGAAACTCTTTCTTCAATCTATTATTGTGCTTTATGGTGGTTCTTAATTAATTTTTAATATTGCTTTCGTGGATTTAAATGTTTTTATTTTATTTTATGATCATTCTCTCCATTCAGAACTATGGGCATTATCTGTCATGCTGCAGTGTGCACGTTTGTGCGCGTTCGTGTGCATGTAGTCCAAACATGTTTGTTATACAGTGGTACAGAGTATGTAGTATATTATCTACTTTTAATTTTGTCAGTGGTGTAGATAGGTTTTTTGGCGTCCATAACAAGAAGATGTCAGCTACCCTCTTCCATGATAACCAAGATGGGACAAACGAGAGAAAATAGTGGCCTGCCCATCGAACAATATACTTGGATAAACATGTAGACCTTTGCATAAATCATGTCCAGCAAATGTTTGAAAAGTATACCTATTGTTAAATTAACATAAAAAAAGTAAAACATTAAAAATGCCTTTATATATATATACAGATGGGTCAAGTCACTACCCATTGTGAGTTACTGAGTTACCCATTGTAAACATTAAGATAACTTTGGTTGTGATCTTCCCATCGATTTTAAATTACATGCCTTTGGTTTGTGTCTGATAGTTTCTTGTGTAAACACTAGAGTGAAATTTTATCGATCACAACCAAAGTTATCTTAATGTTTACAATGGGTAACTCAGTAACTCACAATGGGTAGTGACTTGACCCATCTGTATGTATATATAAAGGCATTTTTAATGTTTTACTTTTTTTATGTTAATTTAACAATAGGTATACTTTTCAAACATTTGCTGGACATGATTTATGCAAAGGTCTACATGTTTATCCAAGTATGTTGTTCGATGGGCAGGCCACTATTTTCTCTCATTTGTCCCATCTTGGTTATCATGGCCCACTCTGTATATATTTTTTTTTTTTATATATAAGTAACTCGAAGTTTCTTGCAGCAATTATATAATGTTGTATTGAATAACATCACAACATTGTGTGTGTGTGTGTGTGCGCGTGCACGCGCGTGCGTGCGTGCGTGAGCAGCCAATGTAGAATACACATGTGGCAGTGAAGTGTACATCAGCATCACAAGTGCAGCATCCACACCTGTGTTGTGAATTCAGCTGCTGTTCTTGCTTGAGGCAGCAGGGGAAGTCTGGGCTGGCTAATCATGCACTCTCCAACACTGATCATCACATTCTCTTTGGGGAGACCAAGATCTTATCCTTGGAGAGTGCCTACTACCCTCGGCTGCACATGGAGTCCATGGAGATCTTTAAACATGGTTCTGTCACAATGAATAGAGGAGAAAGCCTCCTATTAAATAGGATTTGTCATGCTGTGCTCCCAAGCCAATCAGATAGCACTTGATGCTGATTGGTTGATTCTGTTTTCCAGCTTAGATCATGCTGGTATGAAAGTCTATATAAGTGAGCCTTCTTAGACAAAACGCATAGTCTCTACCTCATTACTGGGGTGAATTGGCGGATACCGTGCCAATTGTTACTGACACTTATGATGGTGAGGCCAAAACGTCTGTTAGCATAAACTCAAAACCACGGCCTAACAGCCCGGCCAATAATATTTCCAACTATGTGGACACCCAAAGTTTCACTAAACTTGTATCATTAAACACCAAACTAAGCATCAAATGAGCCCCTTAGGAACTCTATGATCAATTTGAGTTTACTAAACAATATTTCACAAGAAGCTGCCATCTAAAATCCACTGATAAAGTAAGAAACATCTGTGTTTTGAAAGGTTTTAATGTCAATGAAGAAATCTTTGTAGCACCCCTGAGGTGAATACATATTTTGCAACACAACCCTCCTGCCTATAGTACCTGGAGTGGCTACCCCCTTGGCATCCCTCTGTAGCTATGCCTCTGAATTATGTAAAATTTTCTTACTCTTTGTTCTGTGCCAGAGAATTCATATCACCCCATGTTATCACTTTTCCCATCATTATTCTTACTACTACTAGAGAATCTCTGGTTTGCCTAGCTTCTCCTCTTCTTCCCCTAAATCTCCTTTCCCTGGCTTCATCCCCTAAACACCATAAGTGTGTCCACTTACTCAATTGTAAATTCAATCATAGCACCTTCCTTCTACAAATGCAAGCATAGATTTCATTTGCATACCTCTTGTATTTCTATATTTCTCATTCTGTCTCTCCTTGAACCTACCATGACTCTTCTCAGGTACACAGTTAGCTTAATTAATAATTTTATTAAAACATTTTGTAGAACTGTGGGATGAAAGCATTTCTTGATGGATCAAATTCTTTTCCTCATTCTATTGTACTATTCAAACTGTAACATCAAAAATTTACTACAATCAGAAACTGTGTGCTATTAAAGTGCTTGACTGTAAGTATTCTTTTAAAAGGTTTGGGAAAAAAAGAATAAAATTATCAAAACACAGACAGTAGAATTGATTGCTGAATTCAAGAATACTAACAAACCATATAACAGTTTAAGGGATATTATATGATTTAATGTGAAGTGGCCAAATGTATATGAAAAATATAGTCTAAAAGTGGCAAAACTGCACAAAACCTTCTGTCATTTACTGATTCATGGTCAGTACAAAACTACAGATAATATCTAGTGTCAAGCAACTTGCAGCCACTCTGTATTACTTGCCTCTTCAATGCTTTCCTTGTTGTTGCTTTTATGCAGTTTTTCACATTACACTGATAGGCACAGATCAGATTGTGTGACCTGTGCCAGTTCCATAGTCTTTTCATTAGGTGCCCCATGTCCCACCTTTCTTTCAAAAGATACTCAGTGGTTAATCTGGGCAATCTAAACTCTTCCACAGGACTAACATCCTCTTTCCATTTAAGTCTATATTAATTTTTTTTGCAACTGCATAATTGAGAGTTGTACGAAAGGTTTAAAGATCTTCCGATCGTGCAATTCATACAAATTAACAGATTGCATTGGCCCGGACATGTGCAGAGAATGGCTTGTAAGGGGAATGTTTGACAGATTTGAATGATATACGCCAAAATAATATTTCTGTTCGAAAAAAAAAACAAACGCTGGAGACCTAATTAGCTGGAATACAATGCGTGCCTTTTACACAAACAAAGACTTGTTTTGGAACACCGCAAGACGTCGATGGCTTTGTTCACGAGTCTTAAAAGACGGTCGTTTGGAACTGTTATTTGTTAATGATTACTGATACAAGTGTGGTCAGTACTGATACGTACGGTCATGTATGTAGTCCGTTAAAGTACACATCGCTTGTCTCTTTCTTAATTTGTTATTGTTGTGATTGTTTTGGTTTTTTTGTGTTGATAAGTGCTGGGAAATGGGAGATAAGAAACGCAAAGGAGTAACACGGCTTAATTTCTTTGAAAATTGCCAAAATTTCTTTGTGTTGTGACTGATTTGGCTTACTGCTTCTACTGCTGAGCATTTTGTGACAGTGTGCCTAAGGCAGGGGCAGATCTATGCTCACGCAGACTTGGCACTTGCCTGGGGCGGCAAAATTTGAGTTAAGAAATGATATTTTTAGATTCAAACAAATTTACATGTATAAAAGCCAGTTGAATTAAGGACACACGAATATAAAAATTATCTTCACTTAATTTGTAACTATAACGCAGTTATCGTTTTTCACTCAAAAGTAATACCAAATGTTTATGTTTTCAACCGTTGAAATATTTGGCGTTGATTATCCGAGAGATTTTAGATGTTGGCAATCCAGATCAAAGTGAGAAATGTAGATCTGTCAATGTAATATCGAATTGTAGGTTGGTTCCAGAAACCGAAGCAAGCTAATATTTAAGGAATCGAGACATTCTAGTGATACCGACAATAACTGTGATAGCAGTGAAGGTGAAGATACTGTTCACACATCAGCCAGAGAGGTCCGTTGTGGAGGAACCTTCATTTTTGAAGAACGAAGACCCAGTTCACGTCAAAAATCATGATGAAATGTCATCAAATCAGGTAGGGAAGGTCGTAGAATCTGATCCTATTAATTGGCAAATGAACGAGAGCACATGCGATTATGTAGCAAAGTTTGGATTTAAACAGAACACTAGTGCGGACTGTAAAACCAAAGAGGGAATATAATGATCCCCCCCCACAGAGATTTTTGGGAGGGGGCAAATTTATACTGCCTACAGGCGGCAAAATGTTAAATCCGCCCCTGGCCTAAGGGAGAGGATGCATTTACAAAAACTGGGTATAAGAATTGGAAGAACTGAAATTGTTTATGTTTATAGGCCTACAGTATATTTGTTCTAGGCAAACATAACTGGAAATACAACTTATGAAGAAAGGTTTGTTGATCATTAAAAAATGAAATTGTCCCTCGTTTACTAACTAAGAATTATTGCTAAACTTTCTAATTTTGTATGTAATATATTTTATTATATACATGGTCTCACTACACACTTGCATGTATGAAGCTTTACGTTGCCCCCCCCCCAAAGTTAGGCCCCAAGTTATGCCCATGCAGAATACTGTCATGATTTTCTAGTTTCCATACATTCTGTCATTATTTTTTATACTGCATGGATAATAGAGTTACTTACATGCCTCAGTGAACTAAGTATAGTTCTTAGTGTTTTGGTCTGAAACCATTTTGAGGCATTATATATTCTGAGGGAGATACTTAAAGCTGGGTCCCCGAAAGTCCATGTGGGGTTCAAAATTATTTTACAAAGGAGTTGTTTTATAGATTTCTTCCTAGCAACCAGCATATATTCTTTGTTTTCAGATTTAGCTACACTACTTGTTTTATATGATTCTTCCGTGTTAATCTCCAGTTCCCTTTCCAGTGTTCCCTTGGGCAAAGGTAAGTTATTATAATTTATTGGTGGGCAGTTTGAATGGCTCAGTGTGAATGTTACATATGTGTGTTGACTTCTTCTCATTTTTTATTTCATTGTTCATTATGCCTGGTTATCTCTTCCTGGAGACAGGATGAGACTGACACAGGGTCATAGTCTACCACTGAGATTGCTGTGCTATCTGCAGCAGTGGTTGTGATACCAGAAGTAGGCAAATCAGATGTGAATATGGAGTACATGACTGGACTGAAGATGCTACCTTGAGGAACTTATGCTTCTTTCTTTTTGTTCCTGAGTTTTTGCCATTCAAATGACTGTGACTGCTTATTTTCAAGATAGGATTACAGCACGTTGAATTGTTCATGTAAGAGGGTTTGTTTCTTTTTATAAAGCAGCAGTTGAGGAGATCAGACCCTGTTCACTGATTGTTTAATATCTGAAAATACAATGGACCAATACTTCTTATCTTCTAATGCCTCTCATGTGTGATGCCTTCAACACATTAAGTTGTTGACTGTTTTTGTCAGAACCCAATCTGATGGTCAGGGATTATTGCTTTGTTTTCAAGAGAAGAGCACAATTTTTTGTTAACAAGTCCTTTTTGAATATTTTACTTATGAATAGAAAGAGCTTAATTGGCCTATATGAATGGGTTTTCTCAGGAGGTTTACCATGTTTATGCACCATCACTGTCTGGGCAATCTTCCACAGTTCTTCCACTGGATAGTGTCCTAATCTGATGACTGAGTTTAAAGAGTCGTTGGTTGGAGTTTGCTTTTTCTGCATACTTCCTTCAGATCACATTTCAGTATATTTTCTACATCCTTTTAGTTCATCCCATCCCCCTCTGTATGTCTCTCTCTCTAAGAGAGAGACCTCGCCAGATTGAAAACCAACATTGCTGATTATGCCAACATACTGCTTAATGCCTGAGATATGTTCCAAATAAGGAAAACCCAAAAATCATTTTGCTTGTATACTAATGTAGTATAAGTATTATTTTTTAATAGCAGTAAAGTAGTAATAATAAAACTCTCTCATCCAATTTTAAGTTAGACTTTTTTCATTTTTAGTTTAATTAGCTACCTTTATCAATTTCATAGGAGCGGTCATGGCGTAGTGGCTAGCGTGTGGCGCTGCTACACTGTTGGCATGGGTTTGATTCCAACTGGGGCCATCTGTTTTAGATACGACCATTCCCCCTCACAAGGCGATGATAAACCAGCGAGAGGTATCTTGCCTAGTACAAACCCTCCCCAACTATGCCGTTCGGATCCGGTGTTAAACTGTAGGTTCCATATACCTGTGAGAGACTCCGTAACACATGCACCATGGGTATATGCGGGGAGGGTACAAACCAGTCGAAAGACTGAAGGACAAAATAATCAATTTTCTACATTTGAAGAATTGCTTTCAATATAACCCTTGAATCTCTCATTAGAAGCATATTTAAGTACCTGGTGCATTGGAAGGTAAACCACTTATTACTCATGTACTTTTCACGTAGTCTTCTCCACCACAGGCATATGACAGTAAGTCTACATAAAAATAGGCTTATTTAGCGAAAAATGTATATTTTTGTAATTGCATAAAGCTATGCGGTGGCTCATTGTAGTAAAGGATATTACAGGACAGGATCCTGAAGTGACTAATGGTATGACATTACAACATTACAATAGTACGGACAAAGAAGAAGACAAAAAGAAGCTATAAACGCACAGTCAATAATGAGATGCAAGAAAGAGGACTGCCAGAAGATAGATGTGGTGGCAAGAGATAGATGGCGGTTAAAGATACGCATGAAAGATGGTATGATGATGATGACATACGCTGATGATGGTATACGCTGATATGATGATGACAATCAGTACTATGTGTTTTTAATTTTATTTATTGAATTATTTTAATATTTGGGTCGCACGTTTTCTCTGATTGCCCCACTACCAAAGTAACTTTTTACATTGATTATAGTACAGGGTTGTTTATTTACAGTGTAAAAATTCAGCCATAATAAAAGTATTTTTATCTGCTTAAAATATTACTTTGAAAAGGAAACTTAAATTAGTTTCCCAATTTCATTACTAATATTTGTTATGGTAGGAATAACATTAAGAATTTCTGATGTAGTGTTGTAATGTATTATCAGAAATGGTTTGTCGATCATCACGATTATAATTTAATAATGTAATTACTGTCTTCTTATTATTTGAAGAGAAGTAAAATTGTCCTGTTGAGAAATGTAGCTACATAGTTATGACATACAAGAGCGTGAGTATTTTGTACCATTATACGATAACAGACAAATAGTTTATTTTGTTAAAAGTGATCCACTTAAATAAGAGCATTTATGTAATCAAGTTTTTAAATAAATCAGTGTTAATGGCTTCATGTGTTTTATAATTAAACGCGTTGATATCAGATAGAAACAGCTAGAAATTTCTTATTACACAATAATGCAACTTTGAAGAGGAAATGTATCTGTTTTCATGTTTATGAATATTTGAGAGATGAACGACACTTCATTTTTTCATAAAATATAGTGCGCATCACTTAAATACTGTATTCACAAACTTATTACTAAACAGATTAAATTATTGACAGATGTTAGTTAAATGTTTTTCTCTAATTGTAGATTGATGCACAAGTACTTCTTACACCTACTGTGAGGCTTACATTACATTTTATTAAATCCATTAAGTATTTCATCATAGTGATTTGTTTGATTTTTGTAACAAATTTCATTTTTATTTTACCAATAAAACAATTTATTATGATTTTCCATTATATTGTTGATCATTTATCATGTAACTGACATATGGGCATAACTTGGGGCCTAATTTTGTGGGGGGTGGTAAAGCTTCATAAATTCAACTGTGTAGTGAGACCATGTATATAATAAAATTAATAAAATATATTATATACAAAATTAGAAAGTTTAGTAATAATTCTTAGTTAGTAAATGAGGGACAATTTCATTTTTTAATGATCAACAAACCTTTCTTCATAAGTTGTACTTCCAGTTATGTTTACCTGGAACAAATATACTGTAGGCCTATAAACATAAACAATTTCAGTTCTTCCAATTCTTATACCAGTTTTTGTAAACGCATCCTCTCCCTTAGGCACACTGTCACAAAATGCTCGGCAGTAGTAGCAGTAAGCCGAATCAGTCACAGTAGTCATCTGATAACAGTACAGATGTTGATAAATAGTGCGTACTGTGCTCGCAAGCATAGAAACTGCCTCCTGTTTCACTGTTTGTTAGTTTTTATTTATAACAACTGGAAACAAAATTTTATAATGGTTGGAACATTGGGGGGGGGAGTGTCCCCCTTGCCCCTCCCAAGTTACACCTATGGGGTTACCATTTCTCACTAAAATGCAGGACATTTACAGTTTTATAAGCCAAGAAAGTTGCATATTATGCTGAAAAGGGCTGCAGGAAAATTTATGAATGAAAAATGTGAATACATCTCCCTAACTGGAAAACTGTTGTTTTTATTACATTTTTGAGGAGTTGTGTACTCAGATTAAACAGATTCATTAAAATAATGTTATTGTCCACAAGTATAAGGCTTTCCTGAATGGTCTTTTATTTTTATGAATTAGCCAGGTTGTGTACTTGCTTCAGAAGTTTTTCTTCTTTAAATATTGCTGAATACAACTGTGTATAGGAAAAATGTTTGAAATAATTGTTAAATATGGCGATCACTGTCTATGTGGTAAGTATATTCTATCACTTGAAATGACAAGTGGTATTCATGAATATATTCAATGTAGGTGTCTTAAAAACTTTCAACAATAAGTATAAAAATTTTCTTAACAACTAATGAACATTATTCCAATGACAGAACACAAGATTTTAGATATATTTTTTGTTTTAAATTTAACATTGTTGCCTGAACTAGCTTTTGCTCATTGTGAGATTCATCAGATGCTGCCACAAGTAGCACTGCCCATTCTGTTTTTGGAGACAGCACCGTCGTTTGAAAGATCTGTGTGTGTGTGTGTGTGTGTGTGTGTGTGTGTGTGTGTGTGTGTGTGTGTGTGTATGTATGTGTGTGTGTGTGTGTGTGTGTGTGTGTGTGTGTGTGTGTGTGTGTGTGTGTGTGTGTGTGTGTGTGTGTGTGTGTGTGTGTGTGTGTGTTCAAATAGTATGTATAATTTAAATTGTGTCTGTGTGTTTAGGATGTTGTTTCCAAGAATTTTTGTATATTTGTATATTCCAGCTAGTTTGTATATTTGTATATTCGAATGTGTCTAGTTTTTAGCCTTTTGTGTGTACGTGTAGAATTTCCATGTTGTGCATGTGTGGTCTGTCAAATGAGATGGTTTGCAACGGTGGATTCGGTGGTGGAACATACTGCTTTTATATGTTCAATGTAAGATAGCCTGAGCAAAAACTAGTTCAGGCAACAAGGGAAAAAGTTTTATCTACGATCTTGTGTTCTGAATTGGAGTAGTGTTTATTATTTCTTCATAATACTTGACAAGTTACGGACAACAAAATCCAAGAATTCAACATTTTCCCATTATTATATGTTCTTCTTTTTCTCATTGCTGCAGATATAACTTACCACAATTGTAAGAAAATTATAAATTTTCTTCACTCATTTTATTTAAGAGTCTATTAATTTCACTCATCACCTTGAGTATCATTTCAATTCTTTTTGTGTTACTCTTATTTGGCTAGTAGGAGAATTATTGAAGTATGTTTTCCCAGACATCTGGAGACAACAGGATGCTTATCTAGAGTTAAGCAACCTAAGTAAAAAACTAACGGAAGGACATAAAGATGCTAGGATGTTTTATAAAAAATCAGGTCTGTCCTTCCAAAAGTGGGATGAAAGAGAACCCTAAATTAACAATGTATTTATAAAGTCATATAATACATCGCACCATGTGTAAGCGGTCTTACACCTACAAAAATAAATTTCCATGTAAATCCTGTTTCTTTATGTCAGTAGGTCCAATGTAATCAAAACACTCCAGAAAATATTTGTGACTGTATTCATTTGTATTTTTAGTTTTGATTAACTGATTTTCAGATGTTCACAAAAAACAATAACACAATATCGGTATCACATACTTTGACT
This sequence comes from Magicicada septendecula, assembly GCA_034769895.1. Lineage (NCBI taxonomy): Eukaryota > Metazoa > Arthropoda > Insecta > Hemiptera > Cicadidae > Magicicada > Magicicada septendecula. Next base: position 58,226,664 of record CM068368.1, on the reverse strand, counting down.
AATTTGACACACACATAATACCTTATAGAGCAAGAGCTGGTGACAAAAATTGTTACGGTATTTCAGTACCATACGCTTGATACTTTATATAGAAATTCAACATGACTTGCTAGAAACGGAGTGGAGAGTTTGGCGACTTCCTACCAGTTCCCTTGCCACCCTCAAAGCCTCAAAGTGCTAAAAAATTAATGAATAAAACTTTATTGCAGTATGTCTCATATATTAAATTTGACAATATAATAAATCAAAAAATACAATTGCCAGATACTTTTTTCGGTTTCAAGTTGCTGACAGCTGATTTTAAAGTGCTGAAATGAATGTATTATTAATGTTATGGCAGTAAAGGTTGAATTTTATGTATTTTTTTTTAAATATATCTTTATAACTTCTGACAAGTAGCCAGAGAAATATTCCAGTTCAAACATCCAACCAGACCACGTGAAAGGTCAGATAGACAATTGTATCCATAAGAAAGTCTATAGAAAGAGAAAAGAAAAATGTTATTAAATTTGAGAATTTACTAATTAACAGAGCATCGAATGCTCAAACCAAGTGGAGGAGAAGTTTTTTTTCACACACATAGAATTTAGTTTTGGACTATAATTGTTCTCTTGGACTAAAGACGTGCGTTTCATAATTACAAGTCAAAACCATGTAGTAAGGAACAATATTATAGCTTTTCTGACTGTATAATGATATAAATTGGCAGAGTCTAAAATTTTGATAGCGAAATAAACTACATATGTATCACATACTTGACTGTTGTTACTCAAATATATATTTTTCACACTTATTGTAGGCTGCAGTTGCTGTATAAAAAGAGGGGTTTCAAAAAAAGTGTTCCACTCTCATCTATTTTGTGCTAATGCTTTAGCTTCTCTCCAGATTTTCTTTATACTGCAAATTCTTTATTTACACTTCTTTCCCACACCACCATTGATCTTTTTTGCTAGCTTATTGTTATTATTCCAGTTTTGTTTTGTTATGTCATATTCTTTCTTTCTTACAGTATGACCAAAATACTTCCACATTCTTCTATTTATAACTCTGATTATTAGTCTCTGTTTGGCCTTTGGTCACAGTTTTTGTTTGTTATATGGTTTAGCCATTATACTTTATTACTTTTTGTAGTATTTAAAATTTTTCCATTGAATAGAGTTTCTAATTTGTATAGTATTATACTTTTTATATTTAATGTCACAGAGTTGTGATAGTAGTGCACAATGCTCAGTGATTATTCACTGTGTCAATCTATTGTAGGTTTGCCTCACAGTCACAAAACGTCAGCTATATCTCTCTACTAGAGACGACAGTATTCAGGATTGAATGGATCACTTTGATCTAATCATTTATCTGATTGACTGATCGATTTGATCTTGTAAAAGATGATTCGATCAGTAATACCATCATTGACAAACTATCTGTGGTAGGTCATATAATTTCTGCTAGGTGCCTCTGGATAGTTTTCTAATTTCTCAGTCTCAGCTTTGGTCAGTTGGTGATTTGATCAGTTGCTTTGTGTGTCTTAGTCATGGTCACTTCCTGCTTTGGTCAGGGAATGAGTCACTGTAAGCAGACCCTGTTAGATGCCTCTGGCATTCATTTTAATCACTGTCATTTCATTCAATTATGACTCAAGCAGTCACCATTTTTTGAAAAACACAGCATATGATAGAAAAGCAATATGTAATTTTAAAATAAAATAAATAATAATTATTCCTGATTAATGATCTTTATACTCTTCTCAGTCTCTACAAAAAAGGAAACAAACGAATCTTGCTCACGTTTGTTTAAAATTTCAAAAATATTTGGTTGAGGGGTGTGTAATCATTAATAATTCACCTATCAGCAATTTATATAATTACTGGAATAATGCAATCCTGTCAGCAAATTTAATATAACTGAATTCTTATAGGAACTTTAGTGATGTAAAGAATAGAAACAATAGAAGTTACGTGAACCTACTGAATAGTGATCAAATGTTATCATTTTATGTTATCATCGAATAGTGCCAAAAAAAATTTTCTTTGCTCAAGTATTCTGTAATGACAGAAATTCGGTACACTTGATTTTATAACTCTGACAATGATAAGAGCTAAAATCACAACTTATCTGTATAAGGACTAATCAGTATTGAAATACAAATTTTATTAGGAAATCTTATTACTTCACTTTAGCATGTTAAATTTCTGCAAATGCTTTATGTTTATTATCTATAGATATCCGTGTGCATGGGTGTGTCCATCTCACATAAAGAATACTGGTAATATAAGATATTACACATATAATATCCTTATTATTATAATTAATATACAATATTTCATAAATATTAAAACATGTTAATTGTGTATTAATTATTTCTGTTTTGCGCATGTATAGGTCCTGATAATGTTTGTTGTTACTAAAACATTTACCAAACTTAAAAACAGTGTTGTTCTTAATAACAAAACTATAATAAACGTTTTCTGTGGGAGAAACAGTTGCACAAATTATATGACAGTAATTGAATTTATTTGCATTATTTTATTAATTAATTACATTGTAATTACATATTAACAGTTAACAAATTGTTTTAATAACTACATAAATTAATTTAATTTTAAGAATTAAAACTAATTTTCAGAGAAAAATTAGTTTTTGAAGTTTACAAAATTGTAAAGTGAACTAACTTTTATTGTCTGACTGGAACCAAGTGAGACATTATAAAAAATTAATTGTAGATTTGATTTGGGATTCCAAAGAATTAAATCCATGCAGGTATCCATGGAGAAGGGAATGTAACCTGAAACATAAGAAGAAGAATTATTTTTGTTATACATAATACACATTTTTGTTGTACATGATAATATAGTATATAACTGTAATAATATACTGTTATATTACAGACTTTCTGCTTAATGTAAGGCAGAAACAAATAAACATTTTGTGTTTAATAAAGTTAATTTTCCTTTGTGAAGTATTGTTAAATCTATTTTTTGTTTCTGTGTAACCGTCATAGTATAAACATGTAGGTTGGATGTTTATTGTATAAGTGTTTTTAGGAAAAATACATTTTCTGTTAGATTAGATCATGAGGCTTCTCACCTGCTAAAATCTGGAGGCATAGGCTTCATCATAATTAAGGATTTAGAAAACAGCATTACAGAATTGAAGTACACATTGGAAGTGACTGCAAAAATAACAACAAAAGGATAATGATAAGAGTAAGCTCTTCACCTTATGACAAATAATAAAGATGAGGAAGTAGAAAATGTTTAATTTCAACTGATGAACATAAAGAGAACAAATTATGGGAGGCTTTAATGTAAAGATGGAAAGAGGACAGGAAAAACTTGCTGAGCATTTAAAATGTGGGAAGAGGTATACAAATTTAAAACAAGTTTTTCTGACAAAATTTACTTCTTAAATCATGTGCATTTAGTGTTTAATTGTAATATTTGTAAACACTTGGTTACTCACTGTCTTGTGACTTCTTTAAAACTTTCAATAACTATGCGTTTCAAGGAATGCATAAAATGCGTTTCAAGTCGTCAAAAAATCAAAAATTTTTACCAAAGATCACAGTATGTATGTAATCTAAAAACACATTATTGTAGTACTTCATGCCACATCGTGACCTGGTGCACACCACTACACGCGATCGACTGCATCATTATCGCCCGGGATTATTGCTGCACCACTATTGCCTGTATGTATTTCAATATCAATGGCTTATCATTGTTTATCATTAAGTAGCTTGTCTGTTGACAATTTTGAGGCCTTATATATCTCGTACTCCTCTATGGCGTCCATGTATGCTCCTTTTTTACAATTATGGAGCAATTTAAAATTAGTTGGGAAATCCGTATAGTTGAAATTGTATTCCATCAGGTGGTGAGCAAAATTAGATCTAGTCTTCGAAATGTGCCTCTTCAGTAGATGGTTTTGAAACGTTCGACCGACCATCTGCCGGTCTGTCCTATATAGAATCTGTCACAGTCATCACATGTAATTTTGTAAACACCGTTTTTCTCTTCATCAGGGATATGAATAGTTTGTTCCAATATTTTACGAAGGGTATTCGTGGTTTTAAAGGCCACTGTGATGTTTTGTTTTTCAACTCATTTTTAATTATTAGCGGCATCATGTTCGTGTACTCTGTGGTTATAAACTTATTATCTCTCTTAGTCGTGTTAACCAATTTGCATTTACTATCAGTTTTCCATGTATGTCTTCTTATCTATATATATATTAAAGAGAAATACCACTGACTCACTGACTGACTCATCACGAAATCTCCGAAACTATAACACCTAGAAACTTGAAATTTGGCATGAAGGTTCCTTATGTGATGTAGGTATCCGCTAAGAAGGGATTTTTGGAAATTCGACCTTTAAAGGGGGAAAAGGGGGGGAGTTTGCCTGACTGACTGACATAGAATCAACGTAGAGCAAAAACTACTGAATGGATATCAATGAAACTTTGAACATAGCTTCATCATAGGTCTTAGGTGCTCACTAAGAAACGGTTTTAAAAACTTTCACTCCTAAGGGGCAACCCCCCCCCAATTGTATCTATGTATGTATGTTCCACATCTCCTCCTAAACCACTGGACCGATTTCAACCAAACTTGGCACAAATATTTTACGCGACGGGAGAACCAACATAGGATAGGTGTTTTTTTTCGATGGGGTCCTTTGGGGTCTTTCACATCTCCTCCTAAACCACTGGACCGATTTCAACCAAACTTGGGACAAATATTTATGCAGCGGGAGAACCAACATAAGATATGTGTTTTCTTTGATGGGGTCCTTTGGGGGTTCTTTGGGGTCTTCCACATCTCCTCCTAAACCACTGGACCGACTTCAACCAAACTTGGCACAAATATTTTACGCAACGGGAGAACCAACATAAGATAGGTGTTTTTTCGATACGATCCTTCGCGGGGTCCTTTGGGTCTTAAATAACTATTAGATCTGGTTACTATGGCAACCCAATAGAATAGATTCTTGTTACCATAGCATCGGTGGAAGTCTCCCGCATAGGAAATAGCGCGGGAGTCGTCCGACGGGCCTTCCCCGGAGTTCATCCATGGAACCCGGGGAGTCTTAGGTCGGATCCCGCGAAAGACGGCGGGGCCAGAGTCCACGGTTCTTATAAATAAAGATATAGGTTATGATATCAAAGGTGGTGTATGCATCTTAAGAAACGTCTTAATAGTGTGTGAATTCAGAGTTGTTTCAGTTTGAATTTAAAAGTGGATAAGTTAAGATCGAAGTAAGTTATAAGCGAGTACAAAAAACAAAGTTTTGATAGCGAATGTATTCAGATCATAGAGCTCAGACAATATAAATGCACTTGCTTCAGTTTGAATTTAAAAATTGATAAGCTGAAATCTATAGAGGTATTGTATTGTTAGAATAAGTTTAGGAGACACTAATTTAACAAATGCCTTATTTCAACATTAACACAATGAATTATAAAACGACAGTTAAATACGCAGCGTGTGCAAGTACTGTAGACATTTTATTGAAAACTAATTTAGCTGTTCGCCCTCTCCCAGAGTTAGAAATCGAGCAGGAGCATCACGCGCAACAGAATTCTTCTCCAGATATAAGAATACAGTTTATGACATGTTCTTAAACAGGTGCGCTACAGAGTATTCCTCCAGTGAGAATGCGAACGTAACAATATAAGGAAGATTATACAGTATACAAGTAATGTAACGTTAGAACAAGAATAGGTGCCTATGAGCCTATGAATAAATTATGAACCCGAGCAACGCTGGGTAAATCGGCTAGATATAGATATCTATATAAGCCAAATACCACTGACTGACTCACTGATCATGATATCTCTAAAACCACTGAATGGATATCAATGAAACTTTGAACATAGCTTCATCATAGGTCTTAGGTGCTCACTAAGAAACGGTTTTAAAAACTTTCACTCCTAAGGGGCAAAAAACCAAATACTGAAATTTATAGCGGGAATTGCATACTTGGTAAATGAAGTGGTTGACATCTCAGTTTACTGGAAACCCCGAATACATTTAGTCCTGAGTTTTTAATCATTGTTTTAAATTGAAAAAACTTCGTTGTTTGCAGGTTCTTATAGTCGAGAAAATTTCGAAGTTCAATTAATTAATAAATGTATGTCCTTTTTTTCTCGGAAACGGCTCTAACGATTTTCTCGAAATAAATAATAAATAGCTGTTGCTATGAACGTAAATAGACAAACTAAGAGTTGAGAATTTGTACAATCTATCTAATCCTATACTATTAAGCGAGCAATAATTGTACAATTACGTACAACGTGAAACTCCGTAGCGAAGCACGGGTATTTTGCTAGTTAGTCTATATATGAGTTCTCTGTTATATCCATTAGTGTTGGCTATGTTTTTTGTAATTTCTTCCATTTGGTTTTCCTGCCTGGTGTTTTTATATAACCTGATGATGAGGATTTGTCCTGGAAACGCGTAGTTGTTGAAAGTTTTAAAGAAGTCACAAGATGGTGAGTAATTAAGTGTTTACAAATACTACAATTAAATACTTATACACGTGACTTGGAGACTATAATATAATTAATGCATTTAATATTTGTGAATACTTGGTAATAACATGTTTCATTGTGATTGAATAGTGATAAAGAAAAAACTCATTTTTTGAAGGGAATTTAATAATCCTCTTAATTTGTAGATAGAAAGCATTTTGTACAAATGCTTAAGTTATGTACACAGTGATCCAGATAAACTATGTCAGACATTAGGAATAGACAAAATATCAAAACACCGTAAATTAAAAAATTCGTCTCTCAGTTTTTATCAAAATGAAATGTAATATAGCTCCTATGTTGTAAATTTTATAAACTAAGCATACACCATTTGTATGCTTATTTTTAATTATGGTGACACCATGAAACACTGAATGCTTATTACAGAAAATATTGTTATCCAGTATCCTTTTGCCTGGAATGCTCTTTTGACCAAAAACTTGAGGCAAAAGTAGTCATATATCGATTTCCACTTTTGACAAGATCTCTTGAAGTAAATGACTAAATAGCAAATTAATATGACTTACAGACTCATACTAAGTATGAATTCTACTCATACTAATTAACTCAAGCTGTAATCCTGAAACATTTGTATTTCATACCTTTGTCTGAATGTGACTCTTCATAGAAGTCATGGATCAAGGAGTGGTTAAAAATATGAAGTACCATTATGGAAAACATTCTCTCTGAAAGCTTGTGAACTACACAAGATTACCCAAAGAATTCCTAACCTTCTATAATATCAAATGCAATATTCAATTTAGCTGATGCTTGTAATTTTGCCAAAAAAAGTGTTGCAGCTTGCGTAAAGAAGGTGCGACCAAGTTTAATACCAATGTAGTAGGTAGTGAATAAAACACAACTTAAAAAATAGTGTGATCCTTCAGAAATGTTTCCCTTTCAAGTCATATTTGTCTTGGTATATTGAAGAATAGATCAATGTACGTAGATACTGCACTGTTGTTTTCTACTTTTAGATTAGTAAAACAGATTTTGAATCGCAATTACAGTAATTTGAATTAAAACTTAATATTATTTAGATCTACATGTCAATAGTCAATATACGAGGTTTGTTCAATAGAAACACGTTTAGAGGCTGTAAAGCATATTTTATTCAACGATTTTAAAAGAAGTCTCCATTAACATTAAGGCATGAGTCCTGCTGTTGCACTAATCTGTAGATTCCCTGCTGGTAAAATACTTGCGGCTGTTTGCGGAACCATTCGCTAACAGCAAACTCTACCTTAGCGTCCGATTTGAACCACCGTCTTTTACTGATTTCTTTAAATGGTCCAAAACATGATAACCACATGGGGATAAGTCGGGACTATAAGATGGATGTTGTAAGACTTCCCACTTCATACGACAAGCAGATCTTGAATCATCTGGGCTACATGGGGTCGAGCATTATCATGAAGAAAAATGACACCATTTGTGAGCTTCCCAGGACGTTTATTCTTGATGCTGACCCGTAAGCATTTTAAGCTGTCTGCATATTGCTCAGCGTTGATGTTGTTTAAAATCTAAGAGCAGCACACCCTGATAATAAAAAAATATGGTCACCATTACCTTTCCTGCTGTAGGTTGGGACCGACATTTTTTTTGGCTTCGTAGATTGTGCATGCTTCCACTGCATACTCTGACGTTTGGATTCTGGTTTATAGTAATAACACCAATACTCATCATCAGCAACAATTTGGTGTAGAAAGGCATTACCTTTTTGTTGGTAGCACATCAAATGATCTAAAGATAAGGCCGAACTCAAATGTTTCTGCTCATCAGTAAGCAGTCGTGGAATCCACTGACCAGCAACTTTGTGTTAGCCAAGACAACTTTATGATAGAATGATGGAATGAACAGTTCCCGCACTGATGCTCAACATTTCAGAAAGTTCTTTAACTTTGATGCACCTATTTGCGCGTAAATCACAGCTGTCTCACATGCTGGTCCGGGACGGGCCAAATCTTTAGTGGATTCTCTCCCTTGTCGAAGTTTATTGCACCATTCAACCACTGCCATATGAGAATAACTATAGTTATAGCTTTCATTCTCATATAAATTTCTATTGGCTGACACCCCTCAGTGGCCAAAAACTGTATAACGGCAGGCGCAGATTATCTTTGGATGGATTTTCTACCATAGATGCCATTTTTCAAACCAGTCACATCGCTTAGAAACGAGCAAACTGCAAATATTTTTGACAGACACGTCACTAGTACTTAAACAGACAATATTAAAAAGTGAATTGTGTTGCCATGGTGACGAAATCACGGCTGCGCAGGTCAAACGTGTTTCTATTGAACAATCCTTGTACATATAACATATACTAGAGTACATTAATTTTACTATATCTATGGTATATTATCTTCCAATATCTGGCAACTTGTCGGTCCTGAGTGTGCTGGATATCAGACCTTTTATTACTGTACAATGGTGTTTTTTTTTGTTATTTTGTCACGAGTCAGGTTAAAAGAGATGTAAATCGTACACACCTAATAGTATATAGGTACACTAAAAACTCGTTTATTCGAATTTGATGGGACCATGCCCGTTTCGGTTAAACGGAAACTTCTATTTAAATAATAATACGTATGGAAGTACAGTAATGTTATTTAATAATAATAATAATTTAAAAGTTACTTACAGTGAATATGACACAATAAACTGTAAAATGACACCACACTGTAAATTATAGTTTTTACAGTACTGGAACAGTCCTATTGCTTGTTCATACAATAATCAATCATAGTTTTTTGCCTAAGCTTGAAGCTCATTTGCTGGCTGCCCAATCTCGAAGTCGTTTCATTGTTAGAAATTCTGCAGGGGAAGTTTCAATGTTCACATTTATGTTTATGTTACTTTACGTTTACAATATATGAACATAATACTTTATGTTCGAAAATCCGAACAAATCGATAATTCGGAGTACCCCTTATCCCAATTAGTTCTGATTATTGACTTTCTTTTTTATATCATGTGGAATCGCTTGTCTATGCTATTAAATATAGATTATAGTGACAGGAAAATGCTTTTGTGTATTTCTAAAATTTACTAAGAATTGTTTTGGATAAACCGGACTTTCGGATAAACGAATTTTTTCAGTCAAAGTGTTTTGTTTTTTGGGGTGTCAAACTGTGGCCTAATGTTTCCTTCTTGGCCAGACATTTCAGCTGCAACTGTACTAGTCGGTTACTATCAGGGCCTTAACAGTGAGAATGGTGAACTTACTCTCTCATGCTGGGTACTTATAATGGATGAACATGCTCATTATGTTAGGCAAAGGGGCAGAAAATTAATACAGAGATAAACTCCATGTATGAAAACTAATAATAATAAGGGGTAATAGTAATAAAAAAAAATTAATAATTGCAAAGGAGATGAAGAGAAGCTATGCTAACACTATCATCTCATCAGATATTTCAGAAAATAAAGATGCTGTGGAACAGCTACAGAAGATGGCAAAACTATTTCATATGTGGCAACATATCTGGCACACAATTGTTCAACCTTTTGCCAATCAAAATCTCTCCAAGCCAGTTCAGATGCTATAAGTACCCATTGTAAGTTAGTGAGTTCACCTGTGTCACTGACAGCACTGAAGATGAACTATTGCAGTTTAGTTTTATCTGAAAAACATAGAGTGATTTATGTATCACCAATGGTCAACACCTAACAAATCAAACCAGTCTTATAAAAACATCAATATTTAAAAATGTAAATCTTATTTTTTCTGATTTTTCACTGCAAGAATATGAAAAGGCACAAGCACAAGTAGAAAACATGAGTGAAGTTTCGGAAACAATATACTGTTACGACAGTCTCACTGATCATCGTATGGTACAGTGGAAAATAAAATACAAGACACCAATGAAATCACTAATAACCAGCTTTAGTTATTACAATTAATAATTTGTAATCAACAAAATAGTCTCTTACAACAATTCAAGTAAAATTTGTCCACACACAATAATAATGTCAACTATAAAGAATTCCCCACTAATTATAACATGACAACACTTGCCACACTTGTGTAAATCGCCACTCAATCCATGCTAAGGGAAATTGCTCAACACAAGTGAACTGAAAAGCTGGCTGCTATGACTTTATATACGTAGTGCACGTGATCTAGAATCTTTCCATTATTACTTAATTGCTGATGCTAATGCATATGTTAAATGTGTTCTTGAAGAATCTGGAACAAACTTGTACGGCCTTGACTGAGGCAACACCTGTACTACTAGCAGGGGACAAGTGGAAGGACGCGCTGGTTGATCTAATAGGCAGTTCGATACGGATACACTGCCCCCTCCTTAAGCCTGTTCATCCCGAACTGGCAACCCATCTCTGAAGTAATACTTAGCCAGGCGATCTAGGTGGACGACCTTGAACTTTCACTGTCCTTCCTGTTGAATCCGATAGACAGTATAATTGATTCTCTTTTTCACAGTGTAAGGTCCTCACAGTTAGTCTGAAGTTTAGGTGACTCAAGCAGTCACCATTTTTTGTAAACAGAGCATATGATGGAAAAGCAATATGTAGTTTTAAAATAAAATAAATAATAATTTATAATTATTCATGAGTCAGGATATTTATATTCTTCTCAGTCTCTACAAAGAAAAAAAGGAGCCAAAAGAATCTCGCTCACGTTTGTTTACAATTTTAAAAATATTTGGTTGAAAGGTGTTAAATCAGTAATCATTTATCTATCAGCTATTTATATAATGACTGAAATAATGGAGTCCTGTCAGCAAATTTAATATACCTAACTGAATTCTTATAGGAGCTTTAGTGACGTACAGAATACAAACAATAGAAGTTAAGTGAACCTGCTCAATAGTAATCAAATGATCGAATTGTAAAGATCAAATCAATTCAGTGACTGAGATGTACTGCTCGAGTTCACTAAAGTTCACCCATCTCTACTCTCTACTACCGGGGGGGCAAACAATACTGCAACAATGCTGGGCCTAAACAGTCCACTAACAATGGCACCACCATTCACACACACTTCCTTCCTCTCTGTGCTTATATATATATATATATATTTTGTAATATAACTAATCATTACAAAATAATTTATGTATGTATGAATGTGTAGTGATGTTCCACTTTGGAAACGTCGATTTGGTAACGTTCCTGGTCTTCGTGGTTACAAAATAAAATCTGTGTGACTTGCTGTTGTAACAATTTGAAAATAAAAATAAATTTAAAATTTATTTAAAAAAAAAAATTTTTTTCTGAAAAAATGTTTTCTGAGTAATTTGGTTCTTAAAATTTAGGAACAAATCGAGTTTATTGATTGTAATTAGAAATGTGATGGTATCGTGTTTATTTTGGTAATAGTGTCACTTTCAGTAAATTTGTTTAAAAGACAATCTGGTTAACTCCAAGTTTAGGCGAAAAAATGGCTCTCTTCTTCTTCTTCTTGAAACGTTGTCGTTTCGTATATACCGCCTTTCGGTTAGTTGGGTTTCTTGATTAATTTACCTGTTAAGCCTTTTTATAATAAAAATCAACTCCAAATTACCAAAACAGAACGTTTATTAATAAAAATAATGAATTTGTTCGATTAAAATCGATGTTACAATGTAGTATCGACTCACTCAGGGCCGATCGATATAAAAAGTTTACATTCGTATTATAAAAATATGGTTCTTTAAACGGTTATTTAAGATATAGCCAGAGAAGGTCATGGGCAGGAAAGTATAACACTTACAATTATAAAATGCCTTAATATTAAACAATACAATGATAATTAGAAATAATAAAAGTTTATATATGATTTTTATTCAAACCAATAGCTGCCAAATGTCGTTTTCCCACAGCAGAAAATGAGAAGAGCAACGAATCAAAATGGCCGACTGACGCATGCGCGATGAAGCCTCTAACATTGACGAAGTATTTGTTGAAATAAAGATGTCCTTTCTTCGTGTAAATGGTCTCAGCAATTGTATATGATCGTCCTGGATATATCTGAATGTCACTGGTGTATGATGGAATAGTTCACTTGGTGTAAAATGTTGTTATTGGATATATCTCATTGTGTCTATGTGTGTCGGTTTTAACCTCAATTTTCAGTCTGTATATGGTGTGATATCAGTGTTATTCCGTTTAATTAGTTTTATGTGGTTCAGTTTATTGGTGTTACACTGTTCATAGGTTAACTTTACCACTTCACAATAAATAAAATAGTTCAAAATAATTTTATACAAAATTTCACGGAACTCGGTTTATAACGTAACCGCCATTAAGGGTTATTTCTAGCCAAAAGTCTCGTTAAGTGCACTCGTCAACATATAATAATGAACTGTTCTGATTTCCTTCGTCTCCTGAAAATCTTAGCCTATTTAATATAACTTATACATTGTTTCAAATTATCTTAGCTTCCGATACATTTTATTTTGATACATTATGCTCAGAAAATAATTTCGTTATTAGTTAACTGTACGAAATATTAAATACATATTCGGTTTCATTATTCTATTCTGCTTATTTTGCTAGTAATTAATTTAGTGTTACAAAGTTTCATTAGAAAATTATATTTATTACGTTTTTGGAAGGTAGGCCTAAAATTATACTTCCTGTTGTCTAAGCAAATAATAGCCATTTTCCCTAATATAATTATTATTCTATTAAATCTGAAATTGATATAATTGTCTATTCTTACTTAATTTATTGCAATTTAGTTTATTAATGATGGTTTTTAAATACAATTCATTTGTCTATGACTCCTCCTATGATAATGTCAGTTAGTCCATTCCAGTTTTAATGGTAATTTTATTAGATAAATAAATAATTTTACTTATATAATGACCATATCTTTAGAAAGCCTTATTTACATGGTATACTATATGTTGGGTTTATCTTGCCTAAATATTGTCAGTTTAACTGGCTTATAAGACTAGATTTATTAATTATTCTGCAGTTTAAATTCATTACATGGCCTAGATTTGATGTGTTGCTATTTGCAAAATTTTTACCTATGTAGTTATTTTATATCCTTCTCTGACTTCTTATCCTTATATACTTTATTAACAATTAGTTCTTTGACTGGTATAACAGTGATTATTGATTGTACAATTAAAATATAACACCTATCTCTGTAAAAACTGGTACCTTGAATAATACCTTTTATGTGTATTAATTACCTAGTAACATAATTAAAAATATTTTATAACATTGGGAATGATATCTACTTTTAGATAGGGTATTCCAAATTTAAATTGACAACAAAATAACAGCTTATAACAATAATATCTCTTACTAATAATTCTTATTTGTCTAATTATTATATGGAACAGGAACATAACATCTTGGTTCCATATAATGGTTAACACTTCTTAAAACTAATTTGTGATGCTCTCTATTTATTTATCGATCACATTTATTACACAAAACACAAATTAATTTTTACCTACCATTACGATCGCTTCTACAAGGTCCCAGGGTCCGTTCACATGTACGCTAGATACAAACATGGTTTACAGGTTAAGCAAAACACTGACACAACTCATTTTTGGAAGAGAATTACTATTTAATAATTTAGTTTTGAATCATTTAACTTGTTTACACAGTTTACTACATATGAAATATTTTCATAAGAATTGATGCTTTGCCTGAGTTACATGATTACCACTCCTATTCTATCTTATACTACGGCTTACCTTATTTTATATACATACACACAAAACTGCCCAGCCTGCAATTTTGCACACACTCAGACACACATAATTATAAAATCTTAACATTTTTAATAATATAAACCCCAGACCCCTAACGCCGGCCACGCGGTCTTCGTGCGCGCACTCATCGTTTTTGAAAAATGTTTAATTGCTATATTTCCGAAAAATACTTATTTCACTTCTCCAGGTTGGATTGACCGCGGTCACATAAAAATTACTATAGTTCCACCTTGTTTTACGATTAAATTAAAACTTTTCTCGACGAGCCTACTTGGTCGTATCCGGTACCGGGGAATTCAGCTGGTAGACTGCTAACAATAACGTAACAGCTACTGCTAAGATGATCTCATGCTTGGTACGGAAATCAATGCCTTGGTCTTCGTCTTCGAAGCTTCGTTCCATGCCATGCATGTAGTTTTTTGGAGCTAATACAGCATAGGATCTCAGCTAGGCATTGGCTGACGTCACAAAAGGAGCAGGACTTAAGACATTATTTCCTGCTGTTCACGACCATGTGCTAGTGGAGTTGCTTGCTTTTAGCCATTTTGAGTTTTACAAGCGCGTGGGTCGGCGCCCATGCGTGGTGGACGCGTAGGTGCGCACTGCCACACTCTGGCATAGTTCTTGGAAATTCGTGGAGATGTAAATTCCTGGCTGCATTACTCAACAGCAAACTGCGTTTCGCTTTGTTACACCACTGTTTCTCAATATGTGTTCTATTATAATGAAATGAATCGTTGTCGTAATACAATTTCACAATATTTTATAAGACTTCCACATAAAACGAAATAAATAAAATGTAATACCCCATACCGTAAAAAAAAAATAAAAGGACCCAAAATTGACCCGCTACAATACCCCCTCGATGAGAATTCTGCTGTTCACAACAGAAGAAATCTCATCGATAAACCCCGAAGAGGACCGGTGAGGAACTGGTGCCAACAACCCCCTTGTTCTTAGACTGCATGGGTACACTACCCCCCTGGCTCAGTGACCATGGACTCATCTGAACGAGATCACTGGACTTCTCCGTTAGAGATCCCAACACCGAGAAATCGAACAGACTCGTACCACAGCCCACCTCACCTTCTAACATGCTACCCCCAAAATCCTCCATCCCTGGCTCAGATTATGCCAGATCCTCCACCGATATGTTCCCCCTTGTATGCAAGCTGGGCTGCCTTTAGCAGATACTGGGCTCACACACACTCACATTACATGTTGACATAACACATTGTAAAATTGAAAGATTCTTTTAAACTTTCTGAAAAATTTAAAAAATTCAAAATTCAAAATAATATGCTCAAAAAAATTCTCTTCCTGTTTTTCTGTTTTTCTACTTAAAATGCATTAATTTAAACCTTTCTCCTAATCTAAACACATCCTTAATCTAACATGTAATCACTTATAATCTAACAGTACACTGCAATACAAATAAATCAATAAAAATAAACATGGTTAATACACACATAATAAAATAATCATTACCTAAAATATTCATTCGCTGGCAGGCGAAAAATCAATATTTTTTTTTTCAAAAATTAAAATTTCCAAAAAGTTTAAAATTCAAAAAAAATTTAAATTTATTTAAAGGTTTCCTTCATATTTAAACATTATTTGAAAATTGTTTTGAATTGATTAAACAAACAAATAAAATTGACTTCCTACTATACAAGCTTAGTATGTGTATGACCTCATCAGCTGATCGAAACTAGGTCAAGTTCCAGACCCTTGACCTACATATGTTATGTATGCTTTCTGAAAATACATTTAACATCTGTAACAGTCTAATTTGAAACACAAAACAACAAAATAAAACATTTAAAATATACAAAATATCAATATAAATAATAAGCAAATTGACATTTACATTATTTAAAATAAACAATTCTTAACTTGACATTATTTTCAATTCTACCAAAAGTTTGTCACTGGTTTAAAAAATGAAAAATTATATCTTTATTATAAATCTCTCTTGTTGCTTAACAATCTTACTCTTCATTTAACAATCTCACTATACTTTACTGTGGGTGATTTAAATTATTTGTCTCATTTAATTTACTATTTGATCTGTATACATAGATTAACTTTCTCCCTCAAACTCTAATATTCATCAACTTCAACTCCCATGACACCCATCTCTATCAAAATATCTACTTAATCAAGACACTCTCTAACCCCAACTTATCATTTAACTCAATTCGCCACCTTCTCTATACATATAAA
The DNA here is from genome assembly GCA_034769895.1 of Magicicada septendecula. Taxonomy (NCBI): domain Eukaryota; kingdom Metazoa; phylum Arthropoda; class Insecta; order Hemiptera; family Cicadidae; genus Magicicada; species Magicicada septendecula. Next base: position 58,210,225 of record CM068368.1, on the reverse strand, counting down.
AAAATACTCTCCAACCCTTTGTACATAGGATATGTGTTTCCCCCACCCAAAAACTCAATTCCCTTATTTGGCCCCTGGATTCTACCTAAGGCGACCCCGTCCCCACTAAATCGGTCCTAATCCCGTCCCAACCCTTGTTGCGGACTCCCCCAATACACCACCCCCTAATACAAAATTGCCATCCCCAAAATCTCAAACTCATTACCTTACTACAACTACAACAAAATAATATCATTAATCATAAACAACAACATATCATTCAAAACCTACATAAAATCAACTACTGTGTCAACATCAATACTTCACAAAACTACATTACTTCAAAACAATATTACATTATATCATCTCTACTATTTCAACTTCACTTGGAATTCAATTTGGACAGATCTATATGTCCCACAAAATATTTATCACCCAAACACTATCTCTTGTTAACTTTCACAAATTGTTACTTTTTTCTCATTGTAGCAAATTATTTTTTTCATTACTTTAAAACATCTGTAATACATCAAACATTACATTGAACATCAATTACTTAAAACATTTATAACTAATATACCAGTGACATGTTATTGCTGATCAGCTGATATCCTAACATAATGAAAACACATCTCAAAATTGAACAACTTATATGAAATATATATATTTATTTATCATTACTCCTCACCTTCTTGTTTCCCATTTCTCTGATTCTGATAATTCATATTGACTGCCTGCCAGACAATTTAATTATTGGCTTAGAAAAAATATACACACATAATGAAAACACGTATTATTATCAACACCTATATCTAACGTACAACAATAAAATAATACATTTAAAATTATAGTATGAACACCTTATATTAAGAGTCTGAGCATATAATTATTTGAACAGAGCACAAGCATTTTTGATTGGATCCAAATTTGAATTAAACAAAAAATTTTTTTATGTGGTAAAATTTAAATTCGTGGCTCATCCGAGCCACCTCCCAGCCACACACACTATTTCAAATTATGGAGGACTGTGTCGCCCTGGCGCTTCGACAAAGACTGTATATTTTGGAGCAGGTTTTACCTCTCCGTGTCTGTGCTTCCGCTATTACGTTTAAACATTGTCGAATATCAACATATTCTCGTTACATAATTATATACCCTTAATGCGGGTCTACCACCTGTCTTTGCTACCCCCAAGCGGGCAGAGTGGCAGCCGCTGTTTCATAGTTTCCGGAGATTTCCCCTAGTTGTCTCCCCCATTGAATTTCTAATATGTACCAATTTCAAGTCAGCTATGGTCAAGGGACTTGATATGACCATAGCTAACCGCTAGCCAAATCCACGATTAGTGCTGGTAAGGCAGTAATCGCCCGAAAAGTCGGGGAAATTAACTTCAATTTGACTGCCTGTTACAATCATTACTACTATGTGCAACACGGTCGTTTAGCAGTGTGTAAAATTTTAATTTACACTAAAAAGGTGTGCCGCACATTTTCGCCATTTTGGCCTCCGATGGAGGTAACACTCTCTGTTACCCCCAACCCATTTCGCTATCTACGGGAGCACAGGCCACCCCCGCAATAGCACCTTAATAGCTAACTAACTTTTTATATACATTAAATAAATATAATCTTTTCATCAACAAACATTTAACCCATTCATAACCTTTTACCCTTTGACTTTCTTAAAATTTTCAAAATTTTATTATTAATAATGAATATATATCATTTTTTCTTTATTATTAAAAAATTTTTTAATTATCATACTTATTAAACACAATTATTTCAAATAAACATCTTATTCCTGAATTAGAATCTCAATTACACCTGTCAACTTTTTTGTTATACATGATTATAAAATTTTCATACTTACAATCCATTTAACACGATATACACACAAAACATAATCCCCATACCACAATACTTTTCACCTCACCTCTGTAACATTTAACACAAAATATTAGTTTACATCAAATAATTTATCATTCATTACCAAATTTCCATCTCATAAAATAAATTAAATTCATAAAAAAATTTAATTAATTAACATTTAAACAAGCAATCAAAATATTTAACATGTATCAAATTGTTTTAATTACATTAATTACCAAAAATATAAATTATATAGTTATCGAAACAATTACCATTAATCAATTACTGTTTTCAAAATTAATTCTGATATTTATTTAACTTGCAAGTATTTCAATATTATTATCACAACAATCATCTTACGTACACACATTATTTACTTAACATTCCACAATGTACACAAATAAATTCACTATATTTTATTTACAAACTCTTGTTATTAATTGTTCAGTTTTTTCCGCACTTCATTTGTCCAAATTTGCCATGTCAAGAACCATTAAAACATAATGTTTATACTGTCTTTTATTGTTTTAATAGTTTATCCTCCATCGTTCCAGATTAACCTTGGTTTTACATAGCATCGTTCAATTTTATCACCACACAAATGACTGTTTTGTGTGTCGTAACCATACAAACTAAACTCATTAATCATACCAAAATACTCATTAAACCATTCTACATTCGGTATTTTTGTTACATCTCCGTTGGTAAATACATTCATGATCGGGTTAATTACTTTAGTCAAATCATTATCGTTATTATCATTCACATATAGTTTTAAACTTTCTTTCCAATCATCATATTTTCTATGCAAATTATACAATTCTGTTACATACCATTCTCTACTTACTTCTCTCTCTTCATAACACCACATCACACTTTCACAATTATTCCGGACAGAGGGTACACAATTACTCAACAAAAATAAACACCTTAATTCATCTATCAAAACGGGACCCTTGCCCTTCAATACCACTTGTGGCCACATTAAATCATCATCATAAACATCATAAATAATAAAGGGAAAATTTACTCTCTGTCCCCACTCTACTACAACATTATTTTTCCTCTCTCTCTCTAACTCATTAACACATCTTAACATCTCATAATCACATTCCACAAACTCATCAGTACTTTCATTATTTAGTTTCACCGTATCACTTTCTGATACCAATTCTTCAAACACATTATTATTCTCAATATTACATTCGTTATGTACGACATTATTGTTATTATTAGTTAACTCTTTATCTGGTATCATATTCCTACATTTGTCACTACAATTTTCATTTGTTTTATTTTTCTCTGTACTCATCACATGTACTCCCATTCGCTCAACACTCTGTTCTAATTTATTCAAGCTGGTTATTATTGTTTCATTAGTACTTTCTAAACATTTATTTAATTCTTGAATCTCACTTTTTAATTCATCGAATTTTCTGTTCTGAAATTCAAATTTTACATTCATTTTATTGTATTTGACATTGGAATCAATTTGTTGCTCTTTATGATTGCTATTTATATTTTCAGACATGGTTTTTATTAGATTAAACAGATCGTCCATCGACAACTCTTTGGTTCGTGTTGTCGACGGAGTAGATTGTGCTGCTATGTTTCCGTCAGTGAAGCCGACTTCTTTACTATCAATTCTACTTTCCCTATCCAATTTCGGGGTTACTTGAATCCCTGAATCTTCATTTACTTTACTTTGATCTGTTATACTTATTTCTGCTTCATTCTGACTCACACTTGGAGTCGAGTGTGCTTCAGAGTTACTAATGTTTGAGTCGTCGAAAACTTCGACACTCGTCATTTCATTTACGTTATTTTCGTTATCTGACATTTTGTATTATTGGTTAACTTAAATTAAATAAATTGATTAAATAAATTACTTAAATAAATAATGTAATTAATTAAATTTTGTAATGTAATGTTATTTTGCTATGCTAACCTAAAACATGTTTGTATCTTTGTAGATGTGGAATTTAATTAATTAATTATAATTAATTCAATTTGTCCCTGTTCGGGCGCCAATTGTGATGCTCTCTATTTATTTATCGATCACATTTATTACACAAAACACAAATTAATTTTTACCTACCGTTACGATCGCTTCTACAAGGTCCCAGGGTCCGTTCACATGTACGCTAGATACAAACATGGTTTACAGGTTAAGCAAAACACTGACACAACTCATTTTTGGAAGAGAATTACTATTTAATAATTTAGTTTTGAATCATTTAACTTGTTTACACAGTTTACTACATATGAAATATTTTCATAAGAATTGATGCTTTGCCTGAGTTACATGATTACCACTCCTATTCTATCTTATACTACGGCTTACCTTATTTTATATACATACACACAAAACTGCCCAGCCTGCAATTTTGCACACACTCAGACACACATAATTATAAAACCCTTAACATTTTTAATAATATAAACCCCAGACCCCTAACGCCGGCCACGCGGTCTTCGTACGCGCACTCATCGTTTTTGAAAAATGTTTAATTGCTATATTTCCGAAAAATACTTATTTCACTTCTCCAGGTTGGATTGACCGCGGTCACATAAAAATTACTATAGTTCCACCTTGTTTTACGATTAAATTAAAACTTTTCTCGACGAGCCTACTTGGTCGTATCCAGTACCGGGGAATTCAGCTGGTAGACTGCTAACAATAACGTAACAGCTACTGCTAAGATGATCTCATGCTTGGTACGGAAATCAATGCCTTGGTCTTCGTCATCGAAGCTTCGTTCCATGCCATGCATGTAGTTTTTTGGAGCTAATACAGCATAGGATCTCAGCTAGGCATTGGCTGACGTCACAAAAGGGGCAGGACTTAAGACATTATTTCCTGCTGTTCACGACCATGTGCTCGTGGGGTTGCTTGCTTTTAGCCATTTTGAGTTTTACAAGCGCGTGGGTCGGCGCCCATGCGTGGTGGACGCGTAGGTGCACACTGCCACACTCTGGCATAGTTCTTGGAAATTCGTGGAGATGTAAATTCCTGGCTGCATTACTCAACAGCAAACTGCGTTTCGATTTGTTACACCACTGTTTCTCAATATGTGTTCTGTTATAATGAAATGAATCGTTGTCGTAATACAATTTCACAATATTTTATAAGACTTCCACATAAAACGAAATAAATAAAATGTAATACCCCATACCGTAAAAAAAATAAAAGGACCTAAAATTGACCCGCTACAAATTATTAACAGTCTGCTCTGTATTTCCCAATTTTACAGGATTTATTCCCCCTCTCTAAGTATAACACTGGCTATCTGTTTCTTATTTCATTCTATGGAATGTTCATATAGCTTCAGTAGCCTTTCATTAGTAATATTACTATTTCATATCAAAATAGATACTGTTCACAAAACACTTAAAGTGTTTATTACTTTGTATGGCAACTCATGCACCTTTTTAAAGTTTATCAGTTATAATTCGATAACTACACTTGTCCATGGTGATTTATTAATATTATTACTAGTCCTTTTCTAGCTTTATAACATGAAATATTCAACCATGGGGGGACTGTGAAGATTTGTTCATACAAATTAAACAATAACTTTTTTGATGCACTGTTATTTAATACTATTAACACTTTTGGTTTTTGTCAGTTTTACATTGTGATATGGTTTTTTGGGGTGTTATACTTTCTCTTTGGACATTCATTTATTTTTGGGCTTTTTGGGTTCTCTCCCTAGGGGTTTCTATTTTATATGGGTCGTCTCACTTCCTTTTTTCTAGTGGATCTTCTCAGGTTTCTTATTCTTCAGTATTTTTGGTCATTCTTCTTTCTTCAGTATTCTTGTTCATTTTATATTTCTTCTTTCTTCAGTATTTTTGGTCATTCTTCTTTCTTCTTTCTTCAGTACCATTTCGCTGTGTATGCCTTTGTTTCTTCTGGTCTGGTTTCTTTGTCGGGGTATCTTAATTGCCTGCTTCTATCTTACCTGGGTAATTTTGTTATTCACATTTTTAGTTTTCTGAGTTTTTAAATTTGTAGTATATATATTATTTGCAGATTTTTTCTTTATTTTAAATTTTCTTGTGAGTATATTAATTAATAGTGCCTTTTAATTGATTCTCATCTGGATATTCCATATATTAGAGCTTTATCAATGATCATTGAGTAATTTATTTATGTGGATTATCTGTCATGCTACAGATTGCTCTCTTCCAGAAGTGATTAGTTCAGATCATACTTAGTTTGTCTGAAGTAATTGCTTATGATATTTCATTATTAATTATATTTCTTTACTTCCTTCACATTTCTAAAATTTTTTCTTCTATATTTTTTAGCTTATCTATATTTCATTATTAACTGGATTCTTCTTGATAGTAATAGTCATCTGATGTTCGTTATTTTTTATTTTTCCATTTTCTTCTTAACTTGGTTCTTTATCCTTGGGATATTTATTCCCTAAAATTCCCTAACACGTTAGCTGGGGCAGTGTCCAGAGGGGCTATGTAGGCTACACTCTCTGCTGCCCATACTACGTCACTTATTGATTACAGAGGCAAATCATCTCTGATCAATACATAATAATACTGCTGGACTTATCTACAGACAGTTATTAATAAAAATTATATAAGAATAGTCCACCTTATGACTATAAAAAAAAATTAAATATCTTTGGATATTTCACTTCGTATCTGAACAGATCTATTAATATTTCTATCTTAGTTAATTTCTATCTCAGTTACTTTTCTCAATGGTTAGCTCTGCTGGCATTTTATCTCTCCTTATGGTTGGAAGCTGGTTTAATATAATTATCACTTGGTATTCAGTGTAAAGTTTTTATTTATTTTAATTCTCTGTCATATTTTGACTGTTATCACAATCTCTTTCTGGTCATTGGTAGCATATATTTTGTATTATATTTTTATTCTTTTCTTAATTCTTATGAATCGTTCCACTAGTATTTTGTTCTTGCAATTACTCTTTTAATTGTCTTTCTTATAATTGACATTTATTATATGATCATATTTTTCTTATGGGTTTATTTATACATAGTTTTTTCTTTCTTTTTCAAATTTTATTCTGCTCTTGCTTTTTATCCAAATGCACTCTTTAATTATTAATTCCATGTGGTTATTATCTCTGTTTATTTTACATAAAATTCTCATTAATTTTACCTCACAATAAGTTTATTCATTTTAATTGTATCAATGGTTTGTACTGCCATTTCTTTATTCTCGAAAGTTTTTCAGAATTGGTCCCATATATAATTGTTTGTAATGTATTATCCAAATTCTTTTTCTTCTTTATTAATCCCAAAAGTTGTTCAAATATAAGGTAGTAGGTAGTTCTTACTTGTTTTTTAGAAGTTACATATTTTCTAAATTCATTTTTTCCTTTTATTTTCCATAAAGGTTTTTCATAAATATTTGGTAGTAGGTAGTCATTACTTCATTTTTGAATTTCATTGTAATATTTTATAAATTCTTATTATTCTAGAAATCGTTTCACAAATAATAGGTAATAAGTTGTTCTTACTTGATTTTTGAATTTTTTTAATATATTTTATTCTAAATTCTTCTTGTTCTAGATCAAAAGTTGGTTCAAATATAAGGTAGTAAATTGTTCTTACTTTGTTTTTGAATTTATGCATTAAATAAATTCTTTTTCTTCTTGTTCATTTCTAAAAGTTGGTTCAAATATAAGGTAGTAAGTTGTTCTTACTTGATTTTTGAATTTTTGCATTAAATAAATTCAATTACTCATAATATTTTTTCATGGAAGCCTGGTTATATACACCCTTTATCCTTTCTGAATCTATTTCCTTTATTTCATAAGTATTATTATTTTTCACATTGGATACGACATATGGTCCGGTATATAACAGTAATAACTTCTTCGTTATTCCTTCCAGTGTGCTGGGTAGTTCACGATTTTTTAACAAAATTTTTTCTCCCTTTTCATATATTATTAATTTACCACTAGCCTTTTGATACTTATTTTGCCGTTTTATATGGTCTTCTGCCACCTTGTTGTAGAATTTAGCTTTGTCAAATCTGTACATATGGTTACTGGGGAACTCGAGGATATCCGTGATCTCTCGTGGGGGTGGTTTCTCGTACATAGCAGAGTATGGGGTTATCCCTATAGCTGGATGGTAGGCCAAGTTGAGGAATTCCTCTGTGGCTTCTAGATAGTCTTGCCACCTTTTTTGTTGATGGTGACAATAAGTTCTTAGGATCCTCCCCACTTCTCGCAACACCCGCTCTGCCGGATTGCTGCTTGGATGGTAGACCGAGGTCTTGTATGTACGAATGCCCATTGACAATAATGTATCTCGCCATTTTCCACCCTTAAACTGGGTTCCATGATCAGTAATGATCGAAGATGGTTTCCCCAGGTGTGGGATATACTGTTCCGTTAGGATCCCCAGAATTTTCCGGGTAGTCGCTCGATTAGTAGGGTATAGCTTAACATACTTGGTGAAGTGGTCCATTATGATGGTTAGGTACCGATATTGGTGTCGACCTCCACTACGGGGAAATGGTCCGCAAATGTCTAGGAACACCTTCTCCAATGTTGCTTGGGAAGTGATTGGGATCATCACACCTTCCTTCTTCTCATTATTTGTTTTTACCAGCTGGCAGATTTTACAACTTTTTATATACATTCGGACTTTCCTATTGATGTTTTTTATATGGCAGCTCTCCTCCAGAGCTTTTATTACCTTGAGGGCGCCCATATGCCCGTAACGTATGTGGTAATTCACTATCAATTCCCTTTCGATCTGTGTCGGAACAACCACCTTCCAGATCTCTTCCTTCAAGGAGGTTTTAACAAACAATATTTGTTTATTTATCTGGTAATATTGAGCAACGGTTTCGTCTCCCTCTTCTAGCCGAAGTTTGAGGTTTCTCAATTTCGGGTCCGCTTGTTGGTGGGTGCTCATGTTGGTCAATATTGTTGTTAAATCGGCTCTGGTGCTAAGAAGATGGTATATTTTTAGCACGCTTTCTTTCTCCCCTTCGAAAGTTTGTTCTTCCACATTGACCCAGGATAACACATCCGCTACTACATTCCTTTTACCTGGGATGTATTCCCATTGTAGATGGTATTCTTGAAGGGCAAGTATCCACCTCGTTAGTCTGCCATGGTTCAGTTTGCAGCTTTTCAAGAACGAAATAGATTTATGGTCAGTTCGGACAGTAACAGGGTATCCCAAAATGTAAGTGCAGAACTTACCGCAAGCAAATACCACGCTCAGTAATTCTTTTTCCGTCACCGTGTAATTCTTTTTGCACTGGTTCAAAGACCTGCTCGCGAAGCTAATTACTTGATGTTGACCCTTCTCGTCCTCTTGATACAGTGTCGTTCCCAGACTGATGTTGCTGGCATCGCAATTCATGAAGAATGGTAATTTATAGTTTGGGTGGCGAAGTATTATACTTGCCAGAAATTTGTCCTTAATTTGTTGAAAAATCCCCTCTTGTTCCTTACACCATACCCATTTGTTTTTGGATGATAATTGAGGTTGAAACCTCGCGGTTAACTCTGAATATTGTTCCTGGAACTTTCTATAATAATTGCAGAGTCCCAGGAACGACTGTAATTGCTTCCTGTTTTTGGGTGCCAGGAATTTCTGGATGGCTTCCACCTTTTCTGCCGACGGTGAGATTCCTTGATCGTCCAAGTTAAATCCTAAAAATTGCACTTCTCTGGCAATAAACTTGGATTTTTCCAACTTCAGCGTGACGTTACTGGCAGATAATTTCTCAAGCACATGTTCCACACGGTAACAGTGTTCCTCCCACATTTCAGATGTTATTAGTAGGTCGTCGACGTACACTGTTGTAAACTGAAGTGCTTCTTGTCCCAATATCTGGTCCATGCAGGTCACAAAGATGGCAACTGAGTTTACCAATCCGAAGGGCAACTTTTGAATTGGTAATTGCGTCCCTCGAATATGAAAGCCAGATATTGGCGACTCTGTGGGTGTAACTCTACCTGCCAGTAACCGCACACCGTATCCCAGGTACTGAAGTATTGGGTACCATGGAAGCGTTTCAGGATTTCCTCAATCTCACCGGGCGATGTTCTATCGTTAATCATTTTTTTGTTTATTTCCCGTGCATCCAAGCAAAGCCGGACTTGGCCGTTTTTCTTGGGAATTGCGACAATAGGGCTGGTGTATGGGGATTGGCTAGGTTCTATAATATCGCTATTAATCATTCGGTTGATTTCCGCTCTCACAGCCTCCTTTCGAGAATGCGCAATAGGGTAGGATTTCCTATTAAACTCCACTGTATCTCGGAATTGAAGGGTACATTGATAATTTCTTACCTTGCCTGGCTCATCGGAAAATTCTGAGCGGTACTTTTCATAAATTTTTATCAACTGATTTGCTTGAGTATTGGGTAATTTCTCTCTATTAATTCCGCTTCGGAAATCCCATATCTCCTGTATTTTTTGGGACCATAAATCTTCGTCCGTGTTGTCATATACTATGGTGTTAGAAATGGTGTTAGTATTAGTATAATTAATGCTACATATTTGCTGGTACATACTGCTGGGAAGTGTTATCTCACTACCGACTAAATCGGCCGTCCAGGTCAGATCTCCGGTAAAAAGCGATACCTTCTCCATTCGTAAATCGATGATAGCCGAGTTCCTTCTCAGCACATCACATCCCACTAATATGTTGAAGGGTAATCCTGCTGAAATTAGGAAGACCATGTTCATAGCTATACCCTTACTAATGACATTCAATGACACTTGTTTTCTGATTGTCTTGTTTTGGCGACCAGTGGCACCGATTAATACTATGTTATTTATAGGTAAGGTTGGCAATAACTTACCACATTTTCCTTGGATTCTCTCCAATTCTGTAGTGTTAATTATAGATACATTCGCACCTGTATCGATCATTAGTTGTGCGAATGTTCCTTCGATTTCTGCATTAATATAAATTATTTCATTGTTTATTATAGGGAGGCGAGTGTCATCCTCCTCCAGTAGTTCATTTCGAATATTTTTCAAATAATTACATCGAATGATCGTAATTTTATTGTGATGAATTGCTCTTGGCAATTCTTTTAGATACCCAGGCAATAGAAGCAGCAAAAGGTCCTTATTGTTTATTACTGCCTCCTCCCGTTTAAATTCTCCTCATCTTGGTTATTAATTGGACCAACAGAGGCATCAGTGGGGAAACCTTGAGTAGGTTCAAGCCTTTCAGTTCTCGGTTCGTATGTTTGTTCCCTATTTGTATGCCGCTCCGGGTCATCTAGGCTGGTACTTCGCCTTGGCGGATTATAACTGGAGTTGTCCCGTTCTCGGCTTCTGTGTCGATCTTCGTACTCGTGTACGCTGCTCCGCCGTTGATGGTTATACCTGCGATGGTTGTTTCCTTCTGCCCGTATAAAATTTACCCGGGTCGGGAGAACCTGTTTTTGTTGTTATTATTATTAGGGTAACCCCTATTGTTATTGTAAAACCGTTCGGTGTTATTGGTATGATTGGGGTTTCTCTGGCTATTTACATTATTATTCGGGTAATAATTACTTCGATTACCGGAGAACCCGTTATTATTTCGGTTAATATTCGGGTTTGTATTACCATGGTTATTGTTGTTATTGTTACTGTTCGTGGGGTGCTGATTATGGTAATTTGGATTATATCTGTTTCCTTGGTACCCACTGTTGATCTGTTGACTATTATTGTTCGATGACGGATTATTTAGAACTTCTGGCCGCTCATTTCTTCTTCTACTCTGCCTGTAATATTCTTCGTTCTCATAATTTTCTAATAGCTCCGTCATCGCCTGTATGGTCTTTATCTGGCTACCTCTTCGAGCTCTTATGACCTCTTCGTCATAATGATAGGAAAGCTTGTTCACCAGGCATTCCTCTGGTATGGCTGGTTCCAGGTGCTTGGCCAAGCACACCTTCCCAAGGAAGTATGCAGTCATGGTACTGCCAAACTGGGTTTTGTATCGGCCATTGCAGATGTTGTCCCTTATTAAATTCTGGGTGGTCTCTGACCAATACTTGGACTTGAACAAACTTTTGAACTGCTGATAATCGTTTATCTCGCTCCTGTTCGCCATCCACCAATTGTCCGTCATATCCCGGAATGATTCGTCCAATAGTTCTCAACTATTGGACCATCGATTATTTCTATGTTTGGCCATATATTCCTCGATACGGGCCAAGAACTCCATCGGCTTCCTTTTATATTGGCGGAAGTTAAGCCATTCTCTGTTCTCGTTGATGGGGATATTAGTGAAGCTGGTTGGTCGGTTCCGAATTGCTTCCATGTCTTCCTGGTTCTGTCTCGCTTGACCAGTGATGTTAGTCATCGCTTCCTCCATTCCGTCACATCTTTCCGCAATTCGAGTTCGTACCTTACTGAGTTCTTCCTGGCTTTCCTTTCGGTTTTCTTCTGCCTTCTTGCGATTAGATTCTTCAAGATTTGTGACCTTGGTGTTCACCACTTCCTTGAACTCTTGTACCTCCACTTCCGTCAGCCGACATCTTCCATCAACTTCTCTTATCTGTTGATTTATAGTTATGGTTTCGTCTTCCAGCCTTTTGGTCATAGATTTCTTATTTTCCTTGAGTTCCTTGTTCATTTCCTTTCTTAATAGTTCCATTCGTTCGTCTAACTTGTCTAGATTCTCCTGGTTCACGTCCCGTAATTCTTCCTGTAACAGTTGGTTATCTTCTCTTAACTCTTCCCTTAACTGTTGATGGTCACTTTCGATTTTCTTATTGGTTTCTTCCATCTTTTCTTCCAAATTCTTCTTATTTTCTTCCATTTTCTTTTCCACCTTTTTACTGGTTTCCTCAATTCTCTTATTGGTCCTTTCGATTTACGGCCCAATTCTTCTTTTGTTTCTTGGTTGTCCTTCTTCAATTCCTCTATGTTTTTATTTATATCACTCAAATTTTCCTTCAAGGACTGTTGGTCTTCTTTCCTTTCCTTACTATTTTCTTCTGTAGTAGAATCCATTTTCTTGTTCAAGTTTTCCTCAGTGGAATCCATTTTCTTTTCCATCTTCTTGCTGTTTTCTTCCATGTCCTTTTTCATTTGCATGAACATTTCCATCATTTTCTCTAAAATCGGATCTTCTGTTGTTTTGGATTTCTCCTGGTCTTGGACATGGACGTCCCCTGTTTGAGTGGGTATATTGGGTTGTTCCTCTGGTGGTGCTGGTTGTTTATGTTCCACCCGTTCTAATATTTTTCCACGTCCTCCACTGGGGTCGCCTCCTTATCATCCATATTGAGTTCTTTTTCGGCCTCCGCCGCTCTCTTCTTTGATGTGGCACGACGCTGCATCTTCCCTGGTTCCCTGGCTGGATAACCGCTGCCAAACTGAATTAGAAATTGGGCGAGTAATTACCGCCTTTCAACCACTAATTACAGCCCTTTAGTTGGACGCCAATTTTGTAATATAACTAATTATTACAAAATAATTTATGTATGTATGAATGTGTAGTGATGTTCCACTTTGGAAACGTCGATTTGGTAACGTTCCTGTTCTTCGTGGTTACAAAATAAAATCTGTGTGACTTGCTGTTGTAACAATTTGAAAATAAAAATAAATTTAAAATTTATTTAAAAAAAAAAATTTCTGAAAAAATGTTTTCTGAGTAATTTGGTTCTTAAAATTTAGGAACAAATTGAGTTTATTGATTGTAATTAGAAATGTGATGGTATCGTGTTTATTTTGGTAATAGTGTCACTTTCAGTAAATTTGTTTAAAAGACAATCTGGGTAACTCCAAGTTTAGGCGAAAAAACGGCTCTCTTCTTCTTCTTCTTCTTCTTCTTGAAACGTTGTCGTTTCGTATATACCGCCTTTCGGTTAGTTGGGTTTCTTGATTAATTTACCTGTTAAGCCTTTTTATAATAAAAATCAACTCCAAATTACCAAAACAGAACGTTTATTAATAAAAATAATGAATTTGTTCGATTAAAATCGATGTTACAATGTAGTATCGACTCACTCAGGGCCGATCGATATAAAAAGTTTACATTCGTATTATAAAAATATGGTTCTTTAAACGGTTATTTAAGATATAGCCAGAGAAGGTCATGGGCAGGAAAGTATAACACTTACAATTATAAAATGCCTTAATATTAAACAATACAATGATAATTAGAAATAATAAAAGTTTATATATGATTTTTATTCAAACCAATAGCTGCCAAATGTCGTTTTCCCACAGCAGAAAATGAGAAGAGCAACGAATCAAAATGGCCGACTGACGCATGCGAGATGAAGCCTCTAACATTGACGAAGTATTTGTTGAAATAAAGATGTCCTTTCTTCGTGTAAATGGTCTCAGCAATTGTATATGATCGTCCTGGATATATCTGAATGTCACTGGTGTATGATGGAATAGTTCACTTGGTGTAAAATGTTGTTATTGGATATATCTCATTGTGTCTATGTGTGTCGGTTTTAACCTCGAATTTTCAGTCTGTATATGGTGTGATATCAGTGTTATTCCGTTTAATTAGTTTTATGTGGTTCAGTTTATTGGTGTTACACTGTTCATAGGTTAACTTTACCACTTCACAATAAATAAAATAGTTCAAAATAATTTTATACAAAATTTCAGGGAACTCGGTTTATAACGTAACCGCCATTAAAGGTTATTTCTAGCAAAAAGTCACGTTAAGTGCACTCGTCAACATATAATAATGAACTGTTCTGATTTCCTTCATCTCCTGAAAATCTTAGCCTATTTAATATAACTTATACATTGTTTCAAATTATCTTAGCTTCCGATACATTTTATTTTGATACATTATGCTCAGAAAATAATTTCATTATTAGTTAACTGTACGAAATATAAAATATATAATCGGTTTCATTATTCTATTCTGCTTATTTTGCTAGTAATTAATTTAGTGTTACAAAGTTTCATTAGAAAATTATATTTATTACGTTTTTGGAAGGTAGGCCTAAAATTATACTTCCTGTTGTCTAAGCAAATAATAGCCATTTTCCCTAATATAATTATTATTCTATTAAATCTGAAATTGATATAATTGTCTATTCTTACTTAATTTATTGCAATTTAGTTTATTAATGATGGTTTTTAAATACAATTCATTTGTCTATGACTCCTCCTATGATAATGTCAGTTAGTCCATTCCAGTTTTAATGGTAATTTTATTAGATAAATAAATAATTTTACTTATATAATGACCATATCTTTAGAAAGCCTTATTTACATGGTATACTATATGTTGGGTTTATCTTGCCTAAATATTGTCAGTTTAACTGGCTTATAAGACTAGATTTATTAATTATTCTGCAGTTTAAATTCATTACATGGCCTAGATTTGATGTGTTGCTATTTGCAAAATTTTTACCAATGTAGTTATTTTATATCCTTCTCTGACTTCTTATCCTTATATACTTTATTAACAATTAGTTCTTTGACTGGTATAACAGTGATTATTGATTGTACAATTAAAATATAACACCTATCTCTGTAAAAACTGGTACCTTGAATAATACCTTTTATGTGTATTAATTACCTAGTAACATAATTAAAAATATTTTATAACATTGGGAATGATATCTACTTTTAGATAGGGTATTCCAAATTTAAATTGACAACAAAATAACAGCTTATAACAATAATATCTCTTACTAATAATTCTTATTTGTCTAATTATTATATGGAACAGGAACATAAAATCTTGGTTCCATATAATGGTTAACACTTCTTAAAACTAATTATTAACAGTCTGCTCTGTATTTCCCAATTTTACAGGATTTATTCCCCCTCTCTAAGTATAACACTGGCTATCTGTTTCTTATTTCATTCTATGGAATGTTCATATAGCTTCAGTAGCCTTTCATTAGTAATATTACTATTTCATATCAAAATAGATACTGTTCACAAAACACTTAAAGTGTTTATTACTTTGTATGGCAACTCATGCACCTTTTTAAAGTTTATCAGTTATAATTCGATAACTACACTTGTCCATGGTGATTTATTAATATTATTACTAGTCCTTTTCTAGCTTTATAACATGAAATATTCAACCATGGGGGGACTGTGAAGATTTGTTCATACAAATTAAACAATAACTTTTTTGATGCACTGTTATTTAATACTATTAACACTTTTGGTTTTTGTCAGTTTTACATTGTGATATGGTTTTTTGGGGTGTTATACTTTCTCTTTGGACATTCATTTATTTTTGGGCTTTTTGGGTTCTCTCCCTATGGGGTTTCTATTTTATATGGGTCGTCTCACTTCCTTTTTTCTAGTGGATCTTCTCAGGTTTCTTATTCTTCAGTATTTTTGGTCATTCTTGTTTCTTCTTTCTTCAGTATTCTTGTTCAGTTTATATTTCTTCTTTCTTCAGTATTTTTGGTCATTCTTCTTTCTTCTTTCTTCAGTACCATTTCGCTGTGTATGCCTTTGTTTCTTCTGGTCTGGTTTCTTTGTCGGGGTATCTTAATTGCCTGCTTCTATCTTACCTGGGTAATTTTGTTATTCACATTTTTAGTTTTCTGAGTTTTTAAATTTGTAGTATATATATTATTTGCAGATTTTTTCTTTATTTTAACTTTTCTTGTGAGTATATTAATTAATAGTGCCTTTTAATTGATTCTCATCTGGATATTCCATATATTAGAGCTTTATCAATGATCATTGAGTAATTTATTTATGTGGATTATCTGTCATGCTACAATATATATCCAATTTATATTCATTATATACACAATTTATTTTAGTGCATAATTTCATAATTTCAAAAATATCATCTCAGATACTATCATATTTTTATGATAATCTTCTTTAAGGTCATATACATTTTATAACCATATAACATCCTAGCATTACAATTACTTTACATAATTGTAATGTGTTTTTTTAATTTAAATTTTTTTGATAAGTATTCTGTAATGACAGAAATTCAGTACACTTGATTTTTATTACTCTGATAATAAATAAATTCTAAAATCACAACCCACCTGTATATGGACTAATCAGTATTGAAATACAAATTTTATTAGGAAATCTTATTATTTCACTTTAGCATGTTAAATTTATGCAAATGCTTTATGTTTGTATTATCTATAGGTGTGTGTTTGTGTGTGTGTGTGTGTGTGTGTGTGTGTGTGCATTAAATTAAATTTATATTATATGTAAGTAAATGTGGTGTGTTGCTTTGCATCAGTCATCCATGCTGTTATATAAATATGTTGTTGTGATATTTTCTTACTGAGTTATGTTTTCTAATTTGTTCATCACTTTTATTTTTTAAAGGCATTTACATTAATAATAGGCTATTGTATTAGTTTTCATTCTTTATATCTTTCTAATAGCATTCTCTAGAATCCAGAATGTTAATCGAACGTTTCATCCCATTCAGTAGAATGTGTAACATTAAGTAATTGTTACCATTTTTGTTGTACCTGACTATAAGAATTTTTTAGTACCATTAGGTCTGTTTCGGATAGCTACTGCTGTATGACTATATATAGGCAACATAGAAATAATTAATGTATACATAATGAGCATTTTTGTGTTAACGTGTGTGTGTGTGTGTGTGTGTGTGTGTGTGTGTGTGTGAGAGAGAGAGAGAGAGAGTACTGGTAATATAAGATATTACACATATAATATCCTGATTATTATAAATAACATATAATATTTCATAAATATTGAAACTTATTATTTGTGTATTAATTACTAGCTGAAGTACCCGTTCTACGCCCGGGTGGCGAGCATTTTTATTAGCACATATTTAATTATTTATTGGCATATATTAAACACATTTAATTACATATACATTTAATTACATATTGGCTATGAAATTTAATTATTGGGCGAAAACGTCTTTGTAGACCACATTTTTGGTGTAAACTCTGTGGTCTTTCTTTAAGTTGCCTTGTTGGTCAGTTCCTAAGACTTTTACCTTGACTTGCTGAAAGGACTTTGTTCTTGAAAATGCAACATAAAGTTGTCCATGACTGAATACTGGAGATGGCAAATAAATACCAACTGAATCCAGTGTTTGCCCTTGGCTTTTGTTGATGGTCATAGCAAAAGCAAGTCTAAATGGAAACTGTTTTCGTCTTAATGCAAAGGGAAGGTCAGGGTCACTGGGTGCAAGAATAACTCTTGGAATAAATACCCTGGTACCTTTAAAAGATCCGGTCAGGATTTCACAGTCAATGACTTTTGACATCATTTGCTTGACGACCATTCTGGTGCCATTGCAAAGACCTCTTGTTGAGTCAAGGTTTCGTAGCAACATTACTACTGCACCAACTTTCAAGTTAAGTATATGAGGAGGCATACCTCCAGGTGTTAAGCTGTTCAAAAACTCCATTGGATAGTTTGCTGCCTCCTCGGCATTTGCACTGTCTTGCTGAATAGAATCTATGCTGGTATAGCATTTCAATTCAGATTGAATTCATTTAAGGACATTTTCATTAAGTTCAAGTGACTCGTGGTTTTTTGGAGTCAGGATTGCACGGTTAGCAATGCTGTCATCTCCTGATTGGATGACCTCAGGAAAGACAGCAGCAACAATACATCCATTTTCAATGCAGACTGGAGGAATTTCGAAGATGCCTTCCTCTAATCCAGGCTCTTGGAGTTTTCCATTCCCAAGTTTTAAAAGCCAATCAGAAAAGCCTCAGTGTCCTGATGGGACATTGTCCTCATTGGCACGCATGTTTTGGTCTAACTTTAGGACCTGAATATTTTTCCAACACTTACTATTCTTCATGCATGAAGAAAGTATTTCGGTTCTGCTGCCATGTGGAACAACAGGGAGAATTTGTCTAAAATCTCCACCGAAAAGAAAGACGGCACCTCCAAATGGTTTTTTAGAAGAAACTTTTGGATCTTCAGCTAAGAGTTCTTTATACAGTGTGTCAACTGCATTTACTCCATGTGCTGGGGCCATTGAAGCTTCATCCCAGATTATCACTTTGGCCTTTTCCAGTTCATTTGCTGTATTAGTCCCATGTCGAACATTACAGGTTGATGTTTCATTTATTGGAATAGGCAGCTTGAAACGACTGTGGGAAGTTCTGCCTCCCTCAAGCAAAGTTGCTGCTATGCCTGTAAATACACATGGCAAGACTAATTCATTTTTGCTACGCACCTAGTGCATGATTGTGTTGTAAAGGAAGGTTTTACCACTTCCGCCAGGTCCATCAATAAAGAATAGACGTTTGGGTAAGTTAGGGTTTGCAATTGCTTCCCTGATTTTGTCGAAAGCCCTTCTTTGCCCTGGGTTGAGTATTTGAAACTTTTCTTCGAACATGGTTTTTTCGGCAATTGGATCGTAATATTTTCCAGAATGGATTGGCTCATCATAGCTGCCGACTGGAAGTTCTAGGCCAAAATCTACCAATGACTTTCCATGTGTTCGAAGGACAGATTCAATTTCTTTAAGCGTCAAATAGAGAGCTTTTTCTCCATCAGGAAAGTGTCTCTTGTAGTCTTGCATAAGATTGTCCTTATGTCTGTCGAATAATGCAGCTGCATCCGACGGCTCACACATGATACAAATAAATGCAAACAACTGCCTAAGTTGTACTGGCATTTGATGGGTTGCAGCTTCTGTTAGGCAAGTATCCCATTCTGAGTCATCATCAGTTAATCCCCTTGCAATGCATGCTTCTTGGAAAGTTGCAAAGGGGATAGGATTTTCTTCGACCGTTCTTAGGTCCTCGAAAGATGTTGCTCCTCTAACATTGAGAAGGAGAATTCGGAGGAACCATTTTTCTCTATCCGTGGGACTTCCGGCAAACATTCTGCCAATTGTAGTTTCATGCCCTCTAAGACGTGGTTTCCATTTAGAATTTTTGTCATCCCAGGTATAGTGTTCGGGAATTTCAATATATAAATACTCTCGGGCATAGGGTCTTCCTGATTAAGTTTAAACCAAGCCAGAAGTTTGGACTTGGTGGCTTTTTGCTGTACAGCTTCAGCTTCCTTGCCTGGTATAAAACATATTGTATGCTTGTCCTCAAGGTGGACATTTAATCTTTCCACATGATCAGTTTGGTGGTGCATTTTGTATTCCCTGAGCCTCCAGCATGCTTCAGGTGCACTTACATATCGGGTCTCCAAGTAATTTTTTACTTCGTCCCATTCAATAGTAGCTTCCTGTTCTGTGGGAACAGTAACGAATTGAATATTTGCACAGTCATGCCCCTTGTAAACGTATTTGAAGAGGTATTTAACACTTTGAATTGAGCTACAAATCTCTACGTTAATGTGGGCATTGTATTTCAGAGACAGGTATGGGTTGCATGGCACCACCCATCTGTTATCCACTTTGTTTCCCCCAAGTTCAACAAAGTTACCATCATCTCGGCATTGATATTTTGGGTAACCATTGACATTGCTGTTGGTCTCGGCACAGAAATCTTTTGGGGATTCTTTTGTCCATTTGCCGTTTTCCATACACGGTGCGTTTGGATTTAATGGACCACATAGGCCGTGTATCATACAGGATTTTTCAATTTCATGTAGCCTCGGGTGGGCATCTTTATCAGGGAGTTCTGCACAGACAATTTTGTCAATTCTTTCATTCTCCCAGACTTTGCCTTCCGGGGCCATGAATAGCAATATGTGCCCATGTGGTAGACCATGTTTTTGGAACTCGATCACGTGGAGCATAGCCCTAACACGTCCAAATCTATGGTGTTTGGTTAAGTCTTCAAGTAGCAATTTCAGTTTCAACTCAAACACTCTTGCTACTAAATCAGACCGGTCGCATGGTTGCTGACCGGGAAGTAAGTTTTCCCTGATTTCCCTCCATTTAGGATTGCACGTGAATGTTACAAATAAGTCAGGTTTGCCATATTTTTGACCATGGCCATAGCATCTTGGTAATTTTGAGCCATATTTCTTGGACTCCCTTGGAAGGTTGAAGGCAATATAACTTTCTTTCCAGGCAATATGTTAACGTCCTCAAAATTGTGGTTGTTCACAAATCGGTGAAGAACATCATAGTCTTCAGCTCTTACTGTTTTGATTTTTTCGAAACCAATTCAAACGGTTTGCCTCGGTCTTGCAATAGGCATCAACCATGAATTGGTGAGTCAGCTTTCCTGCATTGAGGAACTCGTTAAAGTTTCCATCACGAATGGCAAAATGGTATGAATACCATTGAAGCTGGGACACATTTCCTTGACCAACAGCTTTCTTCAGATCTGTGGTCCACCCTGAATCCCCGTATGGGAAAAGCAAAGGGTAGCACATTAGGTCACAGAGTCTACTCAGGATGGATATATTTTGTAAAATTCCGCTTTTCGGATAAATTGTAATATCCCGATTTTCTGGGGGTGCACCATCTGCACTGTGAAAAACGGCAGCAATTTCTCCTCTGGCAGTGGGAGTGTTGGTTCTGCCGGGGAGCACATTATTTACTCTTTCTCTCAAGAAAGTCATGCTATATTCAATTGGCGTTCGGTTTTCCCGATTTGCCTTTACCATTTCGTCTTGTTCAAATTTGAGCATGTTCTTGTATTCTCTAGAGAACGGCTTGCTATCTCCAAGAAGGTTTTGGAGGTTCTCCATTACGACACGAATGCATCCATTGTTTGCTTGATTGTTCATTCTTTCTGTCAAGGCTTGGGCCGAATCCAAAATGTACAGTTGGGCATACTTTGGTAATTCACCTTGATTTGGGTGTAATGCAGATGTAGCGTGATAAATTTGCCCATGGATTCTGTAACAAAAAGGACCTGAACGTCTGGTCACTGATTAGTCAACTTGTGCTCCCATTGAGGCAAAGGCCATTGCACTGTTGTAGGATCTTATGTTTTCTGTGAAATTTTTGGAATTTGGATCAGATCCATTCACGTAATTTGTAATGAAGGGATGCATTCGTATTTCATCTAATGCAGTGGTCCCTTTATGGCAGCTGGCAGCAATTTGACATTAATTCATTTTTGAAATGCGTGGCTTTGCAAAATGGACATTTAGCGTCCATTGGGCCAAGATAACTTTCTTCAATTTCGTCTTCATTGAAGTTTTCGGGAAGCAAAGCGGTGTTGCGGGATTGGACATATATACTCAGATGTCCTCTTTGATGTTGGCGTGCAACCCTTTGTCTTTCAGCGTTTGCCTCGCGCTCTTGTTGAAGTTGATTTTGTGGCATGTTTTCTCTGTGTTGCCGGTGACTTACAGCATTAGCTTCACATTCTGCTTGAAGCTGCTCTTCTGACATGGCCGCTCTATGGCATCTTTGAGTTTCAGCATTATGTGCTTTTTTTGCTGCAATTTCTTCAGCAGTTGGTGGTTGTTGGCATTTAGGAGGCACATTTGATCGTATTTCATTACTTATTCATTGGATCATCAGAAATATGTATAAACATAAATATCACAATTAAAACATACAGAAATATAGGACAATTACAAAATATATAGACGTACCTGTATACAAAATTACAAAACATATCAACACAATCGCATAGTAAAAACTTTAAAAACTATAGGAATGGATAAATGTAGGCTATACATTCGATGCCAATAAATATCATTTGTTTATTTACTTGTTACTATGGTAACATACCGATGACTGACACACTACCTACCGCGTTATATTATACAGAAATATAGGACAATTACAAAATATATAGACGTACCTGTATACAAAATTACAAAACATATCAACACAACCGCATAGTAAAAACATTAAAAACTATAGGAACGGATTCGATGCCGGTAAATATCATTTGTTTATTTACTTGTTACTATGGTAACATACCGATGACGGACACACTACCTAGCGCGTTATATTATAGATTTCTGTTTTGGACATATGGAGGTCCTGTGACATTTTATGTTACTAAAACATTCACCAAATTTAAAAGCAGTGCTGTTCTTAATAACATAACTATAAAAGTTTTCTGTGGGAGAAACAGTTGCAGAAATAATGTGACAGTAATTAAATTTATTTATATTATTTTATTAATTAATTACATGAAAATTGTTATTAACAGTTAACAAAAATTTTGTTTTAATAACTACATAAATTAATTTTATTTTAAAAATTACAACTAATTTGTAGTGTAACAGAGACAAATTTGTTTTTGATGTTCACATCACTATTGAGTGTACTAAACATTCATTGTCTGACTGGAACCAAGTGAGATACTACATCTGGATTTCTCAAAAATAATCCCATGCAGATATCCATAGTGAAAGGGATGTATTCTGAAACATAAGAAGAATAATTATTTTTGTTTACATGTAATTAATATACTGTTATATTACAAACTTTTTGCATTATGTAAGGCAGAAACAAATAAACATTTTGCGTTTAATAAAGTTAATTTTACTTTATTGTTAAATCTATTTTTCATTTCTGTGTAACAATCATAGTATAAACATGTAGGCTGGATTCTATCTGAGGCTTTCACGGCCAACTTCAATGTTATGAGAACTTCTGCTTGCCGGGCTGTAAGGCCGTGGTCCAAGGTTGTTTTGTGCAAACATTTTGGCCATGCCTTCATCAGCCATCTTCAGTGCAGAAGGCTGCAGAACACTGACCAAGGGTTCGTAGTCCGTGACCACTGAACTGTGGTTAAGGCTAGTGGCTGTGAGTAGGACACCCATATTTATAAACTTTTGGTGTCCGCACAAAGTTGTTTGCAGCATCCATGCCCACATTGATGAACACAGCCGCTACTGTCGTTTGAGGCAACCGGAAAAGTCTGCTTTAGCAGAGCATGTACTCGCCAATGCTGACCATCGCATACTCTTTGTAGAGATGAGGCTTCTGTCTGTGAGTGCATATTTCCCACGTCTGCATATGAAGTCTATCCAGATTCAGAAACATGCATCTATTGCAATGAATCGGTGGGGTGAGTCCCTCTCATTGAGTGCTCTTTGGACACGAGTTGTGGCAAACCAATAAGAATTTGCCTTTCTTCTGATTGGCTGGTGGTGTCAAACAATAACTTCATGCGGACACCAAATGTTTATAAATATGGGTGGCCTGCTGACAGCCACTAGCCTTAACGACAGTTCACTGACTACGAAACCTTTGGCAGTGTTTTGCACCCTTCTGCACTGAAGATGGCTGATGAAGGCATGGCCGAAACTTTTGCAGAAAATAACCTTGGACCACAGCCTTACAGCCCGGCTAGCTGAAGTTCTCATAACTGTAGGCTGGATGTTTATTATATAAGTGTTTGTAGGAAAAATACGTTGTCTGTTAGATCTTGAGGCTTCTCATTTGAAAGTTCTGGAGGCACAGGCTTCATCATTAGAAAATGATGATGATGATCATTAGCACAGCAAGGATTTCAAAAAGAGCATTACAGAATTGAAGTATGCATTAGAACTGACAGCAAAAATGACAATAAAAGAATAATGATAAGAGTAAACTCTTCACTTTATGACAAATAATAAAGTTGAGGAAGTAGAACATGATTTATTTCAATAAAGAGAACAAAATATACAACTTATGGGAGGCTTTAATGTAAAAATGAGATAGAGGACAGGGAAAACTTGCTGTGGGAACAGGCTTATTTAAAACAAGTTTTCTTGACAAAATTTACTTTTTAAGACGTGCATTTAGTATTTTTGAATTCTTGATAATATGTTCAACTGTGATTGAAGAGCTGTAAAGAAAAAACACATTGTAGAGAATTCAATAAGCCTTTTAATTTGTAGATAGAAAGCCTTTTTGTACACAGGACCTTTAATTATGACACATAAACTGTGCCAGATATTAAGAATAGAAATAATGTCAAAACATCGTATGTTACAAAATTTGTCTCTCTCAGATTTTATTGAAATTAAATGTAATATATGTCATTTTGTTATAATTCATTTTTTAATTATGGTGACACCATGAAACACTGAATGCTTAGTACAGAAAATACTGTTATCCACAGTCCTATCATCTGGAATCCTCTATTAGTGACACACTTTTTGAGAACCGAAAACTGGAGGCAAACATAGTCACTTTCAGAAGCCATATATAGATTTCCTCTTTTGACAATATTTCTTGAAGGAAATGTCTAAATAGCAAATTAATATGAGTTACAGACAATTGTTCCACTCATACTAATGAATTGAAGCTCAAATCCAGAAACATTTGTATTTCTAAGTATAATTATTTCACGTAAAAACGTAAAAGTTTTATCTTATAACCTGAACCGGTTTTCGCTTTTAAAATGCTTCTTCAGAGGCTGCCGCTGGGAGCACTGTCCGTCTTGTTGTTGGCGACGGTATCAATTTTCGAAAGATCGATATTGTGTGTGTGGGGTGTGATATGTTCGAATAATGCGTGTGATTTGAATTGTGTCTGTTCATTTAGGATGTAGTTTTTATTTGTTTTCGTGTGTTTATATATTTCTAGTTGTTCTAGAGTGTCTAGTTTTCGGCCTTTGTGTGTGTATGTGTAGAATGTCCATGTTATTGTCGTTTTTTTGTATATGTGGTTTGCTTCAATGAGGTGGTTTGCAAAGGTGGATTCTGTAGTGGAGTGGAGTGCCTTTGTGTCTTCAATGTATCTTTGTTTGAAGCTACGTCCTGTCTGGCCTATGTAGAATTTGTTGCAATCTGAGCAATTTAGTTTGTAAGCATCAGGTAGATCAAATTTGTTTTGTGCTTTCTGTGTGTGTTTTGATTGTGTTCTGTTTTGTTAGTAGTTTTGTAACCGATTCTGTATCCTGCTTTTTTGAATTTGTGGGCTATTTTTTCAGTTTGTTGATATATGTTAGTGTTATGAATTTGTTGTTTTCTATCTTTGTCTGTTTGTTTTGTGTTTTGTGTAGGAGTTTATTGACTATTGTTCTGTGGTATCCGTTGGATTCTGCTAGATTTTTTATCATGTTTAGTTCGTCTTTGTAGTCTTTTCCATCTAGGGGGATTACCCATAAAAAACTTTGTGTTCTGAGTCAGTAGTAAAATAATTATATTTAGTTAAGTAACGGACACGTCATGGACAACGAAATCCAAGAATTTGTATTGCATACCCTTGTGACTCTTCACACAAGTCATGGATCAAGAATTGGTTAAAAATATGAAATACCATTGTGAGAAACATTCTCTCTGAAAGCTTGTAAACTACACAAGATTACCTAAAGACTTCCTAACATTCTTTAATATAAAGATACAATATTCAATATAGGTGATGCTTGTAATTTTGCAAAAAAAAAAATGTGTTGCAGCTTGCTTGCAGAAGGTGCAACTAAGTTTAATAACAATGTAAATTAAATCATTAGCAAGTGAATTAAATAGTGTGAATTCTTATTAAATTAAATATTTTTCGCAACTTAAAAAATAGTGTGAACCTTCAGAAATCTTTCCCTTTCAAGTCATATTTGGCTTGATGTACTGAAGAATAGATCAATGTAGACACTGCACTGTTGTTTTCTAATTTTAGATTAGTAAAACATATTTTGGATGGCAATTAGAGTAATTTTGAATTAGAGCTTAATATTATTTAGGTATACATATTTAATACTATACATTAATTTTACTATATGTATGCTATATTATCTTCCAATATCTGGCAACTTACCAGTTCTGAGTGTGCTGGATATCAGCCCTTTATTACTACACAATGGTGCTTTATTTTCTCATGAAATAAGTTAAAAACAAATGTGAATCCTACACACCTAATCATACATAAGTACTTCCCTCTTCTTGGAAAATCCTACTATCATTATTCTACTTCTCCTCCTCATCCTACCACCAGTCTTTGATAGAGTAGGTAGAAATTTGTTGCAAAAATATTAGAAGAATGGGGATACCCTCAATAACTTATAAGAACTAAACAAGGCCTATATAATGTAACAAGAATAGTTGTCAAAAATAAATATAGGGTATCTCAACAAATATCTGTCAATCAAGGTGTTAGACAAGGAGGCAGTGTATCACCTATTCTTTTAACATTTATATTGACGATCTGGTAAGGAATTGAAAACATCTAGTGAACTCTGGTATTAAGATAGCCTACCACGAGACAGATATTTGAATGTGCTGTTGTCTGCTGACAACTTGCTTGTACTTCAAAATACTAAATCTGATTTGAAAAAATCTGTCTTTAAACTTCATCAGATTTGCAAACAATACAATTTTTATTCTTGGATTTCGTTGTCCATGACATGTCCGTTACTTAACTAAATATCACTATAGTATTGACGACTCGGAACACTAAGTTTTTTATAAGTAAAAACGTAAAGTTTTACCTTACAGCCTAAACTGGCTTTCACCTTTAGAAGGCTTCATCAGAGGCTGCCATAGGTAGCGTTGTCCGACTTGTTGTTGGCGACGGGATAGTTATTCGAAAGATTGAAGCTGTGTGTGTGTGGTGAGATGTGTTCGAATAATGCGTGCGATTTGAATTGTGTCTGTTCGTTTAGGATGTCGTTTTTATTTGTTTTTGTGTGCTTGTATATTTCTAATTGTTCTAGAGTGTCTAGTTTTCGGCCTTTTGTGTGTACGTGTAGAATGTTCATGTTATTGTCGATGTTTTTATATGTGTGGTTTGCTTCAATGAGGTGGTTTGCAAAGGTAGATTCTGTAGTGGTGTGGAGTGCTTTTGTGTGTTCAATGTATCTCTGTTTGAAGCTACGTCCTGTCTGGCCTATGTAGAATTTATTGCAATTTGAGCAATTTAGCTTGTATACACCAGGTAGATCGAATTTGTTTTGTGCTTTGGGCATGCGTTTTGATAGTGTGTGTTCTGTTTTGTTAGTAGTTTTGTAAGCGATTCTGTATCCTGCTTTTTTGAATTTGTGGGCAATTTTTTCAGTTTGTTTGTTGATGTATGTTAGTGTTATGAATTTGTTGTTTTCTGTCTTTGTCTGTTGTTTGTTTTGTGTTTTGTGTAGGAGTTTACAGACTATTGTTCTGTCATAACCGTTAGATTCTGCTAGATATTTTATCGTGTTTAGTTCGTCTTTGTAGTCTATTTCATCTAAGGGGATGTTGTTAAGTCTATGTATCATGGTTCTAAAAGCAGCTAGTTTGTGTTGTATTGGGTGATTGGAGGTGTTGTGTATTAGTGTGTCAGTTGTAGTTGGTTTTCTGTATATACTGAATTTGTGCCTGTGTTCTAGTTTTGTGATGGAGAGGTCTAAGAAGTTTATGGTATTGTTGTGTTCGTATTCGGCAGTGAAGGTTATGTTTTTATGTATTTTGTTTATGTGCGTTAGTAACTGTTGTAACAGATACGTTGATGACATTCTAATACTATACAGGGAAAACAAAAGACAATGCGAACAGTTACTAACGCACATAAACAAAATACATAAAAACATAACCTTCACTGCCGAATATGAACACAACAATACCATAAACTTCTTAGACCTCTCCATCACGAAACTAGAACACAGGCACAAATTCAGTATATACAGGAAACCAACTACAACTGACACACTAATACACAACACCTCCAATCACCCAATACAACACAAACTAGCTGCTTTTAGAACCATGATACATAGACTTAACAACATCCCCTTAGATGAAATAGACTACAAAGACGAACTAAACACGATAAAATATCTAGCAGAATCTAACGGTTATGACAGAACAATAGTCAGTAAACTCCTACACAAAACACAAAACAAACAACAGACAAAGACAGAAAACAACAAATTCATAACACTAACATACATCAACAAACAAACTGAAAAAATTGCCCACAAATTCAAAAAAGCAGGATACAGAATCGCTTACAAAACTACTAACAAAACAGAACACACACTATCAAAACGCATGCCCAAAGCACAAAACAAATTCGATCTACCTGGTGTATACAAGCTAAATTGCTCAAATTGCAATAAATTCTACATAGGCCAGACAGGACGTAGCTTCAAACAGAGATACATTGAACACACAAAAGCACTCCACACCACTACAGAATCTACCTTTGCAAACCACCTCATTGAAGCAAACCACACATATAAAAACATCGACAATAACATGAACATTCTACACGTACACACAAAAGGCCGAAAACTAGACACTCTAGAACAATTAGAAATATACAAACACACAAAAACAAATAAAAACGACATCCTAAACGAACAGACACAATTCAAATCGCACGCATTATTCGAACACATCTCATCACACACACACAGCTTCAATCTTTCGAATAACTATCCCGTCGCCAACAACAAGTCGGACAACGCTACCTATGGCAGCCTCTGATGAAGCCTTCTAAAGGTGAAAGCCGGTTTAGGCTGTAAGGTAAAACTTTACGTTTTTACTTATAAAAAACTTAGTGTTCCGAGTCGTCAATACTATAGTGACAATTTTTATCTCTCCACTACAAAAATAAAAGTAATGCCATTAAGAGGTAAAGACCTAATAAGAACAAAAATAATGATTAGTTAGTGATCGAATTCTAGAACAGGTGAGCCACTTTGATTATTTGGGAAATTATATTGGCTATGACAGAAATTATGACATTGATCTTAATTTAGGTAAGTTCCAGACGATCTGTGGAACAATCAACCATATTTTTAGAAACAAGGTATGTTGAGATACAAAACTAAAGTTTTACAAAGTTATGGCAGTCCCAGGACTGTCCTATGGGTGTGAATTATGTACAACAACCAAAAAACAGGACAGGCCTCAGAACAAGACAACCAAGTAAAATACAGGCCTCGGA
This sequence comes from Magicicada septendecula, assembly GCA_034769895.1. Classification (NCBI taxonomy): domain Eukaryota; kingdom Metazoa; phylum Arthropoda; class Insecta; order Hemiptera; family Cicadidae; genus Magicicada; species Magicicada septendecula. The sequence goes on along the minus strand of CM068368.1, from coordinate 58,180,752 downwards.
AATGGCATTCTTAAGGGGAGTTCTAAACTTGACCATATAAGAAATTAGGCCTTAAGAGAAGATTTACAAATTTTTAACTTGAATGAAAAATTAAAAGATTACAAACAATGGTCGAAAAACACTTAGAAAGAACGTCAGATTCCTAACAAGTCTAGAAATATAAACCTATAGGACACTGGTAGGGGGTAGATCCAGGAAGACATGGCTGGAGGATTTTTGAAGGGAGAACAGGCAACACCTAGCCTATGCTGTGTTGTGAAGATGATGAATTTTTTTATATAGAAAAGACAAATATGAAAAACTGTTACTGTAGAAATAAAAAGTTTTAATTTTATACTCATTATCTCTGTACTTACTTGTATTGTGCAACTGGTTGTAAACTATGCGTTTGCAGTCATTGAGGAATATAATATACTTTTTCATCTTGATGTCAACACCACAAGTAGGTCTTATTGAATTTCCACAAAAGTTTAAATCAAAAATGTAAGTTTTTGTTGTTCCATTATTTTGGTCGCCTAAAATATCTTTAAGATTTGCAGGTCCCAAGTGGAGAGGGATGGGAATCTTTAGTAATGTTTTTGCATAAAAAGGCTCATTTTTTGCTTCTGTATTTTTAACATCTTCTTCATCAACAACTTTATCCTCACTAACTGAAGAGATTTCTATTTTTGGAATTGTCTTTGTTGTTTCCTCTGTCTGAACAGCTTCATCGACTTTATTCGCTTTGTCAACAGGCAAATTTAAAACTACAAGGTTGGTCATGTCCTGACATGCACTAACTAAGTGATATGATATCATAGTCAGTAAGTCTTCTCCAGTCGTTGGTTTCAACAAAGATCTTAATTTTAAATCTTCCAATGATGAATTAATGTGTTTCTTTATCATGGACATCGTGTCTTTATAAACATCTGAAATTCTTTTTGTCTTTGTTTCCAATGATTCATTCACTTTAGTCATGTATTCGTTCAAAGTATTCATAACAAAAGACGCTGATATATTTATGTATTGTGCTGTTAAACGTACAACCTGTATAGTCTTGTTGATTTGTTGTACAGTGCTATTCAAAACTTCGATTGCCTTTTCAACATTATTAACTTCTTTTGGTAAATCGTCAGTCAATTTCATCAAATGATCAGTCATCAGTTTCATTATTTCTACTGTAGGACTAGGTGTGGTTTGTGTCGCAGAATCTGTGTCGACAATTGTGCCATTTTCCTCAATTGTAATGAACGAATCTTCATTGTTGGTATCATTGTCACCGTTTGTTTTATCTGTCACGTTATCAAATATAAAATAGGTTCGAAATGCTGAGGTTAGTGTAAAAGCAGCTGAAACATTTAAACAATTGTTAGATAACAGTTATAACATTAACTATTTAGAGATAAAACCTGAATGATGATGATAAGAGTTGAGCAGGCCACAGTTGGCTTGCAAACTGATTTATACATGAGTATAAATGCAAGAATTAGCCATGTATTGCTAATATATATTGTATGTATACAATATAAAACAATATAAAACATGAAAAATACATAGTTTGACAATGTTTGATGATGAATAATCGGTGACTCATCACATGATGGGCCCGATACAAATTGCAAATATTTTATGCAAGTCATGATGGTTAGCTTGAACCAGTCAAGGCCAGTTGACCTATACAATAGTAAAATGAACAGACAAAAATTATTACAAAATGATACATGTAAAAACATAGATTTAGCATAACGCTTTAATATAATAATTGAATGATGCATGCTATACCTGACAGTTTCAGGAATGCACAATAAATTGTCATGTGAAAACAGATTATACATTGTTAAATGATTGCAAGCACAAGGTGTAATGACATGTATGTCATAATTAAAAGCATGAATAATAATTGTGCAATACGTGATCGCAAAATACAAAATACACAATATAAAAATATATGCGTGGCGTATGGTTATAGACAGTAGATGCGGGTAAACCAATGTGTTTTACATAGATACAAAGTTATACATAATAAATACAATAGAAATCGGTTTAGATAATTACAAATACATGAATACAAGGCACAATAGCATGAGTGACAAGTACAGCAAATGTGTTTATACAAAATGTAATGCATGTGTTGAACAATTGCGAGTAATAAATTCATAGAGTAATAAAATATCACACATATTGACAAAAATGTGCAAGAAAATGCATACATGGTTTGTATAGCTGCAGACCATGTGAATATTATATAACAAAATTATTACATAAGAACCATACTAAGCAAAGACATGAGGGATAAATCAAATGTTGCATACACGAAAATACAAAAAATAATTGAAGCTTTGCATATTAAATAAACTGACACTTGCTTGAGTAAAACAAACAGTTTCTGAATTAAAAATATACAAATTAAAGCTTATGCTAAAAACAAAGATGCTTATAACTAACAAAATCTTCTTTGAACATTTGATTTGATTTGACACATGTTTAATAAGTATACATTTAATTTTAAAGGAAAATAAACTCTTTTTTACTGTTCGTCCCTTGCAGGCACCAAACATAACTTATGAATTGGTCTGCGATAGGTGCCAGTAGGCGTGCGAACGTCAACTACTCTAATTAAGTTGTCTGGGCCAGGAAATGTGGCGGTAATTACACCAAATTTCCATGCTAATGGAGGCAAGTTATCCTCGATCAGCAAAACCAGGTCACCAATGGAAACGTTTTCCTTTGCGAATTTCCATTTGTGACGTTGTTGTAATTGATGTAAGTAGTCGCGAGACCAAGATTTCCAAATGACTTGGACAAACTTCTCGAGAAGTTGCCAACGTCCAAGACGAGAGATGGGAACGTGAGATAAGTCAGGATCAGGTATCGCCGTTAATGGTGCGCAAATTAAAAAATGGCCAGGGGTAAGTGGCACTGGATCGTTTACATCCGATGAAACGGCAAATAATGGACGTGAGTTTAGACATGCCTCTACCTGAGACAAAACCGTCGTAAACTCCTCGAAAGTGAGTATAGACTTGCCGACCACGCGGCGCAAATGATACTTTAAACTCTTTATACCGCTCTCCCAAAGACCACCAAAATGAGGTGACGTGGGCGAAATAAATGACCATTTAATACCATGAGAGGTCGTAAAGGATTGGATTGATGAGGTGGCATCCTTATTATGCCAAAGATTGTAAAGGTCATGCAAAACGTTGCGGGCCTTCCTAACGTTCGCGCCATTATCAGAATATAACTGGCAGGGTATGCCCCCTACGGGCCATGAAACGACGTAAGGCAGCTATAAACACGTTGGCCGTAAGGTCGGAAACCAATTCCAAATGAATGGCCCTTGTGGCTAAGCAAATGAACAAAGACACATAGGATTTTGACAGAGTCCTAGATTTCTGCCCGCCATGACGAATCATGAAGGGACCACCATAATCAACTGCGCAGAATAGAAACGGCCGCGAAGGAGTGACCCTAGGAGATGGCAAAATACCAAGCCTTTGAACCTGATGTTTGGTACTAAACCTGAGACACTTGACGCATCTACGAATGATGGAGCGAATGACTATCTTGGCGTTAATGATCCACCAACGTTGACGAAGTGAATGATGCACAAGTTGAGCACCAGCGTGGAGTAGACGAATATACTCGCGTTCGATTATAAGGCGAGTGATGTGAGCCGATTGATGCAAGACAATAGGATGCTTATTGTCATAGGGTAGTTGCGACTGCTGTAAGCGTCCGCAGACGCGTATGACGCCAAACTCATCAAGAAACGGGTCCAGAGAAGACAACTTACTCCTGATAGAGACAGAAGACCCATTACGAAGGCAATTAAGCTCAGCAGCGACGTGGATGGACTGGGATTGTTTTATGAAGAAATTAAGAGTGGAATGAATTTCAACGGGGGTAAGAGTACCCGAAATTTTCTCAGCCGTGGAGAGTCTAATGTTTTTGATGAATCGAAAGCAATAAGCGTATACGCGAGTCAGACGGTGCAACGAAGAAAAGTCCTTTGAAAGATCAATAGATAGGGTAGAAATTAGAGAAAGTTTGGGGGTTTGTTTCTCCTCCGCAATGCATTCAGGAGACGACAGATTAGAAGGTAAAAAAGGTGAAAAAAGATTGGACTCGGAAGATTGAGACAAACAAGCGGGACCATGCCACCAAAGCGAACAATCACGCAAAACGTCGGGGTGACATCCCCTTGAAATAATGTCAGCAGGATTATGTTGTGAATTGATATGATGCCATGTGTAGGTTTCAGTGAGACGCTGAATCTCGGCAACACGATTAGCGACGTAGGTCTTCCACCTAGAAGACTGGGCATGAATCCGATAAAGAGACACCATGGAGTCAGAATACAGGTGAACGCTATTGATAAAGGAATGAAGAGCAGGGGTGACTTTGAATAAGAGTCGCGATAACAACAAGCAAGCGCAAGCAATGCGGGGTAATGACACCTGTCGTAGTGGGGCCACGCGAGATTTGGAACACAGAAGGTGACAAGAGGCCGATGAATCTTGATAAATGACTCTAACGTAAACACAACACCCATACCCTTTTCAGAAGCATCCGCAAACCCATGTAATTCAACTATCTTTGCCTTAGACTTGCAGCGAATAGAACGTGGGACAATAATTTTACCGATTAGACATAACTTATCGCATAATGAACGCCAATGCAAGTGTAGGCTAATTGCCCGGAGATTGGCTCATCCCAACCAAGATTGCACAGCCACAGTTGCTGCATAAACTGTTTGTAAAGAAAAACAATTGGACCGACGAGTCCGAGTGGGTCGTAGATACCCGCGATAATCGACAGGATTTTCCTCTTAGAGATGCTTGACTCAACTGGAAATGACTTGATGTCAAACAAAAATGAATCTGTAGAGTTATTCCAAAGAATGCCCAACGTACGCACATTACCTTGTTTGTTTAATGGGAGTGATAAATTTTTATGATCTGCGACCACATTGGGTTCATTTGATGCCCATTTATGCAGAGTGAGGCCATATTGACTCAACAACGTACCTAAGTCAGATTTCAACTTGGTCAGATTAGAAATGGTGTCTGCACCGGTTAACAAATCATCGACATAGAAATCATTAATTATAGCTGAAGCAGCGTCAGGAAAAGAAGCTTCATGATCCTTACCAATCTGAATAAGGCAGCGAGTGGCCAAAAACGAAGCACTAGCAGTACCGTATGTTACAGTTCGCAATACAAAATGTTTAAACTGTTTGAGGGGAGAATTACGCCACAGAATACGTTGATAATGACAATCCTTATCAGACACTAGAATTTGTCGATACATCTTCTCGATGTCGGCGATCAGAACATAGTTGTGCATGCGAAATCGTAAGAGAATAGAAAAAAGGTCTTGTTGGACGTTTGGGCCTACCAACAAAATATCATTGAGAGAAAAACCATTGGTAGTTTTGGCTGAGCCATCAAAAACGACCCGAAGTTTTGTCGTAGAACTAGAATGTTTAAAGACGGCATGGTGAGGCAAATAGTAGGTATTTGAAACCCCGGAATTGATAGAACAATCGTCGACAAGCGCCATGTGGCCAAGATCCCTATACTCTTGAATAAAGTTTGCGTATTCGCGCGCAAGCTCAGAATCACGCATGAACCGGCGTTCTAAACTCAAGAATCTCGCTTCAGCGGTAGCATAGGACTCACCCAACTGGGGATTGTCAGACTTGAATGGTAGCGAAACAACGAACCTACCCTCATCATTGCGATGAGTGGCCTTAACAAAATGTTCTCACAAGCTGAATCATTACTAAGGGGTGCATTATCAGGGATGGTTTCGGTCTCCCAAAATTTCTCAAGAGACGCCAAAATTTGACTGTCGTTGTTCCTAGCCAAGAACGAAACAGCAGGACCCTTAGAACGGCAATGTTTGGGCAGATTGCCTGCTAGAATGTAGCCTAACTTTGTTTCTTGTATAATAGGAAAGTGAGGACCACGTACATATTTGTTAGATAAAATCAAATCTAAATAAAATTGCGCTCCTAAAAGTATGTCTATATCAGATGATATGTTGAAATGTGGGTCCGCGAGAAAAACGTTATCTGGGACGTTAAAATGATTTATGTCGGAAGATTGTGCTGGCAGTTTATGAGTTAATGCAGATAAGACCGCACATGTTGCTTCAAAGCTGAACCTTTGATAGCGAGAAATAATGCGAATAGACGCCAAATTAGTGGCACAACACGCCGCATTATTAATACCTGTAATCGGTATGTTAGATTTAGTCAAGTTAAGCTGTAATTTCTTAGCAAATGATTCCGTACAAAAATTCACTTGTGACCCAGCATCTAATAACACTCTTGCAAGCTGTCTGTTACCAGCCCGGTTGATGACGAACACAAGTGCTGTCGATAAAAGAACATTGTTTGTAGACTGTAGCTTAAGTGAACAATAATTGCTACTGCTGGCAGAACCTTGTTTTGACACATTATTTATGTGCAGCAATGTATGGTGTCGTTTTGAACAGATCTTACATGACTGTTTGACCTTACAATTAGATGCAAAATGATCTGGTCTTAAACAATTGGTACAGCGTTTATGATTTAATACAAATTGCCCTTGTTCTGATATGCTTAATTCACGAAATTTGTCACACATGTAAATTGGATGACTAGCTTTGCAGCATGGGCATAAATAATTATTTGAAGCTGAGTGATAACTTTTAAATGCAGTGCTGCCAGCAGAGTTTCGTAATTTATGTTTGTCAGATTTATTATTAAACCTTAAAGTTAGCTTGTTGAGCTGCTGTCTGGCATCCATCGGTAATGTATTTTCTAACAACTGTCTACGTGCGTTTAAAAACTGGGTAAAGCCTTGAAAGTTAGGAAGATCATCGGGATCTATAGACTCCTTCCATAATTTAAACGTGGAATGGTCCAGTTTTGCTGACAATAATTGTACAGTAATAAGCTCAAATGAATCCACTGACAGTTGCATGGCTGCCATCGAATTAACTGAAGATGTTATTGTATTTATGAATTCTACCAAACTTTGGACAGAGTCTTTGATTGTTGACTTTACTTCTAGCAAATTTTGAATATAATACTTCGCTAATATGAATTTGTTATCATATCTAACGGACAGCAAACTCAACGCTATGGAATAGTTCTCATTACAAATAGGTAAGGCCTTAATTAGATCTAATGGCTCATTTTTAAGAGATGAATACAAATAATGTAATTTTTGCACTGAAGTTATATCAGATCTGGCATGTACCAAGTCCAGAAATATTGAATAAAAGTGCTGCCATTCTAAAATGTTGGCTGTGAAGCAGGGCAAACTTATAGGTTTTAATTGGACATTGCTAGATAATACTTGAGATCCAGTCTGAACGTTGAAAGTTTCTATTAATTGCAAGATATTGGCTTCTGTTGAATATAACAGCTCTTCAACCTCAATTCGGTCTTCTTGAGCAGCGTTTATGTCCTTAGAAATGAGTTCAATTTCAGACTGTACCTCATCGTATTTCGTTGCCAAACTCTTTAGACTTTTGAGTCTAACCGTTAAAAAATGTTTAGTATTATTGTTTTTATCAAAGTTAGTTATAGCAGAATTGATTCGCACTATGGCAGACTTTAAGCCGCCTCTCTTTCTGACCAACACTTTGAGGCCTTCTTCAGCCATTGTACCATTGTTAATGATGTCATTGACATCGTACCTTGTATGTGATGTCCTGGGGCGTCGAGGCCGTGGAATAGATGGCAGACACACACGGACTGGATAGATGATGCTCAATCTGGTGTGTAGACGCTAGCACATTGATGGTCTTGCAGTGGTGTCGTCACGAGGCTCAATGGCGACAAAAGAAATGCTGACTAAGTCCCGACACGGTCGGATCAGCAAATATGCTGAATTGCCCGTGATGGCCAGAAATTGTGGTAGAAAAAATGATGAAAACCGCTCTGATATAAGTTGCAGAAAAGTAAAATGACGAATCCAGGCACGGAGCGACCAAAAAAATGTAAAATCCGTCCCGTAGGACCAAAAAATGTTAGGAAGATTAATGTTTCATAATATAATTGCCAGGATGCTGAATAATGATGAGCGTGGACTGTATTTGATACGTTTATTATGTTTTATTACATGGAACATGTAAGGTTGGCTACGTCTGAAAGACGTTGCATTTTAAAGAAAACCACGTCGGTTAAGAAATGTTCATATTAGTAAAATTGAGGCGCGAGTACGCGGCACTCCAAGCTACATGAAATGTTGTAGGGCCTAAGGCCTACATGAATTGTCCTGACGACAGAAAGAATGAATAAAATGACAGAACGAGGCAGAGACGCGATTACGTCCGCTGCCCGCCGATGCAAGTTGCACTGTGTCGATTCCTGAACGTGATAAACGTAATTCAGAAAGTACAGATTAGCCAACCTTTAAATACGAAAATTATCACATTACTGTCCAAAGAGTGTATTAAATAATTTATGTTAAGTTGATTTATAATAATGAACATGTCACCATGGAATTTATGTTAGAATTTATATAGAGTAAATATTTTATACTCACATTGAATAGATAATATGGTGGTGTTGTTAGATTATAATTGTAAACTTGGCCAGGAAGGCAATAATTGGTGATAAATGCCAAAGGGTTTTATTGTAACTATGTTGTGGACATATGAAGGGTTCTATACTAAAAAAACTATGTAATAATAAACTAAAAATCAGAATGGAGTAAAAAAATTGAATTATTGGCCTTAAGCCAGTGACACATTGTACAGGAAGCCATGTCAGAAAAGTTAGGTAACTAAAAAATGTAAAGACACTAAATGTTATATAATGAATTAGAAGAAAGTAATAGTAGTTATTAATAGCAGATAAGTGCCATGAATTACAATAAAATCATAATATATGTAATAGAAGAATAGGCCCAAAATTAGTATTTTGTAATGAGAAGATAGTACTTGTTAGAATGATAGGATTAAGAGGAGAAAGGTAGCAAAATGTATGTAATTTTATAACAAAGAATCTGTGAAAATTCAATATGATATAACATGACTTTGGTAAAGGAGTATTTTATTAAGTAAGTGCAAGAACATTTTTTAATTATGGCTCTAGGATTACAAATATTAACCAATAACAGAACAAAGATTGGTTGTCAAGGACGACAAAAAGGCAAGAAAGTTTGTTTACTCTATTGTTATCTGTGAAAGAGGAGAGTTCAGCTTTATGAGCAGAAATATAAAAGAAAAAATCTAAAAGAACAAATTGTCAAGTTAATCCAAATAACTTGTGATTCAAAAAAGAAAGTTTGTTTACTCGATTGTTATCTATGAAGGAATATAGTTCAACTTATGTATAGAAATAAAGAAAGAAAAATCTAAAGGAATAAATTTTCCAGTTAATCTAAATAATACGATTCAAAATGAAAGTATTAAATAATAAATAAAATGAAGAGAATAAATGAATCAAAGAAATTAATGTAATCAAGGACTGTAATAAATTAAAGTAAAAAGGAAAATTAAAATCGAATGCTAAACCTCACTTTCTTACGATCAAGTTAAGAAAAACTATTGCTACACGAAATCCATGTTAATCCATAACCACAAGAAACTTCAACATTAGCGAAGATTAAGAATTGGATATTCTACTCCATCCAGGGACAAATACACAACTTTTATTTTCGGAACTGGAGACTGGCAATGATTCAGACATCTGTAGACTAGGTAAACAACCATCACGAAATTATCAGTGTGCTGCCATTACGAGTGAACTTCGTTGTCAGACGGTAAAACCAACTTATGTTTAAAGATATTAGTAAATAAGACTTTATATTTAAATTTGTAATACCTTGTACTTTTATTTTGCATTTTATGACCTTCCTAATAGTCACAAGAACCTTTCGAACCCTGAGATTAAGAAAAAATAATAATATAATTCAAATTTTATATCTGAAAATCGAATTCTGTAACCTAGTCGATTCATTTAAGTGTGGTCGATCTGTTGGACCCAAGCGAAGAGAGTACGTCTATTTAAAAAATATATAAATAAAGAATCCTTCATGAAAATGATGACTTATTATTATTTGCTGACTATTTAGTGCGTTTTAGATAATTTGTAGTTTACAGAGAGAAACGAGAGATATACGGCGATTGGGACAACTTAACCTCAAATAACTGGCTGACGATAAACCACAGCACATGCTCTCGTCCAGCAGTCGAACTGCGAGAGAAGAGAAAAACAATTCACGGCTTATACTCCCCTCTCTTAACGTTGTGTACAGCCTAGGCCTTAATAGTAATGATATTACCACCAAATATACTAAACTAATATTGTACCCTACTCGCTCAGGGCGGATTTACTTATTATAATATATTATAGTTAAGAATACATTCTCTCACTACATTTGAATTTATTTAAAATATTACAACTTGGCGATCCCAACAGGGAGACTGAAATATAACTAACCCGAATTTGGAATTATATTACAAATTGACACAACAGTAGGCATAAATAACTACAATTTATTATATGTAACAAATTGATGCACAAACGTGTGGCAATATACTCTGACAGAATTTACAGGACGACAAACGTCTAGTATATTACAAATATTTTATCTTGTTGTTGCATCCTCTTCGTTCACTTATTAATTTAATAATATATATATATATACTTTCACTTATGAACTTACTATTGTCACCTCCCAAACGTTTCAAGATGTTGTTTCTCCTCTTCAGTGGGTTGAGTACTAACTGTCAATTACAGAATAACCGTTACGGAATGGAGTGTGTGGTGGGGGTTGATGGTGGGAAGGGGTTGGCGCTGAGGTTCGAATTATGTGTGTGGATCAGTGTGTCGAATAGTGTATGTGATTTGTAATGTATCTGTTCATTTAATATATTGTTTGGTTGTAGTGTGTGATATCTGTATATTTCAAATTGTTCAGCTGTGTTTAGTTTTCTACTTTTTGGTAAGTAGTGTAATATTTCCATGTTGTGTTCTATGTTTGTGTAGCTGTGGTTTTCGTTATGTAAATGTGTGGCAAATGTGGAATGTATGTAGTTTGTGGTGAGGGCTTTTAAATGTTCAGAAAACCTGGAAGAAAAAGATCTTCCCGTCTGGCCGATGTAGAATTGTTGACAATCATTGCAATTTAATTTGTACAGCAAAACAGGGGTTTACAAATTAAATTGCAATGATTGTCAACAATTCTACATCGGCCAGACGGGAAGATCTTTTTCTTCCAGGTTTTCTGAACATTTAAAAGCCCTCACCACAAACTACATACATTCCACATTTGCCACACATTTACATAACGAAAACCACAGCTACACAAACATAGAACACAACATGGAAATATTACACTACTTACCAAAAAGTAGAAAACTAAACACAGCTGAACAATTTGAAATATACAGATATCACACACTACAACCAAACAATATATTAAATGAACAGATACATTACAAATCACATACACTATTTGACACACTGATCCACACACATAATTCGAACCTCAGCGCCAACCCCTTCCCACCATCAACCCCCACCACACACTCCATTCCGTAACGGTTATTCTGTAATCGACAGTTACTACTCAACCCACTGAAGAAGAGAAACAACATCTTGAAACGTTTGGGAGGTGACAATAGTAAGTTCATAAGTGAAAGTATATATATATATATTATACAAATATTTGTTTTGTTTTGAAAATGGAATAAGAGTCAGTAATAACTTTGTAAAGAATATAAAGAGAAAGAAAGCAGATAGAGATGTTAAAGTGTGTTAAAGTTAGTAAATAAACGAATTGGTTTAAAGTTGATAAATGAGAGTAGAGATTTATTAAGTAATGCAACCCAATAACCACTCTTACAGGTCACGAGTTCGCGTAAAGGACCCTGGATCCATGTGCAGGTAAGAATTTTGGAAACTGTGAATTTTAGGTGTTTTGTGATTTAACAAAGTTATTTTAATTATTAGTAACTTTACAATTATATAAATGTAATATACATTAGCTTTAACTGCATTCTATAAGCAAGGCTTACTTATTGAAATGTTATCCTCTGACTCACTGATGTAGTCTAGACAAATATCTGTAATATTATTACTATTTTTGGATACAAATACTTCTTAGTCTTTTGCAGGGGTGCCTACAGGGGGGGGATCATGTCGCCATTGGTGACATTTAGAAAATTTTTGGGGGGGGATTTTTTTTTTTACTATTGTATGAAAAATCCTCCCCAATTTTACAAAACTGTAAAAAACTTATAACGGACACGTATCAGACACATTACCCAGTTGACTTTTTCGAGCGGGCTGTGGGCGTGGAAGAAAGGATCTAGCCTTCTACTTGATGCTTCAAACAGGCTACAGATCGAGTTCAAGGTGTCACTGTGTGGCGGCTTATGACAAGCACTGAGGATGCCGAACGTTGATAAGGAAGCTGAGGAACATATAAGAGAATTGTGCTGCCGAATCTAGTTAGGGATAACAGACATACTTTGTTTACTGGTATTGTAAAACAAATCACGTTTTACTGAAAATATTAATTTGTGATTTATTATTAGGAATCCTTATTTTTTTTAGTTTATAACTACCTACAATCAATATACGCGTTTCGGTAAAAGGTAATATCTTGTAATAGTTTTGAGTTAGAAAGCCTTTGCTCGATTAGGTAAGAAATTTTACTGTAAAAGAGAGAAAAGGTCTTATCAGAAAAAGGGGTGATTTTTTTATAAAATTGGGGAAGCGTCATAGGAATTGGGGGGATCGGGATTAAGGGGTTGGGGGTGGTCTTTTGTATCCACTAAGGTTAACCTTAAAGTCTGACTTTTGTTCGTTTGTGTTTAAATATGGAAAATGTAATCCAAGCAATAAGTACATGATGACAGTACACTCACTTCAACTCGCCCTCAACAGATAATGAATGTACTGTATAAATTGATCTGAGTTAAAGGTGTGGGGCAGGGGGGAACAGAGAGGTGCCTTAAGATAAAGAAAAATCAAATACGATGGAAATCCCTGAATTATGTAAGTTGTTAATCAGTAACACTTACATGGAAATTGCATTATCATTTCAATGAATTATAGTAGAGGCAAAAATATCATCATCTTCTCTAAAGCATTAGGCCCGTGGCCTGTTGTGTCCTAATTTATCCATGTACTCTTGTAAACAAATATAGGCCTACTCTTGTAGCTTAAAGTTTACATGATTCTTTCTTGAAGGTTTGCAGAGTTCTTTGTATGTTCAATAACCATGCAACCATTTTACATTATTTTAAAACGTACATTTAATATTAAATGAGATTGTCATATATATGTTGTAACCAGACGCGTTTTTGGACGCTGTTACAAATAATTAATTCTTTGTGTAATGTTCAAAGAAAAAAAAAATGTTATTTAAAAAAAATTTTTTGTTTGTTTAAAGGTCTAATAATTTGTAAATAATTCTTGTTTTGTTGTTTCGTTAAAATTTTAACGAAAGGTGAGTTAATTTAGTCAATATAAGCACTTCTGGTAGACCTTAAATGAATCTGGAGTTAAACAGATTGTCTTCTTACCATAATCGATTTGCAATTTTCGGTTCTGCTCCAATATATCACTTTCTTTTAATTTTTGTCGTCTCCCAGTAAGTCCTGTAGTTAACTCAAACTCTTATTTTAATATGTGAAATAATTTTAAATACTGGTAGTTGAATTAATTTAATTTATTGATAATATGTTTAAAAGATCGATTTAAAATCGATATTATTCAATTGTTCGACTCTTTCACAGGGTTTGGTCGATTTTACAATTACAGGTTATATTATATATATAAATGTTAAAAAGGTTCTTTGAGCAATTATATTTATATAGTCAGAGAAGGGAGCAAGCATAGAAAGTATAACATGTACAAATAATTCTTAATAATTAAAAAATGACAGTGTATAATAATATATGTTTATAATATTTAATGATTCAGACCAGTTCGTCGTCGGTGATGAAGCTCGGCTGGCTAACACTTTGCATGACGGGAGCTAAAATGGCGGCACATCTCGTAGTGAAGAAAATCCAGAAACGATGGTTGCAAATTCTGTTAATAAAAATGCCTTCACTACCGTTTTATTGTCTCCGTATTATTGTATATTGTCTATTATGTGGTTAAAGGTGTCCTGAAGATGTGTTCACTGGCGTTAATAGTCTGGTATTAGGTGTGTTCGTTTGTATAGCATATATGGTGAAAAATGTTAATGTTCTTTGTAGAGTGAATTATCAATGTGGTATAGTTTTATTGGTTGTGTTCACTAATATATTGATAGTTATTGTTCGTTTTCACTTTCTGTGTTGTTGTAGTGCACTGATTTTAGGTTTAAAGTAAATAATTTGTTAACTCTCGTTTGCAAGTCATAACCTCATGCGCCATTACTCGGTACGTATAAAGATTCTTAACGCGATCGAGTATCAACCGTTCACGTTGAATGTTAATAATGAACTGTTTTACTTACTTCGTCTTAGGAAATATCTTGCCAAGTTAATATGAAAAAAGTATTGTTTAAATACTGTAATATTAATAATATTACAAATAAAAATAAAAATTAAATTACGTTTTAATAAGCTCCAAGTTGGAAACGCCAATTTGTAATATAAATAAAATATTACAAATAAAAATATAGATATAAATTAAAAATAATTGAATTGATATGTGTTGATACGTACTGATATTTATATCACTGGGTCAGTCTGACTCCTTAAAGTCCCACTGTCAGGCTAGTCAAATTGTAATATAATTTCAAGTGTAATAATAAACAAAATATAAAGATATTGATGATAAGAATATGTTATAACCAGGTGTGTTTGATTGATAAATAACAAATACATCAAACTTTAAAAATTTTGCAAATATTTTTTCTTGTGCTTGTATCGAATTTGACTGAATGATTTAATTTAATTAATTAATAATTAATTAATTATTTGAGTTTGTAATTTCCCCCTATATCTATTTTCTCAATGTGAATTATGTTTCTGCTTAATAAAAAATAATAATAACATTAATGGTAGAAATAAAAACAATGCTGGTAACTGAATACTGATTTGCGTTTATTCATTCAAAATTGTGCGCCAGTCAAACTGCGCATGTCCCAGGCACTGGCTAATATTTGCCACAGTCGGCAGTGAGAAAAATCAACAAATATATTTTTTACAAGTTTAAATTTATGGTTCTTTTAACGAGTCGAAATGGTCAGAGGGCAAGGAACAAGATACATTTAACAGGTATTCTTAAACTAAATGTTAATATCTGAAATAGAACAGAATTATTATTGCAATTGTCAATTAGAAAGAAATTATTTAAATTTCGAACCAAGTCGAAGAAATGACGTCACTCTGCTCCAGGAAGCACTGGCCGGTCGTCCTTATAGAAATTCAGCAATGGCCGCCATCTGCTCGATTTTATCTGCTATGACGCCGTTGGAATTGAAGATCTTCTCCCACAGAAATAAAACGATGTTCCCTTTTCTGCGAAGTGGTGTTGGTCCAAAATATTGTGTTGAATGTCCCCTCGTCGTCTGCGATGTCGAATTCTGGATGGATCTCTTGTGTAGTGTAGTGTTCAAATATGTGTGTTGGTTCTCTGTGAATTCGTTCCAAACGTTGTTCAAAATGGCTGTCGATTTCTGGTGTTGAATTTTATAGTGTTATTCTGTGTTTTTGGAAACTTGTGAAGTGTTAGACATAGATAAATAATGTTATTTCACTTGTTAGTTCATCTCCGTTACACGCCACATAACCACACTTGGTTTTAATATAAATTATTTCGTTTTCAAAATTCCGCTAATACATTTTTCAACTGTTCAGCTTTGCGATTAACAATAGACTAAAAGACGCAACGTCGTCGTTTTAGGGCAATTTGTGGTATGTCTTTTTCCTCTTCATATTGTTTAATTATAAAATATCTGTCTAAGACTTGTTTCACTATCTAACTATACATAACAAGTTTTCTTATTTTTTACTGTATTTCAAATATTTCTTAATTTTACATGAATCTAACTATTCAGTAATATTGATTATTTAATTTTACATCTTTTGATATATAGCTGGGTTTGTTTCAAACTCATTTAAGCCCAAAAATTACAATTTTAATAATAATTGTATGCCCCATATTTTGTACAAATTCAGTGTTTTAAAGGTTTTTATTTGTTTTTTCGGTATAATATTTCCCTGGAATACACCTAATAACTCCGTAATTACTTTGTTGTTAATAATTTGGTTATTAAAACATTTCAATATTGATTAATTTGCTGTTTAGTCTGATTTGATTACTATCATAAGCCTATTTTTGACTGTTTCCAAAAGAAGTTAATTTTCTTTCTTTTGTCATTCTATTTGCTATTAACTGTATCTGTATTAATTATATTTTCAATTTCTGTATTGTATGTATTGATTTCTATTCCTATTACATAGATTAGTTCTTTGATAGATAATTTTTTGTTTATAGGCCATTCTGTGTTTACAAAACTGGTGTCTTGGCTGGTCTGTTTGTACAATTATACATGGTTTACTGATTTGAATAAAATTATTACATTTTTATGCCCTACTTGCCTCTCTGACTTACACAATGGAAAATTAAATGACATGATTTTAAATACAATAGAATATCTTGTATCTACTAAACTTTCTTTATACTAATAACATCATTGAACCATAACATTAACATCTTATGCCTAATTTTAACAAAAACATCTTATTATCAACTATTTTCCATATATCACCTAATTTTAACAAAAACATCTTATTCCTATTATTTTTTACTGTATCATCAAATGATAACAAAATAGCTTATCCTAGACATAATTTAATTAAAAAAAAAAATAAAAAAACTCCTATTACTAGTAACACTGTCAGTCACTAACTGTCTTGTGTATTTATGATTCTTATGAAAACACTTTAACTGTGATTAAAAAATATCGTGTATCTATTTACACCTTACATCTAAAATATTATCTAATTAATAATAAATAGCAAACATCTTAATATTAGGCATACCTTCAGTTATGAACTGTCCTTTGGTATTTTTGTCCATCTCACCATTTACTTAGCTATAATTAAAGAAAACATTTTATATGTAATAGTTTTTCTTATATCTAATTTAAAAACTCTTATTACTAGTAATGTTGTCAGTCCTTAGACTGTCCTTTCATTCCAATGGTTTTATTATTATTATTCTACACTCATGGTAGTCTTTTTATAATACTTAAACTTCATTGAAGATTTTTTCATAGATTTTTTAACTATGTTTCTCACTATACACTCTGTAGTTTCTTAATTTTGTTATCTCACTTCACTTTATTGGATTCTACACTCATGTAGTCTTTTTAGTGAGTTCTACACTATGGTAGTCTCTTTTGACATATTTTTTAACAAATTACACTTACAACTAATATACAATTTGTGTTTTATAGTATTGTATCTTGTAACTTGTTTGGGGTTTACCTATATCGGTGTCAAATTTTGTCTCATGGTATTTATTATATGACTAACATTTTGTTTTGGCATATCTCTTTCTGTTTCTGGTCTCTTTGTTGGAATCTTGGTATGTTTGTCCCTTCTTCAAATATCACATTAGTAGTTTCCTTATTAAAATGGTTTCATGACAGATTATTTCCTTTTTTATGGTCCTTCCCTTTTTGTACTGCTTCCCCAATCTACTGGGTATACTGCTGGTTTAACTGGTTTTTTCATAGTAGGTTGTTTTAATTAATGGTTTTCTTTATTATCTTCCATTTTTATTCACATTTTATAGACTTAATTATACAGTTTCTAGGGTAATCCTTAAACAATTTATTCCTCTCACTCACTATGGAACTTTTTCTTTTATTTATGTAACATTAATTCAAATGTTTAGTGTGATAATTGTGT
This sequence comes from Magicicada septendecula, assembly GCA_034769895.1. Taxonomy (NCBI): domain Eukaryota; kingdom Metazoa; phylum Arthropoda; class Insecta; order Hemiptera; family Cicadidae; genus Magicicada; species Magicicada septendecula. The sequence goes on along the minus strand of CM068368.1, from coordinate 58,162,899 downwards.
TATGTTACATATGCTCTCCTGTAAAAGTGATTAGTTCAGATCATACTCTGTATGGATGAAATAATTACTACTAATTCTTTTGTATTTACATTTTCTCCGTGATTACATGTTTTCACTTTATATACCTTCCTTTTCCACCATTTCTTCCTCTCAGCTGATGTGCATCTCCTTCATTAGTTTCTTTTTTCATTGTTAAGTGATCTTCAATCTGGTGTATAACATTATCATTTTATATTCCTTCTTATTTGGTGCTTCCTCACCAGTATGTTTACTCCCTAACATTCCCTAACAAATTAATTGGAACAGTTCAGAGTGGCACTTTTGGCTTCAATCCCTGCTGTCCAATACTTCAATTGAGTCCAGAGGTATTATCATCTCTGCTCAACACATAAGACTGATGGCACTTTCTACATCCAGTCATAAAAATAAATAAACAGTAAAAGTAGTCATTTTTGACTAAAATAAACATCTTTAGATTCTTCACTTCATAATACGTTATATTAATTAATACTTTTATACACTTGACTCTTCTTCTCTCTTAAAGCTTATTCCATATTAGGTGGTTTAGGTATGTGGTATCATATACATTTCATCATGTTTACATAGTAAGTAGTATTTATATTTACTCTTTCTACCATCTGGTATCCATTGAGTTATTTTTATTGCTCATGGTATTACATGAATTAATTCTTTATCACTTTCACTATAACAGTGGTTGTTGTAACAGCATTATCATTATTAGTATCAGGTTTTTTTGTTTTTTGGTCTCACTATTTGGTCTTTAGTGAGCTGGTCCTTCTTCATTGTTCCATTTTTATTAAATTATTTTCTTTGTGAGTTTGGTTAATTTGTTCGATTAAGTCATATGACATTCTGGTTTCCTTTCTCTCTTAGAATTTTGTATCTCTTTCTTACAAAATCTTTTTTCATATTTCAGAGTTATTTCTCATCATTTGTATGAGTAATGATGTGAGTTTAATGTTTTTTTTTTTAATTTTAGACATTTTTATTCAACTACATTCTTTCTTATTCATAGTTGTCCTTCAGATATTTTGGTATAAGTTGTGCTTATTAGCGTTTTGAATTTTGAAATTATTATTCCTCAAAATTCTTTTTTCATTCATAATAGTCTTTGAATGTTTGTGTAAGTGGTACTTACTAATTATTTTGAATTTGGACAATTATTATCTCCCTCCAAATTCTTTTTACTTGCATAATAGTCTTTGAATATTTGTGTAGCTTGTATCTACTATTGCTTTTGAATTTTGAAGCTTATTATGTTCAAAATTCTTTTTATTTATTCACTATAATCCTTCAAATGTTTTGTTGTAAGTTGTACTTACTGATTTTTTGAATTTTGTAATTATCTTCTTATCAAAATTCTTATTTTGTTCATAATATTCTTTCAGATATTTGGTGTAAGTTGTACTTACTCATTTTTGAATTTGGTAGTTTTATTCTTATCAAAATTCTTATTTCGTTCACAATATTCTTTCAGATATTTAGTGTAAGTTGTGCTTACTAATTTTTTGAATTTGGTAGTTATTTTTATCAAAATCCTTATTTCGTTTACAATATTCTTTCAGATACTTGGTGTAAGTTGTACTTACTAATTTTTGAATTTGGTAGTTTCTTATTATTCCATCAAAATTCTTATTTCGTTCACAATTGTTCGAATATTTGGCGTAAGTTGTACTTACTCATTTTTGAATTTGGTAATTATTTATTCTTATCAAAATTCTTATTTTGTTCACAATATTCTTTCAGATACTTGGTGTAAGTTGTTCTTACTAATTTTTGGAATTTGGTAATTATCTTTTATTAAAATTCTTTTTTCATTCACAATATTCTTTCAGATACTTGGTGTAAGTTGTTCTTACTAATTTTTGAATTTTGTAATTTTCATTTTATCAAAATTCCTTTTGCATCATTCACAATTGTTCGAATATTTGGTGTAAGTTGTACTTACGATATTTTTGAATTTGGTAATTTTTTATTCTTTCTCAAAATTCTTATTTCGTTCACAATTGTTCGAATATTTGGTGTAAGTTGTACTTACGATATTTTTGAATTTTGTAATTATTTTTATCAAAATTCTTATTTTGTTCACAATATTCTTTCTGATACTTGGTGTAAGTTGTGCTTACTCATTTTTGAATTTTGTAATTTTCTACTCATCAAAATTCTTATTTCATCATTCACAATTGTTCGAATATTTGGTGTAAGTTGTTCTTACTGATTTTTGAATTTTGTAATTATTTTTCTCAAAATTCACAATTTCTTCATTATAGTTTTAACTCACAATTATGAGTCCTCCAAATATTTTTTAATGGATAACTGATTATAAGTTCCTTTTACTTTATTCGAAATGATATCCTTTAGTACATATGTATTGTTGTTATTGTTTTTAACAATCAGGTATGGGCCGGTATACAGCAGTAATAACTTTTTGGTAATGCCTTCCAAAGTACTGGGTAGTTCCCTGTTTTTTAGCAGTACCTTTTCTCCGACTTCATAGCTTATTATTTTCTTAACAGCCTTTTGATATTTGTTCTTGCGCCTTTCCTGGTCTTCAGCCAATTTATTGTAGAATCTGATTCGATTGAATTTGTATTCTTGACTCCTGGGGAACTCTATTATGTCTTGTATTTCTCTCGGAGGTGGTCTTTCATACATTGCCGTGTATGGCGTAGTACCAATAGCGGTGTGATATGACAAATTAAGGAATTCTTCAGTCGCTAATAAATATTCTTGCCACTTCTTTTGTTGATTATAGCAATAAGTCCGTAATATTCTTCCGACCTCTCGCAGTACCCTCTCCGCTGGATTGCTGCTGGGGTGGTAGTCTTGTATGTCTTAATGCCCAATGTATTCAGAGTGTTTCTCCACCGCCAACCCTTAAATTGCGTTCCATGGTCGGTGATTATGGATGTCGGGCTTCCTACCTCTGGAATGTAATGATTTGTTATTATTCCTAGAGTCTTCAGAGTGGTGGCTCTGTTCACAGGGTATAGTTTTGTAAATTTTGTAAAATGATCCATCATAATAACAATATACTTGTATCAATGGCGTCCGCCACTGCGGGGAAATGGACCACATATGTCCAGAAAGACCTTTTCCAGTTTGGTTTGTGAGGTAATTGGTATCATCATACCTTCCTTTCTTTCATTGTTGGTTTTCACCAATTGACATATCATACAGGTTTTAAGGTAGTTTCTAGTTTTTCTATTGATACTTTTTATGTGACAATTCTCTTCTATTGCCTTGATCACCTTCATGGCTCCCATGTGACCGTATCGTAGGTGATAGTCCAGGATGATATCCTTTTCGATTGTAGTAGGGATCATGATCTTCCAAACGTCTTCGTCAAGGGATGTCTTGATGAATAAAATCCCATTATGTATACAATACAATTTGTTTATTGTGTCATCTTGGTTGGAGAGACGAAGTTTAATAGAGTTTAACTTCGGATCGGACTGCTGGTGTTTGCTGATGTCCTGCACTATCTTCTCTAAATCGGATCTGTCCTTAATGATGTTATAGATTTTCAAAATGCTCTCCTTTTCGCCTTCGAATGTTTGTTCTTCCAGACTCACTCTTGACAATACGTCGGCTACTACATTTTTACTCCCAGGAACATACTCCCACTGTATATCGTATTCCTGCAGGGCGAGTACCCATCTGGTCAATCTACCATGGCTTAATTTGCATCTTCTTAGAAATGATATTGACTTGTGATCTGTTCGGACGGTCACTGGATATCCGAGGATATACGTCCGAAACTTCCCGCAGGCAAAGACTACACTTAGCAGTTCTTTTTCCGTCACATTATAGTTCTTCTCACACTGGTTAAGGGTTCTGCTAGCAAAGCTCACTACTAGATGGTTTCCACTTTCATCTTCTTGGTACAGTGTTGAACCCAAGCTAATGTTACTAGCGTCACAGTTTAGAAAGAAGGGTCGGTTAAAATCTGGATGGTTGAGCATTACTGTATCTAAGAATTTCTCTTTAATTGATTTGAAGGTCTCGTCTTGTTCTTGACCCCATCGCCATTTATTCTTGGACGATAACTGGTACTGAAACTGGGCTGTTAGTTCGGAATAATTATTCTGGAACTTCCTATAATAGTTACATAGGCCCAAAAATGATTGTAGTTGCCTTCTGTTTTTTGGTGTAGGGAATCGTTGTATGGCGTCTACCTTTTCTGTTGATGGTGTTATTCCTTGACTGTTTAGCTGGAAACCCAGGAATTGAACTTCTTTAGCTATAAGCTTGGACTTGTCCAGTTTAAGGGTGACATTATTCTCAGCAAGCTTCTTCAAAACATACTCCACACGATAACAGTGTTCCTCCCAGCTGGTTGATGTTATTAGGAGATCATCAACATAGACAGTTGTGAATTGGAGCGCTTCTGGTCCTAGTATATGATCCATACAGGCGACAAAAACAGCTACAGAATTCACCAACCCGAAGGGCAACCTCTTAAACTGATAATTGCGCCCTTCGAAGATGAACGCCATGTATTGCCGGCTTGCTGGGTGCAACTCCACTTGCCATTAGCCGCATACCGTATCCCAGGTGGTAATGAATCGTGTTCCGTGGAACCTCTTCAAAATTTCATCAATTTCGCCAGGTGAGGTACGATCGTTAATTATCATTTTATTTATCTCACGTGCGTCAAGGCAAAGCCTTACCTTCCCATTTTTCTTTTGTATGGCCACAATTGGGCTTGTGTATGGCGATTGACTGCTCTCGATGATATCTCTACGGATCATATTCTGGATCTCTGTGCGTACGGCTTCTTTCAAAGATTGTGCTATTGGGTACGACTTTCGGTTGAATTCTACCGGTTCTCTGAATCGTATGGAACATTGGTAGTTCCGGATCTTTCCAGGTTCGTCAGAAAATACAGCTCAATATTTCTCATATATTTCTACCAATTGATTCAGCTGGTTTTCCGTTAATTGCTCGTTAGTATTGTGGCACTGGAAGTTACGTATCTCTTGGATCTTTTGTTTCCATAGGTCTTCCTCCGAATCCTGATGTACTGGCTTGTTGTTTGTTGAGTGGTTGGATAAGTAATTCACCTTATTTTGGTGGTCGAGAAGTTGTCTGGAGTCTAAAGTCTTGTTATCAGTTAAATTGGCTATCCAGGTTGAACCTTCGGTAAAGAGTGATACCTTTCCTCGGCACAAGTCGATAATTGCTGAGTTTCGGCGCAATATGTCGCATCCTATCATGATGTTGAAAGGTAATCCGGCTGCAACAAGAAATATCATATCCACACTAATGCCCTGACTTTTGACATTGAGGGATACCTGCTTTCTTATGGTCTTGTTCTGTCGGCCGGTAGCTCCTACAAGTACAATGTTATTAATAGGTAGTACCGGTAAGTTTTTGTGGCATTCCTGCTGTATCCGGTCCAATTCATTTCGATTTATTATGGAGACATTGGCTCCAGTGTCTATCATTATAGGAACAGAAATACCTTCAATTTCTGCGATTATGTATATTATTTCATTATCATTATTTTTAATATTAAGCTCACTTTCTTCTAATAGGTCCTTACGGATATCCTTTAAATAATTGCTGTATATTATGGTAAAATTTTTTCTGGTTTTCTTCGAATTCATACCTACTTGGTTAAACCCAGCAGATTGGAGCAGTAAAGGGTTATTGGATTTTATTACTGCCTCCGTTCGTTTAAATGTTCCGCTTCATTACGGATTAGGCCGTTGGAAGCGTCAGCTTGAAGTCCTGAGGCTGTTTCGTTTGGTTCTGCTCGATCGTCTGGTTGGGCTTCTGTTACAGGTAGTCTTCGCTGATTATCCAGGCTGGAACTACGTCTGGGCTCGTACTCTCTGTACCGATTACTTCCCTGGCTCCCTTGGAAAGTCTCGTACTCGTAGTATCGGCTCCTTCTTTGAGGCTGGTACCTCCTGTGTCCACTGCCTTCTGCTCGGATGTAGTTAACATTAGGTCGATATGCCCTGTAATTGTGGTTACCTCCACTTGGGTAATTTCGGTTATAATTACCATGATAATTATTATTATTAGAAAGGTTGGGGTTCCTCTGACCATTTTGAACATAGTTACTATTATTATTATAATAACCGTTGTTATTTTGTGGACGGCTATTATTATTATTATTATTATTGTTGTGGTTGTTGTTATTATTATTTATACGAGGAATATTACTATTATTATTATTGTTGTTAAAACGGGGCAAATTATTGTTATTTCTGGGGTTATAATTGTACTCGGCATTATTCCGATTTGCGGAGTTATAATTATTATTATTACCCACATTCTGCCGATTATTATTATTATTCAAATTATTGTTGTTATTCCTTGGTTCCGGCTTTTCATACCTCCTGCGACTTTGACGGTAATAGTCTTCGTGCTCGTACATTTCTAAAAGCTCGGTCATGGCTTGCACCGTCTTTATTTGACTATTTCGTCTGGCTCTGATAATATCCTCCTCGTAGTGGTATGAGAGTTTGCTGACCAGGCATTCTTCCGGTATTCGGGGCTCTAGATGTTTGGCCATGCACACCTTTCCCAAAAAGTACGCCGTTAAAGTTTGGTTTCCATACGGGTTGTACTTCCCATGACATATCCCGTCTCTGGCGATATTTTGTGTTGATTCCGACCAATATTTGGCTTTGAATAGCCTTCTGAATTGTTGATAGTCGGTCACCTCGTCTCTTATTGCCATCCACCAATTGTCTGCTATTTCCTTAAACGATTCGTCCAGCACCTCTTTGTTCTCCCTCCAGCGATTACCTCTGTGTTTGGCAAAGTATTCCTCGATTCTTGCTAGGAATTCCATGGGTTTATTTTTATAAAACCTGAAGTTAATCCCTTCACGATTTTCACTGTTGGGACAACTGGTAATGGTTGTCGGTCGACTATGGAATAGGTCTATATCTGTCTGGTTCTGTCGTACCTGACTGTTGATACTGGTCACAGCAGCTTCTATGCCGTCACATTTTTCTGTGAATCGGTCCTGCACTCGCTCCCAGTCTTCCCGTGTTTCCTTTAGTTTTTCCTCCAACGTCTTCCTAGTCGTTTCTTCAATGGTGTTAACCTTCGTATTTATTTCTGTTCTGATACTCCGTACTTCTTGTTCGGTTTGACTCCATTTTTCGTCAGCTCTGGTAACCCTTTGTTCGATTACCGTTATTTCCTCTTCTACTTTCTTGCTGATTGTCTCATTGTTTTCAGCTATCTTCTGGCTCAATTCATCCTTCAATATTTCCATTCTTCCGTCTAATCGGTTCATGTTCTCTTGGTTCGTCTCCTTCAATTCTTCTCTCAATTGCTGACTATTATTCTCCATCTTTTTATTGGTTTCTTCCAGTTTCTGGCTTATCTGGGTCAATTCCTCCTTCGATTGTTTATTGTCAGTTTTTATTTCCTCCATTTCTCCTCCATCTTCTGGATATTCTCCTCCATCTTCTCCTCGATCTTCTTAATATTTTCCTCCATTAGTAATTTATTTTCGTTTTTTATTTCGTCCACCTTCTCCTCCATTTTCTTACTGGTATCTCCAATTTTATTACTTAATTCCTCCTTCAATCGTTGGTTATCATTTTCCAGCTTCTTACTATTTTCTTCCATCTTCTCCTCCATCTTCTTACTATTCTCCTCCATCTTCTCCTCTATCTCCTTACTACTCTCCTCCATCTTCTTACTATTCTCCTCCATCTTCTCCTCCATCTTCTTACTACTCTCCTCCATCTTCTTACTATTCTCCTCCATCTTCTCCTCCATCTTCTTACTGCTTTCTTCCATCTTATTACCCAACTCTTCCTTTGTCGTTTTGAATTCTTTGAGTAACATCTCCATCATTTGATCAAATTTTGTATCTTCCTTTGCGGTGGATTTCTCCGGTTGTTCCTTCTGTGGTGCAGGCTTATTTGGTTCTGCTGGCGGTAACATTAACTCCACATCTTCCACTGGTGTCGCTTCTTTATCCTCCATGTTTATCTCCTGCTCGGCCTCCATAGCCCTTTTTCTTGATGTAGCTCTCCTGTGCATCTCGCTCCCTCTTCTGACCTGTTGACCGTTGCCAAGCTAAAAATAGGAAATTGGACAATCGTCCTTATTTTACAACACTATTACCTCCTATTTAAAGCCCCTTAAGTTGGACGCCAATTTGTAATATTAATAATATTACAAATAAAAATAAAAATTAAATTACGTTTTAATAAGCTCCAAGTTGGAAACGCCAATTTGTAATATAATTAAAATATTACAAATAAAAATATAGATATAAATTAAAAATAATTGAATTGATATGTGTTGATACGTACTGATATTTATATCACTGGGTCAGTCTGACTCCTTAAAGTCCCACTGTTAGGCTAGTCAAATTGTAATATAATTTCAAGTGTAATAATAAACAAAATATAAAGATATTGATGATAAGAATATGTTATAACCAGGTGTGTTTGATTGATAAATAACAAATACATCAAACTTTAAAAATTTTGCAAATATTTTTTCTTGTGCTTGTATCGAATTTGACTGAATGATTTAATTTAATTAATTAATAATTAATTAATTATTTGAGTTTGTAATTTCCCCATATATCTATTTTCTCAATGTGAATTATGTTTCTGCTTAATAAAAAATAATAATAACATTAATGGTAGAAATAAAAACAATGCTGGTAACTGAATACTGATTTGCGTTTATTCATTCAAAATTGTGCGCCAGTAAAACTGCGCATGTCCCAGGCACTGGCTAATATTTGCCACAGTCGGCAGTGAGAAAAATCAACAAATATATTTTTTACAAGTTTAAATTTATGGTTCTTTTAATGAGTCGAAATGGTCAGAGGGCAAGGAACAAGATACACTTAACAGGTATTCTTAAACTAAATGTTAATATCTGAAATAGAACAGAATTATTATTGCAATTGTCAATTAGAAAGAAATTATTTAAATTTCGAACCAAGTCGAAGAAATTACGTCACTCTGCTCCAGGAAGCACTGGCCGGTCGTCTTTATAGAAATTCAGCAATGGCCGCCATCTGCTCGATTTTATCTGCTATGACGCCGTTGGAATTGAAGATCTTCTCCCACAGAAATAAAATGATGTTCCCTTTTCTGCGAAGTGGTGTTGGTCCAAAATATTGTGTTGAATGTCCCCTCGTCGTCTGCGATGTCGAATTCTGGATGGATCTCTTGTGTAGTGTAGTGTTCAAATATGTGTGTTGGTTCTCTGTGAATTCGTTCCAAACATTGTTCAAAATGGCTGTCGATTTCTGGTGTTGAATTTTATGGTGTTATTCTGTGTTTTTGGAAACTTGTGAAGTGTTAGACATAGATAAATAATGTTATTTCACTTGTTAGTTCATCTCCGTTACACGCCACATAACCACACTTGGTTTTAATATAAATTATTTCGTTTTCAAAATTCCGCTAATACATTTTTCAACTGTTCAGCTTTGCGATTAACAATAGACTAAAAGACGCAACGTCGTCGTTTTAGGGCAATTTGTGGTATGTCTTTTTCCTCTTCATATTGTTTAATTATAAAATATGTGTCTAAGACTTGTTTCACTATCTAACTATACATAACAAGTTTTCTTATTTTTTACTGTATTTCAAATATTTCTTAATTTTACATGAATCTAACTATTCAGTAATATTGATTATTTAATTTTACATCTTTTGATATATAGCTGGGTTTGTTTCAAACTCATTTAAGCCCAAAAATTACCATTTTAGATAATTATTGTATGCCCCATATTTTGTACAAATTCAGTGTTTTAAAGGTTTTTATTTGTTTTTTCGGAATAATATTTCCCTGGAATACACCTAATAACTCCGTAATTACTTTGTTGTTAATAATTTGGTTATTAAAACATTTCGATATTGATTAATTTGCTGTTTAGTCTGATTTGATTACTATCATAAGCCTATTTTTGACTGTTTCCAAAAGAAGTTAATTTTCTTTCTTTTGTCATTCTATTTGCTATTAACTGTATCTGTATTAATTATACTTTCAATTTCTGTATTGTATGTATTGAATTCTATTCCTATTACATAGATTAATTCTTTGATAGATAGTTTTTTTTTGTTTATAGGCCATTCTGTGTTTACAAACATAGTGTCTTGGTGGGTCTGTTTGTACATTATACATGGTTTACTGATTTGAATAAAATTATTACATTTTTATGCCCTACTTGCCTCTCTTGACTTACACAATGGAAAATTAAATGACATGATTTTAAATACAATAGAATATCTTGTATCTACTAAACTTTCTTTATACTAATAACATCATTGAACCATAACATGAACATCTTATGCCTAATTTTAACAAAAACATCTTATTATCAACTATTTTCCATATATCACCTAATTTTAACAAAAACATCTTATTCCTATTATTTTTTACTGTATCATCAAATGATAACAAAATAGCTTATCCTAGACATAATTTAATTAAAAAAAAAAATAAAAAAACTCCTATTACTAGTAACACTGTCAGTCACTAACTGTCTTGTGTATTTATGATTCTTATGAAAACACTTTAACTGTGATTAAAAAATATCGTGTATCTATTTACACCTTACATCTAAAATATTATCTAATTAATAATAAATAGCAAACATCTTAATATTAGGCATACCTTCAGTTATGAACTGTCCTTTGGTATTTTTGTCCATCTCACCATTTACTTAGCTATAATTAAAGAAAACATTTTATATGTAATAGTTTTTCTTATATCTAATTTAAAAACTCTTATTACTAGTAATGTTGTCAGTCCTTAGACTGTCCTTTCATTCCAATGGTTTTATTATTATTATTCTACACTCATGGTAGTCTTTTTATAATACTTAAACTTCATTGAAGATTTTTTCATAGATTTTTTAACTATGTTTCTCACTATACACTCTGTAGTATCTTAATTTTGTTATCTCACTTCACTTTATTGGATTCTACACTCATGTAGTCTTTTTAGTGAGTTCTACACTATGGTAGTCTCTTTTGACATATTTTTTAACAAATTACACTTACAACTAATATACAATTTGTGTTTTATAGTATTGTATCTTGTAACTTGTTTGGGGTTTACCTATATCGGTGTCAAATTTTGTCTCATGGTATTTATTATATGACTAACATTTTGTTTTGGCATATCTCTTTCTGTTTCTGGTCTCTTTGTTGGAATCTTGGTATGTTTCGTCCCTTCTTCAAATATCACATTAGTAGTTTCCTTATTAAAATGGTTTCATGACAGATTATTTCCTTTTTTATGGTCCTTCCCTTTTTGTACTGCTTCCCCAATCTACTGGGTATACTGCTGGTTTAACTGGTTTTTTCATAGTAGGTTGTTTTAATTAATGGTTTTCTTTATTATCTTCCATTTTTATTCACATTTTATAGACTTAATTATACAGTTTCTAGGGTAATCCTTAAACAATTTATTCCTCTCACTCACTATGGAACTTTTTCTTTTATTTATGTAACATTAATTCAAATGTTTAGTGTGATAATTTTGTTATGTTACAATACATATCACTTCCTATTTATGTAAATATAAAATACATTATATATAGAATATTTTTAGTTTATTGATTGCTTTAGTGAACTATTAACAACACAATTGGTTTATTTACCTCATTCTGTTTAATTTGATATGTCATAGTCCATATTTATATAGATTTTTGTTAAAATTGCCATATTTCTGTCTTTTTGGAAATATAGGCCCAAAATCCTGTTTCCTGTTCTTGTACACAATTACTGCCATTTTAGGTGTTATTAATATAATTATAATAAATTTCAGATGGTCACAAATCTTTCCCTTTCCTTAATTACTTATAAATTTAACATTTGAACTGTCTTTTAGTGATAATTCATGAATTTACTATTCCTCCTTTAAAATAGTTAGTTATTACATTTCGAAAATTTTTAATAATTTAATACTTCTTTTTATATTACTCTTTTAAAGTATAGGATCGGTTATAGTAGTTGGTTATCGATCCACCTTACATAAATCTTATTAGTTTACATGATTCATCAGACTTAATTACTCAATTGTATTAATTTTTGGGAATTCATTATTTGGCCTAGATCTTAGTATCTTACCTATATTGTTTTTTCAAATAAAGTTAATTCTACACCTCTTCTGACTTTTTAAAGTTAACATAACATTAAATAAACTTGTTTACATAATTATTGATACCTGTAGCATATTATTCATGCTACTAATACAAAAAATAATATTTAACATTAACTAGCAGTCTCCAAAGTTAGACATGTTAGATGAATTCTTTTTAACATACATAATAAATATTTTATAATCTGGTACAGCATCCATACATAAACATTTTAAGCTGTATGCATACTGTTATGTAACTAAACATTCTTATTCTAAACATAAATCTTATTCTATTAGAACTCTTGGAAAAGTGGAGTTCATAGGCTCTAAACATAATTAGCCATTTAAAATTTATTAGTTTTTATTAAACTTAAGTAAATCACAGTCTTTTCTGTTTATATAGTATTTAAAATTAATCCCCTGTCGGTGTAATTATTCCCCCACCTACTCTCTTTATCCTTTGCATTTCTATTAATTTCTTGGATTTCGTTGTCCATGACGTGTCCGTTACTTAACTAAATATTTTAATTCAGCCTCTGATGAAGCCTTCTATAGGTGAAAGCCGGTTTAGGCTGTAAGGTAAAACTTTATGTTTTTACTTATAAAAAACTTAGTGTTCCGAGTCGTCAATATTATAGTGATATTTATTTCTATTAATGTTTTTAGATAAAAAGTGACCTCTTCTATGAAACATTAGAAATATTTTTCATTTCAATATTTCATCACTTGTTAATTCTGTAATTATATAGAATATAAAAGTTATTTAATAGCACCTTGTTTAAGTAATAGTTACACATTAACTTGAAGTTTATTATACTTAAAACCACTTACACTGGTACACATTCACTGTTGGTTCTGATTTATATTTGAGTTTTGACATGAAAACGTCTATTCGCTCGTTAATAGTCCAATCAATCTGTCACGGCTTAATGTTAAATTTACAAAAATTCCAACCCAGAAACAAGAAATATGGCGTTGTAGGAAAATAAATTCTAAGAAAGAGTATATAAAATGAAACTCGGTCTGAAATGGCGAAGTTAACCTAAAAAATTCGCAAAGTTGGAAAAAACGGTTTTTCGAAAATAAAAAAAAAACTACAACTCCAATCGAAAAATAGTAAACTACAAAGTTGTAGGTAATAAAAAGATCTTTCGATTGCTATTTTTGTTAGTACCGATTGTCATGTTACTTTTCGAGATATATCGGAAAAACCGTCTAAAATCAACTATTTTTGTTTTTGTCGTATCATTTTCCAATTTACGTTTAAAGACTTGATATTTATCATGAATATAGCACGCGGCAACCCAAAAAAGTACGTATTTGAAAAATTGGAAAATTTGTTTTATTTTTCGAGATATATCGATTTTTCGAAAAAAAGATGTTCTCGAAAATCGGCCACTCTTGCTCGACGGATAGTCGTAGAGTAACGAGCTTGGGTTTATTTTCTTCGTGGAGAGTTGTACTTTCATGCTGTAAAAGATTTATAACGATTTTATGAATTTTAAGTACCGAAAAATGACATTGAAAAAATTAAATTTTTTTAGGTTACTTTTTTTAAATATCATTTTTTTAATTTTAATTGTACGGAAATGCCCTTAACAGATTTAAAATAAAATAACAGAGTTATCAACTAATACCGTAACTAGGCAAAGTTTTATTCATCTGTTTTTTTATTTTTTTTTTCTTGTTTTTTTTTATTATTCAGACTTTTAAATTCAAAATGTTGGATTTAAAATTTTTATTTAACCTTTTTATATTATTATTATTATTATTATACATATTTATATTACAATATACATATGTAGATGCTTCTCCTAATGACATTGCAAAGAATATGTGCAAAATTATCTCTTTGCTATATTGTAATAAAAAAGAAGGTACCCTTAACGACCATCGTTATGAACACTTTAAACGATCCACTTCGCGAGCCTCTTTTAAATTAGAAAGTCTTCCGCCTACTGAAGGAGCTGCCAAGCAACATGCATTACGAGTTTATTTGCAATTGCAAAAATGGTTGGAAAACGACAAAGATCCAACTCGGTGGGGTTGGAGAAATACTGACAATTTGTTGATGCCAGTTTATACTGAGGAACCACGGATCCCGAGGAAATATTAAAAAAAATATCATGTAGCTGTGTAAGTGGTTGTAAAACAAAAATATGTGGTTGCAAAAAAAATGTCCTTAAATATACAAGTGTTTGTCTACATTGCGACTCAACAAATTGCGAAAACTTTGAAACTCCTCCTGACATCCAATTAGATGATCACTGTTTGGATGTCTTGGAAAAACTTCTTGACGAACACATTACAATAGAAAATGATGAACAAAATGATAATGAAGACATATACATAAATGAGAATGTAGAAGAAGAAGAAAGTGACCAAGAAGATCATAATGAATCAAAGAAAAGGAAAATTGAATAAAACAAATAAATATTATTAATTATAAAAATTTTATACGTTTTATAAGTTTTGTAATGAAATATTTTTTTAAATAAAAAAAATTTTTTTAAATCATCTTAATTTGTTCCTTTTTTTAATTTTCTGTCGCAAATAATTAATTACTGAAATCAGGAAGTAAATGTTTCGAAAAAACCCAACAATCATAATAACAATACTGTTATAATTATGGTTTGTAATTAGAATACCGAAAAACATGAAAAAATTCTAAATAAAGAAAAATTGCAGTTTTCGCAACAATTAAGCTTATAAGGCGACTGAAACTATAAGAATCGTGTTTATCTCGTCGAGTTACCCCAGATTAAGTACAAAAGGATTTTTGTACGTAATTTAGAAGCCGAGATATTGAGGATTTTTTCGAGCGCGAAAGATTTAGAACGAGCGAATCCAGTTTTAAGAGCGGCCGAGCGAGTTTACGCCGCCCGCTGCAATTAGCGCGCGCCTCGCTCGCACGCTTCACTTTCACACTTGATTGTTAATAGTAAAAGTCAATGAAATGAATCGCTGTATTTTTCTTTTGAAAATATAGGTATTCAAAAGTAATCTCCATAAAGGCTAATGCTGTATGATGTAAATTGCGTCCTTTGGAATTTTATGAAAAAAAAAAAACAAAAAAAATTCGAAATCAGAATGATCACTGTTGCACACCACTATATAAAAATTATTCCGATTAGCGCTTTCAAGCTTCACAGCTCATCGTCAGATCGGGAATAGACAGGAAATATGTGAAACCCAACCCTTCACCCCTCTCTATTCTATAACCCTTTCCTGTCTATTCCCGATCTGACGATGAGCTGTGAAGCTTGAAAGCGCTAATCGGAATAATTTTTATATAGTAGTGTGCAACAGTGATCATTCTGATTGTGATTTCAACCACTAACACAAATTTCTTCATAAAAAAAAATTCGGCTCCAGACGGTCGTACATCAACTTTTTTTTTTCAAATTCGTGAAAAAATGCCAGCAACTGATTTCTGTTACGGGCATTTTCTTACAATTAAAATTAAAAAAGATATTTAAAAAAAGGTAACCTAAAAACATTTAATTTTTTCAATGTCATTTTTCGGTACTTAAAATTCATAAAATCGTTATACATCTTTTACAGCATGAAAGTACAACTCTCCAAGAAGAAAATAAGCCCAAGCTCGTTACTCTACGACTATCCGTCGAGCAAGAGTGGCCGATTTTCGAGAACGTCGTTTTTTCGAAAAATCGATATATCTCAAAAAATAAAACAAATTTTCCACTTTTTCAAATACGCACTTTTTTGGCTTGCCGCGTGCTATATTCATGATAAATATCAAGTCTTTAAACGTAAATTTGAAAATGATATGGCAAAAACAAAAATAGTCGATTTTAGACGGTTTTTCCGATATATCTTGAAAAGTAACATGACAATCGATACTCACAAAAATAGCACTCGAAAGATCTTTTTATTACCTACAACTTTGTGATTTACTATTTTTCGATTGGAGTTGTAGTTTTTTTTTTATTTTCGAAAAACCATTTTTTCCAAATTTGCGAATTTTTTAGGTTAACTTCGCCATTTCAGACCGAGTTTCATTTTATATACTCTTTCTTAGAATTTTTTTTCCTACAACGCCATATTTTTTGTTTCCGGGTTGGAATTTTTGCATACCTTTGTACCTATTGATTGGACTATAAGCACAGTGATAGCCGGTCAAACTTTCTTGTGTTACAAAATACCGTCAGATTTCAGTCGCTAATAACTACGAGACTAATAATGCGATAACAACGGTTGAGGTCACAATGGATAGAGCATGTCTGTAGGTGTTTTTGTTGTGCAGTGTTTGTTTTGCCTGTGACGTCATCGGGCTAGTGTAGGCGCCTGCGCGTGATTGTTGTGAATTAGCGTTGTGTAAAATTATTCTTGGACGCCACTATACGGACACTGTCCCGAAAATTCTATCGTCGCTCCGCCCGATTCCAGGGCAACCATCTCATTAGCGCCCTCGGTCGCTACCAATCTGTGCCAGGAGAATCTTGGACCCGGCCTCGGCGAACACTCACCCTCAATTAAGTAATTAATTGATAACCCACGGCCGGTAGCAGGCCACACCCTAAACCCAGATAATCAGTAGTCCCTACGGCAGGAGCTCTTTCTGAAGCTCGGAACGTAGTGCACGAGCGGGCGACGGGCAAGCCCTTCGTCCCGCACAGACATTGAACTTGTCTTGTGTAAAATTATAAATTAGTGTAGCGTGAGAACGCGTTTAGCTAGGACGTTGATTCGGGTGTCATTGTAAAGAGCTTGAGAAGCACTACTAGGACTCAAAGTGAAACAATAAAAATATTCGCCGAAGTATATGTAAAAATCGGTATTAAATTGAAAATTGCAAAAAAATTAAAGATGTCTCATATGAGTCGTAAATATGCGCGGATTTATAGAAAACGCAAATCAGAGGAAAGCTCGCATCAAAAGGAATTTAAAAAACCTAAAAAGTCCAGTGCCGAGCAAATGCGAGAGCTACGGCAGCATCGAAAAGAAAATGAAAAAACGGCGCAAAGCAATAACGTAGGTGGCCCATCGGGCGTACAGCGGCCACCGACAGTCCAAACGTCCACAGATCATGTGCAGACGTCGTTGGAAGGCAATACAGAAAACAGTGATAATATAGAGATCAATGGCAACGTGACAGCGCCAGACGAGTATGTATTGCGATCACCAAATATCGTCGTGTTGTCAACGTCGGGCATCAATGCGCGTGCGTCGATGGCGGGTGCTACGGTAGACTGTGATGTTATTGAACAACCCACCAGAGATCATCAAATGGATAATCGTTGGAGAACGGCACGTGCTCATTTCGCCAAGACTTTCAGAGAAAACAAGTTTGGCTATGCGTGCAGTGTGTGCGATCGCTTATGGTTTCAACGCGATTTGAAGAAAGTTAAGGCTAAACATCGCACTGTACTGGAAGAAGCATTCCCTGATGATACGATCTCGGAATTTGTAACATGTAGCAATTGTGCTAAGAGTCTCGATAGCGGGCGGTTGCCCATACTAAGTAGATCAAATGGCTTCTTGTACCCACCGAGACCAAATAACCTACCACCGTTAGACACCGTCACTACTAGGCTGATTTCGCCCAGATTGCCATTTATGCAACTGAGGCGCTTGCGGCATGAAGGTGCATTGGGAATCGTCGGTCAAGTCATCAACGTACCCATTGATATAGACGAGACGGTCCGACAGATGCCTCGCCACCTGGACGATGATTACTCAATTAACGTGAATATAAAGAAGCGGCTTACACACAAGTCGTCATATCTCAGCGGGGTGGTTCGTAAGGGTGTTGTGAAGAAATGGTTACAATACTTAATTAAAACCCCGCTCTATCGACATTACAACATCACAATCAATTGGACGGCTTTGAAAGAGCTCAATGAGCAGGCGCCGGCAAACAATGATGCTCCTTTAGAGACGCTCAATAACGTAGTTGAGTCTGAGTGTTTACTAGCCAGACAGAGAACGCTTCTATGGAACGAGGATATGTGTCTCAACATAGCACCAGGGCAGCATAGTGTACCGCTGAATATAATCTACGATGTGCATGCAGAGGAGCTGTCATTTCCATCCATTTACTATGGTGTGGCGCGTTCCTTCAAACCAAACGTACCCGTCACACCATACAAAATAGCTAACAGCGAGGTGCGCCGTCGAGACCGTCGAGGTGTGACACCCGATCACATCCTCTACATGGCGATGAAGATACTACGATTGCGAGTCACACAAGGCATTTACTCCTCGTTCAAAAGCGTTAGTAATACAGAAAACGTCACACGTCGCATGATAGAGGACAAACAATATCTCGAATCGTGTATAGAGAGAAATCTGGCCTTTCTCAAAACCATACCGAACAGCGTCCAATATTGGTCGAATCGTAAGAAGGATCTCTTCGCCATGCTACGACAACTCGGTAAGCCGACTGTGTTTCATACGATGAGCGCCAACGAAATACGCTGGCCGAAGTTGCTCGAGATATTGAATCGACTAAATCCAAAACATGACGGCGATAATCCTGCCGTAGCAGCAGTAGCAGACGTCTTCGCAGGCATGAGTCGATCTACAAGATGCGAGTTAGTGAACGAAGATCCTGTGACGTGTTGTATCTACTTCCATAAGCTCGTTGGTGTTGTGATGCAGCTACTACAAACGACCGTCGCGTCACGAAACCCCTTCGGCCGCTACCGTGTGCTCGATCATTTCCTCCGGATAGAATTTCAACATCGCGGCAGCCCGCACGCTCACATTCTACTCTGGCTAGAGAACGATCCACACGAGTCAATAAGTGAAAACATGCCGCTTACTGTACAACTCGTTACCGATCTGTTTAGCGTAGCGAAGGAAGACATGTCGGAGCCAAACAACTACACTCTACAGACTCATCGGCACACATTTACCTGCACCAAACGTGGCGAAACATCGTGCCGTTTTAACATACCATATTGGCCCATGGATACGACGCGTGTGCTGCTTCCCATGGCATCGAGTGACGGCCGTCGTTCGGCTCTGCAGACTCGCGCCAAGAAGTTGCGCCAGAAGCTGGAGACACAAGTGTACGACTCTCTCGGTCAGTTCTTGATCGACAACAAGTTGAATATGCGCGCATATCTAGATATCATCAGAGCTAGCTTGCGCAGGCCAACGCTCATCTTTAAACGAGACATGACAAATTATGACCAACACCTTTAATCCTTTTATCTCTGATGTGCTCGTATCAAACATGGGCATTCAGTTTATACTCGAAGAGTACAGTTGCGCAGCGTACGTTGTCGAGTATGTAAACAAATCGGCGAGGGGCATCAGCGATCTACACAGACAACTGCTTCAGCTTACGGAGGATCGACCCGAATTAAGTGAACAGGAGCTGTTGAAGAGCGTTTGCCTCAAGCTGCTCAACTCAGTTGAGATGTCGTCTCAGGAGGCTGCCTGGTATCTGCTTAACCAACATATGAGTGAGAGTAGCCGCGAAGTCGTTTACATACCCACCGTGTGGCCACATGAGCGCCACAAGTCTCGCAAACGACGCGCTCAGCTCGATCGAGAGGGCATCGATCAAGACTCCACAGACGTGTGGACCAAGAACATCATACAGAAGTACGAGGAGCGACCCGAGCACATGGAATCACTATGTCTGATCGACTTCGTGGCCAAGTACACGCCTAAGAAGAGGAGGACGAGACGAAGCGAGGACGACGATGACGAAGCGGCTGATGTTGACTGTGAGAATGCATTGGAGGCGGAGTTCGACGACGCAACGGAATATATGCAACGCGCTCGCTCACGAGTCGTGCGCAGCCGTTGCTACGATATAGAAGACATGCATAATTATAAGCGTGAATTAGTAACGCTTTATGTGCCGTTCAGAATTGAGTCTGTCGATGTGTTGGATCGTGATCGCTATCTAGAGACATACGAGCAACGCAAGAAGGAAATCATGGAAAAGTGTCGGGAATACGAGGCCAACATTGACATCGACAAACTAATGAATGAGTTGCGAGAGCTGTGCACGTTCGAAAATGAAGAAGCCGAACTGCCGACGGAAGAACGAAACGACTTGGTTCAACTGATGGACGTTAACAACAACACCGATGATATCGACGTACTGGAGCCGCTACATGGACTGTCTGTAGTCGGGCGGAGAATGGGAGTACTCAGCAAACAGGAATACTGCGAGCGCATGCGATTGACGAACGATGCACAGCGCGAACTGTTGCTCGAAGTCATACATCGACTTCATGTAACCCAGGATAGACAACCAATACAGATCTTCTTCACTGGGCCCGCTGGCAGTGGCAAGACGTATGTGCTACGTTTGCTCATGGAAACATACAACCGCTTCACTCAACACCATAACTCCATGCGCAACGCGTACGTGGTATGTGCCAGCACTGGGAAGGCGGCTGTAAACCTCGGCGGTATCACCGTCCATTCAGCCTTTAAAATCGCAGCGATGAGCAACAATCAACCTGACAAACCCATGGCTCATGAGGTCGAACAAGTGTATCGAGGGATGTTTAACGGTGTGCGTAGTATCATTATCGATGAGGTTAGCATGATCAGCAGTAGCATCTTTCATAAAATAGACAACCGCCTGAAACAAATCACGGGCGTACATGACATGAGTTTCGGTGGGCTCGATATAATACTGTGCGGTGATCTGCGTCAGCTACCGCCCGTGTGTGCAACACCTATCTTCAAGTCCAGCCGTAACACGATAGGCGGACCCTGTTTGTGGCAGTCGCTTGAGATCTTCGGCCTTGATCAAGTTATGCGGCAGGCAGACATAGTGTTTTCCGGAATACTCACAAAAATCGGCGATGGCGTGCGTCTAACTGCTGAAGAAAGGGCCGTTATTGAGGGTCGATTCCGAACGGCTGAATGGTGCGATGCCAACTTAACGGGCGTCGTAAGGCTGTTCCACAGAAATTCATCTGTGGACGCGTTCAACAGTCAGGCTATACAGACGGATATCGAGAGTACGGCTGTGGATGTGTACAGCGGCTACCGCAATACCACGGAATTGTCCAACGCACGACTCGCTATGCACAAGATGAACACGACGGCGAGCGGAGGTATGCCGTATGTGCTGCGATTAGGGGTTGGTCATCCTTACATGATTACAATCAATCTAAACGTTGAAAATGGACTAGTAAACGGCGCCATCGGAATACTTCGGTACATAGAACAGGACTTAAGTGAGGGCACCAGCGTGCAGAGAGACGACAGTGCTGCACAGCAAGGAATAGGTCGGCTCTGGTTCGAATTCGATAACAAAAATATAGGACGACTGGCGCGTCTGAAAGCGAAACCGTACGTGCAATTAAGGCTCGATGTGCTACAGCTCTGCTGGACTCCCATTGAAAAACGCACCGCAAACATATCTATTGGGCGCGGCAAACCGAAGTGTAAGTGAACGCAGTTTCAAGTTTCTCAAGCCTGTGCTCTCACTATTCATAAATCTCAAGGCGCGACATTTGATCAAGTAGTGGTAGAGTACGATTCAAAGCAAGAAACTCAACTAGTGTACGTAGCGCTGAGTCGTGTTACCTCAATAGAAGGGTTATACTTACTGAACAAGCGTGGCGATCATCGGTTCTATCATGGCTTAAAGGAGGACGGCAGTCAAATATCTCGCGAAATTCGACAAGATTTAGATCGACATCGTCTGCCAACAATAACTTTACATTCTTGGATTTCGTTGTCCATGACGTGCCCGTTACTTAACTAAATATCACTATAATATTGACGACTCGGAACACTAAGTTTTTTATAAGTAAAAACGTAAAGTTTTACCTTACAGCCTAAACCGGCTTTCACCTATAGAAGGCTTCATCAGAGGCTGTCGTTAGTAGCGCTGTTCATCTTGTTGTTGGCGACGAGATAGTGTTTCGAAAGATCGAAGCTGTGTGTGTGTGGTGAGATGTGTTCGAATAATGCGTGCGATTTGAATTGTGTCTGTTCGTTTAGGATGTCGTTTTTATTTGTTTTTGTGTGTTTGTATATTTCTAATTGTTCTAGAGTGTTTAGTTTTCGGCCTTTTGTGTGTACGTGTAGTATGTTCATGTTATTGTCGATGTTTTTATATGTGTGGTTTGCTTCAATGAGGTGGTTTGCGAAGGTAGATTCTGTAGTGGTGTGGAGTGCTTTTGTGTGTTCAATGTATCTCTGTTTGAAGCTACGTCCTGTCTGGCCTATGTAGAATTTATTGCAATTTGAACAATTTAGTTTATATACACCGGGTAGATCGAATTTGTTTTGTGCTTTGGGCATGCGTTTTGATAGTGTGTGTTCTGTTTTGTTAGTAGTTTTGTAAGCGATTCTGTATCCTGCTTTTTTGAATTTGTGGGCAATTTTTTCAGTTTGTTTGTTGATGTATGTTAGTGTTATGAATTTGTTGTTTTCTGTCTTTGTCTGTTGTTTGTTTTGTGTTTTGTGTAGGAGTTTACTGACTATTGTTCTGTCATAACCGTTAGATTCTGATAGATATTTTATCGTGTTTAGTTCGTCTTTGTAGTCTATTTCATCTAAGGGGATGTTGTTAAGTCTATGTATCATGGTTCTAAAAGCAGCTAGTTTGTGTTGTATTGGGTGATTGGAGGTGTTGTGTATTAGTGTGTCAGTTGTAGTTGGTTTTCTGTATATACTGAATTTGTGCCTGTGTTCTAGTTTTGTGATGGAGAGGTCTAAGAAGTTTATGGTATTGTTGTGTTCATATTCGGCAGTGAAGGTTATGTTTTTATGTATTTTGTTTATGTGCGTTAGTAACTGTTCACATTGTCTTTTGTTTCCCCTGTATAGTATTAGAATGTCATCAACGTATCTGTGCCAATATAGTATTTTATGTGAGTGTCTGTCATTGTTTGTGAGTATTTTTGTTTTTTCTAAGTGTTGGAGGAAGACTTCTGCTAGAATGCTGGATATGGGGGAGCCCATGGGTAGGCCATCGTTCTGTGTGTAGTATTTATTGTTATAAGTAAAGTAGTTTTGTTTTGTGATAATGTTCAGAGTTTCTGTTATTTCATTGATAAGTTCGTTTGGTGTGTTGTTCTGTTTGAGTTTGTTTTGTAGGATGGTGATTGTTTCAGAGATGGGGATGTTTGTGTACAGGTTTTTAATGTCAAAGGAGGCTAATGTGGCGTTATGGGGGATGTGTATGTCTTTTATTTTTGTTACTAGGTCAGTGTTGTTTTTTACTGCAATGTTGTTGTCTATTTGTGTGTGTTGTCTAATAATTTTGTCTAGATATTTTGCCAGTTTGTGTGCAGGGGCATTACGGTAGTTGATAATGGGGCGGATCGGAATGTCTTCTTTATGGATTTTGGGAAGCGCTTGGAGTGTAGGTGCTGATGGTCGGATTTGTTTCATGTAGGGCTTTTGTTTATGTGTCATAATGTGTTTGGCTTTGTTGACTATTTGTTTTACTGAGTTTTGGTATCTGTCGGTGGGGTCGTGTTTTAGTTCTGTGATGTTGTTCTGTTCTATGAAGTCTTGTACTTTTTTGTGTAGGTTGTCTGTGGGGATAATTACAGTCGTGTTGCCTTTGTCAGCTTTTACAAATGTGATGTTGTGTTTGTGTGCCTTTTCCCTCAGTTTGATGGCTGTGTGTATTTCTGAGTTGTGGTTGTTGTTGTCTGGTGTTTTATGTACTCCTATTGTGTTGTTTATATTATGTCTTAATGTGTCTTGATGTTCTGGTGCTGTGTTTTGTATATTTGTTTCTGTGTCAATTATGAGCTTTGTTAGTGTTTGGTTGTTATACTTTACAAACATAACAACCAAACACTAACAAAGCTCATAATTGACACAGAAACAAATATACAAAACACAGCACCAGAACATCAAGACACATTAAGACATAATATAAACAACACAATAGGAGTACATAAAACACCAGACAACTACAACCACAACTCAGAAATACACACAGCCATCAAACTGAGGGAAAAGGCACACAAACACAACATCACATTTGTAAAAGCTGACAAAGGCAACACGACTGTAATTATCCCCACAGACAACCTACACAAAAAAGTACAAGACATCATAGAACAGAACAACATCACAGAACTAAAACACGACCCCACCGACAGATACCAAAACTCAGTAAAACAAATAGTCAACAAAGCCAAACACATTATGACACATAAACAAAAGCCCTACATGAAACAAATCCGACCATCAGCACCTACACTCCAAGCGCTTCCCAAAATCCATAAAGAAGACATTCCGATCCGCCCCATTATCAACTACCGTAATGCCCCTGCACACAAACTGGCAAAATATCTAGACAAAATTATTAGACAACACACACAAATAGACAACAACATTGCAGTAAAAAACAACACTGACCTAGTAACAAAAATAAAAGACATACACATCCCCCATAACGCCACATTAGCCTCCTTTGACATTAAAAACCTGTACACAAACATCCCCATCTCTGAAACAATCACCATCCTACAAAACAAACTCAAACAGAACAACACACCAAACGAACTTATCAATGAAATAACAGAAACTCTGAACATTATCACAAAACAAAACTACTTTACTTATAACAATAAATACTACACACAGAACGATGGCCTACCCATGGGCTCCCCCATATCCAGCATTCTAGCAGAAGTCTTCCTCCAACACTTAGAAAAAACAAAAATACTCACAAACAATGACAGACACTCACATAAAATACTATATTGGCACAGATACGTTGATGACATTCTAATACTATACAGGGGAAACAAAAGACAATGTGAACAGTTACTAACGCACATAAACAAAATACATAAAAACATAACCTTCACTGCCGAATATGAACACAACAATACCATAAACTTCTTAGACCTCTCCATCACAAAACTAGAACACAGGCACAAATTCAGTATATACAGAAAACCAACTACAACTGACACACTAATACACAACGCCTCCAATCACCCAATACAACACAAACTAGCTGCTTTTAGAACCATGATACATAGACTTAACAACATCCCCTTAGATGAAATAGACTACAAAGACGAACTAAACACGATAAAATATCTATCAGAATCTAACGGTTATGACAGAACAATAGTCAGTAAACTCCTACACAAAACACAAAACAAACAACAGACAAAGACAGAAAACAACAAATTCATAACACTAACATACATCAACAAACAAACTGAAAAAATTGCCCACAAATTCAAAAAAGCAGGATACAGAATCGCTTACAAAACTACTAACAAAACAGAACACACACTATCAAAACGCATGCCCAAAGCACAAAACAAATTCGATCTACCCGGTGTATATAAACTAAATTGTTCAAATTGCAATAAATTCTACATAGGCCAGACAGGACGTAGCTTCAAACAGAGATACATTGAACACACAAAAGCACTCCACACCACTGCAGAATCTACCTTCACAAACCACCTCATTGAAGCAAACCACACATATAAAAACATCGACAATAACATGAACATACTACACGTACACACAAAAGGCCGAAAACTAAACACTCTAGAACAATTAGAAATATACAAACACACAAAAACAAATAAAAACGACATCCTAAACGAACAGACACAATTCAAATCGCACGCATTATTCGAACACATCTCACCACACACACACAGCTTCGATCTTTCGAAACACTATCTCGTCGCCAACAACAAGATGAACAGCGCTACTAACGACAGCCTCTGATGAAGCCTTCTATAGGTGAAAGCCGGTTTAGGCTGTAAGGTAAAACTTTACGTTTTTACTTATAAAAAACTTAGTGTTCCGAGTCGTCAATATTATAGTGATATTTAATAACTTTACAGCTGCGCAAATTTCACGGTGCGTCGCCGAGCAACAATTGTGAGGTGAGTGACGCACATGTACGTATAATAGTGGCCACTCACAACTGTCAGAGTTTAGTCGCTCATTCGACAGATATAGCTACGGACCAAATAATGCGCCATTCGGACTATCTCGCGCTCTCGGAGACCTGGATGGATGATAAATGCAACGCTGTGCCGATTTTAGGCTTCGAATTCCTGGTTGGCGACAGCACATCGGTCAATCAGCGCGGTGGTGGCAAACGATCTGCTGGTGGCGTTGCTACCTATAGAAATGCCGAATCTGTGACCAACAGTCCAATCGTGCATAGATATGCCAGGTCAGCACTCGCTTTGGGCGTTCGACTGATAGAGCCACATGTCGGCAATATCTGCATGATCAACGTGACCCTGGGCGGAGAACTGAAATTCCTGCTTGCATCGATCTACGTTCACCCTGGCACGCGAATACAAGATATACAGATGCTAACCCTTTCGCCGCTGGCTCGATACTCGGTCAGTATTCATAATATTATACCGACATTGGAAGACTTGACGCATGTACCCCTCATTCTCACAGGAGACTTTAATATTAATGCCGACAGCGATAAGACAGTGCTGAATGACTTCATGCTCCCGCAATTTGGTATGATGTCCGTGACGATTCCTGCCCCTACAACACTCGGCAACACCAACATCGATATGACTTTCACTAGACACTTGAATTCGATACAGTGTGAGGTGTACGTGTGTTACTTTAGCTACCACAGACCCTTGCTACATGCAATAAACTTGTGATTTATCTATTCTGTAACCATACTACTCTGTATAACCATTGTATTAAAGAGATTGATAATTAAATTACATATTAATACGAAACACTTGTTATGATTTTATCCCGACGTTTTCACGGAAAATCTACGGCGCGGACCTTGACTACGCCTTTCGGTTTTTATTTATAATATTTGGGGGATTGTCCACTTCATGGTTTTTTATTATATTCTCAGACCAAACCTTTAGTCATAATGGACTGTGAAGATTTGTTTATTTTACTGTATAATAACTTTAGTTGGTGCACTTCTTATCACACTACTAAATACTTTTGTCTATAATTAATTTACAATTCTACGATGTTTTGGGGTGTTATACTTTCTTTAGTGGTATTAACATTTGGTTTGGGGTTCATTATCGTTAATAATAGGTTTATTAATAGGTACTTATTGTGGTTCTTCCATCCTATATCTTCTTTTCTTCTCTTCTTCCTTCTTGGGTAAACCAAGGTACTTACTTTTATTTTGTTTCTTCTTGGGTTCGGGGTATCTTCTTTATCACCTGCTCCTAAATTTCCTGGGTAATCTCCTGATTTATATATGAGTTTCTTTTAATTTATTTTCTTGAGTTTTAGTGTTGCATTTTTATTATTTAATTACTTTTTTCCTTTTATTGTGGTGTTTTTCTTTGAAGTTTAAATTATTTTCATTTGAAATTCTTTGAGTTATATGTAATTTAATTGTTTTTATGATCTTAATGGAATTAATTTTTAGTGGATTATCTGTCATGCTACAATGTACACTTTATATATTATGTACACAATCTATTAATGTTTGTTAGTGTTGTAATTTTAAGGACAATATAATATTAATTGGAAATATCACTTGGGGTGATGCACCAATATAAGGGAAGAAATACTTTTACATTGCATAACTTTTAATGGCTTTGTAGATAAATACTGATCAGTATTAATACAACACAATTGTGTATCATTATAATATTACTCACATTCATGGAATACCATTAACCAGTGGTGGCTCGTCCATAAGGGCTGCAGCCCTCCCTACAATTTTCAAGGAAAACTAATTACCATATTTAAATAACTTTTTATTTAGGAAATTATGTATTCTTCAAAGATTCACCAGTATAAGAAATACATTTTTATATTCGCGTTCAGCCACAACTGATGGTCGTGTACAATAGATAGATGCGTGAACATGACACTCAGGCGGGCTGCGCCCTACTTAGAAAAGTGTGCATTGCGTCTGCACTTGAAGCACATGGTGGGAGAACGCTTCGTTACCAAGCCAAGTTTGGGCTGCAGTCAGTCCAGCCCGAGGCTGCCGGAAGTTCAACTTGTGTGTGCAAATCTTTTGCTGACGGCGTGTTCTGTGTACACATCAGTTAAGTGATGCTTACAAACAACAAACAAACAAACACAATGAAAAAGTGAGACAAAATTGAGAAATTCTCTCGAAAATATTTGACTGTCTCAAGTTTTTTGGAAAATTTGAGCTTCCGTTACGTGGTCACAATGAAACTTCACAGTCATCGAATCCTGGTATATTTTGAGGATTGTTAAAATTTTCTGGAAAGTTATATGAGTCTCTTAAAAGTCATTTTATGAAGTCAACAGTGTTTAAGGGAACGTCTAAGACAATTCAGAACAAACTCCTAAACTGTATCCTTGAGGTGTGTCGTGATGAAATACATGCTGAAATTAAACAATCTAAATTTTTATCAGTAATGTCGGATGATACATCAGATGTGTCAGGTCTTACGCAACAAGTTATTGTTTTTCATTATGAACTGAGCGGAATTGTGCATGAAAGATTCTGGCGATTTTTTAACCCAAAATACTGAAGTGTTAGCAGAATGCATTTCAGAACAGGTAAATATAGTCCTGAATGGCGACAGTGACAAACTTATAGCTCAGACTTACGATGGAGCCCCCGTTTTTAGTGGCGAGAAGGGAGGTGTGCATAAAATAATTCAAAAGTCACACAAATATGCACATTTTGTGCACTGTTATGCGTATCAATTAAATTTAATTATAGAAAAGGCAGCATCACAAAACTCACAAGCTCGTATTTTGTTCAGTAGTCTTGCCACTATACCTGCATTTTTTTCAAAGTCACCCTCATGACTGTATATTTTAGACAGTATTCCTAAACAAATACCTCGAGTATCAAACACAAGATGGAATTTTAAAAGCCGGTTAGTGAACACCGTTTTTGAAAACAAGGAAAGTCTAATAGTATGCTTCGAGAAACTTCAAATTGACCAAAATCATTCCACTGTCCAAGCAGCTGCAGTTATTCTCCGTATGCTGAATGACCAGGACTTCAACTTTTGGCTGGAATTTTCTCATCACATCATGTCTCATGTGGATATTTTATATAACCAGCTGCAGCATCATAATGCAAACTCCAGTAGTATCTATAATGCAGTAAATAAATTTCTTGAGGCGATCATGAATGAAAGAAATAGACTTCCTTCTGTTACTGACCAACAAGAAGACACTCCACTCATGAAGAAAAGGAAAACGTTATCGCATAATCTTGTTTCTGCAAAGGAGGTGTGTGATATTATTTGTTATCAGATAAAAGAGAGATTTTCTTTTAATAAACATCTGTCAGCAGCAAAACTGTTAAATTTCTCCCTCTCCAAAGGCAATATAAGTTCTTCACCCGAATTTGCTGAAACTATTGAAGCTTACCCTTTATTGTGTAAAGAACGTTTGGAAACTGAACTATCTGTTTGTACAAGAGGCAAGAATTCCGCAGTAATTCAGAGGTTATGAAAACTTAAAAAATCATGTTGGATACAGGAATTGCCAAGTCCTGCACAGAAGTGTTCACTCTCCTCCAAATAATTCTAACTACTCCCATGACTACTGCTGAGCCCGAGAGGTTCTTCTCCATGTTGAAAAGAGTTAAGAAGTACTCCACGTTTCCTAAGAAGTACAGTGACACAAGAGCATCTTGCTTTTTTAGCAATGTTAAGCATAGAAAAAGAAATGATTGAAAATATTATTAATTTTAATGACAAAATTATCAATAAGTTTTTCAGTTGCAAAGAAAGGAGAATGGACTTCATGTTTAAATAAAATTGTGAAAGAAACAGTGATTTATTTCTAATTTTATTTAAGAACATACCTCACTATTATATTTTCATTTGAAAATTTTAATGTCTATAATTTAATGTGTAAATTAAAAATTATAATTTGTTTGAATTTTGACGTGTAGTCCTTAGTATTTAGAACTTAGTGAATTTAATGTTTGGAACTTAGAGGATTGGGCCAATGTTTTGTCACAGCTTCAGCTTCAATACAGGTAAAAGACCTAGTAATAGTATATAAATTTCACTAATATATGATAATGGTAAATGTTGAAAGTTGAAAATTGTAGTGCAGCCCCACCAAACTAAAATCTCACCAGCCGCCACTGCTATTAACTCATAAGCATATTTATGTACAGACACACATTTTGTGTTTTGACAATACATCCTTGGACTGTAAACCACTATATGCAATTCTTACTTATACTTCTGTTAAGGAATAATTGATTTACAATTAATTAAGTAATAATGTTTAGAAATTTGTAAACACACTATTCATTTATAACAAACAACAATTATAATCAAATGACATATACTTGTCATTGTTGGGCAATACATTACAATATTGCACATCGTATTTAAAACCTCTAATGACGCAACAGATAAAATATCTGTATTATACAAAATGAAAAACACATTAGTTAACTTGGTCTTTAAAAGAAAAGAAAATTCCAAAAAATATTTTGAAATGAAATATATGTGTAAAGTAATGATGAAATAAATATGAATAATGAAAAATGGAAGGCAAGTGTAAAGTGGTTTCAGCATATCCAACACATTGGTACATTTTACTAGTATTCTTAGTTAAACATGAAACTATTAAAAAAGGGATTTGTACAACTTATGAATATTTAGACGCTTACAGGATAAGTAGAAACATTCTAATGATTTTTATTATAACAGTTTATTTTATTTTATTTTTTTGCACTACTTGGTTGACTAAATTGCCTACATGTAATTTACAAATTTATAAAACTATGTTTATAATCAGAAAAATATATAATTATATTTCATATATTCTTATATAACTTTTAAAACTCCATTTGAATTAAATAGAGCTTGCAAATGTAGACATGTGACATAAACAAACCAATAATTACTTTTTAGTTATGATCTTTAGATTAATGCGAGGACAATCTGCTTGCAAAGCCTTTGTTTCTTGTTGTCTGGTTGTGTAAATTGTGGAGAACAGCATTGAAGCAACATGGTAAATGATAATTTCTTCGCTTTCAATGAAGGCTTAAACACAATCTTTAAACCACTGCTAATGTAATAATAAACAAGTCACACATTAACAGTATTTATCTTAATTAGCCCAAACAAGTCATAAAACCCAAGTGTAGTATTAAACAATTGTTATTATTACTGATATGTTTGTTATTTTATCCAAAATTTCATAAATTTATCATTAACACAACTTATATGCGTAAAAGTCAGTGCTTCTTGGAACGTTTACTTACCAAATAAGAACAGAACATCAGTTCTGACAAACATCGTTGGAAAAAACACTCAATAACTACTTCTGTGTTACTTCACACAGCTCTAAAGTTACACTGATCACACAAACTATCAAAAATAAAAGTTACAATCTAATTACAAATACAAATTAAAATGATAAGATATACTATCAACAGATAAAATTTAATAATTATCAAATTTTCCACTATATAAATGTGATAACAATCTAAGTAATGATCTGATTGATGATATGAGTAATCTAATTTAATGGACATATCAGTTAATGTATTTATTTGTAAATGTTTTTTAAAAAATAAATTATTTCCTACTCCTCCTTTATGCAATAAATTTGTGTGTGTGTATGTGTGTTGCATTGCATACATACACAGACATATGCAATATGAATACATCATGTACATTTTGTGTGAATACATATGTACGCATTTGCATAACTAAAGTGTTGTACGCTTACCAACAGAGCATTTTATTTATTATTAATTTTAAGACTGTTCGGATTTCATATAGGTGTAATATTCATTTACGTAAAACTCTCTAAACTCTTGTAAGCATGGTCTGCTTCATAATGCACTAGTTTTAATTAACAAAATAAATAACTGATCATGATGCATGATGTTTTCATATCCATTCATAATTTTCAAAAAAGTAAAAATATTTAAGCGGTTTCAATGAAATTCAGTAACACATGCAAAAATGAACAGAGAAAATTTATTTTTTCTAAAATGGAATTTAAAAATTAATTTCCACAATAAATTAAAACTTATTACTTAATGGAACATCACAGTAACCACAACTATTAAAATGAAAAAACATATTTGTACAAAGCATTGAAATGCAGCGTATGGCAATACTTAACAACACAATTTTAGCCTTGTTTGTGTACACCACACAGTTTCTTAATAACTATCAACAACAACAAGAGTGCCAATGCGTATTGACAATTACAGCATTGCCTTTTCATGTAAGAGGTTTAATAAGATCCATTTTTAACTTGGGAATTTTTATTGGCTGCAAGTCCGTGTAAGATGGTACACTGCTCATCAGCTTACTTGATCTGAAAAAGAAAGTTATTAAACTGTAAAATTTTAAAGAATACTTAAAGCAAAAGGCGTCATGTAAAAGTAAGTTTGTCCACAAAAATGTCATTCTCAGAAAATGTATAAAAACTCAAATACTGAAAACTTGTGACGGGAAACCTACTGTAAGAGTTTTATGCAGTTATTATTGGACCAAAAAACTCTGATCTTATAAAATTCAAATTAGAGTATTTTATTTTATGTCACTAAGTAGAAGTATTGTTTTGCTTGGAAATGTTGTATACATGGAACAATTATATATTCTGCCCTATCTGCCTCTTATTGTCAAGTTGTATGAAGTTCAAAATTACTACTAAAAATCAGGCTGAAGCGACAAGGCATAAAAACACAACAGCGACAGATGTACGCTGAACACTACCTGATACATGTATTGGGTGAAAGCAACAAGGCAGCCAGGTAACAAAGGTTACCTTTATAATCTCGCCAGGTATCAGCAAATCATCGAATCTCGACCTGGTCGATGCATACCATTAGGCTCGCTCAGTACATCATGCCAAATAGAATTTAAAGCGACGCTTTTACCCCGCCGATTCATTGATTGACTGGAATGCCTATATATCTCCACGGACTCTCTGTGCATGCAAGGATAGTAGCTGCGGATGGACGACAGGACCCTGGTCTCTTCGAACAACACTCGATGATCAGCATTATAGTTGTAGAGAGCATGCTCGGCAAGTGCGGACTTCTCCGGCTGGTGCAAATGGCAGCAACGGCTGTGTTCACCCACGCGAATCCGAACACTATGCTTCATTCCCATCCATACATAAAACTGACATTTCCTGTAAAACATGTTTCATAATCCTATCCCAATCTCTCCACTTATGCCTGATATGTCATCCTTGGGTTTTCTCTATGTTTCTGCTCCTCAGGCTTTATTTCCAGAAATAGTTTTATTTTTCTTCCTTTATCTCTCCTACTTGTATTTCCCAGTACAGGCTTTCAATCCAATACCATCTGATCAACACATTTCTGTTACAATCTCTCCACATTTTCCCAATTATTCTCTCAAGAAACTGCACTTCTATGTTGATGACATTCTGCTAGCGAGATCATAAAATATGTTCCAGTCTCACTTTATATTGGTACCATGTTAGAAGAGAGTAATGGAAGTGGCTGAAGCATCTCTGATGCTTGATGGCAGAAGAGGTTGAAAAAGAAGACGGCAAAGAAAGATTTTAATTATGGTTGAGATATTACATACAAAAACCACTTATTCAAAGAAAATTTGTAACCAAATAATTTATAGGATCTATTGTTTTTAATCATGCTTATAGTAATAGTAATACTACTACAATAATTAGCGATTTTATTGTCTACAAAAGTGTTAATAATAGTTAACAATTAATTATTATTACTTAAAATCTGACAAATTAATATAATATAAATTTATATTAATTTTCTTACCCCGCTTTTCTTCCTCTTTTCGCCATAGGAAATCCTTTAGAATTGAGCCTCCAATACCCGTGGCTTGAATATAATCCTGTAATGTCATTTAGCTGTTGTGATTCCTGGAAACTAGCATTTGTGTAGAGGCCATCATAATATGGTGCAAACATTTCACATATATTAGGATACGTCAGCTGTGGCTGATTTATAAAGAATGGTGAAATTGTGTTCACATCGTACTTAGGATTTCGAACATCATTATGGTTAATGTAACAATTGTGTGGTTTGTCATCAAAGTGTTGTATGTTTTCATCTGCGATTGATGTGTTATAGTGACTTAAGAGCCATTCCACAATTTCTTTAACCAGCTGGTTCTTTTTAAGTGTTTTGTCACTGCTGACAACTGGCTGAATCAAAGAGTTCTGATCGAGCACATAATTATCACCAAGCAGTTTTCCAGTTAATAAATCGATGACATATCGAAGAGGTTTCATAACTTCACTGTCCTCTTTTGATCCACCGTTGGACATAGGAATTATACCATTGACAAGTTCGTCATACAGATTTTTAACACTATAGTTATTTGGGCATATCATGTACATTTCGGTGAAATGCTTCAAATTTGTTAGAAATGAAATTGAATTTTTTAGATAAACATATTGTCTAAGACATGCGTCTGCAGTTGAAAATCTATGTTGATATTCATTTGCTATCTGAAAATCAATAAAATAAAATAATGAAATATTATAAATAATTTGATGGAAGATCTAACACACACATCATCTCATATAATTTTTAATGATATCTGGTATTTGTTTGTTGTGTGTTCACGTTTTTGAATGAACCATGATTAAATGACATTAAAGTCATTGTAAGTAAACAAAAAAAAAAATGGACAAAACAAGCCTTTAATGCTTACTTCAGTGGCCATAGTATATAATGTTGCCCTGCAGTATGTATGTGAACTTATGTTATTAATTGCAGCATTTGCTTCATCTACATGTTCCTGAATTCCAAATACAACTGTTGATAACGGTCTTCCTAAATAAAGAAAAAAAATTTAGATAAATTCAGGTATACACACATATTTATAGAAAATACATGTAGGATTTAACAATCTTTGTCAGTCACTGTGCTTCCCTTCTGAGTGTTCTAAGCAAAGAGAGTATTGAATGTATTCTATAAAGTGCCAACTGAAAATATACTATTAGAAGTGTGTGTGTGTGTGTGGGGGGGGGGGCAGATTCAACATTGTATGGAGGTATCAGCAGAGAGAAATATAAGAACGATATTTTTCTTTCCTGGATTTTGTTGTCCATGACGTGTCCATTTTTAATAATTAACTATATGTAATACTACCGACTCGGATCACAAATTATTATTGATAAAAATGATAAATTTTTACCTAATGGCCTAACTAGTTTTGCTCCGTTAGAGCTTCATCAGAGGCGCCTAATGGAGCAAAAACTAGTTTAGGCTAGCAGGTGAAAATTTATCATTTTTATCAATAATAATTTGTGATCCGAGTCGGTAGTGTTATACATAGTTAAGTAATATTTTTCTCTTTTATTAAAATAGTTAAACTATACAGGTTGAAACTAATTCTAACGTGTTATCCCCACATGTTATCCATCAGGTCAAATCAGTTTGTCTCTGCCTCATTTTTAGTGCCTTATGTACATGACATTTACAACAGTCAGTAAACTAATTATAAATATAATACTACTGACTCGTAATACTAATTTTTTATTGGTGAAAATGTAAAATTTTTACCTTGTATCCTGAACCAGTTTTCGCTTATTACAAGCTTCATCAGAGGCTGCCATTAGGATTGCTGTCCGCCTTGTTCTTGGTGATGGTGCTGTTGTTTGAAAGATCGATGTGTGTGCACGGTGTGATATGTTCGAATAGTATGTGTGATTTGAATTGTGTCTGTTCATTTACAAACACATAAAAATGACATCCTAAACGAACAGACACAATTCAAATCACACATACTATTCAAACATATCACATCGCACACACACAATATCGATCTTTTGAATGACGATGCCGTCACCAAGAACAAGATGTACAAAACTCCTAGTGGCAGCCTCTATTGAAGCTTGTATTAAGTGAAAATTAGTTCAGGCTACAAGGTAAAAATTTTACATTTTTACCAATAAAAAATTAGTGTTCTGAGTTAGTAGTATTATATTTATAATTAGTTAATCAACAGAAACGTCATGGACAACAAAATCCAGGAAATCAGTTAAGCTTATGTAAAACACAATTACAGCATATCATAACACAAAGAATATGATATTTTTACTTATTTAAATAATTACTGTAAATCTGAAGTCGTAAGTTTTATTATTTTCCACACTAAAATTCAATGTGAATAAAAATACAACATTTGTTACTGAGTTTACCAGTCAAGCTTATGTACTGTGTGTTTTTTCCATACTGAGCTAGTTTAGCAGTGCCCACTTGCCATACTGCCATTGCATAATCAGAAAATTCTTCCACTAAATCTATACATGATTCAGCTTCGTCAGCATTAGTAATGTTCATAATTTTCACAGTTAATGCACTGTTAATGTAATAATCTAATTCTTTTTTCAAACCATAAAACTGATCCAGAGATAAATTACAGTCGTTTTCTAAAGCACTTAACCTGGTAGATTCAACCTGCATCAGATTCATCTGAAAATTGAGAACTTAGTGTAAAATAATATTGTATAATACATAAGCAGAAATAAATTTGCTCATTATTTGAATTAATTACATTAAGTTAATTAACTTCAAAGATTAAATTTGATTAATTAATTTTAATTTTTTTAATAAAATAGTTTATTGAATTCACCACATTCACATTATTTTTTGTTGGATATTGTGCACAAAAGTTGTATAAAATATTGAAGAACTAATAAACACTATTCCGACATAGAACACAATATTAATTTGGATAAAAAGTTTTACGTCATTGCCTGAGCTAGCTGTCGCTCATTGGGAGTTTTATCAGAGGCTGCCGCTAGGAGCGCTGTCCAGTATGTTTTTGGAGATGGCATTGTTGTTTGAAAGATCACTGTGTGTGTGTGTGTGTGTGTGTGTGTGTGTGTGTGTGTGTGTGTGTGTGTGTGTGTGTGTGTGTGTGTGTGTGTGTGTGTGTGTGTGTGTGTGTGTGTGTGTGTGTGTGTGTGTGTGTGTGTGTGTGTGTGTGTGTGTGTGTGTGTGTGTGTGTGTGTGTGTGTGTGTGTGTGTGTGTGTGTGTGTGTGTGTGTGTTCAAATAGCATGTGTGATTTAAATTGTGTCTGTCATTAAGGATGAGGTGAAAACTTTTAACAATTTGTGTTACTAGGATGTGTTCTAATATTACTAACAAACTTATAAACACTATTCGTATGTGGAACACAAGTATTTTTGATCAAATTTTAATAAATTTTTATCTTACTGCCTGAGCTAGCTGTCATTCATTCGTCAGAGGCTCCTGAAATTAAAATACTTGAGTATTGCATTGGAGTAGAGTTTATAAGTTCTTTGATTTTTTATTACACAGTAAAAAATTGCATGTGGTATTACACTTTGACAAAAAACATTTTTATCAGTGTTACACACCACTATAGAAAAATTATTCCGATTAGCGCTTTCAAGCTTCTCAGCTCATCGTCAGACCGAATCCGATCTGACGATAAGCTGAGAAGCTTGAAAGCGCTAATCGGAATAATTTTTCTATAGTGGTGTTCAACAGTGATAATTCTGTTTGTGATTATAACCACTAACACAACTTTCTTAATTAAAAAACATTTTGTTAAATAAAAAGTAAGCTGATTCTCAACATTTCATTTACTAATTACTTATAACCAAAACAAAAAAAAGTTTCATAGGTAAACTTGGTCATGTTAAAATCTATAAGTCACAATAAAATATTATACGTAAATATTTTTGAGTCATACTAAAGTTCCCTAAACCTAAATATTTTGTTACTGTATTCACACATTAACTACAAATTGCATTAAAACTTTTTGCTTATGTTGACTGCTACTTGAACTTAATAATAGATATTTCTAAGTCTGGAAACTGTGGCCAGTAATAGTCAGATGTCGCCCACATGTACAAATGCACTAAAGGCCTACACAACATAGTATGGTTGCAACAAATTTGTGTTTTTTGTTCACACTTTGTAACAAATTAAATTGTTTGGGATGCAGCATTAAACTCTACATCTTACAAGATATAATAAATTGTAAAAACGGATGTGCATTGATGTTAGCAGTAATTTGAATGCTAATATTAAAAAGATTTGTTAAGAAAGAGAGAACAAAATTATTTATGTTTAAAGAATTGTTAATAGCACAAGTTTCTGACATAGTTTACAAAAAAATTGTAAGTACAAAAAATTGGTATAAAAATAAAAAAGAGTAGTTAACGTTAATATAGTTAATTATTCAGTTTTTAGGGTGGGGGTTGATTTTATACAAAAGGCGTGGTTCACACAAAAACAAAACATATATATTAAAAAAAAGAGAGATAAGATAGGACCCAGTGATTAGTGTATTACTTCCTCACTTTAACTGTTAACATCTGCAATCAAAGCACCCTTTTATCAGTCATAAATAATTTTTTAGCTGCATCATGTAGGCTCATTATTGACATGTTTCTGTACTAACTTAGAGAATAGCTATACTGACGACAGAGAATGGAGAATAAGAAATAACTAGGAGAGATAGAAGAGTTATTGAATCATGACGACATTGTAAGATTCATAAAGGCTCAACAAATACAATGGCTAGGTCACCTAGAGTGGATGGATGATCAGTGTATGCCAGAGAAAATCCTGAGGGCACAAGTCTATAAAAGCAGAAACAGGGGCTGACCTAGGATAAGATGGTTGGATGATGTGCTACAAGATCTCAGAAGAATGGATGTGAGTTGTTACACTGAGATGGCAATGGACAGGAGATTAAAAGATAAACACAATTTAGTGGTTAAGTCTAATTTTTACTAAACTTGTATTGCAACCACTAACACGCAGTTATACTTTCCATAAGTGCTTTCAAGCCTCTCAGCTCATTTTCAGATGGAACACATTTGAAGATGAGCTGAGAGGCTTGAAAGCGTTTATGGAAAGTATACTTGGGTGTTAGTGGTTGCAATACATGTTTAGTAAAAATGGACAGGAGACTTTGGAGAAGATTGGTGTTGGAAGCCAGGGCTCATGTTGTGTTGTTGTGCTGAAGAAGAATGCTGGTGGCAGAATGGTGATGACATGCCCGGGTTTGCTTCACTGAAAGTGATAAGATGCAGTTGATGAATACTAATTGTGACAATGCCGCAACCATGTGGACTGAATGTGACAATCTGACTGGTGCAGAGGAGTAGTGCTGCAGTTTTAAGAATTAAGCAAAGTATTCCAGGTGTAAGCCTTTTGACTGTGACAGCTATAGCTAGTTATTAAAAATTAAAAAAAAATTGATGTAGCAAAGTATCAACAAGAAGTCAGAATATGTGAAAACAAACAAAAACGGAAGTTGCTAGTTTACCCAAATTTGTTGTGTTTGTTGTTCACAACGCACATTAAACAAAAATCATAATTTTATTGCCAAATCTTAGGCCTAAAGTATATGCAAGTCTAAGAAACAGAAAATGTGACTTTTGTAAAGTTTGAAGCTTCCATGAACCAGCTACAATAGTGGCTATTATTTTTTGTATACCACATTATTATCTTTTACATTTTTATACTTTTTGCCTTTATGCTTCTTATCTTTACAGGTTCATTTCTGTGTGAAGTAAATTATTATAAAATATATTACATTTTAGTATTACAAGTAGCCAAATAAGAGTTTCAAAGATGTGTTTCAAATTTTGAAGTACATAATAACAAAATAACAAAAACTGTATATGCAGTATATTCCTTAACACTTTCGCTGCGAGTGGTCCTCACCTGAGGCCCAGCTGTATATAGCCTGCTTACGGGAGGGCCTCAGGTGAGTACCGCTCTAACTTTTCTCCTTGTTGGGTTTGAAAGACTTGTACATTGTGGGGATTGCTTGTTTCTATTCCTGTCACTGACAACAGCTGAATTCAGTAGGCTTCTAGCTTTTGAACAACGTGCTCTGTTTGTAAATCCGTTTACTAGTGTTTTTGTACTTATTTTCAAATTGCAAAGAGTTTTTTCACTACTTTTTTAATTAATAATTCTATATTACATTATTTAATACACTTTAACATTATTTACTTCAGTTTATATATTTTCATTTTTGCCGATCTTTAGAGAAATAGAATCCAGTTGCGGAAATTCAATTATTTTAGTTCATTCACAAGGTATTAGGAGAGTTTTATGTTAAACTTTTTTTCAAACGTAGCGCAATTAGATTAAATTTTGTAAATAGTTAGTTTGGACAAAAACGTAGCGTATTTAGATTAAATTTTCTAAATCGTTAGGTTGAACAAAAACATAGCGTATTTAGATTAAGTTTTGAAAATAGTTAGGTAAAGTTTTTAGTAATAGTTAGGGATAAGTTAAATTAGTTTTATTTAAATTTCATAATTTTTAATGTTAAATAATAACACAAATAATATATAGTCGCTATATCTTTATATTTTTACTGTTTTTTTTTTAAATTAATTTTGAAACTTTTATTAATTGTACAGTTCTTTTTTTCTATGTAGTATTACTAAAATCGTTAAGATTTAATAAGCAGTGTGATAAAAAATATTTGTTCTCATTTCATTGTAACCTGGAAAAAATGTTATTTTTGTTTTTTATTGTAAAATGTATGAAACGGCAATACTACAAGTGTGACACAAAAATCTGAAGTAAATAAAAATGTTTTAGAATCAACAAAATATACAAGTTTTAGTGAAAACACTTCGGTTTCAGATTCACATGGCCATAATGTGAAGGTGGCAGCTTATCTTCCCTAATGCAAACCGGGAGATACGAACCGGGAAATACACAAAATCACCAGCTACATTGTCATTATTTTGAGGCTGATTTAGAAAACTTGGTCATTAGTTTTCTAGTTTGGCATCTGTCAAGTATCAATTTAAAGTTATAAGAGAATTCTTTTCTTCTTATCTTTTATTGTAATGTGCAGTCAAACCTGGACAAAACAATTTGGATATCTATAATCTCTATTTTCACTCAGAAGTTCGGATTTTTACATTTGAAATGTTTTCAACGGAACAAAAATCTAAAATTATGAATTAATAAAAATTGTTTACCATATTTGGGAAATTTGTAAAGGTATAATGCGGGCTTAGCATAACAAAACAGTAATCGGGCGGGTAGTATAACCTGCCCCTAGCGGGCGAACTTACCCGCTTACGGATTGGCCTCAGGTGAGGACCATCTTGTAAATTCACTTCCGGTTGATTTTTTTTCCTCCAAACTACTAACAAAACCATAAAAATGATAAATAATACATCAATGTGAAATATTAAAAAATATATATTCACCCGTAACTAACGAATATTCAGAAATTACTGCACTGAAAGTGTTAAGTCAATCATTGTTTTGTATGAACTAATGTATTTGTTCTTGGATTTCGTTACAAATTAATGTATTTGTCTTCTGAATGAACATTATTGAGTGTGTGCCTCCTTTAGTGCATATGTTAGGAATCTGAGTGGTTTATAATTTAATAATTTAGAGATTTGAATAAAAAATAAATTAATTCAATAAAATGTATTGCCACTGTTACATTTGATCAATATTAAAAAAGAAACACACAAGCAAACAAACAAACTGAACAAATTCTAAAGGCATTAACCAGTCATAACAGATTTCTGATAAATAATGAAAAAATGAAACTTTAGCTTTACAATTTAAAATTTATTATCCTATTCTCTTAAGGAGATTATCTCTAAGCAGCAGATGTAAACATTCCTTGAAAATTAATTGTAAATTTTGAGACTCAATTGGCAACTTACATAATATCTACATCTTGTAACCAAACTACAACAGATATTCGGTAGTGCGTTAACATATTTATAACAAAGATTGTCCATTTTTGTAAATTGACAGTCAGTTACAGTATAACCTGAAAAGCATAAACATTTAAAGTTAGCGGGTACCACAGCTACTTAAATCTGGACGAACGAGATTAAATTTATATTCGCTAAAACGTTTACGTATATCTTTTGCAAATTTGGCATCTTGTACGAATTTTATAAATTTTAGTGTAAATTTTTAAATAATTAACGTTAATAATTAATGTTATCTACTTAAATTAAAATCACATGAAGGAAAAAAGTAGAAAAAGATGCTGACTGCGGACTAGAAAATGAGGCAACCTGTAACGCACTTCCGGAAGCAAGTGTCGAAGTTTACAATCTGGTTGAAGTTTTGAGGGAGGAGGCAGGATATTTGTAGTTTTTATTTAATGTAATTTGTATAGTGTAAACAAAAGTAATTGATATGGCGAAATACGATTTGACATCGTCTCTTGCTCCTTACCTAGACAGACATTTAGTGTTCCCTTTGTTAGAATTTTTATCTGCAAAAAAGGTATATTTTCCAGGTTATCCTGATTTACGATTACCTAAGATTACTTAATTGTCACGTTATTTTATTGTTTGGGTGAATTTTTTAATAAGAAAATATTTTCGTGGATCCTTGTGCTTTTTACTACTGTTTATCAAGATTGCATTAGAACTGTCAATAGTCGCTTTTTTGTTATCACGCGTTTCAGTATATCACTGTTATTGATAGAAATCAAAGTATAACAGTTTTGTTGTTTGTTTTGTGTGTTGCGTACGTAGAAATATACACGTATTAAAACACCAAAATGCGATCAGGTGAACGGTAAAAGTGGGGAAACTCGCCCAATCTGAAAGTAATCAGGTTGTTTTGAACATATTTTCATAATTATCATCATCAGCTTCACTTATTACTTATATATATATGTCCCCTTTTATCACTTCTCCCCACATCTCAATCTTAAATTTTGTGTGGCCTTTTTTTCCTGCTTTTCTTATTCAAACCGATAATTTGTAGTCAGGTGACTATACATCTTGGTTACTTCACCTTCACTATCTAATGTAACACACAAAACTTGAATTTCTCTAACCTTTAGCTTTTAATTTGCCTTTGTAATCATTTGTGCAATCCTTTCTGATCTGTACTCAGTCTGATTTATAACTTTGCATTACTGTGATGATCTTGGGTATAAACTTATTCTGCATACACCTATGCCTCTGGTCTTTTCATTCTGAGTTTTTTGCAGTACATTATGCTTTCGATGAGCTAATTATATTACACACAATTGTCATCACTTCCTTTTTTCAAACTTGTGGCCAAACCTAAGGATATTATTGGTGTGTTGAAAGATATTGTAATATTTGGCACCATCAGCTCTTAACATAAGAATTGGTAGTGAACAAGTCTTAATGTTTGGACTTGTTCATGACATGGAGCAGTCAACTCTTGTGCTAAGCCTTTGTGTTTTAGGAAAAGTCAGCATAAATATAATTGTGTAGTGAAGACGTGAACACTACTTGTAATAAATAATTTGGTTGAACTGGTTCATATTTTACTATTACAAAAGACTGATATCTTCCCCCTTCAAACAGCTTCTAGTGAGGAGACCATGCTTATGAGTACTATTCTTACCAGCCTCTCCAATCCAGCGTGGTGGGCCTACATGTAGTTTCTTTCGTCTGGGCTGCACAGTTTACCTGTACAATTTGTTAGAGATTGACGATATCCATTGTGAATGAAGAAGCATTGTTTTCTTCTGAATGTATAAATTGCATTGCCCAGTCCCCATTTTGAACCAAACACACACAAATACATTAATGTGATTAAATGTAAATAATATGTTGTATAATACACAGAACAAACAACATCAAGTGTGAGTGTTTATTATTAGATATGATACATATAACTGGAGCCATCACTT
The DNA here is from genome assembly GCA_034769895.1 of Magicicada septendecula. Taxonomy (NCBI): domain Eukaryota; kingdom Metazoa; phylum Arthropoda; class Insecta; order Hemiptera; family Cicadidae; genus Magicicada; species Magicicada septendecula. The sequence continues at coordinate 58,119,251 of CM068368.1, read as the reverse complement.
TTTTTAATTTTTCAGTTTTAGAAAGCTAGAAAAAACCGATTCTAGTTTCTTGATATAATAACTTTTCATTTCTTGTGTACAGATCTTTAATGAGAATGAGATTCTGCAAACCAAGTTGGATATTCTGAATAAAACTAACATGGTTGATTACTTGCTTGAGATTAGACAGCAGCTGAAACTAAATGACAAAGAATCAGAGGTGAGTTATATGATATAATAAAGTAATGTAAAAGTCTGTAAAATGTAAAATACTGTAAAATGTGTGCCGATGGAACTAACGATGTGTTTTATGCAAGAAGTAATATTGAAAATTATTTTAGCTTTCCTTTTTTTTTCAGAAGGACGATTGATGATGTTAAAAATATGAATATGTTAAAAGTGGCAGAAATTGTGTTCTGCTATTTATTTAACGAGTCTACCTGTTAACTAGCTGTGTGTGTATGTGTCAAATGTTCTTTGATTCTTTTGAATACTGTAACTGTATGAGTTCTGGTACCTTCCAACACTTAGTTCATTATACAGTGAATTTAAAACTGAAGGGTAAGGATGGTCATTTCTCTAATCTGAAGTAAGGAATATCTTTTTTTGAATGTAGTCACCATCTTTTACTTTATAGGCATTGCAAGCGAAAAGGCAGCAAGTACTGAGTCAACTACATGAACTTCAAAATGATGTAACCGTTGTGATTAGTATTATGCACAGTGAGGAAGCCATGAAATCATTAGACGGTATGAGAGATTCTAAAGCTATAGTCAGTTTTCTCACTAAAGAATATAATGTAAGTATTCTTTGCTGTATATAAGTATTAGCATTTAGCATTAGAATTTTCGTGAAGTGTAATTAATTTTGATATGTCTGGTAGTACCAGTTGCATAACAATTTTAGGGGTCATTCCATGTCAAATCAACCACACCATGACCTCAGATTTTGATGAAACTTGGCATGTTTGTTCCTTTCATGGACATGAGTAACCATAACAAATTTTTATTCCTGTATCTCAAGCGGTTTAGTTTTTACAGCCTGTTAAAGTTTTTGAAATTTCGCGGTTTTTATTGATCGGATGGAGGAAGCTAAATTTGTTTTCAGATTGAAAATAAATTATATCTTCCTTGTTTACCAACTAGTGTTGATGAAAATGTTTATAAGTATACTTTAATGTGTAAGGAATCCAGAAAAAAATAAATTACATCAGCAAGTACCTACACATGGTCAGAAAAAAATCCTAAAATGTTACTTAGAAATGTTTTAGTGGATGGTTAGTGAGGATCGGTCAATAATATAACTTTAGTTATTTTGCGTCGACGTTTCGACAATATTTATTGTCATCTTCAGGACCTGTGTATGAAATACAATAGAAATATCAAACATAACGAAACAATTAAATATTTGGGTGAACGTGTTGGTGATGTGAGTGTGTGCGTGTTGTTATCTTATCGTGTGTACGGCTACCGTTTTACTCTGCAAAATGTAAATAATGTACAATTTGTGTGTAATGAGTGTACGTGTCTTCTCGATCCGTAGTTCGAATGCGTGCAACTTCTGTAGATTTCGTTCGTGGCGAACGTACGAATAACCAGGTCTTGATGTTCACTAGGGGTGAGAAAGTCCCGGTGGCGCCAAATTGTTTTCTTAAAACAATTAAAAGAAAATTCAAGGGCGTATGACCAGCGCCCCTCAAGCGGTTTGAATAATTCAAATATTTCCGCTAGCTAGGCCCACTGTAGCACACAGCCGTTCGATGCGTGGGCTGTGTAAATCGTCAGTCATCTGCTAAAATGTACATAAAATATTGTGCACCTCCTAATGAAATTATAACACCGTGGTTACACTCAATACTTACACATTTTTTATTAGTGATTATTATTCATTTAATACAAATTATTCTAATACAAATGCTCCGGTTAATTATATGAGACAATTACAGGGTTTGACAATCGATATTTGAATTGATACCAGACGTTTAATGATTGCGTCTGTTAAAAATTGTATACAAATTATTAATGTCGTTTGTCATAGGATCTTGAGGTTACGTTCAAAGGATTACAAATGTTTTAAAAACAATAAAAATACACACCCTTACATCAAGTAAACTTAACTAACATATTTTGTAGGTATAATTTGTTTAGCGCAGTGTAGTAAAAGTGTTTACAAGTTATGGATCATTAACAACAGTTTATATTGGTTAGTTTATAAATTGTCAGTGACTTAGTATTCTTTTTAATCTTTGAAAGTAATTAATTTCAGTTCAGTGAGATTTCGACCTTTAGTGAGAAATAATTAACGTGAGTTTATTTATATATTTTGGGTAATTTAATAGGTACTTATCACTTCCGTAGTTATGGCGAATTCATACGATCTGTTATTCATGGGTTATACTACAATCTTCTTTAATTTGCTTGGTTCAGGACATCAGGCATCTTTTCCAGTTTAATTGGTAGTAATTTATTTTCTTTTTTCGTTAATTTGGCCTCAACTTCTATAATATGGTTCCAGTCTTATTGTCTTACGTCTTAGTATACACTTAGTAGTAACTTCTTCTGATATTTTCTATGTTTTAATTGACAATTTTGGTCACTCGAAAATTAGCGTCTATACCATTAAAGCGTCATGCATTCAGTAAAAAAATCTAACGGTATTTTTTCTTGTTACTCCACAGTTTCCATGGTAACGTAATTATTCTCCCTGGTCGATCTCAAAATAAACACATTGTTATCAAACTTTGAATTTTTTGTTTAATTTGAATAAATATTTTATAATGGCTATATTTACTTGGGGATAATTTCAATGGTTGTAATCTTTACATAGATGTTTCTATTTTCTTTCAAAGATTAGTTTGATATCTTACAAGATTGGTCTAAGCCATGTATTAATGTTTTAGTCCAAAATTGATAATACTATGTTAATACATAATTTACTTATTTCTAAGTTTTAATATAATTCTGCCATGTTCCCTTTCGTTACACATAATTAATATATTTTGCCTATTATTTCTTATAAAGGTATTGCTATTATTTTCTTTATAAATTCCTTACTTACTTAAAACATACTAACATATTACTGTAAAACTATTTCTTCTGGTATTTATTGCCTTAAACATTAAGCCAATAACTTCTTTCTTTAAATTAACAAATGAACAAATTTGGTGAGTGTTATTTTATAACACCATCTCTTTTATAACAGTAATCACCCTGGTGATTTTTATACTGAGATAATATTTTTTCTGTTTTTTACATTCACAATTATTCTGTGTCTTTCAGTCTAATATACTTAACTTAATTGCTCATTTAACATGTGCTTATGTTTTGGGTTTGTCACACTTGTTTAACTCTTTTTTCTTAAGATTATATGCTGTTTATTTTATTACACTTATCACTTCACTGTTCATCTTTGTCACTCCCTACCTATCTCTAATTACCCTTATATTTCTCACGATCTCACTATTATTACAAAGTTTTTTTTATCTAATGAGTTCATGTCTCTTTTGTTAACTTCAGACTGTCACATATCATTTTATAATATTCAAACAACATGGTATTGTAAATACATCTTTCAAATAAAACATAACTTTGTATACATTGTCATTAAAGTGATAAAAATTGGTCTGAAATGTCATAATTAATAATAATAACAACAATTTAATAATGTTAAAATATATTGTGTTAATTGAAACATACTACATCTGTAGCAACAGCAATAATATTAGCGAATAAATAAACTCTCCAAAACCTTATACTTTCAAACACATAATGCTGAAATAACATACATACGGCTGAAATAATCCTAGTAAAAGTTCCAAAGTATATAGTAGGCTATACAATTTGTTCTCTGATTGAATCACGCACACATTTCTATTCCCTGTCTGTATGAGTGTAATTTTAAACATAACAGCTGACACATCACCTATAGATAAGGATATACATACAATCATACCTACACATGGTTTTTTATGTATAACAATTGCTGAGATACTGTCATTTACAAGTTACCACTAATAAAAATTTAAACATAAATTATTAATAATAATAAAAAATTATGCTCTTTTAAAACAATCTTATGAGTTAATTGTTATGGCCATGTAATTTTTTTTTTTTTTCTTTTTTCTTCACTGTCTTGTCTCGCTTTACTTTGGTTAATATCTGGCCAATCTCTGGGGTTGGGTCAATGTCAGTTGTCTGTCAGTCTAGTTCGTATTTTCTTGTTTTGTAACCACCTTTGGTTGTATTCTTCTTCCTTCACTATTGATTATATTTACTACTTTCATTCTCGTTATCATTTATCTATCAAAATATATTGTTTCTTGGCATTTTTTACATACTTATTTATATCAAATGTGATCAGGGTTTGGCAATGTTATATAATGCCCTTCCACCAAAATTGATCATTTTATAAAACGTGAATTTAAGTTTGATGAAATTATCAATTGTATCGTATCAATTTTTTTTTTTGTTTTTTTTCAAATTCTCCTGCTTCTCATTCATTTTTTATAATTAATTCGGTATTTTTTATTTCCATTCTTCTTAGTCTTTTCTTCATTATTTTCTCACATTGCGAACTGGCTTATTGATTTTTTATTATAACTTATTCCCTATAAATCTTATTTTTCATCAGAACTTCTCTTATACTGATATCAGAGGAACATCATCCCTGTTCAGTAAAATGATTGCTGGTTCATTCAACAGACAATCTCAATTAATAATTCTTAAATATAGTCAACTCGTGACTCAAAATAATAATAATAATAATCATAATCATATTTGTTGGGAATCTTTTACTTTTATACTTCATTATAGCTCAGTTCGAATCATATATTGTTCCATCTTTCTTTATAGATACTATTTGATACTATTCGAAGCATTGTTTTTTATTGATACAATTCACATTTTTATTCATTTTTAATTACTCTTTGTTTCATCTCATTTCACATTATAACTCTTAGAACGTTTATTTCATTTATATTGTTTTGTGATCATTGGTTTGGGTAATTTTACTTCCCCTCTTTCGAAATAGTTGTGGAAGCTGATCATTTTGATTGATATATATTTTTTTTTTTTTTTTTTTTTCATAATTTTTAAATATCATAGTAAGTTATGGCTTCTTACTAGTTACGAATTTTTTGTAGCTTATTCCTTTACAGTATGTTATGCTTTTTATGCCTCATTTTTTGGCTAAATATTATGGTAATTTAACCTTATTTTGGAGGAATGTTTTGTAACTACACTCCTCTATTGTTAATTTTTATTTAAATATTGTAGTAAGTTGGTTGCTCTTACTTTATCTGAATGCCTCGTGACTTTTATCTCTCCATTCTTACTTGTTCTAAAATATTATTGAGATATTTGGGTAAGCTTTTCTTACATATCTTTTTTGATTTTTTACAATTTTTTATTCATCATAATGGTTTCTCTAATGCTTATTGTAAGCTGTACTTACAAATGTTTTGGAATTTTGACATTCTTTAGAGATCTTTTCTTTATGACATTGGCAGACTTGTTTGTTTGTCATGTTATTATTATTTTTTTTCTTTATTTAAAGTATTTTTGTTGGTTTTTTACTTTAAATTGTTTTTTACAGTTATTGTTGGTTGTCATAATATTTCTTAATTGAGGCTTGATTGTATACCCCCTTTATTTTCTTGGTGACGGGGTGAGTGATCTCGTAAGTGTTATTGCCCTTGTCTTTTGTTATAGTGTATGGTCCCACGTATAATAATAGTAACTTTCTAGTGATGCCTTCTATGGAACTGGGTAATTCTCTGTTTTTTAAAAGTACCCTTTCTCCTACATCGTACTTAATAGTCTTTTTCTGGTTCTTAGCGTACTTATTCTTTTGTTGCTCTACCTTTTCGGCTATTCTGTTGTAGAATCTTTTTTTCTCTAATTGATATTCGGTGTTGGTGGGGAATTGGATCATATCAGTTATCTCTCTAGGCGGTGGCCGCTCAAACATCATTGTGTATGGGGTAGCTTCCGTAAAGTCGTGGTAAGCTAAGTTTATAAATTCTTCAGTGGATTTGATTATTCTTCTTTCTTCAGTAGTTTTGGTTATTCTTCGATCAAATCGTCCCTTATATTTTTCAAATAATTAGTACATATTATTGTGATCTTCTTGTCATGTGTTGTCTTATATTCACCCAGAGATTGGTCCAGTGATGGGCTGTCCGCAGTTTTCACTGGCCTTAAGCGTTTAAATGAGGGTTGACCTCATTGCCCCCAACATCAGTAGTGTTTGATGGTTGGTTAGCGTTCGGCTCCTGTTGATTATTCCGGTTATCCACGCTGTGTCTGTGATCTTCTTCGAATGGGTGACTTCTCGTATCGGGTATCTGGTTATAGTACGTTCGCCGATAGTTAGATGAGGGATAGTTTCTTCTTGGGCTCCTTTGTCTTTGCCCCCTTATGTAATTTACCTGTGGCCGGTATCCTGGATTATTGTTCTGATTACTGTTGTTTCCAGGGCGATAATTGTTGTTGTAACCATTTGACGGGAAATTACCCCTGTGGTTGTTACTGAAGTTGTTATTATTATGGTTTCCACTTCTGTTAAAATTTCTGGGCACGTTATTGCCCCGTGTGTTCCCTTGGTAATTGTTAGGGTTATTTACCGGAGGTTTATTATCTCCCTGTTGGTTCTGTGACAATTGTCCCTCATTGGTTCGATTATTTCTGAAGCTGTACCCTCTATTTTTCCTGTACTGCCACTCATGTTCATGGCTTTCCAGTAAGCTAGCCATATCTTGGATGGTCTTTACCTGGCTGTACATTCGTGCCTTTTGGATGGCGTCGTCGTAGTGGTAAGATAATTGTATTACCAGACACTCTTCAGGTATACGTGGCTCCAAATTCCTGGCCATGCAGATTTTTCCCAAGAAGTAGGAGGTAAGGGATTGTCCATTCTGGTTTTCATACCTTCCATTGCTCAGGTTATTACGGACCATATTCTGAGTTGACTCAGACCAGTATTTAGCCTTGAACTGAGTCTTAAAGTCTTGAAGGTTTTGGATGTCTGGTCGAGTGGCAGTCCACCAGTTGTCGTATGTCTCCTTGAACATTTCGTCCAACATCCCTCTTATTGTAGTCCATCGAGTCTCTCGATTCTTGAGGATTAACTCTTCTACCCTCTTCAAGAATTCAATAGGGTTTCTTTTATAATTACGGAAATTGATGGTATCTCTGTTGTCTGTATTCATGACATGATTATTATTACATGGTCGGTCACGCTAGGCATCCACTTCTTCCCGTAATGATTCTTCTATTCTGCGCATTTCGTCAATCCTCTGTTGGTTTTTGTCTACTTTGCTATCTACTTTATTTAAGTTACTGTAAACTCCTTCCATTCGTTCTCCCAAGTCTGTTCGTACAGCTGCTACCTCTTTCTGGTTTTCTTCCCGGACTTGGTGTATGTCCTGGTCTATCTGGGTACATCTTCTGACTGTTTCTTCATGACCTTCCTCAATTCTTCTCTTATTTTCTCCTTCGAGACGGTTCATTTTATCGAGTACTTCCTTGCGGACTCCAGAAACATTTTCGTTGGTCTTCTCTAGCTTCTCCAATGTTTCCTCTAATTTGTCGTTGATTTCCGTAACCTGCTGTTTTGCTTCTTCTCGGTACTCCATTAACTGGTGTGCCATCTGCAGCTTCATTTCTTCTTTATTTTTCTCGTGGTCCTTCTTCAGCTGTCCCTTCAATTCTTCGTTTCTTTGCTGAATTTCCTCCATCAATCGTTGTTGTAATATTTCATTATTCTTGTTAATGGTTTGTCTCAATTCTTCCTTCTGTTTCTGAAAATTGTCCTCCTGTTTTTTAAAATTTTCGTTTGTTTCTTTCTTCATTCCGTCAAACTTATTGTTCATCTCCTTCAAACTCTCTTCATTCTTGTCGAATTTATTGTTCATATTATTCATCATTTCCATTAATTTTAGTATGTTTGGGTCTCCTCTAAATTCTCCCTTGTCGCCCGCCTGTAATTCCGTTTCTTCGTCTTGGCTTGGTTCTGTTGTGGTTATTATTGTCTCCACTTCTTCAATCGGTGTTCCTTCCTCTTCTTCCCCTCTGTTTTCTTCCATCTCCTTCTCCTTTGCCAATTTTTTCGACACTCCTCTGGTGTGCATTTTGTAATCTTTCGTAATCGCCGCTAGAATTTATAGGGTTTAATTGTATAAATTCTTTATTATTCTAGCTCCACTAGTTGGCGCGCCAATTTGTTATCTTATCCTTGTATGTGTCTTTCTGACAGTGTTATTCTGCCACACGTTGGATGCGTCAATTTGTAATGACGACGTGTGAACGGCTACCGTTTTACTCTGCAAAATGTAAATAATGTACAATTTGTGTGTAATGAGTGTACGTGTCTTCTCGATCCGTAGTTCGAATGCGTGCAACTTCTGTAGATTTCGTTCGTGGCGAACGTACGAATAACCAGGTCTTGATGTTCACTAGGGGTGAGAAAGTCCCGGTGGCGCCAAATTGTTTTCTTAAAACAATTAAAAGAAAATTCAAGGGCGTATGACCAGCGCCGCTCAAGCGGTTTGAATAATTCAAATATTTCCGCTAGCTAGGCCCACTGTAGCACACAGCCGTTCGATGCGTGGGCTGTGTAAATCGTCAGTCATCTGCTAAAATGTACATAAAATATTGTGCACCTCCTAATGAAATTATAACACCGTGGTTACACTCAATACTTACACATTTTTTATTAGTGATTATTATTCATTTAATACAAATTATTCTAATACAAATGCTCCGGTTAATTATATGAGACAATTACAGGGTTTGACAATCGATATTTGAATTGATACCAGACGTTTAATGATTGCGTCTGTTAAAAATTGTATACAAATTATTAATGTCGTTTGTCATAGGATCTTGAGGTTACGTTCAAAGGATTACAAATGTTTTAAAAACAATAAAAATACACACCCTTACATCAAGTAAACTTAACTAACATATTTTGTAGGTATAATTTGTTTAGCGCAGTGTAGTAAAAGTGTTTACAAGTTATGGATCATTAACAACAGTTTATATTGGTTAGTTTATAAATTGTCAGTGACTTAGTATTCTTTTTAATCTTTGAAAGTAATTAATTTCAGTTCAGTGAGATTTCGACCTTTAGTGAGAAATAATTAACGTGAGTTTATTTATATATTTTGGGTAATTTAATAGGTACTTATCACTTCCGTAGTTATGGCGAATTCATACGATCTGTTATTCATGGGTTATACTACAATCTTCTTTAATTTGCTTGGTTCAGGACATCAGGCATCTTTTCCAGTTTAATTGGTAGTAATTTATTTTCTTTTTTCGTTAATTTGGCCTCAACTTCTATAATATGGTTCCAGTCTTATTGTCTTACGTCTTAGTATACACTTAGTAGTAACTTCTTCTGATATTTTCTATGTTTTAATTGACAATTTTGGTCACTCGAAAATTAGCGTCTATACCATTAAAGCGTCATGCATTCAGTAAAAAAATCTAACGGTATTTTTTCTTGTTACTCCACAGTTTCCATGGTAACGTAATTATTCTCCCTGGTCGATTCTCAAAATAAACACATTGTTATCAAACTTTGAATTTTTTGTTTAATTTGAATAAATATTTTATAATGGCTATATTTACTTGGGGATAATTTCAATGGTTGTAATCTTACATAGATGTTTCTATTTCTTTCAAAGATTAGTTTGATATCTGACAAGATTGGTCTAAGCCATGTATTAATGTTTTTAGTCCAAAATTGATAATACTATGTTAATACATAATTTACTTATTTCTAAGTTTTAATATAATTCTGCCATGTTCCCTTTCGTTACACATAATTAATATATTTGCCTATTATTTCTTATAAAGGTATTGCTATTATTTTCTTTATAAATTCCTTACTTACTTAAAACATACTAACATATTACTGTAAAACTATTTCTTCTGGTATTTATTGCCTTAAACATTAAGCCAATAACTTCTTTCTTTAAATTAACAAATGAACAAATTTGGTGAGTGTTATACCTACACCATCTCTTTTATAACAGTAATCACCCTGGTGATTTTTATACTGAGATAATATTTTTTCTGTTTTTTACATTCACAATTATTCTGTGTCTTTCAGTCTAATATACTTAACTTTAATTGCTCATTTAACATGTGCTTATGTTTTGGGTTTGTCACACTTGTTTAAACCTCTTTTTTCTTAAGATTATATGCTGTTTATTTTATTACACTTATCACTTCACTGTTCATCTTTGTCACTCCCTACCTATCTCTAATTACCCTTATATTTCTCACGATCTCACTATTATTACAAAGTTTTTTTTATCTAATGAGTTCATGTCTCTTTTGTTAACTTCAGACTGTCACATATCATTTTATAATATTCAAACAACATGGTATTGTAAATACATCTTTCAAATAAAACATAACTTTGTATACATTGTCATTAAAGTGATAAAAATTGGTCTGAAATGTCATAATTAATAATAATAACAACAATTTAATAATGTTAAAATATATTGTGTTAATTGAAACATACTACATCTGTAGCAACAGCAATAATATTAGCGAATAAATAAACTCTCCAAAACCTTATACTTTCAAACACATAATGCTGAAATAACATACATACGGCTGAAATAATCCTAGTAAAAGTTCCAAAGTATATAGTAGGCTATACAATTTGTTCTCTGATTGAATCACGCACACATTTCTATTCCCTGTCTGTATGAGTGTAATTTTAAACATAACAGCTGACACACATCACCTATAGATAAGGATATCCATACAATCATACCTACACATGGTTTTTTATGTATAACAATTGCTGAGATACTGTCATTTACAAGTTACCACTAATAAAATTTAAACATAAATTATTAATAATAATAAAAAATTATGCTCTTTTAAAACAATCTTATGAGTTAATTGTTATGGCCATGTAATTTTTTTTTTTTTTCTTTTTTCTTCACTGTCTTCTTGTCTCGCTTTACTTTGGTTAATATCTGGCCAATCTCTGGGGTTGGGTCAATGTCAGTTGTCTGTCAGTCTAGTTCGTATTTTCTTGTTTTGTAACCACCTTTGGTTGTATTCTTCTTCCTTCACTATTGATTATATTACTACTTTCATTCTCGTTATCATTTATCTATCAAAATATATTGTTTCTTGGGCATTTTTTACATACTTATTTATATCAAATGTGATCAGGGTTTGGCAATGTTATAGTGTGTATGTATGTATCATTTTTTATGTGAAGACTTATGATAGTTTGTTTACATCTTCAAATTATCTTTAAGAAAGCGAGCAAATTATAGTATGAGAGAACTTAATTTATACAGTATTACAATTTAAATTACTAAATATAATGTTATTTTAATTAATTAAACAAACCAGTAACCAACAATTGGATATTACAGTAGATTGGTACATAAATTGTTTATACCTACAACAGTCAACATATAGCAAAGTAATATATTACCTATAACTAAAA